>CM029560.1:5456842-6821053 GCA_017141385.1 Sogatella furcifera | reverse complement strand
AGTGTTCCTCCAAAATTCTCCTTCCCTCCATCTTGCTAACCCCTCAGTTTCCATTTTTAAGGGTTTCTTACATTGAATTTTGAGATTTGAATTATCTTATCTAAATGAAAGTTTACAGGATGGTTATTCTGCTGGAAATGTCTAATATGAAAATTGTAGAACGTTTCAAGACCTACTTTTTGAATGGTAGTAACATATATTTTTCTGAAATTCAACATAAGAGTAAGTCAGTTAATAAACAAAAAGCGCAATCTCAAAATGGTCCATCAAGTGAGTGCTAAAATGCCCCGTTTAATTCATTAAATATGAAAATAATTCATCGGGAAAAATTATATGGAGTTGATTTTCTCCCCATCGATAACACTAGCATTTTGGCAAGTGTCCTGCCTGAGTCCCCATCCCCACCCCTATAATAATGAGGAGAAATTATATAATAATGAATAATGAGAAAAATTCAGTTGTCTTATCTTCAATGGTTGCTGTGATACATTCACTGAAAGAAATCCTTACAGATGGTAACTATAATGGTGTGCTGAAAGGGAAGCACGATGGGGAGGAGTGTAGAATTTTGGCAGAACACTACTTGTCTGTATGATAGTAATCAATGGGTGGAAAATTAGCCTCATATGATTTTTCTCTTTGAAGAAACTAAAATTTTAGCCTGTTTCATGATAATAAAATTTCCCATTTCATGGCAATTATGTGGGTTGGTTCCTTTCTGCATAACACATATAGAAGGATATTTGTTTTGCAGAAAGGAACCAACCCACATAATCGCCATTAAAGTTGTTTCCAGTGATTTTTTCATTTTCCACAACATAAATAAGAGTTTTATAAACCCAAATATTGAAAAATCCAATTTTTCCATTTTTGTGGGTTGGTTCCTTTCTGCATAACTACGTCCAATTATGAATGTGATTGCTTAAATAATTATTAATGTGATTCCAAGAGAGGTTTGGAGGTTTTTTGTGTACTTATTGTACTTATGAAATATTGTGAAGTTTCTTTTGTTGATTTTCTTTTTGAGTCCTTCAAGTCAACTGTTGAGATCTTCTTTTGAAATCATTTGTCTTTTGCTTGCGTTCTAATCTGATCAATTCTTTTTCAAGAGCATCAGAGCTGTGAGTGGACTGAGTCCATTCTAGTTTAAGCGTCCTTTCTTTTACTTCATTTTCCTCATTTTCAGAGTTACTGGATAGTTTCCTCCTCTTTTTTAGAGAAAGACTGCAGTCTTGTTCTCTTAATGGTTGTTAGGATTGCTCCCACAGGAAGGGTGGGAGGGGGTTGTTGATGGCTGCTCATTAAGGTGCAAAGCTGGTCTGGCATTTATCTGCAATTATCCAAAGTGCAGGATTCTGTTGAAGTCTGCCATTAGAATGGTGAAGTTTTTACAGCACTGGAGACAGTTCCAGCGTGGTCTGGCCGTTGAAGTTTGTGAGTGAACAGGGTATGAAAGTGTCTAGGGTGACACTCTGTTTGCTGCCGATTAGTTTGTACTGTTTGGTGCATACATGATGATGATGTTGTGCATTTTGCCCATTTTGGCAATGCCTTAGTCCAATCCGCCAGTCATTTCCAGTCAGTTCTGGTATTGGGCACACACCCTCTTGCAGTTGGCAATCCACTGATGTGGAGGTGGCTGCAATGGCAGTGGTGGAGTCATCCTGTATGACTATGCTGCATTATGGCATATACTTGATTGTTGAAAAATGTTTATTACTTCTGTTTCCATGGTGATGTTTCACTTCCAAATGTGTAAAGTTTATAAAATATGAGTATCATATTTTTAACCTGTGCTATACAGTAGTTCTTTGTTTGGTCCAGATGTTGAATCCAGCAAATCAGGCTGTGGTTGCAAATCTCCAAACATGTAAAAACATCACTACACATTTTAGTCCCAAAACATTAGTTTGTGATTCATGTCTCTAAGTTTTTATGCTGTAATGCTTATATAATATATATTAATTAATGCCATTAATAGCTTATAACTTAATAAATCTGTACACTTATTGTACAAGCCCTTGTACAACCCTCTCTTTCTTTGTTCCTTATCAGACGTAATTTGCCATCAAACCTCTCTATGAAGGACTTCCTGTCTGCTACCAAATGAGTCTTTGTGTAGGTTATGTGGCCATGATGGGCACCCACCCGCCCTTGTGTTCCAATTGGCACTTCTCCTTTTCCACTTTCACTTCTACCAATTCATCTTTGTCGTCACTCTTGTACCTCAATATGCCTACCTTTACCTATAAGGGTAGCACACTATATATTGGTCAGACTACTGTATCTGCCTCCCCGTCTGCTGACTCCCTGTCTGCTACCAAAGGAGTCTTTGTGTAGGTTATGTGGCCATGATGGGCACCCACCCGCCCTTGTGTTCCAATTGGCACTTCTCCTTTTCCACTTTCACTTCTACCAATTCATCTCTATCGTCACTCTTGTACCTCAATATGCCTACTTTTACCTATAAGGGTAGCACACTATATATTGGTCAGACTACTGTATCTGCCTCCCCGTCTGCTGACTCCCTGTCTGCTACCAAAGGAGTCTTTGTGTAGGTTATGTGGCCATGATGGGCACCCACCCGCCCTTGTGTTCCAATTGGCACTTCTCCTTTTCCACTTTCACTTCTACCAATTCATCTCTGTCGTCACTCTTGTACCTCAATATGCCTACTTTTACCTATAAGGGTAGCACACCCACAAGCATAAGGGAACCAACCCACAAGCAACTACTTTTGAGATATTGCGTACCAAAGTTAAAACTGCGATAATACCTCCCATTTTATTATCCAATAATATATTCTTAATTTGGGAACATATATGTGCTCTTAATATAATAAACAACATATTCATGAACAAAAAAATCATTAATTTCTCATTTTATGGCATTTATGTGGGTTGCTTCTTTTCTGCAAAAAACATATTCTACTTTATTTGTTATGCAGAGAGGAACCAACCCACATAATTGCCATAGGAACCTGACTAAAATTTTAGTTTTTTCAGAGATAAAGAATCATATGGTGCTAATTTTTCACTCATCGATTGATATACAATACAGATGAGTGTTCCTCCAAAATTCTCCTTCCCCTCCATCTTGCTAACCCCTCAGTTTCCATTTTTAAGGGTTTCTTACATTGAATTTTGAGATTTGAATTATCTTATCTAAATGAAAGTTTACAGGATGGTTATTCTGCTGGAAATGTCTAATATGAAAATTGTAGAACGTTTCAAGACCTACTTTTTGAATGGTAGTAACATATATTTTTCTGAAATTCAACATAAGAGTAAGTCAGTTAATAAACAAAAAGCGCAATCTCAAAATGGTCCATCAAGTGAGTGCTAAAATGCCCCGTTTAATTCATTAAATATGAAAATAATTCATCGGGAAAAATTATATGGAGTTGATTTTCTCCCCATCGATAACACTAGCATTTTGGCAAGTGTCCTGCCTGGAGTCCCCATCCCCACCCCTATAATAATGAGGAGAAATTATATAATAATGAATAATGAGAAAAATTCAGTTGTCTTATCTTCAATGGTTGCTGTGATACATTCACTGAAAGAAATCCTTACAGATGGTAACTATAATGGTGTGCTGAAAGGGAAGCACGATGGGGAGGAGTGTAGAATTTTGGCAGAACACTACTTGTCTGTATGATAGTAATCAATGGGTGGAAAATTAGCCTCATATGATTTTTCTCTTTGAAGAAACTAAAATTTTAGCCTGTTTCATGATAATAAAATTTCCCATTTCATGGCAATTATGTGGGTTGGTTCCTTTCTGCATAACACATATAGAAGGATATTTGTTTTGCAGAAAGGAACCAACCCACATAATCGCCATTAAAGTTGTTTCCAGTGATTTTTTCATTTTCCACAACATAAATAAGAGTTTTATAAACCCAAATATTGAAAAATCCAATTTTTCCATTTTTGTGGGTTGGTTCCTTTCTGCATAACTACGTCCAATTATGAATGTGATTGCTTAAATAATTATTAATGTGATTCCAAGAGAGGTTTGGAGGTTTTTTGTGTACTTATTGTACTTATGAAATATTGTGAAGTTTCTTTTGTTGATTTTCTTTTTGAGTCCTTCAAGTCAACTGTTGAGATCTTCTTTTGAAATCATGTGTCTTTTGCTTGCGTTCTAATCTGATCAATTCTTTTTCAAGAGCATCAGAGCTGTGAGTGGACTGAGTCCATTCTAGTTTAAGCGTCCTTTCTTTTACTTCATTTTCCTCATTTTCAGAGTTACTGGATAGTTTCCTCCTCTTTTTAGAGAAAGACTGCAGTCTTGTTCTCTTAATGGTTGTTAGGATTGCTCCCACAGGAAGGGTGGGAGGGGGTTGTTGATGGCTGCTCATTAAGGAGCAAAGCTGGTCTGGCATTTATCTGCAATTATCCAAAGTGCAGGATTCTGTTGAAGTCTGCCATTAGAATGGTGAAGTTTTTACAGCACTGGAGACAGTTCCAGCGTGGTCTGGCCGTTGAAGTTTGTGAGTGAACAGGGTATGAAACTGTCTAGGGTGACACTCTGTTTGCTGCCGATTAGTTTGTACTGTTTGGTGCATACATGATGATGATGTTGTGCATTTTGCCCATTTTGGCAATGCCTTAGTCCAATCCGCCAGTCATTTCCAGTCAGTTCTGGTATTGGGCACACACCCTCTTGCAGTTGGCAATCCACTGATGTGGAGGTGGCTGCAATGGCAGTGGTGGAGTCATCCTGTATGACTATGCTGCATTATGGCATATACTTGATTGTTGAAAAATGTTTATTACTTCTGTTTCCATGGTGATGTTTCACTTCCAAATGTGTAAAGTTTATAAAATATGAGTATCATATTTTTAACCTGTGCTATACAGTAGTTCTTTGTTTGGTCCAGATGTTGAATCCAGCAAATCAGGCTGTGGTTGCAAATCTCCAAACATGTAAAAACATCACTACACATTTTAGTCCCAAAACATTAGTTTGTGATTCATGTCTCTAAGTTTTTATGCTGTAATGCTTATATAATATATATTAATTAATGCCATTAATAGCTTATAACTTAATAAATCTGTACACTTATTGTACAAGCCCTTGTACAACCCTCTCTTTCTTTGTTCCTTATCAGACGTAATTTGCCATCAAACCTCTCTATGAAGGACTTCCTGTCTGCTACCAAATGAGTCTTTGTGTAGGTTATGTGGCCATGATGGGCACCCACCTGCCCTTGTGTTCCAATTGGCACTTCTCCTTTTCCACTTTCACTTCTACCAATTCATCTTTGTCGTCACTCTTGTACCTCAATATGCCTACCTTTACCTATAAGGGTAGCACACTATATATTGGTCAGACTACTGTATCTGCCTCCCCGTCTGCTGACTCCCTGTCTGCTACCAAAGGAGTCTTTGTGTAGGTTATGTGGCCATGATGGGCACCCACCGCCCTTGTGTTCCAATTGGCACTTCTCCTTTTCCACTTTCACTTCTACCAATTCATCTCTGTCGTCACTCTTGTACCTCAATATGCCTACTTTTACCTATAAGGGTAGCACACTATATATTGGTCAGACTACTGTATCTGCCTCCCCGTCTGCTGACTCCCTGTCTGCTACCAAAGGAGTCTTTGTGTAGGTTATGTGGCCATGATGGGCACCCACCCGCCCTTGTGTTCCAATTGGCACTTCTCCTTTTCCACTTTCACTTCTACCAATTCATCTTTGTCGTCACTCTTGTACCTCAATATGCCTACCTTTACCTATAAGGGTAGCACACTATATATTGGTCAGACTACTGTATCTGCCTCCCCATCTGCTGTCTCCCTGTCTGCTACAAAAAGGAGTCTTTGTGTAGGTTATGTGGCCATGATGGGCACCCACCCACCCTTGTGTTCCAATTGGCACTTCTCCTTTTCCACTTTCACTTCTACCAATTCATCTTTGTCGTCACTCTTGTACCTCAATATGCCTACCTTTACCTATAAGGGTAGCACACTAACCATTGGTCAGACTACTGTATCTGCCTCCCCGTCTGCTGACTCCCTGTCTGCTACCAAAGGAGTCTTTGTGTAGGTTATGTGGCCATGATGGGCACCCACCCGCCCTGGTGTTCCAATTGGCACTTCTCCTTTTCCACTTTCACTTCTACCAATTCATCTTTGTCGTCACTCTTGTACCTCAATATGCCTACTTTTACCTATAAGGGTAGCACACTATATATTGGTCAGACTACTGTATCTGCCTACCCGTCTGCCGACTCCCTGTCTGCTACCAAAGGAGTCTTTGGGTAGGTTATGTGGCCATGATGGGCACCCACCCACCCTTGTGTTCCAATTGGCACTTCTCCTTTTCCACTTTCACTTCTACCAATTCATCTTTGTCGTCACTCTTGTACCTCAATATGCCTACCTTTACCTATAAGGGTAGCACACTATATATTGGACATACCACTTCATATACTTCTACCAATTCATCTTTGTCGTCACTCTTGTACCTCAATATGCCTACCTTTACCTATAAGGGTAGCACACTATATATTGGTCAGACCACTGAATCTGCCTCCCCGTCTGCTGACTCACTGTCTGCTACCAGAGGAGTCTTTGTGTAGGTTATGTGGCCATGATGGGCACCCACCTGCCCTTGTGTTCCAATTGGCACTTCTCCTTCTTCACTTTCACTTCTACCAAGTCATCTTTGTCGTCACTCTTGTACCTCAATATGCCTACTTTTACCTATAAGGGTAGCACACTATATATTGGTCAGACTACTGTATCTGCCTCCCCGTCTGCTGACTCCCTGTCTGCTACCAAAGGAGTCTTTGTGTAGGTTATGTGGCCATGATGGGCACCCACCCGTCCTGGTGTTCCAATTGGCACTTCTCCTTTTCCACTTTCACTTCTACCAATTCATCTTTGTCGTCACTCTTGTACCTCAATATGCCTACCTTTACCTATAAGGGTAGCACACTATATATTGGTCAGTCTACTGTATCTGCCTCCCTGTCTGCTACCAAAGGAGTCTTTGTGTAGGTTATGTGGCCATGATGGGCACCCACCCGCCCTGGTGTTCCAATTGGCACTTCTCCTTTCCCACTTTCACTTCTACCAAGTCATCTTTGTTGTCACTGTTGTACCTCAATATGCCTACCTCTACCTATAGGGGTAGCAAACTATATATTGGTCAGACTACTGTATCTGCCTCCCCGTCTGCTGACTCCCTGTCTGCTACCAGAGGAGTCTTTGTGTAGGTTATGTGGCCATGATGGGCACCCACCCGCCCTGGTGTTGCAATTGGCACTTCTCCTTTTCCACTTTCACTTCTACCAAGTCATCTTTGTCGTCACTCTTGTACCTCAATATGCCTACTTTTACCTATAAGGGTAGCACACTATATATTGGTCAGACTACTGTATCTGCCTCCCCGTCTGCTGACTCCCTGTCTGCTACCAAAGGAGTCTTTGTGTAGGTTATGTGGCCATGATGGGCACCCACCCGCCCTTGTGTTCCAATTGGCACTTCTACCAAGTCATCTTTGTTGTCACTGTTGTACCTCAATATGCCTACCTCTACCTATAGGGGTAGCAAACTATATATTGGTCAGACTACTGTATCTGCCTCCCCGTCTGCTGACTCCCTGTCTGCTACCAGAGGAGTCTTTGTGTAGGTTATGTGGCCATGATGGGCACCCACCGCCCTGGTGTTCCAATTGGCACTTCTCCTTTTCCACTTTCACTTCTACCAAGTCATCTTTGTCGTCACTCTTGTACCTCAATATGCCTACTTTTACCTATAAGGGTAGCACACTATATATTGGTCAGACTACTGTATCTGCCTCCCCGTCTGCTGACTCCCTGTCTGCTACCAAATGAGTCTTTGTGTAGGTTATGTGGCCATGATGGGCACCCACCCGCCCTTGTGTTCCAATTGGCACTTCTCCTTTTCCACTTTCACTTCTACCAATTCATCTTTGTCGTCACTCTTGTACCTCAATATGCCTACCTTTACCTATAAGGGTAGCACACTATATATTGGTCAGACTACTGTATCTGCCTCCCCGTCTGCTGACTCCCTGTCTGCTACCAAAGGAGTCTTTGTGTAGGTTATGTGGCCATGATGGGCACCCACCCGCCCTGGTGTTCCAATTGGCACTTCTCCTTTCCCACTTTCACTTCTACCAAGTCATCTTTGTTGTCACTGTTGTACCTCAATATGCCTACCTCTACCTATAGGGGTAGCAAACTATATATTGGTCAGACTACTGTATCTGCCTCCCCGTCTGCTGACTCCCTGTCTGCTACCAGAGGAGTCTTTGTGTAGGTTATGTGGCCATGATGGGCACCCACCCGCCCTGGTGTTCCAATTGGCACTTCTCCTTTTCCACTTTCACTTCTACCAATTCATCTTTGTCGTCACTGTTGTACCTCAATATGCCTACCTCTACCTATAGGGGTAGCACACTATATATTGGTCAGACCACTGAATCTGCCTCCCCATCTGCTGACTCCCTGTCTGCTACCAGAGGAGTCTTCATGTAGGTTATTTGGCCATGATCTTTCCAGTATATAGCACTGGCGGTTTTGGTTTGTACCCACAAAACAGGTGAAGTGCTGTACAGTAAAAGATATGGGTATTGTACTTTACCTATTTTGTGGGCACGAGCCACCAGTGCGAGTATAATTCCTGCTTTAGAACCCATTGTTATAATTGACAATTTGATTTATAATCAAAACAAATTTTTGAAACGGACCTGTAACGCTTGAATGTACAAAATTATGATTCCCTTTCCAAATCAATGAAAGTGAATGTTTAAGGAGAGTTGCCTTGGAATACAAACCTATTTTGAATAGAAAATTGGGAACTTTTCCACTGATCGGGGCTTCTTCTCAAGGAGTTTGTATTCAATTATTTGTCTGCTTTCCCTTTTAGCTTTTCTTGACATCTACATATCTTTTTAAATTCTGACACCATGAACTAACATTAAAGTAGGAAGATCATTCATAAACTAGCCGTTTTAATGAACTAAAATACAAACATCACCAACATCTTATTTGTATAATTCCGTTTCCATGGAAACAGATCCAGCTGTCTCCAAAAACTTCTGTCCATTTGCTTGGAAAAAAATCGATCTTAGTGCGTGTCTAAAGGTGTCCCAACTGAAATTCATATCTGAGCATGAACGGCTTGAACTTTTTTTCAATTTGAAAGTTTCTGGATCGGTACATTTTCAGTTCTGCTGATGAATGAATAAAACGTGTGTGTTATTTTGCTATTGTACATAGAGCAAAAATGCAGCACAAAAACATGATATTTTTTAAATAATTATTTTCATTTTGTTTCTCTTAGATACGGTGGTTATCTTTTAGATAAATAATTTGATTGTTTATAGTTTTTAGTTGGTTCTGTGAGTAGTCTTAAGCTATGTTTACATTTTGGAATATCGATTGATTTTTTTAACAAAATTGTGGAATAATAACAATAAATCAGGCTACAATTTTTATTTTTGATTCATTATTAGTAGCCCTGCAAATCATGGTGATCACTATCACATACTATATTCAATATCACAATTATCATATTTATAATACTATGTTGTTTCAATTTTTGTATACAATTCAATTATTTCATGTATGATCTTTTAAAGTGCTTTATTCTTAGTATTATGATTTCTGTAATTATTATAATAATATTATGATTTCTAGATTGCATAATAATTTCAATAACGTTTTCAGTAAACTTTGTGAGCTTTTGTATGTTTCCAATAAATATTAAATAAAGAAACATATCCTTTACACATAAGTATCATTATAGTGTGGGATGTTCACTAATTACCGTACTTGTAAAAATTATCCACAAATATTTTTGAGTGTTCAAGAGCATGAAATTTCCTAAATTTTATGAATCGTTATGTCTGTTAAAAATTTCCTTTTGCTTTGTATTGTTAATTATATTTATTATGAAAAGAGTTTGATTTAAAAATTCAATAGCACTTTTCATGCCATTCTTCTCAACATTCAATAAATTGTTTTTTTGTTTACTTTTGTATGAACTCTTATCCAATATATCAGCCTACATTATATAACTTACCGGTACTTCATTTGCAAAACATTCAATGTTTCTAATAATATGAAAATTTATATTTAAAAATATGCTGAATTTTCATTACCTATCTTTCATTTGTGCATTGTATAATCATTCAATCATTGTATTATATTTTCAAAATACATATCCTTTGAGAATTTATTATGTAAATCCTCGCAGAATGATATCTAAATAAAATATTATATTCTAATTTTTCTTGATGTTTTTTAGAAAACCCTTCCATCCTTCGTTCTTGGACGAATCTCGAACGTTCTTGGAGTTGGCCTTAATAGGTTCCTCATTCAATTTCCAATGATATGAGCATTTTTCCATACGCTCTCAACCCTTACAAATTTCAGGATACCTAATCGATTCAATAATTTTACAACATTGTGTATCCCTTGAAAAAATCGATCATTCTGAAGAATCTGATAAAACTATTTTAACTAGTAACTTGCGTTGTTGAGTAATTAGTGATCAAATGGAGAATATTTGATGATTTTTCTAGGGTGTTTTGTGGTTTTCTAACAATAACTAGAAAACCACTGCAGAATGAGAGCTTTCAACTGATTTCAATAGATTCTTCAGAGCATTTTCCATTTTTCAGTACCAAATAAGCTGCCCATGGAACTTTTCATGGAAAATAATGCAATCATAATAGGGGTTATTTACGATTCCGTTGTAAATACAGTACGTATTCAAATAACACGTATAAACAATAGTAAGTTACGTATAAATATGAACAGATGTTCCCTTTTTGAACACTTCGAATGAAACGACGGAATTGTGAATACCCCTAATTGAACAAAACCTACACGTAGTATTATCGTAGACATAATAGTATACTTAGTCTATGGTATTATTGATTTACTATATTAGAACATGGACAGTAGAAGTAGGACATTGAAATAATTACAAGTTTTCAAAAAATGCGTATATTTCCTTTGATAAATTCCGTATAATCAGTTAACAGTGTAATCTTTATACCGCACTAGGAATAATTATCATTTTCTTTGGTGATTCACAGGATCGTGGACGAACATATCTAATAATTTGTGACATGACATCATATTATTTAAATTATCTCGCTGTTAGAATAAAAATAAGTAACAAACATAATTTTTTGTTTCAAGATTTATTTTGTTTTATGATGCATTAATTTGCTGACTAACAGATGGATTAAATAAAATCATACATCAACTTTTATTGTCAACAAGATAGAAATTCAATAATAGACATTACATTTTGGAGCATGTAATATAACATATCCTAGTTTTTAAATAATTTCATGTTACATGTGGTCAAACATAAATAATTATACGTAAACACTATAAGTTAATACACTGATAGGAAATATTGATACAATAATATACTAATATACCTAACAGATTCAATATGTTTTCTCTGTGGCAATAATTTGGATTAACATACAAGCAAAGTACATCTAGCACAATATCTCATTTTCGTTTGAATATAATATAATTGATTGAGTTGATATTGGCATATTGACATATTGGTTTAAATTATAAATGTAAATAATAGAGTGCCAAGACTTGTCAAGAATAAGGTAGATAAATTTCTACCATGACAGACTCATGGAAATAATGAAAGCTTAGAGTTAAATTGTTCAACAGAACATATGTGGGTGAATATAACGTGAATTATTCATCTGTGGCAATTCTTTGGATTTACACGAGTTCAGCCCCCTCGTGAAAACAATATTTCGCCAATTGAGTGATATATAAATTTTTATTGACGATATTTGTTTTTCAATGGGTCAGAAATGTTCACTCACTAACATATATTACATAAAGTGAATAGTCATAAGGACTTTTATTTTAATTCATCTGTTATTTCATGGTCGAACACAAATTTTATGTAAACTACAATACCGTACTCTTTTAGTCAACCATAGCGTGAAGGACCTAATAATCACAATCTGTTTTACATACATACAAATTATAATTTCCAATACGAAATTTATTACTACAAAACCTCATATAGCAGGCTACAATATCACCATTTGCATCACTTATGTAATTGAAAATAAATTCATGTGACTGAATTGAGGTTTATCATAAGTTATATATAATCGATTGCCAGAATTTGTCAAAGATAAAATTTATTTTACTAATGAAAATTACTATATCGCACCGGCAGCTTGTACCCACGAAACAGGTGAAGCGCCCGTATCTTTTACTGTACAGCACTTCACCAGTTTCGTGGGCACGAGCCGCCAGTGCTATGTCGGTTGTATGTGAGCTGACTGATTTCTCAGTGCTCATTCTCGGGTTTACACGACTGTAAACAGTTTAGCCAGCTCAATGCGTTGACAAACAATGACGCAAACTGAGGAAGGTTGAAATTATTAGGATTAGATTACAATGAGGGCATCTTCAAGAAACCAAGTAGTTTATATATCATGGGATATTTCGGCACAGCTCTCGGGGTGTGTATTTTATAGATTTGTTTTAGACTTTTACCTCAGAAATACTGATTTGTATTATTAATAAGAAACAAGGCACCGGAGTAGCTTATAATATTCATCATAAAAGATAAAAAACGACCGCGGTTTCTAGAGTGATTGTCACAATATATACTTTACTCTCATTACTTTCCTTATAGATTACCATACCTTATAATGTCAGATGATTTTAGAATATAGGCCTATTATAAATCCAGCAAATATAAATCTGACTATTGGAATCTATATTATTTATAATCTGTAACCAAATTTATAGCTGTTCATCTAATTTTATTCAAAATATACAAGTATTGTGGATGTGTGTAGGCCCTCAAAGAGCATGATTTGTTTAACTGCAATATTTACACAAACAAGATTGAACTAGAACAGATTGACCTTTCAGATCTAAAAGATACAAAAGTAACATTTTTGTAAATATAATAATTGAATACACAGTTTAGTGAATTTATTTTGTTTTACGTTTGTGTGAGTTAAATAATTAATATAATATAATTTCTATTCATATAAATTACTGTACAGCATAGTTCATATAGTTTAAACAATATAATTTAATACTGTGCGCAAAAAATGTAAAATTTTGACCACGATCAAGAATATAGATTTTTTATTGTAATAATTACAATTCAATTCGAAGCCACTGCATTATTCACCAACATACCTGTGTATGTGTTAAGCCGTCGGTCCCGGCTGCCTAACAGTCGTTAAGTCATGTCAGAGGCCCTGAAATTGATCAGGAGCGACCTGAAAACTCTGACATCAGACCTGAGCAGACCAGGTTACACGATTATTATTATTATTCTACCTATGTATGTGTCAATATAAAATTGAAAATCTGAATGTTTGCGTTCAAAACGGTTCGATATAGCCTATATTTGACAATGCTTTAAAATTGAATAAAAAATTAACTTTAATGTTGTAAATTACACCAAGCTTTTTAATAATTAAATCATTAACACTCAAAGAATAAGAGCCCGATTCAGATGAAGTATCCTATTTATTGGATAAAATAATAGTCTTTCAAGTATTGCTTGCATTCTTTGATAAAATAACTTATAATTACTATAATCTAATAAATGTATGTATTATTATTCCGCCTATTATTCGGACAGATTAATTTATAGTTATAAAAAATTCAAATGTCATATTTGGATCATTTATAAAAATGATTTACAAATTTTCAATTATAATATCAATAAAAAGTGAATTCCTTTCCAAAATATTTTTATCATATAAATTATGTTTTTCCATATTGAGAAAACATGTACTATGAGTACATGAACAGGTTCCAAGTCGAATTATTTTTATATTATTGAGAAAGTTACCAAACTAGGAAAAATTCCTAGGATGTTGATGCAAATTTAGAAAAATTCAATGCAGGTAGTAAATATGTATTTAAAATTAATACTGTGTCATCAGAGATCATGTGGGATAAATAATTACAAAATTACTTTGAAAGACCACTTGAAGGAATTGCCACCTAATTTTTTAACCTAAGAAAATAATAAAGGGTGCTCAAATGTGAGAAAAACATATTGTTCATGGTAACATTGGAATAATTGAATATAGTTTTTTAATGGTCTAAATACGGATTTCATCCTATTGCTTTACTAAGATATGAATCAATTAGGTACATACAAGAACAATTTGATTCAAAATAAAAAATCATGAGAAAATTTAACAAATACATTAGAGAGCCCGTAAATTATTAGTTATTTTCAACAATATATTGATATTAACATTCGAGAATGATCATATAGTATAATAATTATGAAATTATTGCGATTTTAATTATTAATAACATTTTAGCAGGGATAAAATAATACTGACAATCATTAATAAATACACAATAACCACAAAAACTATATCTAATCACAGTCTAATAACAATCTTCTACAAAAAAAATATTAAGAAGCTCCAGATTTAGTTATTCTATACAATAAATGAAAAGGTTTAGTACCCTAGCTACAGTATAACTAAGCTAGTTTCAAAATAAAATATTTTATCACAAGAGTAATACAAGAATAGTCTTCCATAAGGGAAAAAATCTTTAGTAATGGAAGTAAACTGACGCAAAACACATGTACAACATAATTCTAGATTAGTTATTGCACTATCTCATGGAAATTAGTAAATACTTCTAAAATATTTTCCACCATAAAAGAATATCAAAAATATAAAATAGTTATCAAAGGAAGTCCAATAAGTTTTTTCTGGTTTCAATAACTGGCTATTTCAAAAAAGTTCCATTCGTGAATACCTACTTGAAATTTATTACTATTAATGAAAGATTTATTGTCAAGGACAGGCTTATCAACGAGCCTTTCTTTATTTAAATTGTGAATGAATAAATCAGTCATGAAAAATTGTGTTGAAGAAAAGTGTTCCATTTTATATTTAAGATTAGGTGTTTGTGTTTTTCTTGCAAAATAAAGCATGAACTTCAGAACTTGTACTCTATCAGTACAGGAACTTGAGTTATACCAACCACTCCAATGAATATTTTACAATAATTTATTCTTGAATAAAAATTAAACCTTAAGGTATGATTCCCAAGCGGCAGCTTGTCCCGGGTCTAGCAATCACAACTCTATTGAAAAAAACTATATTATAAATGTTCACAAGGCTATGTTATTGGGACTCCTATAAATCAAGTAAAATTCACTATTTATTGATTTATAATACATCAGGAGCATTTATAAATAACATAGTGAACATTCATAATATAGTTATGTGAATAGAGTTGTGATGGCTAGAGCAGCGCAGCTAGAGCCGGGAAGCTCCGGCAGCGCTACTAAAGCCGCGACAGCTCGAGCCGCGCGGCTCGAGCTGTCGCTTGGGAATCATACCTTTACACCTCAAAATATGAAAATTATGTCTGATATTAATAGAACGATTTGATGTTAATATTACTTCTCTGATTAGCATCTATCAAGTTTATGCGCAGGTAACAACAAAAGATTAGAGCAATAAAATATTCAGTACTGTATTTCTATCACAAATTCTATCAGCTATGTGTTATCTGCATTGTATAGATGTTCTCTTGAATGGTGAATACACTTCAAAGAACAAATTAATGAATGCAAATTATAATTAAAATACAGATGCATGAAACTTTATTAAATAAAATATAGAAGCAGACTTGAATGATCTCGACTAGAATAAGCAGATAATAAAGAATTACAAATAAATCATAGGTAATCTAAAAATTTACAAAAAAAAAACCGACAAACCTCCCCGATTCAAACGGTTTATTCAAACATTACAAAATGGCGTTTCGAACAGAAAATACAATTTAAGATCGATAAATAGCTACAGTAACCTACAAAATATGAGTAAAAATATACGGAAAGATGAGGAAAACAACGGAATGAACTAATACAGTAATATCTGACTAACAAATTATGATGAAATTGGATTTGTGGTATTGTATTGATTGAAATGGATCTGGTCGTTCAAACTCAACTGTGAATGATCTTTAGTTGCCCTGGTTATTTATATACTTATTTAAATACTGCTGCTCTGTCCGTTAAGTTTTAGTTTACCAGAGTTTGATAATGGTGTGACAACCGAAACCGGTATCTCGATTTTCTAATAAATCAGTGGTTTGACAACATCTTGTATTTTCATTCATCACAAATCTATTCACATAACTATATTGTAAATGTTGACTTTGTTATTAGGGTGATTAATGCATCATAAATCAATAAAGAATCGTATTTTCTAGTAATTTCCAAAGTGAAATTCACTTATCTATTGATTTATTATACATTATAGTAGCCCCGATAACATCGTGAGCATTTATTATATAGTTACGTGAGTAGAGTTGTGATTGCTAGAGCAGCGCAGCTAGAGCCGGGCAGCTCAAGCAGCGCAGCTAGAGCCGCGCGGCTCGAGCTGCCGCTTGGGAATGTTACCATTAGGCTGATGGTTTGTGTGTTCTGTGAGTGATGTTCCCTTAATAGAATGTTGTTCGATTGGAAATTCGAGTAACGATTAGGCAAGAAATACCAAATGAATAGCTTATGAATTTTGGTGGACCAAATTGAATAACATCCACATATTATATTAGGCTGATACATTTCCATACAACATCCAATGTATCAATATCAGGTTGTTCACATTTAATTTATTTCCATACAACATCCAATTCATCAATATCAGGTTTAGCTCGATTATTTAAAGTGGGTCATTCATTTTATAACACATTTCGACACATCAATACGAGTACATAGATAAACATCATTTTATGCATTTTTCCCAATAGAAATGTTTTACTAAAATATAATTTCATATTATAAGTTTTATTTCAGCTGCATCTTTCTGAACCAAACTACATCATAATGCCTATTTTCTATAAGTAAAAAAATTGGTCTGGTTTTCTTTATAATGTATAACAGAGAGAGAGAGAGAGAGAGAGAGAGAGAGAGAGAGAGAGAGAGAGAGAGAGAGAGAGAGAGAGATGATAAAAGGTATAGGCTAAATTCAATTTATACTCAAAAATAAAATATTGGAATCCGTATTTCACTTACTGTACTATGTTAATATCTTATAGGTAAATTTCTCCAAAGAATTCTAAGATATTTTTAGACCTGTGCTTATTAATTATCCAATAAGGAAACAATTATGGATTGAAAAATCCAGCTGAAGATGGATAATCCCCTTCAGACAGTTTTGTCCTTCAGACAGTTTTGTCCTTCATAAAGCATGTCTAGTGGAAAAAGATATATCCAAGATGGAAAGTAACTTACACATCAAGGATGAGAAAAATTTTCTCACAGGTGAAGTTTCAGGCAGAGCTTGAATCCACTTTTTCAAGCCATTCAAAATAACAGAGCTGGTGACTAGAAATGCGCCAAGAATGCTGTATCGATTGGGAGTTTCTTGAAAAAATATCACTTGCCAAAGGAATGCGAAAACTATGTCAGCCGAGCGTGCAATCGCTACGGGGCCAGCCTGCTCCAACTGCAATGACAACGTCAGCAATATCTGACCACCGAAACTGAAAAGGGCTAATGCAACTACTAAAAGTCTTTCCACGCCACATTGGGGCCAACACAGAGCTCCCAAACCCCAGGTGACACTGAACGTTTGAATCAATGCAAAAGCCCCAAAGTTTGTCATTATTACAGAAAAATGAAGGCCTTTCAATGCCCTCAGAAGAACGTAAGCATTTGCGCCAAATAAGGTGGCTGAAAATGCAGCCACAGCTCCCCAAACATCTGTATTGCCCCCTTGCTGATTGGAAGCAAGAGCTGGCACACTGTTACCGAAAATGAAAGGTGGCCTGGTGATCAAAATCATGCCTATCAATGTTAAGCAAATGGTTAAAACGTTGAAAAGGCCACATGGTTCTTTCAAGAAGATTCTAGCAAAAATAGCAACAAAAACTGGAACACTGAACACTACAACTGATGCGTCAGCTAGTGGCATGTGACGGAAAGCATAAAAACTCAACATCAGTCCAGTTGTTCCAACTAATGACCTCAGGAGTAGCATCAGTCGTTTCCCTTTGGGAAATGGGCACTCGTTTTTCCAAATCACAATAGGAATAGCTGGAAGGAGAACACCAACAAACCTACAGGCAGCTAGTTCCATGGGATGTACGTTCACCATCCATTTGACAATAACTGATGCCAAAGAAAAAAATAGCGAAGATATAGTTGCCAAAAGAATACCAAGATAGGAGCAAGACTTTGGTTTCCACTTCACTGGAGGATGGTCAGTAGCATCACTGTCTTCTTTGCTGTCTTCCTCTTCCACTAGATGCTGCATTTCCAAACGCTCGTCCATGTCTACTCTCCTCATGATTATCTTTTAGTGAATCGCTGGTAAGTTTAAGACTATTTCCACTTACAAAAATTTTATATCTCTTCTATGTTTTGAGAGATGATTTTAGAGAACTGGCGATTCAATTGAAACTTGAATGACAATCTAGCCCTCAAACTTATAGTAAAATTTTCAGTTTCTAATAACTGAAATTCAATTTGAAATAGACTAGCTGTATTTCATTCCCAAGAAGTCGGCTTTTTTAATCTAATTCAGCAGAACAGAACATCGTTTTTTCTTATAAATGAAAGTAGACTACAAGTACCGTATTCGCAGGACACATGATTTTATGTTATCAGAGTCATTACTATTGATTTAGACGTATGTTTTTAGTTCACATAAAAACACCAAAAATTCATAGATTTGATGCTTCATGAATAAAAGTGAGTTCCTATTTTTTCAACAGTACCACCTTTAAATCACTCAGTTTGTAAGGAATATCCACAAAAAATCTTCAAAAAGAACTTGACGCTGTAGTTTATGAATTATTGCAGTCAGAATATAGAAAATCTTCAAAAAATCTATCAATAAAATTCATTTTATAATGTCGTCTGCTACGCCGATAAGCGCATCGTACTTTTTAATCGTTCAGTTTCGATACAAACCTCTAGACAAACATAAAAACTGAAAACACTCTTTGCACAAAGATGCACTGATATGATAAAAGTTATTGCATTAAATTCAAGCGAAAATTTCACATAAATAACAAGCTTAAATTTTCCAAAATACTATTCAACTTCAGCTGTCATTTTGATGCCTATGCCATATCTATCCTCTATGTCGGCCTTGAATGGAAACTTGAATTATTAGACATGAAGGATAATAGAGTTACTCAATTGTTTGTACTGACAGGATTTTTTGAGAATGTTTTATATGTAATCAAGAATTTCGCACTGACATTATTATGAACAATATTTCATTCTTAGTTCTCTGATCTGAATTTTTCCAGAATCTAGTGATGAAATGAATCGCCGAAAACATTAACTGTACCACGCAACTCTATTCAATGAGGTCATCTATGCTGTTTTGATTTTGAAGGCTCCAAAACAAACCAACCACTACTCCATCCTTCACTTATCACTTTGAAGGTGACTTTCGACGTGTTGGGGAAGAAAAGAAGCCGGCTATTTCAGTTTGAGAATATCTGAGGATCTATATTCCAATTAAAATGGCTCTTAATAAACTAGGAATCGATGCTTTGAGTCTTCAGGGGAAAAGGGTTTTGATGCGGTGAGTTCATGATGAAAATTTCTATTATCTTTCACGACTTGATGTTGCACTGTGTGCTCAGTTTCCTTAAAGTTCCAAAATTTTTATAATAATCACGTTTTTAAATAGAGCTCATTTGCTGTTGATATTGATATAAACTCCATCAAGATCTCATTTCTATCATCTTTAAAATATATTAGGGTTATAGATAGGCCAAGTATACCATATTAAAACTTTCTATGTAAGGTCTCTTTGCCTAAGGTCAAAATAATGTTTTGGAGTGAAATTGAATTATGTCCTCATAGTTCTGTGAATGAAACCTCGATTCTTAGTTCAGGGAAAGAATAAATTTAAGTTGCCGTCCATGAAATAGACAAAAATAATACATTTTACATAATAATTTAGGTTAGGGTAGTAATTCAACTTCTCTGTGTGACGGGAAGGTGAATATTAGTAGCCGAAGTAACTTAGGTACCTATCTTGTGATGTCATTCAAAACCTTGTCAAAGGCATACGGGTATTGCGTGACAAATTCCCTGCAAAAATAGGCCTACGTATTGTATAGCTTTATAATTTATAAACCTTGATTCTTTTATCTTTGAATGAATGATCTATTAATTATTCTGTGCCCCGTATTCTCTACTTTATGAATCGTTTAATGGTTAGGACATATTGAATTTTTTAGGCTGTCAGCTTACACGATTCAAGACATTGCAAGGTTAGGTTGATTTGACTAGATGGAAAGCAGTACCTACAACAATATGTTCCTGTTTGTTGTATTGGAGAGAACGTTTTTTTGTGTTGCATCGCTGAACTATGAGATAAGTTATAGTCTTTAAGAGCAAAAAAGACATTCCTTCAAAATGGCCTTTTGAAGGGAGAGAGTAACAACGCATGCGCAGATCTGAAAATTTCAGTGTAAAATCAAGATGTGATGACTAACGATGTACACTAAAGATTTCTTCTGAAGTAGTAAGGAGAAAAACTATTGCATATCAAGTGCTACAGTGCCAAGTTTTTGTGGTACGACGTTTTAGGACGAAATAATAAGGGCTAAAAAGGTATAAAAATATCAGCTTTAAGAATGCTAGATGCCGACCATTGCAGTTGTTTTCATTTCTACTTTAAAACAAATCATGCAATACTTGAAGGGATACAAACTTTAATTTTACTTTATCTAATTTTAAATTCATTTATCGCGTTCGATAGGAGACAAACCAGACAAAATATAGCGAACTCCAGTTATTTGTTTCTCTTCAATAGATTTGAAAGAGAAATTTACTTGATAATTGTGAAATTTCAGAGAATCACAGTGATTTATTTTTTTACAAAATTAAACTTTCTTTAATATTAAGTAAGCATAAGCATGCCTATTATTTCAATAACCTGTGAATCACATACTTCTAGAGGTAAGATTCCCAAGAGGTAACTGGAGCCGTGCGGCTCGAGCTGCCCGGCTCTAAATTCGCTGCTAGAGCTGCTCAGCTCTAGCTGCGCCGCTCTAGCCATCAAAACTCTAATCATATAATATATATTATAATCCTATAACTATATTATTATAGATGTTTACTCTGTTATTAGTGCTACTAATGTACACAAGTCAATGTCATAAGCTTATTCCCGTTTCTATACGGGGTCGCTGTTTCTGGATAGTCGCCTCCAAGGGCCTCTGTCCGTCCAGCTCCATTCGCCTACTTCTCAAATCCCTCTCCACACAATCCCTCCAGCGATTCTTCGGCCTTCCTCTCCCTCTTCTACCCTCTAATATCATATCAAATATTCTATTCCCTAGATCTCTTCTTTTAAGATGGCCATACCATTGGAGCCTCCTCTCCTGAACCTTCTTGGACACTTCTACCACCTTAGTTGCCCCTCTGATAATTTCATTCCTAATCCTATCCAGTCTAGTGACTCCATACATCCACCTAAGCATCTTCATTTCTGCCACATCCAGTTTTCTTTCCTGTGCCTTTTTAATAGGCCATGTCTCCGCACCATAGATCATTGCCGGCCTTACAACTGTTTTATGGACCTTATCTTTCACTCTTACACTAACTTTCCTGTCACATAGCACTCCTGAAACGTCTTTCCAATTTTTCCACCCAGATTTAATCCTGATTTATTTCTGTATCAAGATTTCCGTCTGATGTTACATGTGAACCAAGGTATTTAAAGCTATGCACACAAATCAATGAATAGTGAAATTCACTTGAAAATGACATAAAATGGGTGAATTTCACTATTTATTGATTAAGTTTACATAAGTAGCCCTAATAAGAGCTGTGACAGCGAATTCAGAGCTGGGCAGCTCAAGCCGCGCGCCTATATTTGCCGCTTGGGAATCTTACCTGAAGTGGTTCAAATTAAATTTCTCAGTTAATTTTACATTGGCGATGATAATGATTGTATCATCATGAAGTCCCTTTAAAAATTTTCAAATTATATAGGCTATTCAATGAAAAATTCACACTTTTCCGCCAGTATCGGTAAAAAGCATTACTGAGTACATATTCAATCGTACCTTGCGCATTATATTTGATGTGAGAGTCAGCCTCAGAAGTTTGGCAGACTACTGGTGAAAAATTATGTAGGCTATTGCCTACACTGATAGGTATAAAATTATTTGGAACAAAAAGTAGACGGAAATTGATAGTAGAGAGGAAAATTAGTTTTGAAACAAGACTCTTACGTCATAATTTTTTCCTCAACTTTATTCCACTTTGACCTCAACATTTTGTGGATGATAGTCAGTAATCGCTATTGACTAATTTGAAATCAGTGTTTAAAAATGTCTTATCTCCTTCATGATACTACTTTTCTTGATGGAAAGTCCTATGTATTTTCATTATTTCTTGTTATTCATGCCAATTAATAAGATTGCAACATCGATTATTTACTAGTTTTGTTTTTAAATGTCTTGAGTTCGCATAGACTGATTAATTTGAATCCAATTTATTGCATTAATAAAAATTGGACTCCTTAATAGTCCGTTCCCCATCGTCATTTAGGCTACCTACAGAAATTTGCTATTCTATTTCATTTTTCCATCTTTATTGTACCGGTATCCATTTTATGCCATAAAACAGCTGTGAAATATCCAATAAAATCTAAAAATTATAGGTTTTATATCATAATAAGTTCCCTAACATTATAAATCCGCATAATTCCAGTATTCAATACATTTTGTAATGATTTATATCATTTGTAAAATTCATTTTGACTGTATATAATAATTTTCCAATCCTATATTATTATTCCATTCTCATATCCAATGTACTTTTGATTTTTTGGAAGTGAATGGTACCTAACTCAATATGATTTGGGTAACTGTTTCTTACTGTATCGAAATTTCCATTCAATTTCAATAGTGAAAGTACTAGAAGATAATTTTTATAAATGTTCTTTTTTCAAATTATAATTATTATTTGTGTTTACCTAGAAATTCCACGTACATTTTTCCTTTTGCAGAGAAATTATTGAGATTCATTTATAGTATTCAATTCTAAATTAAAAATCCATCGATTATTGGTTGATTGTGTGATGTGTTGGTCATAGTGATTGCTTAGTGATCATGATGATGAGTCACGAACACTCGAGACTACTCTTGGATGGTTGATCAGTATTCAATCAAATACATATTGGCGAGAAGGAACCTACCCCAATGGTCTCTTCATCTATAAAACTTTTAAAAATATTTCTGATGAATCATCATCAGTGAATATTTATTTATTTTTTGTTTGATTTCAGAGTGGATTTCAATGTGCCCATGAAATCAGGAAATATAACAAATCCCCAGAGAATTGTTGCCGCCTTGGACAGTATTAAGTATGCTCTTGATAATGGAGCAAAGTCAGTGGTACTCATGTCCCACCTTGGACGTCCAGACGGTCAAAAAAACCCTCAGTACACAATGAGTCCGGTCGCCGATCTTTTGAAAAAGCTGCTGAATCGGTGAGAAAATACTCGAGTTGTAAAGTATGCCAATTTGTCATGTCAGTCCTAGATTGTTTGAACTATGAATTTTCAATTTTTTATACAGTATCAAAAACTTACTCAATTGCATAAGCCTGTTCAATGCGGACAAGAACAGTCAATAGATTGAATGTTTTTGCGAAACATTTCCATTCAGTAGTATTCTTTCCGTCATCAAAGCAATTGCTACTTTACTATAATGTTGAAATTATATCATATCATGTCTTTGCCATAATAACAATCATTGAATAGAAAATATTCAAAACATTGATTGATTTGAATGTATAATTGCATTATTCTCCAATTTTACTTTCCACCTAAAATTACTTATATTGATTCTATTCAAAACAAGAATTTATTCTGATGTATCTAAATTCATCTATGAAATTTAATATTGTATACTTGAGTAAGTAAGGAATGTACAAAATTGAAAGGAAAGGATATCGCACCTCGGGAGGAAAGCTGTCCCAATTCATCAAACTCTTGATGTTAAATGATGTTCTTGAAGTTGAATATGCATTCTATTAGTGTTCTTTATATTATAAAGAACGTATAAAACCTTTTTAGAAACTGAAAAGTTTAATACTCCATACTTTATTCTCTTTGATACCCCAGATCTTATTCTTTCTCTCAGTTTTCTTAAAACCACCTCTACAAAAAGAAACTACTGGGATGAAATATATAAGCAGTCTGGTATTGTCAACAGACCTCCATCATTAATCAGCAGATTTACTGAAAAGTTGGTGAATAGTGCAACATTTTTTGTAAAATCTGTAACATGGAACTATAAAAAATTTAATAAACTACCATCGGCCTAACAATGATGGGGAATTCAATAAAAATAAATTAATAAAAGTATCATTTTTTCAATGGATTTAAATAATTCAAATTTTAACAAACCTCAAGTTCAATCTTAATAAATTGATTCTAGAATAAGAGAAATCACTTCTGCTATGATTGAGGTAACATTCATTTTTAACTACAGGATTTATGCTGTTTTTTTTGCACTGGCGGTGCAAAACAGTGCTGTGCAGTAAAACGGGCACTCCACCTGTTTCGTGGGCACGAGCCGCCAGTGTTTTTTGGTTGAAATATGCGCGTGATCCCTACCGTATATTCTAGTATCCTTGGGGATATCCATTCATTAGACAATTGAGTTTCGTATAATGTGGATGCACTAATTATGGTAACTTTAATAGAATATTAACAATTTAATATTGTTGGGCCGCTAATCTCTAATTTTTATGATTAGATTCGTCCTTGTTTAGATGAGTTGTTTTTAATATCAGCTCAAATGGAATGATAGTTGAGAATGAATTGATTATCTGCTATATTTTACTGTAATGATAACTCACTAATCAACTCAATACAATACCAGAAAAAATATATCTAACTTTATGTTAACCAATAGAATATGTGAATCACATAAGAATTTCAAATAAGTCAATGTCTGAACGATACTATTGTATTGCATGAAAGATATTTTACCAGTAAATCGGAGTCATTTATATGTTTTTACAATCAATGGCTCTTATTCTCAAATTAATATAATTCCCATGTTAATTGAGATACATCATTAAAGCTTATTTTTCTTGAAAAAGAAATAGAATTGAAATAGTAGTGACCTCAATAAGACGTAATTTTACAAATTAATACATTCTTCATTTTTGATGAACTTCCGATGTAAATCGGTTGTATATCAAAGGCAAATGTATATGAGGCAATCATTTTATTACTAAATGTTGAGTAGACTTATGTTTCATTTTCAATGTAATGGTAGCATTTCCAAGCGGCAGCTGTCCGGCTCTAGCTGCGCTGCTCTTGCCATTTTCTGTTGTTTTAGACCAGCATTTCCTTTCTGTTATCAGCATCAATTTATTTTCATCTTCTACTTAATTGTGTCTCATTTCAAGGCATATTTCAAGAAAATATTTTAAAAGTTTTTTATACATGCGTTTATTAATCTTCATAAGTAAACTTTGTCTTATTTTAAAAGTTTCTTTCACATGAGTATTTGAGAATTTTTTCTTAGCAAACTGTGTATTACTTTCAGGGCTGTTAATATAAATTTATTAATCTGTTGTTGATGTACAGGGACGTGACATTTCTGAACGACTGTGTTGGACCCGAAGTCGAGCAGGCTTGTGCAAATCCTGCTCCTGGATCGATAATTCTTTTGGAGAACCTACGTTTCCACATTGAAGAGGAAGGCTCAGCTAAGGACGCCTCAGGAGTCAAGGTTTGTTACACCTTTCACTATGATGTTCATTCTATTGAGAACTCAATAGAACAAAGTTTTTCTTCATTTTTTAGTAGTACTATATTTTTTCTCAATTAACTCTCGTGTCCAATTTATATCTGCATCCCACCATAGCTTTACGAATGGGCAAAAGAACTAGGATTTTCAAAGCAATATGTCTGTTATTTATTAAGAAAAGGAATGTCTGTAGGCAAGATATATAATTTTCCTATTAATTCATTCGAGAAATCAAAATAGAGGGCAAAAAACAAAGTATAAAACGTCTTTGCCCCAAATTTCGATAGATTAATATTCAAAATAGAGGGTATGTTTACAAGATATCACAATTCACAAATTTTCACACTAAAAAATCAAAACTATGATTTAGAATTTCAAAGATTGTCTGTAGGCAAGATATATATTTTTCCTATTCATTTATTCGGGAAATCACAATAGAGGGTAAAAAACAAAGTATTAAACGTCTTTTCCCCAAATTTCCATAAATTAATATTTTAAATAGGGTCATGTTTACAAGATATCATAATTCACAAACTTTTATTCTAAGAATTTAAAACTATGATTTAGCATCTACAATGAAAGATCGTACATTCTTTAAATTTTAAGTACAATATCTTGTGAGAAGCCTATCAATCATTGTACTGATTGATCAACCATACTGACACTGGTTGACTTGAACAAAAGTTATGAGCAATAAATGAATACTGTAGGCAATTTTTAATGTTACCGTTCTCCGAAGTGCATTCTTTATGTCTAGATCACTGAAGGTCGAGGTTAAAGTATGCATTTTTGCCTGCTTTCTCTTGGTCAGCTGTATCGATTTATTTCAGTTTATTACATTGTTCTAAATTGCTTGAATTGTCTTGTATCAGCCGGAGTGGGGCAGAGTGTAGACTTGGGCAAAGTGTATAAGCTATGAATCATATGAAAAATCATGCTTGTTTTACTAGGTACCCATCCAGTGATTATTCAATAATATTTTAGAGTTGACAGTAATTAGTCATTAGAAAAATAAATGGCATCATTATCACTTTGTAATAAATTTCTCAATTCAAAAATTAATTTATTTCGCACAAATAATACATTATTACAAAATTAGAACATGGAGCTTTAGGCATGCAAACCCCCCTCCTTCACTTGATCCTCGCGATATTATCAAATAAGATACTTGATATTTATAGTCTGCCCAAGCAAAGAATATATTCTGGCAAGATAGGAAAATTACTTCAGCTCGGTCGATATTGTTTCAAAAATTTAAAATTGGCCTCAAATTGTAGATCAGAATGTTTCCTACAATTTGAAACCAAATTTATAATCTTTGAACCAATATTGAAATAGAAAATTATTTGATTTTGTAACATGCTTTCTTTAGGTGAAGGCTGATCCAGCCAATGTGAAGAAATTCCGTGAATCTCTGGCAAAACTTGGAGACGTTTATGTGAATGATGCCTTTGGCACCGCTCACAGAGCCCATAGTTCCATGATGGGCGAAGGTTATGAACAAAGAGCTGCCGGCTTTCTTATGAAGAAGGAACTCACCTACTTCTCAAAGGCTCTAGACAATCCGGAAAAGTGAGTTTTTTGTAATCATTCAGTTTTCATCATTTTCTTATAGATGGATTCATACTGGTATCCAAACCTTGTTTTTCCTTTTAACTAGATTCGTTCTATTTATCTCAAACTGTAATATTGTTAAATTCAGTGATTTTAGTATTGCATGATTGTTTTTGCCTCATAATCCCAATAATGTTATTCAATTTTCTGAGCGTCAACCTTTAATTTGTTATGACTGTTTAATGCCAATGAACATTGTAACAAAAACATTTTTTTATTTATTAATTTTTCTCGTATTAGTTCTATAATTCCCATTTACTGTAAATTATAATTCTTTCAGAATCCTATTCTATTGTAAGTTTAACATTTTTATTTTCACATCACCCATTTTAACCTGCTTTTATTTTCATTTTATTTTTCTTTTGTTAAGGCCTTTCCTCGCAATATTAGGAGGTGCAAAAGTCGCTGATAAAATACAGTTGATTGAGAATCTTCTTGACAAAGTCAATGAAATGATAATAGGCGGTGGAATGGCCTACACTTTCTTAAAAGAGATTAATGGAATGAGTGTAAGTCGGATTGATTTCATATTATCTAACAACACATTGTACTGATTTACAATAATGGAGTTGAATACTAAATTAGAATAATCTTCATCAGTCATACATATAACTTCAATGTTTAATTTTTGTCTAGGGCTACTATCAGTGCTAAAAGTGTTGTAATTTTTATTTACTAACATATTATAACTTACATATTAGAATAAACTTTATACTCATGTATAAACTAACTCAATAAATAATCAAAGTACCCTTGAAATGATTTTATTTTTCTTCACGACTAGTTTCGGCTTTATTTATTATCAAGTCATGATAATTTACTGGATTATTTATTGAGTCAGTATACATTAGTAGCCCTAATTACAAATTGAACATTTATAAACTCACAATGTATTGCATTGGTGGGCACATGTCTATTGTCATTTCTCTGTTACACTTTTTAAAATAATGAGTGAAGAATTTCTATAAATATTTCATTTGTTAACTACTTGATCCCAGTAGTGTTAACATATTCGAATATTTCTAGTGTATCTTTCGTATTCTTTCGAAATTGAATTTATAATTGAAAATTTATGTATAGATGTGGTTTATCTACTGGTTTGAACGCAGATATTGAAACACATATATAAAATTGTACCCTGACGCTGTAATGGTAGAGGGGGGAGAAAAAAAAGAGAGATATAAAATTGTTATACTGATTGTTCAGTTAGCTCACTGTTACTCTATTCTTTTTGGCTAATTTTTGTTCATAGATCGGAACTTCTTTGTATGATGAGGAAGGCGCTAAAATTGTCAAAAGTCTGATGGCCAAAGCTGAGAAAAATGGAGTTAAAATTCACTTACCCGTAGACTTTGTTACGGCTGATAAATTCGCTGAAAATGCAACTGTTGGATCAGCTACTGTTAAAGGTAATTAAATATAATAATTTATCGTAAATAGAAATCTTGTCTTAATTATTTTCAATAATCAGTTGATATACAATCTGTCGTTATATACATGTCGTTAATAGTATTATTTTCAATAACCAATCTATATATTTTCTTTGCGAGTGATGCCCACATGGGCTTCAAGTTTGTACAAATGTGATGAGAGAGATGACGACTGCTTTCTAGGCCCTTGGGACTGGCGACTTCCGTCTCCTCCGAAAGATGGCAATGGTTTTTACAGTCAAAACATCTGTATCGCGAACTGGTGTCGAGGCCCAGGAACCTTATCTGTTCAGACTTTGATTATCAGACCAGTGCTTTATCGCTCATGGCTACAGACACTGCTAAATTATTTGTCAGTGTATTTGAATATTCATTATTATATAGAGTTATTGGAAAGTCGCGCAACCCAATTTTTGAAGCCGTGTAGAAAAGACAGGCAAATATTTGAAGTATGAGTTGAGTGTGAAAATTTTTCGTCCAGCAGTACAGCAGGTGACAGCACTGCTAGATCACGCCACCGGACGACAGTTAGCCAGAAATCAGTTTGTTTGTTCAGCTCGAACCGCAATGTTTTTGAAGCAAGAAAAAAGTGTTTCTATCGTTTAGAGTTACTGTGGACCGAAATCCTACGCAAAGCGTCAAGAACTTTTCTCCAATGCCTTTCCAGATGCTAGAGTACCAAACAAATCGACCATATGTCGTTTGTTTCATAGTTTTTCAGATAAAGGTAGCGTGAATGACCGTATCGGCCGACCGAGTGTTTTGACTGATGACAGTCTGCAGACGATACGTGAAATTCGTTTCGTTCTTCAAAAAAGTCTCTTCGAAAACTTTCTACGCAGTTGACTGAATAGACTGAACTGTATTATAGGAGTTTTAATAAAGCCACTAAGTCATTGAAATGACATCTCTACCGGATTAACGTAACGCATCAGCTCCAAGAGCCAGATAAGGAGAAACGGTTGCGGTATTGTCATTGGTTTACGAATCTCATTTGAAATGACATATCTGTTCTGGACAAAGTTTTATTCAGCGATGAAACTTGGTTTCAGCCAAGTGGATATGCCAGTACTCAAAATTGCAGGATAAGGTCTACAGAGAAGCCACATGAATTCCATGAACATTCATTACATTCTCAAAAAAATTTGGTTGGGGTTTGGTGTGTTGTAGTGTATCTCGTCAGAGAACTGTCGGGCCTATGATCTATAAATATAAGTTTCTTTAAATTCATAAGTTTATTTTCTGATGATTTCATATTAATTGATCGGTTTCTTGCAACTAACTTACTTTTAGAGGTAATTTAATTGTTTTCTTGTATAAATATAACCAAAAGCAACTTCTCTCTTGTCTTTACAGAGGGTATTCCAAAAGAATGGATGGGACTTGATATTGGACCACAGACTCGCGAATTGTTCAAGGATCCTATCTCCAGAGCTAAAATAATTGTCTGGAACGGGTAAGGGCCAATTATAATTATATACACATCTTTCATTCCTCTTCATTCCATTTTGTTGAGTAGAAGGTCTACGGTCAGATCTTTATTATTATATATAATTCATTTCAAAAATTTATTTGATAAAAATGCAATTAGGTCAATAAGTAAGATCACAATTGCATATTTTACAACTAAAATGTTTATAAAAGTTTACAACTATAAACGTTTATTTACAACCACAGGCTACTCGAGTTTACAATGCATTAGATTGGCATAATTTTCAATGAAAAATGTATTTTGGTTGAATGTTAGGAAGGACTTCCTTGTTCTAACTCCGCCTAATAGAGAATATTTTCAATTCATTTCATTTTCAATCAATTTACAAATTCCAACTAATTTTTGTAAATTTGTATTTTTATGAATTGTTAAAATTACTGCTCTTACTTATTTACTTAATTATAGAGAGGCTCCACAACTTATCAAGGAAGTTAAAATTGTATCAAGTATACGAATTTGTGTCTATATTTTATTTAACGCTTATGTGTAGGCCTACTTGAATGTAGCCAATAATTAAATACTGTAGAAATTATTTAATACTTGGCTGTTGATACTCTCCAGCTATTTTTTTCAAAAATTGTAATTGTAATTTTGTGTTCCAACAGGCCCGCTGGAGTTTTCGAGTTCGAGAATTTCGCTAATGGAACAAAAGCCCTCATGGACGCTGTAGTGGAAGCCACCGGAAAGGGAACAACAACCATTATTGGAGGAGGTAATTAAATATTTTTGTAATTCATGTAACATTTTTCAAATTTAATATTCATGACAATACGCGAGGAGCGTGAATGTGAAAGGTGTCATCAAATCATTGGCATTCGCTATATTCTATTAATTTATTAAACATACAAATCATACTGTATTAAAATTCGTGATCATTGCAGTAATGAATATCACGTGCATGTAGTTTTTTCACTTAAAACTAGTACAACGAAATATTCTAGTTTAGTCAAGTATTGAACGTGTTTTGGATTTGAAGCTCCTTTATTTTATTGAATGTATAATTTGATGCTTCTCTTGATTGTCTCAAGTTGCTTGTTTTTCCTAATTATACAGAATTAAGAAAGTACCAAAGTATAGTATCGTTAAGGTAGAATATGTACAGTATAAAGTATTATAGATAGTAGCCTACTTATTACTAAATACAGTGGTAATTTCTATTTTTGAATAATTACAAGTAGATATTTTTCTTGAATCTTAACGTAATTTCACAAAGATGGAAACCAATTGGATTTTTACTCGATAAAGGTGAATTTACAGTACTTACAACTAGTTTCTACTGAAAGCAATATAATTTTCATTCATTCTATTCACTCAATTCAACTTTTTAAATTACAGTATAGGCTACTATTTTCATAACGATATAGAAGGGTTCAGACTTTGTAAAGAGATTGTTTTTAGGAGACCACACAAACTTTCGTAAATCCATCGTTATGTAAATCTACATCTTTATATAATTATGTAGAATCGTTCCAGTCACGTGACTAAAAGAATTGATGAATAATTTATTTTTTGAAGAATTTCAAATCAATTCCAATAAAATAGAATAATTTTTACAATAAATTTTATGCTTATTTGCTTCTAGATAGGCTACATTACTAAATTGTATTATTCTCGATTTCTAGGTGATACTGCTACATGTGCTGCGAAATGGAATACTGAAGACAAAGTAAGCCATGTGAGTACTGGAGGTGGTGCTAGCTTGGAGTTGTTGGAAGGTATGTTCTAATTCGAAAAATTTGTATTATTCTTCATTATTAGATTTTGAAAAAGGTTTATTGAAAAATCATATTTTCCAATTTGGCGATTGAGAGATTTTGCGCAATTGGCAGAAGGTCGAAAGAGGATCGATTTTCATCATAAAATGATAAAATTGAAAGAAAATGACAAATGATGAAAGATGATGATCAAGGTAATCATCCTTCATGGGTGAAGCCTGAGTCTTTCCTTGTTACGCATATTCAGGTGAAACCTCTCTGATTTGAAAATTTAGCTCCAAGTGTTGTCTTTAACAGAGTCTCTTTCCTGTATGATGTAAATAATTATCTGGCAAGACTTCAGTTCATAATTTACCAGCCGCTTCTACGGGTTTCAATCTCTTCATGGGTGTTTATTTTTCAAGAAATCTCGACATATTTCAAATATGCATTTTATAATATGTCCAAGCAAAGAAAACATTCTGGCAAGGTGGGAAAATCACTCTAGTTCGGTCGATATTCCTTCAACAATGATAAATTCTGTCTAAAATTGTAGGAACATTCTGATCTACAATTTGAGACCAAATTTATAATTTTTGAACCAATATTGATCGAGCTGGAGTTATTTTCCCAGCGTACCAAAATGCCTTCTTTGCTTAGACACTAGGCAGACTACATATGAAGGATTGTTTATCGTACATATTGTATATCTCACATATCGTTCATCTTACATATTGTATATCTCACATAACGTTTATCTTACATATTGTTTATCTTGCATACTTGACACTCTACATTTGTTATTACAGGAAAAGTCCTTCCTGGAGTTGCTGCTCTCACAAATGCTGCCTAAAAAGGTTTTTCCTACTATTTTATATTTATAGTGCAATTCTGTCGAGAAGTCTTAGGCAATCGGCATCATTTTCCATCACTAGCCATATTTAATTGTTGAATAACTAACTTTTCATATTGTAATTTTCTTCCAATACTAGATTTTTATACAAGTTTCGAAGCGATCGTTTTTCTGTTAATTAGATTAGAATCCAGTTGAATTATATTTTTTTTGGGTTAGAAGATTGAGATGAAGATCAAGACGTGACTCAAGATTATATTCATTAAATCAGTTAGAATATTATTTAATGAAATTCATATACATTTCAATCTTTCAATCTACTATAAATTAATGATTTCCAGGAATAATTTCTAAAAATATGATGATGTAGTTTTTGTACATAATGTTAATTTTGAACCAATTTTGATAGATTGCATCGGTACACTACATGTACTGTCTATTCCAATGTTATTAAACATCAGATCACGTTTGTTCACAAATACAAATATATAGTATATATTGATCTTTGTATACACTTATAATGTTGTAGACGTTGAAGTTTTGATAAAACTATATCTAATCAAATATAAAATGAGTTATTTTTAATTCAGTGTCAATTATTTCATGCTTTTCGTTGTGATGCAATTCATTCATTGAAATAATCCAAAACCATCTATTCTGTATTAAAGAAGTAATTATGTATCTGAATGATACACTTTTGGCTTTGGTTTAGTCAACCAATTAATAATATCACTTTTTAACTAATTAAGTAATGTAACTAAATCTGTAGGTCTGTTCATCTCTCATCAGTCTTCAAATGACCCACGCACAAACCAAGAGCTCATGTGGGCATCATCATCAGAAAAATATAAACCAGGTATCTGAAACTGGACGTTATGCAACGAATCATATTTATGTAAGGGAGAGTGGGGAACAGTGAGACACGGGGAACAGTGAGACAAGATTTTTAATAAAAACTCTAGACACCGTACAGTGGCAATAGCCACTAGAGTACCAGATGTATCAACCCTGTTTGATGGCTTCACGATTTGTTCCAATGTAATTTCGACTTCATTTGAAGGCAAGAAATATTTTCTTCCGCACTTCAGTTTTTTTCTTCTATGAAAATGAGTTTTCGAAATATGACAAGAACCAAGGATGTTCTCAAGACAGTTATTCATGCTGATTGAAGCAGCATGTAATTCACTTGATAATACTTTGAGGTTATGTTTTTTTTTTAAATTAAAAAGCCATGGAACACAGAATGGGGTACAGTGAGACATCACAGAATGGGGAACAGTGAGACTATGCTGAACGCATAGGAGCTTGGGCGAAGTTTACCACTCGGTCTTGTGGGGGGCCAGTTCACCATAGGGGTATCAAGGAATTCAATACCCTTTGTTCTAAAGATGTATTAATATTTTTAGGGGAACCAGACCTCCTTTTGAACTTCGCCTATTTTCTGAAGTGGCTCACTGTTCCCTGGTATGAGAATTGAATTTTAAAATGAATTTCTTGGAGCTTATACATTCTTTTTGTTTGTTACAGATAACTATACTGGTTTTTAATAATTTATTCTTTTTGAATACTGAAAAAACATTGGTATAATGTATCATTATTCTTGCATTAAAATTTTTGTCTCACTGTTCCCCATGGTGTGTCTCAGTGTTCCCCAGGAGTGGGGAACACTGAGACATTTGAGGTTGTGTGACTCTTTTAATTTTAAAATTTTCCATTTTGATAGAAATGTTTAATATGCTTGATTTTCTCAGAGTAGATATCCTAGACTATCTACTGGAGTACGTAAACCGACAAAAAATGCTTTTACAAAGTTTTTATCTGCTTTTGGAAAAAAAAGTGTCTCACTGTTCCTTACTCTCCCTCAATCTTATTACTCGTACGTGTATTAAGTAACTTAATACATAAATGGCATGATAAATCACGTGTATAAGTGAAGTCCATTTGTAGAGTAACGTCACGTCACTAAATAAATTCATAAATTACTTATTTTTTATAAGATTTTTTATCAATTCCAATAAAATAGAATAATTTGGTTGCGTATTTGTTATGTGAGTTATTCTTGATATTTCAGAAACTCAATAGTTCTGTAATATGATTATGTCATGAAATGCAGATATTTTCCAAGCATGCGCTCAACAGCAAGAAAATGCTCACAGTTATTATCTTGAATGATGGGAAAGTTGAGTTACACGATAGCTATAACTGACTGATTCTTTTGTTGAGTTTCCAACTGTTTGTGATTTCTAATGCAATGATTACATCTGGATCAGGCCAAGACATGATCTTTTGTTATTTCTGACCCTACGATCTGAGTATCTTACTAATCGCATGAAAATTCAAGAATGAAACGTTGGTATTTTCCTCGAAGATTATGCATTAGAGTCATTTCATTTTAATCTGTTCCATAGCCATTTTTCCTTGATCATTATTGGTTTTATCGTGCATTCTTATGATCGTTGCAGTAATTACACTTGTGGGGAACTGTTCATCTGTAGTAACATCTTCCATATTAAATCAATAATTCATGAATAATTTCAACTTAAATGCTACTAGTATGTTTGTTTTCCACTGAACAAATATTTGTTGACTATTTTCCCAGTGAATTTTACTGATCTCCAACTCTTATTTACAATTTTTGAGTTTTGCTACCTGTAAACCTCTGTCCATCAAGTGTTAAGTTATAGTGACTTCAATATTAGGCTTTAGTACTAGTCTGTCCTAGCAAAGAGGATATTCTGGCAAGTTGTGAAAATGACTCCAACTCGGTCAATATTAGTTCAAAAATATTAACTTTAGTCTCAAATTGTAGGAAAAATTCTGATCTACAATTTGTGATCAAATTTATGATTTTTCAACCAATATTGACCGAGCTGGAGTCATTTTCACAACTTGCCAGAGTGTCTTCTATGCTTGGACAGACTATTCCTACATTGAATTCAATACCGTTTCTTTTTTTACATTTTCAGCCTATACAATATCCTAAAAGTAGTCGTCGTTTCTCCATTACACACTCACAAGCCTAAAACTCATATAGCACCCTTCCTAAACATTTTTCGTGTATTGAGATTAAAGTTATATGAGTGTTTCCGGATGTATCCACTACTTTGAATTACCGGTACAGTAGTTTTACTAAAACATACTCAATCGAATTTGACAATAAGTATTTAGCGTTCATAGCTTGCAATAAGGATTTGTTTCAAGGTTCAGGCTCCTCGTTCTAACTACTATTAAAGCTACTCCCTTCTCAAGACATGAATGTAAAATTGGTTTTTGTTTTATTATTCATTTTGCTATACGTTCAAATTGGTTTCTGGTTAATGCGCCTGGGGCTTTGAAATGTTTAGATCATCCGCGATATAATTGGGAGTTTGCCAAAAAATGTAGTAGTATAGGCTAGTGGTTGGAAGATGAGTGAATCAAGATTAAATTCCTCTAGCTCTAGAGTTAAAAAATTCGCATACCGGTATTCTTGTAAATAAGTGGAAAAGAGGATGAAGATATTCAGATAATTATCCAGAAGATAGCATCAGTTCGGCAAGGTGGAGTCAATGCCTCGATTTCAGTAATATTACAAAACTTTCCATTCAAAGATGAGCTCTTCAACAATCATAGTTTGTTTTGATGGTAGCCAAATATTGTAATCTATTTACGTCAACGCATTTTCCTGCTTCTTGTTCGAGGTTAACCAGCAGATGGACATCTGGAGAAACCGGTTTTTTTGCACGCGGTTCACGGTTGGTTTGCTCTGACGGGTCTGGATAGTTCACATGGGAAGAACTAGTTCGCGGAGAACTAAAACTTACTCAAGCCGACGTACTTGACTTGAGTGAACCTGTGAATCTTTTTTGAGAACTGGTAGGTCAGTTGAGGCTGGCCAGTGACTAGTTCTGGGAGAACTGAATCTTGGTTGATGAACGGTAGATCAGACAGTCAGGAGTTGCTTATTCTTCTTCCAGCAACTTTCCGATCAGAAACCTCGGTGACGGTCAAGAACGCAGTCGCGTCTGACATTTCATTATCACCAGTCCGGGAAGGATGTAACGCGTGGTATCAGTGAAAGTTTTCATGATTTGAAAAAAATATTTTCGTTTCTATTATAGCTTACCTGTAGTAGGCTTGAAGTGTTAGTGAGTTTTACTGGAAACTATTTATTCCTATTTAATTTGGCAGTAAACTTGTTTCTTCCTTCAATATTCAAGACTAAATTGTCGATTACTGTACTGTACTTGTTTAGCCGTGCAGTATCAATAGTGAAGATCTAAATAAGTTTTCTCTCCATCACTATGCATCCTCTTAGACTTCTAATTTTTGCAAGCAGTGCATTAGTTTGTTGCAGTGCACAATATTCTAAACCAACGAATGCGAATGCTGAACTTGTAGCGATTCGTCGCGCGATGAGAAAATCGTCAAGTGACTCGGACGCGATTTTATTTCCCGACGACGCGCTGCTCAAGTTGAAACCACCGTCGTTTTCCAAACAAGAAAGACGCTGTTTCGGCGATGGCCACGTTTATTTCAATAATTCGTGCAGGGAGCTTAACAAAAGAGGCGAGTGCGGCGATAATGAAGTGTTAATCATAGACCTGAAACCAGCTCAACAGAATCCGCCCAAATTTCGTCCGAAATGTGAACTCAGACAGTGCGCGTCCAACGAATTCTTCTGGCCTCAAACCAATACTTGTCACACAACTATTGACAATCTCAAGCTATGTGGAGATACCTTTAAAGAACTAAGCGCCGATATTTTTGGACTGGGTTTTTGCAAATGCATATCTGTCCCAGTTCACGCTGAGCACACCGATGGAAAGTGTTATGAAATTTACAAACAGGGCCCTTGCAAGCCGGGACACCTTTTCACCATGAAAAATTCCGATGAAACGCAATGCACTGTGAATCAGTGTCAGAACAAGTCTTTGGTTTACCATGAGCAAACAGGCAAGTGTTATGGTTTGGGTGAAACAGGGCCTTGCACGGGACAGTTCAAATTTCTTGTCTCCTCCAACAATAAACGACCCGAGTGCGTTGAAGATCTAGTTGGACTGACTGTTTCAGTACCGGTTCAAAACTGTTATGGTGATCATAATAATAAATGCATTCCCAGTGATAGTGTTGAAGCTCAAGATGAAAAGTATATCATGACTTTACTCAAAGCTGTTGCAAACAGAAAAAAGAAATAACTCAACTACAATAATAATAAAGTAAATTGCCTAAAGATTGTTACAAATAGAATAGAATTATGCTTTGAAATACGTATGAATTTAGAACACTTGCATCTCATCGATATTTTGTTTCAATCAATGTAGTAGGCTTACATTATTAGAGGAAACATAGAAAGAACAAATTAATAATGTTCTTCCAAATACAATAGCTTGATCATGCTCCTTCTATTATAGGTAAGGCCGGTATTACACGATAATAGTTCTATGATCATATCTGATCATATGGAATATGAATTCATATTTTCATATTTTTCCATATGATCAACCTTGATCATAGAACTATTATCGTGTAATACCGGCGTAAGTAGCTAACTCTCTGATAAATTAATCATATCAACTGTCTAGTATGAATACATAATAAAAACCGCGTATTTTTCTTGTACCTTATCAGTTGAAGATTTGCTGATGCCATGCATTTATTTGATAAATCAAATTCAAGGGCCTGTAACCCTGTAAATGCGCTTGCAAACTTCACTTGAGAATCTATTATACAGAACGTTCTTCCACTTGCTTGATATTCCCAACTTGCTTTTGTGTACAGAACCCAGATTATAAGAACAGATTATCACTGTATTAAATCAATATAGCATGTAGTTTTGTTCTTTGAAACGTATAATCATAATAATCCATTGGACTTAAATGTTTGGTTAATAAACGCGTTTCATTGTTTCTGTTTTGCGAATTGTTTCTACTTCTACAAAAAATACCATCTTGTAATTCATTTCTATTAATGTAAATTATGAATGTAATATTTCAACTGTTTAAATGAAATTCTTTACACTTTTTGAATACATTTTAAAAATTTATTTCCATTCTTTAAGCAAGTTTATGTTCAAATTTTATCATAGGCTTATAAAGCTTATGTTAGAAAGTCAACCAACTTCTCATCAATGATTTTAAGCTTCAGTACCGGTAGCTATTTCCTACAAAATAATAATGAAGGTCAAGAATATTTTTTTCAAATCACAATTTGAAATAATTTATTGTGGAATACGGAATCTGCAATCTACAATAATTGTTGCTTTATTTTGAATCATTCAACAACTTGATGAATGACTCAATGACTGATTAAAGCACATTTGATAATGTTTCTTCTTGTATGAAAATCAATAAAATATTCTTCTAAATATAGTATCATGAGGAAAATCAGAATTAAATTGTATCATTCATGCCTATGTACATACCAAGGTTAGAAATAATATTATTACAGTCCTTTAGTGAACGGCAGGTAACATCTCAATATTGACAATATCTTATTTGATCTAAAATATGAATTAGATTTTTTGTCCATTAGCCAATACCAGATCGAATAAAAATAAATATTCACAGGATCAAACTGCTGCCTTTAGGAAAGTCAAGGATTTAGAAAAGTCTGATAAGGATCAAAAGACCTATTGATCATCCTTGAGTGATTTCATAGAAATTGTAACAAGACAGAATTATTTGCTCAAATTGGGAGATAGAAGATTCGCTTTATAATTAATAATTGAGAAATTTAACAATGAAAAGTAAGCATATCAATATTTTTTTATACAAGACACTAATGGAATAATGTGTGTGATGTGTGAAACATCGTTTGTTTCACAGAAAATGCATTTAGCCAAACGAATCCATCATTCATGATACTTAATGACCTATCTATTTTGGCTAATTGCATCTTTATTTGATTTGAAATTTTCCACAGTGGTGAGACAGCACAGCTTTGATTAATGATGGACAGGCATTGAAGGGGAACCTCGTTAGTCATTTTAATTACCATTGAAGATGATCTACTATATTACGAACTTGAATGTTTACTTCTCCGATTTTTTCGCTTTAATTCCGACAGACAGTTATTCATTTCAAGGAAAAGGACGATTTGATTACTCAAAGTATGTAATGTAAGAAAAATTGGTTCACTTACAGACAAATTGTTTTTACATTTAACATTATTAATGGCTTAATGTATTTGAATTGAAGTGAATAATCGTGAGCTCTGAGATCTCCATTGTTCACTTACAACAATATAAATCAAATAACGACTACAATTTTTTTGAAAACAATAAAGTCCAAGGTGAACTCATTTATGGGAAATAAAATTGACCTTTACATGAAAATAAGACAATTCGAAGGCTAGCCCAAAAATACATTACTTACTAGAACAAACTCCCAATTAAAATATATAATTCCATTATTACAATATGATAGTTGGAAAATATCGAAATAGATGTAAATATTGTATGATATAATATTATAAACTGGAAGAAATTAAAGCGGGTTCAATCTATAGAGTTATTTAAAATGCAAGATAACTAACTATTTGTGTGATTGAAGCGGTTGAAAATTATATCACAGGCTGACTTGTTTGAGTCAGTAAACTTAGCTCAGCCACTTCAAGCCAGATATTAGCTGATTCTAAGCTCTTGAAAACTTTAGTAGGCCTAATCATTTGATGGCCTTATGAATACAATTTTTATTGAAAATATGTTAGTTTATATTGAATTTGAAAATAATAAGGTCTGTATTAGGTTTTCATTAGTAGTGTTTGAAAATAGGATTTTCTGTTTGAAAATATGTCAGTTCATATTGAATTTGAAAATAATAAGTTCTGTATAAGTTTGATCATTATTCTCAAGCACAGTAAATAAATTGATAACTTGCAGAGAAAGTCTAGGGAACTAGTAAGAAGTTTTTAATTTCAATGGTTATTGGCATAATAGGCAAAATGTATCAAAAAGTGATTTTTAAACTTTAAAGGGTTATAACTGGATATTTCATACGTCTATTTAGCGCTAGTATGCCTCCTGGGCATGTCTAAAAATTTAACGAGTCGTCTGATGGCCAATGAGTTGAACAGTAGCCATTTCACAAGGTTTCAATTTCAATTTATTTATTCACACACACACACACACACACACACACACACACACACACACACACACACACACACACACACACACACACACACACACACACACACACACACACACACACACACACACACACACACACACACACACACACACACACACACACACACACACACACACACACACACACACACACACACACACACACACACACACACACACACACACACACACACACACACACACACACACACACACACACACACACACACACACACACACACACACACACACACACACACACACACACACACACACACACACACACACACACACATATATATATATATATATATATATAAGATACATCAATATGAAATAAAAATTAATTACATCAATAAAAAAACATTACAGTATGAAATAAATAACATAAATATGAGAACACGTTACAATATTAGAAGGCAATTTATACATGTTATGTGGTGAAGAAGGGTAGAGGATCAAAAGTTCTTCCAACTATGGCTATCCATGTCATAGGAAGGCTTTTGATCCTTGGAATTTTTGGAAAGAATTGGGAAAGGGATGTGATAGAACACAAGTAGGGGAAGTGAGCGCACTAATCAGAAAAGTTCTCTGTTAACTTATTATAATTCTCAAAGGTAGAAGAAGTAGATAATTTTGATCCAAGCATTGATATCTGGTTTTACTTTTTTTGTTATCTTGGCACAGCTAATAATTTGTTCAGGAATTTTATTTATAATTTTAGTGCTTAAATATATGAGTTGTCTTCTAATATTTTCAATGTTAGTATGATAGATTAGGTACTTATTTGAGGTAGGTCTTACATTGTATTGATTATTGACAGTATTATTAGTGCAAATGAAATTATTTTTATATTTAAATATAAACTTCACTACATTCATTACATACAACTGTCTAACTGTCAACACGTTAAACTCTATAAAAGGCAGGTTGGTTGGGAAAAGTCTAGGCTTATTTAAGATTGTTTTAATGATTGATTTTTGAATTATGAAAAGCTCTTCCAAGTGGGAATTGGCCCCCCCAGCTGAAATACCAGCCCCCCCATACTGAAATACCATACTGAATTATGGACTGTACCAGTGCAAAGTATACCATTTTAAGATGACTTGAGTTTAGAATTTTTTTTGCTTCGTAGAATTTATAAGAAAGATATCTGATTCTTTTGCATAAAAATTTGATATGGATGTCCCACTTCAAATATTCATCTATTATGACGCCTAGATATTTTGTGCTTGTTACTCTTTTTATTCTGGGACAAGTGCAGTTATTCATGTTGCAGTTTGAATGTAGTCTCAGATTCATATTTTCGTCGGGTTTACCAGTTGTATTGAGTGCAAAGGTGATGTAATTGGTTTTATCAATGTTCAAGTGTTTTTGTCTAACCATTTTTTAATGAGAAAACAATTCTGTTCTGCAATTTCATGAGCCTCGATCCACGATTTTCCATAGAAAACAGCTGCAGTGTCATCTGCGAATGATGTTGTTGTTGAGTTTTTTAGTTTCAGGCTCAGTAAAGCCTGATTCACACATATAGTGGCGTACTAGTGTCGTGCCCAGACTGTGTTAGATCGCTATCATTCACACATATAGGACCGTACTAGTGTTGGACTGTTTGGCGCAATGCTCAATCACGACTACTCACCTTCTCCAAAATTGGAGATAGATAGATTTTGATTTCAGATTTGAATTCAGCGACGTCGAATTAGTAATAATCCCCGCGTGAACTCAAAAATAATCAAAATTGGGGATTTTCATAAATCGTATTTTAAACGATTCTGTAATTGTCATTAATGGATAACTATTTTTAGTTATTGAACTCTTATTGGTTATTATCTATAAATAATTTAATTAATAAATTGCTTCAGAACAAAATAATAAATTAACATTCAAATTCGTTATGAGACGGAAGGAGAAAGAGTAGTAAAGTAAAACTAATGGTAGTAGTAGTAGTAATAGTAGTAGTAGATACGAGTATATATGTATGTGAATTATCAATATTTTTATAAATATATAGTTTAATTTATCAGTTATCAGCTAGTTTTATTGGTATATATCATTACCAATATTCAAAAGTGACTTTGTTGTGTCATACATATGAACATCTATGTATCAATTGAAGCCTAATATAATAACAAGAATTCAAAATTGAATCAAATAATCTTCAAAGTACTTAATAAGTTCCTGTTATAACTTTTCAAACGTTCTCGAGTTCCATTTCATATTCAATTTCAACTCTAGTACAAATAATTTCTCAAGTATAAAATATATATCATTGAATTGTAGAATTATTTTCCCCAAGTATAAATGTTTCAATTCAAGGGATAATAATTATGAAACTCCCATACTTTACGGAACAGAGTTGAACCAACTACTAACAAAATAATCAGTCTCTAATGTGACTCGATATAAATGGGAACAAGTCTCTTAATTTTGCTTATTTTTGAGCCTACGTGGGGAAGATAACTAATTTGAGGACGCTGAATTCAAATCTAAAATCAGATTTCTTCTATCTCAAATTTAAAAGAATTTAGAAAAACCAGAACCAAAACAGCTCAGTCTGAGCACAGTCCTACGCTGATTCACACATGTAGGACTGTGCTCATGCCGGTCGCAGGCCGTGTCAGACCGCCATAGACCGTGTCCTTGAGAAATCACTTTGGAAACGATCTTTCATCGTCCAGCACTAGTACGCCACTAGTACAGTCCTATATGTGTGAATCACTCCCGACCGTTTCTGTGTTAATCAAATGGAAAGACCGTTTGAGAGATTCCATTTGAAACGGTACGGCACTAGTACGACACTAATACGCCACTATATGTGTGAATCGCCCTTAAATCATTCACATAAATAATAAAAAGGATTGGTGAAAGTACAGTTCCCTGAGGCAACCCGTAAGAGGTCGACCAAGAGAAGGTTGCTCCTGCCTGTTATTGGGAAAAATGAAAAACGGGTGGGGAAGACTGGAATGTGGCGTGAAGATCAGAACCTCTAGTACCGGGCGCATACGCCAATATTTTCAGCGGAAAGTATAAATGTTGTTTATACGAACTACATCATTTTCTGGTTCCCCACCACTTTTCTAGTTCCCTTAAAATGGATTAACCTTCTTATAACCTTGGCCACTTCACGATCCGAACCATTCAGGCGCCAGATCCACGAAACTTTGGTAAAAACACTCGAAATGCTCAAAAGCTTCTGATTAGTGAAGATCGCAATTAATTATTACGGCTGTTCAGCCCAGTGGCCAATCAGGCGGCTCTTTGCATTTTTAGTGACGTTGAATAGAGAGAAATGTAAGTAAGGGAATAATCAAATACAGTTAGTACAATTAATGCGCCATTCGTTGCAATTGAACTTGTCTATTTAACAATTGCAATTGAATTTCAATTGTATTATGAGGCCCCTTAGAGCCTTGTGGCGTCCCAGCCTCTGCTACTCGCGCCCTGGGGAGACTACATCATTGTCAAAACGCCATTGGGAAGGATAATATTTTTCTATTCTACCAATAAATTTCATAAAATATCTCAATTTCATAAGTCACTTGAGGGCGAAAGGGACGTAGGATTGAAGGGCGCACTGGTCCGCGGGCCAGTCCAGGCCTGTGAGTAGGTTACAACTATTCAAGAGATTTAGCTTATTTTCCACATAAGATTAGATAGGTGTAATTGTTTAATAAACATGAAAATTATTATCAAATTAAAATTGAATTAAGTTATTACTGAACAGCCAGTTTATCCAACCAAATCACTAGCCATTCTGAGCAGACAAAAAAATGGAAGCTTCCTCTAGACCCTAGAGGATGCAAATCCTAGATTTCTTTTTATAAATGTTATTAAAACTTGTCTCAATAGAAAACTATGAATTTTCAGTTAATAATTTTAGTCAACAAACTTAGAAGCTTCAGTTCATCCATCGATAACTCAGCAATTTTGATGTTACTAGTATAAAATCCTAGATGATGTGAATTTGCAATTGAGAAAATCGCATCTCGCAAGTCCTCCCAGGAGCGCCCTTTCACCTCAAAATGGTTATTTTTGGATAGGATAATATTTTTCAAACTATCTTTATTAATTTACTAGGACAATTATGACTGAGTGTTATCTGTGAACTTTAACAAGTGCTGTGGTGTAACAAGTGATGTTGATGCAATTACTAATGAACAAAGTTGAAAATTTTCTAAATCTGAGTACGCCTGTATATTGTTGAATACGGTAGACTTCGGAAACAGAAGTATTAGTAAAAATGATGTAATATATTATTATTATAATATTGTCTATTGTTAAACGTAATTCGTTACAGTCTGTTGATAAATTCAACAGTAAGAAAATTGTGAAAAAAACTTGATTGTACGTGCTTGTAGCTAGTAAAAAACCTTGTATAAGGTTTTCGCCCTGAAGAAAGTAATTGCTTGGATGTATTATTTAAGTAGGCTAATTGAGACCAAAACAAAAGCAGGTATTGATTTGAATATTTTATTGGAAACGAATATTTACAAATCCATCTTCACAAGTCAGTCATTCAAAATCATACCTGGAGAAACTATGGAATTTCCATACTTGCCTTTTACAAATAATGTAAAGCACCAAATAAAATTAGAAAATCAACTATTAAAAAACTTTGATAAATAGAATACTTGACATGGATATTTTAATTTGAAGCAGAGGCCTCATTTAACTGAAATGAGGCCTAAGTACTGTCCTATTTGAGAAAGGAATTCTAGATTTATAATCGTTATATTAATATCAAATGCATAATTAAGAATAACATAATTTGAAGTTTAAAAACCTTGAAAAGTAAATTATTTGACAAGTATGCTTGTTATTGAACAAGAATAACTTGTTCTTATTCTATTTTCAACTATTTTCTCAAACTGAAGTAGATGAATCGCTGTATTATTTGAAGATCAACATTTTTTAATAAATTTTTAATTAGTTATTAATATTAATTATATTCATTAACAAACTCACTCATCATTATTAAGCTTTGAATGTTCAAGAAAAATGTTTTAAAGCTGTTTTAACGTAACTTTTGTTGGCAGTAGCTTGTACTTGTATCAGAACTTCTGAATTCTGTCCACTCCTATTATATTCTCCGATTTAGATTCAATCTTTATCATCAACTGTGCCATTGAAGATATTCTTAATGAGTTTTTCAGCATGCTCCGTTACACTGGAATAAGTCTGAAACAAGAGAAAAACATTTTTTTCAAAGCACTTGCTTGGAGAATAGGTTATTTATTCAATTATAACAATACACAATAGATAATCCAAACTAGATTAATTTTCCGCATATTAATTTTTGCGTCAAACAGTGTGAAGTCTATACAGTATTCGCTTTGTTCTTTAGGTCTACCATTAAAGCCGGGTATCCACAGTGTGAGGCATGTGTCAGGGTGAGGCATACGTGGTCTAGCGCTGTTTGTAACCACGTATGCTTGCTGCGAGCACACGAACCAAATTGTTAATAAAACCACGGCTAAAGAATTGTGCGTGGTGAGGCAAACAGCACAGGTATCACTTGACGCACGCCTCAGAGCGAGGCACCTTTGAGCGCCCCTTTTACCGACAAACTCACTGCTCGCCTCGAATTGTGCGCCGCGTTTGCCTTGCTGCGAGCAAACCCGGTATCCACAGTCCGAAGCATGCGTCATGAGGCATTAGCGGCACATGCCTTGCACTAAGGATACGGGCCTTTTTGCTCTTTAACTGAAATAAAAATAATAATCTAGGTACACTTTTCAATATTTAATCATTGATAATGACTCCAAGGAGATTGAATCATGTCATGCAACAAAAAAATATAATATAAAACAAGGTAAGTTACTTAGATTTTCATTGTTATTCAAGTAAAAGAATGTGAAGTCACTACACTAGTTTGGTTCCCCTCCATAAAAAGCTGGAGGGTGAGTCAGCTGATCAGAGTAACACATTCCTGTTCTGTATCTTCTTTTTGTCCTCTTTTTTGATCAATTTACTGTTTCCGATTAGCACGAGCTGTTTATTGAAAAAACATTACTCGTCAACCGCTAAATTTTTGTAAGGAAGTCTACAATAAAAATGAAATGGTTATTTGTGCGTTTAGGGACTAAATTTCAACTTTTTATCCCTGAGGGAAACTGTTGTCGTACGAAACATAGCCGAGGGCGACAATTTCCCAAGGTGGAAAACTTCACACCCATTTTTCCTCCACCTACACCAATGAATATTATAAGAATTAAATAAAAAGACCACTTTTTACAACACAGTGGTGTTGTCAAACCACTGATTTATTTAAAAAATCGAGATACCGGTTTCGGTTGTTAAACCATTATCAATTTACCAGAGATTGATAATGGTCAAAGCTGATCACTTTTAGTTCCTATGGAGTAAAGTAAACCCATAAAAATAACATGGGTGACGTCATCCGTCAATGTGATCAGCTAGGGAATGTGATTGGTCCCTAGAGAGAAAAAGTGAAACTTATGTATTCGATTCCGGAAAGCAAAATGCGACTTTAGATAGTAGGTGGAGGAAAAAATATTTGAATGAAGAAAATCTTATTTGTGAGATATTGTGCAACTTATAGAATCTTCAACTGTCAGGTTAAAGAATTCAACAATTAATTCGAACTATATGAAATCAGATTAAAATAGTACCGTACTTACTTCAAATGGATAATTTTCTTTGCATGTCTTCAGATTTTCTCTCAATTTGTGTTCAGGTAGTTGACATTCTTCAATGGCTCGGTTGTCATCATCAACTATACTAATTAGCGCCTCCAAAAGGAATGCTATGAGTAATTCGTTGTTTGCTTCGACGGCATCGCTTATTTTTCTTAAAAGAAGGGGAACAACCCCCACGGCACGTATATCACCTGAAAAAATACAAATTAAGATTGAACGAAAATTGTTTCACCAAGAGAAGATTTCAATCCCATTGTTGAAAATTAATTTCAAAACAAATAGGTATAGTGTAGTCTGTCCAAGCAGAGAATAAATTCTGGCAATTTGAGAAAGTTACTCCAGCTCGGTCAATATTGATTTAAAAATTATTAGTTTTGTCTCTAATTGTAGAAACCATTTCGATCTACAATTTGAAGCTGGAGTCATTTTCTCACCTTATCAGAATGTTTTCTTTGCTTGGACAGACTATACAAGTTTTGAAATTAATATTTTTTATTTCTTAAAAAAGCATTACAATGATTCACAATGTAGAAATAGAACAGCAAAATGAATCAATAACAAATGCAAATAAACATAAGAAACTACTTCCCTAAAAGAGCGAGCTAGAGCTTGGGGAAGATCCATGAACTGAACGTGCAGTCAGCTGTCTCATTGAATTAAATAGGAAGTGATTCAAAGTAAACTGGTTAGTAATTCCAGTTTAACTTCCAGGTTGAAGGGTTTCAACCTATATCAATGTTGGCAGTACATTTCAACAGAAATAACTAGACTACTAGGTAAGAAATGTGATTTCTGACAGAACCTTCAGTCAGCTGTCCCATTGTCTCAACTAAAGTAACTAGGATCGGACTTGAAAGAAAGAATTTATGGCAGCTTATATAATAATACGAACGTCTCAACTAGGCGTTCGTTCTTGCAGCCTTGTATGCTTTAGCTAAATTGACCAAACTGTGAGTATTGTCAGAATGCAGGATCAATAATATTAAAATCTGATACTGTATTGGAAAATAATCGTTCTAAAATTAAATGCTGATTTTCAAATTAGTTTTCAGTGATTTGAGCTATCCTACAATGATTAGATATAGTCAGTCGAAGCAAAGAACATACACTGGCAAGATGTGAAAATGACTCCAGCTCGGTCAATATTAGTTTGAAAATTATAAATTTGGTTTCAGAATAATTCCTACGATTCAAGACCAAATTCATAATTTTTGAATCAATTATTGGCCAAGCTGAAGTCATTTTCACATCTTGTTAGAATGTTTTCTTTGCTTGGCAGACTATACTGATGGTTTCAGAACAGATTTGTGGAAAACTTACTTTTTAGTGCCGGACAATTGGCATATCCAGCACTTAGGAAGAAAGCGAACTTCTTAAGAATCGCCTCATTCTCCGAATGCAGACCCTTCAGAATGAACTGATGGCCTCCATTATGAACAAAATACATGAAAGCTTCTTGGTGACCTCTAACGATTGCTGCAAAAATTAATCATTCAATTAGAATAATAAATATATTTAAATGAATTGTAAGGAAAATAATTTCAGTATTCCATAATTTGTCATTAATAAAACGTGGTACCCTGGATAATTACTATGGGTTGAATTCAAATGAATTCTATGAGTTCTATTCCTTAAGCTTGTGTCACACCTGGCTACTAAATAGCAGCTACTTGATATCTGTTAGAGAACTAGCTGCTACTAAAACATGTAACACTTATTATTGGTAACATCAACATAACATATTCTATTCATGGAGTGACTAATAGTTTGAGTTCAACAGAGAGAAGAATGATGAAAATTATAATAGCATATTATTAAAAAATATATATAACTGACCAGACCACTTGATAATTTATTCCAATATTGGAATGATTTTTCCGTGTAGTCTGGAGCGTTGTAATGAAGGAGCCCATGATAAAAATATAGTCAGTAGCATAATTGAGTCGATCAAAAAGTAGACCAGGTTCAACTTTCAATCTAGTTAAATTCGAATATCTAAAAATTGCAGCTGCTCTTAGTTTTGACAAACTTGCTAATCAGTAGCAGCTATCTCGCTAGCAAATAGTAAATTCATTTCAATAGTAGTTCATTTTCTTGCAAACTTTAGTCAAACAAGATTATGTCATTTGATATCCCAAAAATACTTTCTCAATGCGCAAAAAATGAAGATTTCGAATAGGAAAAAATTAAGTGAGAGAAATAGGAAAAAGTTTGATATTGATCTTTAAATATGTCAGTTTGTTATCATTGAATAATTCAATTTTATAAAATATAATTGCCCTGTGGAAGGGGTATCGTAAAGTTCTCTATTGGCTTAAAAGGTTGTCCTTTTTCCTTCAGAAAGGCTTAACGATTTGAAAAGAGGAGCACAATGATAACCTCGAAAACAGGTAGCCTAATGATAATCTTTCGTGAGACTTTGGCTCGGAAGAATCACATTTATTAATTTTCCAGTCATTAAAAATATTCTTTTTTACCGTCACATTCTATATTATTCAAGACCAAGAGTCAAACTTTGGCAGAAAATGAATATTCATTCATGCTTCGATTCAATTGTCGACATATTCAGTTTCAACTATAACATAAACAAACTCACTTATATTTATGCACATGTTTAGGCTACATTGATTTAGGAAAGGTGATATGACATATCATGATGAACGATGCATGTGATTGAAATTATCATAATTGACAAATAGTAAATAATACTAATTTTTTGAAGAAGCACTTAATATTCAAAAGTAATAAAATATGAGTTTAAATTTTATTCGTAGAGAAATAGGAATTTCCACATTTATACAAGCATTTAAAATGCATATAACAAGTAAATAACATGTCTGTAATTATTATTTGATATTGCAGTGGTTTCTTTTTTTCTTTTTTCTGTAACCAGTCCAAACAGTATGAACAATTGTAGCCTAAATTGAATTGATTAAAAATACAGCAAAAATATTCACCCGATATTGCCGACATGGAATGCTTCAGATCCATTTCATTATCAGTAAGTCTTATAAGGCTTGGCAGTAAATCACATTTGAATGCAAGATCTTGAGCCGGAGGATTGTTTTGGGTGACCTCTGCAATTAAACGGCACGATTTTAATCTCAAGCTTGTATTCGATCCATCGATGTAATTTAGACATATGTTTAATCCACCTTTACGTAGAAATTCTGAAAATGAAACAAAATTTTCATTAATTAATACTCGATATGCTACATGAATCGCTAACTTAACTGTAGAAAAAGGAAATCTACAACATTTGTAATTTTGCAGGAGAGATGAAACAAAATAAATTTGACATATCAATTTAATTAGGTTATTAACAACTATTAAGGTTGTAGTTATTAACTACCGTTAGGCAAATTATAGATCAGAATGTTTTCAATTCGAATGTACAATTCGAGACCAAATTTATAATTTTTGAACCAATATTGGCCGAAAAGTTCTCATCTTCCCAGAATGTCTCCTTTGCTTGGACAGACTATAACACACCATCCAATAGCTGGCTGATCGACATGCAACCAAGAAGCATAACTGGTGGATGGGTAACAGAGGAGTGTACTTGTCCCAAAAATTAACAGGTCTGTTCCTTGTACGTTTCAATTACTGGCTAGTCAGTAATATTGGATCATCTCACATGTATGGATCTAGCCTAATCTTTTGATACTTACAAAATAATGCAGTCAGGGCCAAGTTCAAACTCAGACAACTCTTTATTGTCAACTCTCAGACAACTCTTGAAACTTGTCAGTTATTATTCGGCAACGTTACCAACAGTAGTTGCTTATATGCTGAGTTATTAGTGTGAGAAAGTTTAACCATTAAAATTATTTATCCATGCTTGAGCCACGAAATTTGAAATTATGCATTTGAGAGACACAAAGGGTGAACTCGAGTGAGAAATACCTTAAAATGTTTCTTTAATCGGGAAACACATTTCTCGCTTGCAATACGGTACCTATGTTAATAAATTAAGTTTTGTATTTCTTGCGTACATTAGCTTCATGAATGATTGCAATGTAATACAAAAAATAATAATCTAGCGACTTACCAATAAGACCCACTTCAGCATCGCTAACTGCATCAATCAATATTTCCAGAATATTTTCACATAACGCTATTTCTGATTCCTCAGGAGAAGGTTTCAGATGTTCCAGGCATTTCTGTACAGTCTCTTTGGCTTCACATCCATTAAGGAATTTCACCATTTTCTCAGCGCTGCGAAAAGCATATCATAGGAGATTAACTTATGATTATGAATATTATGTTAGAGAGTATAAAGACCGAGGCACTCTTCTCTGAGTGACAGGTTAATTCACGTATTGGTGAATCATGGATAATACAGAGTGTTCAACTAGGAAGATTAATTTATTGAACAATTAAAAAACTCACAAATAATGTCAATTCTACCGTTTATCTTGGTTCAGGACTATCTTTTCGTGGCCACACAGGTCACATTTCAAGCTATTTATATTGAATAAGTATGGTTTATTTTTCTACAAAATGAAAGGATTGGAGATTAGAGATGATGTGAATGGTGAATCAATATCTATGTACTGTATTTACAAACTGCTATATTACATTGTGTGTGACAGAGTTTCTCTCAGCGTGCGCGAACCATACTGCATGTGCATGATAGATGGTTCACCTATATAACAAACAACGGAACATCTGTTCACTATTGCAGACTCCAGCTAAGGCAGGTATTGAGCTTAAAAGATAATATTTTGATTACATGTCTGATCATATGGTAAGAGATAATATTTTCATCTCATTTCATATGATCTCATAGGCTATGTAATACAAAAGTATTATCTTGTAATACCTGTCGTAGTTAGTGGATGGCGGCGATTCACTGTTATTAATGATCAGCTCAATCAGCAAGCGGTCGGCGAGAGCGACTTCATTAAAAGACTGTCCTGAGCATTAATAACACGCATTTATCATCGGTTTTTAGAATAATTGATCATCTAGAGTAAATCGCATCAAAACCTAGCATGATACTAGTGACTAATGACAACAAAATATGAAACATAACCTCAATGACAACAAAATACATACCTCATCATTTTTAATGATTAATTTGATGACTCCTTACTTAACACCTTAAAAATTATCGAATAAAATTTTAATCTTCAACGTGCTGTACTAGATACAACTATTTGATTCAAATTCACAATAAATGTACAATTTAAAAGTTAAAACATCACATGCAACTTGACATGCCTTCTGCTTTATACTGTACAGTTCACAGTTGTGCTTGTGCACCAGCACTAGTGAGGTGTATGCCACAAACTCCAAGGATCATTAGCTCCAAGACCAACCCGCCACACAGTTTCACAAACTCCAAAACAAGATCGGGGAACGAACAAGAAGGATACAGTATCATATACTCGTTTGATACTGTATCAAGTACTGAAATGATACTGTATCATCAATTTAAATGATACAGCCTTCTACAATGATACAATTCAGTATTTCAGTGATTTTCCCAAAGTATTCTGTTAATATTATTGAGCCATAAACTAATTAATCATGAATAGCTGACGTCAATTAGGCGGTTAGAGAATAACTGTTATTAATTCTCAGCTCTCTCAGGACAGTTGGCGGGCTGTCTGGAGTGATAAATTTTATGAAAAGATAACTTTTGGTTTGTAAATTTTAATTAGGCTATTACTGTAGGTCTATGTCCTTTAAAGAATTTCAAATTTATTTATTTTTGGAGAAGAAATTTATTTCTTCATGAATAATTTCACATAACCAACATTTATCTCAGTTTTATTTAAAAATTAATGAACTCTCAACTCTCAACAATTTTTCATATATGACTATGTTATGGATGCTACAATACAATAAATATAATCATTGTGACTCATTTAAAATGTTCTGAGAGCCGAAAAAATTTTGTGCATTTATAAAATACTTTTAACTCTATGAAGGATACTTTTATTTATTTTGTTATTGAAACTATTATGAGTTTCAATTCATTATATTTGAAATTAATTTATTCATTTAGATAATAGCTACATTATATTCTCCTATTGTCGAATTTTAATTTTAATCAATAATTTGTTGCTTATTGTCATTTCATCACACATTTATCGTTCACAATTCAAATCTAACCAAGAATGAATTCATAAAGAATTTTTTTGAGTTATCAATTTCTTATTACATTACCAAATACTTACTTAAAATTTTTTTGTTTATTCTATAATGAATATATTTGAAAAACTTTCAAAAACCGACTAAAAAGAAGAAAATAAATTTCTGGCCAACTTTGAATCTCTTTATGTAAGTTATTGAATTATTAATATTTTCATGAAACCTTATTGGTTTAGAATTCCTTGTACGTTTTTCCTGTAATGGTTTGTGATAGAGATTAGCAGAAAAGATTGAAAATAGACAATTATGTCAAAAGATAATAAAATTCTCATTGCTTTTAATGGTGGGGAGACCCTAACGGGTAGTTCCACCTCGCCAATGTGTACTTGGCCAAATAGCGGTCACCCATCCAAGAGTAGTCCACAGTCTTTTTTAAAGGTGGCTATGCTTTAGCTCGTGTGGAAGTGGATGAAAATTAATTTATTCGAGCCACAGTTGATTTTGCAACCTGCTACAAATTCCTTGTACATACATGTTTTGTGTCAATAACTGAATATTTATGGTACCGTAGTAATTTTTGTTATGTTAATATTGAAATCTGAATTTTATGTTTGATTTATGTTTAGTGGCAATGATTGAATTGAATAATACGTAGCCTGAATTAGGCCTATCGATCAAATGCAAATCAAATAGAAGAGTTTCCAGTGCTAAAAGCCATCTAATATTAATAAAAAAACTATTCAAGGAAAATGAAATGGAAAATAGTTTTAAACGTTTATTGGTCAAACAGTATCAAAGATTTTTCACCAGTGAAAATGTACAAACAACTTAAAACAAATATCACAGTTATTTTTAAAATTAGTTTTTTCAGTACATATTTACATTCCAATATTTTCAGTGGAATCAATAGGCACTTGCAGTGAATTCCTGATTCAGGAAGCCTGGTGTCGTACAATATTATTGTACTGTATCCAAGATTATTACCAAATCTTATAGTAGTAGTTAACGAATTTTGACCTGGGAATGAACCCAGGACCTCAACCCACTCAGCTACGCCACCCCCTATTGTTTCATAATAATAGACAGCCGGGACCGACGGCTTAACGTGTCCATCCAAAACACGGGAAGTGGCCTGAGAAAATTTTCTGGTCTGACCTGAGAATGAACCCAGGACCTTAAGTTGAAGGACTCCATGAGTTGAAGGATGCATGAAGCCAGAAACATTTCTAGGACAATCCTCAGAAAGTCACAGTTTAAAGAAATATTTATAAGGCATTAAAATGCTTACTTAATAAATGATGTCAGGTTACAATTCTTTTCTTAATACTAAATTAATTTCTATGCTTAACTAATGTGAAGCAATCAAATACAGTAGTAAGCTGTTCCTTTTTCACAAGAAAAGTTTCATGAGACAATCTACTTGAATTACAAGAATTAAACAAAAAATATTACAGATGAGATTGATGATGTCAAAGATTTTAGTTTTATCAGCAATAATAATCTGACTCTACAATTCATCAATAAACAAGAATTCAAATTGTAAGTATGCATCAAGTACAAAAAAGTATGCATTAACTCTAAAATGAAACAAATGAAAATTTAACAGAACATGCCTTTTTTACATTTAGAATTTTCCTTGTAAGAATTTACAAGAATTCTTTCAAGAATTTATTTAAAAATGAAGAACAGAAACAACATTCGAATAATACTACAAGTGAACAAACTGCACAGATAAATAGAATTATCATAAAATGAACCTAAACCTGGGGATGTTTCATAAAATCTACAATTTCAAAAAATAGGAGAAAAGGCAATCCCACAGTAAACAGACAGATTGGTGGTGGACTCCTGGTAAAATATTTTCAACGTACATAGGATAGATAGATACTGTAGGATAGAAAGATAGAATGAATAAATAGGATAGATAGATGGGTGCCTGTTTCAGGCTCCCATCGTGATGGCTTCCAATAATGAGACTATATCTGATGTTGAGGAGAGGGGATTCTCACCACCACCACCCTACTCGGAAACAGAATCACAAACAAATGAAATGGAACAAATAAGTGATTTGTCAGATGGGGAATTGGATATTCAGCAGCAACACCACCCATAGCACTAACGTGCGTGCTCATCATTTGATGAAAGGAGAATTTTAAAAAAATAAATAAATTGAACTGGATAAAACATAGATATTGTCTTAGTGACTCTGACAACAAATCATTTCCCATCACATGTAGAAGCCGTTTGTGTAAAAGCTGTAGGGTTATCCTAACCTGTTTTCATCTAAATTTGTGCTTATAATAATAACATACGCCGTTGTATAGTCTGCGATACATTTATCGCAACATGTATGATATGAGTTTTATCAGATGTCTAACAATAACAAATCTGTAAGAATGTACAAGAGAATCTCAAGTATTGTCAGAAAATTGTAAATGATGTATTCCTCTCATGTTATGACTATGCACAGGATAGAGGAGTGCAATAATTGCACCTCAGAGTTGAATTGATCAGATGAAGAAGCTAAACTATGCAGAAAAAAATTATCTTTACCTGTAACAAATTATTCCAAATGATCTACATCAAATGGTCAAAGGCGTACCTACCAAAGCAATAACCATTACGCGCATAAGAGAGGCAATGTCGACAACGGTGCTGCCGGTTCAAGACACGCTAACCAAACTAAATACTCTATTCCGTCACAAAAGGTTCTCCGCCTCCCACATTGCCTCTCTTATGCGCGTAATGGTTATTGTTCTGATAGGTACGCCTTTGATGTAGATCATTCGGAAAAATTTGTTGTAAACATCATTTCTCTCTGCATAGTTTTTGTCCCGTTTATCAGAAATATCAACAACAATATTGGGCATAGTTGCTGGTTAATAACCACTGGCAGTCACCAGTTTTGTTGACATCAGCTATAATTTACAGCTCAAAAGTTACTGGATATTTTATTTGTTTTATACTTGAGTTTTTTTTGTAGATAATAGCCACTATACTACCAAGTAATGTTTTGTGCAGTAGTGGTGGGCCACCTGATTAGAGAGGAGGTTATAATTTATATGGGTAGTGGTGGATCACCAAACTGGCCGCAGTAGCCATCAACAACAACAACAAAGTGGACAGAGTCCCAGGTGCCATTATAAAATATTTCTACATGAAAAGTTATTAAAACTGTTATAGTATCTGATTGCACAATATTATCATCACATAGCAAATTAAACATTCTACTTCATAGTTAATGAGGCATTATCCCATGATGAAGTGCGCTTCCCCCTCTCCACGCTGTATCTCGAAACTCTTCAGTTTTACGACAAAAATGCATACAACCAATTTTGAAGTGAATTTTGAGCTCTGAAATTTTATTAATAACATCTAGGAACATATAACACACATAAATGCATTTGAGAATTTTAAAAACTAAAATTGATGCACCTGAGCTGTTGACTCTAATTAATATTTATGCCAACAGCAACGTCAGTGCCTTAATATAGAATTGAAGGATTTAATTTAGGGCACTATTTCAGTGCCCTAAAATAGAATTATTAACTATGAAGGATGAGGACGAAATTCACATGGAAGCCGCCCAATATTATAAAAATACAAATAAAGTATTTCTTGTTGATGAAAATTATGTGTTAGACGAAAATATGATGTATTCACAGAACGAATAGAGAATTAAATTTCCAAAAAATCCCATTTACTTAGTTATTATCATTGATGGTTTCCATTCTATGGAATGCGGCATCGATCTTTTTGAATCTACCATTATGCGACCTAGACGTGACATCTAGATTAGCATCAAGTGGTTTGGATATCCCTAGATAACGAAATATTTGGTTCTGTTGCTCTCATCACAAACCTGAACACGTGGATACACAAGGAACCCTACTATTAAAGTTATTCAAAAGGGGGAAAAAACACTGAATCAACAATTAGATTGCGGATAGGTAGCCTACCCGATGTGATTTTCTACACTTGACTGACTCAAATAGTATTTCCACGCAAACATCTTGACATCAATAAATTTGCATAGAAACTAACAATTTATGATTTTTTTGAACGTCAAGTCTTCACTGCCACACCCGTTAGATATAGCTCTTAATTTTAAATAGCGATTTCCACACATGCCAATATTTCACCAATTCTAAGCCATGCAGAATCTCGACAATAGCGTTGTTGCCGGCGCTGGCTTCATCTGACATTACAATGAGACTCTAATAAATCTTGTTAAAATATACTAGTGGAAACGATGCTACAAGGCCAAATCAAATTCTTTATTGATCAAAAAATGTTATTCAAAACTATTAATACAAGTTATAAACATATAATATTTTTGGCCAATGTTCATTTTCTATGAGATATCTAAGAGATATTTTCATCTTTTCATCTATCTAAGATTTTCATCTTTTTATAAGATTTTTCACGTTTTAGTCTATTCTCTATATTTTCATGGAGAGCCATGAAAGTAATAAGTCATGATTTAAGACGAAGTTGGATTGGTTGGAGCCGTTTTCAGTTGCAGAGTGGATGGATCAAGTTTGATTCGGCTCAATCTTGGCTCCTTGTTCATCTGCCTCCACTCCATCCAAGCGGCTATATCTGGTTTACTCTTATCGCCTTTCAGCTCCAATTGCTGGTAGTAGGCCTCCCTCAGCACACGGAACGCATGCAAGTTGGCGTACGGCAATTTAGTCACTGGATCCAAGTACTTAGCTGGTTGCCTGGGAAAATAAGATTGAAAACATGGAGATTAGAACATGCTTCATAGAGATTAGCTATAAAGATATGATGATAGAATCTGGTTTGAAAATAGTTTCAGTAGATCCAGTAACAATTTAATTTGTGACAAGAGTATAAACTCTTGAAAAAAGATTGAGGCCATTGGATTCAAGTGGAAAAAGATTTGTTTCTTACGATTATTATAGTAGAAATTGATCAAAATAATAAGATCATGGACTTTGATGAGACATGAAATAGGCTACGCCAGAACAGAAAGAGGTCTGGTCGTGCAAAGAAGCCATTCCGGCAAGATGGAAAAATGACTCCAGCTTGGTCAATATTGGCTCAGAAATCATTGAACCAGTCTCAAATCGTGGAAAAGATTCTGCTCTACAATTTTGAACCACATTAATAAATTTCGAACCAATATTTACCAAGCTTGAGTCATTTCTCCATCTTGCCAGAATGTCTTCTTTGCTCGACCAGACTATATATAACATAACGATCTCTCATGAGATAAGAGAAACAATCATTTTTAGTCACCTACATCACAATATCATAAATATTAATAAACTTTATTATTGAAATGAGATAGATTGTACATGATTATCATAAATTATATTGAATTTTTTTCATATTTATGAGAATTTCAATTGAAATGTATGATTAGTTTCAACAAGCACATTAAAAACCATTATTCAAATCTAGATCTATAAAAGACACTTAACGAACAGTACATTCACCTTGTTATAGTACAATAGTTGGGAGCAGGAGGTTCCGGTGGAGCTTTCTGCGGGAAATACTGTTTTAATATATCTGGTTTACTGAAAGTGATAAAAGTTCTCTCGTACCTAGCACCGGTGTTTTTGAACAAGATCTTATCCCCACCATCACCTTCAGGGTTCATATTATCCCTGAAAAATAAAATGTCAATTATTAGGCCCTAGCCTAATATAGGTAGTGATAATCAAATCGCATATTAACAAGTATCAAGTAAATCTATATCTATATAAGCAAAATGGCACTGACTGATTCATTCATCACCAGAACTAAAAATCCACTGAACCGAATGCGTTCTAATTTGGCAGGCATGTTCAGTTGGACGTTTAGACGCGCGCTAAGAACGGATTTTAAAAACTTTTCAGGGATACGCTAAATATTTGAGTTTTTCTATAGTTTTTCGGCGTTTTCTCGATTTTTTCGAGAACCAATCGGTAGAAAATGTTGATATTTGGTGGGCAGGTTCAGATAAGGTCTAGAAATGTTGTGTTAAAATATTTTTGAAATCCGTTCAAGATTACGCCAGTAATCAGGTTTTCAAAATTGTAGATGTATTGCGGGTTGCATATCTTCCGCCTTGATACGACCAATCCCAAGTGTAAATTCAATGGTTCAGCGAGATCATAGATGGAGTAATTAAGAAAACATTGAATCAAGTTTCAAGCAATGTCTGATATACTTCCCAAGGTTACGCTCAATATTAGCGTTTTACTATTTTTTGGAATTCTTCTTAGATTTTCCGAGAACAAATTGGCAGAAAATGTTGAAATTTGGTAAACAGGTCTAGATTAGGTCAATAAATGCTGTGTTCAATAAATTTCGAACCCCTTCTGAACGGAATTTGCAGGCGAGCGAAGCGAGCCTGTTTGACTCAGCTGACACTGGCAGAGGTTTTGCAGGCGAGCGAAGCGAGCCTGTTTGACTCAGCTGACACTGGCAGAGGTTTTGCAGGCGAGCGAAGCGACCCTGTTTGACTCACTTACACTGCCGATACTGGCGGGGGTCCAGGGGGCGGAGCCCCCTGGCTAGGCGGAGAAGGCGAGCGAAGCGAGCCTGCCGGCTAGTGGTTTAATATTAGTATAAGAAGTACAGTAATCAGCTATCGCCAAGTATTGTTTTCATGTATCAAAAAGTATCAAAAAGTTTTCATGGACATGAGACCTGATGCAATCTTATTTTTCCATCACGGTTATATTATATTTCAAATTTCGAGGAATTCGTTAGAGCCGTTTTCTAGATCCGTAGTTATACAAACATACAGAAATTAATCGCTTAATATAATAGGATTACATACGGTACATAATTTATATTCATTTAGAAATTAACTTAGTTTATAATCATCAGAATATGCTTCAAAATGATGAACATTTACAACTTTGATCATAATATGAGAACCACAATTAGGCCTACTATCAATTTCTCTAATCATCAATCAATTTTCATTTTCTTTAATCAAGGTAACTTACCCTTCCTTATTTTCGGAGATATCCTCGATCAGGGGCATTGCAAGTGAATGATATCGAATGTATCTCTCACCCACACTGACTTTTTTCACGGGTCTACTTTTCTTCTTTTCTAATTCCATTTTCTGATATTTTTCTGGAAAACAATTATTTATAATAAAATTATTGAAATAACTAGTAATAATTATTATCCTTTTTCAAGTTGATTGTTAATAAGCTCAAAATCGATGTGAATTAAACCATTAACCATGAATTAAAAACATAAACTACTTTTATTCAAGAGCAGAACTTCCTGAAAAGCTAATTAGCTACAATTTACCTACCTGATTGGAATTACCTGTATAACAACTCGGATAGGAATTAACTTCAGAATAGTTATTTAATAAATCTTCAGGTTATAATATGATTATTGTTATAATAGTATGATAAAAATTGTAGATAACAAGTCAATAGACATGAGGTGAGGAAGGTATAAGTTGTTGAAGTGCAACTATTGTAAATTGATGAATCATTGCATTAGAATCTGAATCCAAAAGTAATTATTCATTCAAGACAACAAATTGTCAACGAAAGGTTGTTAAAAATTAATCTGGAAGTGTTTACTACAGGATGAAAAGTAAAAAAAAAATTAACAATGCACATGAAATGCAGAATGAGTTGAAAAATGTAAGTGGAATAATAAAATAGAAAATTTACCCAATGATTTGAGGTTTTCCTGCTCAGTGATTTTAGCTTCTTCCAACAGTTGTTCTTGAGTGAAATGTTCCTCTTCTTTCTGTTTTTTGGTCTGTTTTCTACCTTTCTCAGTTCTCTCTTTCACGCGTTTGGCTGTTTCCGCTGACTTTACAAGTGTTGACTGACGAGCTGATTTTCTTTCTGAAAATAAGAAACAAATTGAAAAAAGTATTCTTTCATACTTATAGGCTACATTCATCATTTTTCATCTTCTCTTGAAAAAAAAAAATATTGTATTAAATTGGAATTGAATATTGAATAATATCATCATGTTTCCGTGGTGTTTGATTTTCCATCAAATAGTCCTCTTAAGAAGACCGATTAAAAATATGTAACATTTAATTGGTACCTGATAGGTCACCCAGAAAGAGAAAATCAGATTGACGACTCTCCTTCTTCTCTCTCTTTTGTTGGACGGGTTTCGGCTTTCTCTCTACTTTTTTAGCAGGTTTCGGTTCCTGAAACACCACGAAAATAAGAGTCACGTAGAAGTTAATTATTCAATACTTATTTTCTCTTAGGGCTACTGTATTCGTTACAGTCTCAGGTTGAAAGAAGAGGGAGAGAATAACGTCGATTCCGATTTAATTTCAAGATTAAATCGGATATATCATATAATAATTAACTTGAAACTTTAAATAATTAAAATCAAAGCACCCTTTTTTAAAAAATATTTTCATTTTACACTACATGTTTCGGCGATATAGTCATTTCAAGTGTAAATAACAGTAAACACAAGGAGGTTCGTGGAGATGACAAAACGATAATATTTAATATTGTCTACACATTTGAATCATATGGGGGTGACTCCCAAAGAGATACAATACATGGAGTAGCCATATGAGTGTCACAAAGCCGTTATGGGTGAATTTTCATTTTCTATAGATATATCCGATTTTATTATTATTTATTATATTTTATCTTTTATTTTCCATTTTATTATATGATATATCCGATTTAATCTTAAAATTAAATTGGAATCGACGTCATTCTCTCCCTCTTCTTTTGACCTGAGACTTAAATGATAACTCACTTCAATGACAACAAAATTACTAGGCATACACATCACACTACATGGAAAATTATTAGTAGTTAAATTTCCATCCCAAACATGACATTCATCTGAAATGATAAAATCTACTTGTGTTCATAGGATTTCATTGCCTTTCTAGGTAATAATTTATGTCTCTTGCTTCTTGTTACGTACTCAAACATTGAGACCATAATTTACATTTATAGTACTAAACGAGAATACGTAATATTTTCTCAATCCATCCCTACTTTCAATTGATGTAATCGAATCAATCACTATCTTATAATTCCAATATATATAAAGTATAATTTGATAATTCGATTCAGATTAATTCAATTTCTTCAGCATGATTAACAGCTATACGATTATAGTTCGTGCAAGCTGACAAGAGACGCCGTAGCAATGCAAAATGTATTGTGGCGACGTCTCTTCTTTCAGCGTGCGCGGAGTATATCAATAAATTGATTGCTTAAATTTTAAAATTGAAGATAAATATTTTGTCATCAAGGGTTTTATTATCAAGTTATAAGAATATTACAAAATACCTCTTGTAATACAAGAAGAGTTCTGTACCAAGTTTTGTACTAAATTTAAATGTGCATTTCATGAAATGTGTAGAGGCAGTTTAAAATTCTAATAGAGCTAGTACCAAAAATCAAGGCGGTTTCGTCTCACCCTTGTACGTACCAAGTTTTGTATGTATGTATGTATGTATGTCTGGCTCAACAGCCCATGAAGGGCCTAGGCCTACCAGCTGGTTGCCAGTTTCAAATTCACTCTACTATACAGCCCGTCCAAGCCCAGAAGACACCCCGGCACGACGAGAAAACGGCCCCAGCCCGGCCAATACCGGCCCCAAAGCCATAAATTCTCAATCAGAACTCACAGTCCCCGAACCAACACTTTTCGAGCCGGAGCCGCCCCCTCCACCCCGCCAGAATTCCCCCGGCCGGACAGACCATACAGCAAGCAAATAATCATCAACCAGGATAGAGGTAACGTGTGGTTAGCATGTTGATCCTCTCAACCATAAGCCAGTCTCCGCAACCAATTTGCGGCGCAGAACACCTCTGAATAACATGCAGTTAATCAGTTAGAGTGTAATGCAACAATTACTATTCCTCCAGAGACGGGAAACGACTGACTGTCTTTACTAACGACAGCCAATCTCCCAAAGGAGAGACCAAGTTTTGTACTAAATTTAAATGTGCATTTCATGAAATGTGTAGAGGCAGTTTAAAATTCTAATAGAGTTAGTACCAAAAATCAAGGCGGTTTCGTCTCACCCTTGTACGTACCAAGTTTTGTACTAAATTTAAATGTGCATTTCATGAAATGTGTACAGGCAGTTTAAAAATTTAATAGAGCTAGTACCAAAAATCAAGGCAGTTTCGTCTCACCCTTGTACGTTCCAATAGACCTAGCTGATGTTCTATGCAATATTATAGTCTGATGAACTATACTAGACTGAATTATTCCGCACTGAACTGGTCTGCATCAGTTTCTCAGGTTTTATGCAGACCTCAGTTGTTGAAACAAATCACAGACGAAACCGCCTTGATTTTTGGCACCAGATCTATGTAATTGGAAAACATATATTTTAATATGTTATTGGATAAAATGAATTTGAATTATGTCAATAATTCACACATTTAACCAACCAACCTTATAGGCCTTGGTTGTGGTCAATTTTCGTCTCATTGATTTACCCTCTTCTTCTTCACCATCAGATTTTGGCTCGTCATTTTCATCGATACTGAAATCTGAATCGACGTCATCCTCTCCCTCTTCTTCTGACCTGTGCGAAGAAAACTTGCATGAATAGCAGAAGAAACTGACAATATAAGTTAACATACACGAAAAATACTAAAGAAAGGTGTTCTTTTTAATTCTTTGTATTCCAATAATATTGCTATGATCTCCTCCATGTAGATCACTAAATCATATTAGATAGATAGATTAAAAAGCATCCACTGCCCTCCTAATCAGGGGGATCTGGAACTTGTCAAGAAATTCCAACAGGTTAAAAAAAAGACTACACAAAAGACAAAGATACACGACATAAGAAAAATTTTTTTGATCATTTATGTGTAATAGGACAATAATAACTAATGTATTCTTCCTGCGAATAGAAAGCATTCTCAGTAAAAATAACTTTGAGTTCAGATCTAAACTTGCAGTCATCCATTTCTTTTATGGAGTCAGGTAGTACATTATAAAGTTTAACACCTGAACTTCTGACGCCATGCTTATAAAAAGTGGATCGATGCATTTCATCTCTAAGTAAGTGTTTATGTCTTGTATTATGATAATGTATTTCATTTCAATTCAATTTTATTTTCCACATAGCATAACAATAAATTGAGTTACATTATGTTCTTTCACAAAAAGTATAAAAGGTTTTTTATTACATTACAATAACAGGATATAAATGAACATAATTGGCTGCGTGGAATCCCCCCAAGAAGACTGTGCGTCTGTGAATGGGGGAGAGTTCCAGCAAGCAGTACGGTAGTCTTATAATTAGTATTAAAATTTATTATAATTAATCAGTAGTATATTTGAAATTTGATTTTCTCATTCGTCATACTACATTAGAAAATGCCTGATTAAATACAATTTTGTAATCAGCAGGTAAGAATGTGAACAATTGTGGTTAAATCTAATATTGTTACATATATTGGGTAGAAAATTTGAACAAATGTGATTTTGGTGTACCATGATATTCCATGTAGTTTGAGAGCAAGGGGATCCAAGATCGGCAGTAATAACTGAAATTTTCAAGATTTCAAAAAATGACGAAATATTGAGTAAAAAGGCATTTTAAGTGCCTGTATTATTTTTTATGTGTATGGTGACTGGATCAGCTCTTCGGCACCAAGCCATCTCATACCAAAAAGCCATTTCGTCAACCTGCTCTTATACACAACGTCACTGCTGGTCTCGGCCTCTGATATTATATGGAACGTTCCTGTATACAATCTGAGCCAGATAGTATGATGATTTCAGTTCAATCCCGTGTAGTAATCTTGGTATAGAGTATCCGTGAAGGTTTCTATGACGTGTTTGATAATAATGTTGGATATTGTTAAATATATTTGTTTCATGTTTCCTGATATAAATGAGAAGAGTTTTGATGTAAAGTTGTCTTGTATTAAGGACCGGAAAGTCCGAGAACAGCAGCGACGTGGGGTATATGGATTTTTTTTTCAGGACTGTTTTTAAAATTTCCACGTTTAAAAAAGCATTGATTTTTCTAACAAAACAAAGGACCTCCAAAATTTACACGCAAGGTAAGGGAAGGATTTTAAGTTTCTTGTAGTGTGGTTGGCAGCTGTTTCTTATCGACTCCCCCACCATTACTCTAATTGCCAATTTTTGAACCCTAAACACCTCCAAAGATTCAGATGACCCGCCCCAGAAAACTATACCATATGATAATAAGGAGTGAAAAAGGCTGAAATAAATTTCTCTGAGTGACTCTAAATCAAGAAAAGGCTTCAAGGACCTTGAAACAAAAATCCCTGAGCTCAGCCTCTTCTTCAAAAACTGGAGATGTGGCTTCCAGGAACGTTTGTTGTCTATATTAACGCCAAGTAGGCCTACTTCTATTTCACTTACATGTTCTATAGTGTTATTCATATCCATGCTCATCTTTATAACACCAACATACCAAGGGTTTCAAGTCACATTAAAAATATTATAAAGATTTGATACAGTTCGAGCTTGTCTCAATTACTAGTTCATAGTAAAATTTTGGCAATTAATATGTCAATAATACAAAATAAAATCTATTTTATGGAAACGATTGAATAAAAAAAATTGTAGACTACTACCGAGTTGCCAAGTATTTAACATAGAATAATTATATATATTATTGGTTTACTTACTTGTAGTCATCATCGTTTTCTATTTCTTCAAAGCCTCCGTAAGTAGTTTTGTAAAATTCATCTTCTTCATACTCATCCAACACCTTTGCAAGTTTGTTACCGGCATTGGCACGTCTCTCCCGTTCCAAAGCCATTCTGAAAATGTATGCAATTTTCTGTTACTTCAACTGGAAATTTAGAACAATTTTATAAGTTAAACAAAAAATATTACAGTTGTGCGCAAGCAATAAGACGATAAAAAGAACAATTAATTATTAATAACAGACAAAACAAGACAAAAATTTCTAAATTGAAGTAAGTCAGTTATTTATGGATAGGAATGCATGGTATGAGCAATGGTCTATAAGCAAGCTAATTGGAAAAATAATTCAATTTTACATGTGCTCTAATTTTCAATCTCTCTACAATAATATTTAAAAAATAGAACATTTTAAAAATTGATAGCTACATTTATATTTAATTGAGTATAAATTTTAATTATTGAAATAATCTTATAATATAAAAAATTACAGCGGCTGGAGAATTGAATTCTCTTTTCAATGGCACATAGAACATGGACTTCTGTAAATAAATAACGGCGCTATGCGCTTCAAGAGATTGATAAATATGACATTACTCTTATGGGAATATGATTCTTCTTTTCGGTAAATGGCCGACTGCTGACGCCTACTCTTAAATAGTATTTTTTTGTGTGGGGTATCTAGACTTGAATTTGAGTAATAAGACGGTTGATATCGAGAGGTGACAACTACATTTAGTCAAAAAGTGTTACATTATCCTAACCAACTTTATTTTAGGGAGATGCTGGACCGATAGCCTTAGAAAGAAGGGAATGACTATATTATGTGATGTCATTATTTTGAAAATGAGCTACAAAATTTGAACAGTAGCCTACACTAGATAAAACGAAAAATTTTCGGCATAACGTATGAGTCAAGTTTTTAATAGATGTTATTATATTTTTTATCATATAAGAGCCTCTCTTATATTATCAAACAGCTATTAAGTAATTGTTAATTTGATTCACTTAAATTGTAGGGTAATGTTAATTGATTGCAAATAAGTTCGGGCATTAATATTTTCTTTACTTTCTGTGGGATGGGTTGGTTTTATTCCATTAGTTCTGTTAGTGGGATATGTTGTTAAGTATTTTTTGACTTGTACTGGTTGAAAAGTTTATCTTTTCCTTTCAGTGGTGGAGAGGGATCGTGGCACTCACCAGAGGGGTTCGAATCCATTAATGGAAAAAGAATCTCATACTTATTCTGGCAAAACTATCCCTAATTCATGGAGTGAGAGCAATCTATCAAAGATTTTGTTCTATATCACTGATTTTGATAGTTTTGAAACAATTGTTAATTTTACAATTGCAAGTTTGCAATGCAGTAACTTATGAGTTCTAGGAGATGAAGTTGAATTCTAATGGAATATTAGAGCTTGCTATGCTTGCTTAACATGCACTCAAGTTATTGTAGGCTATACTTTGAAGTAACTTATATATTTTTATACAAATTCTGTACTTCATGATAATTTTCTGCATTCCCTCAAGTCTAGTTCAGATTTTTCTGGTTTTGTGCTCGACTTTCTCTTTTCAAAGATGTTCAATCTATTTCTACCAGACATCAGCAAGTGGGAAATCTTTTTGATTAGTCAGTCAGTCAGCAATTGGCTTTATAGTATAAGGAGGTAGATTACGCCTCTGGCTCAGAAATTTTTACAAACTCAACATTTAACAAATCATTGTACATCATCTTGTTGAGCTGATCACAATGATATACATGATGATAACATACTTTGAATCAAAACAGAACCTTCTATCGCCAATAAACGTATAATAATGTAAAGTCCAATATGTGAGTTAAAATGCAAGATGGGGGCTTTTAAATCCTGAAAGTCTCAATCGAAGACATACTTTCCTCAACCTAATTTTTGCGCTGAATCCAATGGTGTGGGTCTCGATCCTATGCGTATGTCAAAATACCCATATTTTGGGCCCCCAGAGTTTGGCAAAAAACCCCTCCCCCCCAGGTCACCCCTGGATTTCAAAAAAGGGTTGTAACGAACGATGGAAATCAAGTCTGGGGGCTCTAGTAACATGATCCCGCTGCCAAAAACCGCACTAAATTATCAACAATCCCTCAAAATTGAGCCCTCAATTTCTGTGGGGGGGGGGGGGCAAAATGGAAAATTACCCCCCTGCGAACCGGGTAGAAATTTTTTTGTTGAAATCGAACTACTTTCGCGCGCTGGTTACAAAAATCAGCATGGCGTTGCAATAAACAGTTAAACAAAAATGTTGATAAAATTTGGGGGAGGTGCAAAAACCCCCTCTGGGAGAAATTTTTCACGTTTTCAGATTTTTCTGGTTGATTCAGTTAATTGTTCGACTTGCTCATTACAAAGATGTAAGATTCATTCCCACCAGTTATTGGTAAGTGGGAAATCTTTTTTATTAGTCAGTCAGTCAGCACGTGGCTTTATAGTATAAGGAGGTAGACTTGTTACCTGTGATTGTGTTTTGAACTGGAAGTTGAATGATCTTTCAACTATTCATATCTGCACTGAAAAAAGTTCTCAGTTATAAAGCACTAATACAGAAACAGAACAGAATCACAAACACGTGACACGAATCCACAAACACAAACAAAATCAAATGAGCTAACCTCAACTTTTAACGTCTTTCACTCTTCAAACGCGGCAATCACAAACGAAGAAACGACAAAGCACACAGACCGTGTTATTGGGCATCAGAGACTGCTGGAGACTCGTCTGATGCGCTCTCTATGTAAGTTTTATGAACTAGTCCTGGACCTTCATTACATGTTTTACGTTTACATGACAGAGTTACCGAAAATTGTAATTATTATGAAGAATTATAATGTTTATTTGCGGTTCTACAAGTTAGCAAAAAACATATACCAGAATAGAATAATAAAACATTCATGAAAATAACTTTTTTAACAAGTACACTTTTTGCACACCGGGAGCGCTGTACAAGTCAACCCAACCCTGAAAAACAGATGACCAGAAGGGTCGCCACTTTTAGACACGAAATAAAATCTCATGGATACTGTTCGGCTTATAAGCTAGCCTAAATAGTCTATTAGTTAATTGTAGAATAACGAGTCAATCAACTCATTAATTGAAATAATTCAATGATTGCTTTATCGAGATGAAGATGGCAGTGACATACTGACATAATGGCAACATGGCGGCGGCCTGAGCAAAGCATGTTTAGTTTGTTTACATTCGGTGAACGTTGATTTGATTTAGGTGATGTATATAAGGTCAAGACAAGAGCTTTATCATATATATGCAAGACAAAATACCGTAATGTAATTGGTAAGTAGGCTATTGCTGAACAACTTGATAGCATAATTATGATTACGGGTGAGTTGCGAATTATTAAGATATTGATAGTATTTTCGTACAATTTATCGCATGAGGTTCACTGAAACCTTCCTACATGACGATTTTTCAAATTATTCTCAAATGACTAGGTCTATCATGTCTCAATCATCTAAAATCAATCAACTTTCTTCCTTGAAAGCTTGCAAATCGACTGGAAGCTACTTTGGACTCAATAGGTTAACAAGAATTGGTGCCTCTGCCACCACTGTTGTACTGGTGACCGGTTTCTCTGAATTCAATTCATGAGCCTTAAAAATCGCTTCCCGATAGTTCGAACCCACCTAAAGCAGTAGGTCCATTCATCTCTCATCATCATCCTTCCCATTACCCACGCACAGGCCCAAGAGCCCATGACATGAAAAACCGCATAGGTGAGCAATACAATAATTCCTAACCTCCAGCTTTAGCTTTGGACAATCATGCACCTCGCATTTTAATGTGAACAGAAAGACCTATTAGAATTCAGCTACAGGATGATGTGTGTAAGCTTTGAGCCACACTTGTGATAAAAACAATACTTTTTCGGAGGGTGATGCCCACATTGACTCCTAGGCCTGTGTGTAGGTATGTGAGGGATGATAATGATTATTATTATTATTATCATCGTATCATATTTGGTGGGGAGTCCCAGAAGGAAGTTCCACCGGCAAAATAAACTCAATTTTCCTTGATGGATGATGATGAGAGATGACAACTACGTTTTTTAGGCAGTCAGGACCAACAGCTTATTGCCTCCTCCAAAAGACGGGGTAGTCGTATATCTGTATAATAATTGTGCTATGGTCAAAATCTGTTACCGGGTCGAAGATCAAACCCTGGAATCTCTGGTTATCACTTACTCCAACGAGCCACCCCTCTCTCACTAGAGTTAATAAAATTCTCGAAAAATGTCATGCTGATAAAAACTCTCAAATGCACTCATTTTCAATATAGGCGTGCTCATGACATTTATGGTGCATTGGGGCATCGGCCTTCATCAGAAACGATTCGGAATAAAATAAATAAATTTATTCGTAAATGAAAATCACACAAAACGATTCGGAATTATAATGTCGCCTAAAATAAAATTATGAGAAACTATGACATACCATATTACTGCTCTACTACCCAAAGTACTGCTGACAAAACTTTTCAGGCTTACCTGAGAGTGATGAAAAGGAGAGCATCTTATGGCGCGGTTGCTCCATCAACGTGCTAACCACATGTTACCTCTATTCTGGTTGATGATTTCTGGGCGGGGAAGGCATTCTGGCGGGTTGGGGGTGGCTTCAGCTCGGTCAGTGTTGGTTCGGGGACTGTGGGTTCTGTCTTGGATTGTGGGAAACATTCTGATCTACAAATTGAGAATTTATGGCTTTTGGGACGATATTGGCCGGGGTTGAGTCGTTTTCCCGTCTTGTCTTCTTTGCTTGGACGGACTGTATAGTGGAGTGAGTATGAAACATCTGGCTATAGTCTGTTCAAGCAAAGAAGACCTTTGGCAAGATGAGAAAATGGCCCAAGCTTGGTCAATATATTTGTTCAAAAATTATGAATGTGGTATTAAAAGTAGATCAAATTGTTTCCCACAATTTTAGATCAAATTCATAATTATTGAACAAATATTGACAAGCTGGAGTCATTATCCCATCTTGCCAGAGGGTCTTCTTTGCTTGGACAGACTATACCAGCTGGTAGCCTTGAAATTAAAGCAGGAGTGATTTAAGCGCTATTTAGGTAAGTTGTGCCATTCGAAAGATTTGTACCGTATGTGTTTGTATGTGTGTGTGAGAAAGCGTTTAAAGGTAGCTCTTCCTTTATCCAACGGTCGGCCGCAGTCGAGCAGCTGTGACTAATCACTTGTCCGACTTTTCTTGTCTCAAGACTGAGCTGTGATTGGCTACAGCTGTTCGACTGCGGCCGACCGTTGGACCGGTGCGTGTAAAGAAAACCCCACATTTTTTACACACACACACACACACACACATACACACACATACTCACACACGCAAAATGTCTGTTTATTTCGTCTCAAGTGATCAAGAATAGGTATAGTGTGTCCAAGCAAAGAAAGAGGGTCTTCTTTGAGAGATGCAAGATGGGAGAATGACTCAAGCTCAGTCAATATTGATTCGGTCTCAAATTGTTGATCAGAATGTTTCCAACGATTGAGACCAAATCAATAATATTTGAACAAATATTGACCCAGCTGGAGTCATTTTCTCATCTTGCCAGAAGGTCTTCTTTACTTGGGCTGACTATACTTTTGGCAGTTGAGTTGACTAAAAATAGACCTAGTGTGGTGAACCATTAGACCTGAGTAGGCTGATGCTTATTTTCTCTAATATATATAATTTTATTTTATTTATATTTACATTTTTTTTGTACGTCTTTTCAACTTTTATATTGATAAATTGTTGATATTACGATAATTATCAATTCATCTCTTTTGCAAACGCTTCTAATAACTCATAATTTGATGAATTCGAGGGGGTAAGGTTTAATTATATGAATCTAGGATCAAGGAATTTCTCCATTATTTTCTTGAGATTCCTATAGACATATAGATTAAAGATAATAAGAAGTTGATGGTGATTTTATTATATACCAAACTTGTTACAAATATCGTCAGTTGCCAATACGAATATCCCCTCCGCCAGGAAACTCATTTTTTATCCGCAATAAATTTTTGAAATTAGGTTTGCGTGTTATATGAATCACCGCCTGTTAAGTAGTAGCTTTTACATTGTCTGTATTTCGAACAGGTATTGTCAGGAATTGCAGAAATATGATTAATTAAATCATTGCAGAATGATTAAAAGTAAATTCCGTATTGTCAATTACAAATTCACGGCCCATAAATTACTACATCACAAATAAATTATAGAATTATTGTTAGATAATAATTATTATTGAAATAGCAACTAGTCTCCTCAAGTTTCATATGATTCACAAGGTACTATTCAAAGGTGCTTTTGAGCATGTAAGATACGTTCACTTAAAATTAGCCTTGTGCTATAGAAGGAATTTGGTTCCAGCCTAGTTTGAGCTTGGGAGAAATTCATTGTCATTATTAAAGCCAAGGCGTTAGTTGGACAAAAATGTGCATTTTATAGTAACAATGAGGTAATGCTCCACATTTTCCATGAAAGGAGGATCACGTAGCTAGTGAAAGCTGATGTCATAATCAGTTCATGAATTTCTTCCTAAATTCATGCTATCACACTATTTACTCACACACAACTCACTTTGAACTCTAATACTCTTAATCTTTATAATACTGATCTCTAATAATACTGATTATTCTTTTTTTTCACCAGAGACTGATGATGTTGTAACATCTAAAACCGGCATCTCGATATTTAATCTTAATCTGTATAATCTTAAAGATAATCTGTGGTTATCTTTATGACAATTTTATTGGTATTTTTATTCAATCTAGAAAATATATCTGCTCTGGATCATTTCAAGCTTCGGTTGAAAAAGAGCAGATCATGCAGAGATCTTGTAAATAATTATTCCTGTACTTTAATTATTTGATTGATCTCTTATATTTTTCAGGATTGTCTTCGCCTCATCAATGCGATAGACGAATTGAACAACTTTCCTCTCATGATAATTTATATTTAAGAAATATATTCATATTATTTTATGAGTTCTAAACTTTCTGAATATCATTTCCAGACAATATTCAAATACGTTTCATGTATTGTGTAAAAATTACTGAATTTTCATTCAATATCTGTTCATATGAATAAATGTTCAAAAGTATTGAATAAAGTATAATAAAATAGATGAATAAAAGTATTGACATCAATATAACTTTCTAGAGTTTCAGAGCTCATCTAAATGAAATGATTTAACTTACACATTACTCACTGTACAGGATATTCTCTTAATCAGTTATATTTATCCACAATTATTTGTTCTGAAATCACTTTCCGGTACCAGTTTCAATAAATCTATAGATATTAATCTTGCTGTTTATTGATAATCTATATAAATATATGAAAGCGAAATGGCACTCATTCATTCATTCACTCATTAGCAGAACTAAAAATCTACCAAACCAAATGCGTTCAAATTTGGCTGACATGTTCAGTTGGACCTCTAGACGCGTACTAAGAACAGATTTTTAAAACTTAATAAGGATATGCCAAATATTTGAGTTTTTCTATAGTTTTCCGCAATTTTCTTAATTTCTTCGAGAACCAATGGGTAGAAAATGTTGAAATTTTGTGGAGAGGTTCATCTTAGGTCTAGAAATGTTGTGCTCGAAAATTATTGAAATCCTTTCGGGATTACGTCAGTAATCAGTTTTTTTCAAAATTTTAGTTGTATTGCGGGTTACATATCTTCCGACTTGATACGACCAATCCTTACTGTGAATTCAATGGTTCAGGGAGATTATAGATAAACTAATTTGGAAGATATTATAGAATCAAGTTTCAAACTAACTCTGTATGTCAGATAATACTTCCTAAGGTTACGCTCAATATTAGCGTTCTACAATTTTTCGGAATTTTTCTTAGATTTTTCGAGAATCAGAAAATGTTGGAATTTGGTAAAAAGGTCCAGATTAGGTCTAGAAATGTTGTGTTCAATGAATTTCGAAACCCTTCCGAGGTTACGCCTGTTACAAGATTTCCAATGTTCGGAATCTGCACTTTCGTTTATATCACAGAAGCTACTGAATTAAATACGTTCAAATCATTGGCTATACCCAGGTTGAGCTGAGGTAATAGAACAACTAATGCAGAACGATTATCCAAAAGAACCCTGTTAAGTGATATGATGATCAGAGCAAATCTCTTCGAATGGAATTTGCAGGCGAGCGAAGCGAGCCTGTTTGTCTCAGCTGACACTGACAGAGGTTTTGCAGGCTAGCGAAGCGAGCCTGTTTGACTTATTGACACTGCTGATACTGTCGGGGGTCCATGGCTAGGCTGAGGAGGCGAACGAAGCGAGCCTGCCGGTTTTTGTTTATATTTTCACTAATAATACAGAAACAGTTTTTAGAGTTTTATTTTTCTACACTGGTAGAGCAAAGAAGACATCTCTTCATAAAGGCCAATAGAAATGAGAGTGTAAATACGCATGCGCAGATCTGAAAGTTTAAGTGTAAGATCGCTTATTAAAAACATTTTTTAATTAAAACATTACAATTATGATTTTAATTCAGTTTTAGTGCAAAATGGTTTTGCACTTTCTTTGGTTTGGACAAATCTTTTCACAAATTGGTTTTGCACAAATCTTTTCATTTGTGAATAAATAAATAAATAGAAAGTGAAAACCCATTGAAGCTATACAGGGTGTTTCATGGCAATACTTCTCAGGCTGATTCCTTACACCAAGTAGACAAAAAAGTTCCATGGGACCAACCCCCAAAAACGCTTTGTTACCGAGATAACAATGGCGAAAAATTGAGATTTTTTAAAAAATATTTATTTTTCTAATTTTTTAGAGGCTTTACTGAGGTTCTAAAATAATCAATTCCTATGTAAAATTAGCTGTGGAATTCAATGAAACCAGTCTGAAGTCTGTAACTTCAACGGTTATTGAGATAATTGAAAAAATATGCTTAAAAAACGCCATTTTTTCAACAATAAGGGTTATAACTGGATAAGGAATAATAAATTTGTATTTTTTATTAATGGAAGTTGAAGAGAGTCGGATTCTAAAGAAAAAGTTAAACGGCAGCGATTGTGTAAATCTTACCCAAATCTCAGAAATAGCAATAAAAAATCGCAAAATTCGACAAAACATAGCACAAGTGATAAATTTGTATTAAGTAGCGATTTTGCGATTTTTGATCGCTATTTCTGAGATTTGGGTAAGATTTACAAAATCGCTGCCATTTAACTTTTTCTTTAGAATTCGACTCTCTTCAACTTTCCATTAATAAAAACGGTAAACGGTAATCATAGTTGAAGAAGTAATAATCAAATTTCTCCTTAGAATTTCATTTGACTAATTGTTTGCTAGATAATTTTTCTCCATATTTTTTTTAATAATTGACATTTATTCTTCAGACTAACTCTTCTCTGACTTAAAACATTGACAATTTTTACAAGAGTACCTAGACCTCCTTTCATTGCTATATTGCTTTTCATGTATAATTTTACTACTAAGTGATTTCTATCACACTTTGTATAGTCTGTCCAAGCAAAGAAGAGCCTTTAGCAAGATGAGAAAATGACGCCAGCTCGGTCAATATTAGTTCAAAAATTATTGATTTGGTCTCAAATTGTAGATCAGAATATTTTCTACACTTGAGACCAAATGAATATAATTTTAAAAATTTTATTTTGATATTCAATTTGAATGAAACTGATTTCATGGTTTGGATTGTTCTATCAATATACTGAAATACTGTCGAACCATGATAAAATAAGGGAATGATGATTTGGAAAAGTGATTTCTGTTGTATGCAAATCAAAAACGACGTTTTGCAGGGGGAAGGAGCCGCGTCGGACGGTTCTTACATTTTGACAAAACGCCGAAAGAGCAACGAACTCCGACAAAGAGCGTTGCCATGACAACCATGGTACCAAACACTGGGTGGATGGTGGAATCAAGACATAGTGCCGTGGTCGCAGGTACTGACAGTTCTGGCGGGTGACTCGCCGAGACCACAGGGCAGGTGAGTACCGCAATCCGTTTCAATTTCGTCCTTGACTAGGTTTCACTTCAAATTGATTTTATCTATCACTTTTGGAAAACTCGGGTTTTCTACCGAAATATGTCTAGTTGGATTAGCTCTCTTCAACTGATAGCTAACTGCTTTCAAACAGTTATTATCTGATTCAATTTTCAATTCAGGCAGGAATTTTCCAATTTCAATTAAACATATATTTTCAGCTTCAATTTTTAAATTTCAATCTTTTGTTTTTGTTGAATGCTTGTTCATGCTTTCTTCAACTGTTTACCTGTGATGGTTCCTTTCAGACAGGTATTCTCAGCTTCAATTATCAAATTTCAAGTTATGTATTAGTTGAATGCTTTTTAATGTTTCCATTAGCTGTTTCAAACAGTTATTATCTGATTCAATTTTCAATTCAGGCAGGAATTTTACAATTTCAATTAAACATATATTTTCAGCTTCAATTTTCTTATTTCAATTTTTTGTTTTTGTTGAATGCTTGTTCATGTTCTCTTCAACTTTTTACCGGTGATGATATCTTTCAGACAGGTATTAATTGTCAGCATAATTATATTTTTCAAAATATTTTCAATCCCCTTATTTTAAAATTTCTGGGTGTGATTCTGGAACAAAAATAGTATTGTCAAAACAGTGTTGTTTCATTTCATTGCGTGGTGGTTGAACAAATCCATCAAAGACTGTGTAAAAATATGTTAAAAAATATCTCTTATCAAGGAATTTTTGCCTTCGTTTAACTTCTACAAACTTGTAATGACTTCTCTTCTGATATTTACAAATAAATTAGAATTCAATTTTTTCAGCCACAACCATTCACAATATCACAAAGGCTTAATCACAATAAATGGGAACACATGAAATGTTAGGTAACCATGAAAATAATCCCTCAAGTTCCTAGTAAATATTACCAATTCTTATTTGATAAATTTTTACATTTCATTTGACTTTGTAATGATTCACTGTGGTTGACAGAACCCGTTTAATATTCTTATATGAGAATAATTTTAAAGAATAAATATTCCCATTTTCACCAACTTCTTTTTGGGGGAATCATACTTGAAATCGACTAATTTTTAATGTATGGGACATTTTAATTTTTCTATTGATCAGGTTACTGAAATTACCTCACTACTTTTATTGAATATTTACTAAGTTTATCTTAAGATGACATGTTTCACTTCTCCTTTAATACAACCGATAATTTGATGTAATCCAATTTGACTGCCTACCACATTCACTTGGGGTGAACTATAATGAAAGCTGTTGATAAAATGTGTACCTTTGACAAAATTCATCGATTTTTCAATCATTGTCATTGAAATTGTCTAGAGTTAAATAAATGCACTTTTAATGAGAATGTTACTTTACATAAATATTTTCAATTCATTCGTAACTTCGGCGAAAATCACTCATTTGGTTTCCAATTAATGAAATTAATAATTATTCTATCCATACTAGTAATCTTATTCAAAAATTTTCATTAATATCAGTTCGTATTAAAACTAATTATCAAAATATCTCTAAGTAATAATAATTCTTTATTTTCAACAGAAGTATAGCTTACAAGGCATACAGTTGAAAAACATCAAATATAAAACAAAACAATGATAGACAATCATACATAATACACAATACGGTATGAAATTAGAAATTCATAATTCTTGCAAACTAAAAATTTCATCAATCTAACATAAATTCGTCTACTTCATAAAAAGCCTTTTTGATTAGTAATGAAAATAGTCTCGTCTTGAATTTTTTCTCCTCAGCAATACCTCTTATGTCAGCTGGGAGTTTTTCAAAAAACCTTTGTCCTCTATTTGCAGGTGTTTTCTCAAATACATTTAGTCTATGTCTCTGAACTGAAACATTATTCCTCCCCCGAGTATTGTATCTATGAATATGAGAATTTAACTGGAATGAATTCAATTTATCTTTTACATGAAGTATCACTCTAAAAATATACAATGAAAGTACAGTTAAAATCTCTAAACTACTGAAAGACTCTCTATATGTCTGGGGAAATTTGAGCCCCTCTAGGTACCTGATTTTTAACTCCAATTCATGTTTGACAACCTCTAAATTACATAAAGTTATAGTAAACTGCTGAATTTAAGAACCTTGTTCAGTCTCTCTCAATATAAAAAAATATACCCTTCAATATTTTTTCTAATTCAGAATAAAATTTGTAGCTTAAATTCACAACTTATTTATTTATTTTTTTTATTGCGGATGATGCCCACATAAGCATTTTTTAGCTTGTGCGTGGGTAATGGATCATGAGTGCGAAGGTGATTGATGAGGTGAAAAACAGCCATGCCACTGGGATTCGAACCCAGACCTGCGGCAGCGCTAGCGGACTGAAGGTTGTGACGCCCTAGCCCACTGCGCCACCGAGGCCGGCAAATCTCTTATATCTCTTGATAGACTATTATAGTCCTTATGATCATTATGTTGATGGAAGTGAGATATTGTATTCTAAAAAAATAAGGTACAAGTAATAAATGAAAAAATAGAATTCGATACACCAATTCTATGTCCAAAAACATGGTGTCCATAGCCCTCGCTCTTCTATAACTTATTCTAACGCATATTTGGAAATCTGAAAGAATCAATGTTAAATCACCAAAGGACAGACATTCTATAAAAGCTCTTTGCTTGGTTTCTACTCGGTTATGATTGCAGTTTTGACGTCTAGTGGGATCGGACTCCACAAAATCAAACCCTAACTTACTTTGATAATGTAAATTGAAATTTATAACATTTATAACAGCCCAGTACTTCTTTAACTCGGTTAATCGAAAAATAATATCAAGCTTTAATGTAGGCAGGCTCAACTATAACAGTTATTGTGTAATTTATTTAATAATTAGTTATCATATCAAATTTAGAGTTCCTATTCAATAAAATCTGTAAAGTCTTAATTCCGTTCAATAGTTTGATCAACAGCAGATGATTAGCCAATTTTATAATTCCATTATGTTTCGATGCAGAATGAATTAATTTTTAACCATTAAAATCGAGGATCACCAGTGTTCTACTGAAATTCGAATGCGTGCGAATGAAACATTAGGCTGAAATTTTTTTTTCCTAAGGCTATTATTAGTCAGAACTTTATCAAACCCACGTGACCAAGGGGAGTGACCGCTGTTGGGGCTGCTCAATGGAATCGTGTAGATCATGATAACAATACTGTAGTGTAATAATATTGTTGAGATATCCGACTAGTTTTGCAATTACGATTTTCAAATTTTGGTCCCTACCGTACCGAAATCATAGGCTACACATATACTTTTGTTTAAAATTTATCTTCATTTATATTTGAGCTCACACGAACGGTCTGTGCTCTAATTCTCCCTCTCAGGATGAAAATAAATGCAATCATTTTACATTATACCCAGTTTTCATTCTCAAATATTTTTATTACATCGTTTATCATTGATCTTTATTTCTATTTAAGCTCTTTCTTCTCTGGGTTGTGCTCTAATTCTTGTTCTCAGTATAGAAATGAATTTAATGTAGTCATTCCAAAAATATACATTTTCTATTACTTCACATTCTTAGAAAATCATGTAATAAGACTAATATTCATTAATTCATATACGGTAATATTATTCATAACACTCACATAATTATTATTGTTTAATAATTATTACACATCTCATGTTTTGAAATGAGAATGAAAGGTACCCCTTGAATCTCTACCGAATTCATGGAAATCAGACTTGGAAACATAAAAGCGAGTCTAGGCTGATTCAAACGCTCGATTCGGCGGAGAAAAACTAGTTTTTGCAGGTAAACCTCAATCAGTATTAAGGAAGGAGCACAATAATACTACCGCGCCATCAGTATTTTTTAACTTCTCATCAAAAACATAATTTAATAAGTAGCCTATTGATAAAAACAATATCAACTTCCAAGTAGGCTAGAATAAATTGGTACAAAATAATAGATATACGGGTTTGATTTTCTTTATTGGCTAGAATAATTATGTATTGCACCAGGCAATAAATAGGCTATCACCTTGGATCCAGTATTAGTACATTGCTTATTAAATGGGATCATCTGATAAAAAAATAGTTGAACCTCGATGGTGCAGCCTGAAGTGAGGATATTACAGTAGAAAGCCGATTAACCGAATTCCCAATTATCCGAATCGGTCTTGAGCTTGGCAATAAATTAAAAACTAGCGTTTACGACGTGATCGTAGCGCGGCGAGGTGATGTGTTGTACTTACTGTACTGTAGTTTAGTACAGTATTTGTTTTGCTTCTCATATCAATTAAACATCACTACACTGTACTTTTCAAATGTAATAACGTTTATTCCAAGTTGTTTTTCTTTAATACAATTCCATGTCCAATTATCCGAACAGATCCCGGTCCCAATTACTTTGGATAATCGGCGTTCTACTGTACTAGGCATTTTATTTTATTAATTTATTTATTTACAAATGAAATATGTGAAGGCAAACAGGTAAAACCCCAAATATTGAAAAGTTACACAATTTCATCTTAAATCAATTTATGGAAAATGTAATAGCATTTAAAACAAACTTTAGACATACATAGAAAATTAAATCAACTTAATAGCTTAAAAATAAGCACAAACTGAGAAACGACATACACATAATAATTATAATTATATTATTATTACATAATTATAATTTGCTTGTAAGTGAATAAATCATGATCAGCATGATCTAATTTCAATATCAGACTAGACTAGACAATAATATTAGATTTCCGATGTCGTAGAAATGGGGATTTCCTGTTGAAACTCAAAATTGAAGAATATTATTTCAACCTTTATTGAGAACACGTCCTTGGATCCAGTTCAAAGTGGATAATCTTCAATTCACAATCGTTCCAAATTGAACTGAAATCGGAGTCTGAAACTAGAATATGACTGTTTATTCGTGCGATACCCAAAATCGGTTCGTGTGAACTGGGTTTAATGGTCGATGACTGGGGGTCACAGGTCAGTCTGGACATGCCATATCAATCGATCCACCAGTCTTTCTCTAGTCTTACTATTTCTCCATATCTCTATCTGATTCGCGTGTGTGCCTCAGTAGTCAACACCCAAACACCTGTTCTAGCACGCACTAGTTTTGACAGTAACATTATAGTTCTCTATTATCATTCTTAATTTTTGAGGCTTCATTTAGATTTTGATCAAAATTATTACTAGCCTATCTCCTTACAATTATACTATCTTTCAGAGCAATCAACAATACCGAGAGTTCTTTCATGTTTTTATATTAGAAATCGAGAAGGTAATTGGGATGACAACCCCCTTAGAGACTATGTGGTTTCCGAAGCACGGGGAAGCAATCCTTGTCCCAAACTGTATTCCTCGGATTTTTTTAGTTCTCTCTTAAATAGTTTTGTACAATGAATCACAGAGAAGTTCTTTTACCTTTCACATGATTTTTTCCGAATCACAGAGAAGGTAAAAAACTTCTCTGTGAAAAAATACATCCAAAACACTATTTTGTTCCAAAGCTCTATAGAAACAAATTAATACTTATTCTCTTTCAGGGCTAGTGTATTTGTTAAAACTTTAAATAATTAAAATTATAGTACCATTTTTTTTTAATATTAAAAAAGGGTACTTTGATTTTAATTATTTAAAGTTTTAATGAAACAAATTACTATTGTATACATCTCTCTCATTTCAGATCTGTACATAGTGTTTTCTTTCTTATTTATGTACTTAACTTTATTTTACACCAAGCATTCCAATCAAGCACTTGTTGATCTATTAGCACTTGGTTTGGAATTTCAATGATATTGCAATTAGCCTTCGTTGAGTTGTGGAATCGTATCTGAATGAGTCACGCCCCTTGCCCATATGGGTCACACCCGATTCACATATTCAATGCTCCGACCTCACACTCCTATTATAATTTATCTATGCAATTCTATCAGTACCTCATTGAAGCTCTCCATGGGAACTTTTTCATCGATGCAATCTGTGTATCAGTTTAACTTTTAGAGTTAGGACACAGCTTTGAAAATAGTATGTTACCCAGTTGGATGTAGCAAGAAATATGTTTTCAAAAGAATAATCATTTCAGAAGATTAATTAAGTAGGATTTAAAAAAGCAGCAATTATTCATATCAATACCCACAATCTTAGATATCAACTCATACTTTATATTATAACCTACTTCATATTAGGTTTGGAACTTTATTGCATGTCATTTTTGGACACAAACAGTTTACTTAAAGTACTATTTCAAATTTGTATTCTATGATTCAAGTCTCTGGATCTTATCCTACAAGCCTTTCTTATCTTCTCCCTCCATATTAAAATACGACTTGTATTTCATAGTAGATATTTTAAATCACCAACTTGTTTGACTTATAGTGTGTAGTGAAATGTATTTCACTGCTGAAGAGGAGCTTCGTCAGCCCTTCCTTATTTCCGTATGGTATTATTTCATTTGAATATATTTACATAGATATGAATTTGTATAAGACTTAATTCATAACAACTTGCTTGATATTATAGACAAAATATGTTAGGTATATTTATAACAATTTATGAAATAAAATACTTTTTATAAGTACAGTATTATACAAATTGATTCAATAATTGTGCGCATGTCTATAGTATTGAAAAGGCTTCCATCATTTCTGACCTAGTTGAGTCTATCAATTTATTAGGAAATGCAATTTTATACTATACTTTATCAATATACCAAAATTTATTGATAATTGAATGAATAGGAAAGAATATAAAGGCCTGTGCATATATCCACTCACACAATACACCTATTTATCCTACCTTACAAAAGGGAATTGGCTTTATCTACAGGCATTAATAAAAAAATACACAATAGAGAATAGATCATCACAGAGCATAAGAGCGCGTTACCTCATAAAAACACGTCTAGACGATCAAGCAAAGGAGGCAAGCATACCGTGGTTATTAAAACAACAAAAAAGAAGTTTGAATTTACCGGTACTCTTGTTACATAGTTGGTGACTTGGTGTTTTTTTGCTATATTACGAGGCAATGTTGAACGGTAGATCTTGAGTAGTGAAATCAATCAGGAAATAAGAAAAATTGTTCCGCTTAAAATGGATTCTTCGCGTTTTTTAAGAACACCAGAAGTGCTGCGGTCATTGCTTTCCTGAATATATCTATAATCCTCATTGATATACTTATATATATATTATACATACACACAGTACAATGCCAACTGTACTAGGATTAACCGGTGGATTAGGCAATGATAAGACGCCTCTTTGATAATCCATAGGTTCCGAGTTCAATTCCAGTATAACAATCTAGATAGAAATCTGTTTGAAAGGAGAAATGTTACTGAGAAATATTGGAGAACGTAGGTTCTAAAAACTAACTACAGTACAATATAATCTAAGCTTTAAATGATCAGCATCATATTATATGATAAAACGGACATGCTAGGTGTCAAAAGGATCAGTTTCTCACGTGTGTGTGTTTGTGTGTGTCCATAAAACGGACACAGTTGTACACATATGAGCCTTGAATTGGTTTACCGGAAGTTTTTTATATTCCCGATATAGCTATAAAGCCAACATAGCTAAAACATTAATACCCATTTTCAATAATTTATTGTTTCTAGGATATTCTGGTAATTTGGAGGTTTTGAAATTTGAATAATGTGATCAAAAAACTTCTGAGTATGAATTAAATAATAATAAGCATAATTTATTGCTTAGAAACGAGTGATGTTATAAGTAGTTGAGTTCAAATTCGAATTCAAATTTATTTCCTCTAAATCAAGATAGCTTAGAATCACATTTTCAAATTAGCTTACAAACAAGACATAATTAATTCTTAAAATACAAAATTATGTTGACAAACAGAAAATTCAATGCAAGAACCAAACTTCTCAATTTCAAATACAGCAGCAAAGTACATTGAAGGTAGTGGAATGCTACTGGACCAAGTAAACTTGGCCGCCAGTAGGAGTAGCAATGATTATTATTAAAAATGAAACAACGTTTTTATAAAAAGAAGAACAATATTAGATAAGCATTCATCGAGTAATTGGTAACTAACTGGTTTATGGAATGTCAATTTCGAAATAATATGTGTGTATTATTCAAGTTTTCACATGTGATGGTACGTATTTAGTTGGTATGTGGTTCGTGAGATTATTTGGGAAGTTATTTATGATCTTGGGAGCTATATAAATGAGTTGTTTTCGAATTATCGTGAGGTTTGAAACGTAGTCTTGAAATCTATTTTGATTGTATCTGGTTATATGAGATTCATTATTTATTTTTGAAAATTTATTCCTTGATTAAATAAGAAGCAGTAGCCTACAGGGAAAAGAAGGATACAGAGCATTGAACTCAATAAAAATACCTTCTTGAAGAAGTTGAGTTGGAATTATTACTGTATCACGGTTTGAGGTGCTAAAGCTGGTAGGAAACATTTTCAAACAATACAGATATGCTTTACAGATAACCAAATAAATATGGTTGCTGTAACCAGGTTTTACTTCTATGGTAGGCTGTTACTTAGCTGAAGAGAGGTTTCTAGATTTTAGAAGGAGTATTCGTGGAGGAGGGGGTAAGGAGGTAAGATGGTGTACTCAAATGGGAAGTATTCAAATGAGTTCATCAAATGGGATGGGAAAAAAGTTTATCTGCTTATAGATGACCGAATCAAATATTTCCAATTAAGAAGTTACAAAACTTATAGAAATTAATTCCGGCCCGGAAATTTCTCGGAAATTAATTGCCGGCCCGGTTGGCGCAGTGGGCTGGGGCGTTACAACCTTCAGTCCGCTAGCGCTGCCAGGTCAGGGTTCGAGGCCCAGTAGGCATGGCTGTTTTTCACCTCATCAATCACCTTCCCACTCATTATCCATTACCCACGCACAAGCTAGAATGCTTATGTGGGCATCATCTGCAATAAAAAAAAAATCCTTCGAAATTTTCAATTTAAATTTCAAATTTGGAATAAAATATTATTTGATTGAAACCTTGTACACTAATAAAACAATGTTATAAGTGAATTTTCTAACTCATGAAGAGAATCGACATTTTTTAAAGAGTTGTAAAACTCTGGAGGGAACTAACATATTGGAGGTAATAACGGGTGTTTCAAAAAGGTCGCACATCAAAGTTTTAAGGAGGCTGTATTCGTCATAGATAATACACCGTTGTATAATAATTATCAAAAGTTATTTATTATACATAATTTTTTCTGTGTGGTGTTGTGTTGGGTTGAGTATGAATGCACTCTCACAGAGAATTCGACTGATGATTAACTTCAATAATTGAAACAATAATACTCAAACATGTATTGATATTACAGACTCAAAAGAATATTGGGCCATTACTGGTACATAAGTGTGATGTAAAATACGTTTAAAATAGTACAATAGAACTAATACATTGAATTTTGAAGTGGAAATATTTCGTAGGCCTAATATATTCTCCCTCAAACTTTGATGTGCGTCCTTTTTGAAACACCCGTTATTATCAGGATTCATATGAATATCGCTGCATGAAGATAGAATACCTGTAAAATATTGACATATTAATACATTTGTAATCTATTCGTTGTTGTAAACGCTTAAAACATATTAAAACTATCATTTTTACAACTTTTATCTTTGCACGTTACCTAGCTCTTCAATATTATCGTGCTTAAAAACCATTCCACTTTCATCAATAGTAATTTTTCATGTGATTCACAACAGTAATTTTCCCAGCACCAATAATTTATAATCATTGATTGTTTCAGGTACAAGATTCTATTGGAGCTAGGTATAGCTGTCAAATAATGTCATGAGATCACTGTCATTGATTAGTTAACCAGATTGATCAATTAGGTTGGGCAAGGTAAGAATAATTCAACTGCATAATATTATAGACTCATAACATCATGTTGGAATATTTTCCATGCCTTCTTATTATAATTTATGAATAATTGGAGGCTATGAACTGTTGAGAATGGCTTGAGTGTCGATATGAACAACGATATTATAATGATAAAATGTTTTAGCGTTGAAATCAATTTTTTGACATTAGCCTACATTATTAAAGTAACTTTATCGTTACCTATTGATTCACCACAATACATATAAATTTATAATGTACTTCTATTACCCTGTTATTACTGTTCTCAATTTGATGTAAAAATAGAAATTTTATCCAATGACGTTTAACAATATTATCAATCGAAAGTTCTATATTAATTTATTGTTTCAAGAGTATAACTGATTAATAGACATAGGACTCTGAATGTTTGAAATGAATTCAATTGAGATTTTAAATTAATTTAATGTTATCTTTTGTTTCAAGAATGCTATTGATTGGAAGACATAGGACACTGAATGTGTGGCGTTTGCTACTCATGGGGCTTTTGAGCTCAGGGGGTGGATCTCCCCCTCCTTCAGCCTTGGAAGTACCTAGCAAAAATTCAACTGTAGCGGTGAGTCAAGATTTTGTAGTTTATCAACAATTACTTATGAGTTCAACCTTTTTTCATTGTAATAATAATTTATTGGTGTACTGCAATTCAATAAAAATGTGTTGTCCTGCAATTATCTAATAACTCTCTCATCGTTTTTATTGTTCAAAATGCACAATTCGAAAGAACCTATAAATTATTGGCAGAATGTCTACTGTTCATTGCCGCAAGCATTTGGTATGAAAAATATAGACCTTCTGCCACAAATACGTAATATTATGGAATATACCTCAAGAAGAGTTTCAAAATAATCCATTTACCTTGAATATTGTTTTCAATGTAAAATACAGTGTATCAACATTTACCTTGAATATTTTTTTAAATGTAAAATACCGTGTATCAATATTTCGCCAGAATGTATGCTTAGCTCGACTAAATAACAAACACTTAGTGAGTGAGTGAATATTTTTATAATAATAATAATAATATTCGTGTAACCTGGCTGGCTCAGGTCTGGTGTCAGAGTTTTCAGGTCGCTCCTGATCAATTTCAGGGCCTCTGACATGACTTAACGACTGTTTTTGGCAGCCGGGACCGACGGCTTAACGTGTCCATCCGAAACACGGGAAAGTGGCCTGAGAAAAATTCCTGGTCTGAGCTGGGTTTGAACCCGGGACCTTTGGGTTGCAACGCCAGCGCTTAACCCACTCAGCTACGCCACCCCATTTTTATAATAAAATAACCTCTGCTATTTGTTAAGGGAGATGTCACAACTGGCCGGTTGTTCTGTTATTAATTTGTTTACCGGTACTTGGCTCCCACGCATGCATCACAGAAAATAATATAAAATCATCAAATTAATTCATTTTGTGATGTTTACATTGTCTAAATCTATCGATTACTGTCCTAGAATTGTAATTTCCATTCAATGCACTGTACTACATTCTATTTTCTCTCACTGTTATTTAATTCTAAGTGTTCATCCTCTTAAAAAACAACTCTGAGAGTGATTGTTATAACTAATTTACTTACTTTGAATTTTCCAGATAAGACATAAGCGTCAAGAAACTGCAGGTAAGAATATGTTTTCCATTAAAAACTATTTAAGTCATCAACAAGTTATATTATTCGTTCAACTCGTGATGATATTTCAACATGATGACTTTTGAAGTATTTCATTATTTAATTGACACAAAAACAAAATGAATTTAAAAATGTAGACTGTATCCCTGTATGATCTGAAAACCAGGAAATAAACTTTACTATTCCTTGATAATAATTACAGTACGGTAGCTCAACAATTCAAAGAAAGCTAGGTCTGTATGAATACTGTTGATAACTTCTGTCACTGCGAATTAAACAACATAAATAATTATATCAGTAGAGTATCCGTTGTATGAAGCTCTACAAAAATTGTGCCCAGACTTAGATTCGAACCCAGTATCTCTTGGTTGAGGGCCAAGCGGTTGATATCTACTTGTCTACCGATCATCCACCGTAGGCTACAGCCCCACTCTAAATTATGATGTTAGCGAACACGGCGAGAAATTGATGGAAGCGTTTTTTTGATATTGCAATAAATCGTAGTTCCAATTTCTATGCTTAATTATTATTATAAGATCAATGCCAACAATTGAATCATAAAACAAAAATGAGTCAATTATTACTGAATAATTAACAAGTTATTTTATTAACAATAATAACTAAAAATATAATTAATAATGAACAAGTTAACAAGAATATTGAAATATAAATGTTGAAACCAAGTTTATTAAAACCATTTTGAGTATGAATATGATAATATTATGTGCAGAATATTCTGTTCATTATGTGCAGACTATGCATGCTTTAGACTATAAGGCCGGGCGTTTGCTGGGACGCACGTGACGCAGCCCACGCGAAGTAGCTCATATTGATGACAAGAAAAGAGATATGATTGGCTAGTTCGCGTGGTTTGCTTTACGTGCGTCCCAGCTTACGCCCGGCCTAAAGGTTTCTTCTGTGTATTTTAAAATATGACATATTTGTAGGATTCTTTCAAAAACTAGCTATAGTCAGTGAACCATTTTATGAAATCTTTATTTGATAAGAGTGTCTCTTACATGGATATCAACTAAGCTTGGAATAAATTAATTTTGATTGCTGAGGTTATCCATGCTTCTTGAAACTGCAGTACTAAATATTGGTGAATAATTATACTTGCTTTGCAATCGTGAGTGAGCTGCAAAGCAAGTATAAGTATCCACCAACATTCATTTTGTATTGGAAATAATATCTCTTCCACAGAGATAAACTAAGCTTGAAATAAGTTTAGTTTGTATTTAAAATAATTCAATTGTTTTCCAGAATTATGCGATTTTGGATCGGAAACCGATTTGAGTTCCTGTGAATGGACAAATCGGAATGGTTCCATACTTAGATGGGAATTGGGGGCCGGCACTCTATCTAACTGGCTTGGTGGTCCAACCAAAGATGCCAGTGGGACAGAAGATGCTGATAAGGGTGAGTACTTACACTATAAATTTGAAAAAATCAATATTTAAAAAAATTTTTTTTCAATTGCAATATTTGTTATATAGTGAGTAAAAGTTTAATTTGTTAGAATAAGTAACAAACTTATCAAACCACTTGCAGAGTTTTAAAAATCCTCATATCTATGTATACAAAATTTACAGAAATGATAATACAGTAATCAACTTGGTGTATTTTTTTTAATTTTTGGAAAAACGTTGGAATCTTCATGGTGTTTCCATTACCATTTATCATTCCAGCATCATCATCATCAAATTCCACTGTAGATGTTTAGACAAAAGCTTATTAGCATAATAAGTTCATCTTAATTCATGAATCATCTTTCTGTTTACATATATGTTTCATGGCAGATTCGTTATTATACTACCAGTTAATGAACAAAAAGGTATCATTTCATTATTCGTCATGGTTATTATGAATTACATTATTGAAAAGCTTTTTACAAATTTAAAGAGTTAACTCAGTTAACCTATGTTCAAGATTTCATTGATTAAGATGCAGTCCTTATTAATATTCTGTGATGGAAGAATTCTTGAACATTGTTAAAGTTTAAATGGTGATACTTTGTTTTCAATCCAAGTATTTCAGCAACATGAACGAGCTGTACTCTTCTTTGTAAATAACTTGATTATAAATTAATCAATTTACATCTCAATAATCAAATAATTTGCTTGCAGGTGGATACATTTTCTTTGAGACATCACTTCTTGCAGCCCCTGTATTGAGGGTTGATGACATAACAATTCGCGAAGGACAAAATGCTTACATCGAAAGTAATAGTTTAGGAACGACCGGAGCCGAAGGGAAGTGCGTGGGATTCAAGTGAGTTTTTCGTAATTTTGTTTAATTTATCTATATTTCATCAAAAATTAAAAGATTCGTATGAATTTATCTACATTCTATCTTGACTAACCAAAAGAAAAATTCAATTGAAGTGAAATTATTAATAATTTATGATGAAAATAATAAGCATATAAAAGTGAGAAATTTGTAATTCTGATCACACTATACATTTTAATAAAAGTGCCTATTACTTTGAAGCTATACAATCAATTTGAACTGTACACTTTAAAAGATAATAAAAGATGATGATATGATTTATAATTACATACGGTATTTGAAGTATATAACATAGTTATAACTTAACGGTTATAGGACTTGTTAGATTGATTTTTCACACTTCATAGGGTATTAATCTCCAAGAATAGTGTTCATTTAGATTTTTTCATTCTTGGATTGAAATTGATACTAAATAACTGTTTATGTAAAGAAACTAGTTACCAATGATAAGCACAACTTTAAAGCTCAAATATGACTAATGTATTTTCAGTTTTTCAACAGTAAGCCTTATTTAAAAAAAAAAAAAATAATAATTTATGTAGAAAGTACAGAGATCCCTCACTTAAGATTTTGAACAGTCTTCAACAGAACAGAGTAAGTTTACAGTACAGAGTAAGTTTACAGTACAGAGTAAGTTTACAGTACAGAGTAAGTTTACAGTACAGAGTAAGTTTACAAGAACATAGTAGAGAACAGTAAGTTTGAACAGAGGGATTTGAACAGTCTTTGGATAGATCAATTAATAAGGCACAATCAATCTTGTCATGAAGTGTACTCCTTATAGATTGATTTCTTGTGTTTTTCTTATTTTATTCACATGTGTTTCAGCTTTGCAATAGATGGCCTAAGCGCATCAGGTCTGAGGGTGATACTTCAACCTGTGAACAAGGAGGGGAAACCTGAATCATTCTTTAGAGTTTTATGGGGCACCAAGGATCCAACCAATAAAATGTGGATGAGATCTGAAGTTCTCTACACCTACAACAAAGATCATCAGGTAGTAATTCATCATTATTCTAGAGCAAGACACTTACGAACCTCTTTAGAACAAAATCTTATGCATAAATAAATATTTGCTTGTCAGCAAGCATTCAAAAGGCATGCCAGTGTCCTAATGTTGAGTCAGGCTTCGACCAAAAACTCAACTTCTGTCACGTAAATTTGTCAAACTCTTTAAATAAGTAAAGTTTGGCCCGACATAATAAATAGTATGAATGTCATTCACAGACGTTTAGTCATTGCCATTCTGGGTCATTTTGTGCCGTTTAGATAGATACTGTTATTTATTTATTTTTAATCATTGATACAGTTGGTTAAAGTCAGTGAACTTGTCAACATACAACAATGACTAAAGACTTGAAATGAGAAAGTTATTGTACATTGTTGTGGGTGGAGCTGGCTAAAGGTAGCATTCTCAAGCGGCAGCTCGAGCTGCCCGGCTTTAGCTGTGCTGCTCTAGCCATCACAACTCTCTTCACATAACTATACTAATGTTCACTTAAATGATAATAATCTAAGAACCCTCTCAAGTCATTTTATAATTAAATTCACTATTATTTATTGATTTACTATACATCAGTAGTCTTAATAACAAAGTGAACATTTATAACATAGTTGTGTGAATAGAGCTGTGATGGCTAGAGCAGCGCAGCTCGAGCTGCCGCTTGGGAATGCTACCTTAAGAAACTTTGTTCACAGTATGCACGAACTAGAATACCATTATTTTATTAATGCAAGTGTCTTTTCTATTTATTCTTAAGAGAAGTGAATTATTTTTTTCAGATTGTATTTGAAGGAATCCCAAAGGAGCTACCCGATCCCTACCGTAAATACAGAGGGTATGTCGCTGTCGACAATATTGTTTTGAAACCAGGATCAGAATGTAAGGGACACTGTACATTCGAGGGACCTTCGTTTTGTGGCTGGACAAATGATGAGAATGATGATTTCGACTGGTCTTTGGTATGAACTCTTCATCAATCTTAGTACCTACTTCAATATCTTGGAATTGTATTTTATTTGGAAATCTTAATTTAGAAAGTTCACATTTAAAAATTTAGAAAGATTAGAATCTACTACTACAGAGGAGCTAAATCTGGCTCCTCTGTGCTATTACATTTATTTAATCTAGTAAGTCTGTATTCATGAAACAAAATCTAGATCATTTATGTTAAACAGAACTGTTATTCATTTATGTTTTACAGCGTTTTACTAATGTATGATACAGTCAGTAATGAAAAGCGATTTTACAGATGAACTCCTGTGTATCTTGTTGCGTCCATATTTTGTCTCCAATATAAATTTTTGTGATATTTACAATCTTGTGCTAATATATTAAGGAAATATTTTATGATTGATATTTACGCTATAATATGATATATTATTGATTTTATATTACTATAGGCCTAATATGAATATAATATAACATATTTCTCATGATCAATGGAATACTGTTACTAGGGACGAGGAAGCAGAAATCCATCTACTGGGCCTGCCACGGATCGCTCCAGTTTCATTTACGGAGGTATGGAGGGTGGCTACGCTTTTATCGACTCATCTTACCCTCGACGACCAGGAGACGTCGCTCGATTGTCCAGTATGGAGTTTGATTCAACTGGTAAATGAAAAAATTATTTTTTGTTTAAAAATTGACTACGAAAACTGGTTTAATGTAGTCGACTTATTTCCTGTTACTTCTTCAAGTTTTTATAAAGTATGTTTTTGAAAGGAAAATAAATTCATTCATTATTCATTAAATAAAAATGCATTTTCAGATAGTTGCAATTCAGCACTACCTAATTTTTGTAATCTGGATTCGGCTGTTTATAATATGATCAGTCAATCAGGGAACAGTAGTGTCGACCAAATAATTCATGCAATGAGAATATTTAAAATGATAAATATGGGAGATTACGAATATTATTGAGAAACCATGAAACAAGTTTGGCAAGATCAAATTTGTAAAAATCTCACAAGATTAATAGTGTATAAAAACTAAGAAATCAAGTCAACAATATTGAATTATTGTAATAATTTATACAATAATCAATTAGTTTCTATCAGTGCTCAGCTTATAATAAATAAATATTATGAGCTAAGTTAATGTACTTTTCTTTTTTCATAGACTTCATTCTTTGATTATCTTTTCTTTCTCTTTTTTCCCACTGAGATATATTTTCAAGAAATTTCATGAGGCAGATATAAAACTATCATATATATGTCTCGATTGAACCCTATATGAATTGATCCACTATTAAATAAGGAGAAATGTGAGACTATTTTTTAGTATCAAAATATTTTAGTGGTTGACCACTTCAGGTTTAGCATTTCTGAAATTAGTCAAGTTCTATGGACTTTGTAGTTCTTGTCACTCATTGAATACGGTATCCCATCAATATTTTAATCAATATTAATCAAACCATCAATCTTGGTGAGAAAATGAGCACGTTAGACTTTGAAGTTTTTCTTAATAAATTGGAGTATGAGTGAGCCATTGAATAACATTAGAATGAGCCTTAATTTTAGCTACAAGACAAGTATGTGTCAAATTCCAAGAAATTTGAAATAGCCACAATTCTTCACCATCACGACTTCAATTACTGATAATTTTAATGATTTCATTTGAATTTTCAGGGGCTGATACACCTCTTTGCATGAGATTCTGGACTCATATGTACGGTAATGGAGTTGGGACCCTCAGTGTTTTGATAAGTGACACAAGAGAACGTCAGGAAAGAGAAATTTGGAGCTTATCTGGGGAAGCTGGCAACGCATGGTATCAAGCTGAAGTACCAGTTTCATCTTCGAATTCATTCAGGGTAATTAATAATTTAACAGTTCATGAATCATCACTCACGTGTTATCATTGTCATACTACTGACACAGAGGACTTTGATTTATCTAATTAATATTGATTTACGTAGTCTGTGCTACTGATAACCAAATCATTACCTAAAATAAAACACACTTTGAAATTGTCCATTCACCTTTAATTACAATTCCACAATAAAATATATTCTTATGGTTTTTGATGGTGAGGAGACCCTTACGGGTAGTTCTACCTCGCCAATGTGTACTTGGCCAAATACCGGTCACCCATCCAAGAGCAGCCCTCAGTGTTCGCGACTTAACATCACATTCACCGATAGATCACCCTCACTGAGAGATTAATACCCAGGACAGTAAAATTCCATGACAAATACTCACACTGTGTTTTATTTTGTCGTTGGGCTCTTCAACTCCAATCTAGATCATACAAATAAATATCATATCCTATTCAATTTCCAGAACAGTATGACAAAGGTTCCTCTACTAAGTTTAATGTTTTTGAAAATAACTGTCATGCCTTAATGGGAATTGTAAAGTAGTGCAATAATATGCATTGATAATATTATTTTTTATTTATTTATTATAAATTTCTAATTCATGTGACTTTTCTCTACTCATCTATTTATAACTTATCTATTCAACTCACAAATATTTATTTTTTATAGAGTGGGGTATATCTTTCAAGGCAGTGACCACTTTCCCAATGAATAATGAATTTCACTGAAAATTGAATAGAGCCATTCTAATACACAATATTAGGCTATTCATTTTCATGTTCAATTAGAAATTTATAGTTTTGATGTAGAACATTAAAGTTGATGTATGGGTATTGAATAAAAACAAATCAAGACATGGATTGTTCACTAATATTAACTTTTAATTTTTTTTCAGATCGTATTAGTTGGTAAAGTCGGAAGAAATAATTTGGGAGATATTGCTGTTGATGACGTATCTCTTACGCCAGGAAGTTGTCCAAGTGAGTATTTCAAATATAATGTTAAGAACATGGAAGCAGGAAACTTTAGTTTGAAATTTGAAGGAATTTTCTCATATTTATATTAATTTATCAATAGGGAAGAGTTTAAATTATATTCTCTGTAAAATTACTTCACAGATAGACGTTTTACATAATAATTATAGCAAGAAATTTTCCAAAATTATTCACCTTTAAGATCAAGGATAATAGCCGCGGGAAAATAGAATTGCAATCGCTGCACCATCTAGCGGTATAAATTACTACTAGCCTATTGGTTGTGTGAACGCGTTGCCAGTCTCTGCCAAATTGCAGCCCTAATGTTGGTCTAATCGAAAAAATCAAAGAGTCAAGATTGATAATGCATAATACGTTAATCAATCCTTAGTTCACTCAATTGTAGTGACTGTTGAGCTGGAATCATAAAATAATTCAAGTTTGTTGGTTTGCAATGAGACAAGTATCCAAAATATGGACGAAACTTCTAGAATCTACTATAAAATACAACTTTCTTTTGATAAGCTTAATACATGTCGAACTATGTGCTGAAAGGTATGTCTCATGATACCGGGTGCGTCAGTAAGGATGAACGATTTTAAAAATATCATGAATTTGTTAGTTTCCATTCAAAAACAAATTCATTGGTGTCAAAATGCTCGCATGGGAATACCATTTAAGAAAATCGAGAATGGAAAATCACATCAGGCATGTGGTCGCCGAAATCGTTGATACAGTGCGTCCTTGCATTCTTGCCCTTTTTGTAGACACTTCAATAGTAGGGTTCCTTGTTTATTTCCGTGAGAAGGTTTGTGAAGGAAGCAGCAGAACCAAATATTTCGTTATCTAGGGTATCTAAGGATATCATAAGCACTTGATGCTACTCTAGATTCATGACTGGGTCACGTAATGGCAGATTCAAAATGGTGGATGCCGCATTCCATAGAAGCGTTCAAAGAACGGGAATCATCAGTGATAAAAACTTCAAGTAAACGGGATTTGTTTTGAAATTCAATTTTTACACTTATTTTATAACATATTTAGGGCTAAAACATCATTTCCATCAACAATAAATCATTTTTCAATTTTTAAAACATCGCTTTCTCAACTTGGGCGACTTCATCCTTAATTTTGTCCAGAGTTCGGGGCTTGTTATCGTATAGGATGTTGTTTTGAGAAGGAACAGCCCTACACGATGAATGTTGTAGTGAATGTTGATGGATTACGATGAATAGTGTCAAAATTTAAGCTTTATGACATAACTGACTCATTATTTAGAAAAAAAACAATCATAGGCAAAACGCGTTTTTCCATCGTCCAACGCTCCATGGCGACTACTGGAACTAGAATACAAAAAATGGCAAGATTACACGAGTCTAACGCCACCATCCTCACCACTCTCGGTGACGGAGGAAATGAGTAATGCCCTTCTCAAAAACGTCCATCTTCTCTGCCGCACCCTGTATTTCTCTTAATATATTGTTTTAATGCATGTAATTCCAATAGAGCTAGACCAAAGATTTATCTAACCCAGATTTTGTTATAGTTTGTGCCGCGAGATAGGGCGAACTGTCTACTTGCGGTCTACAGAATCCTGGCAGATATTTCAGATCCACAGACCACAGAAATCCTGAGTAATATAAAATAATATAAATAATTTAATTGTCGTTTTGTCATTTATGAAATTTATGAATATCATACATGAAATTTCAATAAGCCTACCAATTTGCCTATCTCCTCTATTTTTCTTTTCTCTATTTCTCACGTCCATCCCTACCTATCAGATGCATCCTATTTCATGAAACTGTTAAAAACGTTTTATTCTATTATTGGAGTCTATTTCGGAAGGAAATAATTTTCTGAGTTTTCAAATAATAATTTCACATTGAATTATTAATAAAACAAAATAATTAATTAATTTTCAATAGAAATAATAATTTTTAATTGAATTATTATTTGTAATTTTTAGCTGCGCCTCAAATAGCTGCACCAGGATCAGGTGATTGTACTTTCGAAGTTGATGAATGTGGATGGAGTAATATAATGTCAAGGGAAAGACTCGATGACATTGATTGGGAACGTACATCTGGCCAATCATTGCGTACCTCAACACATGACCACACTCTTGGATCCGAGAAAGGTGATGAATATTTTTCGCCTTCAACAATCCTTGATAGTTGATTAAGTTTCATTTTCAGCTACTCAGGATTGAGAAGAAATCATTGAGTTTCTGTCAATCCAGTCGCCACGGAATACTACAATAATTTAAAATGACGTCAGTCATAAAGTAACTGTAACACACGGCACAGCTAAAATCCGCAATTTATATTCGTAACTTATTTACGAAAATGTTGGGTTGTATATGGTGTTGGGTCTGTTATGAATTGGTCTCCGCCTTGCTACTCGTTTGAAGCCAACATTTTGACGTGTTCTATTGAAATACAAAGGGAAATTGAATTATAGTTATGATTGACTCAGATCAAACTCTTTGCTTTTGTAGCTTTATTCTTGTTAGCTGAGTCTGGCTAGGCACTTTATTGGACAAATTTAATTTGAAAGATCATGATATCCGAATTAAAAGTTCATAAAAACAACCAACGTAGGGTATGAAATACAAAACAAAGTCAAATTATTCTAAAATGTGTGTCTCCATACAGGCTTTCCTGAGTATGAACACTTCATATTATTGCTATTGATACCTACTTTCATGAAGACCAAATTGAAAAGATTATATTGCTTTGGAACATTATTGATCTGGTTTAAACTTCAAAGACTCTTTTATAATGACGAATATTAGGGTTGTTGACTATTACTCGATGTGAACCCATCTATTCACAAAATTATCATTAGTTTTTCACAAAACTCTATTAGTCAAATAGAGAAATTTGTATCATAATGAATTTGTCCTTTACATAGTCCATAATCATTTTGCAATAAATTAAAAATCTAGACACACTTGAATAGTAAAATATTTTTCGCCACACTTCACAGAAAGAAGCTGCTTGCCGGTCCCTATGTAGACTTGAAAGTCGTCATTTACATACGCAAACAGTCAGCTGTTGTCCTCGAAAGGTAAGACTTCCTTTCCATGCGAGGACTTTCTTTCCGCGCGTGGACAACAGCAGCTGACAGGATTAACGTAGTAGTTATCAAGCCGTCCGCTAGATCGGGTGACAGTGCACCTTTTTTAACCTATTCAGTTATCAGTTTGAATCAGCAATCGCTATAACCTCATTCAGATTGAATTGTTAATCATGAAGTATTGATTAAATGAAATTTGATTGATAATGCTTATCTGAAGTGAGGCGAAAAGAAATATACGCAAACTCGCCTAGGAAGTTTGTTTACGGTATTCGGAATTATTCCCAGGCTCGGCAAGCCTCGCCCGGGAAACTATCCTCATACCGTAAACGTTCACTTCCAAGGCTTGTGGCGTAATGTACTATTACTAAATAAATCTAATAGGCTATTATTAATTACATTAGGCCTATATGGTCTACATATATTGTTATGTCCAATCATTTTTTTTCAATTGCTTTATTTGAAAAATATAATCTTGAAATTGAAACCTTTTATCAATAACTATATTTCTTACAGGTTATCTAATGACTCTGGCAAGAAGTACAGTGCAAAGACCGGGAAGCAGAGCTTGGTTCACTTCAAGAGATTTGAAGCAAGGCACAGGACCTCGTTGTCTTTCCTTCTGGTAAGTGTTTAAAATTATTGTGAAACCAAAGAATTTTTTTTTAATTTTTGAAATTGTCAATTTCACACTATTTTATAAACTGATTTACAGAATCTTGGTTCCTTGTTATGAACACAATATCAAAAGTTTTGATCAACTATTGAAAGGTTCCATATCGTCAACATTCTAAGATATTGAAAAATTGTACTATTCTCATTATAGAATTAAAACGTGCTACATAAGTTAGGGATACTTCTTATATATTATTCTCATATTGGAATAATTTCAAACGTGATTGTATGAAATGACGTTCCTAGTTTGTTCCATCTATTTGAACTTGAAATGTCATTTTTGTTTAATAATTAGGGAGGTTATCTTTACAGAAATTGAGAATCTAATTATTTCAATCAACATAATCTGAGGCTGCTGCTTCTGGTGGTGGAGGTGCCCCTCGACTTTTTAAAATTTTTAATACTTTCCCAACAAATATTTTTGATTTTCTTATCAGATGCGACACTTCTTATTAGATCGTTAATTTAATAAAAATGTCATTTCAGGTTTATAATGAACGAGCCTTTCATTGATAACACAGGACCAAGCTTGGGAGCCCTAACAGTCTATGTAAAGGCGTCAGATAAGGAAGGAGGTGCCTTGAAACCAGTCTGGAGACTTTACAATCATCAAGGCCCCGAGTGGCAGTACGCTCAAGCATCTATTAAAAGTCCTGGAGATATGGTAAACAAGTTCACACAACTAAAAATAATATGTAAAATGTAATTTGAATTTCTATAGATCAGTGTCTGTGTAAGAGAAAAAAGAATGGTCATGAACAAGGCCGCTCTATATGAGCATCCAATTCATATTGAATATTACTCTGGATTCTAGAGTAGGCTACTGGGATCGAACCTCAGTGACGATGAAATCTTTTTGATGAGATAGCTCGCGCAAGCTGAGAAGACATTGTCAAGAAAAGGATATTGTAACGTCGAGTCTTATCAGATTACATGATATGTTTCTGAAGGGACGGATTCAAGGATCTAAAGATTCAAAGATCTTCAACCGAAGCTTATTGGGTGTCCAAAGTACGCTAGTTGGGCAAACCAATACCTGTGTCTTTTACAGATTATCAATGCTCGTCATCACAATAGTCTAATCACTAATTAATAAATAGCATTTCATAAAATTCTAAATGATTCATTTCATTAAATCATTTATTTTATTGTTCTGTATCATTGATTGTATTTGTATGACCTAAGACTCTTCATAAAATCAATTAATTACTTTTTTATTATTGCACAAAATACCGTAAGATATACCTATCTCCATCTCTCGTACTAAAAGTAAGTTGGATGTAGAGGAGAAAATAACAGCACAATACTCGGTAGATAGCTCAATTTGTGAAACACCTACCAGCAACTGTTATACGCTTTGTAAAGGTAGCATTCCCAATCGGCGTCTTGAGCTGAACGACTCTAGCTGCGCTGCTCCAGTCATCATCGGTCAGCTCGAGAAGCGCAGCTAGAGCCGGGCAGCTCGAGCTGCCGCTTGGGAATGCCACCTTAATGTTCATTATTATCATAATAAAGCAAGTTCATAATTTATGTATATCACCACATCATTTCTACAAAAATTTAACTTACAAGTAGGAGGAAAAATTTAAAAGAAGTACAAAATCTAGCTTCCAATGTAATTTGATGTTTATGAATGAAATATTCTCCATTACAGATCATTATTGAAGGTATCTGGGGATCAAGTCGAGCTAATGGCTTTATCGCTTTTGATGACATTACATTTTTTGGTGGATCTTGTACAAGTAAGTTTCAATTTTATTTTATTTCTGAACATTATTTTTGTTGAAGAAATATCGGGTTATTAAGAACCTTGTATTGCTTTGTAGAAAATCTTGTCTATTACCCTAATACAGGTAACTTGAAGATTTCAATACTAATGGATTTCAATGTGATTCTGTTCATATAAAAATATTGTTAAAATTGAAAATTTATTCAAATATTCTGTAAATATTTGTATATCGTGTGGGAAACATCTGATTTTCAAGTCAATGAATGAATAAAACTGTTTTATATGATTGTGAATTATTGCCAACATCATGGTTTAGTAGAGGTTACAATGACAACAATTTATTCAAAAGTCTTCTCTCACTTTCTATCTGTTAATGCAATTTGTTAATATTTAGGAATTGAATCTATTTTTTATTTGATTTCATGAATACTGTTAAACAATATTTAGTCAATGAAAGTATAATAAAATCTATTTTTTGTTTGATTTTATGAGTACTGTTGAACAATATTTTGACAATTAATTTGATAAATGATTCTTACCGTGATTGATAATTTCAGCAATCCCCGATGGAGCATTTGTTAGAACTGGTGAATGCCGATTTGAAAGGAATATGTGCGATTGGACTAATGGAACTGATAAGTCGCTTGTCTCATGGAGATTGGCTACTGTTTCTAGAAGACCTGCCAACCTACCTGACAAAACATTTGGAGCTCCAGGTTAATATGATGCTTCATTGTAATCTTTTACAGTAAAATTATTTAAAAAATAGATCTTGTTGCAGAAAAGCTGGCTATTAATAGCTTATATAGAAATAAACATTCGTATAGCTTTTATTGATGGAGAGACTCTTACGAGTAGGTTCCACCTCGCCAACATGTATTTGTTCACCCAAATACTGTAGGCTATTATCATAGACTAAGTATATAACTAGTATATCTACGCTATTATTCGTTCATGTATTCGGTCACCCATCCAAGAGTAATCCACAGTGATAGTGACTTGACTCCACGATCGACAATCAAGCACCCTCACCGAGTGGCCCAATGAAACCTTATGTAGAAACTCCATAAACTGATATTAATCAGAATAAATAATTATATTTTGGATAAGAAACTCAATTCCTGTAACATAAAAGATGAACTTTATGTGAAACATTCACTTGAATGAGCATCGTTACCTAAATAAGGATTAGATCTCGATTAACTAAAGTAGTTTAATAATTGAACTTCTAGAATTATTCTAGAGGCAGTTTCACTGTAAATATTCAAAGTTTCTTATTCCAGCCACACAAAAAAAATTTAATTGAACAACTTATTGTACTGTATCATTGACATTATTCATTATTATAAGATATACCGTACATTATTATAGTGGAAACAAAAGTTTTTCAATGCTTGCAATCATGCTTGATCTTTTTTTGCAGACGGTTATGTTTACTACGACCTTTTCAACCAAATCTTGGGAAACAATATGGTTCAGCTGGTATCACCCACTATCTCTTCGGAAAACGGAGGGCAGCTCTGTTTTTCATTCTGGTATGCAGCTTTTGGAGCAGGTGAATCAGCTCTTATGCAAATCATTAGACATGACAACTCTTCTGGTGAGCCGCAGCCTGATAAGGTAAGTATCAGCATGATAAAATTCAACTTCTTTGTATAGTTTCTTTGTTTGTATGACTACTTAGTATACTGTGAATTCACTAATTATAATTATATTCTTATTTGTGGTATTACCATGTAAAAATTTGGAGGCACTATTGAATATTTGATGATTCTAAAGTAAATACCTGCTCCTTTGGGAGATTGGCTATCGTTAGTGAAGATAGTCAGTTGTTTCCCGTCTCTGGAGGAATAGTAATTGTTTCATTACACTCTAACTGATTAACTGGATGTTATTCAGAGGTGTTCTGCGCCACCAATTGGTTGCAGAGACTGGCTTATGGTTGAGAGGATCAACGTGCTAACCACACGTTACCTCTATCCTGGTTAATGATTATTTCCTTGCTGTATGGTCTGTCCGGCCGGGAGGGGATTCTGACTGGGTGGGATGAGGCGGATTTGGCTCGGTCAGTGTTAGTTCGGGGACTGTAGGTTCTGTTTGAGAATTTATGGCTTTTGGGCCGGTATTGGTAGGGCTGGAGTCGTTTTCCCGTCTTGCCGGGGTGTCTTCTTTGCTTGGACGGACTGTATAGTGGAGTGATTATGAAACTGGCAACCAGCTGGTAGGCCTAGGCCCTTCTTGGGATGTTGATCCATTGAGACAGACAGAAAGTAAATAAATACCATAGTATCATAGGCGTATTCGAATGAAGTTATAGGAAAATTACAGAAGCAATTGAAAAAAATATAGTATGGTTAGCGATAAAAAAATGTCTCTACTGTAAAAATTAACTTATATTGTATGTTGCAGTAAGTATACACTATTCTCTTTTTAATACAATAATACGTGTACATACACTATTCTTTTTGTTAAACCAATAATCCTCGTATTATTGATTCAATCCTTCCCTTAATACAGTACTATAAATTCAATTTTTTCTAATATTATTGTTCTTGCGATTGATATATATTATTATTGCTTATATTACTTGATCATTAATATTGAAGAAACGCTCAAATATGTTTGTTGATTCAACATATTAGATGAAATATACTAATTTGTGAAATTATATCACCTCTACGTTCATCAATATCAACCCCATTTGCCTTTCATCAGCATTATATATTTCTAGGGTGCATTTACATTGATTAATCATTAATGCGAGTTCTTAGTACCCACGAGTTGCGAGTTGCGAATGAAAGGTACCCCCTTACTTGAAAAACGTTTTCACGAAGCGGAAAACCAAGATGACTTATGTTTTGGTATAGATAGTATTAAAAACTGGTGGGTGGTGAATGATGTTTCTCAATAAAATTCTACTATGCTGATGCTAATGCTACCCTCAAAGAATAGATTAATAAATTGTTTGAAGAATACAGATTTAGAGAACGAGAAAGTATTTGTCTAGTCAGCTGTTTCATTCGCTAGTTTCTCTGTCACAATATATTTTTGTTTCCATGTATGAACCACAGCCAGTAGAGTATTTTCACTTTAAGTAAAAAAGTTCCAACAACTTTTTATCTCACTTATTTTTACTATCATCCTAGTATGCTTATATTTTCAGTACCTAGTATATATTTCAATATCATTTCTGTTATATAATATTTCTATTAAAAAAATATTCTCAACAGGTTTGGAGTTTAGAAGCTAAAAACATGGATACCACACGCCCAACCTGGCTCCCAGCACAAGTAACCTTGGATTCAACATCGGAGTTCAGGATCATTATTGAAGGACAGGCTACCAACGGAGGATTCGCTCTCGATGACTTCTCTTTTTCACCAGGATCTTGTCCGAGTAAGTATGAATTTGTTCACAAGAGAATAAATCCCTATAGTCGCGAACCCAACTATATGATTTGTGTTTCAAATTTCAAATGAAATCAATAATTTTATTTGCCAGGAAAAACATACATGAATTGCACTGTTTCCTTAATCTCAGGGCTACTTTTATCACTGTTTTTATTTTAAATAATTATCAAGTACCCTTTTTGAATTATTCTTCAATGCACAACATGTTTCAACTAATTATAGTCATTTTCGAGTGCGAATGAAGAAATAAACAAATTAATTCTGCTAATAAGTAAGCTTACTGTATGATGATCAATCACATGTGTTTACTTTTTATGAGGAATTAATATGATTAGGTTATCACTCTGCTCAATTTCATCAAATTTATGGTAGAGATAGATGCCTAACATATTTATTCTTGTTATTTACACTCAAATTTGTAAAATTCTATCGAAAATTGGGTTATTTGTGTCAATCTGAATTATGTTTTTTATTTTTTCTTTGTTTAATTTTGCTGCAGTGTAAATTTGGAACTCTTCTTTAACATCAAGCTTTCTGCTTTTGTTTCCATAATTCAAAATTTTGAACTCCAACATGAAAATTTCGCACTTGAAAATGACTATAATTAGTTCAAACATGTGCATTTATAATAATTCATTAAGGGTACTTATAATTATTTAAAAACAATGAATTGCACTATTTTACTAACTGAATAGAATAAATAATGTTTCACCATATTGTAGTGTGGATCAAATACGAAGTAAAGATTAAAAAGCATTAACCAATTCAGATTTGTGGCTCGACTAGCATAAGTAAAAAAATTGTGGACAAGCCGATATTAATAATGTAGATATAATATCTGTAATACAGAATGATAATCTGGGAATACTTAATCTATCATAATGGGTAAATGTAAAATTTAAGCCAGAGAATAGTTTCAATTTCATATATTTAATCAAATATTTGAAAAAAGTGAGTCTTATTCATTATATGTAGTATCATGTTTAATTCATTAATTATATTAGGATTTGTACGGTGATAACGTGAGCTCGACAGTAGCCTTTCTTTGACGTGATTATAGATTAAATGATCGTAAAGTTCGGAAACAATTAGGCCTACTTTAACTACTACAGTATATCCTAAGGGACTAAAAGTAAAGAAATATTAAGCTTTCTTAAAAAAGGAAGTTGCTTGCCTTTATACATTACAGTTCTATTCTATAATGATTTTTACTAACTACAACCAATAACTATGGCTTACAGACCTTACAGTGATTTATGTTTGGTTTTGTGGCGCCTTCCAGACGCCTGAGCCACCCCCCCCCCCCCGGCACGGCGGGGCTGCTATTTACGCCACTGCTTCCAATCATGATGAGTTTAGCGTCTAATAAATATATTGCAATCTATCATGTCTACGTGAGATGACCTGTAAGGGTTTGAAATCTACTCAACTGAAGATTATTTTGGAAGCAATATATTAATATATAGAAGCACATATTTAACTATAATACATGATCACCTGGTACCTTCAATACAAATACAGGAATAATTTCTCACAAAATACTATCCAATCTGTAAGTTACTGGCTTTTTATTTTTTATAAACTTCCTGAGTGAAATGTGTTGATAATGATAGACTACTATTTGAAAATATTCAACCTCAATAAAAAACTGTTATTTTTTGTTTCAGCACGCCCAGAGAAAGCAGAAATTAACAATAAAGACGATCAGTAATATTGCAACAAATCATGTAAAATTGATATTATTTTGACTTCATAAAATTTTGCTTGAATACTGTGCAACGCCGTGCTGAGGTGTTATAAGTGTATGCAGAAGAAATCAATAGTGATATTATAAGTTAATACTATAATATACATGGCTATTATAATATTTAATTTTTAAAAGTTGAAATTTAAGTAATTGTGTTAGGGTACAAGCTAAACTAAATTATTCAATTAAAAAGTAACTATATTTTGTACATGAAATAATTATTTTGAAAATTACTGTGTGTAGACAATATTGTAATAGGTAGTTATTGATTCATAACTGTGTTTTGTACCATTTAAAACTACGTGTATCTATCATGATAATAATGTTTATACTCCGTAGAAACATATATACATGAAAATTATTTTCTGGTTAAAAAGTGATATATCGATTCGGTATATTCTGTTCCTCTCAAGAAATAGCTTATTGAAGTTTCTTTATGCAGTCATAGATTGAAGTCAAACATATAATAGATCCTATTTATTCAATTAATAATCAATTATAAGTTTCTAATTTTCAGAGAAGATAATGTTTTCTATTGTTGAATAATGTATCATTGATAAAACTATAAAATTATGATAGAATTCAACTATATTCTTTATTAGGGTAATATTACTGTTATCAAGGAGGATACTATCTAACAATTCTAAAGTATCTCAACATATCATTTTTAAAGTTGTATGCTGCATAATATTTTACGCAGTGAAGTATCATGAACTATGTGTGAGATTGGGACAAGACAGAGCTGCCTTCCCCATATGAATTCCTTACACGAAATAGTTACCATCTTGTTTTTCTATATTTTTAATTTTCCAAACATTTTCTTGAACTTGTTTCATAAAAATGATCATGATTATAGATCGTCCTTCCATACTCTTTAAATGCATTGAAAAAATATTTTGAGAGTTTTGTTACCATTCTGTAAAAATATCTTCAGCGTCTTCTAATATTATTATACTTTGTGTTTTCCTCGTTCACCTACTCAAGAACCATATAGAATTTTCAACTAGTTCACTTACAAAAACCAGCAGGTACTGTACAGAATATCAACATTCACTCCAACTGAATTAAATGCTAATAGACATGTAATTTTAACTAATATAGGTGTTGAGTGTAGAATGTGCCAGCTCAACAAAAATAACACTCTTCTTTTGCTTTAATGTTAACGTTGATGAATCTTGTATATTTATTGAGGATTAAAATTTGGCGTTGTTAAAATCATTCGTCTGTAGTGAAAAAATCAGATTGATGTACACTGTACAGAGTTTAAAACTCATCAAGCATGCCGTAAACAGCATACTCCCAACAAGTCAATTCAAACTGAGTCTGTTACATTTACGAAATTATAATCTTCATAAGAATACGGCAAAGAAATTGAGCTTTTAAGATGCATAACCGAACCATGCACGTTTCTGTTTTGATTCATTGATCTGTAGTTATTTTTTTTCATGGCTATTCAGTTGGATATTGTCATGTACGATACTACTGGGCCTTTACAAATCCAGGGGTTTGTCCTCCTGTAAGGCGTTCTACTGTGTTACAATGCAACTTTAGGAAAGTATTTTCTCTCATCAAAAGTTTTTAAAGCTATTTGATGAGGACTTTTTTAGTCGAGATAACGTTTGACTTTAAGGATGGAAGCCTACAATCGGAATAAAACATACCAACATTTCAAGTATTAGCTCTTGATTAGAGAAAGATTCAAAGATAAATCGAAAAGAAAGATCATTGGATGATAAAGAAAAATATGCATAGCCTTAATTTTAAAATTTAAAATACCTTTAAGGTATATTTAATATACCTTTCTATCAAGTTCAAATTTATGTTTTTACTAGAATATTTTAGTATCTCAATAGGCTGTAGACGATAGTAGGTATCTCAATATTGCTTCCAAACATCTAGTCAAAGATGTGTGAAAATTACCAATTATATCATATTTGTACTGTTTGTAGATTAAAGGTGTTTTCTTGATTGAATACAGACTTGGATCATTTACATATTCTCAATTTCACATCCTTCTAGGTACCTGATCCTGGAATTCAGGATCACCTGAACCTGATTTGGATCACTACCTGATACCATGAGATAGTACGGTATTAATCAAATGGAATCTTATTCCGTTCAAACTGAAACAGTGGATTCATTTTGGAATCCAATTCTTAGTATAAATCAATGTTAACCTGAATTATGCAATCGATTATTCATGTAAATTAAATTAGATAAATCGATCGTCAATGATTCAAAACGTTCAAATAATTGGAGAGATTTTACGTTTTGATAAATATATGTGATAAAAATGTTGTATGTCACGCACTATAACAATCGAATGATTGCAACTCTGTGTATATTATGTCTATCTTGTTCATTTACCAACAATACAAATAGACAGTAGACCTGCCTATACTGAGCTGTAGGAGACATTTACTAATAGATAACATTCAATTTCATCTTCTAAATTTTCCAATCTATCTAATTTAATACTCGTTATAATTATTATTCATCTGCTTTATAAGAAAAAGGAATCAAGAGAAATGAACTCAATTTAGGAAAGTAGCAAAATTTATTAATTATCATAAATACAAATCAATTCACAAAGTCAAGTTATTGAGCAATATTTCATTGGTTAATAACAGTGTCTAAGCACTTCAAACAAACTTGATATCAAATTACATAATTAACATAATTTTTTTCCAAATTTTGAATAAAGCAAAAATGAATCTAGGACTAATTGATAAAATTTTCATGGATTACTGTAATATTAGCTCAAATACAAATACAAACACAAATCAATTCACAAACTTAAGTTATTGAGCAAAATTTCAGTGGTTAACCAATAGTGTCTAAACTCTTTAAACAAACTTGATATCAAATTGCATAATTAACTAATATTCTTCCAAAATTTTGAATAAAGCAAAAATGAATCTATGAATAATTGAGAAAATTTTAATGGACAACTTTAAAATTAAACAATTTAGATATTAGATGAAGTCTATGAAATAATACCTAATATAACTTTTTCTATCTATTATACAGGGTGTTTTTTTAGAGACGAAGAACTTCAAGAGCTTGCTAAATTTTTGAAGTTGAAAACTGACTTACTACGAACCATTTTAAATTTGGACCTGAAAATCATTTTAATTAATTTTAAGCATTCAATTTACAGTTCTATGAGAAGGATCTGAAATATTTATTCAAGGATTTGAACAGTAGTAAGCGTTTGCCGACAAACCAGAAAAAAAGAACACCTGGTAGACAAATTTTGACTCGTAGATGCTAACAAACAGACTGATTTACAGGGAAGAGTGAGTGAAATTTAGAATTCTTTATTTTTCTATGTATTGTGATGGACACATAATTTTTTAATTTAAACATTAATGCCATTGAAATTTTTCAAATAAAGCATATTTTGTATCTTATTGAAAACAATTTCCGGTGTTAACTAAAATTCTTTCGTCCCCAAGAGACACCTTACAATATAATATTATTAACTAGAACTATAATTATGAGGAAAGGCGAATGGATAAACTTCTGTTAATAATACAAAGCTTTGGTACATATGAATCAAATATTCAAGTTGGTTTGATCAATTTCAATTCACAGTCAAGCTCCTACGTTACAAGAAAAACCAATTGAGGAGAGAATCAATTCCTCGAACATAGAACAATTTAGACATTTAAGCATTCTTATAATTTATTATTTGTATCACAGGCCAAAGTTTCAATTTTAGGAAGAGTGAGTCAAAATCAATCCAGTTTTGAAACAAACATGGACTTGAAGAAACTAGAATCTACTCATCTTGTTCACATCTATGAATTGCACAGCCCATAAGCGTAGTCAATAAGTAGTCTAAATACTAATACATGAATTGAGAAGCAATTTATTATTGAAGATAGAACGATGTTAATCACAGAAAAAATACAAATTAATATTTCATACGACGGCAATGAATTTTCCCTTTTCCAAAAACAATATTAAACGATATACTAAGAGATAAGGATCAAATGAGGAAAAATTTTCAATTCCTCAACTAACAGTACTGGATAAACAAACAAAAATAAACAAAAACGAAATTCGCTATCCTTCAGCGTTAAGTAGTTAATGAAATCAAATTAAGGAATAAACAAAAATGAACAAAAAAATCGCCATCCTTTAGCGTATTCGAACAAATAATTATTATGTAAACAAAAATCGTTATCCTTCAGCGTTGAGCAACTATTCAAACAAAAATTAAATACACTGTCTTTCAGCGTTGAGTAACGAATTCAAACGATTGGTTCTTATTTGTGCCAGAAATTTTCGGGCCCTTTGCAGAAGAAACACGAGTGAACGTTGTAACTCCTCTCCCACAATGTGTGAATGATGACAGCGATGTTTTTGGCCGATATCACGCTCATCTCGATGGTGGTGGCCGCCCATTCCACGGCGTTCAAGTAGTACAGATTTTCCTGGATGAAGAACGAGTCCTCGTGGAGTTCAATCTCAGCAGGTACCACGTACTCGGGGTAAGCTTCCCACACTTTTTCCACTCGCACCTCGAAATCCTCCTCGAAAAACATTCGCAACTCGTTGTGATTCAATCGCGCCGAAGAGATTATTTTCCACAGCTCAATGACGGCGTTGTCTTTTGTCAGTCTGGTCATCGAGTGAAATGGTTCATACGTGTGGGGCATGTAAATTTCGGTGGGTCTGTCCGAACAATTGAAGATTTCGTAGTCGACTTTGCCCTCGATGATTGTGACGTAGGTGTAGTGATATTCGCGCGCCATGTAAGTATCAGAAAGAATGTTTGAGCTGAATTTGATCGGATACTCGCCATAATCAGTTATGGGTGCTGCAACCACGACAACGTCGTATACTTCAGCCTGGGGCATTGCGTTATCAATCAAGCGCGGGAAAGAAAGCACATATTGTCGGTCGAATTCGTTGTACTGGACGTGATAGACGGGCGCGCGCATTATCAGAGCTGATGATGCTTTCAAAAGTTCCTCAGCCACTCGATGGGTGCCGTCCTTCACCTTCCACATACCTGGCATCATTCCAGTCAGAGCCATGGAACCTGAAAAACGATTGTTTCTTGAATCATAAACATCACAAATCTCAAATCATCAATAACAATAATGAAAATAATTTATTCAATAATTTACAATGTAGAGCACACAACAGGATTTCTCCCAAAACTGTTCCTCATCCAATTCATTCAAACAGTCCAAAAGTAGGTTATGTTGATAAATATAATAAGTTACCTTTTTTTAAAAAAAACTTTAGAAGTATTATTTTACAGACATGTTTTGGGACTCAGCTCATTATGTAAAATAATACTTCTAAATTCTTTTAAAAAGGGTATTTGATTTTTCATTATATTTATTAATTATTTTAAATAGCCCTAAGTTTAAAGTTTAATTTTCAAATAGTAGGTTATGTTACTTATTTCTTCTTAGGGCTACTGTATTTATCAAAACTTTCAATTAATGCATATCAAAGTACCCTTTTTTTAAAAAAATTGAAAAGGGTAGGTAGGCTACTTTGATATTCATTAATTGAAAGTTTTGGCAGGTTATGTTGTACAATTTTACTCAATCATTGATTTCCACTGACAAAACAAAAGTCAAAAAAATATTGAACATACATAACCACAACCATCCTTGTATTGGTAATTAGTCATATTGCAGTTGATATGGAATCATAAATCGGCATTTGAACCTTGAAGGATTATGGAAATTTTGAAAATATTTCAAAGGCACAATATTTTTTAGATTTCTTTTAGATGCACCATCAAACATCAAACTTTGCATAAAACACATTTCATAAGTAAAATCAAAACACAATAGTCAATAATATACAATCAAGCTAAAACAATTTTTTACTTCCAATTTCAAGGAGCACATTTATCAATAGAATCAATTGTTTTTTATTGATTTCTTAGATGCATTTATTTCTCTAATTTCTCTCAACACTTCGAATTTCGAATAAAAGTTTTTTTAAAAATATCATTCTTGGACTGAAAATAGTATATTTAAGAAATGATATGATATTTGAGCTCATATGGACCACATAAATCTTCATCAAAATTTGAGTTATAAATACGAGTAAGTGAGGGTAAATCCTGAATTTATTTAAATTTGTTCATGTTTAAGCATTTATGAATGAGAAGATTAATACATGAATATAATAATTTAATTATTGATGAATTCAATAGGATTTTTGTGCAGCTGGATGAAGAAATTCAATTCCATGAAATCGGTTATGCATACCGCAAGTTGTGAGCTTTACTTCTTTCTTTGTGATGTTGAATCACTTAATTTTTGAAACAATGTGTTCAAATTAAAGCATCATCAAGTGAAAAAGGAAAGGATGTAGGTAGTTTTCTTACCAGCAAAATTATGTAGATTATCGCCTTGGCCGTAATTGGCACGCAAGATTGGCAAAATCATTTCTTCATACATCAAATCACCGAATTGCCATCTGAACGCTTCTTCAACAGTGACGTTGCGCATCTCCGGGAAAGACAAATGCATGTACTCCAGCAGTTTCTTTGTGGAACGTGAGTTGAATCCTTCTTCCAAATCATCGTATGCTCTGTTAAGAAACATAAATTTTGACAGATTGATTGAGAAAATACAAACAATTTACATATCAGGGATTTTATTGGTAAGTAGAACTTGATAGTCAAAGTAAATATATCATAAATTTTGTCAGTTACAATGATAAAAAATATTTTTTTAAACGTATTATGGATGATATTGGTGGGAAGGGTGGGTTTCACCTCGCCAACATAGTATGTTTATTGTTTATATATTAAAGATACTGGGCACCCATCAAAGAGCAGTTCATAGAGTTCGTGACTTCACCTCACGATCAACAATCAACCGCCCTCACTGAGCAAACAATGCACATTTATTCAGTCACTGAATCAATCGATAAATGTTGGGAACAGAATTAATTTTATTTCTAGAAAATCTATAACGTTTCCGGTGAGATCAAACATATTACATAAATATTATGTTAGGAATTATGTTAAATTTCAAGAATTCTCCTCACAGTTCTATTGTTAAATTATATTATATAAAAGTAATATACGAGATTTTGGTAAATGATTATGTTAATAAATAGAGTAAACTAAAGAGTAAATTGATAGATAAATATAAAATATATTCTCTAGAAGGTGGAAAAATAAAATGAGAATCAAATACCCTTTTAAAAACTTTGAAATTATTAACGCACAAACATGTTTCAGGACATTCAGCCCATTATCAATGTGGATAATGTCCCGAAACATGTTTGTGCATTAATAATTTTAAAGTTTTTAAAAGAGTATTTGATTCTCATTTTATTTTTCAATTATTTTAAATAGCCCTAAGTTTTAAAGTTTAATTCCCTAGAAGACAAAAATTCGTACTTGATTATTTTGATATAGGTTTCTTTAGATAATTGAATAGATTATTAAGATTGACATACCTCATGCATCCCAAATTAATTCATATAACATAACTTGAAATCAAAGCTTTTTAGTTAATTTGATGTAAAGGGAAAAACCTGAAAGTGTGAAACTCCCTGGTGTTTTGAATAGCATAATATGATTAATAATTGCATTATTATAATTTGAACTACTCACCTATCAACATTGTCCAAAATGAACTGGATGTGATTATAGAAGCGGAAGGTGTTAGCCAAACCATAACGATAAATCATTCTGAAATAGTCCACGACACTCCACCCTGATTGAAGAATAATGAATTCCTCCCCGTTGAAGATTCCAAGTTTGCCTTTATGAGCGGGTTCGACTTCCAATCCTAAAAAAATATCATTATGAAAAAATTTGTTGATAGATATACTTAGTTTTAAATGAGACAAAATTTTTATCATGATAGATATACGTAGTTTTAAATGGGACAAAACATAGTTATGAATCAATAACACATATTTAATAACAGTAGGCTACTAAGAAACACAGAAATAAGTACCTAGGATGATTTGATGAGAAAGTAAGTGCTAAAAACTTTTCGGCTTATCGATTGGAAAATAATCTCATTTATGAGAAAAATAAATTTTGCTTTTTGTTGCACAATAATAAATAATTGCTCTTTGGGTAGCAATAAATTTCAAAATTAAGTTATTCAGAGGAGATCAGATTTCAGACTAGAAGAATATGATATTCTTATGTTGACAGTAGGCTATGTTGACATTGTACAGAACATAGATAGGCATACCTAAAAAGTAGCCGTCTCTCATTATCATTATCCCTCTCATTACCCATGCACAAGACTAACAGTTCATGTGGGCATCACCCTCAAAAAATTAGAGCCTTATCACGAGCAGGCAGCTAACCCTATTCTAATGGATTTTACTGGTAACTGTATTAGGGTTTGTCCAAACAAAGAAGGCATTCTGGCAAGATGGAAAAATGACTCCAGCTCGGTCAATATTACTTCTAAATTTGTACTAAAATTGTAGGAAACATTCTGATCTACAATTTGAGAGGAAATTTATAATTTGTGAACCAACATTAACCGAGCTGAAGTCATTTTGCCAGAATGACTGGACAGATTCTTTGCTTGGACAGACACTAAACCTATAAGTTTTATTTTATTGAGATAATAATTATGAGATTTTTAATACAACCACAACACTCGTTAAAATTGTGACAGTGTAATATTATATTGCAGCCAGAGGCTTTCACTATAGCCTACTGAATTAGATAAAAAAGTAAGCGAAATAATGTAAAAGAGTATGGGTCTACACACCAAATTTTTTCACAAACTGTTTCATGTAGCGGTTGTTGGGATGCAGTACATCTCCTCCCAGTTCAACTTCAATGCCACTTATCAGCTGTGTTTGCAAACGTCCTCCAACTTCCCCAGCTTCGAAAATGTCGATGTAGACATCTTTCCCGAACAGGTCGGTCAAAAAGTAGGCACAAGAAGTACCCCCAATACCGGCTCCGATGATAGCTGGAAAATAAATATTCAATTATAAGTAATTGATAAATGGACTATACTGCTCAAATGATAGCTGGAAAATAATATTCAATTATGTTTATTTAATAAATGGACTATAACGGTCTATCATTATTATAATAATAGTTGGAAAATAATATTAAATTAAATTCAAATTCAAATTCGTTTATTCATCAATTTTACATATTTACAAAAAAATACAGGTGTTTCAGATTACATGAATATTCTCCCTGCGTGGATGATTAGTCCGTGTGCAGGGAGGAGTTGCATAAGTTGTCAGACAGAAGGTAAACACTAGTAATGAAAATTCACAATAAGTAATGGTAAAATAAAAATAACATAAAGTACCGGTAATGATATATAATATTAATAAAATGAAAATAAAATATTCTTAATATCATAATAGATAATGAACATTGAATGGCAAAAAAATAACATTTATTTCAGCTTGACGGCGTTCAAGGGCTGAGTTGGCAGTAGTCTAATGGCTTTGTTAAATGATATTGTGTGAAATATTCAATTTAATTTCGCGTAAATTGTAATATTTTATCTGTAAGGTGAGTGTAAAAGAGCCTCTGCAGCATCTGAACCGATGCAGAGCAGCCACCTACTAACTCTTCGCTTATAGACGGCAACGCTGACCCCCTCAGTTGTTGAAATCTCAGCCGGAATATTACGGTAAAGCCAATGTGCTAAATGGAAACAGCTTCCAAGTTGAATAGAATTACTTAATCGGGGAAATTGAATATTTATATGCAATCTGTTTCTTGTGGGGTAAACATGCTGAATTTCAGGAAAGACAAAGTTACTTTTTTTGATGAAAACTAATAGATTTTTTATGAAAAGTTGTTTTATATTCAAGACAGGAAATTCCTGAAAAAGTAAATGTGTTGGGTATCTATGATTTTTGGCTAAAAGTGTTTTGATAATTGCTCTCTGTGAAATTGCAAGAGGGCGCAGAACATTCAAAGAGGCACCACCCCACGCCAAGATGCCATATTCAAGCAACGCCCGCACATAAGCACAATAGACAGGCCGACAGTGTGCAGCACTCAAGACCCTTCCCAGCTGTGCAAAGGCGTAATTCATTTTTCGCAACCTTTGTCTGAGGTACTGCACATGGGCCACCCAACTCAACTTGTGATCAAATATTATGCCAAGATATTTGTAATCTAATACTTGTTCTATAGCAGGACAGTTACATTCATTTGAGAATGGATCACCACAAGAATGCATCCTGAGCACTCTGGGTCCAGGGTTATTACGGTGAAATATAGGTAGACACTTTGTTTTTGAAATATTTATTGATAAAACATTGTTGTCAAACCAATTTTTGAGCTTGACAAGATCGGAAGAAGCATTATTAAATGTTTCAGTCCATGTGCAGCCTGTCGACACAAGTGCCGTGTCATCGGCAAAGAGGAATAATTTCCCATGTAGGCTCAACCTTGATATGTTATTTATGTATATGAGAAAAAGTAGAGGGCCCAAGGTGCTTCCCTGTACCACTCCATAATCGACAACAGTGGAATCGCTGGCTGTGCCATTCAGGTATATTATCTGTTTTCTATCTTCAAAGTAGCTTCTAAACCATCTTAAGGTGGTGTTTTTGAAGCCAATTGTTTCAAGTTTTGTGATGAGTATATTTCTATCTATTGAATCGAAGGCCTTGGCTAGGTCTAAAAAGGTAATTAATATCTGTTTACTACTGGATTGTGTGGTAATGTACTTGTTAATTTCAAAAAGAGCATCCGATGTGTTTTTTGAGGACCTAAAGCCATACTGGTTGTTAGAAATTATATTTTTACTGTCTAAGTAGTTATTGGCTTGGATTTTTACACATTTCTCAAGTATTTTAGATAAAGCAATCAGAAGGGAGATTGGTCGGAAGTTACTTATAGTTGATTTTGAGCCGGATTTATAGATAGGTATAACTTTTGCCAATTTGCAAGACTCAGGAAATTTGCCAGAGGAAATGCTAAGGTTAATAATATGTAGAAGCGGGATGAGGAGCCCATGTACATTTTCTCTCAGCAGCTGAGTTGGAATTGAGTCCCAACCCGGCGCAGAACGCCCCTTCATGCTACCCACAACTCTCAGTAGTTCATGCTCAGTGACAGGACGAAGCTCAAACACAGCATCAATGGCATAGTCCGAGTCCTCACCTCAGATGGACCGGAGGGTTGAATAACCGCAGCTAGTCGCGCTCCAACAGAGGCAAAAAATTGGTTGAAGTCGTTGGAGATATCTTTTACTCTTGAGGGAGGAGCAGGGTTGCCATCATTGAAAGCGTCAACGGGAAACCTATCTTTACTAGGGGGTCGACCAGAAATCTCACTGACAACAGACCAGAATTTTCGAGGGTCTCCTTCTGCTGTATTAATTTTATTTTTATAATAGTTGTATTTAGCTCGTTTTATAGTTGAGTGAAGGACATTTCTGTATCGTATATATCGGTTTTTAAGAGCAATGTTGAAAGGTTGATTCTGTGTCTGTTTTCTAAGTTTGTCTCTATTGCGGATGGAGGTTACTAAACTATAGGTGATCCAAGGCTTAAGCCTTGAATTTTTTGCATTAGTCCTAACTTCAACGGTATTAGTTGATATTATATTTTGTAGTGTGCTAATGAAATTTATTGAAGACAAGTCTATATCAGTTTCATCAGTTACATGATCCCAGTTCTGATTAGCTATAGAAACATTAATGTTGAGCCAGTTACGTATTAATTTCACCTCCTGCTGTTCAGATCTTCTATTTTCTCGGTTGTAAAGAATCAGACAAGTGGCGAAATGATCCGTCACTGCCGACTCTATTACAACCGATCTTGCAAGAAATTTAATTTTCGGCCTAATAAAAAATGATCTAAACAGCTATTGCTGTCCGGTCTCGTTATATTTTCTATACATGGTATCAGATTTGCCTCACAGAGCGTGTCCAAGTAATCGTCACGTAAGGGATAAGTAGGTTGTAGAAGATCACAATTTATATCTCCACCAAAAATACATAATTTAGATAGACGGGTTTCATTATTGTAGTAGGCAGAGAGACCCTCAATGAACTGTGGAAAGCTGGAATTGGGGCTGCGATAAACGGCCAACAGGTCGCATTGAACCCCCTCCCAATTGAAGTTCAGAGATAAGCCGGTGGCCACTCCACCCAGTAACAGCTGACTGCAAGAAAGTAAGTATTAAGCTTATATGTAATTTATAACTGGACTGCGAGTCTATAATGTTCTATCATAATTTTCTTCAATGCTAGTTAGCTGAAAAAAATAATTCAATTATGTGTAATTTATAAATTTACTATAATGTGATCATTATAATTTTATTATTATAATGATGAAGCTAGGGACGAAAAATTATTCGCAAAGTGAGTTAAACCGGAACTGGATTAATTATGATCTATTAGAGCAAAGAAGACATTTTAGCAAGATTGGAAAATGACTCCAGCTCGGTCAATATTGGTTCAAAAATTATGAATTTGGTCTTAAAATGTAGAATACATTACTAACTTACTCTACCAAAATTTGAGAACAAATTCATAATTCTTTGATTCAATATTGACCGAGCTGGAGCCATTTCCCCATCTTACCTGGATGTATTTTTTGCTCAAACTGACCGATACCACAGAGATTTTCACAACAATTAGATTAGTTTTATATCAATTTGATATGTGGTTTTTTATAAGTTTTTCAGTAATTTTAATTCATAATGTACCAACGAAATATCTCAATCAAAATAGGAATATGATTCCAATGTTGAACTAAAAGTTTGAAACTTGAGAAGTCAGGTTAGCTTTGATTGTTATGGGACCTAGCAGTCCGCGCGCCCTGTGAATGGAATTTCTTGGTCATTGACGGCTAGTATGAATTCACCCGGCAGGAAATCATTTCAGACCATTCGGATGGATACTCTTCAAATGAGAGTTATTATACTTTATGTCTGGAGATGGCAGAAAAATTCCATTACCAGCGCGCGGTCTTGGCCTATTTTTTTTTATCAGGTAAATCAAACAGGTGATCGAAAAAATTGATTCATGATCATAAATTGAACTAAATTAATAATAGTGGAAACCTGAAGAAGTCTCTAAATTTGAGCTTGACGTGAAGCTGGAAGTGATTATTAAATCTTTATCAAATTATTTTTCTTACCAATCGATGGTTTCTTGCCACACTCTTTTTTGAATAGCGAGAAAACATCCAAAGCACCAGCGTTGAATGCAGTAAAGAAGATCGCGATCGCTAATAATAACGCGTACTTGAAAAAATTACAACCCATTTTATCGAACTTTCAATCTTCTGTAATAAATTTTGAATAAGAAATGAAGCTAGAAAAAAACAAATTACAAAATCTGAAAAAACCACGAGCGGCCACAAGAAATCAAAGGCTTCAGTGTGTGACTGTGTGTGTCTTTTTCTTTTGCCGCGAACAAGTCAATGCCTCTTCAATATCAGATTCCAACGCATTATATCAACAATCAATTACATAAATGACGAATAGAATGAGGAAATACTGAAATTTTTAACAGAAAAAATGTCTATTAAGTCTAAATATATCAATTGAATAATGAATTATCCTCCAATAACATTATGGACAAGAAGATCACTAATCTCTAGCGATCAAAATGGGTTGGGTAAATTCACTATATTTATTTATTCACTGTTTATTTTTGGATAAACAGCGAGTTGTCGAAATAGTGAGTTGCCCCGTCCCATCAAAATATGAACTAACCCGGGAGCTGAAAACAGAACAACAAAATTTTTACTAAAAACTAGTTTTAAATAAAAAAATATGATTTTTATAAGTTTATGGGAATAAACAACATGTTAGAAAGCAATCGCGTTTTTTATATTGATGGAAGTGAAAACGTGATTGAATAATCCAATTATCGAAGGAGAGGTATTTTGAAATAGATTTTTAAAAGACCAGTGTCATCAACTTAGGACACGGTCACACCTGAGCAAACCTAAAGAAAGCCGAACATTCAGTATTCGCTAACTAACATTTGAAATAGAAGAGGTCACAATGAAGCAAGTTTACATATTCATGTTCGCTTATTATCTATATTGGCTTGATTTATTTTATCTTTCGCTTGTGCTTCATGCAAAATGGACGAACGTACGAACACAAATAATGCGACTAATATACCGAGTAGCCTACTGCCAAACATGATGGCCGATTGGTGCTCGATCGCTGTCGCTCGGTATGATTCGAATGAAAACAAAACTGATGAATGGAAAATCTGATGCTTTTGGCTGTTAGAGTAACTCGACAGTGTTCAAAATGTTCGAAAAATGGTTATTTTGAGTACCGTACAAGATATTCGTATAATAAGCTGAGCTATTTACATTCGTTATTGAGAACGAATATATGTTATTCGAGATTGGCTGTCGTTAGTAAAGACAGTCAGTCGTTTCCCGTCTCTGGAGGAATAGTAATTGTTGCATTACACTCTAACTGATTAACTGCATGTTATTCAGAGGTGTTCTGCGCCGCCAATTGGTTGCGGAGACTAGCTTATGGTTGAGAGGATCAACTTGCTGACCACACTTTACCTCTATTCTGGTTGATGATTATTTGCTTGCTTCCGGCCGGGGGAGAATTCTGGCGGGGTGGAGGGGGCGGCTTCGGCTCGGCCAGTGTTGGTTCGGGAACTGTGAGTTCTGATTGAGAATTTATGGCTTTTGGGCCGGTATTGGCCGGGCTGGGGCCGTTTTCCCGTCGTGCCGGGGCGTCTTCTTGGCTTGGACTGTATAGTAGGGTGAATTTGAAACTGGCAACCAGCTGGTAGGCTTAGGCCCTTCATTGGCTGTTGAGCCAGACATACATTTGCATTCGTTAAGTACTCGCTCACTCCGGTTGCGGCTCGTTCAGATGTGACCGGGAAATGACAAATCTCTAATTTTTTTGTATGTTTCTTGTTCGTCTTGTTAGTGATTCCGTTCTGAGAGACACAGTAACGCCTCCCTGTCTGATTTAGGCTACCGTACTTTCTGTACAGTTGTATTTCTTGATATCACAGGCTACCACAGTCCGGGTAGGATAACTCTGTGTGTCAAGGGAACAACTGGAAAGAGTAGTACCTTCATCGGACAGGTATTCGTATTTTTAATTAATTATTAAAGTCGCGAAAAGTGATATGTGAAGGAGAGTCAAGGTGAGTCAATGTATCTATAAATCCACAAAATGTTCGTTGAGCAGCCAAGCGAGTATACCCCTTAATACCCCTTGATAATTTATTAATACTAGCAAGCCTCTTAAATAATATAATATAATCAAATAAATGTATATGTCCATATTCCAATTAAAATGTTATTCTATGTCTTAATTAAAACTAATTCTATCAACCAACAATTTTAATTATTATTTGAATAAGTCCAAATCATATTTATCCCCCCCACTTACATATTTGGTACTTCACATTGGTTTTTACTTCACATTTTCAGCAATAAAAGTAAGGATTACATTTCCTTTATTCACGTACGTGTTACTTCAAAAATTCCCGTTTAATTTACTCCTCTTTTGCACTATATACAAAAATTTATAAAAATACATTAAAGAAAAATGTTCTTCACATGGGCTTGGATGCCTGTGTGCGAAGAAGAGTCTGAATCAATTTAGATTTAATTTTTTTTATACAGAGGAGGAAACAAGGAGAAAAAAAGCTAATATAATAAGAAAGGATAGAGAACAAAAAATTGAAAGAATGAGGAAAAAAGAAGAGAGAGAGAGAGAGAGAGAGAGAGAGAGAGAAAGAGAGAGAGAGAGAAATAGAGAAAAAGAGAGTGAGAGGGATCAAAGATAAAGTACAAAAGAAAAAATATAATTAGAGTTCAGTTTTTGTGTCACTATGCAGATGTCGATCTTCAATGCTTCTCCCAAATGAAAATATTTGGTAATATTTTCCCCAATCGGTGAGGGTGGTTGCTTAGTGATTGTGAAGTTAAGTCACTAACACTTTGGACTGCTCTTGGATGGATAGAGCCTTGTTTGTTTGTTTTCTGAGGATGAAGCCCACATGAGCTCACAGGTTCGTGCGTGGGTAATGAGATGGATTATGATGATGATGATGAGATGATGACTACTTTTTAGGTAGTCTGGACCGACGGCTTATTGGCTTGACGGCGAGGCGAGGAACTGCCTACACAGGGGCACTTGGAAGAGAAGTCTGGTGGTGTCGTTACTGGATTAGCCTGTATTGAGAACCAGTTGGAAGTTCATCAAGTAATTGATGACAACTAGCTGGAACTCACTTGCTTTGACTTTGACCTTGAGGTTATGGCTGACAAGGAGAAAGATTTCTCCTTGTTAGTCGTGCCCTCATCTCCTGGATATGATAAATTGGCAGGGGGAGTAGTTTCTAACGTTTCCCTGCCACCTACCAGATTTGACACCCTGGCACCACAGGAGGCTTCTGTGTCTCTTTTGCCAGATCCCAGATTTGACAGCCCTGATGACCTGGCCATGTTGCTGCGTAATGCGACTGAGTGACCAGATTATTGGGGACTTGATAGCTCTGACGGGCTGGCTGTGTCACCGCGTAATGCGGTGGGGCGGCCATCTCTGCAGAGATTTGTGAGAGGTCAACCGCAGAGTCCAGGATCTGCGGTCTCCTCTCAACCTACCAATAGTGTGATCATCAATGCCTCATGACCTGGAAATAGGTGGGCAAGAGAGAACTTTCCAGGTCTCCTGGAAATACTTGATGAGGATTTCCCTGCACTGCCATTGGCAGAGCAGCCCCTTGAAGCTTTACAACAAGTAGCGCCAGCAGGTTGCCGTTTTCCTGATCTGCCAGCCCCTTTGACTGCCTGTTATCAACGGCCCATTACCCTCCCCCTCCAATCTGCTGATGCGGTTGGGGTGGCCATCAATCAGCATCTCCGCTCTTTGGAAAGAGAGTTGTTGATGTTGGGTGCTTGGGGTGGCCACCAGCTTGTCATGGCAATTACATGTCTCATGGCTGGGGACATGGCCAACACATTTAAAGAACTTGTAGAGTGGGTGGAGAAAGTTACCCCATCAGCATCACAGGTTGCTGCAGCATTTAAGAGGAAGCACTGACCACCATGCCCAAAGCAGTCAAATGAGAGGAGCAGACCACCTAACCATCCTAAGAGGAGAGCTACATTATATGCAGCAACCCAGGAGGCATGGAAGAAGACGCAAAGCAGAACAGCAAAGGCAGTGCTTTCTGGTGAGGAGACACTCCGCAACACTGTTCTGCCAGGCAAGGCTCCACGGCCTCCTTTCTCCTCTAAGAAGATGTTTGAGTTTTGGGGGCCACTTTTCACAGCACAATTGTGTGAAGTGGTTGCCCCTGAGCAGCAAAGCACTCCAGCTGCACTTTGGGTGCTGTGGTGGCCTGTGAAATTGGCGGAGGTGTACCAGACAAAGGTGCCTAACACTTCTGCAGCGGGTCCTGACAGGATTTCACCAAGGATGTGGACATCATGTCTGTCAGCAGTCAAACTTGTGCTATTCAACATCTTGTATCTTCAAGCGGTTTCTGTTCAGCTGGCAGGGGCATACACCATTTTCATTCCCAAGGTGGACAGGCCTGAGGACCCCTCCCAGTATCGGCCTATCACAGTGTCAAGTGTGATGTTGCAACATTTTGTGTTGGCTGCAAGGCTTTGGCATGTGGGTGTCATCAGCAAATTTGAGAGGGCTTTTGAAGACGGATGTCTGGAGAACACCTCTGCGCTGGCTGCCGCAATCCACCATGCCTGCTCCAACCTTAAGCAGCTCCATGTTGCTAGTTTAGACATTGTAAAGGCATTTGACACTGTGTCCTATCAGGACTTGGCAGCAAATCTCATTGGGAAGGGTGTTCCCATGCCATTTGTCCATTATTTAAGGAATGTGTATGCCTCTTCCACCACCACTTTGTGTTTTGGCCGCCATCAGTCTGATCTCTTGACAGTTTGGTGCAGTGCCCAGCAGGGGGATCCTCTTTCATCATTCCTTTTCTGCCTTGTTATTGATGATGTGCTCAGCAGCCTCCCAGCTGTGGTGCACTACCCCCTTGATGGCACCAGATTGCGGCACTTTGCCTATGCAGATGATGCTCTGCTGTTTGGCTCTACAGTCCCAGGTCTTCAGATGGCTATTTCCACATTCTACATTGCAGCAGAGCGTGTTGGGCTTATGCTCAATGCGAAGAAGTCCTTGTCCTTCTTATTGATTAAAAGTAATAAGGACAAGAAGTCAAAAATAGTCACTGATGCACTGTTCAGACTCCCTGGCGACCAACATCTTCAGCCAGCAACATCCACCACGGTTTTCAAATATCTGGGGGTGTTTTTTTCACCTACAGGGGCTAGAGAATCAGGGGTGGATCTGAAGCAGCTTCTGAACAGGGTGACCTGGGCCCCACTTAAGCCACAGCAGCACCTCTACATTGTCCGCCACCATCTGGTTCCTTCTCTTTATCACTAGTTGATTTTAGGGAAGGCGACCACCAAGCTGCTGCAGAACCTGGACATATCCATTAGGGCAGCAATCAGATCAAACTTGGCTGCGACTTCCACATGACACTCCGCTTGGCTTTTTCCATGCAACCTGTTTGCATGGTGGGCTGGGAGTGCCCTCACTTTCCACCTCTATACCAGTGTTAATCTATCACAGGATTAACAAACTGCTGGGATCACGGGTACCCGTTTTTTGGGCAATTGCACAATCCACCTTGTTGTAAAGGTGTTTAGCGTGGGCACTGTCAGCTTCCCGGCAATTTGACCCATGGTTCCCTGAACTGACAGCATGACCTGAGGATTGTTTCTACTCAAGTAGGCTGCACAACTCCACTGATGGTATGGAGTTGAGAGAGGCAGCTGATGTCCCTGCTTCTACGGCTTGGCTGTCAAATGCAACATCTTGCTACCTGGGTTCTGACTTTGTGGGGTATATGCATGTTTTAATGAATGCGCTGCCTACACGGGTCAGAACCACCCAGGGGAAGCCGACAGCCAACGTCCAAAGGATTTTGCCAGGCTGAAACAACAGCCCACTGCATTCAGATGTGCCACCACTCACATGGAGGAAGGATCCTCCGCCATGATGCAATATGCAAAGTAGTTGCTGCTCACTTGGTGAGAAAGGGCTATTTGTATCATATGGGAGCCCCATATTGCAACCTCTGCTGGCCTACAGAAGCCGGACATCATAGCAGGCAAAGATGGCAAGTCTGCTTTTGTCATTGATGCCCAAGTGGTGTCTGGTGCACAGCCGCTGGTAAGGCCGCATTTCATCAAACGGGACAAATATGCAGGCAACAACAATACAGCAATCCCAGTGCTTCCACTAACACTCACGTGGAGAGGGATCTGGGAGAAGCGGTCAGGATGAACCCTATTAGATCTTGGGTTCCCTAAGTCTATGCTGACTGCCCTCTCTACGCAAGTGTTACTGGGATTGCTACTTAACTTCAAGTGATGGTTTGGCAGGAGCACAATGATGACTGCCGGCAGCTCTTGGCCAATCCCTTGTGCTGGAATTGGCTAGGAGGTCTGAATTGACCTCTGGGTGATGGTCCTCTTCCTTTGTGGCCGTCACCTCTTAATTGAGAATGCACCATGGTCATTCAATATTTTTCTTAGCCTTCTGCATCTGTCAGTAATGTATTTAGCTTGTTAGCTTCTATCTTAGGGTTTTCTTCCATTCTTCCTTCCTACCATGAAATGATAAGGTAATAATACTTAACTATAAAAAAAACTCCTCTGAAAGATGGGGTGGCCGTATATTTATGTGATTGTGCAGTGGTCAAATAATTTTACCCCGGTCGAGACTCGAACCCAGGTCCACCTGGTTATCAGACCGGCGTCTTATCACTTCCTCCAACGAGCCACTCCATTGTCGGTAGGGGTCTCCCCATCTTTAAAAGCGAATATATTTTTCTTTTATTTTCCATTTCCATTATAAATTCAAAAATTGAAGCTCGATACCAAATATCATAAATATTTAAATATCATACCAATATTCAGGGGGTTGAGCAAATAGGCTAACAATAACACGATATTGAATAGATTTTTTCACTCGGTAACCCAAAGGCACAGCTACAGGGTTCGATTCAAACAGTCTGGGCACAGTTTTTTCGAACAGATTCATTCAAAAAGATTAATTCTGCTAAACTTAGTTCTTTTGTTATTTTCTGTTACAGAAGTTCTCTTTCTTCTTCTGACATTATAACTTACAGCTAAGTGTAAGTTACATGATATGTGCCTCTCGCACAGTAGAAGTCTTCAGTGTACTATATTTGAATAGCTTTCATAATTTGATTTTCGAATTCATTCTTATATATTATTATATATAGAAATTGATTAATGCGTTTCTTAATGATTAAGAAATAATGTTTCTTAATGTGTTTCTTAATTGATTAATGTGTGTTCTTCCACCTTCAAAATCTAGCCACATTGTCCAACACCACAATTATAAGGCTACACAGGGTGCTCGTTATAGGGATGACTGACACCAAAAAGTAAGGTGGCTTCGTCTGTCTCTTTTAACCTACTAACACCTGATCTAAAGCATCTATTGTCTATTTTGTTCTAAAAACATCATTTAGGCATGGCTAAATGACTACTCTAATTGATAACATTATCTGTTAGAGCGCAGAAGAGGCAGACGAAATCCTATCACTTATTTATCTACGGCTCGTCAGCCCAAGAAGGGCCTATAGGCCTACCAGCTGGTAGCCAGTTTAATATTCACTTCCACTAGCGCCCTGCACACGAGGACCGTAGCGCCGGCCATCCTATCACTAACTTTCTTAGTAGAAATACTTTATACGGTACTTGAAAATACCATAATATAAAGCCACAAGATGACGCGTTTTCCTCGTAACTAATCTGAGAAGGAAATCCTGTTTGAAAATCTTGATAGGATTTCTTGAAAAAATGCAAATTGAAAAATGCATTGCTATTAGGCTACATTGAAGCCCACCAATCATTTTATTTTAATATGGTAGGCTATATATAAATAAGGTACTTGTGCGGAGAAATGAATATCAATCATATCATCATTATCAAATATCATTGTCTGGGGCTCTTCAAGGTAAGTTTTGTTTTGAAGATACCGTATTACGTTATTCTCAATTTCATTAATTTAGGATAATCTATAGAGTTTTAAAACTTTAAAAAATAACAATCAAGTACCCTTTAAAAAAAATAACTATCTAGTACCATTTTAAAACAATTTTTTAACGAATACAGTAGCCCTAAGAGGAAATAAGTATTCTATGGCGTTTTTTGCAATCGCACTTGTCCGTCTGCATGTGTATGATAACAAAAATAAGATAGAATACTTTTGAAATTTGAAACTTAAATCTTTATAGATCAAGTAAGAGATCTATTGATTTGACTAGTGGAAATATATATATTGAATTTAAAAATAATAATACCAAAGAAATTAGGTTTTCTTAACCAGGATTTCCTAATTCGATTTACTGGTATTTGTCAAAAAAATATTTTGATGATCTATTTAGTGGAATATGTAATGAATTTCTGAAAAATATATATGCCCCTCATTTCTTCCTTGTTTTTAGCTTTGATAATTTGGTTTTCTCTGTTACAGATGTTAATTATTCTATTATTATTATTTTTGGACGAGTTATATGCCTCCAATGAGATCAAAATCAGCTCTGTGTGAGTAAAAATTGTTCTACAATTGATTCACGATCATTGTTTTTGCTCTTCAAACTCCAATTAATTCTCTCTTTCTCTGAAAATATCATTATCGTACTTGTTTATTAGATTTTAATAATTATATAACCCGTATTTAATGCTTTTTTCCACAAGATTTCAAAATAAACTACTGTATTAAAATTATCAATCGCAGTGCTTCTTATATCATGCATGAATATGGTTTATTCTCACATAGTAGAATACAATTATCAGATTTCAACCTATATTTATGAAACCGAAATGGCACTGATTCTTTCATTCATTCATTCTTTCATTGATTGATTATTCATTCATCACCAGAACTAAAATTCCACTGAACCGAATGCGTTCAAATTTGGCAGGCATGCTCAGTTGGATGTTCAGATGCGCGCTAAGAACGGATTTTGGAAACTTTTCAAGGATATGCCAAATATTTAAGTTTTTTATAGTTTTCGGCGTTTTCCCATTTTTTTCGAGAACCAATCGATAGAAAATGTTAATAAGGTATCTAGAAATGTTTTGTTAAAATATTTTTGAAATCCTTTCGGGATTACGTCAGTAATAAGTATTTCAAAATTGTAGATGCATTGCGGGTTGCATATCTTTCTGTCTTGATACGACCAATCCCTATTCTGTGAATTTAATGGTTCATCAAGATTGTAGATGAACTAATTTGAAAGATATTGAATCAATTTTCAAACTATGTCCGATATACAAAGCAGAACCTCCCTTTTCCTATTGAAAATACACAAAAGTGTTATAAAAGTGTATTATATTTCTCAAATTTTATTCATTTGATATGTTTTAGAACGTCAAACAAGGCACTAAAAGATTGCAAAGTACCAGAATCGAAAACTACTCACTACTTCTCAACATTATGTGCTGGATACAATTATTGTGAATTAGAATCTGGTAAATTAGTACCAGGAAATGGTACAATGGTCAGTCTTAAATGCCTAGATACCTACATGCTGAGAAACGATAATATAGATTTCATAGCGTGCTACAATGGTGTATGGTACCCTAAACAACATGATTGTCTCCGTAAGTATTATTCCTAAAATAGAGTTAGATTTCCAAGGTTGGTACTATCTTTTTGAACAGAACTTCTCAATATTTTAAAATTTTTATAATCAAATTATCAATTATAGATATCCAAGTTTTGTTTTAATTCAAAAAAATATTTATTTATAATTGAAATTGAAAATTTTATCCTTATTACTAAATCTAATATCTACAAGAATCAAAAGTATGATGAATGTGAAAAATTCCTATAGTTATATCATAGACTAACTATACTAACTAGAATAGTATATCTACGGTTATACAGTATATACATATGTACTTTTGTATGAGAAATAAAACTAGTTGAATAATGAAATGAAATTTATATTATTGCAAGTTGTATGATGTGTGTTCCTTATTCAATCATCAGGAATATATATTTATTTATAATTGAAATTGAAAATTTTATCCTTATTACTAAATCTAATATCTGTTAATATATATATATATATATATATATATATATATATATATATATATATATACACAACTTGTAATAATATACTGTAATAACAGATTTATGTGAAATAGAAGCACATCATTGTATCTATCAATATTACTGGAGAATAATAGAATACCAGACTTTATTTTCTGATTTAATTACACATTTAACAATCTTTTATTAAGGTTGGCCACATTTTAGAATCAAAATTGTTGAATCATTGATAATAATTGAAATCATGATAACGGTACAGTATCAGTTGAATTCAGGGAAAATGAAAATAAATCAACATTAACCTATGCTTTGCTTAATATAAAGTTCTGCAATTCTAGCTGATTATTTTCCTAAAAATAAGGCACCCAATAACTTTATAAACAATAAACAATTTTGATAATATTCATTTACCATATTTTATTCATGATACAGACAATCAGTGTAAAATGTCAATGTCTAAACAACTCATGAAGAGCTTAACCCTACCAGCTGGTTGCCATTTTCATATTCACTCCACTTTACTGCAGAGGTGAATAATCATCAACCAGGATAGAGGTAACGCGTGGTTAGCACGTTGTTCCTCTCAACCTTTCAACCTTTCGCAACCAAGAGTAAAATAAGAATAATTTATATAAGTTACTGTAGTAAGCAAGTGTAAAACTGAAAATTAATAATATGTTTATTTTTTATACTGAATTATTCCAACAGAGACATGCAAAGCTATGGAATACAAAACCATCGATGTCAACTGTACTTATAAAGGAAAGCCAGTCAATTGTGAAAAAAATATCAGAATTGGCACTGAAGTACAATGGGAGTGCAAGCCAGGTTATGGGACTGATAATAAAAATAAGCGCAATACTTGTCTTAAAAATAGAGAGTGGAAGTACAACATATACGAATGCTTTCGAGGTAATCAAGTCTGTTATTTTTAGTTACAAAATAGTCAATCCCATTCATAAAAATAATGAGAGATATTTTTTGGTAGAAGTAATTCTACACCATTAGCACCGTGAGTTCAGTACTAATAAGTACCACATTATTAATCTCTGTTCAGGAAACTGTATAAAAAATGAGTAGCCTAGGCCTATAGGCTAGCTAATATAATGTACATGCATATTATTATTCCAGAGAAAAACGATGATTTGAATCTTCATGGGTATTGTGACAAGTCATATATTTTTAGGGGTGCAATGCTCCTCTCTTGAGTATCGTCATCAATTGATTATTTTGAATTAAATAAAGTTTCAAAAATAATGACATGATGATAAAGGTTGATGAGAGCGATACATGCATTGTCCTCTGCTTGAAATTCTATCTTATAATTTATTCCCAAAATATTGTACAATATTCTAGGAATAAAGTGAATAACAAATTGAAAAACAATTTCTAATACTGTAGGTACTAGACTTATATTAATTTAAATATTTCAAACACTAGTTTTATATGAATATAGATTTGGGAGCACCTAATGATTATTTATTTCACCAATGAATCGAAATATTACCAGTATTATTTTACTATGAAGAGTATTAATATTATCTGTAGTATTTGAAATTTTCATCAATTATTTATTTGCATACAAAACACACTCATACTGACTGAGCCCATTAAAAAATCTCATTTTCCACGCTTTTACAGGTCATTTTCATTTTATTGTATTACTTTGATTATTATTAGGTACTTATTATTTAGCGTACGCTTTCATTAGTAGGGAGACCCAAAGGGTTGTTCCACTTCGCAATACTATAACCTTATTTTTCACGAATGGAAACATGGAAAACAATGTGGGTTAAAGTTCATTTAAAATAGTGAATTAGAAACAATTTTTTTTTATTTCAAAACATCATTAACAACCAAAACAAAAACACGTCACAAATTCACTACACCATCATGGCCGAAAATATTAAATTTTGACTGGTAATTTAGAGCTCGGAAATAATAAATAAAAATCTATAATACTTTGATGAATCTTATCATAATTTTATTTCTTGGAAAGTATATCCCATTGAAACCATGCTTACATTTCTCATACCAGTTTTCAGTAACTGTATCATAGATTTTTTTTGTGCAGTAACTTGCGAAGGACTGAATTTTCAAACGATTGATGCCAAATGTTCTAGTGGGGCTCTTGTGTAACAACTTTATTCAATTGTGAATAAAGAAAAATTAAGTTGAAAAAGTTGAAAGCTAGTGGAAAAATGAAGTAATATCTTCACATCTCTAGTATAATATTTTATTTCTTTTTTTCTGAGAGTAAAGCCCACAGGAGCTCATAGGCTTGTGAGTGGTTAATGAGATGGATGATAATGTTGGCCTATTGTGAAAAAACCAATTCAAAGTATGTGTAATATGTACACTGTAAAATATATAAATTTTCCGTTGACTAAATATACGCTCTCGCAGATTGTCCTGATAGAGCTAAGCCTTAATATAACAGTCATACGTCATCGGTTGAATTGTAAAAAAATAACGCAGTACCCTGAGGGTAAGAACATGTCAAAAAGGTGAGGCTGCGGATTAGGCTTAGGCTGGAGGTTGATACTATACTATGATATAGATAGGAATCATATGATATGATATAGGTGTAAAACTATGACTGTATTATACTATATGTAGCACCCACAGCCTAACCAGAAGTCTCTTCTTATTTGACATGTTTTTATCCCTAAAGTATTTGTTTCAGCACGGCATGTTTCGGTGTCATTATATTTGCACTTGAGAATGGGTCTAATAATTATTATATCTGTCATCGGTTGAATTTAATTAATTACCTATAATAGAATACCTCTTTTATTTATTTGTGAATAATCGATCGTAAACGTCGGTGTATTAAAATTTTCCAAAACAGAGAACCAGTTGGTAAAGGCAATAATCGATCCACGACAGAATAGAACGGCAACAGTTGGTTCAAGGATGGAGTTGCACTGTTACGAGAAAGGATATCCACCTCCAAATGTCACATGGTTGAAACATGGAAAGCCGGTGCGCTATTCGAAAAGAGTTCAACTCAATGTGGCATCGATAGTGTCGAGTGACATCACTTCCAAGCCCAGTAAGTAACTGAAACATACAAGTAGCATACAAATAACATACTAATCACATACTACATACAAAGTAGGCTACCTAACATGAAGTGTGTGAAGTATAAATTAATTTGAGAGAATCAAAATGATTATTCTCAAAATTGATACCGGTAGTAATAACTGAGGAGCCATAATTATAGGCGTATGTGTATTGCCATGGAATGATAGAACTCTCTAAATCCTAAAATCCTCTGTGGTATTACCATGGGGAAAGCATCCAAGTTACACACATAGTAAGGCGGCTTACTTCATATAGGCTATATCTATGCTATTGTATTTCCCACTGTTTTTTCTCTATAAGAGTTTCACTAGTGGTATATATATCTTTCTATTTTAAATGATAATCGCAGTACCCTTTTCAATCATTTTTATTTATGCATGAAAATGGCATTTGAAAATGACTCTGAGTAGTTGAAACATGTTAAGCTTATGCATAAATAAAAATAATTGAAACGGGTAGGTACTGCGATTCTCATTCAAAATAATATATATTCATTCATATTCAATGGTTTTACTAATCAATTCTGATCATGATCTAGGAAAAATCTATGTTCTTTACATAAATGAATCTACACTGGAAGATAGTGGCGAGTATCAGTGTAAAGTGGAAAACAGACACAGTACGGCTACAAGCTCCACTCAAATAACAGTTCTACCCAAAGGTAATAAAAAATAGACACTACTAAAAATATTATTCTTTGGGAAACTTGGTTCTCACAATTGCTGGGTCTCGCAAATAATTATTATTTATTCTACCGTGCTCACAATCATAATTTCTAAGCATAGTGCATGGGTAAAGAAAATGATCAACAATGCAATGAAGTTCATGCAAAGTCCAAAAATAAATAACTCCAAGTTTAACCAATTTCTACGTGTAATAGTTCAAATTGATAATCACGTTTATTTCATTAAATACAAGTACAAAATAGAAAATTTAAAAGGATAAAGATCTCATGACATTTTATTATATTATTATTTATAAATATTGGAATAACCTACAGCAAATATAGTACACATAATTATGTCTGCGCGTTTGCTGGAGTTCTATACTACTCATTGAAAATATATTATAATACCCCTAGAGAGGAGAAAATAGTACAAGCCTTCATATATTTATTTAAATTCCTCTGGTGAAGAATCTATCTAGCCTAAATGTGCATTCTAACTGCAAGGAGTTTGAAAGTTAATATGAAAATGACAATTTGTTGAATAAATGAGACTTGTTGGTGATCTGACAATAGGTTTCGTAATTTTTTTTTTTATATTTCAAATAAGAACCTCATATTATCCAATAATAAATTACTTTATTCAATAGGACATGTAGGTTTCGTAAAAATTCTATTTTATATTTCAAATAAGAACCTAATATCATCCGATAATAAATTATTTTATTCAACAGGACATGTTTCAATAGACAAGACAGTGGAACGGATTGTGTCACCAGCTGGTAGTGATGTGATGATTACTTGTGCAGTCAATGCCTATCCAGTCCCAATCACAATTAGATGGTTCAAAACTCATCAACAAATATTTGGTTCTGATGATAGAATGATCATCACGGGTAGGCTTAATCTTTTTTAAATTTTACCACGGAATACGCTTTGCCACATTGCATATTTCGCTGCAAGAATGATGTTTATCATTCTTTTAAATGTAGATTCAGATAGTAAAATTACAATTTTGGAATATTCATCCACTTATTATTTTTCAGCCATTTCATAAAATGCAGGTTTGACTCATCACTCTCTATTTATATATTTATGCTATTATGTGCTGTTTGGCTCTTATACCAATTTGGCTTCTCAATAATTATGAACTATTTTATATATGAGGGATAATTATTTGTACTTTATTATTTTCATGTGAGATGTGAGTGGGGATGAAATGAAGTAGAAAAATATTATGTATTAGAAGATAATCAATTTGAAGAAATTCCATAAAGAGTGGAGTACAAAATTTTGTATAAATTAATAATGTTTTAAACGGGGAAAACACGTTATAACTCTTCACTCAAGACACTTTACAACAATTCGGTCAAAAAAATCCATAGATAAACTGAAAAACTTCAATAAATAACAACAATTTATAAAAACATTGCGTAGCCAAAGATTTATTGAAATTCAAAGTAGATTCTTTGAACAGGTTGATTAAAATGTTAAAATACTATTTCAGATCGGGAGTGCACAAGTCCTTGCACAAGAAAGAGTTCAACCTGCTCAGACTCATATATTCACTCCTGTAAGTACTATGATCAACATTTGAAAAATGCTATTGAGGGTGATACTCTTGCTCTTGGCTTGTGCGTGATTATTAGGTATAGGAATGATGAGAAATAGAAAAGGATGGAGACTGTAATGATGAGAGCCTTCTCTGCCTGCGTGGATTATAATCATATAATATAGGCTACATTATTCTCATTGTTCTCTCATAAGTTGAGATTTTGAGTTAGACTGCATGCCATGATTACCGTACCGTATTTTTAGTGGTTTCTAATACCTACTCAACAGTAGGCTCCTACTGCAATTAAGATGTATTTATGTTTCTCCGCTAAAGGGGTCAAGTCATTTAAATCATGAATGTTCATAATTTATTTATTCATTTATTGATTTTTAGACAAAAATTTTGGAGAAAAACAATAACAGACCATAATTTTCCCCCAATTTTGATTTAGTACGGTAGCCTACAGTTATTCTTGGTTGATTGAATCATAGTAAAATAATAATATGATATAGAATGACTAGAATAGAATGACTTCTTTATTTTAATGACGTGGCGAGGTTTGGACTGTAATGTCCACTCTACCACTTAACCACGTAATGAAATGATATGGAAAACAACAGGCTCAGACCAGTATATTTTTCCCCAATTTTCATACAGTACAGTTATTCCTGATAAATTGAATTATAATAAACCTAACTTCTTAAATTATTGCTTTTCTTCTTATAACTTCAACTGAGTTACACACAATGGTGATTTAAATAAATTAGCAGGTTTTAAAATTACGTTACCATATGGAACTTCTGCTACCATACTCCTCCTATTTTTGTTTCCAATCTTTATTATAGATTCAATTGAAAGAAGATTTTGAACTTAATACACTCAGGCATTATTGTAATTTTGTCAAATCAATTCATGAATAACATTCATATCAAATTCACATTCAAATCTTCAATTTACATTCAAATAACAAATAAACATTAACAACTTTAAATAACATTCAAATCTTCCATTTTTTCAGGTAAAAGCGAATTGAATATTAGAAAAGCAGAGGTCATAGACTCTGGTGAATATAAATGTGAAGCTTTGAATGATGTAGCCTCAGATCAGAGATTCATCGATTTGAAAGTTTTTGGTAAGAAATTTCAATTTGATCAACTACCAGCCTCTGGGATAGGTTGCCTTTAGTCTTGTCGAGCAAAGAAGACATTCCTTCAAATAAAGATTATTGAAGCTAGAGTGTATTTACGCATGCGCAGATCTAAAAAATTTGATGTGAAATCACTTCTGCCAACATACCGCTGTTGATCAGAAACAGATGGTTAAGAGTGGGACTATTTTCATTTCGACTGATGCTGGCAACATATTGAACAGCTGCCATTTTGAAAGAATATGTCTTCTTTGCTCGACAAGACTGTACATACATCACGATAAAACACGTCTGTACGTCTCAATGCAAACCAGGGGCAAAGTTCTATCCAAGTGAGTTCGGATGGACAGTGGTCCCATCCACCAAATATGACTGATTACTCTGGTACTCTAATCTCTGCCTAAAATTGAAAGACGCACCGTACTTAAACTCCAGACGGTCAGTGAAATAAAAACAGAGTTTGTTCCAATAAGGGGGAAACCAATGTTGGAGGTGGAAGTTTTGAAGAGGTCCAAAAGAAACTAATAGTGCTTCTTCTGAAACTCATTGATTGAAATAGCGATAATGTAGAAAAATTGAAGAAGAATCCAGTAGTTCCCCATTGATGTATGTAAACAGCTTATGAAATAATTTTTATTATACTCTACACTATAGGTACTAGATTTGTTTATATTTTGAAAAAATGCGTAGAATAAAATATAAAAATAAAATATAGGGTTCTTTTCTATACTATTTTTTTAGGTCCAATTCAAGTAAAGGTTCGATCGTTTTCCAACACTTATCTGATTGGTCGTCTTATAGAACTTAATTGTGAAGCAGACGGTGATCCAAAGCCCACTATCCAATGGCTGGTATCAACAAATAATGCAAATCAACCACAAGAAATCACGCAGACAAAGAATAATGGAAGAATATCAATCACTGAAGGTTAGTTGTCAGCTTCGTTTCTGTATAAAATCAAAATCTTTATTGTTGAAAACATTAAACAATGTTATAACAACGTCAGTACAGTATACAAATACAAGTAAGTTACAAATTATACAAATAATACAAGAAACATGTACAGATTATTTCATAGATATAGATGAGCATTAGCCTACATACTTGGAAGACCAAAGTAAAAAATCTTAGAAAGTAAAATGAAGTTCTTTTATCTTTCCGGTATTCATTTTTCCCAAGTCAGAGAAATATCTATCAACCCGCAAAGTTGTGGATGCATATTCTCAAATAAGGGACATAATTATATCACCCTTTAAAGGGTGTTTCGAAAATATAAATGAAAAACTTCGTGAATGAACTCCTGACATCTCTATTATGGAGAAAAATGTTCCAGTAGAAATGGGTCCTGAAAAGCTTTATCATCAAAAGACAATAAAACTGTAGAAGATTTCACATTTTTCTTTCAATTTTTAATTTAATTATTTTGTAGGCCTAGTGGTCCCTTATATAGGGTACCGTAGGTAGGCTACTTGGATGATCAAATCTCATGTAGAACTAGCTGAAAAATCGAATAAAACCTAATAAAGTTTCAAGAATGCAACTTCAATAATATTGTTAAAATAATTACAGATAACCTATAAGCTGAAATCACTAATTTTTCATCTCCAAATATTTATATAAGTTATGATATTGAAAACTAATATATGGAATATTTAATTGAATCCATTCTTTATTCTTGTACCAGGAAACACAACTTTGCAAATAAGAAATTCTAATACTGGTGATAGTGGTACTTATATGTGTAAAGCTTCAAACAAATTCAGCTCAGAAACCAGGAAAATGTCAATTGAAGTTTTTGGTAAGTGTTGTTTTATCCAATTTTATGGAGTGTAAGATATACTGATTGTTTCACAAGAAATTTGAAAAATATCTGATTTCCAGTAGTAGATACCGTAGCGTAATATGATTGAAAGGGCTACTGCTATTATTTGATTTGTACTCTATTATGAATATGGCGGATTATTTTATTCCATCAATAATGTATTTCTAGTAGGTACTATTACTAAAACATCATAGACCTACAGTACTCATATATTTATAATACTCACCGTAGGCTAAAAATCTATTTTTTTTATATTGTCCCACTGTAGGACTGTCACAACAAATTAAGACTGTGAGTTGTAACACAGATGATATAATAAATTTTTATGTTCTTGGACTATAACTTTCAGGACTCTCACAATAAATTAAAGCTGTGCGTTGTAACACAGATGATAAATATTTTATGTTCTAAGACCTTAGATTAGACTAAAAATTATAGTCATAGAGTAAAAAAATATTAGTGAAATATTTTAGAACCAACACTCCATTTCGTGAAGATATTCTTTTTTTATCAGTGACCTGTCCAACATTGAAGTTCACCAATATGGAAGTGAATTGCTTCCTAAATGAAAAGCCAGTCTCCTGCGAGGAAAATATCAGGGCTGGAACCATGGCTGTAACCAAGTGTAAGAATGGATTCCAATATGATGATTCGTATGGAAACCCAAACTATGACAAAAATACTTGCCTCAGTAATGGCCACTGGGAGTATCCAGTGTCAGCATGTACACCAGGTATGATTCTTTTATTTTTTATCTTTTTATCCGGCGAAATAAATCGAAGATCAAACTTCGTCCACATCACTTTATGTAATGTGCTTAGTTGAAAAATAAAGGTATTTATCTATCTATCAAAACATAACTATGAAAGATGTAAATGTATTTCAGTTGAGCAATTGCTGGGATATTATATAATAGTAATAATAATTATCAGTAGCCTACAGTAATACTTAATAATAAAGTAAAAATAATAATTATTATTATTCATGATGATTACAGTGATAGTAATTCAAACAAATTTCATAAGATTTTTTTTGTAGCCAATACATTTTTTTTATTTAAATTTTTGTAAAAAATATATAAAAAGGTACTGTACTGTGATTGCAATTTTTATTTACTAACTTGAAATGTAGAGTAGCCTACATGATACTTTACAATGTATTCTAAGTCGTAAATTACATCAAATGAAGTGTAATTGACATAGTTGTCTTGCTATTCATTGTTGGCTAGTTCCTCGAGGGCCGTCCGCCAAAATAACACTGGACGAGACCACTTTTCCTATAAGGAGCACTGTCAAAATCCCATGCCATGTGGATGGCTATCCTGAGCCAGTCATCGACTGGTATTTTGACGGAAGAAATATTCATGAAAGCATCAGCTGGAGAAATAAAGAATACGCTACTGAAGGCAAGTAGGCTATAGCCCAACCAATAATTAATAATTATAATAATTATTCTGACAGGATGAGAAAATAACTCCAGCTCGGTCAGTATTTAAAAAAAAATTAAATATTCGGTCTCAAATTGCAGAAAAATTCTGATCTACAATTTGAGACTAAATTTATTTATCTCAGCAAAAAATATTGAAGAGGTCCCCCAGACCTCGTCTGGTCGTGGAGACCCCCCTCCCCAAAAAAAACAACTTGAAATCCTGAATCCGCACCTGCTGTGACCATGCGTGATAAATGAACGCTTCACAAGAAACATTTGTATGATTTTCAAAAAAACTTGTTATTTAACTTATTGATAAATATAATTAAAAAATGTCCAGAAATAATATTATCAATGTAATTAATTGATCATTGAAAATAATTTTTGTCAATTTTATACAGATTTTGGTCGAATCCTTATCATTCATGACTTCAAATTTTTCCACACTGGAGAGTACAAATGCGAAGCACGAAACAGACTAGGCGAAGCCTATTCTTCTACTTCAATAAACGTGAAAACAGGTAGAATCATCAGTTTTTGAATTTATCACTTTGATATAAATAATTCGAGAATTTATCTCCAATAATATAATAGTTATAAAATATAGAATGAATATAGATAATAATTCCAATAATAATCGAAAGCAAGATCAGCTGTTTTGCCCAAGAATTAAAATCACGATAAAATAAAAACACACAGATTTTGTCAATTTTCTACTCTATTTATTGGTACACTTTTTATTATTTGTAGAGTTTTTATTTCATCATGGAACGTTTCTACAATATCGACCACAACTCAGTTGAATTGAAATCATTCCTATTTTAAACAGGAAGATTTTAATATAAAACGAGCTGATTTATTATTACAAGTTGATGATGAGCATTGATTACAGACATGCGGCCAAACCAGGATAACCACCAGCACCATCAAAGCAGTTATGAGGAACATTCATCTACAGGCTTGATAACAGGCTTACCAAACCAGAATAACCATCACCATCAAATCAGTTATGAGGAGCATTCGTCTACAGGCTTGAAAACAGGCTTACCAAACCAGAATAATGATCACCACCGTCAAAGCAGTTTTGGGGAGCATTCACCTATTCAACATCCTCCCGACCTATTCGATGTACAAACTAGCCCAAAATTTCCCATACACCCCTTTTTCCCAATGAATACTAGTCCCTCTATGGGAACCCGAACTGTGCAACATAATTTTGACACATTCTCTGGAAAAAATCATTTCATGGCTACAAAACACCACCAGCAGACAAAAATGATTCCAAATTTTTTCAACGAACATGAAAATGGAATTTGAAAATATTTTTCGAAAGGCGGATTTTAAATTTTAAAGAAAAAATGGAACGAGTAGCCTAAGTTCTATTTCTTGGAAATATATACCACCGCAAATACTTAAGCTTTTAAGTGCTTGCATCCTTGCTGAATATGTAATTATTCTAGATTATTTATTAAATAGACAAATTACTGTATTTAGGCTATGCCAAATTCTAATCCACCCAAGTATTATATTAGTATTGCCTTAAAATTCTTAAATATAAGTTACCGTACTATATGAAACTGTTTTACTTTTTTTGTAATATATAAGTATTTTTTCATTAAAAAAATTATTTCTGTTCTACATTAAAGTTGCTTCATGTCCAAGTGAATTTTTTCTTTTTAATATATTGAAAAACATATGAAGTAATGGTATAGCCCACGCGCGAAGATAAAAAAATGATCAGAACTCATATGTACTCTACTACATAGCAGCAGAGAAACCAAAGAATCTGGACCTGAAGTATACAAGTTACCAGGATAGGTAGACAAGTTAGAAAAGGTTACTCTATGCTGCAACTACAATTTTTTTCAAGTTCGTAATTGTTTTCTCTTCGTGCGTGAACAATTTAGTGGGTAAGGCCTAAGGTGAGGAGGAGGAGTGAGGTAGTCTTGTCTTCCGCCTTGCAAACTGCCTGCTCCTGGCGGACTCCATGCGAACTACTATTCATCAATAAACTTTGTAACAGTGGTAATTTCTAGTTTGTAACACTGTGGTCTACAAAGTAATAAGGCGAGTGGCCACCCTTGGCCACAGGGGTGAGGAGGAGTGGATCAGTTTGGCCAACTGCAGGGACTCATTATTTTTCCACAGCTGAATCTGATTGAAATATTCACAGCAGAGAGAAGAATATTATATATTTTTAAAGATCATTTTTATAAGATAGGAAGGAGTGGATAATAAAATTAGAATAATAAGAAGCCTACTGGTCCATTTCCATGGGAAGCATGACTTAATAATCCAGCGCACCAAGTGGAGAAGACAAAATAATTGCACTCATAAGGGTACAAGATATTGTCAGATCACCAATTTATTAGAAAATCGAGTTACTGGTTTCAGTTGCTACAACATTATCTGGTGAACAGTTTACTAATAAAAGTGTCAATATCTTGTATTTTTATTTAATATGGATAACTATCATAATATCACCTTCATAACAACTCAACAACCAACAAGTAATTAATTGCTCACTGTTTGATGATTGGTTATATCTGCCTTTATATTCACTGTTTAGAGTACACAGTGGAATACATAAAAGAAAAGAATATTTGACAGTTGAACAATACCCACTTGTCTAACTACTATTAGATTCATACTAGCCTATTATGTAAAGAATTTCATCTTCTAAAGGGTCTAAAAATGTTAACCACAAGACTTAAAAACATTGAAAAACAAAAACCAGCTCAAACATGAAATATATCTTCCTTTCGTTAATACCTTAGAGCCTCCAAGAACATCTTGAGGAAAAGACTTCACCACACCAACGACGTGAAACATGATGATGAATAAAACATGACAATGATGGAATTAATATAATTGACAAACACGGCGCCAACGCTCTTCCACTAGGAGAACTTACAGGAGGATCCAAGTGAGTAGAAAAAAATCAGTGGCTGGAAAATTATGTTTTTTCAATGAAGAGATGAGCTATGCAAAAATGGTAAGTAGAGTAGTGACACTATGCTAAAATAGTAAGTAGAGTAGACTACCTAATGATGGTGTTGTGAGATTGAGAAATAGGAAGGTAGAAAACAAAAAATTGTTAGAAAATATTATTAAAAGCTTGTATTATTAGCTGATTGATTTATTTCATGTATATTTATATAGTATGTACTGAACATTAATTATTGTTGTGAACACAACGACATTTTTATTTAAAAAAAAAACATGACATCCAACTACTTCATAATTATGTTTGTTAAGTTTATTCAATCTTTTAAAAATTATGAAGAAAATACCAGACGTCGAAAAATCGTGTTGTGTGGGTATCATTGACAAAAGAGTGTCCCGGAATCGCGAAACCGGCGAATCGACAAAAGTAGTGAGCAAAACTTGCGTAGATCATCACTTGTAGCGCCGCAATCACGCCCCCTGCACACCACCACTATCATTCCATTGGATCCATGGAAAGAGCTGTGATCAAGGGATTTTTTAGTGATAGCGGTGGCAACACTGGTTGTGAGCGAGCACACAGCAGCAGACAACGTATGATTACGATTTTGTAAGCATGAGATTGTTTTTCTTTCCCCTGAAATTCCAATTTATTGGTTAGATTAGTTACATATGTTTCCATAAGGAAGTGATCATTATTATTGTTATTGATGTAGTGTTCGCCAAAAATTTCAACTCAATTCATTTTAATTTCTAAATTTGTAATTCCATTGTAAACTAAATATCTAGCTTTGCGCGATTTTAAGTAAAAAATAGTAACTTCTACGGTAGTTGAGTTTTTGGCCTTGGTGAGTTTTACTTGAGAAATGTTTACAAATAGTTTCCGCGTAGACAAATTAAATGTCAACATTTCACTCTTTGACAGTAGCTCATCATCTGTTTGGTTGTGAAGGAACAATATGTTAGTGTAGAAGAATGGCTCAAGCTGCAAACGAAGATCTCTTGGACTCAGTTCTGCTTACTACTTTCAAGATCAATGGAAGGCGCTATAAAGTTCTACTCAATCACGGAACCTTGATCTGGGAAACCGAAAAATCTCCAGTCAGTAAGTACCAGTCAGTATAGTTATACTATATACCTATATTGTCCATTTTTGCTGAGAACTCTGCTCTATTCCAAACATTCTGTTGTACTCATAATCCAATAATTCGAAATTGGTGACTCTATGCTACTACTTATTTGAGCTTCATTTTTTTCTCTTCGCGTGGACAATAATAGGCCTATTAATACACAATTATCAATTGTCTTTTCAACCTCTGTTTACCTTCTCTATTTAGTTACAGAGGACAAGATCAGTGTCCTTGTGAAATTGTTTAATCATGTGACATAACTTATTTGAGTTTTCATGAACGGAGATTGCTAGCTCAACTTATTAAGTCGAATAGAAAGCTTTTTTCCTATACTCAGAACTATTGAGATAATTATAATATAGCCTACTGTGTACCCTTGTGGGTTGGAGGGCAGATGAGAATACGCCTTCAGTATCCCCTGCTTAATCTTGAGAGGCGACTAAAAGAGGTCATGGGAACTACATGAATTTACACAATTAAAACCAACCTAAACCAAACCTCAAGGCAACCTTAGAGGTTGCCTTCCCTTAAACCCATCAGGATCTGCTCCATCATGGCATGGGCAGGTTCCTCAATCTGAAATGGGTGCTTCAGGAACACAGGAGGTTCCGTTGAATTCTCATGTAGAGGTTATCACCATTGAGAAGGCTTCTGTGGATCAATAAGGAAACATCTTATTGATGTTTGCGGGAAGCGGTTTGTCCCAGTGGTAGAGAGCGTCTAATCGGTGAGATTAGATAAGCGACGTGCCTCTACCACCACTGTTGTAACGGTGACTGGTTCCTCTGAATTCAATTCATGAGCCTCAAAAATCGCTTCCCGGTGGTTCGGAACCCACCTAAAGCAGTAGGTCCATTCATCTCTCATAATCATCCTTCCCATTACCCACGCACAGGCTCAAGAGCCCATGTGGGCATCACACTAAAAAAAAAAAATCTTCACACAATTGGACTTAGAAAGGAATTCAGATGACGTGTAGGCTTTGCAATCAGTCTGAAGACTGTCAAGCATATCATACTGGATTGTGAGAGACTAAGGGCAAGGAGAACGGCGTTGTTTGGCTGAAAGCAACCAGGAGATGAATGGGACGCTAGTATAAGAAAAAAGAAATGGATAAGGAATCATAAATTTGTATTTTTTATTAATGGAGGTTGAAGAGAGTCGGATTCTAAAGAAAAAGTTGAACGGCAGCGATTGTGTAAATCTTACCCAAATCTCAGAAATAGCGATCAAAAATCGCAAAATTCGACAAAACATAGCACAAGTGATAAATTTGTATTTAGTAGCGATTTTAATAAAAAGTACAATTTTAAGATTGCTTATCCAGTTATAACCCTCATTGTTGAAAAATGGCGTTTTCTAGCATATTTTTCCAATGATCTCAATAACCGTTTAAGTTAGAAACTTGGAACTGTTTTCATTGAATTTTTCAGCTAATTTTACATAGGAATTGATTATTTTAGAGCCTCACGAAAGCCTCTAAAAAATTAGAAAAATTAATATTTTTTGAAAAATCTCAATTTTCCGCCATTGTTATCTCGGTAACAAAGCGTTTTTGGGGGTTGGTCCCATGGAACTTTTTTGTCTACTTGGTGTAAGGAATCAGCCTGAGAAGTATTGCACATTCCTCCTGAAACACCCTGTATATTCCATGTAATCATGCAAGTTAGGAACTATAAGAAATAAGGAATGATTGTTTTCAAAAAATCTATCTTTGTAGACTCTTTATAGCTGGTTTGCGAATAAGATGTTTCTCAAACCGGAAAATGTCGACAAAATTATCAGTGTTCAACTTACACTATTAGCCCCATTGGAAATAAATGAATCACAAATACTTGTATGTATTGGATATCGGTTTTTAGAAGAATTAATTGAGCTTACACGATTTGCTTCATTGAAAAAATGAATGAGTCACTAATTTGTATTGCATATCGATTATTTTCGTGCTTTATCATTCGTTTGTGGTTTTAATAGTGTCATTCATCTCTTACAGCTAGATACTCATTACACCTGAATGATGTGATTGGTGTGGACTATGATCATTCCCGCGACTATTCATGCTGCTCAAACTCTCAGAATAGAAATACTATCGAAGAAGTCGGCAATGAAGATGCAATTGAAGAATTCACGAGTCATTCCCATGGCAGCTTTTTCATCCATTATACGTTCAAGGAGAAAAATAATAAATGGGTATATTGTAAGCTGTCATTAGCTCACAAAGAACCACGAATTGTCGATAAATGGCTGACTGTAATTAAAACATTCTTGAAGGGTAAGATAATCATTTATATCATTAAAATTATGAAATCGATTTATTCGTCATGAAATAACAGAGAGAATAATCAATAAACTTGAGGTTCAAACTTAAATAGAATGGATAATCCTTTCCCATTTCTTTGAACAACGTGTTTAAATTGTTTCGGCTTAATTAATAAGGCCTAATTAACTACTGTATTAAAAATAATATTCAGATGGTAGGATCCCATCAATGTTAATCAGTGATGATAGATTGTCGTATAAGATTTAATGATAAGGTATAATAAGGCACCACTTCGAAAGTGTTTTTAGCCAAGTGATGCCCAGTTGCCACAGTTATTTTTATTATCTGAAGTCTATATCTATGCTAATATCTAAATCTACCGGTATGTTAATAGAATATTAAAAAATATTCTAGTGATATATTTATACAAAAAAAGTAAAAAGATCAGAAGATTCTCTTACACTGTTTTTTATTTTAAATAATTATGAAAGTACCCTTTTTGAATTATTTTTCAATGCATGACATGTTCCAACTAATTATAGTCATTTTCAAATGCAAATGCTCTTCCATTTCAATGATTTCAAGGCTTAGTACATTAATGTGGTGAATTATGAAAATAATTTATCATACTATTCTCCAATTATAGGCCTAGTTTTCTTGTTATCACTTCTTATTTCTTCTTAAATCTTCCTCGCCGGATTCTCAAAATTTAATAGCAAGTTGTTCTCTTGTTTCTCCCAAAACAGCATTATCTTTAGAAAATTTCATATGAAATCTATTTCGTCAATATGAATAAACTTTCATACATAGATTTTTCATATATGCATTGAAATACACTGTTTGGCTTTATGTTGAGCATGATTTTTCCTCTCAGATGTTTCATAAGTGCAGTATCATCATCATGAATTGTTTAAGCAGTTGTAACGAAAAATGCAAATTTACCTTTCTTGATTGTGTTTATTTTTAATAATCTCCTGGCGAGATTTTTCTACACACCAAATATCTATTAATTACATTTCGTTCTCCCTCATCTCATTCAAGATGTTTCATTTCAACTATTCTAGCGTTCACTAGAATAACATTCTTTTCGTTCAATGGGCAACATTAATTCATGAGTCAACAATAAATTATATCATTCAGTAAAGTAGTAATTAATCATTGAACCCTTAAATTGACGCAATTTTGGTCTCGAAGTTCATGTATAACCATGTCATTAAAAACATAAACTGTGCTGAAATGTATTATGAGTCAGCAGATACTGTAGGCCTACTCTAAACGAGATTTGTTATCTTAATCATTACTTGCAAAAGATGTGTTCAATTAAGCAAGCTATTGTGAATTGAAATTATGCAGTCAGTATCTAGTTGAATACTGATTTGAAGAGATTACATTTTGACCTCTCCACTTTTATTAAGTCGGATGTGAGTATTATTACTTGTGCAAAATTATAAGATGAATCTACAGAAACAAAAATTGGACATTTGAATCCTCTTTTAACGAAAAACAGTCAACACAGTCTCCAATATGTACAATTTAGAAAAATTGTAAACCTCACAATCTCAGACATTGTATTGATAGTAGCTAAAGTACATTCTTCTTCCTTTGATAGCCAGATGCTGTGGGATGTAATAATCAATTATTGAATTGATATCTTGAGAATCTTTCATGGACCCAGGAAGTTAATGAATACATATAAAATGGCGACCCCTCACAAAACAGATAGGCCTACATCAGCTGTGAAAAATTATCAGAAACACTTTTATTAAAACAGTGTTACTTGTTAGGCTATTAATACTGTTAACCTTCATCTAATGTTTATTAATATTTCTATTATATAATATTAATTCATTGTTTTAACTTTTGATTCAGCTTGTCAATAAATCTTCTGAGACTTTTTGAGATGCTGTAAAGGTGATATTGTGGTAGTTATTCATATTAAATGAAAAGGCAAGATGTTGTCAAACCACTGATTTATTCAAGATTCGAGATACTGGTTTCGGTTGTTACACCATTATCAATCTCTGATAAATAATGGTTGTCATACCATTATTCACATTTATCATTATCGGTGTTACGCATTTATCAGAGATTGATAATGGTGTAACAACCAAAACCGGTAGGCTATCTCTATTTTTTTATAAATGAGTAGTTTGAAAACATCTTGTCTCTTCATTTAATCTTCTGAGATTTAGAATCGATTTGGCCTATCTATTTGTTGGATTTTTCGAGTGTTTGTCATTTCACCTGGCTTATTCGATTTATGAAACAGTCCCTCTATTCATTTGATTACAATTATACAATAAAATGAATTGAGAAACAGGCGTTCACCAAAAAAATTTTCAATTTAGATTCAAGTAAGGTTATCTAGTTAAATCAATATTAATGTTTTTATTATATCAATAAAAAAATCAAATCTAGATTTATAATTATTATCACTTTCCACAGGCTTCACACAACGCCCGAAGAACTTACTTATTTTTGTTAATCCATTTGGAGGAAAGAAGAGAGGTCTGAAAATTTACGAGAAAAAAGTGAAACCGCTGTTGGATTTGGCAGGTATCAAAGTTGATCTCAGAATCACTCAACGAGCTAATCATGCTAAAGAAACGCTTTTGACGGAAAATCTTGATGGCTTCGATGGCATCGTCTGCGTTGGAGGTGACGGAACATTTTCGGAAATTATGAATGGATTAATAATCAGAACAACATTGGATCATGAATTGGAACCTAGTGATTTGGATTGCGAATATCCACGGCCGAAAATCAGGGTTGGAGTGATTCCTGGCGGAAGTACTGATACTATCGCTTATTGTATACATGGGACCACTGATATAAGAACTGCAGTTTTACATATTATAATAGGTATGTACATTTTTATCTAAATTTTCGTGATTCTAAGTCTCCAACACTAAGGAACGCTCTTGGATGGGTGATCGATATAAATATGAGGTGAGACCCATTTATAAGGGTCTCCCCTAAAATACAAATCCATAAGAAGTCATTTTTATTTTATATTCCATGAAAAATGTTCCTCAATTCCCATTCCTCTACATATTCATATCTCTTTAAATTTTTTAAGAATTGATATCATCACTACGTTAAAAATATGTATTCTCCACAGAGCAAAGAGCCTCAAGAATTCCAAAACCATACTCTGTTTATCAAGAGAATGGAGGAAATTCAATCTATCAAGTGTTGTTGATATATTCATTATGTTATATTCATTACTAGCTCAAAATAGAAGTTCTTGCAAACCAGTAATGGCCCCTCAGAAAAATCTCAGAAAAAATCACCCAAATTCAGAACTTATTAATTAATATTTATTGATAGCGAGACCCTCAGGTTCCATTTCGCCAATATGTTTTTGTTCAGTTACTGGTCACCCATCCAACATGGTTACGGAAGGTAGCTCATGGTTGAGAGGATCCACGTGCTATCCTCACGTTACCTCTATCCTGGTTGATGATTATTCACCTCCTCTATATAGTGGAGTTAATATGAAACTGGCAACCAGCTGGTAGGTCATCCATCCAAGATCATTCCACAGTGTTCGTGAATTAATTCCACCATAACTGAGCAACCACTCTCACCGAATAAACAATATTAAGAACTTATAACGGTAGTTAAGCAATAACATTGTTCGATGAAGTCTCCGAATTTAATGCAATTTTTTGGCTCAAAAACTCTCATTTCAGCATTCCTCTAATAAATTTTTGAAACTATTCAACGTTGCGTATAGAAATTATATGGAAGTGATGCTCTAATACTTTCCAACATTACAAATTACAACAGACTATAACTCAAAATTGGAGATTAATTTAAAAAATGCAAATTGCAGCTATTACCAAAATTTATTTTAAGAAGTACTGCAATGACCTGAGGAATGCTCAAACTTCTGTGAATAATCTATTTAATTTAACTATATAAAAGCGAAATGCCACTGACTAATTCATTCATTCATTCATGAGCAGAACTAAAAATCTACTCAACCAAATACGTTCAAATTTGACAGACGTGTTCAGTTGGACGCACACTAAGAACGGATTTTTGAAGCTTCTCAAGGATACTACCAATTTTTATCCAACAAACTCAGATCCTGTTGAATGATATGATGAACAAACCAAATCCATTCTAAAGGAATTTGCAGGCGAGTGAAGGGAGCCAGTTTGTTGGCTGCAGTGTCCAATTTAGTCTAGGTTTATCATACTTTAATCACGAATTCAATACTTCTTTTCTCAACTATTTAGTTATTAATAATTTAATTTTAAAAATAATTTTTTCTGGGTGTTTCAGGTCAAAGTACTGGTCTGGATGTAAGCAGTGTCCACAACAAGAGTAAACTTCTATGCTTTTATGCGAGTGTTATGTCATACGGATACCTGGGTGATATTATTCGAGATAGTGACAACTTCAGATGGATGGGTCCAAAGCGTTACAATTATTCAGGTTAGTGTTGGTGATTTTAATCTATTTAATAGCTTAAAAATATTTTTCCCCTCATTCAAACGCCACCAAATATCACCTAGGTTATCAAGTTGTACGTAAAATAGCATATCACATCTTAAAAGTTATTCATATTCATTGACATCGTTACACAAATCATAATAATATTATCATTATTATAACTTGGTCAGAAAAACTAGGCATAGCCTGTACTATTTCCTTCCTAAATTTTGATGGATAAGTCCGAAACACGGTTATGTACAATCGCAGCACTTCTCTCGAGAATTTCATGCCCAGGAAAAATGTTACAAAGAATTTCAAATTAAGAATGATAGGATGAAGAACCAGATAAATCAATGCACTAAAAATATCACTCCAAAATCTATGAAAATATGAAATCAAATTGCCACAATAAAACACTAGTTTATGACTATGACTATGACACACGTCGCTATGGCTGCATATACAAAAATATTAAAGCAAAAATGTTCATTATTATTGTAAAAAAGTTCCTTAACAGGAAATATTTATTTTTCAATTTGTGTAGCCCTATTGATAGGAGTAAAAGTTTAAATTTAATATCTTCAATATTCATTCACTGATCGAAGTCACAAAAATCATCAAAACAATCTTGGTTAAGGCTGCGGCCAGATGAGCAGCAAACTGTTTTTTGTGTTAAATAATTATCAAAGTACCCTCTTTGAATTATTTTTCAATGCATGACATGTTTCAACTAATTATAGTCATTTTAATACATTGAAAAATAATTCAAAAAGGGTAATTTGATAATTATTTGAATAAAAAAAGGGATAAAAGTAGCTCTGAGATTAAGGAAAGAACAGCAAACTGTATAGTCTGTTCAAGCAAAATACCTTATGGCAAGATGGGAGAATGACTCCAGCTCGGTCAATATTGGTCCAAAAATTGTAAATTTGGTCTCAAATTGTAGATCAGGATGTTTTCTACAATTTTAGACTGAATTCATGATTTTTGAACCAATATTGACCGAGCTGGAATCATTTTACCATCTTGACAGAATGTCTTCTTTGCTTTGACAGACTATATAAAATCAGCAGAAGATAGAAGCGGCAGGCGAATTTCGCACACATATGTCACAGATACTATAAGAAATTATCAATTTAGAATACCTGAGAATTTAAGTATCAAACAGGCACTGTGCGTCTATTTGCAGCGCGTGTGACCTACTTCGATTACATATTTTATTTCGTAGCGACATTTAGTTGCAAAAATTTTCTACAGTTCCCTGCTCGTCTGACTGCAGCCACGGATTTCGTTAGCCATTTTCTTTTGGATTTCTAAGGTACTGCTTGGACATCAAGTAAAAATGAGAGAATTTTTATTGGATACTGATGAAAAATCGTTTTGTTTAGGTTTCAAGAGTTTCATTGCTAATCACGGGTATGAGGGGGAGATTGTATTTTCTGTGAATGAGAGCAGCGCCCCTCTGGACTCCAAATGTTTAAAAGACTGTCGGAGATGTCAATCTCAAAGGGACCTGTCGGAGCTTGACTCTCAACCTTCTCCAGAAACGAATGGTGAGTTTTAATTGGTTATTTATTAATAGATAAAATTCAAAATCGCAGTACCCTTTAAATATTTTTTATTTGAACAATATGTTTCGCTCTCCTATGATGAATTATATAAAGTGTTAATGAACAGATTAAAACAACTTTAAATTACTTTTACACCCATGAATTTTTATTTATGAACATGTGTTTAGGAGAGCGAAACTTGTAAAGAATACTATACAGTGATTTTGGTTTTCATCTTTAAACATACATTGATAGTAGTCCCAGACAAAAACGAAATTTGATTATACGGTTTAATTAGTCATTCACTTTTTGGGGGCCGTTATATACCATCAACGATAGGTTGATATTATTTGCTGGAGGGGGGAAGACTTCTGTAGAGATGAGGGATTTAGATAGATAATAGGAGCATAGACTAACCTGCTCCGGTATACATTGATGATCTTAATATTATCCAATCAGTAATTTAGGGCTACCACTGTGATGCTATTTAAATATCAAATATAAAATGCAATTCAATGTTTCCTTTATTCCTGGAGCTACTATCAGTGTATGTTATTTAAGCCTGCTGTAGACAGGTTGAATAGTGGCGGCCAGTGGAACATATGTATCCAATCACAGCTATTTTTGTTCAACTCGAGGAAAAGACAAAGGCTGTGATTGGCTACAGCTGTTCGACTGGCTGCCACTATTCAACCTGTCTTCAGCAGGCTTAATTAAAAATTTAAATTATTATTATTATTTTAAACTACCAAAAAGGGTACTTTGATTGCAATTTTTATTTATTAACATACATAATACTAACTTATTCAATTTTCAATAGAAACAAGAGTGTACATTCGTATTAGAAATATATGGTTAGGGACTGATGTTTCTACTGATCAGAAGTGTTTCAAATTTTCATATTTTTCAGAACTGAAAAGAATTCGTGGCAAATTTTTAATGGTTAGTGGGGCCAATTTGTCATGTGCTTGTCCAAGAAGTCCGAACGGAATATCTCCTCACTGCCACTTGGGAGACGGTTGTCTTGATCTCGTGCTGGTCCATCACACCTCACTCTGGAACAATCTTCGACTTCTGCTTACCTTATCCAACAGAATGAAGTCAATTGTGAGTATTGAACGATTGAATTCATCATGCTAAACGTGTGTTGGCCTAGTATAATATAAAGGATGCTATACCCTAGTCACAATCAATTTTCTCTTTTTCAACAAACTTTTTGCGTGTGTGTGCGTGCAAGTATGGGATGGCTACCTTGGCTGCGAAAAACCTCAACCTATAAACGATGTAGCGTAGACACGTCATAGCATTGGCAATGCGTATATGTGCGTATGTGACCGCTATATTTTTCGGGACTGTGTCGTATCTTTGCTATGGTTTGTCATCACAACAGGTGCTGCCCTGTTTGTTTACGTTGTGGGTTTGTTTATTTCGTCTACAGTCGGAGTAGAGAGGATACTAGAAATTGTGAATAATTCTACATTATTCGTAGAACACTCGATGAACATTTTTCAGATATAGCAGACGTTCCAAGTTTTACTGCATTGAATGTCATACGTGGAGGCATTTTTGAAAGTTGAGTTTCTATTCTTCCAAACATGATTAGATCAATGTTATTCCATTTTCAAACAAGATGGTGCAGAACAAAACAGCGCATTATGTTCGACTGGAATACAAAAAATACAGACCGCATATACTAAATGTTCCATTGTGCCTGTTGTGCATTGGTCTCACCTACCCCAATGCACAAGCGAACATTCTGTCCTGTAGTAAATGCACCATTATAAAGTTTCACTGTTTGATAGCTAAATAAAAATCGCCTTCTCTCATATCCCCGACGAAATGTCGTTGGTACAACAATAGAAAACGATAGTTAATATTTGATCCCATCCGCTAAATAATGTTTTCAATAGTCACCATCCGTCTATGTTATAACGCATAAGGCTGCATGTTGTTGAAATTGTTGTGTTTAAAGTCTGTTCAAGCAAAGAAGACATTCTGGCAAGATGGGGAAATGACGCCAGCCCAGTCAATATTGGTTCAAAAATTATAAATTGATTTTTATCTGTAGGAAACATTCTAATCTACAGCTGGAGTAATTTTTCCGTCTTGCCAGAATGTCTTCTATGCTTGCTTGGACTTACTTGTAACATCATGTGTTACATTATTTAATTATGTATTTCAATCAAACAATCTATGAGATCTCTTTTGTGATTTTCATGACGTCTTCTTGTTCATGAATTTGTTCGTTTTATTTTGATTCCAGTATGACCTGCCATTTGTAGAAGTACATCGAACGACTCACTTTACATTCCAAGCTCTTCCTATTCCTGCCAGAAGATCATCCGACTTTAGTGTGTGGAATTGTGATGGGGAGGTTGTCGCTGATACATGTCTTTTCATCAGGTAAATTTAATGTTTTAATGTCATATTCATTGTTCCATAAAATTCCAATCACAGTTGTCAACATTTTACGTGGTGGGTGAAATGTTTGGAAACGCCTTGATTATTGTCATATTCATTGTTCCATAAAATTCCAATCTCAGTAGTCAGCATTTTACATGGTGGGTGAAATGTTTGGGAACGCCTTGATATTTTTAATACGAAAGAAATTGAGAGGAAACAAGATTTCAGTGCTTGTCTATAATTGAGAATCTGAAAGTTGAAAGTAAAAATGCCTGGTTGTTCCTAGGTTTGTTAAATTTAATCATGCCGTTAGCAAGGTGGAAAAACGATCAAATGATTGTTTGTTTGTTTATGAGGGTGAAGCCCACATGAGCTCATAGGCTTGTGCGTGGGTAATGAAATGGATGATAGATGACGACTACTTTTCAGGTAGTCGGGACCGACGGCTTATCGTCTCCTCCGAAAGACGGGGCGGCCGTATCTATGTGATTGTGCTGTGGTCAAAAATTGTTATCCGCTTGGGATTCGAACCAGGGTCCACCTGGTTATCAGACCGGCGCTTTATCACTCTTCCAACGAGCCACGATAATGATTTATTCGAAAAGAAAGTCTTGAGGGCTTGTAAACCAATGTAATTGCATTATTAATACACATTGAAAATAAGTATTGATATAAAATGAAATAATGCATTATAAATATGTATACAAATAAATATTAGAAGCAATAGCTGTCTGATACTAAATAGCATAAGCTAAGCCTCTAGCAGGTTTAGAATCCATTTGAAGAGATCAAATAATCTGTATTTCAAAGAAAAACCCGATCAAGTGGCCACTACTGGTGCTATTCCGATGAAACTTAGTTCAGAACATTCTGGCATTCCTCGCCGTTTTTCTAGTTCCCGCAACATGGGACAACCTTATCTATAGTAACATTGGTTATTTCCATATAACCTATAGTAACATTGGTTATTTCCAGCAGTTGTTCATATCTTAAGACATCATGCTTTTTCTATACCTGAACTATTAAACATCTCAATTATTATATTCTATTTCTTCATAGAAAATTGATTAACATTTGTAACCAATTTGTTCGAGTAGTATAAAATATCACTATTACTTTTCAGGACCCATTGTCAGCTTATCGAAGTTTTCTTCAGAGGAGTTGAGTCATGCTTGGAAGATGAAGTATCAGGCTGCTTTTGTTTGTAAAGTTATTGAAAATAATACGCTTAAAATGAATATTTTGTGTCATGAATAAGGTGAGTTCTGTGACGCCATGTATGCAGTTATAAATATTCCACATTTATAAATTGGAGTCAAACAACGTTAAGTAGATATTTATATAATTTGTATAAGCAAATTCATGTTGAGTTTTGGAAGTATTTTAATATTATAAATATTTTGTTACATATGAACTTAATTCGAACATAGGTGTATTAAAATATAAGAATTGTCCCACGAATTACAGATGTCATCTCCTGGGGAAATTACTAAATTCACGACATATTCTAATTGTCGACTGATTGTATCTGAATACTAAATATCTTGCCTTAATGATAATGGCTGTCATTTTTTAAGTAAATGAGTAATAAAACTTACGTATTCATATATAATATATATATTTTCGGTGGTGTATTGGGCATTAAATTATATAAATTTATACGTAAAATATAATTCTAGAAGTATTGTTTTTGGAGTATCATTATTAGAAGATTTAAATATTGAATTTTTAAACCTCTGTCAAAAACTCGAAGGATTTTTACAGCAAATTCTAATCTTATTCATTATTCTTCGCATATTTTTGTTTGAGGATTTGTTTAGAAACTTTAAAAAATATTATGTCTACTAGAATAAATATAGCCTATTATTTTTCAATTATTGTTTTGAAGCATTATTATTGGCAGATTTACTTGTTAAATTTATAAATTTTAGTCATGAACTCGAAAAATTTTCAAAGAAAATTCTGGTCTTATGCATCCTTCTTCACAAAGATCTCCCTGTTTTTAGATTCTAAACAAGTAGTATTTGAATAATATTATACGTACTGGAAGAAACTTCAATGTCAAAACTGTTTTTCCAAATCCTAAAAGATTCTGATATAAAGTATTTTAACTAGAGCTTTTAAAGGAATGACTTAAGTGTTTTAAAATATCAATATTCTGAATATTATAATACATCTTAACACATATTCTAATTGTGTCCCACTTAACTCTAAGAAATCAGCTTTATCTATGTGTAACTATTAATATCTTGATGCTAGATAACTCACAAGTCTCATTTAGCTTTAACAAATATGTATTAATTTTTATTTTTCAAAAGTTTCACTCCATCGATCAATGTTTCTTACTTTAATGTTCTTTTGCTCATTTGCTGTGATAAGTTTCATGTGAATTATGACTATATCAATTGATAAAAATAACAACAAAATCCTTCCAATATTTATCAAGCTCCAACAATTTGTTTTAAATATTTCTTATTTTGTTCATAACCCAACTTCCATTATAAAATACGATTAAATAATGTATGTTATGTGTGTCTCTATGTATAATCTGCGTCAATTCTAAAGAAATCAATACTCTTGTTCTCTACTAAAATATTCTAAAATTGATGTGCAATGTTTTAATGTGCTTATAAATTATGAATACTTTAGATGTTAATGAATAAATGGGTACATTATAAGATAGAGATAATTGAACAAAATACGCTTTTGGATAAGGGAATTCAATCGAGAAGGTATTGTCATGAAAAGGCACTTTGAGCTTTGACAGGGTTCCAATTATTACTACTATCCTGATGGAAATTTAAAAAGGATTCCTTATAGAAAAAATTAGTAAGAAAGAGTATATAATACGATGAAGTGCCTATGCTGGTTCCCGAAGTGTGAGATAGAATTATTGTAAATGGCCTGTAACTGAATTCTAAGTTGATACTCCAGATCATTTACCTAGACTAATATTTATCTTCCATCCCTTTCCCACCATTACAAAGCTCTAAATGCTATTTTACCAACTTCGTTGGTATATTAAAATAATATATATGATGAATATTGTACTGTATAATCATAGGTGTAAATGTTATATCGATGAAACTTGATATTCTAAATATTTTTCGTAGTAGATAGCAGATCAAATTATTGAGATTAAATGTTTTGAAGATTTTTGGCACTTGCATACTGAGATATTCTGGCTCTATCGTTTTATACTGTTCATCATTTTATACATTGATTGAATCCTTTTTATTTATGTTGGAATACTTGGATATTTTCCTATTCGGGTAAATTGGCCTATTAACTCCACTCGCTGAGAGAATAGTTTGAAACATGAGTCTATGGACGCTACTTTCTATGCCAAAATTGTTGTTTTTATAATTTACTGTATTCAAAAAATAGAATAGTTATATGATGATGGCACTACTTTGTAACCTACATTAACCTCTTTTTTAATCTCAAGTTTTTCAAACAATGGAACCTGCTTAAATTGAAAAACATTACCAACTGTCTTTTACCAACTTTCACATGAATTACTCCTTTCAAACTATTTTCTAAGACTAGGCTGTTGTGATTGAATAATTTGTTTTGAAACAGTCTGAATGTGATGGAGTCTCTTTAGTTGAACCCTTATTATTTGCCAGTTTTCATCAATGTTAATTTTGCGTTAACTTTTTAACGCTAACCGCACAAGCCACTCGTTCTCTTCTCTGATTCATGGGCTCTCTTCAATTCCTAATCTTGTCGCCATTTACTTATTACTATTATTGAAGCTCAATTATTAGACTGAATTTATCAACTACTGTTGGCATTTTGTTCGATTAATTACTGTTATAGATAATATAATTTCCTATTTATAGTTTTGTCTATTTGTTACTTACGTATATAAAGCAAATTATTTTATTAAATATTTTATTAGGTGAATTATATTGATGTTAAAGTATTTAGAATGGGAATGGGTTTTGTAATTGTTCATTTTCTTGTATCAGTTCAAACATTTCTCAATAAATACAAGTGAAACTATGTTGTGTGATATTATATTCTTGAGTTTTCCCACTCCTCTCCTGTCTTAACATGGTTGAAGCATCAATATAGTAGAATGCAAGGAAGTAGTCAGATGGGAGCTGGAGCACCTAATTCGTCATGTGTAGTCTGCTATGAAAATATAAATTAGTTTTTATTCATTATCAGCTGAATTGACAACGATGCATCAAGTCTCATGGGTTTACTTTCATCCATTCCACCATTGGATAGTAGATAGTTCATGCCCATGTTAAATCCCGATTATCACATATATTGGCGCACTATAGTCGTCCACAGATAATTGGAATGGTCAAGGACGACCAATTCTTCCGACACCACTCCCTGTTTCTTCCTCCGGTGATGCCGCTTTGTACTTAGGGGTAGCTAGTAAGAGAGTGTGTGAGATAGGAGTGATGTTTTGTTTGGGTGAGGGTGGACAACAGGGCTCAGCAATCCCGTGACCTTGGTTATTCCAATGATCTGTGGACTGTGGTCGACTACAGTGTCGTGCGCAGACTGTGTTAGACCGTTTTCATTCACACACATTATAGGACCGTACTAGCAGAGACAATGTATTATTAATAATACATTGTCTCTGGTACTAGTGACGGACTGTTTGGCGCAATGCTTAATCTACGACTATATAGTTACCATCTCCAAGATTGGGATTTTGATTCAGCGCCCTCGGATTAATAATATTTCCCACGTGAACCCAAAAATAATCAAAAGTCGGGATTTAAAAATATCAGATCAGGCATTTCGAAAATAATTTTGTAATTTGTCATCTCTGATTCAACAAAACTCAGTTTTAATGTTTTTAAATTTACTAGTTCCTGTCTGAAAAAAGTACCTACTAATTACAGCTTAAGTAGGATCATGGATTATTTCATTAAGCAGGATATTTAGGAATAACAATAAACCAAGTTTAAACTTCATCAATCACTCTCTTGAATCTCGGGACTAGTTTACTTAGTTTGAACTTGTTTTCATTCACATATAAGGTATTCTAGTCGTTTTCCTCGACAATAATGAACTTCTATAATATAAGGTTTTTCTCAATCAAGAATGAATTGAACGAAAATATCAAGAATAAAGACCTTTATTACAAAAATGTTATAAATCTTATGTTCTTAAATGTTATTATGCTAATATTCCTTAGCTTTTGTAATGTTACTATGATATCAAGATTATATTATTATCCTATTACTATAACGATCATTATTGGCAAGCTACTCTGATTTTCAAGACGTCATCATCATCATCGTCGCAATTTCTCATTACAAGTGATTGTAATAATTTTCAATGGATAATAATAATTCGCATTATAATCTCAGATTATTAGGAGATTATTAGGACTATAATCTGCATCCATGTGACTGTTGGTATAAACTGGGAAATAAACATTTTTGGAAACGTACAACATATTTCTCCCAAAAATGTGCATTTTCCAGTTTAAATCAACAGTCACATGGATGCAGATTAGAGTCCTAAACATCCCAATGATAATAATCCCATTGATTAAAATGCGAATTATTATAATAAAAAATTATCCTAATCCTAAAATAACTCTGTAAATAAATTCAAAACAATGCAAGCTAAAACTTCACACTTAGGGCTATTTAAAAATTAATAGATAAAATAAAAATAATAATCAAATACCCTTTTCAAACTTTTAAAATATTATCGGAGCTTTAACTTTTTCGGAGAATGGACTAAAGCAGTTAGGGCTATTTCAAATTTAATAGATGAAATAAAAATAATAATCAAATACCCTTTTTAAACTTTTAAAATATTATCGGAGCTTCAACTTTTTCGGAGAATGGAACATATTTGTGTTAAAATAATATTTTTAGAATTTAAAAAGGGTATTTGATAATTTTTTCATTTTATCTATTAATGTAAGCTACTATACGCGATGAAAAAACATAATCTATCATTTGAATACATCAGCTATTAGAGTAATATATAATTAAGATTAAGGAAACAGATCGCCGAATTGGATCTGAATAGAACCAGTAAGATTGACTGGCAGAATAGTTAGCTGATAAAATAATATATAATATTATAAAATATTACAATACAATTTATAGTTTCTGAATTTTGTTTCGATTAAAGGTGATCTTCCTTTACGTTATCGAAAAAGTTATTTGCAACGAATACATTGCAGAATAACACTTCTTCCACGTGTAATCTCTGGTTTAAGAACCTGAAACAGAAAAATTATTCCAATACATTAATAAGTTGAAATTGATAAATACATTCAAACATAATTGAATAAACAGCAAGGGCACAGTGAAGTTGAGTGTTGAATTTACTTCCAAGATGATATAAACTTATACAGTACTTTTCTAAAGATGAAATTATATCCAATGACACTTTATAGGCCTACTTGGACCTTGGGCCATATAGTAGATCCTGGACCAGGACTCCAAGCTCTGAGCTCTGGCCTCATCCTCGACCCCAGACCTCGAGTATAGCGTCGATCAAGGCCAAGACCCTGACCTCGACCTCATACTACCCTTACCCTAATCCTACGTGCAGGTTTCAGACTGTACATACCCTTAGCAGTTGCAGACTGCGTCCTATCCTCACGCAGTCGCTGATTGCGGTTCTGACTGCACATACCCTTAGCAGTTACAGATTGCGCCCTATTCTCAGTAGTTTCAGATTGCTAACCTTATAACCACTTTCAGCTCGAGGTTTCAGACTGCCTGCCGTCACGTGCAGTTTCAGATTGCACAATACTTGAATAACAATAAATTGTAATTGTTGACCCAGTGCCCTGATTCAACACCCTGTATCCCAAAGGACGTCGAGACAGCCCCAGAGGACCCTTGATGTCCTCTACACGCCCCCATTCTCTAGCACGAGGACAACGGTGCACCTAGAAAGCAACCCGACCTCTACCTTTGCGCCTCGGCCCCGACCCACAGCCGACTGAGACCAGTCATCCACGAGCGACACCTGGGGATTTGCCTGGTACCTTGGAGTGTTGTCCATATAAAAACATTTACTGATAAAACTGTCCTGTTAATATTGTAGATATTTGTTGCTTACTGACGTATATAATCATATAACATACTTATATAACTATATAATTATTAATATTCATGCAGATTTAAAAGTATTTCTAATGGGGTTTCTTGATATGAAAACTATCTATGGACACACAGCTCCAACACATATATTATTCTTCAATATAAAAGATTCACCTTCTTTCTGGTCAGATCCCGATTCAGAATCAGCGGGCAGTCCGACGGTGGAAGTTTGACCGTCCCCATCTTCAGTAGCAGGAGATACGGCTGATAAAACGACAAAATTGTGTCTTGATTAGCGACAAAGATCTTCAATCTTCATTAATCATCAGTAGCTAATGAGGGTGTTTCAGAAGTAGTGTCGAGCATTTTAGGGTATTGTTCCTTGGTAAAGAACATACCTAAATATCACTTTCAAAATGTTTGAAAGTCCTCAATTACTCATACAGTCGCCATTTTTATTTTCTCATCTTCATCTAATCTTTCAATTTTATAATTCTGTAGCGGCCTTGAAAGGGTACTTTAGTGGTCAATGTAAAGTCAGCTGATAAATCAATAAAACCAGTTGGAAGTTCATAACTTCGATAGCTATTGAGATAATTAGCAAAATAAGCTAAAAACCTAAATGTTTTAACTTTAAAGGGATATAAATGGATATTCAATTGTTGAACAATATTTTAAATTATTTCATCTTGTAGGAAATTAAATTTTGAAGAAAAAATGTTCAGTGACTTTTTCGTTTAAAACGCACCCAAACCTCACAAATCAGGATTTAAAGAAGACAAAACAGACAAAAAAGCAGTTATGAAGAGATTGCTGTTTTGACTTCTAATTCCTGATTTGTGAGGTTTGGGTGTGTTTTAGACGAAAAAGTTACTGAACATGATTTCTTCAGAATCAAATTTTCCACAATATTAAATAATCCAAAATACTGGTCAACAATCAAATATCCTATTTCTACCCCTTTAAAGTTGTAAAATGTAGTTTTTCGGCTTTGCTAATTTAATAATTTTGCTAATTATCTCAATAACCATTGAAGTTACGAGCTGATTGGTTTTATTCGATTTCTCAGCTGATTTTACATACTTATGTTCACAATAGTACTCTCTCAATGCCGCTACAAAATAATAAAATTGAAAGATTAGATGAGAATGAGAAAACAAAAATGGTGGCTGTGTGAGTAACTGTTGAGAACTTTCAGACATTTTGAAAATGATATTTATAATATTATGATATTTATGGGTATGATTTTTACCAAGGAACAATACCCTAAAATGCTTGACACTACTTCTGAAACACCCTGTGTAACTCATTTAATATATCAATACTATATAAATTGTAACACAGATAAGATTATTATTATAATACAATCTATTTAATTCATGTAGAAAGAGAAATATTTCGGTTCAACGACTATATAAAAATTTATAGATAGATCACCACAGCATATACTTATAGATGGAAGCACAGACACATGTCCTAATCGTATTTTCTCAATTTTTATGATAATATTAAAAAAAGGTTATGCTCAAATTCACAATTGATGAGTAAAGCATTGTAATTATCATTAAATTAATCTCAATTGAAAAATTTTAAAAATGAGAAAATTTAATTACAGAGAAGTCATTTGGATTGATATAGTTTTAAAACATACCTCTCTCTCTTTTTATCTTTCCAAAAATGCTATTTTCCTCTTCAAATCGTTCTTTATTTTCCTCAATTTCTAGCGATCTTTTTTTATTTTGTTGAATTTTCTGTTTGGTGGGGAATAAGCTGTTGAAATGAGAAACAATAAGTGACATGTCAATACGGTACCAGTGATGAGTCTATTGTAAATCAACACAAAGTAAAAGAAAAAAATATTTAAAAAAAATATATTTTCAGTGCTCCCTCTACATTCGTGGTAAAGTGGACTTTACTGTCCAAACTTCACCACTTCATTAAAATACATACATTAATATAGCATGTACGTTTCAAGTTTCACTCATATTTAATGGCAGTCAGTCAATAAACATTTGAGCCTACCGGTACAGATTTTCATAAAATTCGGCATTCAACATTTAGATCTCCCACTTGATACAAAAAATAAATAGAACAATTCAAACCCAAAATTGATTAGTTTTCTTTTATACTTCAGACGAAACACGTTTCATGTCCAAACCTCTTTCGCCTACCATAACAGGCTACAGGTAATTGAGGGTTCAAAAACTTTCTTAAATACAACACTAGCTGCTGGGTTCGATCTCAGGTCCATTGGATCATGAATGGCACTTATTCCCACACAAATTATTATTGTAAGAACTTATGGCTACAGTCGTATAACTGGGGAGCACTCTTTCGAATACCATGATATGGTATTGCATTATAATCAAAACACTAATAACTATATACAGGATTTAGGTTGGATATAGTCTGACCTAGCAAAGAAGAGCCTCTGCAAAGATGGGAGAATGACTCCAGCTAGGTCAATATTGTTTCAAAAATTATTAATATGGTCTCAAATTGTAGGAAACAATTTGATCTACTATTAAGACCACATTTATAATTCTTTCAACAAATATTGACCAAGCTGGAGTCATTTTCCCATCTTGCCAGAGGCTCTTCTTTGCTTGGCCAGACTATACATGACTGGAGCCGCATGTATGAGATTTTACTAGACTAAACTAACTAATCATACACCATTTTAAATCATACATATATAATTATTTTTACATCATTAATCATAAATAATAAAACATCATTTTTCTGGGCGCGGGTACTTTTCTGAAAACTTTTGGGTATTGTGAGCAACTATCAGTGAAAATTTTGACACAAGTAGGCCTATAGTCTGTGCAAGCAGAGAAGACCCTCTGGCAAGATGAGAAAATGACTCCAGCTTGGTCAATATTTGTTCAAGAATCAATAATTAAATTTCGTCTTCAAAGTAGATCAAATTATTTTCTACAATTTAAAATCAAATTGATATAATTTTTGAATCAATGATGACCGAGCTTGAGTAATTTCCCAGCTTGCTAGAGGGTCTTCTTTACTTGGACAGACTATATAACACCACAGCCAACGAAGCTCAGCGTCCGTATAACATCTTCTAAAAGCTGATGATGTGGATTTTGCACCAAAGATCAAGTCTGTTTCGTCTCTTCCTTCCAATAGTTTGGTACAAATAGTCTGAAAAACTGATCCGGACCAGCCGAAAACAATGTATTTATTGTCACTCTATTTTCCAGTCAACTGGTCCGGTACACTTTCTCAGACTATTTGCATACAATATCAGCTGTTGAAAGGAGCTTACAATGAACATCACCGCCTAAATATTTGCTGTGAACTTTAAGGTTCTACATCCACCTGTCAGATGGTACTATTTGGTATAGTCTGTCCAAGCAAAGAAGACCTTCTGGCAAGATGAGACAATGACTCAATATTGGTTCAAAAATTATTGATTTGGTCACAATTGTAGGAAACATTCTGATCTAAAAGTTGAGACCAAATCAATATTTTTTGAACCTATATTGACCGAGTTGGAGTCATTTTCTCATCTTGCCAGAGGGTCTTCTTTGCTTGAACAGACTATAGTTGACATTTGATCGTCAACGATCGACCTGCCGGTCTATTATGGACTAAGGTTTCCTCATAAATTTGCTTTAAATAGTCCACATTAATTTCCTTTAAATAGTCATATGGACTATTATATTATGGTCTATTATATGGGCTGACGGTTTCCTCATAAATTTGCCGTTTTTCACAGTCACAGTCCGAACTGTTAGTCGATGTGGACCCTAATAATTTACAACGATTACATTGTAAAATTTAATAATAATTATTGACTGGAAGCTCACCGTTTTCTCTCCTCAATATACTCCTGAACGTAAATGTCGTGCAGTATATCTTTTAGGATACTGTCATTATTTTTGACTCCCGATTCGTCCTCAATTTTCACGTTTTCGTCGATGACCTTGTGGAACAATTTACATTAAAAAAATATTGAATTCAGCTTCACTATAATTCACTGTAATATGTCTTGAGTAGTGAGAATTCTATGATTATATATAGTATAGTTGCATAGATCTACCACATCATTTGAATAACTGTATATATTGTTTTTCTATTGATTGTATTGTACATTGCTTTTCTATTGATTGTATTGTATATTGTTTTTCTATTGATTGTATTGTATATTGTTTTTCTATTGATTGTATTGTATATTGGTTTTCTATTGATTGTATTGTATATTATTCTTCCCTTGATTGTCAATTTAGTATGAATTTACAAATAAAGAATACATGAACTTTGCTAACTATTTTTTGAGTAGTTGTGAAGGTGATATTGTGGTAGTTATCCATATTAAATGAAAAGACAAAAAGTTGTCAAACCACTGATTTCAATCCAGATTTCAGTGGTTTGGCAACGTCTTGTCTCTTCATTTAATTTGCTATCATAGAACATTTTGCATTTGAGAATAATTCTTTCAACTTTGTAAGTTAAACTGTAATAGAGCAAGTTGCCTTTGAGAATGATGAATTGAACTCTAGTAATTTGTATTGAACAATACGTTACTGTATACAATATTCTTAGTTGTAATATCAACTTCTTCTTTGTAATCGATCATGTTTACTGACATGTAATACTGTCAACTAATTTCGAAAATAGAAAAAATGAACTAAAAAATGAAATAGTTCTCTTATCACTGAACTCATCGCTGAACAAAACTATGAACTAGCCAGGTTGATATATTTTGCTTTTCCCAGTACGGTTCAATAATTATTCCCAGTAATATTCTTCAGTACGAAATTTTGATTTGGGAAGGAGCAGGTAAAATTCACTTGGAAAAGTTATTCATTAGAAATAAGCAAACACGAATCCAACCGATTGTATGGCCTGCCCAAACAAAGAAACATTCTGGCAGGATGGGGAAATGACTCCAGCTCTGTCGTTAATTATTACTTTACAGATTGAAAAGTTGGTCTCAAATTGTAGATCATAATATTTCCTACAATTTAAGATCAAATTTTCAATTTTTGAACCAATATTGACCCAGCTGGAGTGATTTTCCCCATCTTGCCAGAAATGTTACACAAATGAGTGAACCTAATAGTTCGAAGATGGTCACCAATGACCGCCTAATTATAATATTATATTTCATGCATGGATTATTAAAAATAGTTATCTATCCATTATTCTGATAAACCTTATGTCTTTTCTCACTATCAATTTTAATATTCGATGATTGAAAAATATATTTTTATGGATCCGTAGTTGTAGTTTTAGTGTAACTTTAGGTTTCATAATAGATATATTATTTTTAAAGACGTTTTGCGAATAAAATGTAACTTAAGTAAGATCTCAGGCTGAGGTCTTTGTGAGATCTCAGTTTTTCATACAATTTTTGTTTACAATTTAACTTATTTATTTTTTATCCTAATTTTTTCTTTGTTTGATAATTATTTATTATGTGATTATTAAATAAATTGATCAATTGATTTCACTGGGCTGATGTGTTGAACAAATCCAGAAAAATTTTTCAGATTGTTACAGCTTGATGCAAGAAAACAAATAATGAAAAGGACAAGAATTACAATGCGAACTTATTCAGATTTTATCGTTTGGAAACTAACCTCTTTTTTGAATGTTATTAATGGCTCAACGCCATCAATAATTTTCGCCTCTTCCTTAATTTTTGGAGCTTCTTTCTTTTCATCTGTAATTTCAAAAAAAGAAAATAGTTTTTAAAATTTCTAACATAATTGAAAATAATCCCATAATGTAGGCTATGCTTCAGAATGATCATCTTCTTAATTTTGAATTTTCGAAAAGAGAACTTTAGATTTTATAATTATAAGTCTGATCCACTGGCGGCTCGTACTCATAAAATAGGTGAAGTGCCCGTATATTTTACTGTACAGCACTTCACCTGTTTCGTGGGCACGCCAATGGTCTGATCAAAAATGACGGACAAAATTTTCAATTTCACAGCTGAGTAACTTGATTAAAAATACTGTACTAGGTTATGATTAGCTGTAGAATAGAATAGAATAGAATAGAATAGAATAGAATAGAATAGAATAGAATAGAATAGAATAGAATAGAATAGAATAGAATAGAATAGAATAGAATAGAATAGAATAGATACAATCGATTCAAATGTTACAGGAAAATGAAAATCAATCAAGTGATACATTACATAGGAACTTAGGAAGGTGAAAGGAGAACAAAAAGAAAGATACGGTAAATATACTATTGAAAGAGAAAAAGAGTTACTAAAAAAGTTCATCCTCTATTGAACTGTTTATTATTCCATTGGTTTTTCAAGCAATGTATTGGATCTTTCATTAATATGTTTAGTTATGCAATCTGGGATATTATTTTTTGCTAGGTATTATTATTGTTTTGTGCGTTAGGTATTGTCATACCAGGAGATTCGGACAGCGGAGTTTCTGTCAACTCCATTGACATATCATTGCGAGAACACTGAGAAACCTTGATTTGGTGCTGCTTCTTGCCGCAGGATATGTAGCGATTGTGCATTTTATTGGCCGCAATGGCCGCTGAAATCTCAGAGTCCATTTGGATTAATGCTTCGCCTGGTTGACCCTGGAAATTATAAAAATAAATAAACTTATTACCTTCAGAATAGAAAACAAGACAGGCAAATAGTACATGAGATATCTGATACAATTTTACAATTACAATACATATACAACAGTGGGCTAGTATACAACAGTGGGTATACATATACAACAGTTAGTATATATACATATATATATATATATACATATATAGCATATATATATATATATATACACACATATATATACATATATACATATATATATACATATATACATATATATACATATATAGCAGTTAGTATACATATACAACAGTGGGCTATGTATACAATACATATGCGCAGTGGGCTAGGGCGTCACAACCTTCAGTCCGCTAGCACTGCCGCAGGTCTGGGTTCGAATCCCAGTGGCATGGCTGTTTTTCACCTCATCAATCACCTTTGCACTCAACGTCCATTACCCACGCACAAGCTGAAATGCTTATGTGGGCATCATCAGCAATAAAAAAAAAAAAAAAAAAAAAGAATTGAATTTTAGTAAATTAATTATTATAAGGTGTTTCAATTAGTAGATCAACTCCTACCAATGTATTAGGAAGATTCTTTGAGTAGTTGTGAAGTTAATATTGTGGTTGTTATCAATAATAAATGAAAAGACAAGATATTTTTTTGCATCTTGTCTTTTCATTAAGTATTAGGAAGACTGAACTAGGTACACTACTATAAGGAGACTTAGCCCTTTTGCAAGGTTTTTGAAATAGGGGTTTTAATACTTCCAATGATTATTCAGACTTGAAATCTGTGAATAGTGTAGAAAAGACCTGAAGCTCGCTCTAAATAATCATTTCAAACAATTTTCTATTCAGATGAAAATAAACTATAATAGAAATAAAAAATTGGGTCGTCTTCCAAGTTCCTCCTACTACAGTGAATAAACACGTTACCGGTAGTGATTTTCAAAATTTTCATTTTTATGGAATGTTGATGAGAGTTAAGTGTTACCCGAGTATTGCTGGTGATGTGCACGCCCTTTTCGACGATGTTGTAAGTATACTCTTCGAGGAACTCTAGAATAGTCTTCTCCGGGTTCTTGTCATAAGGAAGTCCGCGCAGGCGGATGCAATCCTTGAGGGCGTTTCCTTGAGGATCCATCGAACGATTCAAATCCTAACACATACGTTACATTTCAAATACGGTAATATTCTGTTATCAATGAGCAATGAGGAGACAAGGAAGAATATAATGAAAAGAATTCCATGCGGCATAGTCAAACAATAATCCATCACAAGTTTTTTGGAGTTTGCAATAAAAATGAAGGAGATGTTGTCTGCAAATAGTGCGTGTAACTATACCGCACCTGTTGTCTAGAGAATAGTTACAAATATAATCTGTGGATATAGTGGGTGTCTCGCTGGGTAAGTGATAACGCATCTGTGGACTCGGATTCGAGTCTCGTCCGGGAAACAATTCTTTGGCCACAGCACTATCACAAATACGGCCGTCGGCCAGACCTAAAAAGTGACTACTTTTATCCATCATCCATCTCATAAACCACGCACAAGCATATGACCTCATGTGGGCTACACCCTAAGAAAAAAATACCTAAAAAGTAGTGTCATCTATCATCCTGCGCATTACCCACGCACAAGCATATGACCTCATGTGAGGTTCACCCTTAGAAAAAAAACGAACATAACAGACTTTAGTCAGCTGGTCCGATACAGTTACTATAAGACCGAGTTACTTGCACTATAGCCTACTCTATTCACGATCACTTGAGACAAAATAAACAACCTTTTTGCGTGTGCGTGTGTGTTTGCCTAGTGTAATAATATAGTAGGTCTTCATCTATGCAAAACGGTCAGACGGTCGGTCGCAGTCGATCAGCTGTAGCCCATCACAGCTCTTGTCTTGAGCTGTGATTGGCTTCAGTCCGATTTGTCTTGTCTCATATCAAGACTCTTGTCTTCAGCGGAGATAGGCTACAGGTGTTCGACTGTGGCCGCCCGTTCTGCATAACTTATAGAAGAAGACCTACAATTCACGCACACACACACAAAGTTAGTTCATTTCGACTCAAGTGATCGTGAAGAGGGTAGGCCTATATAAAATATAAGTAACTTAGTTATCAATATACTCTAGTCAGCTGATCCAGAAGGCTACAGTAGTTTACTCAGAGTATTTGCAGACAGCTGTTTTTTGATTGAATAGGAAACAGACGAAACTACCTTAATTTATTCATGCAATAATAATGTAGTACTAGCTAGGTAGGTAGCCTACTGTACAAAATTGATATTTCTTGCCAGACATAAATATTATTCGTTAGTGGGTGCGTAGGGGGTTATGTTTATTAATAACAAGTATTGTTGTAGCCTACCAGCAACTACAATACCGGTTACACTTTTTATAGGCTAGCAAAATTGCAAAAAATACCGAATGAAATGTTTTGTTCACTCCCGTGAATGTGACTTCTATAACTATATTATCATTGGATTTGTTGTTATCAATTGCCCGTTTTCACATGGCCTCATATTTACAGTAATTTGAGAAAAAAAATTAAAACATCCAATAGCAATTAATACTCGGATAATCATCAGTCTTCTCACACTTTGACTCACTAACTTTGTAACTTTGAATGAAGCCTTATTTTTTATGAAGGACCAGAAATTTTCATCAGACCTTTGCGGAAAGTGTTCAGGACAACCCTGAATGGAAATCTGAATCCATGAATGTATGATTTGTAATCTTACATGTGAGGGGACGCTACAACCGATGTGAGCCTTTAGAAAGAAACACGTGCTATCATAAGCCATGATTAAATTCGTCTTAACTTGAAAATGTTTAATAAAGTACAACTTTGTTGTTTAAATTGGTTCTAATCTCGATAGTAACACAATGATTTACTTACTTGATGTTTTTTATCAGTCAACTGGGATCTGGGGATGCAATTTGCAAATGAGCCAAATGTGCCGTTCAAGATTGAAGATAATGTGCGTTGCATAGTGGTGCTGGATCTGTTGTTCTGTGCGGCTACCACAACTACGACAAACAAAAAGGCCGACGCGACACAGCTTCGACAACCCAAAAAGGCCAATATGTCATAGCATCGAAAAGCAAAAAGACCGACACGACGAAACATCAACAAGTACAGTTACTCCAAGCAAGGGCGTATCCAGGATTTTTTCTAGGGGGGGCAAGCAAGTATTTTTTTGCAGAATATAAGAAAGTTGCCCCCTTTCCCCCTCTCTCTTTAGTGAGGGAGAGGAGGGAGGTTTGACAGCCATAATATTGTTCAGTTACAATATGTATTTAAAATATTTACTCAGTGCTTAATTTGTAAAATTAAAAGTTCTGGTACAGAGGCGGAAAATTGGTGAGGGGGGTCCGGGGGTTCTCCCCTGAAAAAAAAACGGAAATTCAACTTCTCAAAATTCATTTTAGAGTTATTTTTAAGCTTTCAGTTGAGTATTCTTACCATCATCCTTCCATATTTTTAAATAAAAAATTCAAATGATTTACTACAGGAGTAGTGAGTAGGCTACTCAGAGGAGCTTGTACGGCGGCGTACCAGTGCGTACCGTCACAAATTAAGCCCCGCATTTTATCATGAAAATAGAAAATAGGAACAATTTTTCAATTATTATACAATCAGAATAATTTGTTAAAATTATTTTATGGGTAAATAATTTCAAGTCCATCTATTTTTTATGGTTACAAACTAGTTTAACACAAATAATTCATGAACATTTTATTACTGGACTATATAACATAGCTTATAGAATGGCTATTCAGCTGTGTATGAGATTATTGGAAAAAGTAGAGTGCAGAAGACCCCAGATTCAAAAGGAAGTTTTGAAAACATTTCCAGCAATTCCAAAATCCATAGTAAATTCATAGATAAATCAAGGTAAAATTGATTAGATATGGTTAAACTACAATTTAATGGTTATTCTTGTATTGATGAATTTGCTGAGAACTCATTTAATACTCTCTCTTCAATCTGGTCCTTGTTTTCCTTCAAAAATTTACGATTGATACTGATTGAGCACAACCCCGTCAATCTTTCCTCTACTATTCAGCTTGTGAGCCTTGTCTTTACCCAATGAAGGGTACTAAATGATTTTTTAACTGTTGCTGTGATAGGATTGATGGTTGATGGGAAAACACTTGGAATGCCTTTGCCTTAGAATGCCTTCATACACTATACCATACCTAGTAATTGGAAATAGTATTAGCCTTTTCCAAAAGTGTAGCTACTTCAATTTCCTTCAACTCATATATTTTCAAATACATTAAATTTTTCTATTTTTTTCAAATACATTATACCACAGCTCCAATCCCACAGTCATGGATTCTAGCTCATAAAATTTCATATGGAAGACTCAGAATGTTTTTTTTAATTCTCTAGAGTTGCTCTTTATTTAAAGGATGGGGAAAATAAAATGAGAAAGCAAGAGCATTCTCATTTGAAAATATGACTTCCAATGACTGATTGAGAGAGTCATAATAAGGAATTATCATTTAACTTCTCCAGTATTCAATTGGTAGATTGGATATTCAGATGAAAGATAACTTCTGTAAGTCTCTGATTTCAAAATCTTCATAATTTAGTTGAGAATAGCAAAAAAAAAATATATATTTATATTCTGTAACTGACCTCCCCTGCCACTGCCATAATACGCTCATGGGACATTAGGAGTTTGTCGCCAAACAGAGTAACTAGAGAAAAAGTGTATAAGAATTGATTTTCTCAAAGAATCGGTGACTTATTCAAATCTTTCCGTTAAACTGGCTAACCTTATAAACTATTAAGGATGAAGAAGTGTCAGAGAGAAAGCAAGAGTATTCTCATTTGAAAATCTGACTTCCAATGAATGTTTGGATAGTGAAGATGAGGGATTATCAATGATCTGATACAGAATTCGATTGGAGACTGAAATGGAAGTTTTGAGCCCGGTGTCAATGACTTTGCAATCTTTGAAATTAAGTTGTAAATTTAATGATAATAATGATAATAATAATTTATTATTTTATTTTATTTACTTTAACTGTGGATTTATTTTTTTAATAACAAAAAATCTGTCAACTTCTAGGGGGGGGGCAACTGCCCCCCCGCCCCTTCCTGGATACGCCCATGATTCCAAGCTTTATGATGGGGGAAACTAATCTATATAATAGTCTAGTCTAATCAAAGAAGATATAATAGTATTCACTAATATTAGACTAATATTATAGTGCAGTCAAATAAGTAAAAATTGGAGGAACTGGCTGAAAATATGCGGATATGATCAGAGAAAAAGGCTGAATAAGGAATAACATCCCCTGTGATTCAGTCGCAACCTTGGAAAAACTGTGAAATCTACATTTTAAATATTGTTTTTTTGTGAATTGTAGCCGAATCAAGCATCAGACAAAAACATTTGATAGGAAATTTTCTTGTAGGAAATATAATTTTGGAAATATCAAGACCAATTGTAACTCTGAACCATTAACCATTTTGAGTTGAATTTTTTCATAGGATTGAAAATTTAATGTTTTTATTACTTATCAAGTTTGTAATTATAAACTTGGAACCCACACATTTATATTTCGAAATTCCTTTCATAAAAATGTATTTTTTATTTGAGACCAAATCCAGACTTCTAGGCTATGTTCAGTATTTTTTTATAGCCTCAGCGATTTTAGAGAACCCTTACACTCCCAAAACCCCTAAAATTGCATGTTATATCACAAAATAATAACTTAAAATATTGGGATTGGCTTATATCTTTGTAATTCTGTTCCTGAGAGCCTAGGGTATCATGAGCTTTGTTTGTCCAACCAGAAATATCAAAGGATTTTTTGGCTGGGTCAAAAGCATTCCCTCAATTTTCAAAAATATATCTTTCCTCACAAATTTATCCTGTAATAGCTCATCGTTCTTAGCTCATCACAACTGTATACATTCCTATATTATAATGTCAAATTTACTTGAAAATTCCAATTTTCAGACTTTAATGGTAGGTACCGTGTTTAATAATACTGTACCTACTGATTGGAAACTCAAATTTTTTTACATTGAGAACTTTTCATAAGTAGAGAAAACCTTCCTTTAGTTAGTATTTGAAATCCAACAAAAATTAGCCCGGTAAAAATGATTTTGTTCAAATTGAGCTATTTCCGCGCACTGGTTTCAAAAATCAGCATGATGTTGGTTGCAATTAACAGTTAAACGTAAAAGTTGAAAAATTTTTGAGTAGGGGGCGAAAGTCAGGAGGGGAATTTTTTAAGTTTTCATAATTTTCTGGTTATGTGATTGCCTCCCTTTTTTCAAAGATGTAAAATAAATTTATATCAGATGATGGTAGGTAAGAAATCTTCTTGATTACTCAGTCAGTTGATTTTTGGCTTTATATTATAAGGGGCTAGATTTACTAGTTTGAATATTATCATACAATTAAGACTGAGGTAAATTCAGAATTATTTCAAAAATTAGTATGTGACAGGTATAAGGTATAAAGGTAAAGTGAGATTGTTGGGAATAAAACAAGAAAGTGACGATCTTTGGAGTTTTCAACAATATTTATTCTTCAAGATTAGGCTATATGTTAGATTAAGAGAATGAGAAAGGAAAAAATATTTTATAAAATGAGCTATTATTCTGCTCTTCTGTAATAACATTTCATTAAAACAACAATTATTTTCACTGCTCAAATGAAATGATTGCCCATGTATGTAAAGTTTCAAAATTAATACCATACCATATTGATTGTGCTAAAGTAACTTAATTAAAGTCACAAGTTTACTCTGAACAATTATAATATTGTTCCCTTGACATTTAGAAATTCGAATAAACTCATAAGATATATTCATTTTTCAATCTTTGAGATTTCTGTTGATAAAAATATGCTAAAGATTACATGAATAATGAGCAAATTCTATACAATGCTCGCAGAGTAATGAGTACACTCTTTATAATTTAATTCTAAAAATAATAATAATTACAGTATCTGACATAATTTTATATCATGAAATAATACATAGGTACTTGTATGTTTATGACGCCAAGCACCTCATAATATTTATCATTTTAAACCTTTAAAAAGTTCGCCATGGCTAGAATAATGATTGAACTAGATTCTTTTTAAACGACCTTGAATAAATCTCACAATAAATCAATACTTATGAAACTAATAAAACTTATAAATGAATAACTAAATGTTCAAATAATGAAAATCAAAGTACCTACCGTACCCTTTTTAAAATATATTTATTTTGCATAACATGTTTCGGCGTTCTTGAGCCATTCTCAAATGCAAATAAACAAGTAAAAATAATAAACTTGGTTATTTGCATTTGAAAATGGCTCACGAACGCCAGAGCATGTTATGCAAAATAAATATATTTCAAAAAGGGTACTTTGATTTTCATTATTTTGAGATTTTGATAAATACAGTAGCCCTGAGAAAAAAATTATTATATGAATAACTAGATACAACCTGAAGTTTATGACAACATATCCTTGTAATACATTCATTCACATATTATAGTAACTAATATTTGCATATAACCTTTATCATTAATGCAATAGCGTAAAGGCCTATTCAGAAATATTGTATCATTACATCATTGGAAAAAAAGAAAAATAGTGATTTTGAAAACATTACAAGCTCAATATTATTAGTTAAATACTGTAGTTTTTTCAAATAATGAGGAATTATGATATAGAAATTGCTGTTCAACGTACTCATACTATGAGATTTGAAACCTGATTAAACATTTATCAGCTTGTGTTAGAAATCTTGGAAGTCGTTGTCTGATTGCCTCATACAATTAGTGAATCATACAAGCAGAAAATAAAAAATATGATATAGTCTGGTCGAGCAAAGCAAAAATTCTTACAAGATAGGGAAATGACTCCAGCTCGGTCAATATTGGTTCAAAAATTGTAAATTTGATCTCATATTGTAGAGAAAATTTTGCTCTACAAAGATTTGAGACCAAATTTTTAAACAATATTGACCGAGCTGGAGTCATTTTTTTCCCTATCTTGCCAGAATGCCTTTCATGCTCGACCTCTATTCCTATACCTTTTTACAATATTCATATTCAATCTAAGAATTATTTTTCTTCTAGAATATAATTCATATTAATTTAAAAAATAACATTGGGCTTATTTGGAGATAGATAGGCTAGGCTACATAGTAAATTATGTAAACTGCGGTTATCTGTAGGTGTTTTAGTAAATTCAAGCTTACTTTGATTGATAAATAGGTAATAAAATATAGTTTGTTAGTCATTTAATTCTAAAAATCTGAATGGAACTGATATGTATACCTATACTTTGGTATTCAGCTTCATTACTTGTCACCCCTACTCATAATTAATTTTGAATAATATTGATTTTTATGAAATTTAAAGATCAGTTCACTGATCAAAATATATTTTTTCAAGAAATTAACATTAATTGAATCTAATTCCGTATGATTTATCTCAATTTCTCGAGATATAGTAACATTTTGATTTCTTAATATAGTGATACTTAATTTCTATAGATACTTATTTCCGTGATATAGTAATAGTGATTAGAATAATATAATAATAGGAGTACATTGAACTCCAGCTATAAATTGAGGATTACATTTTTGTAGAATATAATTATTAATTCAGCCTTTACCGAGGATAGGCGTCCTTGATTTCAGCCAATCTGTAAAAAATACAAAAATTATAAGCCTACTCATGATCAATACAAGGTACAAACATAGTTTATTCATTTAGATACAAACACAAAGTTATAATAATCAGAGATATGACACAGGGTCTTCCCAAACTATCTCAATCCCAATTTTATAAAAAGTTTAGTTCAAAAAAGGCTGAAAAGAGTAGAACAGACCCTTCAAAAACATTGAGTCACTCGCTGGTTAGCCTACAGCTGATTATCATTCAATCGATAATCACAAGGAATTATGAAATTTAAGAATTTTTAAATTATTAAATTTATGAATTTTAATTATTATTAAGTACCTACGCAACATAGTGTTGGTGAGCTACTTCTTGGAGAAAAATTTAATCATTTTCTCATAATTTCAGATCAATTCCTCTAATAAGTGTAGTCCTGCACAAAAGCCTTAAGAGTGGCAGTAGTAGTTGGCAAACTGCCGAACGGCAGAATTATGTCCCATAAGAACAATGTACTTATTTTTTATAAATCTTTTGGAACAGATAGAGCCTCTATTTATGGACAGAATTTCATTGGAAAGATAACTCAATTCTCCAGGGCCGTCACTTTTTACTTTTTCGATTTCAAGTTTATTTATTTATTTATTGAGAGAGAGACAACACACACAATCATAATCATGATAGGGAAAGAGAAAACAGGCACGTGCCCTTCACTATCTCGATCCCAATAATTTTGATGAAAAGTTCAGTCCAGAGAAGGTTATGTATCTTGGAATCTTCTAAACATAGATATTTTGATGCTAAAATAATTACTAGAGGATTTTGGATTTTGAAGGTTGTTTAGTTCAATACTTTTTAAGTTAACTAATTAATTATACAATAGTTATTAAAATAAACTTAAGATCAAAAAAGTGAAAAGGGACGCCCATGGGGAATTTAATTATCTTTTCAATGAAATAATGAACGTGAAATTCTGTCCATATATAGAGGCTCTATGTGTTGCAAGAGATTGATAAAAATTACATTGTTCTTATGGGGCTTGATTTTGCCGTTCGGCAGTTTGCCGTCCACTACCATCCACCCACGTTCATGTGGGGTCCCTTAGATAAATCTATATCTATAAAAGCGAAATGGCAATGACTGACTGACTGACTGACTGACTGGCTGACTGACTGACTGACTGACTGACTGACTGACTGATTCATTCATTCATTCATCACCAGAACAAAAAATCCACTGAACCGAATGCGTTCAAATTTGGCAGGCATGTTCAGTTGGACGTTTAGACGCGCGCTAAGAACGGATTTTAGGAACTTTTCACGGATACGCCAAATATTTAGGTTTTTCTATAGTTTTTCGGCGTTTCCTCAATTTTTTTGAGAACCAATCGGTAGAAAATGTTGATATTTGGTAGGTAGGTTCAGATAAGGTCTAGAAATGTTGTGTTAAGATATTTTTGAATTCCATTCAAGATTACGCCAGTAATCAGGTTTTTCAAAATTGAAGATGTATTGCGGGTTGCATATCTTCCGCCTTGATAGACCAATTCTTACTGTGCATTCAATGGTTCAGCGAGATTATAGATAAACTAATTTGGAAGATATTGAATCAAGTTTCAAATTATGTCCGATATAGTTCCCAAGGTTACGCTCAATATTAGCGTTTTACTATTTTTCGGAATTTCCAGAGTTTTTCGAGAATAAATTGGTAGAAAATGTCGAAATTTAGTGAACAGGTCCAGATTAGGTCTAAAAATACTGTTTTCATTAAGTTTTGGATCCCTTCTGAACCGAATTCTCGCACTCTCAACTCACACTGTTTATCTCAACTCACACTGACAGAGGTTATGCAGGCGAGCGAAGCGAGCCTGTTTGACTCACTGACACTGCTGACACTGTGGGGGGGTCCAGGGGGCGGAGCCCCCTGGCTAGGCGGAAAAGACCTAGATATAGCTGGTGCCAAAAAATTGGCGGTTGGCGAATGACTGTTATTAATGCTCAGCTCCGTCAGGACAGTCGGTGAGCTGTCTGCGAGAGAAAATCGACTCGAGAGCATGCAATCTCAGCAAACCGGTTCGCTCTTACAGACAGCTTTCAGACTTTCATAACAGAGCTGAGCATTAATAACAGTGATATATTCGCTAACCACCACTTTCCTTGGCTTCTGCTATAGGCTACCGTATAGTATTCAGTATATTTAGTATTCAGTAGCCAAACTACTTGAAATTTATTTTTCTACTCAGAGTAAATGAACTGGAGTAATGATTCAGAGTGACTTATTTTTTTCTAGATGGTGGGGCCCACATGAACTCTCAGGCTTGTGCGTGGGTAATGAGAGGGGGTGATAATTGGAGATCGAGAGATCGGGCAGATGAGACCGACGGCTTATTGTTTTCTCTAAAAGACGGGAATCTGTCACAATGCTGTAGTCAAAATCAGTTCTCAACCTTTGAATCGAACTCGGAACCTTTTAATATCAGACCCGCGAGTTATCAAATATATTCCAACGAGCTACACAACCTTATAGCGATTAGCGTTTTATAGAAACGTTCATGGAACGATAACCATGAATGATAACAACTTGATTGAGAATAAGGTGATCTGAAATTTGTTCAATATTACACATTTTTCACTTTCAACGTGAAACGTTCCTTGAAAAGTTTTCTCCGCGGTGTGAGTTTTCTTATTTCAATTGAATTATTGTGAAATTTCTCATAATATTATTATATTTTCCCCCAAGAAAATGATTCGAAACCAATTTTTTGAAGTCTATGCCCGTTTATCAGAAAACCCATTGCCTGACTCATGGATTTGATTTTATAATATTTTTGTGGAAAGATATATTAAGTTTGTTAAAATCCGTTCAATTTTACGAAATTTAGGGACGTCCTTGTTCGTTTATTATTCTTGAAGGCTCTTTTATACTAAAATGAACCTGAATTCGGAGCGGTAAAGTAGTGTTATTCTAATGGAAAATTATCTCAGTAACGATATTCAAGTGATAAAACTGAAAAATAAATACGTATAAATAGTTCCCTAAGCTCGAGCTTGCTCTTTTAGTTCCTTATGTTTATTTGTATTTCTTATTGATCCATTTCGCTGTTATATTTCTACATTGTGAATTATTGTAATGCTTTTTCAAGGAATAAATAAATAAATAACTATTGTTGGACGTTATGAGCGATGGTGTTTTTGTCAGTTTCGACATAAATTACAAAAAAAACTGGAAACGTAACCAAATTTTTGCGGTTTTGGACACCCTGTAATACATCCTACATCGTACTCGTAAAGTCGTAAACCATCGCAAACTCATTGGTATCTTATTTCAGATGACCGAAATTGATTAAGATCATTTCCAGCAATCCATTACATTTCAAGGAGCTTGTAGAATCTTTATTATTATTAGGAGCTTGTTTAATATTATTGGTGGAATTTGAAGCGAACCAACATGGAGAGACAAAAAAGAAAAAAATAGTGGGATAGGGTGTGAGTAAGAAAAAGAGAACGGAGAATGCGAAGAGAATGAGAAGGGGTGAGTGAAAAAAGTGAAAGATGAGAAGGGAGTAAGAGAGCGGGTGTGAGTGAGAGAAAAAATAAATTAAGAAGGAAGTCAGAGACAGAATGAAAGTACGATTTTTTCTGGAGAGACACCGATTGAAAGTTGAAGGGAGTAAAAAGGGAGCGTAAGGTCGTCGGTCCCGACTGTCTTGAAAGCAGTCGTCATCTCTCATCAACACCCCACTCATTACCCACGCACATGTTTAGAACACATTCAAGCATCACCCTCAGAATTTTTTTTACACTTGATTTAAATAATACTGATTAGAAATAGCCATGCCTACTAAGAACTGCTAAGTGACTGAGAGACTGCTAGGAAGCAGGGATATCTTCAAGGAGATGGAATAATTATTACCACTGTCGGCTCGTACCCACGAAACAGGTGAAATGCCCGTAGATTCTACTGTACAGCACTTCACCTTTTTCGTGGGCACGAACTGCCAGTGATAATTACTACAAAAATTACACAGCATAACCATTCATAAATAATAATTATTTAAAGCACTCTAATTATTACTTGAAACAATGAAAATTTCCGAACAATAAAATGCCATTAAAATTATTGGTGTTCCTGGTTCTTCCCAGAAACTGGCCTATATAAACCATTCAATTGTTCAATTTGATAGAATTCCACTCTATATTGCGTCATCGATTCCTCCGAAAATCTAGCTGTCTCTTATTATTGATTGTGTCCAATTCAATCAAATATTTCTACTATATAGCCTAGACATAATTTACTTATTTTATTTTCCATTATAAGTCGAAAGAATTATTCTCAAAATTTCATTATTTCATTGAGCATTCCTGCTCAACCCCTCTTTAATGGTCTATTCTGTCCAAGCAAAGACGACCCTCTGGCAAGATGAGAAAATGACTCCAGCTCGGTCAATATTGGTTCAAAAATTATTGATTTGGTCTCAATCGTAGGAAACATACTGATCCACAATTTTTAGACAAATAAATATTTTTGAACCAATATTGACCAAGCTGGAGTCATTTTCTCATCTTGTCAGAGGGTCTTCTTTGCTTGGACAGACTATAAAGCAGACGCGAACGAAACTGACGTCTAATGCTGTTACTAATGCTGTGCTCTGTCAGAACAGTCTGAAAGCAGTCTACGGGAGCGAAACGGTTCAGCTGAGATCGCTCTAGACTCAATATGCACTCGCAGACTAGTCGCCGACTGTCCTGACAGAGCTGAGAATTAATAACATAAATTCTCCAACCGCTAATTTCTTTGGGGTCTGGCGAAATGGAGAGAGATTATAGAGTCTCTCTCATAGAAATCTGTATAGCTGTCGCGAAATAGTTGGGCGGTCTCCTACCTTATTTATAACCTTTTAACAGTTGATGTTAAGTATTTATTTTCCCTTTTGATTTCAAAAATATTATCTAGGCGTAGCTTAATAACAACTCCAATTGATAACTCGGGCTCTTGGAGCCACTGGTGGCTCGTGCCCACGAAACAGGTGAAGTGTCCGTATCTTTTACTGAACAGCACTTCACCTGTTTTGTGGGCAAGAGCCGCCAGTGGATGGAGCGCACAAGGAGTAGACGAATCCGGCTTACTTCTTGGCGTCATCTAAACTAGAAAAATCGCCCAGTTTCCTAGCTTCTATGTCTTCTTGAATTAATCTTTTTAATCATAGATCTACCCTTATTCCTAATATTATTCTTAGTCGGGAAATGACTTATTGAGTGGATTCTTGATTGAACAAAAATAGTCCAATTAGAACGATTGGAAACGGACAAGCAGTTATTCTTATTCATACTAATAAAATGATAAAGAGTAATGATTGACCCAGATTTTTGTGTTACCACCGTTCCGTTTTTCAAGAAATACAATTATGTGAATCAACGTTGCTCATTATCCGGTTGATTACCGTTTGCAAACGGTTGAAACCGATGTAGCAAACATGTTTTTTCGAAAACACGTTTTTCTGTATCATTATGTTACTCCTATAATATTTTTCTGAATCATCATGTTACTCCTATAATGTTTTTCTGAGTCATTAAGTTACTCCTATGATTAATTTTGATCGGTGAAATCGCAAAGTGAGAACTGAAAAAGTTGAATCACAATGAGAACTATACTGTTTAACGTATAAATAATTGATAAATGGATCATCGAAAAATTCTTTGTTATCAATAGCTATCATCAACCGTATGAAACCGTATTTCTTGAATCCTTGATTCATATGCAGATAATAATGAGTCACAAAAAAGTCATTTCAAATAATGTTTATAAAAATGCAATTATTAGTAATTACTCTAGTTATTCAGTCCCACAATTCCTCTATTCTCTTATGACTCAAAACTCTTGACTCTGAAGTTACATACTTATTTCATGTTTTAATAATATTTTCAGTCTAGCTTCTCTCTCAATTCCAGTCTAAAGCTCAATAATATAATAGATCGTGTTTAAAATTCTACTTTACATCCTTCGTTCATGTATTCATAATCATACTCTGACTGATATCTCTCTTAATTTCTTTACGAAAATTAGATAACTTTTGTTTGAAGTTCTATCCATGCAATCATAAAATACAAATACGGATAAAATTCAATTGGCCTACAGTACATGAAGAATTAGATTAAAAAATTACAGTTTTTTCTCAATATTCCAGTCTATTCATGAAAGAAATCGTGTTTAAAATTCTATTTATGGAGTCCATGCATTTATAAAATACGGATAAAATTTAGTTCAGTAGATGATCAATAATTAGAAACTCACCTTGGCAATTTTTCTCCGGTTAACGGATCAACCGTAAATGTACTTGTAGATACTGAATCCGCACATAATCAGCACAACAATCTGGAAGGTGACTATGGTGGATACAGCAATCGACAGGTTCCTGTTCTCCGGAATAGGACGAAAGAATGAGTGCTCCTTCTTTGGCTTGGAAATCTTGATCTTCTTCGCCAGCTCTGGAGTGTTGTCATGCAGAAAGCCCTCCAACTCCAAGACGTCTCCATTCTCCGAGTCATCCGATTGTGATCCATCGTTGTCATACAAGCAACCAGCTTCCACATCGTGGACTACGACCGGTTCGTTGGCGAAGTTGTTATTTTCATCCCTTCGACCAAATCTCAGAAAATTGGTGAAAAAATTGATGATCCCCAGTGCGTAGCTGAAGATAGCATTGCGTGCAGATCTGGAGCTCGATCCGCGATTATTCTCCAGAAAGATATCAACTCTGAAGTCATCTGCGATCTCGGCAGGTGGATCGTTGAAGGATGAATCACATTCAACAGAGGATAAATCCAGAGAGACGTCCTCCTCAACAGAGGATGAATCCAGAGAGAGATCCTCCTCAACAGTCGATAATTCAACACAGGATAAATCCAGAGAGACGTCCTCCTGATTCTCCTCGACGATCATGATCATTGAATCTCTTTCAGTTGATTCGAGAGTAGTTAACAAATCAGTTGATTCGAGATTAGATAACAGATCAGTTAATTCTCGAATGGAGGCTTCTTGTGCTGCAAGGTCCTCCTTCATTTTCTGCAAAAAACGGATGTAACACTCTAGCTCTTCTTCCTCACTCCTCACACACAATCGTTTCGCCGGTGAAGCCATAATTCTCGAAATCAAATTCGAGACGATGAGTGGAACTCGAAGACTCGCAAACTCACTGACACCAACTGCTTACTGACACCAACTGCTTACTGACACCAACTGCTTACTGACTGACTCGCTCACTATACTAATCGCTTATCAGTTCATCAGTTTATCACTTGCTAACTGGAGGAGAAGCGCAACCAAACTGAACTGATCCAATGAACTACAATATATGACTACGTCATACAAGGTATTACAATGACAGTGGTGCCAATCAAAATTTAAAAAAATTTAGTGGGAGGGGGAATAACTATTACCAATACAAATATTCACCAAAAACCAGATAAAAATCTTATTGATTTTTAACTTGCGATTAAATTAATTGAATATTTCCTCCATGAATAAAATAAATTAATTTATTAATTTCATTATTTACTGATATAATTACAAAGTAATATGTGATAATAAGAAGGGGTTTCACAGAAAACCAATGACTCAGACTTATTTCATACCAGCGTACGAAATAGACTATCAAATTTTATTGTTCCATTACGAAAATTGTTTTGAAACTATGCATTCCAAAGTTAATTCAATTGGAATTCGATAAATCTAGCTTTATAAGTAACATCAATCCAAATCGATTGTGTTATCCAATTATCACGAGTAATTGAAAATTAATTTGGCCATAATGGCCATATAGCCCAATCAAATAGTACTCCCGACCAAACAAAAATCCTGTTAATTGATATTATTGTCTTAATCGGTCGATTTGGGTGTTAGTAAGAGTAATCCATGGTTTTCCACCAAAATATCTGGAGGCATAACTTTTGGGAGCCTAAAAATCACGAAATTTTCGGACTTTTTTCAGTTTTTTCATAATATCTCAAAAACTGATTTTTTTATTGATATTTTTATTCAATACTTTTTTAAAGAGCATAAAATTCCCTACAATTTTCATACCCTAAACGTTTTTCTATCTCCGATAGGAAGCGAGTTATAGCTCGTCAAAAATTGCCAATTTTTGTCAACTTTGCGAAAAATCGCTAAATCTAGTTATTTTTCCCTATTTTTCTTTTTTAAGCCGTCTTTGGTATTATTTATCGTAATAAGGGTATTAACACGATGTTCATACATCGTAAGTGACAACGTAGAGGCTTGTAATGGATAAAAAATGAGAAATAGTTATTTTTTGTATGGTAGTCAGGTCAGTTTGACCTCAGGGGTTCCAGAGGAGGAAGGCAGAAAAGGGACGAGGTGTGAGGTTTTATTAGATTGTTTCATCCAATTACAAATAGATAACATAGTATTTATACTTGGATTCTTGATTTTAATTATATTAAATTGAATAAAATGTATTATAGCCTACTTATAAATTACACAAGTAATAAACTTAATTGATTAAATAACTTTCAGTTATTCTATACTGAATGCAGAATGTTGATGAAATGTTTGAAAAATTTATAGCAATAGTTATTATGATATTTCAAACAATCTTTTGCAATATTAGATGGATGTATAGATAGATTGGTAAGAAAATTGGTTTTTATTTCTCAATTTATATACAATACGATTGAATTCATGTTAAACATGGATAGTTCAGAGGATACCTCCTCTGAGAGCACTGCCGCCCCTAACGGTTTAATTCTCCACCTTTAATTCTTACCTTCTTCAAATTGTACATGAAACAAGTAAATTTCTTATAATAAACAATCCATGGCTTAGCAGAGCCATTTTCATCAGCTCGCCCCTTTGATTCAAACACCCATCTCATCATCCACATGTCTAAATCGTTTTCTTTATGTAATTTTTTCCACCCAATTGTGATATTTGAGGGATTTGTATAGAATATGGAAATGCCTCGCTTGAGGGTCCTGCAAGAATTCATCCCTATGTATTGTTCTAAAGTATGAAATAGTTTTCTTGGGTAAGAGTATTCACTTGATCAGTGAAGTCGCGGTATTTGTTGAACCGAATCAGCTAATTTTTTCCAATATACAAATATAGCATTAACTCACTAATAAATAACGCAGGATACCACGACTCATAACTGGTCAAGTGAACTCCCTAATGCACTGGCGGCTCGTGCCCACGAAACAGTTGAAGTGCAGTAGGCCCATAGTAAAAGATACGGGTACTTCACTTGTTTCGTGGGCACGAGCAGCCAGTTCCCCAATGTAACACCAGAATTGATCTCGTTATCATAGCTTATGCCACTATCATTACTCAACTTTCTCAAATCTTTAAACCAAGAAGCTTCTTATTTTCTACAAATTTTTGGAATAGAAATTTTGGTAACCTATCTTCTTCCATTCTTATAATCTCTGCAATATAATTGTAATGCAGTCTAAGACAGTACTCAGTAAGAGGTGTTAGTTCAGTTTCAATAATCAACTTGGCTTACCGTATTTATGGGGAGCAAAAAAAATTCTTGAGGAGAAACCGCCACAATTTTTTCACAGTTTCATACGTTACTGCCTTTTACCTGTGCTTCAAAATTAAGAGTTGGTGTTAAAACTACACCTATATATTTGAAGCGGTTCACACATTCAATCCTTTCATTTTTGAACGTCCATTTCTCGCACGTAGTTGGTTTACCTTTATTCATAAAAACCATTATCTCCGACTTCTTTAGATTCACATTTCACCCTACATTCGCAGAATAATTACTGTTCATTAATTAGCATGTACTGGAGCCCTACTGGTGAATCCGAAATTAAAGCTATATCATCAGCGTACAATTACTTATTATCGATTGCAATAATATATACATGTTTATCTAGATGAAAAGGCTTATCATGATAGAAAATTTAGAACACAAAAGTCTATTCTTGGAAAAAGTTGTGTGGTGAACGTTACGTGGGGAAGCACAAGAAGAACCCTAAGGTGGCACTCCTGAGCGACGGCTTAAGCTGCGCAGCTCAAGCTGGAGGGCTCTAGCTGCGCGTCTCGAGCCGTCTCAGATCTAGTCTTATAACCACAGGTATATCATTTATATAGGCCTATATAATTATTATACTACCGGAAAGCCATAGACGTGCAGCTAAAGCTGCGCAGCTCGAGCCGACGTTTAGGAATGCTACCCATATGCTGTCGAGCTCTATATAACCCCTTGAAGCTTCAATGCAAATGGAAGGGTTAACGACACTTCCCTTACTCAACCATAGTTACGGTACAAGTTTACGGAGTCATTGGTTGGCGCTAAATCTCGAGTCTCATAAATTCAATCACTACCGTTGAATTTACTTCTTCCTTTCCACTATATCATAAGTGACTGTATCAACATCTTGATAACAACCTTATCACGATAAATAATACCAAAGACGGCTTAAAAAAAGTAAATAGGGAAAAATACCTAGATTTAGCGATTTTTCGCAAAGTTGACAAAAATTGGCAATTTTTGACGAGCTATAACTCGCTTCCTATCGGAGATAGAAAAACGTTTAGGGGATGAAAATTGTAGGGAATTTTATGCTATTTGAAAAAGTATTAAATAAAAATATCGATAAAAAAATCGGTTTTTGAGATATTATGAAGAAACTGAAAAAAGTCCGAAAATTTCGTGATTTTTAGGCTCCCAAAAGTTATGCCTCCAGATATTTTGGTGGAAAACCATTGATTACTCTTACTAACACCCAAATGGATAGATTAAGACAACAAAATCAATTAACAGGATTTTTGTTCAGTCGAGGCACAATTTAATGACAATTTGATTGGGCTAATATGGATATGATCGCCAGGTCACTATATTTGTTCCAGTCCATGATTTTCTGCTTCTCTTGAAAAATAGATGAATGCCTGCTGTTTTTATTCACTCATGAGATCCTCAATACCACAATAATATTTATCTATGAACTCACACTGTAAATCTAGGCTTCAGAGTGTACGGAAGATGAAACTTTGAGCTTATAGCTTACTATATTATAGCATAGAGTTTTGTAGTAACTGAGATCAGAACAATATAGAAAAAAACTAACATTATTCTCACGATTTAAGGATAGGATTCCCCCTGTTATTTAAATGGGTAGAAAGTAATTTAAGCTACCTCTAAATCTGATAGAAAACTCGCTATAGAGAATTAGACTACAGTCTACAGAGTTCTATATAATATTTTTAATTGACCGTGTTAGGCAGCCTCTTCGAATATCCCTCTAAGCTCTGACAAAATTAAATAAATTTTAAAATCATGACTCATATCCAAGGCACCAAGAAGCTGTAAATAAAAAGGCATAAGTAGGCTGCGGATCACTTGAAGACTGCAAGGGTGGTCGATGGAAACGTTCGCCTTTGTCAGCTATCATTTTCAGCTATACACTTTAAAAATTTATAAATATTTTTATCTATTGATAAAAAATTTTAAATATAAAATATTTTATCGATTAATAAAATATTTTTATCGATTGAGCAAGAAGCCTTTTCATTTCGAAAATTTACGGTTGTATTTAACAAAAGTTATAAGCAGAAAATAATTACCGAATGGACTGAAATGTTACCGTACACCATAAAATTTCGAAGTTAATATCTTTAAAACAAAAAATATAGAGTTGGAGTATGAAGTTTTCTCCTGATTCCTCTGAGGGTAGGTTTCTTCAAAAAAGTTTACCTCAAATTCTAGATCAAACTATCAGTGTATGGTCACATTAACATGTGTTTCAATTGAGCCAGATGATGGTTCAAACTAACATTTAGTTCAACTTTTTTTGAGAAACCGACCCTGAGTCGCGATAGCCAAGTGCTCAGTGTTCACTTCTAGCCCAGGTTCGAACAAATTTTTCTGAACGTATATTGTTGAATATTTGTTTATAATGTTGAGTTCTTTGATGATCCGGTGTATCGGCTTATTACATACTGAATTAGTTGATAATATACAGAAACAATCAATCAACTTACTACATAAATATAATTACCTAATTATTTTCATGATTAGGCTATCATCTAGGTTCAAAACTTCTCATTGCTACTCTTGAAAGAATCGATATTCAATTATCATATAAGATTTTATTTCCAATTCTGGAGCAGATTCTCTCAATAACTCATTATTTTGCAGTCTCAACATAATCCTGACCTATCAGAACTTGGAATAAGTAACAGTAGCCTATGATCAAGATGAATCTCATTCAGGGCCTCCGCGTGGTATTTCGGCGCACTGACCTAGATTTTTGAAATCACCAGACGGTTGAAATCCAAGATATAATAGTATTACCTATATTCAAAGCCAAACATGATTCAAGCTGCCTTGCATTTTATAGTTTCCTCATTTGCAATCGCAATGCTGCATGTTATGTGGAAAAAAATTATTATAGGGACCTGTGTATTATAATGTTTTGTTTCTTATGTATTGGAACGTATTCAGATACGTGATGAGCGAAAGCGTGAAAGAAGTGTATAAAAAATGAAAATAACGAAACATTTTTTAGTGAGCTATCGATTATTCAACTTTCAATTATTATTGATTGATTTATTTTTATTTGTTTGCTTGAAAGCAAGGAAGGAAATTATAAATTCTCCACAGAAAAAATATTGGAAATCATTGTAAATTTTGCATATCTCTCAAAATATATGTGTTTTAACAATACAGTATAGTCGTAGTCGGGAACTTAATATAGCAACAAGCAAATTGAAGATTGCAGCCATTTTCACTGCCCTCTCCAACTTACATGGAAAATATTTCAAATAGTTCCGGATTCAGCCAGCAGATGGCAGTAGCAATAAGGTGATTTGGTTCGATTTATATTAGACACGCCTCCATGCTCCGCCTGCGCTCTTATTGGCCAATTACATCGGTTTGAAAACTTTCGAAATTCAACTAGATGGCAGCAGTTTGATGGCATCAACTAGATGGTGATGTTTCAGATTTGACTTGGACACGCCTTCATGCCCCTCCTGCTCTTTTCTGATTTGTTGACAGTTTTGTGAGTTCTTCGTTAGAAAATGGCTGCTGGGGAGTGAATGCTGACTAGTGCATCAGACAAAAAACATAACGCTAATTTACTATTCACGATGTGTCGCTGATATACTATTTATATATGTATTCAAGCCGGTACAGTTTTATCAAGTTTATATTTGAAAGACTTATTTAAAGAATTTAGACTCTTGCCGGGTTTTTCCAAGCACACTCAAAGTTGAGGGACCCTCAAATTTTGATGAACAGCTGACATTTTCCATGATAAGAATAGGAAATGTAGTAAAGTGTAGTAAACTTGAGGTTCCCACAAATTTGAGTATGCTTGGAAAAACCGGGCATCAGTGTTACTATTTTCTCTTGTCACTAAGGCCAAAACCAGACTTCAATAGTTTTATGCTGTATGAAATGTGATGAAAATAGGCCTATGCATATAGAGTCTATATGCTCATCTTATGCTCTCTTATCTTATTTCAATGAATGCGATGATATAAAACTGGAAATATTCATTAACTAATACCGTCCTAATGCCAGAAAATAATTTAAAAAAAGCAAAAATTCAGTAGAAATATTACGGAAAAGTCCCAATCAAATTTAATTACAATGTATCGAAAATTGATCACTCATCCAAATTACATATAGAATAAGAATAAGAATACGTTTCAATACATGAGAATACGATAATACAACAATTTAGATAAGAATATGATTCAGGATAAGAATACGAAATAGTTGGAAGTTTTGAATTCTTCGCCTAAGGTAATTAATGAATTTCTTTTCTTGTAGCAAAAGTTCTCAGATGATGGAAAACTTGCGTAAAGTCTGATTAAAAATGAGGTGAACACCTGTCAATGAAACCACATATTCTGATTCCAGAGCCTTGTCAGTGAAAATCCCCCCTGGGTTTTAAATCCAGAGGCACTACCTACATTGGACTGGAACTATAGATTCAACTAATTGTTCAAATTTAATAAAAGTTGATTTAATGTTGATGGAGTGGAATTTTTCCATAGGTACTGAAAGAACTTTGATGTACGGTAGTCACAAATCAACTTTATTTCTGAAATTAGTTTGAATTGATTTGGTACTGAGTTCAGTTCAGCTGAGTTGACGTCTGGTTGACAAGATCACTGTACAAAATGGTTTCTCTATAGGCCATGATGACGTAATGGCTTCAGCCAATGAGAGGGTGTTATGGGCGTGGACATGTACTGGCTTGTGATTGGATGACTGCGTAAGAGGTGGTTGTCAGTCACCAACAGAATTGAATTTTGAGAGGGGCGTTTCTTAGTTTGCTTCATACATTGATCGTGGTTTTTCAATTGATCATTATGCTGAATAAGTTAATGCAGGGAAGAAAATTACTTGTGGGTACAAGTTTTTGGTGAAGAATGTTTTTTTTTACAAATAGTAAAACATTATTGTAATACAGCAGTAGAAATTGCTTAAATTTCCGTTTGGTTCGGCCGCCGCGGCGCCCTGTGCGATTTCCCACTTTGCATAACCCCACGCGAGGCCCTGAAATTGGATGCTTCTAGAGCGACTACACTACCGCGATACTGTGTTCTGAGATCATGTTTTGTTAATAGTAAAGATATTGCAGATGCAATGCCTTAAACGTTCGTCAGACATGAAAATTTCTAAAGAAAGAAATTCGTTGGGTGCATGGTGCATCCGCGCCATTTCTCTTTCAGGGAAAGCTCAGTAAACTTGTTGATTTCTAACAGTAGGCTAATAATAAACATGAATTAATTGGTTGTAGATTCTATATAGCCTATCATCTATTGCTGGTTGCATTGATTAAAAAAGTTTAATTATATATGAATACGATTTGCACTTCCTAATTACAGATTTTTAAAAAAGTTTCACTGGCAAGGTATTTGTTGTTAGTATATTAGGATATTCTGATCTGCATCTCTGCATCTGCAAAATCTTCACAATAATTAACAAAACATGATCTCAGAGAGCACAGTACCGGTAGTCGCTCTATAAGAATCCAATTTCAGGAAACCTGTCGAAGGTGTGCTTCTGACAGTTCACTGTGTGATCATCTCTCTCGTTTACTTCTCATTAATTGTTGGATATTCTCATCTTATATAAAAATCTGAATCTGCTGATCAAATAAAAACACAGGTCTGAACTCTAAGCGAACCCAAAGCTGGGATCAATTGAACAGTATCAAGTTAGGTTCCTCGGTAAATAACTGTCAACATTTTGCGTAAATTTTGACGGTCAATTGCACAAAAAGCTATAAGAATTCAACCACCCTAAAAATTCAAATTACAAGACTAATTTTCATGCCAAACCAAACAATGCTTCAAGATAAGAGCGGTTGAAGTTGATCGAATTTTTGTGCAACTGGCTTCAGGAAAAGTTCATGAAATTCAAACCTCTTCGATACGTACCGGTACTTCAAACATTCAAATATTGATTGGCAATAGATTAGATTTCCATCATATATGATATGCAATGATTCGTATCCTAGAATAGTATTAAGTAAGTGATAAATTTTCAGGTATAGCATGACATATTTAGCAGTATTTCTTTTCATAGCCCGAAGAAAATGGGAGAGGAACATAGTGGAAATGAAACAAACTCTTTCTTAGAGCACTATATAGATATGTATCTTCTTATTGAACAAGTCATTTTCGCACAGACAAGTTTTACAAAAACAGCTATACGAACATTTATTTGATAATGAACAAATGAAACATCTGAGAATACTCTTCAACCATCTAAAATATATAGGTACTCAACTGTTACAATTAGAAAGATGAAACTGAAACTAGATTATTAATTTAGATTGAATTAGTTCAATTATTATAGAAATATCGAAAGACAAAACTCGGATTCTTTGTGCTTTATTCAATGACAGGTGGCAATTTTTGGTTTTTTTCAAACGATTGGATAATAAGATATACCCTGAAAATTTTCATGAAATAATAAATAGGGCTTCTTGCCTTGTAAAAATAAAGATGAATTTTTGAAACCATTAAAAACGTTACTCTAATTCAATGGAAATAGTATTAAATGAATCACTATTCGAATACCTAATTCATTATTAGTAGATACCTTTCCTCATATAAACGGTAGAAAATATGTTTTCAATTTTCATCCACTAAACGATTAGCAAGTTATTTCAAAGATGATCAGGTTGAAGAGATACTTTCAAATTTACTGTGTTTCCTGAATACATCTTCAAGTAATGAAATGATAATATGATTCATAATTTTCGAAAATAACTAGAACAAGAGGATTCATCATGTTTTTTTTACAATTCTATAAGTAGGTCTACTTTTAAATTCATAGCATGGGAGGATCGGACCTAATAATTTACAACGATTGGAATATCACATAACGTTACATTTCTCACATAGAAACATTCAATAGAGAGTAAGTTACTTTTCATTGAAAAACAAATAAAACTCCTCTTAATAATAAATTCTAGAACAGTGTTTTCTTTTCTATACAAAAAATGATCGTTATTAGTGAAGTTAAACTGATAAATAGCCTTATTATAAGAAATAAGTGAAGATTGGTAAAGAAAAAATTTCAATGTTACTTGAGAAATTTTTATAAAAGATCTGTATCATTGTGTTAGAATAAGTACAGTATTTAATTAATTTCAGTTCTAAAAACCCATTTATTTATAATTTACATTCATTTAATTATCAACAAATCTAAACTTCTGAAGACTGTTTAATATTATACATTATTCACAATTCAACTGGTGAAGAACAAACAATTTCTCTCATTTTTTCCTGTTTCTAAGTTCTCAATCTCTAATCCAGGACCTGAATCTACATGAATATTTTCTTGAAAATTCAGTCTACTTCATTGATCACAAATAATTCACCTACTCTTCAAAACTTAAAATTACTAAACTACTCTTCAAACTTAACAAACTTGAAAATTTCAGGCTTGAATTGATTGATATTAAATGTGCTAATAATTTGCCACATTTATAAATCAAGAAACCGAACAAGATTCTTAATCAATTATGTAATAAAATTCTTAAAATAATATGTTATTCATTTACAATATCAATTAAAAATCCAACTTATAAGAGCTAGGAGCAAAGAACGAGAAACTAATGATTTTGGAGGGATTCACTCATTTCCATCAATATATCATTATTAATAAGTTACAATGCTTATTGGCATACGGTATTCATTTAGTTAATTCATTTGCCTACATTACCAAAAGACCCATACATGTTTTCGACTGTAAATATTTTTGAGCTAAAGCTGAATTCCAACTTTCAGCTCAGTCAATATTATATGATGAGAGAATCATGACTATATATTCTATCCTGGAAATGATGCAAGGATTATTAATCTGAGGAATATAACTTGTGATAAAGTATTACTATGACATAATAGCAATTGGCATAAAATTTCCGAAGCTTGTTGTACAAATAAGTTATGAAAAGCGTTCCTAGAAACGCCAATTCTGAATCCTGTGTTATAAAAATTAAAATGGCAAATAATTGTGACATTTTCAAAATAATCATAATTTTGATTCAGCTGTATTCAAATAAGAATATTCATCTGGTGCTGCAGAATTCTAAAGCATCTTCTGTTAACTCGATTATATACAATTTTCGAATCGGGGTGATATTGTATGTATGATGAATTTGTAACTGGCTCTATTTGATTTTTAGTATTCAAAAAATAATTTTTCAAATTATTCATTCTTGTCACGTAATTGTGAGTTGAAAAATTTGTTTAAAATAGAAGTCCGCCTTTCTCAACTCATTAACAAATCATTACAAGACTTCTATGGGGTTCTCTCCACTATAAGAAAGGTACAACAAGCTTCATGAATATTGTTCACAATATGAGAAAGAATTATTCACCATAAGGAAAAAAATTTGAAAGAATTAAGAAAAAATTACCACAAAAAAATTATTCACCATACTTGGAAAAATAAAAGTTGTTCATTTTTGCAAAACTATTGGGTTTTCATATGCAAATTATTAATCCACTACTTTCCTGGATACGTGAATAATAATTTTTTAATTATTTAAATATTAATTTAAAATTGAATTAAACTTCATACTCGCGACCTCACAATACTTACTTTCCTATTCATTACACTATTGCTTTCCTCACTTTAACCTAATTATTATCTCTACCCAGACCTGTACATTAAAATTATGTATCTAGCGTATAAACATTAGTTGTTCATGTCATTATATTATTAAGATATTATAGTATGATTGATAAAGTATATTTATTTATTTATACATCTTTACAGAATTTTCAATTGTAGGTTGATATGTATCTTTTCTGATATGTATGTTACAGAGAGTTGAGGCTTGCATTATCATGTGTTAGGATAGTAATTGACGTTGGTTTCAATTTATTTCTATATGATATGTTCTCAATCAGACTATAAATTAATAGTTAACTAATAAATAAAACATTAGAAGCGCAATGTAATCAAGTTCTATCCAGGCAGCACACTATTAGGACTCGAATTCAAATTATTGATTCTTAAAGAGCTACAAAATGAATTTGTGTCGAGTTTATCACACGTTTAATATTTATAGACTACATGTTCGAAATGCAAACATAATTACATCATTTTTAATTCATTTGAACTATTTCATACAATTATCATATCCATAATTCCAAATCGAACTTCATGTAGCTGAACTTCAAGATGATGTTTAATAAAAAAAATTATTGATAGTTTCAAATATACTGTAGCCTAATATTCTTGTGATTTTGAGTCAATTCTTATTCGTTAGAGTATTGAAACCATCCAAATGATTGATGAATATTGAATTGATTGATAAATTTTGTAAGGTTATCAGCTCTATTCCAATCACCGCATAGATGATAATCTTGTAACAGTTTTAAACAACAAATTAAAAACATCTATAACATAATACAGTAAGTTACCTAATATTCATATCCTACTCATTTTCAAAAATCGATTGATAATGCTATGATATATTACACTTTCCATATTCTTGAACCTTTATCATTTTGATCATTTTCATGTATAAATAACATATCTAATAACTAAATAATTATGGATTTTGAAATCACTTCATATATCTTGAGCTTAGCTAAACTTTATGATCACACTCCAAACCTTATTTTTTATTGCATTCAATAGATCTTCTCAACTTATTCTAATTGCAAGTTCACTATATAATAGCACAAATCATCCACTCATTCTTGTTCCAGCTTAGTCGTATATATACAAGATTATGAATTATGAATAAAAATAGGTTTAAAATAATAAATTAACAGTTAGGCGCTATGGTTAAAGCACTGATTCAACTCTCCGATTCATCACATGAAATTCAGAGAGCAACAAACCACTATCGAATGGTACAATCTACATTATTATCACTGTAAACATTCACCATTTCTCCACCAATTATAAATGATTCTCATTCCAATGTTCATTTGATAAATAATAATAGAGTTGGTTGGTTGAAATAGTTGATGCTTTGATTTTTCCAATAGACTAAAATTCTAAGGAGATTCTCAAAACTTCAGGAAACACCAAAACCTTCAGTGAATTTTTTTTCAAATTCAAGTTATCAATTTATAAGTTATTGATATTCCATGATGAATTTCTACCAATTTCAATAATATACGAGTCGTTGGTTTCTTGCTTTATGTGACTCATCAGAAAACCAACAACACGGATTGAATAAACATAAATTGAATTGAAAATACATTGGTGTCCGCTGGTAATTTTCAAATTCAACAAAATAAATGTACATTATTAACTTTTTATATAAGTTGTAATGAAGACGAGAAGAGAATTTTCAATGTTTGTCAATCTTTATAGAACCCAATCCAATAAACACATCAGTATTTCGAGAAGTTTATCAATCACCTACCAGAAAATGGTTCATTTTTTAAAAATATCAACAAGTGATAGATTTTTTGAATCTGGAATTAATTCGAATAATTATCCTTCATACTCAATAGTGACTGGAAAAAAGCAAGAATGATCACTCTTCAAAAAGTAAGAAATCACAACACATCCTAAAAGCAAGATCTATGGAACTCAGGGTACGTGAATAATAATTATTATGAATAGCCTATGATGTCTTTTCCATGCTCGATTGATTGGAATCAAGTGGAGATTTGCAAAAAAAATTCTTGGTAGCATGATCCGCATTGTATGCTGTGAAAAAAGCGTTAAATACATCAATAGATTTTTAAAAGATGAATTATACACTTGAAATGTGTTTAATGATGTAAAATTATACTCTTTAAATGTATAAAGAGTGAAGTCGGCGTGAATTTTAACAGTGAAGGTGCATTCATTGAATTAATAAATAACTTCCAACCAAATTTTATATAGCCTAAAATATTGAACATAATCAACACAAAATAATACATCATTCATAACTCAACCGAAATTCATAATTGATACCATATTAAAAATTAAATATTCTATAAAAAAGAGCTTCCAACAAAATTGAATGAAATATTGAACCGAACCAATAAAAAAGAAAACATATTTTGTTATAATATTTGAAATCATTAGAATCAAAGTATATTATAAATGGTGGCGAATAACATACCCAAGGACTTAACAGAAATTTACACAAAATTGAAATAGTGAAGAAGGTTTCAGCAGTGAGTGGTTAAAGCTAGTTTTTTTACTACTAACATGATTATCACTAGAAATGAAATACTATCTATTAAATGGCACAGTGCGACACAGCCTTTCGACTAAAGTGCTGAGCATAAATAAGTACTTAACGAATGATCTACGTATACAATACTCTATAATATATAATAGTTGATACAGTACTATGAACAAACTTGGCGTGCATAATCCATACCTTATACAAGTGCCAGATAGAGAACATTCACCGATTGTGTGTGTTTCAAATATTGTGCTACCTCTGATTTGGAGGAGAAAATACAAAATCGATACGTTTTTATTCTACGGCATTATCAGTCTACTTGGAAATTCCTTAGTATTAGAGTGCAGAGAGATTGAAAACTTAACAGTAAATAATTTATTATAATTCAAAAATAGTCTTCAATCTGTAACATTATCTAAACTTATTCTTATGCCAAGGAATCAACATGATATGTTTGGATTCGATTTTCTATCGATTCTCAGTGGAGAACTGGACATTTTTCAATAATATACATTAGTGGTGACTGAAAGGGTTGACATTTGAGAATCTGTAATTGATAAAATACAATAAAAATTACTTGGATTTAGAACATACATTGGTAAAACTGTCTTAGATTTACAGCATTATCCTTAACAAGTACAGTATATAAGTAAGTCAACAATTTGATATGTTTCTGTTATGATGGCTATCAAGCCTCTGCTATTAGATTTTTATAATATATGATTCAACTATTTGATATGTTTCTGTTATAATAGCTATCAAGCCTCAGTTATTACATTTTCATAATATATAATTGAACAATTTGATATGTTTCTGTTATAATGGCTATCAAGCCTCAGTTATTACATTTTCATAATATATCATTTAACAATTTGATATGTTTCTGTTATAATGACTATCAAGCCTCAGTTATAACATTTTCATAATATATCATTGAACAATTTGATATATTTCTGTTATAATGGCTATCGAGGTATTGAGCCTTAATAACTTACATTTCTAGTTTTTACCCTATTGCTGAGGTCCTGGAAGGCAGAAATTGAGTTGAACTAACTTGATAGAAAGTGTGTTTTCAGCTTATTTATTTCTATCCTGAGCATTGAAAATTTATTTGGAATGAAAAATTTCAATCACTTCAAAATCTCTCAAATTATATTCAACTGATAATAATTGTGTTAAAGCGGTTTTGCATCAGAGCTTGATTTCATGATTAACTCTAGAAGCTGGTTTGATAATGTTGATACTTTCGTGGCGAATTAGGTTTCGAGAATGATTTAGGATAAAATAGTAATATTGGTTCAAATTTTGAAGAATTATTGTTGAGAGTTATCCAACGGTCATCCAACGTCATACATCAGTTGGATGATCAGCATCACGGTGGATTGGGTTAATTTTTTAAATAGATATTTTTGTCAACTTTATTATTTATTGAATCCACTGATTATTATTCGCAGTTAAAGTTTTATAATTGTATGGATTTATCGAATTTAATTGTAATGAAAATGTGAACAATAAATTTGAATTTGAGTTATGGAAACTTCACTCAAGGAAAACTGTTGTGTGACACTGGCGGCTCGTGCCTACGAAACAGGTTAAGTGCTCGTATCTGTTACTTTAAAGCACTCCACCTGTTTCGTGGGCGCGAGCCGCCAGCGTTGTGTGTTGATATAGAATTAATAGGTTATTTGTAATCGATTATTAGCCTAAATGAGTGAGCAAAGTTGATCATACTATATCATATAGTTTGGTAGCAATTTTCTTATTCAAGCGATATGCTAGACGATTAATTCAGGATATAGCAATACAATTTATTCAGAAGGAGTATGGCGAGTACAGTGAATCCGTACCACTGACTCACTGAAACTGGAAAACCTTTCTGTTGATGAAGGAGTGTTATAATTGGTGTTAGTGGTTCAGGAGAGCAGATACAGTTAGCTCATCATCCACCACCTGTATTAAAAACTATCGATAAATTAATCAAACAGTATTCGAAACCGTGTGGAACTGACTAGAGTTTCTTAATCTCTCTAGTGTAAAACAAGGTACCTACCATTAAACTTGTGGATTTTAAAATCCCTGTTTCATAGAACCTTATGTCTTCTCCTTGAATAGTAATTCGAAGTGATTTGTAGGTATTTAAGACATACTATCTCAATTAAAAAACATTAAACAGTGAAATTTAGTTGCATAACTGTCAATTCCTTCAAGTTTTCTTGTATCATTTCATCCACTGGTTTCAAGATACAAACACTGAAACACTATTTAGGTTTGAGAACTTAAGCAAAACATGCGTTTTTATAACTTTTAAAAACTTATACATTCTTGTGATCCAATTCTGTGCCAAAACCAATCATGCTGCTTTTTATTATGCTATTCAGTCCTGCAATAGTTTTTTACAAACTTGTGCTTTTAATAAAATGAGTGAGCATCAAGAACATTATGGAAGTAGGCTACAATAATGATTAAGTGGTTAAGTGGTAGAGTGGACATTACTGTCCAAACTTCGCCAGGTCATTAAATAAAGAAGTCATTCTATAATAGTTTTAAGAGAAGAAGAAAAAGCCACACTTATATGAATAAGAAGAAGAATTTTTGATTGAGTTCTATGAAGCATTACTAGGAATTTTGGTGCTTAAAAATTATTTTCTCTTCATTAGTAACTTATCTTCATTATTCGTACGACATTTTATGACATATTTCGTTTACATTTTATGACATCTGCTGAATTTGTTCCATTGTTGGTGACTACCAAGAGATAGTAGCTTACATAACGCGATAGGCTATTTTGGGATACTGGTACATCAGTACCGTATTTATCGAATAAAATAAAATAAAGTACATCAAATAATAACTAATATTATAAAATTAAAACTCTATCATGCATAATCATTGATATCAATTGTATTGGAAGTTTTCTGATCGAAATCATATCACATCGTGATTAACAATAATATTACGGTATGCGATAATAGGTAAAATCGATGTGTAACATAATTTATATCTCTAGAACAATGTAATACATTTTTAATGGAATTGATGAATTGTTATTGGCGAAGGTCTTAGGTACTGCTCATGTTTACTATAAAGATATTATGATTACCAATATCATGGTGTAAATGTTCCTCTCATCCTTAAATTTGATGACACTCAAATTCCATTGAAATTATGGTCCATTCATTCAAAATCTCAAGGTTTACTATAACGGTCATTTATAGCTTCATTCTCTACAGATCTGTTTAAAAATCTCTTGGAACGAATTTTGAACTTTTCATAAAATAATCAGATAATTTGATAAATTATGATTGTACAGCACAGTTGAATACAAATACAATGCTAGTTGTATCCGAATTATTCCTGGGTCTCTCTAAATTTATCACTCAAGAAATATCTCTTTTCACTCAAGGTACCTACTCTTCATTCTCTATTTATACTCACTAATATTATACATCAATTTACCATTTATTTGGATTGATCTAACATTAATATATGAAGACTTTAATATACGGTAGCATGTATACCTATAATATTAATTTATCAGTGTATATACTTATTTACATTAAATAATCTATTTGTAAATAGTATCTATATTTCATTATTATTTACAATTTTTTATATAGAAAGTTATACTTAGATAAATAATTCTCTCATTATATATTCATTTCATATTCATATAATGTATTTATATATATTTATAATGTGAATCAATATACGACTTTATGATTTACTAATAATGCTCTTCCCATCATAAAAAGTTGAACTATTCAAAGAGCCCCAGCTAGAGAATTAATGCATGTTAATAAAAATCTTGTTATTTTTGCTGTAATAAAAAAATGAGAACAAAACGGATTTAATATTGACATTTTATTATTAGAAGCTTATAGAGTAGGCTACGCGACAGTGCGATCTAATAATCCGAAGGTTCCAAGTTCGACCCTTAATTTGGATAAATAATGTACAAACGTACATTCTCACTTGTGAGCGTTAATTATAATGAAAAGTGAAGAATGAATAACAATAGAATTAATTGAAAATTATCATTTCCATGTAACCATGTTTTTCAATGAGTGAAGTTGTTCTCACTTTGAAAACGAAAAAAAGGCCAGAAATCGCTATATTTAAAATTCCTCATCAAAAGAGTTACAGTACTCAATGTGAAAATATAGATATTTTCTCGAGTAGAGATAAGTGATATGAAAATATTATACAGGTAGTTATAATAATAAAAGACAATAGTTCTTACAAGTTGAAGAGATTTACACCTCTAAATCTGGATTGTTTTCGACCAATGGGCATTGCATGTGAATGATTATCGTAATTTTTGATAGTAAAAATCATCTGTTATGACAAAATATGGCTGAGAATGTTGAGGTGGAACAAATAAATCGATAGATCTTTTTTCCCGGTTGATTCAGCATAGTTGAAAAATATTATGTTTTTATTATTTGACCAACTATATCATAGGTTATCCATCTACTTGATCATATCTAACATAATTGGAAATCGAGCCCAATCGATAGATACACATACTATGCTTGATCGATAAATTATTATTATGAATATTCTCATAGCTGACCATGTTTGATTGGATGAACTTTTTCATGGAAAGAGCATTACTGAAATATAATCTGCATTCTTATAGTACAACAATAAGTGATATGTATTTTCATGAGCGTATCAGTTACATTTTTCAACAAAATTACAAACAAGTACACAGTATAGGGATCACAGTGAACTCACACAATCTAATTGCGTAGATGGACAAGGATGACAACATCTAGGTTTCAACTTCTATAAGTTTCATGTTACGATATGTATATAAGACCATATTTTCACCAGTAGAATATCGATCAAGAAAGAAGGGTTTAGAAAAAGAAGTTCATGCTTGAATCTAGAAGAATGATATGACTAGATCTATGCCAAGAATGATCAGTTCTGATGGTAAGTAAATCACAGAATATCACTTTAGAATAATTTTCTCAACGACTTTGATCGTTTTGAATAGAATTTTAAATAGTGCTGAAAACAAGCCCTGAAATTTTTTTGACAGATGTATATTGACAGACATTTTCATATAGATTCAGTTTGGTGGATTATTTGAGAAAAAATAATAGATATTATAAATTTTGAATATTTGAAATAGAGCAGATATTAAACATTCACAACATCCAGTACAAAATTTACAAGTATGGTTGAATTCATGGTTGAACAAGCTATTTGCGAAAGAATTCATAGGAAGGAATACGGAGATATCGAATGTAATATTATTTGCCAAAAACTTGATTGCTATGACATTCAGTAACATATTCATGAGTAGTTACATTATTATTTGCCATTATTTAAACATGTGACTGAATTTGAATGTGGAATTCCGTTGAAGTGGTGAAGAATTCATAGGAATAGGGAGATATCGAATGTAATATTATTTTCATGATTTCATGTTTTACCACAGTTTCCAATCAAATCAAATTGTGTATTACATTTTTTTACAAATATTGATAGGTATAGCACCCAGTTTCCACAATATCATACTTTTTCCTAAGCAATATTAACACTCAGTTAAGACCAAATTTGTATTTAATATAATATTTCCAATGTGTGCGAATAGCGTGTGCGTTTTTTTTGTGCTGGTTGATCTGAGTGAAATGTAATAAAATTAATCATAAATGTTAAAAAACCATTATGCAGAAGAAAAACGTTACAGTTCCTAACTGAGTCAGATAGAATGATGAATTCAAGAAAAATCCCATAATTATTGTAAATGAATATTTTCCTGTATTCAGCACCAAATTTATTTTGAAAATATTTTTTAATCGATATAGTAAGTTTCCTCATTAATGTGGCTGTCATGGCAAAGAAAAATTTGGAATCAATTCCATTTTTCCATTATATTAAAGAATATGAATTTGAATGATAAGGCAAATTAATTTATTATGGAATCTGTAAACTAATTAATTTGTCTTATTCATATATTTTGCTTCCAATATTATGGAAGCTGTGCTTGAAAAAATTGCTTCTTATTCATTTAAGAACCAATAATGATTGGGTACAAACCATACATCCAGACTAAATCATGAATATTTTTCATAAGCACTGTCTAGTCGGAAGATTTTCGATACAGAATCCAAAATGCATACGAATTATAGGAAGGAAGCTCCTTGCTTCAAGGAATAGAAGTTTCTTGTCCAAAATGCCTACGAAATCGTACGGGAAGGAAGCTCCTTGACTCGATACATTTGAAACGTTGCACGGACGTATTGAAAATAAAGCTGTTTCTTAATGATTAAACATTTAAATCAATGAGAGCATTTAAACCAATTTCAAGTATTTTTTTAATTTGAAATAATGAAAAATAATTTAACACACTACGCTATAGAGAGCCAATAGTTATTTCAAGCCAATTTTTGTAAAATAAGCTGTTATAGTGAATGTCATAGACAGAATTGATGCGTGCCAGCACAGTAGAGTAGGACACATGCCTGCCATAATTTTTCACACATTTAATCGGTTGAAAATGTTGATGTATTTATAGTAAGTTATGTTTTTCGTTTAAACAAACCTCTTAATTTGATATATTAAGACCGTCGCTCTTTTTGAACCACCCTATACTTTTTTACATCCATAGTTTGGGAGGAGTAAATCGAAATTTTTATGATTTAAAACGATAAAGTTATCGTATTTCTACAGAAGAACAAACCTGTGATTGTTTATGAGACACGGCTTAGATTGTTACTTTTGAACCTTTTTTTAATCCGTGAAACGACTCACTCAGGTACTTCTTTTTAAGAATGTTCCGTATCAAAGAGATTCCTTCCTATATTAATTTTGGCCTCTGTATCACAACTGAGAACAAAATCTTTCCCGACCAAACGAAGATTTAGATTTATCATTACAGATTTCCGTATTCAATTCATAGAAATGAATTCTTTATCTATTGATGGCTATTATACTTGGCATGTTATTGATGTGATTTTTCCTCCTTCTTTTGTAATCATGAACAACTCTTCTACAACCGACCTCTTTGATGCTAATCACTCTGATCGTTGAAAATACAGTATTTTCGCTTTTCAAGAAGCAACCTACGTTTCCCACTAAAGAACACTGTTTCATACCTCATGACAGGTCAACTTCACCGTTGGGAATTTAGTTCGGGTTCAGGTGTTCATCAGAACATTGACCGCTTCATAACCTACTGCAAGTAAGATATGTGTGAGTCACTGTCATGATAGAGACAGTGATGATGTGAATGACAAACTGGAAAAAGTCACTAGAACTAGATTGAGCGACAGTATTGTAGAGTACTTAAAAACTAATCGTGGACATGAGCTGGAAACTGGATAGACGACTTCTACCTCAGCCATTTTGAAAATTGATAGTAATAGATGTGAGTGAACGAGCGAATCGTGAGAGTTTATTCTCTCACTAATTTCTTGCAGAACGCCAACGCATTCCTCCTGAAAAAAGAAATAAAGTTGATTATGATTGGATGAGTTCAATCATCAATTATTAATAAATGAACAAATGAATCCCACTGGCGGCTCGTGCCCACAAAACAGGTGAAGTGCTGTACAGTAGAAGATACGGGCACTTCACCTGTTTCGTGGGTACGAGCCACCAGTGATGAATCTATTATGTAACCGCAATCTATGAGCCACATCCTCGAGTTTGACCTTGAACTTTAACCTTGAGTTTAACCACCCTTTAACTAATTTCCATCCATTAAACAATCTATCTCAAGTTTCTCGACCGCTCAAATTCAAATTGCTTCATTCCAATTCAAATTCAAATTGCTCTATTCCAATTCATAAACAGAAGTTTGAATACATTATGCTCTGCCGATAAGTGTGGACAGTAAATGATGAATTATGAATAAGTTACATAATAACCACTTATCCTCAACTTAGAATCCACTCTCAGCCATCTTCTTGAAATTCTAATTCAAGTAGAACTTTTAATTATTTTAGTATGATTCCCAATGTCACCCACTGCCAAACTACCTACGGATAATAATATCAAGCTGTTTCTAAACTTTCCACCCACACTGAAAAATCTATTCATTTATCCATTCAACTCCAGAAATTTTATTATTTTCAAGAATATTCAACTCACCTTTTCTTTCAGTAGCACGCTGAATGTCGATTGTTGTTGAAGATTTTTTGTCAAGGAGGAGTTGGTATCATTGAGCTTCGCAACTAAGATAATGTTTTCGACTATGATGGTTTGAAGTGATAAAACACATGGTGACTGTAATGATAGAATTTTTAGTTAAATTAAGTTGGAAAAAATACACAACACAACATACATAACTATTTTAATTTACATGAAGCTAAGTTTTCTATAGTTTCTTTCAATGGAAATTATAGAATTTCCATTATCATGAGAAGAACTCATGACAGATAAGGGACATTTCGGACATAACGGTAAATTCCACTTCATTATTTCCCCTTTTATTATAATCTTAAGAAAAGAATAAATTTATTCAAGCCTATATTATACCACACAAAATGTGATTAATATTCCTCTTTTTTTAAAAGCTATTCTATAATCAATTATATTGCTTGAATCTTGCTTATAATAAATTATTTTAATCATACTTCTATTAAAGCATTCAATGTTTATCTTCGTATAACTTACTCTTTCAGTGTTCCCAGATATGTAATTAAAAGTATTTACTTGATATTGTAATATTGTTATTGTTATTATAATGCTGATTACCTCGCGAAGCTAATAACCGAAGCAATGGATAAATTGGCATTTTCCATGCCTGAAAATAGATATTTGTTATATCTACTAATATTTGTCTTGCATAAAAAGAATATAGAAAGGCATCAATTCAATCTTTAACTCTTGATTCGAATATACAGGGTTCACCAATGAAGCGGAACGATTTCGATAATAGTAGTAACAAATTGTCGAAGATATTGTATTTTCGTAATTTTCTTAATTTAAGAAGGATTTTAGATAAGAAGGAGAAATGTAGCCATTGAGAATACAATAGATGAATTTTCATTTTATAAATTTAACACCTTTCAAATGTCCTTCATTGGAATCTATGCATTTTTGCAGCTAGGCCTGAGAGTTTCCCATGACATTTCGCAGCATATTGAGTGGTACTCCTTCAATCTCATATCGTTGTTCCTATTAATCCGTTGTTTTAGAGCTGGAATAGAGTTCTAATTGCCATGAATGCTTTGTTACCAGGCCGCGTCATTTCTCGAAACGGGGATATCCCTTGGCCCCCTCGCTCTCCAGATTTGTCTACCTGTGACTTTTGTCTATGGGGCTACTTTTTCTATGGGGCAAAGTTTTTCAGAGCGATTCACCCCGAACTATCCCAGCTCTAAAACAACAGATTCAATATGAGATTTTAGGAATACCACTCAATATGCTGCGAAATGTCATGGAAAACTTCCAGCCCGGCTGCAAAAGTGCATAGATTCCAATGGAGGACATTTGGAAGATGTTATATTCGAAAAATGATTTTTAACCCATTGTAAACTAAATGGCTACATTTCTCCTTTCTATTTATAATAATAAAATTACAAAAATAAAATTTCTTGAACAATCTGTTACTTATTGAAATCGTCCCGCTTTATTGACAAATCCTGTACTAGAAAGAATATAAGTATCAATAATTGGGATGAGGTTAATGATAAAAAATATTGATAAACTCTGGATCACGGACTCATTTTATATAGGCCTACAGATAATTTCTGAATAATATTGGTGAGATTAATGACAGTGCAGAGCTTTATAGAATAAAAATGAGGTTTAATAGTGAAGAGCTTCTTTAATGTGATTATATTCAATGAATATTTTATACAAACATCATTCAACACAATACTCTACGGAGAAATGAATACAGAATCTCAAACTTTACCTTTGGCCTGAGATGCAATAATAATCCCTGTAAGTGATTCACAGCGTCTTGAACTTCAAAGCTTATCAGCGGTTTGAGCAGCATTTCATCAGTTTCACTATACCCCAAGAAAAGGAACACTCCTTGCGGTAGACTGTATTGGTCTGTAAAAGAAATAAACATTATTTCCCATTTCATATTTTTTCATTGCTATGGAATTAGGCTAGAGGTTCGTTTTCCTTTATGAGTAACGGTCCGACGGTCGGCCGTAGTGGAACAGCTGTAGCCAATCACAGTTCTTGTCTTTAGGGCCTCTTGAATGGGGTGTGCGGAGTGTGCGACCGCACAGGGCGCCGCGGCGGCCGAAGCGAAACGGATAACGAAATTTCATAGAATCGACTTTAGTTACTATTGGCGAAGAATTCATTACTTCCAAAAATAACTTCAAATTTCGTATTCTTATTCTGAATCTTATTCTTATGTTTTTTTTTTCGAATTCTTATGTATTAGAACGTACCGATAACTGTGGGTTACTTTGGGACAGGTTTACTAGTTTCCAAAGATAATGTGAGAAACGAATCATCTAATCTCATATATAATGGTACCAATAGATAGCTACACTTTTTGGCTATCTGATACGATGCCACTATAGACCAAGTATGAAGATATTGTCTTATTATAAAATATAATATATGTCAAAGTCACAAAAAGCGATGCGAGGTAACTTTGGGACAAATTGATTTTCCTTCTTAAAACGTATGTCGATTAACGAAAACAACAATGTAGCCCATAAAATTGATAATTTGAACCTCAATTTATCGTTATCTACCCAAAAATTTATAAAAAGTTGGAAAATATGAGGATTGATTACATTATGAAACAATTACAAAATTTGAGAATCGACTGAATTGGTTTCAAGCATGTTACAAAAGGAAAATTGACTTTTTACACCTAAGGGGACTTTTATACCTCCCTACAGGCACTAAAAATGATCAAAACTGCATAGTTTTAAGCCACGTTTACACCGGAGTGTTGATAACTTTTATATGATAAGTCATATAATATGTAAGTCTATATAAAAATAAGTTATTCAAAAAAGTTATTAACATTCCGGTGTATTCCGTAGCATTATACATTGAAGGTTTACAGTTGAAGAAAAAGTTAGAAAAAGTAAGTTTTCTACCGTTCATACAAAATTTCATGCACAAAAACCTGGAAATTTGTTCTAGAAAGATTGATGAACTATTTTGTACTCAGAATGGTGTTTATATTTGGAGGAAAACCAATTATGAATGTGGGTTACCCTTTAGGGTTGACTTTTTGACGGTCCGCAGTTGTCCCAAAGTTACTCCGCAACCTGCTGAAATCTTGGTTAAATCTTTATAAAATAATTTTTTCAAGTTTTTCTAACGCTAGATTGAAGTCAACAAATACATGAAAAGATCATAATAGCCTTAGAAGTATATACCATGAAATGATCGATGGGCAATAGAAAGTTTCCAGATTTTCCACGACATTGAAAATATGAGTATTTAAAAAAATAGCTGAAACCGCCATTTTTTCCACCTATAACTTCTGAGAAGTGGTCAATCGATAGCAGTACACCTGTTCTGACCGTTTTCAGACTCGTAGAAAGCACAAAAATGGGGTAGTAATTGAAAAAATAGATAAAAGTCCACTGCCCCAAAGTTACCCCGCGTGTCACGAAGTAACTCCCACGTACGGTATTATTATTCTTATAGCCTGATTCTGATACTTTCTGTTACTTCGATTGTGATAAATTCCAGATTTATTGATATTAAAATTTGATTGAAACTACTCCCGAATATTTCTACTGAATTGCTGTAATTTCTCAAACGATCTCTTTGGCATTAGGACGATATTCGATCACAAATAGTTGGAATTCGATCTATATCATCGTATTCATTGTTTGAAATGAGATAAGAGAGAGAATTGATAAGTATAAGATGAGAATGCGAAATCATATTTTCAACTCATTTCATACAGCATAAAACTATTGAAGTCTAGTCCACTGGCCATAGTGGCACAATAAAAGTAACAATGAATCTAAATTATATAAATAAATCCTCCAATTACTAACTAGATAAAATTGTACTGGCTTCAATACATAGATAGATAGTATATCAGCTTCAGATCGTGAATTGTAAATCAGCATTGTTTTGGGTTTGATACACATTTCATCATTTTCTCGCTAGCAGCCATTTTCTAACAAAGAACTCACGAAACACTGTCAACAAATCAGAAAAGAGCAAGCGGGACATGAAGGCGTGTCCAAGTCAAAGTTGAAACATCACCCGACAACTGCTGCCATCTACTAGTTGAATTTCGAAACTTTTTGAACCGATGTCATTGGCCAATAAGAGCGCAGGCGGAGCTTGGAGGCGTGTCTAATATAAATCGAACCAAATCACCCTATTGCTACTGCTATCTGCTGGCTGAGTTCGGAGGTATTTGAAATGTTTCTTTCCAAGTAAGTTGGGGAGGGCAGTAAAAATGCAATCTTCAATCTGCTTGTTTTTAATTTTCTGATTCTCTTTCAAAACATGTAGGTATATATTTTCAGTAAAATGCAAGATTTATGATAATTCCCAAATTTTTCACTCTGAAGAATTTATAATTTCCTTCCTTGCTTTCAAGCAAACTAATAAAGATAAATCAATCAATAATTATTATTTAAAATGGAATAATCGATAACTCGCTGAAAAATTTTTCCTTTATTGATAGTACGGTATTTTTTCATTCCGAACCTCCATGTAACACCATAAATACCCAAGAATCCAAGCATTATTTTCAAAAAATGCTCTCGATGATAAAGTACAGTACAATGTTACAGTTTTACTCAATGTAGGTAGCCTATTGTTATTTTTCATCCATTTCTGTTTTGCTTTTGCTTATCACGCATCTGATTACGTTCTAATACATAAGAAACAAAACAATACATTATAGATAGATAGATAGATGAAATGCCTTTATTTTACACTTTGTAAAAATTTTACAAGAGTTTATGGGCGGAGTTGAGGCATGCAAGCCCCCTCTTCCACTTAACTCACATTATAATTACATTACATTATAATAAACAAGTCCATATAACCCTTTTTCCACGTAATATTCCGATTGCGAATGAGAAAGCTGTGAAAATGCAATGCAGCTTGGATCATGTTCGGCTTTGAATATTGAATATAATTATGTGTTTGATTGCATCCATCTTTTAATGGCGAAGGGGGGTGCCTACAGAAATCTTGCACATGGCGCCGAACCACCACGCGAGATTTCTCATTTCTGAGCAAATGCTGCTCATTTTCAGTTTCGAGAAAATATATATATTCATTTTTTAAACTTTTCTTACCAGGTGGTGGTCGCATACAGATGAAGCGTCCAGAATAGCACAAGCAGCGTCCTCTGTATGCTTGATAAGCGGGGGCTGCATGATTGTAAAAGGCAAAGTCAGTTTTGCAAGGGGCGCGCTGCACGCATATCGTATTGCAAACCAATACCTCGCCCTCTCCACACTGACATACCTCGGAACAATCGGGTTCTTCATCTCTATAGAGCTGAAATTTCATAGAATATTCTGTTAATCTTATATTTTCATTAGGCTAGATACAATTCCAATGAAATATTTGATCATTCTCATTTATTCATTAGCTGACGATATTACCATCATAGTAATAGGAAGCAAGTAAGTAGTCTGTCCAAGCAGAGAAGACATTCTGGAAGGATAAAAAAAATGACTGAAGCTTGGTCGATATTAGTTCAATTATCATGAATTTGGTCTTAAATTGTAGAAAACATTCTGATCCACAATTTATAATGTTTGAACCAATATTGATCGAGCTGGAATCATTTTTATGTCTTTCCAGAATGTCTTCTTTGCATGGACTGACTATATTATAGCCTAGCATTTTAAAACGGTTTAAGGCTGGCATTACATGATAATAGTTCTATGATCGTATCTGATCATACGGAAAGCGATTAAACTATGATTTTCACCTCTTTCCATAAATGATCAATAGAACTATTATCGTGTGATACCGACCTTATGGTTCTATAATAATAGTTCTATGATCATATCTGATCATATGGAAAGAGATTAAACTATGATTTCGTATTTTCATCTCTTTCCATATGATCAATAGAACTATTATCGTGCAATACCGGCCTAAGGGCCGAACTAGGGCTGGCTACCATCACGGCAGCGTGAATCTCAATCCAGAAGCAGTCTAAATCAGGGTATAAACGCAGCATATCATAACGTCACACAATGCTTTATCCATGGTAATAATGATGAGATACCCACATTTATACGACAGGAGATGTTTGGTTTCATGGTTGTATCAATATTATTGAGGTGATAATTAATATGGTTGTGGTGTGATTATTCATGAAATGAATATGAAATTGTAGGCTATATCCCAACCCAATATGACACAATACAGTTGTAATTCTTGAATATCTGATTTATTCTTGATTGAACACTTAATGAATATAACTTATAGCCTAGTGATCACTTCACTTCCATTGATATTGATGGTCAATCTCACGAATTTATCTATTGTACATTCGCTTGAATAAAAAAAAACTTGTAGTATTATCTGGGAGAGAGAAACTATGCTGAGCCTGTACTGTTTCTCTTTTTCGAATTTTAATAAGTAATTCAGCCGGAAAAAAGGTCATGCCTTGAATTGAAGAAAAATGTTTGTAATAATGGCTAGCGACATCGAGGTTTACGACTGCAGTATATCAAGAAATAATTAAATGTCCATCACTATAAACAGTAATATTGATTACCATTTAGTGAAGCTATCATGAAGTGTCATCGTGTTTAATCACCTGAAGCATTGTGAGCGTGTTAGCTCCTTTACATGATTAGAATTGACAGCTTCATATTTGAAGGCATATGATCAAAGGAACACATTTATGTCCATTATGGACATTGAACGTTAACCTCCACGGCTGTCATAGACATCCAATGCAATTTAGTTGTTCTCGACAGACCCATCAACAGAATATTCATATCATTAAGAGCTACGAAGTGATGGTCAGAACTGCCAAGCTCATTCCCATCAATGTTATAGGTGTGGATGATACAATATTCTCACTCAAATCATCACTGAGATTATTAATTCACTTGTTATAATATGTAAATCTCAACAAATTTTAATATTTACTTGTTTTAATATGGAAATCTGAACAAAATTCAATATTTACTTGTTTCAATATAAAAATCCAAACAAATTTTAAAATTCACTTGTTTTAATATGGAAATCTCAACAAATTTTGAAAATTTTAATAATGGTTCAACTTAAAGCAAAGCAAACTCAATGTGAATAACAAATAATGCTAGTTGAAATTAATTCAACCCATTGCTGAAGGCTTCCAACTCAAAAAATGAACGTAATATCTTAAACTCCAAATTAGTAAAAAATTAACTCAACTTACTCTTTTTCCTTCTTTTTCTAGAATGTACTGGTCCATCTGCTTAGGTCTTTGTACCACACAGAATCCTAGGGGAAAAAGTGAAAGACTTGTTATCAGCTGCGGATATTATAAAAATGAAATGGAAAAATAATATAGCAAGTATGGAAAACAATTCACATATGGATGGAAAGTTAGTAATTGAACATTCTCGCAACGAAATTCATGAATTCTAATAATCTTGATCTTAAATCTTATTGATTAGTCGAGAATTGAAACATATTTTCATAGAACATTATTAGAGCAAGTTAAGTAGCTATGCTATTGTAGCTATGTTATTCATGATATTTTTAAAATCATTTATCAATCAATAAAATCATTTGAAATCAATCAATTTTTTTTTAAATAAATTCGATGATCCTACTACTGTATAAAAAATATTCGTATGGCTTTTAGTGGTGGGGAGACCGTTACAGGTAGTTCCACCTCGCCAATGTGAACTTGGGCAAATACTGGTCACCCATCCAGGAGCAGTCCACAGTGTTTGTGACTTAACATCATGCACGTTCACCGATAGATCACCCTCAACGAGAGACCAATACTCAGTCCTACTAACATCGGCTGTTGGTAGGATCAGAGACAATACTACTCTTGAACAATACAACTTAGTTAGGTACTCAATACTAAGAGTAGTTAGTTCACGAGTAGGATACATCACGTTCAAGAAACAAAACCGCCTAACTTCTTTGTGTCAGCTATAAGCATATTAGGTTACCACAGTGGTGGGTTTGTCTAGTGGTTGTGGTGACGAGAACCAAAATTACACAGAGAGAATTGTTTTTCTGAGATTATGGCAGATGGATGTGTTTATTAAATATAATTGATATCGACAAAACTGGCGATGAAACAGCAGACTAGATGAACATTCTATATTTGATATCAATATTACATTATTGCCCGGGTTTTCCAAGCACACTCAAATTTGAGGGACCCTCAAGTTTACATTTCCTATACTTATCATAGAAAATGTCAACTGTTCATCAAAATTTGAGGGTCCCTCAACCTTGAGTGTGCTTGGAAAAACCCGGATATAAATTATATAATTATCGTTAATATATCAACGATATATTATTATAGGCTATTGTTACGAATATTATTTCATCATTACCTATCTATCTATCTATCTGCCGAAATCTCTTCAATACAAATTTTTTTCACGTTGGTTTTTTTCTCAAAGTTTATCATCTGAAACGAATACTGACGTGGAGGAATAGTAGACTCAGTAGGCGGTGGCCTTGTGGTTGGCTGAGTTGTGGTTTCTGGCAGAGGTGTGGTAGTGGCCAGACTGGTTGTGGTGGTGGTGACCACAGTGGTGGGTTGTCTAGTGGTTGTGGTCCTAGTGGTCGGCTGCATCGTTGTGGTGGTGGTCGTGGTCGTGGTTGTGGTCGGTGTGGTTGCCACTTGTGGATGTGTGGTCAGCTGGGTGCTCGTGGTGGGCATCACAGTGATCAGGGTTCTGTGACCTTGGTGTCTTGTGGTCTGTGTTGTCGCAATAACTGTGGTCAACAGTGAGGATGGCATGGGTGTTGTGCGCAGTGTGGACAGTTCCGAGCCGGAGCTTGATTTCGGCACGATCAGTCCTTTCTGCTTTTTCGAATGGAAGTCGCGTTGCGATTCCACTGCAAAAACATAGAAATTTATTATACTAAAATTTTCAGAAACATAGAAATTTATCATACGATTCTACTGCAAAAATATATAAATTTATTATACTCAAATTCTTAGAAACATAGAAATTTATCATACTAACACCTTCAGAAACATTGATTACACTGACACCTAAAGAAACATCATAATGAGACACATCCACTTATCATAATACGTTTTTTGAGTAGTTTTTTGGTGATATTGTGGTAGTTATCCATATTAAATGAAAAGACAAAACGTTGTCAAACCACTCATTTATCACAAAATCGAGATACCGGTTTCGGTTGTTACACCGTGATCAATCTCTGGTAAAGTGGTAAAATTCAGAGTTCACCAGAGATTGATAATGGTGTAACAACCGAAACAGGTATCTCGATTTTTCAATAAACCAGTGGTTTGACAACGTCTTGTCTTTTAATTTCATATCATTATAAGACTGACATCTGCATCATCTGTATGACACCTGAAAACCCATATAGAAATTTACCATACTGAGATCTTTGTGAAGAAATCAATGTTGTTGGAAATTCATCTTATTTCCAGTCCCATATAACTTGAAAATTACTCACTTATTGGTTCAAAACTAGTTGTGATGGAATAACAATCAACTTATTTTGAAGGGTACTGTGATTTATTATTTATATATTCTTGTATATTCTATACCATGATTCTACTAAAGCTGTGTGTTAACGTTACAATTTCTATACAATTTGATATTCAATAACATATTATACATTATATATGATGATTCAATGTGAAAAATTACAATGTAATATGATACATTAGGTGTCGTACTGATAGATTGACACTACTGTATCGCATTATAACACATATTACAATATGATCTAAGACCATATTTCATGGATTGATACATACGGAATCGCATTATATCTTCTCGTTGTTATTATATTGAAATTTGGAAATGTTAAAAGGCGATTGAACCATAAACACACAGGGACCTTGATTGGGAATGTACTAACGTAAACACGATTCATAATATTCAGCTTTCTTGAAGCTGAAACTGTATCAGAGTTTATCCTCTACATACAATATTATACAATCCTGATCATATAATGAGTATTTTCTATTGCAAAAGAAATGCAAAAATTATGTTTATTTATTTTGAGATACTGATGTTCTGAATTAATATGTTCGAAGTTTGAAAAATGTGTTTTGAAAAACAAGTTGATGTATTACAAAATGATTGTTCATTCTTAATGTAATTTTATGATACACTTGAATACTGTATTCTGATCTAATAATTCAAGTATCGCACTGGCGGCTCGTACCCACGAAACAGGTGAAGTGCCCGTATATTTTACTGTAGAGCACTTCACCTGTTTTGTGGGCACGAGCCGCCAGTGCAAGCATGTTGATACCCTTATGATAGATTGAGTAAAGTATATAAAATAATTTAATGATAATAATATCAATATCAAAAACGTCATCAATTCAATAAGAGCTTCAATTACTTTGAGAACTTGATATGCCGGTATGTTTCAACAAAAAATAATCCTTGAGTTCATTTCAATTTCCTACATTAACGATGTTTGATACGGGTCTATGTTGACCTCTACAACTTACTAGTGAATATGCGTGATTGATATGAGTAATAAGTAGGGTAAGCATTTTTTTACTGGTTGGAATGTCATGGATTGCGTATGTTGTGATATTGCATGTGGAAGTTCGTGAGAGATATTATACCGTGAGTGGTTGGAGGGAGGTAGTTCAATTCGTGCAAGGGGACTGGGTCAATGCTACTGCTCCTATGTCCTATATAAGAAGCAGTAGGGGATTGAAAAACACAATTTTCAATAATAGAAAATAATTTGCCTTTGGTGCCATTCCTATGGGAGTTTGATATAATTTTATCATTATTCAAATAGACTTTAAAGTCTGTCAAATATAGCAAAGAAGAGCTTCTGGCATGATGAGGAAATAACTCCAGCTTGGTCAATATTGGTTAAAAATTGTTGATTCTCTCTCAGTTGTAGGAAACATCCTGATCAACAATTTGAGACTAAATCGATAACTTTTGAACCAATATTGACCGAGCTCGAGTCATTTTCTCATCTTGCTAGAGGCTCTTCTTTGCTTGGACAGACTATATATGACTCTCCAACATAATTATTTGGATTGATTCCGGATTTGTTCAAACAACAGTTAGGTGCCCAAAAACATGAGTATTGTTGTTAAAGATAGGTCGATCAAGAATTATGTATTAATTCAGTCTTCCAACTATGTAATTACTAATTATTATAGGCTAATCAAATTCAAACATTACTTTGTATCCATATTATCATTGAAGAGAGATGATAGACTTGAAATTTACAACAATATTAATTTGAATCTATAGTAAAAGCAAGTAGTTCATTCAGATTATAAACATTAGGCCGGTATTACACGATAATATTTCTATTAACATATGAAAAGAGACATGAATGATCTCGTATTTTCATCCCTTTTCATATCATAATATAAATATTACCGCGTAATACCGGCCTTACAAATCGATAACCAATTTTATCCTCTCTAATTTCTATTAACTTCTAGCTTTTGTTTCAAATGTTCCGCTCTTGTTTCGCTTTATTGTATGGAAATTATCATGGAATTTTATAAATAACACCTAAAAAATACTGTTGTCAATGAACCACGGTTATATTCGAGCAAATTTGAAATTCAATCCAAATACTAAACTCGCATATTCTAATGGAATTCATTTGGATTCAACCGTGGCTTTGATTATTCATAGTTAAATATTATTTCAATTTGATCTGATGATACTAATGTCTCAGCACAAGTCATGAAACCGATATTCATAGGAATTCAATTTAATAGCGTTAATGTTGTAAACCTCTTAAAAAAGATCGACCTCTCCAATGATAACATGAAATAATTCTCCTTTTGGTATGAGTTTCGAAAAATTTATTACAATAGGATTATGAGTAATTTAATATAAACCTCTCACAGTAAAAGGAAGATACAACTCTCACACTTGAAAGAATGCTTTTATTGGTATGATGAGTTTCATCATTCGTAATAATTCATTGGATATTACAATATTGTTTAGTTCTAGATTTCGAAATCAACAATGCTTTATCCAATCATGGATTTTTAGATTAAATCATTATCATATGCTGAGAAAATTGGTTTATACCAAATGAGGTATAATAGGTATCATATAGCTGCCGTTTATTATAATGCAAAAATAGTTTTCATACCTGTACCATATTATTAGGTGAAGGCAGTCTATCATAAACCGTTCATTATAATATACTGCAAAAATGGGTTTCATATATACCATATCAGGTATAGGTATCATATAAGTTACCGTTTATTATCATATACTGTAAAACAGGTTTCATATAAGGCCTACCATATAGGTATCATTAACTGATAATTATCATATACTCTAAAAATAGGCTTCATATACGAAAATCTAACAATCTCATTTGCGTTTAAATCTCAGAATACATGCACTCCAGGTATACACATAGAGAACAACATAGAGTAAGCGAAGTTGCAAGGCATACAGTGAGTAGAGAATAGTGCGAGGGGAGAAGGGGGGGGACTCTGCCAGCATGCAACGACATACCAACACAAGGATTGAACCAGAGCACTCGCTGCCAACCCATACAATCGTACAACTGAGAAATTTCAGTGCCCTTGCAGGCACAGTTCGATCTGAGCGCTGTGCCTAGAATGCCCAACATGGCTTTTCGACATTCCGAAGGAGGTCCCGCGCACTGCTTCGTTATGCTATCAACTGCACACGACTGTTCATAGTTCTCCAACCGGCTCCTGTTTCAACAGAAATAAATTAATAACATGAATAGTAGCAAAATAATAAGATTTGTACACAGTAGACTGATAGATTCATTGAAATTCTAATTATAATCATGGAAGTTCAATAGTATCTCAAGTAACTAATGCCAGAAGAATGTGTTTCATACGAGTCAAATAGTATAATAATTATCATAAAATGAATATTACGAGTAGACACAGTATAGTGTCTGACATAGTATCTGACATAGTGTTTAGACATAGTATATTCATTGAAATGCTGATGATAACCATGGGAATTCAATAGTATCTCACGTAATAATGCTGGAAAAATGTGTTTCATACGAGTAAAGACCCGTATCCACAAAGCGAGGCATGCGCCGCGAATACCTTAATACGCATGTTTCGGACTGTGGATACCGGTGCTGTTTGCTGCCAGGCATACGCGGCGCAGCGTACGCAACAATCTCAATTTGGTTCGCGTTCTCGCAGTGAGCATACGTGGTTCAAACAGCGCAAAGACAACGCAAGCCTCGCACTGTGGATACCCGGCTTTAAATAGTATATTATGTAACTAGTGTTAGAATATGTTTTCATACAAGTTACATTGATTTCAATATGTAAATTCAAGCTAGCGAGTATGTAAACCTTCCCTGACGATTTATGTACGATATATTTATGGTCATAATGGAGTATAAGTTTAATAGTAGGCTATAACCTACTACTTGAATAGTGCTGGAAGAATGTGTTTCCATAAGAGTTACATTGTTCTTATAATTATAAGTATTAGGTGAAATTATGTTAGCGAGTATGTAAACACCTTCCCAGACAAGTAATTTATTATATTTTTGTTATTATAAAATATATATAAGTTTAATAATATACTACTTGAATAGTGCTGGAAGAATGTGTTTCCATACGAGTTACATGGTTTTCATGTGTTACAATATGTGAAATAATGTTAGCGAATATGTAAACCTTCTCAGTCGAGTTACGTACGATATTCAATGTCAATGTCATAACAAGTTGTATATTACTTCAACTGTGCTGGAAGAATGTCTTTCCATACAAGTTACATTGTTTTCATGTGTTACATGTAAACAAACACCTTTACAGTCGAGTATAAATTGATATCTACGACGTTATCTCTTGTCATATCCATGTTTACTAGTAAATCCCGGGTCTCACAAACGTGTGACATTATTAAAGCCGTTGCATTGGTCTGTTGCATAGAGTAGCAGATAATAATTATGTTCCATTTACACAGGTAAATCTCTCTCCAGTCCAGGATGATCTACCCAAGTGGATAATGTTCTTGCTAATGACATATTATGAGTAAGTCTTCAACCAAATGTGACAAACGTGAAGTCTTGAATATCATAATTAAATCCAATTTCAATTTCCCTCCTGATGTGTATAGATTATGCATTACTAATGTAGTGGTAATACTCAATAATGTCTTAGTTAAATGTTAGAGTTGACACTGATATTAAAACTTTGCTATGTCATAGAAATAGAGGAATCATTCTGTTCGATAGAAAACTAATTTATCTTTTCTTTCAAGGATTTGCTCTTCCATTTTAATAGCAAGATATGAGGGGCTTACTACTGGAATGTCAAGAGAAATGTTAATCATTGATGGTTGGTTCGTGAGATGTTAAAATAAGCTAATAAACTTATTTGAATTCAATTCGAAGAAACAAACAAATTTTTTACACACATAAGCTCATCCAATGATTCACGAACTGGCCATGAGTGTTTCAATATTAACTTGAGAATCAGGCTGGCTGAAACATGATTAGTTTCCACAATACGATCTGGACATTTAATGGAGGCGAGGATTAAATAGGAAAATAGTACTAGTATTATATAATAATAATATGGTGATTATTATAGGCTAATAATTAGTATTTATAATGCATCAATGGAGTTGATGAAACTTCTCCTTTCCTGACAGAGTGAGTTCACCTTTCTAGATTTTATAACACCATGAGAATTTTAAGGACAGAGGAAAAAAAACAATACAAGAGAAGTTGAGAAAAATGAAGGAACTTGGAGAACCTATCAAACTTTCAGGTGGACGGTAAAGTGTATCAAACGAGTTATAAATGAACAATAATAGTTGCACAGCAAACTCTTGCCATTCTGTTATTCCTAGTTCTATTTTCCACCACCAAGGGGTGGACACAAGTGTCAGGGTCTGACAAAAGTGATGTTTCAGCAATTATTGTCCACTAAAACAAAGTCAAGTAGTGAAAAAGGCAACCGTCCTCGAAAAATGATGACAGAAACCACTCAACATCGGGTTTCCGATTGTTGATGTCAGAGAAAACTAGACGAGAGGTTTTCCGATCGAAAGTTTAGAAAGTAGAGGGAGTCTGTTGACATACCGTATTCACCAGATATAGCCGTAAGCTATTCAAATGTGTCTGGCAGCGTATGTTAGTCGAGTGTAACAGGGGAAATATTCTTCAGGGAGAGCGAAATGATGTATATTCGACTGGATGATCATCTCTGCATTCTGTAGATGCATTTCGAGTGAAGGATATTATTTCCTATGAGGAAATCAACCAGGAAATGGAATTTCATCGAACGAGAACTAGATATTAGATTATTGCATGGCATTTCCTTGTGAAGATTTGAGTGTTTTGTAAACGAATACCTAATGAAAGTACGGATCAGTTAATGAAAGTATGGCGATGACAGGTGAATGCTGTTGAAGACATTCATTTTTATTTTGAATGGAACGTTGCATAAAAAAGAATGAAACAACGTTTTTCCAATAAACAATCACTCGTCACAGCTCAAAGTTTGAGTAAATGGATGTCAGTACGTCAAACTTTGTACGTGGAATGGACTTTAATGGTTCAATATCCATTAAAGCAGAAGGAGCAATGTGTGATTGCAATGGATAAATGGATGAGATAATGATTTCATTCCCTCTTTCCCAATAAATGTAGTTTATTAACTGAGTAAGAAATGAGTAAAATTAACAGAGAATAAGAGAATAAAGGACAGAATTTTAATTTTGAATAACAATACTAGAAATTTTCATGATCTACTGACACTTACTAATTTACTTAACAAGTTTAAAGGAGTATTTGCTAATAGCTTTTACATTCATAAGTTTTAAAAAAGTTCTTGAATATTCCTCAACGTTCTCGATGCAATACTCTGAAAGCCACAGCCGTAAAAATACTTTTCGTTCATTAAGACATGATGGTCATCATGATAGATTGAGGAATATCTTTGTTCATCACTATCAAACACTATATTTTGTTATTATTTTTCCATATATTTTGTGTGGGGCTACTAAAAATGTAAGATAATGTATTAAAATTGAAATCAAGCGTACTGTCATTAGTAATTTCTTGAGAATACTCAATGGAAACTGTGAATTCATTTTATTATTATAATTCAATATGAAATCAATGGTTTTACCTGCATCCTGAGTCTTCTCTGCAGACTTCAGCCAACGAATGACAGGTTGGAATAACTGGTCCCTCCACCTGTTGAGCGCATACTGGATGCAGCATTTCTTGAGCAACTAGACATTCATCTTGATTGTTTTTCGTTTTCCTATCAGGTAGAAACAAACAACAATAAGATATCCAACACTAAACATTCAAAGAGTTTTAAAGCATGCAACATTGACACTTAAAAATATTTTTTGAAATTTTTCTAAACTTAATATTGTTTGAACTCATAGTTTGCTTTTTATTCTGTCCAAAGAATTGATCATGTTTTTATCCATGATATTTTAAGATGGAGGTGATGGGACGAGGCTTAAAAATCACCCAACGCTGAGAGGCAGAAGGGTTAAGAAAAGAAGAAGAAGAAGAAGAAGAAGAAGAAGAAGAAGAAGAAGAAGAAGAAGAAGAAGAAGAAGAAGAAGAAGAAGAAGAAGAAGAAGAAGAAGAAGAAGAAGAAGAAGAAGAAGAAGAAGAAGAAGAAGAAGAAGAAGAAGAAGAAGAAGAAGAAGAAGAAGAAGAAGAAGAAGAAGAAGAAGAAGAAGAAGAAGAAGAAGAAGAAGAAGAAGAAGAAGAAGAAGAAGAAGAAGAAGAAGAAGAAGAAGAAGAAGAAGAAGAAGAAGAAGAAGAAGAAGAAGAAGAAGAAGAAGAAGAAGAAGAAGAAGAAGAAGAAGAAGAAGAAGAAGAAGAAGAAGAAGAAGAAGAAGAAGAAGAAGAAGAAGAAGAAGAAGAAGAAGAAGAAGAAGAAGAAGAAGAAGAAGAAGAAGAAGAAGAAGAAGAAGAAGAAGAAGAAGAGAGGAGGAGAAAAAGAAGAAGAAGAGAGAGGAGGAGAAGAAGAAGAAGAAGAAGGAGGAGAAGAAGAAGAAGAAGAAGAAGAAGAAGAAGAAGAAGAAGAAGAAGAAGAAGAAGAAGAAGAAGAAGAAGAAGAAGAAGAAGAAGAAGAGAAAGAAGAAGAAGAAGAAGAAGAAGAAGAAGAAGAAGAAGAAGAAGAAGAAGAAGAAGAAGAAGAAGAAGAAGAAGAGAAGAAGGAAGAAGAAGAAGAAGAAGAAGAGAGGAGGAGAAAAGAAGAAGAAGAAGAGGAGGAGAAGAAAAGAAGAAGAAGAAGAAGAAGAAGAAGAAGAAGAAGAAGGAGAAGAGAGAGGAGAAGAAGAAGAAGAAGAAGGAGAAGAAGAAGAAGAGAGAGGAGGAGAAGAAAAAGAAGAAGAAGAGAAAGAAGAAGAAGGAGAAGAAGGAGAAGAAGAAAGGAAAGAAGAAGAAGAAGAAGATTTTAAGCAAGTCTTTATCAATAGGCCTTACATTCATTGATATATCAAACCAACCATTATAGACAATTTATTTATAAAATTAGATTGGCTTCATAATGACGGAGATCAATACTAAAGTCTGCGGGAAATTTCTTGTGAAAAAACTCTCTTTCTCTCTTAAAAAGGAAGGCCAGATGCTCTGTCATCTACTAATTTTCCCCCACTACCCGTGCACAGCTGCTCACTTCACTTCACTTGTAACTCTATTACTTGTACTCTGTTGATGCAACGCACTGTGGAAGGGAAAATCGGTTCCTCTCCGCTCATGACGCAAGTAAAATCCCGCTGACGCGCTGACTATAGCTCTCAATGTCGTTTGTAAAGTGAAAATCAATTGATGAACCTTATTCAGATTGATACTAAAGAAATGGATGATAGAAAGGTAATTTATCTAATTCTTCTGTGAATGATAACAATATTGATAACATTGACAACAGTACAATGAATTTTTCATGGTTTGTCTATTTTCCTTCAAATTCTGTAGGCTTTGATGAACACTAGAAGGGTAAACAGTCAATTAATAAAATATCAAAGTAATTTTTCAAATATTTTCATTTTGCATAACATGTTTCAGCGTGTTAGCCATTATCAAATGCAAATGAACAAGTAAACAACATCAATCTATTCTATTTATACTCTATTGATATTCATTAATTGAAAGTATGATAAAATACAGTAGCCTCTAGAAAAAATAAGTACTAGAAGGACATTACAGAGCATTTTTAGTCTGGTCGAGCAGAGAAGACATTCTGGCAGGATGGTAAAATGACTCCAGCACAATTAATATAGATTCAAAAGTTATGAATCTAGTCTTAAATTGTAGAGCAGAATGTTTTCTACAGTTTGGAACCAAATTGATAATGTTTGAACTAATATTGACCGAGCTGGGCTCATTTTACCATCTTGCCACAATGTCTTCTTTACTTGACTAGACTATATTAGGTACTTGATAATAATTATTATAAACTGGCGGCTCGTGCCCATGAAACAGGTGAAGTGCTGTACAGTAAAAGATACGGGCACTTCACCTGTTTCGTGGGTACGAGCCGCCAGTGCAAAATGGTAAATTAAAATAAAAGATTACGAAAAATGCTACATGATATTGTGTTTTATATTAATAATTGTACAGAAGAGGTCAACCGTATCTCTAGAATCTAGATATACTTTCTCCAAGCAGAGAAGACATTCTAGCAATATGGGAAAATGACTTCAGCTTGATCAATATTGGTTCAAAAGTTTTAAATTTGGTCTCGAATTATAGAGCAGAATGTTGAGACCAAATTTATAACTATGCATCTTTGGTACATTTGATACCCTCAAGACTTTCTATAAATAAATTTTGTTTTATTCACCTCTAATGCTTTACATTCAATTTGTAACATTTCAATACATGCAAATATTGTTAGTACGCCTCGCTGTCTAGACTCGGTGAAGGATGAAGTTGGGTAACGAAGCAGCATATTAGATGGACTGTGGAACGGATTGGAAATTCCATGACGTTTGATTAACAGCTTGTCGATAATTATCTGGTCATCTATTCAAATCCCTGTTTGCAATCACCCCCTTAAGGCTTGTCGTTATGTGCTATAAGCTGAATAATCGTACGTTGTACATGGTACTGTTATCTCTTGAACGCGCTACTCATTGAATAGTTGAATATTATCGTTTCGTTGATCACCATTGAGCACCCTTCTTCAACAAATCATAGCAAATTAGTGGGTCCACTTTGTATTTGATACTTTGAATACGAATAAACTTGTTTTGAGAAGATAAATATTTCAATAAAATCCTGCGGAGGAGAAAACTTCATGGGTGGGGGAAAACACTTCATATTTCAAATTTCAATAAGCATAATTAGCACCATTACCCACGAAATAGGTGAAGTACCCATAACTTATATTTTACAGTAAAGCACTTCACCTGTTTCATGGGTACGAGCCGCCAGTGATAATTAGTTCAGTTCTTGTTCTCGTACTCACGAAATAGGTGAAGTGCCATTATATTTTACTGTACAGCACTTCACCTGTTTCATGGGTACGAGCCACCAGTGATAATTAGTTCAGTTCTTGTTATAGCTCTTTAGTTATAGTTTCAAATTCTATTGGTTTATAATCTAGTATATTTATCCTTAGATAGAGGATCATAATATTTGATCCCATTAATACCATGATGCTGTTTTTGGATGTCTTGAAAAGCCATACTTTAAATAAATATATAATCTAGTATATATTATGATGAAAATTAAATGTTCCAATAATATGTTCACCAAGTGTTTGGAGTGTTGAATGATTCTGTTTCACTGGCGGCTCGTGCCCACAAAACCATTAGAGAACTAGAATAATGGCTTCAACTCATTACAATTTTATTGACTTGAATAAACTGATTTATGACATATGATTATTATATCAAAGGTGAAGTGCCCATATCTTTTACTGTACAGCACTTCACCTGTTTCGTGAGCACGAGCCGCCAGTGGAAATCTGAAACCAATATGATGGCAAGGGATTACAACGAATGGTTCAAGCGTAGAAAAACGGAAGTACTCAATGTACCTAAGTACTAAATATTAAGTATAAAAAGGTAGCATACACTCCTATTCTCTTTACTGTAAGATATTTTTGAGGAAATGAAGGAAGAGTAACTAAACCGGAGCTTCCGCAATTATCTAAAAAAACTAATAACTCAAATAACAATAAACCTTCAAATCTGGTTAGCTCTCATCACATTTTACACGGCATCCAGCGGTTCTTGACTAGCGTTGAAGATAAACTGCATTATTTATGCAAGCAATAAACGTTGAAATTCCATTACAGTTAACGCGGGACCCTACAGATTTATTTCGTTCCGGATGAAATATAGATTGCATACGAATGAATAGAATGCACTCAGCATCTGATAAATTCGTATTCAGAGTGGACTGTCTGCCGAGATTCAAACGGAACCGATTAAATTATCATATTAGTGGGGCACGACAAATGCTATCAATTATTACAGCTTCCATATCAGGCTGATTCCCAAACGTATCAAGTACAGTTCACGCTGAAAGTTGAGCCTGGCCTTGTGGCTTTTGCTGGGCTGCTGGTGTGAGAGTGAGAGCTAGTTATGAATGAGAATGTGTAGAATATTTGCGGTTGTATTTTTGTGTACGTTGTGTGGGATAATGTATTGATTTGTTCTTTTATAGGAACACAATTGTGGAAGAATAATATTGAAGATTTTCAAAAAGCCGAATCCAAGAATATATAGCGAGGATGATTTCCCTAATTTCTTCTAGTTGATGAATACAATAAATTATATTATTGATTATTTATGAGTTATTAAAGTAAAATAATAAGAATGAGATAGGGTCGAAATTTATTGGCGTTCTTATGTTTGGAATAAAAATCGTTCAAGGCTTTTCGAGGCACTAACGGCTCGTGCCTTGGGAAAAGGTGAAGTGTTGTACAGTAGGCTATAAGACACGGGCACTTAACCTGACGAGACGCCAGTGTTTTGAGGATCAAATTATTCTATGGAGACGATTTAGACGAATAATATAATATTTTAAATGATCCATTTATACGTTCCCTCACCTCCTCTTATATCAAACATCCTAATCATCTTCATTCTTTCATGAGGATTTCCTTGACACCATATGTGATTGCCAGAACATGATTTTTTCTTCTTCATGGACCTCGTAGAATTTTTGAAATTTTCCAAATGAAACACTATTAAACACTAGAATAGAATGCACGAAAGTAGTTTGATGAAGACTGGAACAGAAAAGAACCCCTCACTCCACCCCCCCAGTTTCAACACACAACTTGAACTTTTTAAAAATGCCAATGTCAGTGTAAGTCTTCCATTATTCATTATATTCTATTTTTCTTAACTTTTCGATCTTTTTCTTCCGGTTTCGTCTAAATTGTTTTTTTTTGGAAATTCTATTGTATTTCACTAACACAAACTATAAGCTCATAGTAAAATGTATATTTAACAACGTACATATTCAAATAACACAGTTTTTGGAATATAGGTTGTTGGTAGGCTGATATGATATGTGAGTAATAAGGTTCGGTTGACGTGTGAGGATCTTTGAATCGGTCCTTCCGTTATAGTCCGTCCAAGCAAAGAAGACCCTCCGACAAGATGAGAAAATGACTCCAGCTCGATAATAATATTGGTTCAAAAATTATTGATTTGGTTTCAATCGTAAGAAACATTCTGATTTACAATTTGAGACCAAATCAATATTTTTTGAAGCAATATTGACCGAGCTGGAGTTATTTTCCCATCTTGCCAGAGGGGTCTTTTCAGCTTGGACACACTTAACAATATCGGTTACCATAACAACAGCAGCATCCACATTGTTGAAGTCTTTATCACGAGGAGCAAAGGACTGCAAAACTCATCTCTATAGTACAACAAAATAATCTGTCTTAGGAATATTACGACGTTTTAAATACGAATTAGTTCCGTTTCAATGATTTCTCCCTATAAGTACAACCACGAGTTCCATTGAAAACATGTAAATAACGATAAATCCGATTTGAAGAGAATCTCTCTCTCAAAACCTGAATGTATAATAAGTTGGTATTGGAATAATGCTACAAGCTCTTACAAATAAGCTTCACGCTTTGGAAATTTCAAATCCTGTTTTGGGGCCAGTATTTGAAATACATAGTTCGCTTCAGTAATTACACTTACAAAATATAATAAAGCCTACAGTATACAAAATACAAGATATTTGATGCACATTGAACGCTTCAATGATTCTACATTCAAATAGATTGATGAGGAAGTTTGATTCCAGCTATTCAAAGTTCCATTACATTCCTCTTCACAAAATAATTATAATAAATCCTTTCACAAGTACGTAATGTGATCTCTCATGATTCTAATATGCCTCATACTTCTCTTTCCTAATATTCATGAATAAATAGCCTACTCATCATGCATGAACCAACATTTTTCTCTTTATGTTTTTCTCCAACTCTTTTCAAATCCGAGTCCAATCAAATCAAGTTTGTTTTGTTTGTTTATGAGGGTGAAGCCCACATAAGCTCATAGGCTTGTGCGTGGGTAATGAAATGGATGATAGATGACGACTACTTTTTAGGTAGTCGGGACCGACGGCTTATCGTCTCCTCCGAAAGACGGGGTGGTCGTATCTATGTGATTGTGCTGTGGTCAAAAATTGTTCTCCGCTTGGGATTCGAACCAGGGTCCACCTGGTTATCAGACCGGCGCTTTATCACTCCTCCAAGTCAATCTTAATCAAATCTAGATTCATTGTGGATAATATTACAATCATAAAATTTAAAATGATATTCTTAGTCTTCTTTCTATCAAATCAAGATTTGAATATAACAGAAATTTTTGTAAATGTCAGTATATATTGACAGTATTTCTAAATTTAACAGTATAATTGACTTTCTTTTGAATAACTGGGTATAGCTGGTAACAGTATTTTTGAAAATAACAGTAACTTATATGTTGACAATATTTTTGAAAATAGCTCATATCTATTGACAGTACTCTCTTAGAATAACAGTAGGCTATATATATTATCGTCTTCTCTCCGTTGGGACATCATTGGCTTGTCGTTAGTAAAGACAGTCAGTCGTTTCCCGACTCCGGAGGAATAGTAATAATTTTTGCATTACACTCTAACTAATCAACTGAATGTTATTCAGAGGTGTTCTGCGCCGTCACGTGGCTAAGTGAGTGGATCAATGTGCACACATTACCTATATCCTGGTTTATGATTATTCATCTCTGCTGTGAGTGAATATAAAACTGGCAACCAACTAAGCTGGTGGGCCTAAGCCCTTTATGGGCTGTTGAGCCATTTACATACAAGTATATGTATTGTCTATTTTTTCAACCCTTTCCAATCCAACCCATCAAGATAGTAGGAAGTTTCTATTTATTTACTTATTTCATTTATGTACAAATATACAAGATATTTGCCAAGAGAAAATATGAAGAAAACAAGAGAAATATGAGAAGAAAACATGCTATTGCCCAAAACTTCTTCTATTCCTAATTTAGTCTTATGATAAATTGTCCAAATTTTCAGGTATTGTATAAAATTTTGTTTTACCCAAAGTTTTCCTCTCGAAGAAAAGATAATTCATATTAACTTTGTAATCAGTATATTTTGACAGTATACTCTATAACAGTATATTAGAAACATTGTACCTTGCCCATTTGTTCAACCTGCACATTTGATTATCTTGCACATGTAATTATCACGCTTGAGCACCATCAACATACATCGCTGGAAAGATTAGAATTTACTGGAAAAAGTCAACTACCTCGCCAAGAATATTTCCCGCCATGAAAACAACAGAGGCAAGATAGTTTGAGGCTTGAAGCGAAGCTCGCTTGTGATGCGGAACAGACAACTTTGGCTGTTTTACTGCGACAAATTCCTTGACTTAGGAGCGGCAGCCGTCGAATTTCCCGGCCGAATTACTTATTCAACAAGAGCCGGCCGATGAAATGGTCCGGCCTGCAAAATTTTGCCTTTGCAGCCGGCAATGAATCTCGAGACGATTGTTTCCCCCTGGACGGAAGTGCACGGTGACAATATACTTTCCGCGAGAAACGGCCGAGTGGTGAAGATGGAACAAGTAGGGAAGATGATCAGAATGAGAGAAGAGGGAAGAGGAAGCGGGAGAGAGAGAGAGAGAGAGAAAATAGAAGAAAAAGAGAAAGGAAGAAGAGAGGAGGTGGAGACAGGGAAAGAAGGAAGGAGGTGGTGAGAGGAAAGGAGAGGAGGAGAGAGGAGAAAAAGATCCGTTAGTAAGAAAGAGGATAGAAAGAGAAAAGAGGAGAAGATGCGTTAGTAAGAAAGACGATAGAAAGAGAGAGGAGGTGATGAGAGGGGAGTTGAAAGGTGGAGTGAGAAGGGGGAATAGAGAGGGGGAGAAGAGAAAGGGTGATGGGAGGGTAAGAAGAAAGAGGGAGAAGAAAGGTGGAGAAGAGAAAGGAACGACAAGGAAGCGAGGAAACTATTTGAGAAGGGTGGAAGAAAGAGGAAAAGTGCTATGCCACAGCTGTAGCTTAGTTATGAATGGGCGGAATAGGAGAAAAGAGAAAGCGGAAGAGAGAGTTAGAAGCCAGAGGGAAAAAGAGAGAGAAAAAGTGTTGAGAGGAGAGAGAAGGAGAAGAGATGAGAAAAGAGAGAAAGAAACGAGTCGAGAGAAAGAAACGAGTCGAGAGAAGAGAAAAAGGAAACAAGGTTTGAGTGCAAACTACCTAAAAAAATAGGAAGAAGGAAGAAAAGTGTAAAAGTTATACCTGAGAGAATTTTGTTAAGTATTGCGAATTTTATATTGAAGTTGAGCGGCAGATTCGCATTCGTTCAGGTGTGATGCGTAGGAGAGCTACATGAAGGTGAAGTGAGAAGACGAGAAATAAAGAGATAATAAGAAAAACGAGGAAAGGAAGAATAGAAGAAAGCTGATTGCAACGAGAGTGAGAGAGAGTAGAGAAAGGAGAAGGAAAAAGATTTAGAAGGAGGGAGAAAAAATACTGGAACAAAAAAGCTTCTAGAACCGTTCGATCGATTGTTTGGTTGAGGGGACGGGAAACAGGAAGATTTGGAGCGATGTTTAGAAGGGAAGTGAGGAAGATGAATAGAGAAATAAGAGACAGAGAGAGTGAGAAAGAGAGGAAATAGAAGAGCAAAAGAAACTAGGAGAAGATGAAAGGAATGACTAATTATTGCAGTTGTTCAAGAACTAAAGAGGGAACAGAAGATTATAAAAGAACAAAGTACATGTACAATGTAATCATTCGAAGGAGATGAGATCGTGAGAGCAAAAGAGATTGTTGTAAAACTTATAAAAACTGTTGAAAAAGAGTGACAAAGAGAAAAGAAGTGAGAGGTAAGTGGAGAGAAGATGAAAAAAAGGTTGAAAGGAAAGGAGAAACTAATAAGTAAGAGTAGCAAAAAAAAACTGTATTGGAGAGATCGGAAAGAGGTGAATTTAATGAAAGTCAGATAGAGAGTTTAAATTTGAATCACTGGTGCCCACGAAACAGGTGCAGTGCTGTACAGTAAAAGATACGAGCACTTCACCTGTTTCGTCGGTACGAGCCGCCAGTGATTTGAATACGGATGGAAAGAGGAAGAAAAATAAAATTCTTCGAGTATACCAGCCCTAGACGAAACCACCTAACTTTTTGGCGTCTGCTATTATAAGATGAGGAAGAATATTTTTGTAAATAAAAGTTGATTCCATCATTCATTTAGATGACAAAATATTACTGCTTTCAGAATAGTAGGATGTGTGACATAGCTAATAATGTTTCTATGAAATTTACGAAATGAAAATTTGATTATCATTCAATAAAAACTGACGTATATGTGAAGAATATGGCGATAATATAAAAAAATAAGTCATTAGCAATCTTCTCAAATTATTCTATGAAATTCATGAAATGAAAATTTAATGATCATTCAATCAAAACTGACGTATTTGTGAAGAATATGGCGATAATATCCAAAAAAAAATAAGTTATTAGCAATCTTCTCAAATATGGCTCAAATTGAGAAGCAAAAATGTCAATTTTAGGGAAAGGATATTATTCTTGGGATTAGATTTCCAAGGAAACCCTCTCCATTAACACTTAATCCAAAAGGTGGCGTGAGTGTTAGTGGATTATAAGTGGATGAAAGAGGCAAGAAGTAATAGATGAGGAGGGGGGATTAATGCGATGGTATATTGCATTTATTTTAGTGGGTAGAAAATGCACTGGCGGCTAGTGCCCACGAAACAGGTGAAGTGCTGTACATTAGAAGATACGGGCGCTTAGCCTGTTTCGTGGGTACGAGCCGACAGTGAGAGAATAGAAGATTAAAATGACAGAGTAATTACAAATGTATTGGATGGAGGGGAAAACAATTAGAAGGAAGTTATAAAGATGAGAAAGTCGTGAGAACGATTGAGAAGAAGGAGTGAGGTAGATGCCAGTTTGTACAAGAGAAGAGAAATTGGATAATCGAAATTGTCCACTCGAAGGGAATTCGATGAAAAGTTTGGGAATAGGAGAGCGGCTAGTGGGAGATGGAGAAATCGAATGAGGAGAGACAAAGAGATCCAATGTAAGATAGTGTGAGTGCGAAAGAGGGAGAGCTTTTAAGAGAAAGCACGGTGAAGTGCGAGTGAGAAACAATCTAGGTCACAAATTCGGATGAACTTTATCATCACTGTTTCAAGAACATCTCAAAAAGCTGACTGTTCAGTAGGCATTGTCAGTGCTGTATCTGTTCGATCGATGCGAAATAACTGTCTCAGATAAAATTTCTATCATGTACTTGATGGAAGGGAGTGGGAGAGAATAAGAAACAAAGGAAGAGAGCCAAAGAGAGCGACATTTCACCTCTTATCGTCTAGTGATTAGTTACGAGTCACATAGGTTTACAAGCAATTGTGGAGCTTGACTATATCTACGAGGGCTATTTTTTTTATCAACTTCCGATGTGGCATAAGAATGAAACTAGTGGGGGTAATTGAACGAATTTGTTATCAAAAGTTTACCTATATAGTTACTTCTCAACATATTCGACATTCAAATCGATGCATTTTTTGTACCTGGAGACAAGCTTCCTTATAACTAGTTCAAAGAAGTTTGCCGCCAGTGATTTGTGATGCTTTATCACAGCATCTTGCAGTGCATAGTCGGTTCGGAAGCTCTGCCCTCCTATAGCATCTTCTCCAGTTCCGGGAAAAGGTTAGAGTCGCTTGGTGCTAAGTCAGGGCTTCACTCCGGATGGCCAAAAACGTCTCATTTAGACCCTTCAAAAGGACGCTTCGTCACAGTAGCACTGTAAGGACAGGCTTCGTCATGAATGAGCATCAGGCTCATTACTCTCCTTTATTCCTATACCAACCACGCACTGCTCTGTGCTCTGCTACTCATAAAGCTTCCACCGTATACTCGTTTCATTCCACTGTGAATTTCTGCTGCGGATATCCCTTCAGCTTGCAAAAAACTAATTACAACTCGCAACTCACACCTGGCGGGAGATTCTATCATATTGGTCATGTTTATGTGTCGCTAGATGAATAGGTAATGACGTCAGATGGCCGAAACCGGGTAGGGTTATAGTGAGAGAGCTATACAGTCAATCGCCGCGCATTGTTGGCCAATGCTGCTCGCACTGACGCCTAGCGGCACAATCGAAAGTTGAAAAAAATAGCACTCGTAGTTCATTTTTAGAAGCAACACTATGAACTAGTTATTTTCTTCATAATTTATTCTGAAACAAGATACAGGAGATGAGAATTAATTCGTTTCATCTTGTTAACTTCTTTTGCCTTCTTGTTAACTTCTTTTAACAAAGACGAATGATTGTCTATTGTCAGATACGATTATTTTATCTGAGGCCCAGGTTACATTTTACGCGGGTTGTTACTAGTAGCGTAGACATAGTAGTTACTTCGTCTATAGTTATAGTGTATACTTCGTCTATGCTAGTAGTTATAGCTGCATAGTAAGGTTGTAACTAGTATTCGTTACAATAGTTGTAAGCTGATATACTAGACTTTTAGTGGTAATGTTATGAAACGAGCTGATCTTCTATAAGTAAATTCAAGACCAAGAATAGAAAAGTGAAATAAATGTGGGGAAGGAGGTAATGACATGAATTTTAAAAGCACGATTCTTCCATATATCGTAATCAAGTAATATAGTTGGATATGCAAAGAGAGGCATTATTTAAAAGTGAAGGATTCACTTTATTTTATTCGGTAGTCCTGAATCAAATTATATACAATTCCCCATGTTTCGGTTTTATCGAGTAATTGGATAATTTGATTACTCTGGTCCATGCTGTATAACTACAGACTCAAGAACAATACGCATTTGGTGAAGATAGTATATGAAACATAGTATATAACTAAGATATATGGCGACTGTCACATATGTTGAAAAACTCGAACAATTTATTGATAAACAAATATTTCATTTTTCATACATGTATTGCTAGTAGTAGAACAAAGTTCATGGGAATTCTAATAAAATATAGTACCGACCTCTTTTTTCACGTTAGATCAGATGTGCTCAGTGTTATATCTCATCTACGATTAGAATAAAGAGTAAATTAGAGAATTTTCAGTGGATGAAAACTGTTTGAATAACTCATTCATAGTTTTCACAAACAAAACTACTTCATAGAAAGATGAGTAAAACAGGGAAAGCAAGTTTCGCAAGAAGTGTGTGAGTGGTCGATTTCATTCATAACTAAATTTCAAGCACAAACGTGTTCACTAGTGAATTGAAAGTCACTGATTTGATGTATGACAACTTTGGAGCTTCAAATATCATGATTGAGAGACTACTCTAATTGGAATTTTGCTAACTGGACGTTCTATTATTACATCATACACGTACAGATGTTGTGTCAATGTTTGTTTAAGCGAAGTTCCATTCACTATTTTGGTTTGATTCAATAACGTGAGTCATTCATGGTCTATTTTAAGCGATTCCTCACACTTCCAGAATAGAATTTCCATCATTTATGAGTTGATGTCAAGTTAAATTGTATAATTCTCTTAGGAGATATACAAACGAGTATTATACTGTATCTAATTTCTTTTTTTGGGAGTGGATTGTTGGATTATGTTTTTTGAAACATGTTAAACGAGTCGAAATATACCTTGACTTCTGTTCAACTGTTCGAAACTTACAACTCAATAAGTTCGCTATGATTTCAACAACTACATTGAAATCTTTATTGATCGCAATATTCATTACATTTTCCAATATGCATTGGAACTAGAATGATGCTAATATTTTATGTATATTATTGTTTTAGCTCTTCTTAATTGCATACAGATGAAATAAAAGCCTCGACATGAAATCTAAAAGAATATGGTGATCTCATCCATTAGGTAATATCGATCATGTTTCCCATACGTTTAAAAACTTCTTCGTTCGAATGCTGATGAAATAATAGGGGACAAATTCATTTTTTCTAATAAAATCGTGACTTTCTCTTGATTTCCAATTCGCCTAAATCGTTTCATTCACGAAATTTTTCTAAAATTCACTAATGTACTGTACTTGCAAGTTCTTGAGTGTTTAGATTTCATCCCGACTTTCACTTGATGATCCCGAATTCCATTTGATGACCCTGAATTCTATTTGATGATCCCGAATTCTATTTGATGATTCCGAGTTCTAGTTGATGATCCCGAGTTCTATTTGATGATCCCAAATTTCATTTGATGATCCTGAATTCTATTTGATGATTCCAAATTCTATTTGATGATCCCGAGTTCTCTTTGATGATCCCGAATTTCATTTGATGATCCTGAGTTCTTTTTGATGATCCCGAATTCTATTTGATGATCCCGAATTCAATTTGATGATCCCTATTCATCTCTTATGAAAAGTTGTGAAACTCACAAATGAATTCATTGACTTAGACCTACTTATAAATTTTGCTGTCTAAATTACGCCTAAATCAAAGTCAAAGCACTAGGAAAGTCATTTTATAATTTCAATAACGTGATGGTGAGGATGAGCCTCACAAAGATCTCAGTGACCGCGTTAAATGTAACGGAGTGACTCGGTGAAAACAGAGTTGTCTGTCGCAGACTTACCACTATATAGCCCGAAGCAATTTAAAGCCACAAACAAGGTTACATGGGTTACTACGGTCGTGTGCAAACAATGAAGCGCTGTTCCGGCCGAAATTGGAAGCCACTCTCGCCTTCGAAGAGCTCCTTCATGAGACTGAAATCGCCTGCTTGGTAGTTTACCGACGCCGCATTGTAGTTTACACTTGCGATTTCGAATGCAACACTGAATGTAATGCGTTGCGTTTGTGCATGTATTCTATGCGTGGGCACAGGTGGCAAAGCTTTAATTGAAATGGAAGAGGAGAACTTGAAGGGGTATTTTTGACAAAATTCCATTACTTTTCCGATTTCCATTTCGCTCTAACAAAAAAGGGAGACTCATAAGTGAATTTATTGATTGGACCTAAACAACTAATTTTGGGACAAAAGTTTGCTCGAAAGAAATCTTTTTATCTGAATTCCACTAGTTCATTGTATGTATTCATGAACAAATAGATCATTGTTAAATACATAATAAAATATTCATGGCTTTTAATGGTGGGGAGACCCTTACGGGTAGTTCCACATCGCCAATGTGTACTTGGCCAAATACCGGTCACCCATCCAAGAGCAGTCCACAGTGTTTGTGTCTTAACATCACGTTCACCGAAAGATCACCCTCACCGAGAGACCAATCGCCAGTACAACATTACATATTATTACATTGTCATTGATACATTATTGCAAAGAGTCACTATGAAGTCGTTTTCGTTTATGCAATATTATTAATACTATGCTTTTTGGTAGGCTTAGTTATCACTCTACATTGTATGTGAAAAATCATTTAAAATGATGAAATGAAAACACATAGATGTTGTCAATTTTCTTTTATGTGTTTTTATTCCATCATGGAACGTTTCTACAATATCGACTAGGCTACAACTCAGTTGAGCTTCTATTGAAAATTTTACATATTGAGAATTTCCAACCCTAAACAAATGACAAATGAAGCTTATAATACGGTGTATTCTTGTCTTCATCTGCGGATAAGCTTTTATACTTCTTATTCTACCATTTGAAATTTCGTATAAAAAAGTGATTATTTCGATTATTAAGCTACAGAGTTTCAAGGTCAAGGAGAAACAGATCTCTTTGCAATGATAGACGTACAACATTCATTCGCTTCGACCTGCTGTCATGGAAACTTTTCTAGCAAAAGTTTCAAAGATTGAATTGTATATTTCAAATAAGCCTTCTTTATTTTATAAAGTTGATGAGCGTTACATTTCTCAGGCTCACTTAGCTAGTTTAAAGAGATACGACCTGAGAAGAAAGAATGAATGAATGGAGGCCGAATTGATATCTAGCAGGAAGCATGAATGACTGAATAATACAGGTCAATATAACTTGAAAAGTCTCTTTGATATTCTTTGCGAGTAAGCTTCTCACATAGTAGTGGTGGCCCTCTACCAGTGAGATGGTCTTTTTCAGCCATTTTGAGATATTCAACGTCTTTTCTTATGAGCGAAAATTCCACGTTCTCATATCGCGCCGGATGCACATTCAAGCAAAAAATGATGCTACCGACTGTTTCTACCATTTGTATTTTTTATCAAAAGGCAAATTCCGCCCTACTCTTACAAGAGCTTATTTCGCCCGGGAAGAATAATACTTTTCAAAATTGTCTTCCCAGGCATTGTTGTGGATCAGATAGGAAAGTTCTTGTAACAATACACCAATGCAAGGATTTGTTTCACAAGAATATTATAATATACGCTTATGAAAGAGTCCACATAGTTTGTGTAGTATATATGATGTAATCTTTTATATATTGTTCATGTGTAGATAATGTAATATGAATGTGGGGGTTTTAAGATTCCAATAACTCGCTCCAAACTAAAAATCTTTTAGGCTATGTTTATCTGTTCATGTGAAGTTTTTCTCTCTCTTTTAGACGAAAAATTTTAACAAATATATATTTTCAATACGATAATAATTTGAATATCATGTATCCTAGCATTTTGTAGACTATGTACAATATTGTGTATTTATGTACAATGTAGTGTTTTTACCCCTTAGTATACTCTGTCGAAGCAAAGAAGACATTCTGGCAAGATGCGAATAATGTCAACTTTGGTTCAATAATTATAATTGTAGATCAGAATGTTCCCTATAATTCATGACCAAATTTATACTCTTCATACTTATTGATCGAGCTAGTCATTTCCCCATCCTGCCAGAATGCCTTCTTTGCTTGGACCGACTGTGGAAGTATTCAAATTATTATCCTGTTAATTTTTTTTTGTTTTAATCAATCAGATAGTAATAAACCAGACTACCCGATAAAAATTATTCATCAACTTGGATTAATAATAATAATTATTGATATTATAATTCATCATCTAGAAAAGTTATGCGTTGCTATGTGTTACATAATTTGTAATTCAATACCATAAAATAAATATAATGTTTGAAACATGGCTTCCTCCTTTGTATTCTCAGAACAAAGATTTATCAATATTTTTCATCATTAAATTGAATTCTCAAGTATGAATTGATAATTTAATATTTTTCAATTCCATATTTGGCATAGATTTGATGAAGAATTGATAATAAGATAATAAGAAAGAATTAGGGAGAAAGATTCTCATGAAAGAATTGCTAATTTAATAATTTTCAATTCAATATTTGGCATAGATTTAATAAAGAATTGATAATAAGATCATAAGAAAATATTCTCATGAAAGAATTGATAATTTAATAATTTCCAATTCCATATTTGGCGTAGATTTAATAAAAAAGTGTTGATCTACCACGTTTATGCCTCAAAGAAGAGCTCATTTGTGACAAGAGATTGTTTTCGAAACATTGCAACTGCTACGTAACGCTGTTTAATCCCTGAAAAGGAGAAGTAATGGCTTGCCTAGTCACCTGATTTGTCTCTCTGACTGGCAATTAATTGTTTTGTCCACAGCGGTTTGTAATCCCCATTGCGTGAAACTTGACTCACATCTCAAACTTGAAAGGCTCTACAATACAACAGCACTGCTTAGTGGTTTATACATTCCCATGGAGATTGGTTGGAGTATTGTTATGCAAGTGGAAGTCAAATTTGTATTGATTTTGAGAATATTTTTAACAACATGAATACACAGTTTGACAAATTTCAACATTATTGACACAGAATATTGCCTCATTCGCATTCAGTTTATTCTCTGTTCTTCATTTCAAACTTCTCAGTATTCTCTCTTCTCTTTTTTCATATTTCATCGTCATTTTCGTCCCAATCTTTTCTCTATTTCTCCTTCTCTTTCTACTCCAACTCTCCCTTCTAAATCATCTATTACTACTCCTATTATTCTCCAACACCTTCTATTCTCTCGGACATCTTCATTCTCTCATTCCCTTATCTTTTTCTTATTTTTCTTCCACTCCTACTACGACTACTACTCCTTCTTCATTTCCTGTGATCATATTCATTCTTCTCCTTGTTTGTCATCCCTCACTCTACATTTTGTTCCTCTACATCTTTCTTAAGATCATGATTATCCTTTTTTCCCTCATCATCACCTTCCAATTCCCATTCTTGAATTCAACCCTTTATCTTCTCCTTCTTCTTTTCCTTCCTTCTCTTCTCCTTCTTGTTCTTTTCCTTGTTCTTGTTCTTGTTCTTGTTCTTGTTCTTGTTCTTGTTCTTGTTCTTGTTCTTGTTCTTGTTCTTGTTCTTGTTCTTGTTCTTGTTCTTGTTCTTGTTCTTGTTCTTGTTCTTGTTCTTGTTCTTGTTCTTGTTCTTGTTCTTGTTCTTGTTCTTGTTCTTGTTCTTGTTCTTGTTCTTGTTCTTGTTCTTGTTCTTGTTCTTGTTCTCTTCTTCTTCTTTTTCTTCTTTCCACTATCAACACTTCCTCTTCTTTTTTCTTCTTCTTCTTCTTCTTCTTCTTTTTTTCTTCTTCTTCTTACTTTCACACAACATCCCTTCTTCTCACGTTACTCCAAACTCTTCGTTTATTCTCTCTTCTCCATTCCAAACATCTCAGTTTTCTCTCTTTTTTTCATCCCTTCCCCCTTGATCGACTTCTTTTTTTTCTTCTTCTTTCTATATCTAATTAATATTGTTTCATGTAGAACATCTTTCCAATCACAAACAACCCAAATCATCAGTAGGGTATAATTTGGCAGCTATTGATGAAATTGATACTGTTTCTTGTGATGAATTCACATCTTCTCAACTCATAAACTCACTTAGGATTGTATAATGAAACATATGTGTTTACGCGCACTGGTATTCACGATTGCTAATTATTGAAAATGGACGGAGCTATCGTGATGTTACTCAATTGAGTCTTTTCAAGTACGCTAAAATATATGAGCATTTAGAAGGTGTCGACAAGATTGTCCGCAAAATACCGTTCCGTCGACATGAGAAAATCGCCGACAACGGAAACGGTTGCCTGCAAGTTCAAAGTGTATCGTGATAGACCTAACTCAGCGGAGAATTCTTGTGGTTCGGTAGGGGTTGAAGGGGAACTCAGCGCTGCATTAGGGGGTAGGAGTTTTAAAGATGAGTAACTTTGAAGAGGGAGTAAGAGAGAGTGAGTGAGAGTCTCCTGAAGATGTTAGGTTGTATGAGGCTGAGAGAGGCTCCCACCGGGTCAAATATCGACCATGGTCTACCCTTAGTCCTGATTACATCACTGAACCAAGATAAGGAAGCTTTGTGTGTCTTCAATGGCACTGCTTCAATTCCAACTTCACGTTCATCGTTCCAATTGACTTAGCTGAAAGGCACATGAGCCATATTCGACTCTGCTTTTCTTATTTGATAGCTCCGAAACTTATTCGTTTCCGCGCTACATATCATTAGCCGAATTTCAACTACCATAGAGGAAATAATGATGTTCGAAATGCGGTAGAATATCGGTTCAGTTTTGGAATTGAATGGGTAATAACAAATACCTCATCACCAGTTGTTTCGTATTCAATTTCTGTGATAGTTAATCACAGCTGTTTCGTCTTCAATTTCTGTAATAGTTAAAGAATTTGGAATGTGGAATGTTAATGCTAATTTCGATCAGTGTGAATTGTAATGCATTCACTGGGTTTTATGATTGTGAAAAGCATTGCCAATTAAAATAATATGGATGTCAAAATGATTGATTGATAATGGAAATTTGATTTGTAGAATAATTTTCAATGAAAATTTGAATGTTAAAAAGATTGGCAATAGAAATATGGACGTTAAGATGATTGTTATTGGAAATCTTTTCGTAAAAGGGTCGGATTATTTATGAAAATAATTTTTTTCTCATTTTCATTTTTCATCCCACTGACCACCTATAGAAGGGGTATACGGATTCGTCAGTTATATTTTAAGTCAACAATCATCAAGTCAATCTTTGCATTTCATATACAAATGTATAAGATTGTTGAATTAGAATAGGAATGGAAGGAATTAGAAAACAAGTAGTAGTAATAGGAGCACAAAAAAATAAAAATATACGTCTTGTAGGAGTTTAATTATACCTTCAGTAATAGGAACACAAAAAATTAAAATATACGTTTTGTAGGACGTAATAAGAAATACTTGTATCCGAAAGAAAAACAGTTAAAATGATGATAAAAATATAAAATATTGAAATTTGATAGGATACATTACTATCTGAAGAACAGATTAATGAGTTGAGAGGTACCGTACGCCAGTTATTTCATCATGGGAGATTTTTCTAAAGTGCAGTATTCTCTATCATTAATTTCTATGATTACAGAAAACGTTTATTTCAAACAATCAATTTATTGATGAGAAGAGCATGATAACAATATTCAACAACCAAAGTATAGGGAACCCTTTAGTTTGGTAAGTTATTAACATTCATGATATTAATTGTGCCAAACCTTAACAACTCCAAATTGTTTGTTTAGTAGATTAATTTATTTATTCTTACTCATGCTACAGTTATAAGGGTGATAGAAATGATACGATGCTGAGGGGAATAAGAAAAAGAAGTGTTAGAAGAGGAATAGCAAAAATATAGGGAAAAAGGAAAAGTAAAGATGGATAGATCCAAGGGAGAAATTCAGAAGAGAAATAGAGAGAATTTAATTCAAACCTTCGAAACTACTGAACTTTTCAACTTAATCACCTAATACAAAGTGCGGCAGCGATTTTGAAATGAGCGTCAAAAATTGATGAAGCTGTGTACAGAAAAATTATTAATGCCATAATAATCTACATAAAAAAGCATTTATATTTCACTGAACAAACTCAATTTTTGTAAATCACGTCGGCAAAGTTACGTCCTTCTCTCATCAGGCATCCCTCAAGCCGCTGATGAAAACTGTTCATTACTTACCGTAACATTTGCTGGGGTATTCGTGCAATCTCTTGACGAATGTTTTTTTTTTAGTTCATCCACTGTCATCGGCAGTTGGTCGTAGACTTTACTTTTGAGGTAGCCCCTTAGAAAAAAATCATATGCCGACAGATCGGGCAAACGTGCGGGCCATGGAATCGTTCCGTTTCAAGAGAATAACTTAACTGAACGTCATTCAGAAGATTAATACTCATTTGGGCTGTAAGTTATGGCTTGTTGCTCCGTTTTATTGGAATAATGTTTCATTGTATATTTCGTACTGGGGTAGTTGAGGAGAGAAAAATATGCGTAACATTTCGAAATACCGCTCAGTTACAGTTTCACCATGTTCATTTTCGAAAAAATGATTCGAGAATGCATTATGGAGGCGAGACGAAGTCTAAAACTCTACGAGCAACGGGCTATGACAGAGAAATATAAATGCTTTTTTATGTAGATTATTATGGCATCAAAAAAAGTTTTGTAAACAGCTTCCTAATTTTTGACACTCATTTCAAAATCGCCCAATCCGCTGCCGCACTCTGTATAATAGGGGATTTCGTGTCAGATTGAAAAAGTGTTCATCATTCCGTGTGTGAAAATTATTGATAATTGTGAAATCCTTTTTCATTCTCACTTGAAAATGATGACAGTAATTACAACTACTGATGCTCTCTATATTAATGATAATTAAACCTTTGTTATAGTCTGTCCAAACAAAGAAGAAACTATCAAGATTGGAAAATGACTCCAGTTAATATGGCGCGGTTAATATTGGTTCAAAGATTATAAATTTGGAAGAAAATTGTAGAAAAAATTGTGGTCTACAATTTGATAACAGATTTATAATTTTTGAATTAATATTTACCGTGCTGGAGACATTCTTCCACCTTGATAGAATATCCTCTTTGCATGCACAGACTTTGGAACACATCTCTGAAGCTTATAGACTAGCACTAGATCAGAATTTTTGATGAATCTATAGACTGTCCAAGGAAAGAAGACATTCTGGCAAGATATAAAAATGACTTCAGCTCAGTCAATATTGGTGGAAGAATAATAAATTTTGAATCATATTGTAGAGCAGAATGTTTCCTACAATTCAAGGCTGAGTTTATACTTTTTCAACTCGAGCTGGAGTCATTCTCCCATCTTGATAGAATGTCTTCTTTGCTTGAGCAGACTATAGAGCACATTTTTAAAGCATTTATAGACTAGTAGTACTAGATCGGAATTCTTGATGAATCTAGTTCCCTGGCCTGATTGCGAACGATAATGAATTGTGATTTTTGTGTGCAGGCCGCGCTATCATGATTACGATGGATATCGTTAAAACGGCTAAGAGCGTTTCATCAGATTCCCGCTCTTTCCAAACAGCGCGGGAAAAACGTTTCCGTTGATTTCTCTAGGGCACGCTCCAATCAACGCGAACCTATATCTCAATAAAGGGCTTTGAAAGAGCTAAGATATCCATTACATTTCGCAAGTGGTAATAGGCGGATACAGGAATGTGGATGGAGAGGGGGGAAATAATCGGGAGAGTACGAATGAATAGAGAAAGAGTGAAGGAATGAGGATGAAAACGGAAAGGAGAAAAAGAAAAAGGGATAAGGATAACACCCAAAGCCTTAACAGGTCATTTGGGTTGGATAAAGAAGAAGAAGAAGAAGGAAGAAGGAAGAAGAGGAGGAGGAGGAGGAGGAGGAGGAGGAGGAGGAGGAGGAGGAGGAGGAGGAGGAGGAGGAGGAGGAGGAGGAGGAGGAGGAGGAGGAGGAGGAGGAGGAGGAGGAGGAGGAGGAGGAGGAGGAGGAGGAGGAGGAGGAGGAGGAGGAGGAGGAGGAGGAGGAGGAGGAGGAGGAGGAGGAGGAGGAGGAGGAAGAAGAAGAAGAAGAAGAAGAAGAAGAAGAAGAAGAAGAAGAAGAAGAAGAAGAAGAAGAAGAAGAAAAAGAAGAAGAAGAAGAAGAAGAAGAAGAAGAAGAAGAAGAAGAAGAAGAAGAAGAAGAAGAAGTGTTGATAGTGGAAAGAAGAAGAAGAAGAAAGAAGAGGAAGTGTTGATAGTGGAAAGAAGATGAAGGAGAAGAAGGAGAAGAAAAAGAAGGAAAAAGAAGAGGAAGTGTTGATAGTGGAAAGAAGAAAGTGGGAAGTGGAAGGGGAGAATGAAGAGAGAGAAATAAGAAGAGAATGGCTGAGAAAATAAGGATAAGGATAAGATGGGAATAAAATGAGAATAAAGGAATGAGAATGTCATGGGAAGGAGCAATGAGAAGAGAGTGAGCCAGAAAATGAGAATAAAAACGCATAGAAGAACTAGAGTGAAGAAATGATGATAAAAATGGAAAGATGAATAAGAAGAGAGAATTAAGAGTGAAAGAGGAAATGAGGATGAAGGAAGAAAGAAAGAAGAATGAGTGTAAAGAAATGATGATGGAGCGGGAGGGAAGATTGGGTAGATAAAAATATGATGTGTAAATGAGGATAAAGACAGAGAGAAGAATGAGAATAAAGGAATCATGAGGTAGAATGAAGAGAGAGAAATAAGAAAAGAGTGAGTGGGTAAATGAGGATGAAGATGAAAAGAAGAATGAGAGTAGAGGAATTAGTATAAGTGGAAGGGAATTATGGGGAGAGAGAATCAAAAAGAGAGTGTGTGGGGAAATTAGGATAAAGACAGAAAGAAGAATGGGAGTAGAGGAGTGAGAATGTAGTGAAAGGGACGAATGGGAGATAAATAAGAAAGGAGAGTGTGAGAAAATGAAGATGAAGACGGAAAGAAGAATGTGAGAGAAAGAAAGAATATTAGAGAGTGAGGATATGAGGATAAAGAGGGAAAGAAGAATGTGATAAAGTAAGAAGTAGAAAAAAGAAGAAGAAAGTAAATGAGGAAATAAGGATAAAGGCAGAAAAATAGGTAGAGAGAAATTAGTGAGTGAGGGAATGAGAGGTAGAGAACAAATTGCGAGCTGAGAAAGTAAACAGTTCACTCTTCATGTTGATGGCGATAGTTATCGAATCATTTTTATGATGAATCAGCTATTTCGTGCCTTAGCGCGTGTTCCCTCTTATTCGAAGTAGGAATTTCGAAGTAGGAGATGTACGACCTTTTCCACCGGTATGAGACAAAATTAGTAAGTCAAACTGGGATATCTGGATTATATTGAATGATGAGGTAGGATTTATTTCATGATTATCAAGTAACATTACGATTAACTTAATTATTCACTTCATCAATCACCTTCGCTTTCAATATCCATTACCCACGCACAAGCTAAGATGCTTATGCATCATCCGCAATAAAAAAATAAAAATATCAGGTTATCTATTACTCAAATTAGAAACAAATTGTTGTTTTACCAACAAGATGTAAGAAAGTACCTGTAAAACCAAAGATATAATACAGTATGAACTTTCTTTAGAAAAAGAGAATGTATCATAGAAAAACATGCTTTTCAGTTTTTCTGGTGTTACCCTAGAACGATGTAAGAAAGTAACTGTAAACCCAAATTATATAGTACGTAATTTGATTTAATTGAAAAAATATCTTGTATTACTAACCACTAGTAAAAAACAAACTTATTGCCACTTTCTGGAGTCAAAAAGTTAGATTAGAAAACATTATCTGCAAATTTTTTGTTCCGTTTGTGAGAGCTGCCATGGCGATTATTTAGCATGGTATTGTGGTAATAATTATTAGCTTTTTACTTCTTATTAATATTAGCAGACTCAGTTGCTGTCAATACTTGAAATATATCACATTATCAATATAAGATATACGATTTTTATATGAGGTTTGAACTAATGTACTATTTATAACTACCATGCAACTATTAAATCAATGTTTAATAAAATAGCTCAGAAGAATGAAATGAAATGAAAATATCCTTTATTAGGCGGAGTTAGGACAAGGAAGTCCTTTCTACCACCCAACCTTAAAAGATTAAAGGAGAATAATAATGCAATGTGATTGGATGAAAGCAACTATTAGTGTCATGTTGATTGAAACTCAATAATTGACCCAGACGTTAAAAATTGGACCCGATATGCCCTTTTTCAATTAAAATATCATGTTCTTGTAACAAAATATACAGCCTAATGCATTCAAATCGGTCAAATCCAACTTACGTAAGATCATAAATTCCCATGGGACTCAGTAGAGCTCAAAACACCCAATCCTTCAAATGAAAACATTTACTCCGGTCACATTCAATTAAACATTATACAAACGGATATTCATTTCCTTATTACTTGAGTAAGTATCACTATAATATACAATTAAGGAATAAAACAGCAAAACGAATCAATAACAATATACAAATAAACAAAAGAACTACTTTCCCAAAAGAGCAAGCTCGAGCTTGGGGAAGGAAATTATATAATAGTCGTTACATATACGAGTATATTGTGTAAATGGAAAATTATTATAATGAGTTCAAATTGTCATCTCTTTTCCAGTGTAATATTTCATAACATGGAGATGATTCTAATTGAAATCACTCATCAGTTGGAAGCAGCACAATCATGAATATAGTTGTACATATTATGGTAATGTATGTATATAATACATGTACATTGTGAGTAATAATATTGTGGTAGACGGACAGAATAATGCATTTATCTCTTTATAGAACAATATTGTTGGGTTGATGATACAGTCTTGTCTATTTCGAGAATAAGTAAATTTGCATAGCTGTTAATAAACAAGCAGACATTGTTGGTTATGGTCTGGTCCGAATGATGCTTGTGGCAGTGTAATTGTATCAAAACTACATTTATTTAAATCTTGAAACCAACTTTCCTCAGATGATGTAACTAATTCTAGCCAGAAAATGTTATAAATGAGAGGCTAAAATAATTTCATACTGTGTATGTGGATGCACGCAAACCCCCTAGGGTAGATCTGGGAGCTGGATTACGCATGCGTAGCTCTCTTTAGAGTCCCTTTTCCTCTCTTTAGCCCCCCGCGTCCTCTGCAAAGTCACCCCCACTTAATGTCGAGTACCAGGGACACTTCTAACCAGAACGGAAACTACGAAGGTGAAAAAAGTACTGCCTATGCGTGATCACAGTCCGATTCAAAGGCAAAAATCCACCTACACTGCACTTAAAGCGCTGATTTTCATTCCACATTGAAAATATCGATCCTAGAAAAAAATTGCTTGCGAGAAACTTTCATGTTTGACGCTTTGCTTAGGGACCAGTGCACGCTAATCTAATTGCAGTTTGAACATACAGCATCGATTGATCCATAATAAATTGGGGCATTGGATGGACAAATTCACTTGCAGGCTAAATTCCCTTTCAGGTAGGTTCCCATCACTAAAAGTCGTAGGAAAATGTCAGGCACAAGATGCAATAGGAGCACTTAGTTGAATGAAGCAAAACAAATAAAAAAACAGGTGACCAATCAATGTGCGTTGCTCTAAACAACTGCGAGTTTCTATTGCATCTTCTGCCCGATATGTGTCCGTGATTTGTAGTAATGAGAATCTACCTTTAGTAGATTTCATAGCAGAGAAACATTCATACATCGAATAGAGAATAATAAATAATAGAAATGAAATCTGTAAGTACGGAGGCCATTTTATATGAGGGCTTCTTCGTTACAATGATTCAGTTCAATAAAATTACGAGGTACAGTTATCGGTTTAATCGCATTGCTGGCTCATTCTGATGTAGTGTAGTAAACACCAGCAAAACTAGCGGTTGGCGGATGAATGTTATAAATGCTCAGCTCTCTCAGGATGAGTCGAGGGTGACCTCAGCTGATCAATCAGCTGTTTGATGTGCGTTGCTCCAAACAACTTCAAGTTTCATTTACATTATACGATCGAATAAACATTATTTTATATTATTATACGAATAAACATTTCGTTTTTTATACCGCTTTCACACGCATCTTAGAGCTGATTTATGTAAGAAAAATGAATCAATCAAATCTTATTTATTGAAAACTGAATACGTTATTACGAATTAATAACTTATAAGGAAACCTAAATCTGGCGTATGAGTTATACATTTCCTTTTAATTATCAGAATATAAGTTTCGAATAATTCAATAGCTACTGAATTCAAATAATTCGAAGAATTTCAAATAACTACTGACAAGTTCAGAAAATTTTGAAATTATTCGTATTCTTTTCAACACGTGATTTTTTCCTCCTCATAGTCCTCATTCCATATTATCGAGATCTGCAGTTGAAACACTTTGAAAGAAGTGGAATACAAGCGAAATACTGTGGAATAACAAAGAACATTTTCCACGCAGATAAACACATTTTCGTAAACAGCATTTGTAATCAGTCTTCAAAAGCAAGAACTCTTGTATAGAGAACTCCTCGTTTCGACAAAAAGTGCAAACTGTTGGAACGTTTGCGACAGACAACGGAACACTTCATGGAACAAAGTAAACTTTCAAATGAAAAACACTGAGAGGAAGATTTCTGTCGAGTTTGTAATTGAGTAAGAGACTATGATATCCGTGGGAAGATAGATTTAACTGCGAATGCCCCCAGGGAGATATTCATGATACTGAAAGAAATACGATTCTGAAGCTTGGCAACTGAGAACGTTTCTCAATCCAGCTGAATTAATATTATTTTTGATGGCTTCCAGCATGGAGAAAGAAATTGATGTTCGAATAATTGATCACCAATTTTGTGATTGAACTCCCTGAGAGACATTTTACGATCGGAATCTTTGCTTGTTAAACTCTGTGCGAGTTTTATCAAACACATCGTATAACAAAATAGTTTATTCACAAAATATTGCATTCGTTTGACTGATATGACAAAGATATGAATATCATTATACATATTTTTTGATCGAAATTTAATAATAATCAAAAAATGTGATCGCAAAATACATAAAAAACACCAACAACATAAAACACTGATGCATAAAGCAATAACAACATCCATCCACTATCCATTGGAGGGCTCATCATCAAGTAATGATAATTCTATAAAATTTCGACATAATTGCAAAATGAAACGTTTCTAAATGATCAAATTCAATTTGAATCCCAGTGGCATGGCTGTTTTTCACATCATCAATTACCGCACTCAATATCCATTACCCACGCACAAGCTGAAATGCTTAAGTGGGCATCATCCGCAATAAAAAAAAATCAGAATTTTTACATGAGAATGTATTATGTTGCGAGCTTTAAGTATTTATTCCATTACAGCTATAGTTTGTTCAAGCAAAGAAGACACTCTGGCTAGATGAGAAAATGACTTCAGCTCGGTCAATATTGGTTCAAAAACTATTGATTTGGTCTCAAATTATAGATCAGAATGTTTCCAATTGAGACCATATCAATAATTTTTGAACCAACCGAGCTGGAGTAATCTTCTCATCCTGCTAGAGGGTTTTCTTTGCTTGGACAGACTATATTAGGCCCCTATTACACGATAATAGTTCTATGCCATACATATATTATCAAAGATATTATAATATGTTCTTCATAGGAGAACATATGACATAGAATAATGATCATTTATAATATTTGGTTCATTACACGGTAATATTTCAACATGACAGATGTTTGATAATAGAAATATGTCATAGAAGTATTATCGTGTAATACCCGCCTTAATAACGATTCCAAGCGAGAGTTTCCAATGTTATGAAAATGATTTAATTGTGAAAAGCCATTTTTATGACTGATTTGCTTGAGAAAAATCATTACGAAGAAGTTTCATTTTGGAATTACCTTTGAAGATAATACGCACAAGCTTCTAAAAAGCCATTAGAGGGGCTTCATGTCGAAATTATGCAGTTCTGAGGAAAGCAGCTGTTAATAATAATTAGGAGAGCTGGTTAATGTCTTGTCATCATCATTCGCTAGCTAGAGGTCATGTACTATCATGATATACCGTCTTTTTTATTATTTCAAACCACTGTCCACTTCCTCTGAGACCATTATAGTTAAACTCTTGTCTCATGTTAATCTTTTTCATCAGCTCCATAACAGCATCGTTTTTTATTTCATCCCACTTCTACATCCAACCCTCTAAGTATGAAACAATTCGAAATGCTTTCATTTTCCCCTTATTTTAATTTTTTCTCTATTAGACTCTTATAGACTATGGATTCTCATAGATTATTGATTTTTGCATAATAATTACAAATTCTGATATCTTATTGTTATAATTTTAATATTATGAATCAATCTACCCAGTTTACTTTTATTGTGAGTTTTATAATTTCTCACAACGGAGTTTGCCTTTTCTGGTTATAAGGATGAACCAAAAATGTATTGTCAATGCTATAAAATTAAAACTAATTTTCTAATTAAAAGTTCAAAGCTATCTCATAATCAATGAGTGTAGGTAGAAACTTTTTGCAGCATCATACAATGCTTTTGGAATGAATTCTTCTTAAAATTACGTTTTCAACCTAGCTCATTCTTCTTCCTTTGTCAATGGCTCTACATCCCATGAAGGGCTTAGGCCTACCAGCTGGTTGACAGTTCCATATTCACTCCACTATACAGCAGAGGTGAACAATCATCAACCAGGATAGAGGTAACGTGTTGTTAGCACATTGATCCTCTCAACTAGGTGGCTACCAGTTTCATATCCACTCCACTAAGATACAGCAGAAGTGAATGATCCCATTTTCTTCGTGGTTAGCGCGTTGATCCCCTTAACCATAAGCTAGCTTCTGAAACCAAGTTCATTCCTCATCCCAAATTAAAGAGTGACTTGCTTAACTTCCCTTCTTCATTTAATCAGTTATTATGATACAAGATAGTTTATTATGATAGTATGCTCTGATAGAGTATAGGCCTACGTTTTTACTTGAGGAAACATGTAATTATATTATTGAAACCACAAATGTATAATTGTCAATGATGAAGCATTGAAAATTGATTCAAATCCTTGGTATAATTTGATTACAAGAAATATTAGATGAACGACTATCATAATCAAAGTCTATCAAATAAGCAATAAGATATTTCGGCGATACTTATATCAAGATAACACACAACACATAGCATATCAAGAGAGAATATTCAGCAACTTACCTTTGAAAATGCACCTGAAAACTTGCAGGCAAATATGTATAGAAGTGATGAAAGTAAATACTCACTTGCATAAACAAAATGCAATCTCCAAACTCCATGTGATGTCGATTGATCGGTAAAAGTTCTGCAGTGCATCCATGCAGTTTTGACGTTTACAGGTAGCTGTACTGCAGAACTGTAGAACGGGAGTCAGTGCTTTTCTACAGACCATATTCTGCTTGCATAGTACAAGTGCCTGATTACATGTACTTTGGAACGTCACTGATGAATTTTCTTCAGACTTCGGACCCAAACCTGCAATTCAATCCGTATTAAAACAGTGCTCTATATGAGGTAGATAACGGAAAAAGGGGGGAAAGCTAGAGTTAGTTGGTTGAAAACTCCGTTTATCATTATAGTCTGTCCAAGCAAAGAAGAGATTCTGACAAGATGGGAAAATGACTCAGGCCTTGGTCGATATTCGTTTGAAAAGTATAAATTCCGTCCCCGTCTCAAATTGTAGAAAACATTATGATCTACAAATTGAGACCAAATTTATAATCCTTGAACCAGTACTGACCGAGCTGGAGTCATTCTTTCATATTGTCAGAATGTCTCCTCTGCTTGGACAGGTTATATCATTATTAAAGCTAATGATCTGTTCATATATAAAATCGACCAAATCCTTTGAAATTAGTATACCTATGAATACGAAAGTTTTTTTCCTGCAGAAAAATGTATGGTTTATTGAGTTTGGTTTGTAATTTTCTAGTATTTAGTAATCCATATCCAACTAGTTTTCTTTAAGCTATAAGTTTTCTTCAATACGTATCTACTGTATTAAAATGCTATTGAGAAGTCAAAACACTAATATTCCACAGATTACTGTAATGTATACTGTAATATTTTTATGTAATGCTTTAGAAGAAACGTGAAATATAAACTTAATTATGATATCTTAAAGCAGTATATAGCCTATTTATACAGCAGTTATATAAATTGGAGTAGTTTGAAATAAGTTGAAATTTAAAATACTTCGTAATCAAGAAGATTGCTAATATATTTTATATAAACATAACACTGGAAGTATTTGGAGTAATCTGTGAGAAATGGATTCCAAGAAACTGAAGATTCATGTTTTGATAGGTATCAACCAAGTGCATTGTGTTATATTTACTTATTTAGTATTATGAATTCTGTGTTATCTATGATCCATTTATATAATTCCTGCATTCGAGAAAGTCAAGATGTAGATGAGTGTAGATGATAATAATAATTATTATGTGTGTCTTGAGTGAAAATTTGCAAAACAATTTAGTGGAAGGAGCTGGAAAAGCAAGTTATCTGCGATGGAAAGTGAATTTGTGTTATAGAAAGGATTTAATGTTATTGATGCCTAATGAATAAATTATTCTTGTAATAAGGATTGGAAGTTAACTCATGATACCCAACAAACTGTTAAGTGTGGATTCTACAAAATAGCCGTATGAGTAGGGATTAGATTATATTAGATTTCTTTATTCATTTAGATTACAACAAAATATGAGTTAGAGGGATGAGTTGGAGCAGAAGGGTAAGAGCTTTTAATACATTATTTGAAATTGTACTTGAGTTGAATAGCCTATGAGAGATCAATATTTTCTATGTATCACATTATTTTTAGTGAAAATTATTTATTGAAAATTTATGTTTAATTTTGTCTCAAGATTATTTTTCCCAGTTTAATCAATCATTCAAATGTTAGGAATTTCATTATTATGATTAGTTCAGAACCCCAGGAGGAATAAAAACTGATGTCATGAATAAGTAATCAAAACCTCAAACCTGATTTGTCAAATAGAAATTTACTATTACCACCTCAAGTTATCAAAAAGATATTCGCTGGAAACCATCAAGCTGGTGGAATTCCCAGCCGGAATCATTATTTATTAATAAGTAGCTGAATTTTTATGACTCCACCTCAGTATTTGCGAAGCTGATTACGATGCCAAAGAAAATTGGCGTTCTCTCTCTCACCGTTGACATGAGATTAGGTTTCAGAATATTCTGCGTATTGACTTTCATCACTACGAGTTTTCATTCAAATCTAAATTTGTAATTCAACAGAGAATATTTCATCAATTCTCCAGCCAGTACCAGACGGTGTATGAAATCATGTTGATGATTTACTGGTGAGATAAAAAGCTTCATATTTGCCTCTGGGAAAAAAGTCTGTCTCTTCTTAACTGAGACGAAAGGTTGAACTTCAACCAATTGCCTTATCCTTTTCTCTGTTTTCCTTCATCTTCTTCCCATAGGTGCTTTATTACCATGCATCTTTCATCTGGTTATTCCTGGAATAATTTTCCACCTCTAATTTCAATACCTCACTCTTGCTCTGTCTCGTCAACTTTTCCCGTTTAAGAGCAAAAAACGTCATATTAGAAAAGATGAATACTGAAGTTCAAAGGAGTTTCATTCCACGAAGTCCTATCTAATTTATATCACTCTAAACAGAAATCTCTATCATTCAAAATAACTTCCACAATTTGTTTGACTTGTATGAAGTAAATGCTAATAAACTTTTATTATAACTTTATACCGGTGCTATTTCCTGCTCTTCTATGAGAACTTTTGAATGGAATACGCTCAAGTGAAGCAGATAGTCTTGGCAGAAACTATCATACACATTACTCATAGTACACTATGTTCACAAGAAATTCCAAATTTTCCAGTCTTGGATTAGTGTTTTGACCTGTGCTCTCGGACTTTCTGAATTGTAAAAGACTTTTCTGAATCTAAATTACAGTGAAAATAATCAAGAACTTTTACCATGTTTCCTATTGGCGAAACATGGTTATGTTGGCGAGGTGGAATTACCTTTTGATCTCCTTACCAAATTAAGCCATTCGCTAATTTAAAGATACTAATAGTGTATTACAAATTAAAATTAGGAATTTTAGCATCCTGTAGTATGTCTTATTCGATTCAAAACTTTTATGATTATAACTATAAGGGTGCTTCGATTTCCAATTTACATTTTCAACATAATAAAATAAGTTCAAAGTAGATTATTAAAATCATTTTGGAGCTTGATCATTACAAAATTGTTACAACATAAACTACATCCATTACAATACATGATTCTAGTTAACTGACGGTTGTAATTACGTACTGTAACTCAAGTTATTGAAGAGGTCTGGAAAAATTTAGGCTATACCACATTCAAGCGATGAGAGAAAATTGTTTCAGTTTATCTTGTGAATATGTTTAGGTAGAAGATTAAAAGCTTCTAATGTATCAAATAACCAGCCTGTCTTGAATCATTTCAGCCGATGTACATTGGTTTGTTCAGAGCTTAATTATTGTAATTTTAAGTTATATTTGTGGAGAGATAAAAATGATGCACACCAAAGACAATTCATCAAAGATAAAAATCAAATAATGCTGTCACGTGTTGTTACGATTTGTGTCTTGAGACAAATATTTCAAGTACAGTATCAAATGTGATGGTTGGAGTGACAGTGAAGGAGAATTTTGAAGAAAAGAAGGAAATGATGAACGCATGCGTGAGAGAAGTATACAGGGAGGCTGTAAAGGAAAATTGTAAACTGTAGTGGTTCGGGTACGGGGGGTGTTTGTAGTTCATTAATTCATTTTTGATTGGAATAAACTAGTCTGTTTATACATGTACTTTGTATTCTATGGAGTATTTTGTCAGAGTACATAATAATCGATCAACCCATTCTTTCCTATGTCTTTCTAGTAGAGAGCGAAAACTATTAATTTATTGATGAAGCAAAGTACCCTTTTACCTTCTTATCTCAAGAATAGTCTTACATACTTATTATAGTCTAAAAATTCATTTTGTAGAATCGCCATTTTGTAACTTTCGAATGAACCGCTAATCGGGGAGGAGCTTGTCTAGGCCAATGGCAGACGTTTACGGTCATTGGCTCAAGCGTCTACCAATAGCAGTGCTTTACCGTTAGTATAAATACTGCTGCTCTGTACGATAAGTTTGAGTTTACCAGAGATTGATAATGGTGTAACAACCGAAACCGGTATCTCGATTTTCTAATAAATCAGTGGTTCGACAACATCTTGTCTTTTCATTTATGAACAATTCAGATTCATTCATCGAGTCTAATTTAATAGATGCTAGATTCCTACCAGATTGAAGTATAGTAAGAAAATAGTAGTATAGTAAGTATACGTAGTAAGAATATTAGGCCTAAGAATAGAAGAAAAGTAACATTGGAAGAACCGATTCATTCAATTTCATATTTTGACCAATTTGATGGCTTAAATTACATTCTACTTGAAAAATTCTGGAACAAGGTATTTTGAAATGACACCAAATCATCAATTATCCTCCCGTCAAAGAATACCCAAGGAGAGTTTCAGAAGCAGTCAGCTAATTTAAAGGTAAATGCACTCACTTGGCTCAGCAATTGAGCTACAATCGATATCGGCTTATTGTAATCTACGAGCAATTACAGCACTCTATTGATGCTGGTGGTGTAACAGCATCTATTAGAACTTTACTATAGAAACGGTTTTGGTAACTTCAACTTTGATCACAAAGCAGACTCGAAACTAATAGGGACTGGAGAGTACAACACCCCAATCTGTCCAAGCAAAGAAGACATTTGGCAAGAGGGGAAAATGAGTTCAGCTCGATCAATATTGGTTTAAAATTATAAATTTGGTTACAAATTGTAGATCAGGATGAGTCCTACAATTTGAAACCTAATTTGTGATTTTTGAACTAATATTGTTGGAGTTGGAGTCATCTCTCCATCTTGTCAGGATGGCTTCTTTGCTTGAACAGACTAGCCGAGTAAAACGTATTACCCCCATTAGGAGCACGTCATTATCAGAGATGTTTCAGGATATCAAATAACAATATGCATCATAATAAAACTTGATCGAGCTGAAGCAAGAGAATACGTTCATGTGTTCGTGCACGTTGCTGATATCAAATGATGCCAAGGGTGTTGTAATCCTGACAACGAAAATTGATAGCTTAGTCGAAATGTTGAATTGCAACCAATAGCAACCAATATTGTTTAGGTTCCAAGAATCCCAGATTACCGTTCACGGCTAAACAGAATCTCACTACTGGCGGCTCGTGCCCACGAAACAGGTGAAGTGCCTGTATCCTTTACTGTACAGCACTTCACCTGTTTCATGGGTACGAGCCGCCAGTGAATATCTTAAGCTGTTAGCTACGTTCAAGCTTGTCTTGAATTTGCCGTAATTATGCTTCTATGTTAAAGGATTAGATTACAGAGGAATGTTTCAAGTTCATATAAACTTGAGAAGTGTTGAATGTTTGTGAAAGTTCATAATGAATCATAGAATCAGTCTTATCATTGCTTCCTGACAACTTCACTTAAGTCAAATTGTGAAACTGTTCAATTGTTCTGAAATCAAAAGTAATCCATTTGTGGATTATTCTCATAGAGTACTGAACAAGAAATCTGAGTGCGTGGGAATACAGAACGGTTTGCATTTCATTAAACATCAAACTCAATGGATGAATTGCAGGTTCAGCTAAGTTTTTACTTCCACTTTTTTAATTGGTTTCATGAATAAATGAATTGTTCCTTTGATACTTAAGTTTTTGTGAAAATACACACCATGCTCTAAAAATCATAGAATTATATTCTCATAGCAATTATTCCAGTCTAAGTCTGATAACCAGGTGGACTCTGGTTTGAGTCTCAAACGAAGCAAAATTCTTTGACCATAGCACAATCACATAAATACGGTCACCCCGACTTTTGGAGGAGACGATAAGCCGTCGGTCCCAACTACCTAAAAAGAAGTCATCTATCATCCATCCTATTGCTCAAGTACAAGCCTATGAGCTCATGTGAGTTTTCTCCCTCATATGAACGAAACAAGACAAACAATAACGATTATTTGCTGTTGTTGAATAATAAAAAAAAATTTTACGAATAAAACTTTGTTAGGAGAGCTAAAAACATGTTGTGTTCAAATTCAAAATTTTCAAAGGGAACTGTAATTTTAATCTTTATCTCTATCTATTAACATACCTGAGATCAAGGCGACTAAAACGTTAGTGTTGATCACTGGCGGCTCGTATTCACGAAACAGGTGAAGTGCCCGTATCTTTTACTGTATACAGCACTTCACCAGTTTCGTGGGCACGAGCCGCCAGTGTTGAACACTGTTGATTAGTTTCAAAAGTTCCTTAAACCGCAACATTGAAAATATTTCACAAAATCTCAATAAATACAACTCACATAACCCTCATCAAAATAATGTTTGAAAAACTCGAGAAAGAAACCTGTTGACAGTTGTAGCAGGAGTTAAGCTACTTGAGAGTCGAAATCGTGTCAAGTTGAAAGGGATTAATCGTGGGTAATGTGCGAAATGACTAGGAAATCTGTGGCAGTAATCTGCGGTTGTCAACGGCCCTTTAGCGGTCATACAGAATGACGCAGTGGACTTTAAACCCACGCTAAAGTTACATCCGCCTCAATTACTTGTTGAAATCGATGTAATCGGATTACGCCTACCATGCCGTTCTCTTCCTGATACCATTCAATTATTCATAGGTATAAATTGAACATTTTTGTCGCTAACATTCAGGAAATGAATGGTCGAATTTGTGCAAAACAATAAATTATTATAAGTTACGAGTAACCATTCACTTCGCTCGCCTTCTCCACCTAGCCAGGGGGCTCCGCCACCTGGACCCCTGACAGTATCAACATTTTCAATTTTCTAGACCTTATCTGAACCTGCCTACAGAATATCAACGTTTTCTACCGATTGGTTCTCGAAAAAAATAAGAAAATGCTGAGAAACTATAGAATAACTCAAATATTTGGCGTATCCTTGAAAAGTTTTAGAAATCCGTTCTTAGCGCGCGTCTAAACGTCCAACTGAACATGCCTGCCAAATTTGAACGCATTTGGTTCAGTGGATTTTTACTTGTGGTGATGAATGAATGACTGAATCAGTGCCATCTCGCTTTCATATATAGAGATATAGAGATAATATTGAATTATTGATATTGATCAATACAATAATTATATGATGCATTGTGGATTAATTGGTTGAAGAAATTATTTTTTCAAATGACAAAGCACTTGTTGCGGCCAAACTTTGGAAAAATATTTCCTATGTTAAAATAAATATGTATGAGAATTCTAGACATTCAAGAAGAAGTAGAAAAATACAATTGCTTCACCAGGTACAATTATAGGACTATTTGTCAACATATTATATTAATAACGTTAGTTGCTCTCCATTTAATTTGTTAGTATATCAAGTAAGGGAGAGGAAGTTATTATGAATTAAATTCCGAGCTAGTTAAATTGTAGATTAATTTGTATTTTGTGCAAAAATGGTTCGAATCAAATTTTCTGAAATCTTCTCACTACCAGTATCCAAGCATGTCCAATGATTTTTATCCTGTCATGCAACCTGAATACATACATAATCAAGTGTAATACAACTGTAACTCTTGTAGCAGAAGCTAAGCTACTTGAGAGTCGAAATCGTGTCAAGTTGAGAAGTATTAATCACATTTCGTATCAAATCTAACAAAAATATCAATCAAGTCTTCTAAAAAGAAGTTTATTTTAAGAGAGTTTTACTACTCTATCCAAAAAAATCATGATTATCTATGATTTTCTCCCCTCCAAAAAGTGATCATCTAAACTCGATACATTGAAGGTAGCCTATTGTTTTAGATCTATATTGCACAGAATTCAAAATCTGGAGTTTTTAGAGTATTGAGTATGAGATGAGAGAAATATTCCTCACGTAGGAGGAAATAATAATTAATGCGGATTAACTTTGACAGACAGTGACAGATGATGGTATGAAACGTGAAAAATGCTTAATGATTACAAAAGGTTAACTGCTCTATTACTCATGAAGTCTGAATTAATCGAGATATACGATTTTCTCTGAAATTTGTATTCTCTGCAAGAATGGTTCGTTAGAAATTTTCCAATATATTCTCACTACCAATAACCAATCATTATCGTTTTCTAGTATCATGTTTGAGAATTGTTCACTTTACAGTATAAAAGTAAAACAAAACAATCAAATCATAATCATATTATTATATTTTCCAGTTGAAAACATGTTTGAGCCATTTTTAGTGAAATTCTCCAGCATTTTTCAGTTTAGGTTTGAGTAATGAGTATACTGACGCATTCTTATTATCCCGAGAAATTATTTTGTGTGATTTTTTATCAAATTTATGAGAGAAATCTGCCTTATAGGGACTTGACATAGTTTTTCCCTCCCAGATAATAATTATATCTTTTCAGTGATTGTACAATAAATTGTTCACCCAGGGTTATGTAACATGGCTGGACAAGACAGGACATCGTAAAAATTGACAAAAAATGCACTGCGTATAAAGCCGCGTATCGACAGTCCGAGGCATGTGCCGCGAACGCCTCGAGGTACAGTCTGTTCACGCGAAGAAGAGTCTTGCTACTACTACTAGTCTACTACTACTACTATCTACTCCAGTCTCCAGCTTGGTCAATATTGGTTCAAACATTATTGATCTGGTCTCAATTAATATTTCGACCTTCAATTCAAGACCAAATCAATAATTTTTGAACCAATATTGACCGAGCTCGAGACTGGAGTAAAGCCGCGTATCGACAGTCACATGTGCCACACATGCCTCGGACTGTCGATACCGGCTTTGCTAGCAGCCAGGCAAACGCGGCACACAATTCGCAGCGAGCAGTGCCTGTTGCCTCGCAACGCACAACGAACAATTCTACAAACTAACCTCAAAATTGTATACCCCATTCCTATGCATTTTTGTGATTGAGAATTCTATTTGGGTGCAGAAGGTTCTAATAGGCAATAATAAACATTGCCTTAAATTTTTATCTACTAATTGAGCACAAACTAACCTCCAAAGTCCAAATTATCAATTGTCAGAGCTTAGTTGCTTTGTCTCCCGCTTGATGGCTCTAGTCAATTTGTTCGCGTGCTCGCATTTTTCGTTAGGCCGGAATTGCACGATAATAGTTTTATGATATGATCATACCTAATCATATGGAAGAAGATGAAAATATGATTTGGTATTTTCATCTCTTTTCATATGATCAGAGAACTATTATCGTGTCATAACGGCCTTACAAAAATTGCAGATCACACATATGCCTCAGCCATGAGTTCATACTTTTTTTTGCGTCAACAGACTGTACCGCGAGGCATTCGTGGCACATGCCTCGGACTGTCGATACGCGGCTTAATACATATTATAACGACCGGTCGGGTCTGTTGTGACATAATCTCACTTTATTGCTAAAGCGTTCCCACTCGATCGTTCCCACTCGCTCATTATAAACATTCGTATCTGGTCTGGTGTGACTAGGGCTCTATAAAAAGGGGGTGGACGCACGATCCGCCATTCTGTGGTCAACTTTTAGCGCCAGGTTTGAATTCATATAAATATTTTTTATGATAGTGATGATGAACAGATGTTTATCAAGTTGAGCAAATGAATTAAGTTATTGTTTTGAAATCTTGGAGTTTAATTTGTCATATAAAATGGTTCATGCATCAAATTGCAAAAAATATAACCATTTTTATCATAAAACTGAAATTAAAAAAATATAAATTTACCAGATGCAGGGAGATGAATCAAGGTTAAAATTTTGACTTAAAATTGCCAGACTGTAAATTCGATGCTCTGTGAAGTAAGCATTATTTTTTTCTAACATAATTTTTATCATTAATCATATGTTTGACTGTCGAATTGAATGAATTCAAACCTGGCGCTATAAGTTGACCACAGAATGGCGGACGGTGCGTCTACCCCCTTTTTGTATAGAGCCCCTGGTGTGACATTCCCCTAAACACTTATTCTGATGTAAAATGTCTAAATAAATAATAAATCCTGAAGAGTATGTTCGAACATTGTTCAATATAAAGGAAATAAAGGGATAAATGAATAATTGTATTTTTAGTGACGTAGAACGATTAATCAGAATTTCACTGATAAGATTTTGATAATTTTCTCGATTTCTGTTGAGCGGGATTGAATATGATGATTCTCAAATGCAAGCTATTACCGAGGATAAGAGAAAGTTTTGTATTGAAGCATGAGAGTGGATGATGTTAAGTACTTCTTCCCCTTCTCACTGACGGGGAATTCTTCCGCTTCATATTTCTACTTGAATCTTCTTTGCAGAGATTTACGACTTGAATGCTACTGCGAAAAAGAGTAAACTACGGCTTGAACTTTTAAAATATACATGAGTTCTTAAAATTGACTTATACACTCTTAAGCTACTCCAACATATGGATCGCTGTTTATATTAGAAATTCTTCTGAATATCATATAAGCAGCAGTATACATGAATAATAAATCCGTTTCGGTGTAGTATATGTATCTGAAAATTTAAAGATATATGCTAAATGTATGAGGTAGAATACATTAGTAACATGGAGTTGTCTGTATCATGACTGAATAAAAACTCTGAAAGAAATATTTTCATTCAGAATTCTCTCAGTAATACAATTTTTCAATCAGAGAGTAAAGTTTCTACTTTCTTTGGTTTCTAGAGAAAATGCAAATTAAATCTTGATGGGTTAATACCACGAAATGAAGTCTTTCTTCAAAGAAATGAAGGCTATCAAAGTCACTTTTCATCTCGACTTCAACTCACTGAATTTTTAATCAGATCAGCTCCTCAATCATTGCAGCTCCAAATTGAAATGATAAAATAACCTGTACAGGATCTCAATGGGAATGTTTCATAAAATTAGAAGAAAAGTCCCGAACATTGAATTCTGTGTCGGAAATACAGGGTTTTCAGAAGGAAGGTGCCAATCGTTTCAGACTAATCCCTCACACCTTATAGTGAGAGAAGTTTATATTAAACCTTATAATTCAACTAATTATTGCTAGATGTTTAAAATATTTATATAATGGTTTATAATTAAATACATACCTCGATAACAATGGCGGAAGATAGTTAATTTTTCATCAAGTTTATTGCTTTTAGAAACTTTAACAATTTCGTATAAAATTTGGGATGATACATTATGATTTTATCAAATAAAATTACAATTGAATCATTATTGAGCATAGACAACAGTTATAGCTATCTCTATCTATATTAAAATTATGTAATGAATCCACATAGAGAACAGTTGGCCTATATGAAGCCTTTGTCAGACAATATCACTTGGAATTTATCTAACAGACAAATAAAGACTAATATTATTTATTCATCAACGTATTGAAATAAATTCTGTAGCTCAAAATGAATCCACAAAGAGGACTGTGATATAATATGACTGTGAAGCCTTTGTCAGATTCATCACTCGGAAAATATCAATTACTAGAAAGTAGAATTCGAGAAAGTTTGTTTCGTTTCATGATAAAACGCCTGATGAATACAAATTTCCATACCGTGTGTTAAAGGGCTTTATTCCAGTGATGCCATATTATTTCCATGAAATCGCCCATGGCATTTTGTCTAGTTGACTTTCAATTATTTGATTCTATTTTTATTCTAAACCTGAATGTGTTCTAGTTCATTTAATTTTCCATTTGGGTAAAATGAAATAATATGAATGACGGCCAAAGCTACCTGAGACCATCCACGACTGGAGTTATTCCCAGTCCAATTATTAATATTGATCAATTCTCCACTAATTTCATCTACTCCATGATATCACTTTCAGTTGAAGCATGTTCAATTAGCTTCTGCGAATGTAGTGCAATATTGTAACAATGCATTTACCGGCTTTAGTTTTTGTTCTAGTAATGAAGTCCAGAAACTTTGCAACTTGAATGGAATGACATATTTTACTATGTTATCAAATATAGGATTTCCAGTTTATACGACTGGAAGCATGTGAGAAAAACATATATTTTTGAGAGCGAGTCAGTGTAAGATTATGCTATGAATTCAGGCACGACGATTGTAAATATATAATAATTAATGAATAAATTTGCGTTGACCTATTGTGCTATGGGGAAAGAAGCTGAGAAGAGAGTTTTCCATCAAAAAACCAAGTAAAATTTCAATGAATTTGATAAAAGTGCAATAAATTTGAAGTCAAGCTCAAATAGGAATCATTCCGTTAGGGTTGAGTATGAAACAAAACTTGAATTTCGAATAAGTTTCACATGTTTGCAACTAAATTCGCTTTTACTCGCATTCATTCATCAACTTTCGAGGATGTAAACTCTTAGGCCAATAGAAACTTCATGGCTTCAATGGAACTTTTATGAATGAGAAACATTCATGGAAATGTGATGAAAGTTGCTTTTGAGACACGATATTCATCATGAATAATATCATTACGAAAAACTGTCAAAGGTTCATATTCTCATTATAGAGATTTCATAGCCTTACGGGGAAAATGCTAGTTATCACGTCAACTAACATGGTTACTACATTAATGTGCTAAGGTAACTTGATAGTATGACTATAGTGATAGTATATAGTGTGACTGAGGGGAAATTGTGATGATAGTGAGGAGGCTCTTGAGACAGCAATCATTAGTAAAGTTTGCTATCACTATTGAACTACTATCTAAACTATAATTAATAAATAATTAATCACATGACCCTTGAAATGAGTTAAGTTATATTCACAACTAGTTTTGGACTTTCAAGTCATTTTCAGGTGAATTTGAAAAAATAAAAAACAACGTTAAGTTAAAATAACTAACTAAGATCCCGAATCATTGTTCAAACGCAAATTGGATGATAACTTCATGAGATGTTACTATGTCAACTTTGTATTTTCAGTCTACTCCAATCAAGTGGAAGCTAAAACTTATAACAAAAAAGACTAAAATTCAATAAAGAAAGTTATAAATAATCAGTTTATTCTAGTACATATTGAAAGAATAGTTCGAGTTCTGAAGAGTTAAAGGATGAAAACAATAATAATTATTCAAATCAATTGACATTCGATATTGAACGGAAAAAGGAATTCAATCTTACAAACGTCATGTACTACACAAAATTAAATTAAACTGACAAATAATATGAAATTATCAAAGGGGGCTCGTATGTTCGTGTGTTTGACTCATGTAGGTATAGAAATGAATGTATGCCTGTATGCGGATGCACGAGTAGTGAATTTGAAGAAAATGAATCATATTATGGAAGACATAACATGAAAGACAACCATATAGGAATTTATATCTTATTGGAAGAAGCTACTCCGACTGAGACACCGAGAATATTCAGATGTATTCATTCCTCACAGTTTTTTAGGAGTAAGAAATGATGGAAGAAGTCATGAGACATCTTCTAAAGGAATATCTTATCCATTCCCTCGCATATGGGCACAAAACAGTGGGTATATTTCCTGAATTCTTATTTGCTTATCCAGAGATAAATATATCTTGTTATACCTATGTATGATGACAGAATGGGATATATTGTACATCTTGGAGCTTTGACAAACGTGCATTTGAAAATATTCTCTTCGTTTGAAGGATTTGAAAGAGTTGACCAGGAACGTTCTCAATAAGTAATGGAATTTTGTTTCATGTGGCACTGTTGTAGTGATGCGAGCTTTTTTCAGCTCGTAGAGTTCAAGATTGATGAGGTGACTGGGGCTCGTATAGTAATTTACATATTTATTGCATGTTGCTTCATGCAAAACAGATGAAACAGAATTCATATTTCCACCTGAAATTGAAGCCGAGGCATCCCAAAGGTTAAATAACGTCTCCTGAAATGCCAGCAGCCATCAAATTGATGGAATTTTCTGTGCGGATTAATTAGTTTTTGCTCAGCCGTTGATAATCTGGATTATTTCTATTTATTTTTTCCAGAGGGGAATCAATATTGTGCTCCAGTATTGTTTCAGTCACCTTGCTCCATAGAGCTCTCATGAACCTATGAGAAAGCTGAAATGAACTAGCCATTCTGCTCACCTCTCATTTTCAAAGTCCACCTCTTATAGGTCTACAATTAAAATTTTATTTAAATTGAGATTGATTGATGAAATTTCGTACTATTGAAATTTTATACCCTATTGAATGTATATAACCATTCAATCACTAATATTATGAAACAAACTAAATCTAAATTATCCTGCGAACAATAAATTCTACAACACATGTGAGTCAAACCATACAATGTATACTCATTTGGTTTGAGATTGAGTGAAACCTATGTGCTCAACACAAACAATAATTGTAATAGGCCTACCACATTAATTAAGTGCCAGTGAAAGTTGAACATCAAAACACAATGATTTTCAAGTAATATAGGTGAGAATATAACTAGTCAAAATCCAGTGAAGAGTGCATCGGTTTACGGCAGGATCGATGGTGTATTTCCCGTGGCACATCAAATTATTCAAAGGAATTAGTTGAGGTGAATTAATTTTATACTCCTCACGCAATTCTAGACGTTGCCGATCACGATTGCAGCTATGTGATAATAAGATGCCGGAATTTTGGGGTACGGTGTGTCTTATCTAATGGGTACCTGCTCTAATGAGGATTTATCACTGGCGGCTCGTGCCAACAAAACAGGCGAAGTGCTGTACAGTAATAGATACGGGCACTTCGCCTATTTCATGGGTACGAGCCGCTAGTGGGATTTATGTACGTGAATTCATAAACTCGCACTCTACGCTTGGTGAGGCTAAACAATAATCATGATTCACAGCGGTTCATCCTACTAGCACTACCACACCATGGTAGAACTCTTCAAATTCTTAAAACAAATTTCTTGATTCTCCAAATAAATCATACATTTTAAAATATTGTTTTGTCTTTGACGTTGAGTCAATCAATTGTTGAATGGATTGATGATTACAAAGAATGATCGTTTTTTTATCAAAACATTAGGAAATACCGTAATCCTTATGCAAAATCATAATGTGTTCAAAACTTGAAGATTTACTTCATTTTTGATACCATGATTTTGTATTGTGGCCATCCCGGTCATATCATCAAGCTGTGTGTATCATCAATTATGGTCCTCTACCAGAAATATAGTTTAGAATTCAGAAAATCTGAGAGTTTTCAATGCATTGTGAAAAAGTTCTTCAGAATCAATAGTTAGGCTAGCCTACTCGGTTTCATTTTAAAAATCTTTAATAGGCCTATCACTTGTCATAATATTAATATGGCCGGCTGGTGATCATGTGATCAAACCGTAAATGTGTGTTTATAATATTATTTTTGTATTCATAATGTGGAGGAGAATAAAAGCATTTTTCTTTTCTATTTTATTCTATTCTAATATTAATATGGATTGTTGGCATTTCTCTGGGTAGAAAAAGCAGAAATTATTTGATAATTCACGCTTCTTTAGAATATTATTAAATTCTGTTAGGCATACTAGGCTGTTATGTTACCACATCTAGACGATAGAGTTACTAACTTCTAATTTTTCCTAATGAAAAATCAGCTTCTCCATCTAATCATCATTGAAATAAAAAATGAGATAAGAGTTTCTAACTATTCAGAACTATAACTTAATCTGGGTCGATAATTGTCTCTCGTATCCACCAGAAAATTCAAAATTTCTGATTGTGGAGACTCTTCAAACTTTAAATCTTTCTGATCTGTGAATTATTATCATATTTACATGATGAAATGCATTGAATCAACGAATTTTACGATATTGTCAGCAAAGTTAACTGCAACAAAGCATCGTAGAAGAGTGAAATTCCAACACAGTGAGCCACTAAATATAGAAATGTTGTTTTCATCCCCTCTTCGCTCACGTACCAAGTATTATGAACTTTCAACATTTCCAAGGCCCATGCTATTTAACACTACCTTTTGCTGCAGACTGTTGTAGCCTTCTGCTGTAGTTCAGTTAGAGATAGATTTCAACCCGTATTATATTCTAATAAGTATGTTCTGTAATAATATGTTTTTCACTTATTATGTTCATCTATTGTTTCAATTAATCTGTTGATGTTTTCCTAAGTGCAAAAGAACCAAGTCGAAAAATCAAACTAGAAACTCTGAGCTAAGAATGATGTAGTAAAATGTGAAGCCTCCCAATATATACAATAGATCAGCTATGATAATCTATTTCTTACTATAACCTATTAGAGTTTCTCTCTTTCTTTTAAGCTCATTCAAAGACTGGTCAATAGTTATTTCTTCCACTTCTAACGAAAATCATGTTCCTCAAACGGACTTCAAAGTTCAGGAAAGAGATATACTGCTGTATATACTGCTAGGATTTCTCTAAGTTTCAGGAACTTCCTTTCGAGAATATTGAGCCTTAACACTAGTTATTATAAATGTAAACAATAATAATGCACATTGATAGTTGTTATGCTAGTGTAATGCTATTGGTATAGTCTGACCAAGCAAAGAAGAGCCTCTGTCAAGATGAGAAAATGACTTCAGCTCGGTCAATATTGGTTCAAAAAATATCGATTTGGTCTCAAATTGTAGATCAGAATGTTTCCTATGATTGAGACAAAATCAATAATTTTTTAACCAATATTGACCGAGCTTGAGTAATTTTCTCATCTTGCCAGAGGCTCTTCTTTGCTTGAACAGACTATAGTTGGAGATATAAATACTCTCTGGGTAGAATATTCTCTCATTCATAATGAGAACAACTCATTCTCTCATGAATAATACCCTCACTCATTTATATTTAAAATCCATTTATAATTCGCCCTTTATATGGGTTTTCCATTATCTTTCTCTTACATGTGTCATTGTATAGTTGAAACTTTTGCGTTGGTAACTTCAACTCAGCTGAAGCTAATGAAGTATCTCTACACATAACTCTGTTGTTCCTAATCTGTTTTGTTTCTTTATCAGTAATGATAGTCATATTTTGTTTTTTTTTTAACTTTAAAATTGTTTTTATACATGTTTTATGACAATGAATTGATTGTAATCCTTAATTATTCAACCTCATTCAAGTGATATTGTACTAAGGATTTTAATACTTCTAGCACCGAAAAACAGTATAATATTCGAGGAGCATAAGAGTCATGTATAGGCCTATGCACAAAGAGCATAAATAACTTAATAACTTATGGGACATCTAACTTATAGGGTGGAGTTTACTTATATTAGTTATGATTTCAATTAACGTTCTTAATTCACTTTTACAGTCATTTAAGTAGTTAAAGTTTGTTTTTAACTCTTTATATAGTATAAGAAAACCTGTGTATCTTATTGAAGAGTTGGAAATTAATTGCGGTTACACTTCGGTACCCAACTAATCAAGCGAAGCAAAAAAAGAGAATATTCAGCTCATTATTGACCTCAGAAGTACGGTGAAAAAGTTTAAGTTTCCACTGCCGCTTACAGCCGCGCATTGTAAAAATGTCAAGGTTTCAAACTTTTCCTACAGATTTGAGGACAAACTCTGCAGAAGTGGTCTCTTGCGATTCGCCGCGGCGAGCGAAACTAGGACAAAGAAGTATTGCTACAAACAAAGTAGGTCTCTTTGATTAGTGACTGCTGCTACAACTGTTGGTCTTACGAATGCCAAATGAAGTACTACGCCTATAACAACTTGGAAAGAAAACTTCCCAGAGATTCTCAGTAATTTCATCCATTAGTATTAAGCTTTTCTATTTCCATACTCATAATCATACAAGAGATCATACAATTCCTTTTAAGAGATCATATTTGATAAAAATGTATCTGTTCATTTTTGTTCCTTTTAATTTAATGTTATCGGTATAGTGAATTAGGCTATGACTTTTTTTGTTACTGTGTATGTTTGAATAGACGTATTGTTGTTATTTCAGGTATAAGACTCATATCCAGAGAGTTTACCTTAGTACAATGACTAGAAGTTTTCCTGTGATTCATTGTATTAAATTTCACACTTCTGATGTACTAGACTTGCACTTTTAATGAAATTTACACTTTTATCAGAGATGTTGTGGAACTTATCCATAATTCAGGTAAGTGAAAACAAAAGGTTATCAGATCTACAAAGTATTAATTTTTTTCAACAAGGCTATCTATAATTCTACATGGACAATAAATTATAGCTGTTTCGCCAAAAATTTTCAATACTATATTCGGTAACTCCCCTTCAAGAAATGATGTGAGTGTTATTAGTTTTATGGAAATTGGATGATCATTCTTTCAAGGTTTGAAGATGGCCAGGGTTCGCAATAAAAAGAGAAAAATGTTTGAATCTATAATGTTTTATATTATCATTGTGTGGTCATTTTAATTAATGATATAGGCTACAATACAATGATTAGGCTATGTTCAAATGGATCATTGAGTTTAAAAGAAGATTATGTTTATGACACAAACTAGATTTATTAGAATTCTCTTCTCATTGACGCATACCGGAATAAACTTCATATGAAATATAGAAAAATCCTATGTATATAGTGGTTCCGCGAACAGAAGAGCCTTTGGCAACATGGCTGCCATTCACTGCTGCCAGCAGTCCAAATGAAAATTGTTCTACTCTCACCATCTGTCACAATTAAAATATTACTAAATATATAATATATTCTTGAATTAGATATAGTTCTATTTGTGGAATCAATATGATTATGATTTCCCTGCAACACAATTTTTCATAATATTATTACAGTATGGTACTTCTGTGCGGGGTCTGTGCTCTCTGGTGGTGAAAATTATACTCTGATTTGTAAACATTGATGTTTAGTTTTTGTGGCTAAACACCGCTCATGGCCAAAAGATTGTTATGAAAACAAACTGGGAAAGGATTGAAATTAAATAAAAATATAATTACCATTTGCAGGAGACCATAATAGGCCAGATACTAGTATTCATTCATTTATTCATATTATGCTTGTTTTAAAACCATTCAATTTTCCAACAAACTGCAAACAACCTACCTATTTGAGGTTACCGTAACGCTCAGTACATAATTATCAAAAATGTCTTGAGGGAATGTTTTCGTAGTCAGCTGATTTATGAGACACGGCCCTGTTCTGTAGATTATGTACGGTAGGTCATGGCGAAGACTACAAAATCATATTGGCAGTTGCAATGTGTGCTTTGTTGATTCAGCCTCTTGAAACTATAATTTAGTGTAAAAGCGTTAGGTTGGCTGAAGTGATTTTTCCCTAGAAGTTATAGTTCTGCGCATGCGTAGTTACATTCTCACTTCCCTCCGCCATCTTGCCAAAGGCTCTTCTGTTCGCGGCACCACTATAACGTTCTGATATATAAGAATATTGTCAAGATCAATTTGATCATGTCCTACATAATTATTGAAAATAAGGTTTTGGAAGCTAATCCACAATATTGTTAGTTACCATATAGCTTATTGTTTCAGTACCCTATCCATCCAGAACTTCGGTATGAAATATTATATCCAACAAGAAGAAAAAAAATATTTTGTCAAAATGAGGGAAGTTTTGTGCAAGTATCAATATTATAATTAGAATCCGAGTATATAAGGAAAGTAAGGAACAAGACTCTATTAATTAATTGTTGAACTCATTCGCCTCACAATGATTACGATCATGGCTCTCAAGATATTTTAATTTATAATTAATAATTTATAATGATATTTAGTTATTTTAATTGATTGCAACTCATAAAGGGTTGAAGAGATGCAGTTATTAATTATTTTAGAATTGGAGGTTTATGAATCAAAATTTAATTTTCACTGATGTAAACAATATAGAGATGGAATAATCAAAACTTTTCACAGTCAATGTCAATAAGCAAAGTTTTTCCACAATTTACAGAATTTCTCATTTTGAAATATTTTGATCAAATATTTTTCTACGCAATGGCTCCAAAAATTGTTATTACTGTAATTAATATTTTAATTTATTCGCAATGAATATTACTCAATAAGAACAAATTAATGATCACTCAAGATCTTATTGGTGGGAATATTTTCGTATTTGGATTCATTGAACAATGATTATAATCATTGAAAGCTGAATACTCATAGTCAATGATTTGAAACTCATAGACCAATTAAATGAATGATGTGTAGTAGGAATAGTTGAAAGTATTTCATCCAGAGTAATTAATTTATTTTTGTTTATTGTTAAGATGTTCATGTTAGGGTATGATGTAATTGATGACTTGAAAATCTATTATCTTTTTGCATATAAATTTGTGTTATGCATATAATTATGTTAGGCACTTATTTATAGCTGATTTTTTCAGTCGTTTTTGCAGAGAAGTTGTACATTTCACAAAGTATCTATAATGAACTACTCTATCAAGATAATAAACTCTTAATTATTGTCAAGAATCTACTTTCAGTCATTATTTGAGAAATACTAAGATTTTTTTACAAAGTAGGCTAATTTTTCACCTACTCGACTGACTTATCAAGATAATCAAAGTCTACTCTAAACCTAAGCTAAATGTATATAAAAATGAAGCTGTTCAGTTTCCATTCTACATGCCAGTTTCTAGATTGTTGGGTTGAAAAATTAAATGATAATACTATATAATATGGCATTGATTGGAAAGTGCTTGTTCTATGGACAAAAAAAGAAGGTCCGTTTTCGAGTGTTGACCAGGTTATTCGATTACTAGATATATATAGTAATTATTAAGTGGTGATTATAATAAAGGAATGCAGGAGCTACAGGAGGTGTGCACCTGATAATATATAAATATAGTGTAAGCAGGTAATGTGGTGTGCGTTGTGGATGACTAACGCTTACCGGGCTTAGATGGCGAGTCTTGTGACGAATGATTGACGAGATTGAGTGTATGTTGTTTGTCTGTTCTGTCTTGTTTGGATTTGGTCGGGCTAGATTTCGAGTAAAGGAGAGGGTGGGAAAGAAGGGTGGAGAGTAAGAAAATAGAAAGAGGAAGAGAGAGGAGAGAGAGAGAGAAAGAGAGAGAGAGAGTGATGGTAGGATACGTACTTGAAGAGCGAGCGTCATCGTCGGTAGGACCCCGTGCCATGGAGAACAGGCTGCTACTGCTACCATACGCGAATTGCGACCTTGCGTTCAAATGTTGGCTTCGTTCGCCATTCGTCGGATGTTTTACTGATCCGAGCAGCGGGCTCTTTTCAATGTGTCCGCTGCCTGCAAGCACCAACTCAATTTCCTTCGCTATCTGCTTAACTGAAACGATGTCGAATATTCGACTCAGTATCCCAACTGGGCACACGTAAATTGCCAATTGCCAACAACATTGGTGGTGATGGTGGTGTAGCTAGCAAGTAGTGGTGGTGATGGTACAGTGAGTGGTGAGTGGGCCACACATTAACATGACTTCCTTGTGCATCATTGGGAGTAACAGTGAGTGCAGTGCGGTTTGTGCTTTTTATATACTATGCCTGCAACACAAACAAAACCGTGAGTGCCGGTGTGATACTACTCCATCATGCCAATATCGACACTTCTACCCAAATTTAAAATGAAGTAATTGTTCAGTGACAAGCATGCAATCAGCCACAGCACACATTAGACGCAGGGTACTTACCTATGCATGGGTTGTGATTTACCAAACTGAAGATACGATCGCATCGTTTCTTCATGTGGTTGTTGGGACAGATGCAGCCAAACATTGGTGAGAACCTGATGTTGGTCCAAGCCTCGTGGCACGCATCCCTGAAACGAAAGTCATTTATCATACACCTACAAAACTAAAATAAATTTTGTCAGCTAGAAACACAAACCCAAAGTTCAAAACGTCTTTCCTTCCAAATGAAGTCAAATCAATCAAATTAATCCACAAAGATACAATAATTTTGATACAAGAAAGTTTTAACAAACCATATTATGCAAATAGTGATACAATTAAATATCTCATCAATTTTTATTCGTATGACGTTTGTCTACAAATGAGACATGGGTTAGTATTCAAGAAATATAATTCACTATGCATAACTACTCGTATAATAAAAATACTGTTCAATTTGATTTGAAGTAGCGTATTAACATCATCTGTTCGCTGCATCAACCTGAAACGGCCCTGACCTTTGCAGATTTAAACATGAGTGATAAAGATAGGAATGAACAATATAAGATTAAATAATACAAAATCATAAGACTGGGGCGAGGTGGTTACAATGAGTATATTATTATATTTCTTTCAAGAGTTCATAACATTACATTTATAGGGAATAACAGTGTGTGTTGTCATGTTAAAGCCTTGTTCGTTACCAGTGAATTGCAAGATAAATTTTCCTCAGACTTATTTAGAGTTCACTCGTTTGCGCGGAAATGTTCAATCGTAGATACCATATCCCTAAAAATCAGTTGTTTAATGATTATACAATCTTGATTTGAGTTCAATCCAAATCCATCTTTCACATTTTCCATGCACAAACCAACCGCTCATGTGAACTGTGAAAATAGTCTTGGGAAAATTTAGCTCGTAAAATCAATCAATCACTTGTTTTCCTGCTTTCTCATCAATAATAGGGGGTTGCGTAGCATGAAGTAGTAAGTTATTGCAAGTAATTGATTTATGAGCATTGAAGTAGATTCCTCATGTTCCAAACTTCAGCAAATAGCGACGAAAAACTGATACAAGATAAGCTCTGTTGAATAATAAAGTTGGAGCATACAATGCATTATAAAGTTTTATTCACTAATTATTATTGATTGAGAACAACAAACGAGAAAGAAAATTCCGTAGAGAGATTGGTAGATTATTTTCCAATCAGCATTCATGCACTGATCACATAATTCGAATTTGTCGGAGCGTTTTACCGGGAAAGGCAAAATTGTGTGATATTGGTCGGAAATCGACCGTTGAACGTGATATATCAATTATCCTGGCCTTTGATAAATTATAAGCTGACTTTGTAGGGACAACAGTCGACTATCGGAGCAATTTATCGATCTTTCGATAGTTCAAAGTTCAAAACTCTCTGACGGAACCAATTATTATTATCACAAAGTGTGTCAAGTCCAACGTTGCCGTTTTAACGTTTTAGTCCAATTAGTTCGGCTCCCCGTCCCCTCTCCCACCCCCCACCGACTGCGGAAACACGCAAATATTATTCAAACCATTTACATCGTTCGATAGACAACTTTCACTCGTATTTTTATTTGGAAAATGCGATGTCAAAATTGACATCCTGGCTTTCAGGTGCACTTATATACAGTCATTCCGAGGTCACAAAACCCTATTCTTGATTCGATTATCAATTATTATTATCATTTGGGATTGGGATTCTTGCTTGCAATTGGAATGCATGAGTTTGAACACATTATGAATATCTCAAGATTCAAGAAGAGAAGCTAACCAAGATAACGGTATACATTTTCATTTAAGGGTATACGGCTACATTTTCATACCATAGTTTCCACATTTTCATACCATAGTTTCCACATTTTCATACACCGTAGTACCATACCACATTTTCATGTAGTAGCCTACATTATGTAGATAACTATGATATTAATCCATACTATACATGAAAAGGTGATCATCATAGTAGCCTACATGATGTAAATAACTATCATATTAATCCATACAATGAAGAAACATGGAAATGTTTTGGCTTTAAAATGCATACGCACGGCAACAATAATACAATTGAAGGGATATATTTATGAGTTTGATTCGAAAGAAAAAGAAGAGAGCGAGATAGAGTGACAGCCTAGTGTCATTATTAAAAGTGTAGGAGAGATAGTGGAAGGGTGAAGAAATTGCGAGAGAAGAAAAAAGAAAACAGGGGGAAGAAGAGGTAAAATGAATGTAGAGTACAGTATAGGGAAAGGAATGGGAAAATAGAAAAGGATGGGAAATAGTAAGAAGAGGGGAAGGAAAGCGGTAGAATGAGGGAAAACATTGAGGGACAGAGCGGAAAGGATGCGAAAGATTAAGGGGTTGACAGTGTGTGAAAAAGTGACAGTTGAAAGTTTCTCACAAAATTTTCCAGAGAGATAGTCGTTGAAATCCAATAAGAGTTATCACACGATAACTGTTACGATTGGAGAACCTGTCATTCATGGAGGAAAATTGATTGAGAGAAAGCGAAAGTGGTTGAGAAAGAGAAAAAGAGTGTGAGAGAAAGCACTGGCGGCTCGTACCCACGTAACAGGTGAAGTGCTCGTATCTTTTACTGTACAGCACTTCACCTGTGCTGCCAGTGAGAGGAAGAGAGTCACATAAAAGTTTCGTGACCAATCAAGTTGCGTTCTTACACTTGGTTGAAGAGTTGAAGTCCAGTGAAATCGACCCTACGCGTTGTGTCAGTTGCGCTTGTACTTGTCGCAACTTGTTCTTGGGACAACTTGTCGCAACTTAGTTGTCGATGGCAACGTTCGATCGATTACGTCTTAGCGGTCGCACTAATTCCAGAGACCGCCATCTCCGGCTGAATGAGATTTGAGACTTCGGTTGAGTTGAACAATAGAAATAATATCGCCAGCGAGTGGAAATTTCAAGGAAAGCTGCCCCTCATTGTCATTATTTCCCGGTGAGAATGATCGTTACTAATCTCGTCCAACTACGAATACATTCTTCACCAGATATATATTTACCATATAACTTCAATATATACCTTCCGTCTTAAGCTGATTCGTTTCATCGCAGATGTGCTTCAACCTTCCACAACGGAATATTTAACATTCAAACACGAAATTGAAATATTCATTATTCTCTAATCCTCCATCTCTTATTCAGAACAGAGATTAATCATCCACTCGAGAATTTGTATCGTTACAGAGAACTCTCAGCAAGAAATATCGAAAAGATTATTATTTCACGGAAGGAATCCAAGGAATTATTAGAGTGAATCCAGAAATGCCATAGAGAACATTCGGAAAGTAATAAAAGAGTGGGCCTATTAAAGAAAATTAATCAAGTAATAAAAGTATTCTGATCAACTCTGATTCAGATTCGATATCAGATTGTCCACAGAATCAGTCCAGAATCTGCACCATAGTAAACAACTTTTCAGAAAAATTATTATTGAATTTGGAAATATAGAATTTAGAAATTATTATTCCTTGAAAATGATCTACAATGTAATTGATGTAACGTTTCAACATTATTTTGTAACGACTACATTGCTAAAGATGAGCAATGATTATAATAAGTGTTGAATAGCTCATAATTAATTATATTAAATTGCCCACTTGTACATGGGAGCACAACATACCAAGTCCCCAATATAACGTTTATGACTGAAATTGTATTTTTGAAATCATTAGATTTATTAATGAAAATCAGAAAACTCTGAGTACCTATCTTGAATAGTTCCACGATACACCATTTCTAGTGGAATATTAACATTTCAAATAATGATCGGATTCCAATAACAATGCTGTAAGATTTACTCCAAAAACTAAAATCATATAGTAAACCTTTTATTATAATGTCGACATTATTTTCTCTACAAATTTATTGGGCTCTAAAGTAATGAGTGGACCTTGTTCTATTTAGAATACTTCTCAACCTTAATAAGAAAACAAGAACATTGTCAAATTTCACTCATTTATTATAAAAACTGCTTACATTACCAAGACTCCATGTTTATCAACGTTTTTGTAATAAATAATTGAGATTCGTCAATATTCTTGTTCTCTTAATTTTTCCTTTATCTCAGGGCTACTTTTTTACTGTTTTTTATTTTGAATGTTAATCACAGTACCCTTTTTCAATTATTCTTATTCATGCATAACATGTTTCGACTATCAATATTTAAATGCATTTGAAAATGACTATTAATTGTCGGAACATGTTATGCATGAATAGAAATAATTTAGGAGGGTACTGTGGTTAACATTCAAAATAAAAAACACCTTGTTTACTTATTATGAAGAGATTTCACGATATTACCATGAATTCTACCAATTTTATCTTTTCAACCTTATTCATATACAAAACCTTTTGATGATTCTATTTTCAATTTATTGTAAAAAAATAATTTGTCATGATAACTGTTCAACTAAAATCCACTCGATCAATGCCACACGCAATATTCAGACTTTCCTCTTTCTCACTCCACAAATCCAATCCCTCCTCTCCAGAATTACTACCACAACGAACTCAGAAGCAATGTTATCACTGAGCCGAGGCCCAACTAACGTCACAATTAATTTACGATCATAATTAATTAACCAACTAGCAGCTCCCAACCTTTTATGCCAGGTAATGTTATTAGATTTCCCCAATTCCCACGTCTGCTTAGCAAACCGCAACGGAATCCATTTCACTCAAGACACTAACACTGTATTAATTATCTTAGCATCTTGTATCATCTTCTATTTGTGTTCCTAACCTATGCAGATCATATTCAAATAAATAAAAATAACACCTTATATTTGCACTTGAAAATGGCTCTAGAACGCCGAGACAAGTTGCGAAAAACAAAAATATTTTTGAAAAGGGTACTTTGATTTTAATTATTTTAAAGTCTTAATAAATACATCTGCCAATAAACAAATACATTATGTACAGTAGCCCTAAGAGAGATAAGAATTCGAATAAATAAATATGCATCTAACCTGTTTTCCCAAATTTATTACACGAAACTTTTTATTATCAATCCTTAGTCTAACTTATAAAACTATTAGCCAACTTATCAAAGTTTCTAAAAATATGCTGTTCATTCGATCATGATTGGAAATAATCACTTAAATTCCATTTCTCAGTTCCAATCTCTCAATTTTCTCTTCAAAGGCGAATTTATTACATCTTCTAAATCGTTAATGCACATACATTTCACCTAGTCTGAATTTGAATTTCGGAGCTCAACCATTTGTAAAAGCTATCATCACACAGTTTCATTTGATGAGATGATTGCAATTTGAATAATGGAAATTCTTATTAAAATTATTAAGAATTATTAATAATAGATTATAAAAAATTCCATGAATACAATTTTTTTATGAAAGATATGATTTTTTCCTTTTGATTGATATACCCATGTAGCCTGTATTATCATCAAGTACTCCACTAGATCAATCCACCCACAACAATACTCATCTCATTAATCCTTTCATATCATCACTATAATTGCCAATCACTTTATGGATAAGTCTATGAATTTGCTGCACTTTTGGTATATAATAAAAGAGGCTACTAGATAATTCACATTGAAAATGGGCTGAAGCTTGAAACATGTCTGTGTAAAAATAATACTTTTAAAGTTTATAAAGGGTATTCGATTTATTCAATTTAATTGAACGAGCGTAAGCGAGTTCCTTCTTTTGACTCAAGCCCAAAGTCGTTGTCCGTCTGTTCGTTCGTTTGTTTGTTTGTTTGTATGTTCGACAATAACTTTCGAACGCCTCAATTAATCAACCTCAAATTCAGAACATATATTCTTCATACTTTTATACAGGTCAAGTTCGTTGGACAATGAAATCGACCGACTCCTTCATCCTTTTTCAGGCGAAAAAAGGATAAACTGTCAGCAACAATATATCTATATATACTCCCGTATATTTCAACACATTAATCACGGCTGGGGAAAAAAATGTCATATGGAATTTGAATAAATTATTTTTTGGATCCATCTGATTTTAATAAAACAGCTGATTTATTAGCGGCAAATTTGAAAGAACTATGATAAAAATAATGTTCTCAAATGAAAAGTACTTTCATGTTGAATTGAAGTCATATGTTGAATATTGATCTCAAAGTTGAAACATGTGATAGGAGTCTATTTACTAAAACAGCTGACAAGAGGCGGCAAATTTGAATTATTTTATCACAAGACATTTTTCCATTTTTTTGGTAAACAACACATTGTCCAAGACATTTTTTTGGTAAAGAAGGGCTTTTATTTGCTCTTGGGCAGCAGAAAAATGTCACAGTAAAAAATTTGATGAGAAATCATGATTATGGATTTTTTAAAATCATAATTATCCGGTTCAAATTTAGCAAGCAACTGATAGAAGACAAAAATTGAAAAAAAATACAATAATTATCCAAGAAGCAAGAATCTGTTCAGAGCTAACAAGATTTTAAAAACAAATCTGATTGTTATTATCACACGATGTTTTCAATGTAACAGAAATTGCGGTTGGCGAATACTCAGCTCTCTCTCAGGACAGTCTGTAAGTTGTCTAAATGAGCAAAACGGTTTAGTTCCTCTTGCTCTTGTATTGACTCAATAATATGTTCTTGCAGATTGCTTGCCGACTGTCTTTCCTGGTAAAGTTCCTTATCACTAATAAATATTCTTATGGCTTTTATTGGTGAGGAGACCCTTACGGGTAGTTCCACCTCGCCAATGTGTACTTGGCCAGAATCGGTCACCCATCCAAGTGCAGTCCACAGTGTTCGTGACTTAACATCACGTTCACCGATAGATCACCCTCACCGAGAGACCAATTGCCAGTCCTTATCACTAACAGCTCTTCAATCGCCTTTTTCGTTGGCGTCTGCTGTAATCTCGTGTAACACCATTATTTACTGTATCACTCTTGATGTAGGTTTCAGTTGATAGAACGTACCGCGGCGGGCAGTCGCGACTGTACAACAATGGTTGAGAGCATACATTTTATTCGTTTTGCTTGATGCGGCCGCGACTGGATTCGTTCAAGGAAGACGAATGCTTCAACAATGGAGCATTCAGCTATTGTTGACAACCGCGATCGACAGCAGCTGGCCGCAGTCACTTCAAAAAAATATCCTCTTATAGCTATGATCAGCTGATTATAGAAATTTAAAAATATCCTCTTATAGTTATGATCAGTTGATTATAGAAATGTTTTAGCTTCTAAGCTCTTAAGCTTGAATAAATTTTTTTTCTTAGCTGTATTAAAACTAATTTATTCCACGGGAATATAATTTTTTATGAAGTTTTATGAAATAACAGATTGATAAATAAAAATCACTAAAATAGAATAATACTCTTTAATAATGATTAATTTATCAATCTTGAAATTTTGTGAACCTATACTGATTGAAACATAATAGAAGGAACATTCAGTATTGTTTAAATATAGGGATTGATAAGAACTTTTATTCATATTCTACTTATTCGCGGCATCCGACGCATCAACAAACTTGATCAAGTGGACTTGACTGCAAAATTTCATCATCAAGTTATCAAAGCCATAAGTTAACTTAAAAAGTTCGCACGCGAGTTCTTCAGCCCATGGGGCTTACTAGTCTATCAATTATTTTAAATAGCCCTAAGTTCAAAGTTGGATTTTCAAATAAAGGCTACTAGATTTATATTGATTATATCGAGTTCTATGAAAAGTTGAAATACAGAACTCCATAAGAACAATTACATTTTTTTTCACTTATTTGTTTATTTATTTGGAAGAATAAAATATACTTATTTTCCACTGTAATTTATCAATTATTCTTGACAGAGCCATCTCAAGTTTATATGTATAGAATAGAATGACTTCTTCATTTAAATGATGTGGCGAAGTTTGGACAGTAATTTCCACTTAACCACGAGGTGAATCATAATCATAGTAGTAGCCTATTAATGTAATATTCATAGATGAATATTTATAGGAAGTACGGGTGATATTGATATAAGTAGATGTGAGAAATTTGAATTACCACTCCCAACCGAGAATATAATATTTTGCCGTGATGGAAACACGCTCCAACAAATGACAAATGCGTTATAGCCAAACGTTCTTTGAAAAGGTCTTTGCCAAAACCTTATCTGGAGCTGTCAGTTCATGTTCTAACATCCGATTCATCATTCTCCTTTATTTATTTCGTTTCCGTGAAAGAGAGAGTGGTTGCAGAAAATAATGATATTAGAATATATATATATAGCTTCAATATGCTCTATATACGATGTACTTCACATGTACCTTGGAGACTGTGAAATAGATTTTGAATTAGATCAATAACACTGTAATTTGTGAAATCTACTATACATTTGATGTTACTTGAAACAATTATGTAATGGGGAAACGTATGTAAGAGTAAAAACACATTTTTGTGATGATCAGCTATGATGTGATGTAGGCTATCAATTCTTCATTTTCTTTTTCAATTCTTCCTTCTCTTACATTTTCGAATAGAAGACGTTTTCCAAAATTTGAAAAGCGAAACATCAAGCTTATTATTTGTGTTCATGGCATTGTCGCATTGTTGTTTTAGATCTCCGGAACGATATTCACATTACTAAATATCAAGAATATCAAATAATATTAATAAACTATCAAGTACTATTATTTTTCCAATAATTATAAAAAGTGTCTAGAATGTAATGATTACAGGTTCATGATACTAGAAACAAGTATTTCAAGATTCATGATTCTCAACATCATCTCTTCAGGAGGAGATAGCTTCTGCACTTTTTATTGTTATCAAGTTGAATACAATTATTATTGAATATTGAGGATAATGACAGGAGAATATTTGGTTCGCTCAACATGTTGGGTAAGTTGCAGGTAATATAGAACGCTGTAACTATCTATTCTTCCATGTAACATTTGACAATTCCCCGGTCTACTGACTGCGGCGAAGACCTAAAAAACTGAAACTAAAACTGAAACTGTATATTTTGCAAAATAAATAAGTGTATTACCAGCTCTTAACTTCATGTCACGGAAATAAATCAAGAAAAACTTAATAAATAGATGAACATAATAAATTGTAGTGTCTGAATATCCGGCTCAACAGTCACAAAAAACAATTACGTGATTCGAAAACTGGATAAATGTCATCCATGTTACTCATAGCTATAGCAGTCGCCAAAGAAGCTGACGGATGGCAAATGACTTTTAATAATGCTCAGCTTTGTTAGAACAATCGGCTCGCGGTCTGTAAGCGGTATCTAGTTGAGAGCAGCCTTACACAGGGTGTTTCAGGAGGAATGTGCAATACTTCTCAGGCTGATTCCTTACACTAAGTAGACAAGAAATTTCCATGGGACCATCCCCAAAAAACGATTTGTTACCGAGATAACAATGGCGGAAAATTGAGATTTTTCAAAATATATTAATTTTTCTAATTTTTTAGAGGCTTTAGTGAGGTTCTAAAATAATCAATTCCTATGTAAAATTAGCTGAGAAATTTAATGAAACCAGTTCCAAGTTTGTAACTTTATTGAGATAATTGAAAAAATATGCTAGAAAACGCCATTTTTCAACAATAATGGTTATAACTGGATAAGGAAACATAAAATTTTTTTTTTATTAATGGAAGTTGAAGAGCGTCGGATTCTAAAGAAAAAGTTAAATGGCGGCGATTGTGTAGGCCTAAATTTTACCCAAATCTCAGAAATAGCGATCAAAAATCGCAAAATTGCTACTAAACACTAATTCATCACTTGTGCTATGTTTTGTCAATTTTGCGATTTTTGATCGTCATTTCTGAGATTTGAGTAAGATTTACACAATCGCTGCCATTTAACCTTTTCATTCAACAGACAAAACATAGAATGCATGTCATAGAGCATGTCAACAGACAAAGCTTTCAGAATGTCCTAACAGAGAAAAGAATTAAAAACATAAAAAAGGCCAAAAGCCACGTTTGTTGGCATCTGCTATACGTTTATACCGAAATATTTGGTTTAACAGACCTTTTATTTGGATTTTATTCCGTAAAGAGGTGGAATTTTTGTCATGTAGGTATAGTCTGACCAAGCAAAGAAGACCCTCTGGCAAATTGGAAAATGACTCCAGCTCGGTCAATATCGGTTCAAAAAATATAAATTTGGTCTCAAATTGTGGAGTTGGATGTTTTATACAATTTGAGACCAAATTTATAATTTTTGAACCAATATTGGCCGAACTGGAGTCATTTGCTCATCTTGCCAGAGGGTCTTCTTTGCTTGGACAGACTATACAGTCCAGTTTGCATGTTGTCAATTACAGTCTCACGAGACCAAGGATATCAGAAGCAGCGGAAAATGTTATTCTGAAAAGCTCCAGAGTCAAATTACATCATGGAAACTACAATATTAACCGCAGCACCGATTATATTTGACGATAAGGCTGTGGACTCTTTTATCCTCAACTATGGTTTACGCTAATAATTTTTGACCCAAAGTTTAGTGAGTTTTGCAGATTCTATTTTTATTGTATTCCATGATATTATGACAAATTGTATACAAGTGTATACAACAAATGACAAATGTAGACAAATTGTGACAAATAGCCTATATTATGATAAATTGTATGCATATTCGAATTCTATTTGAAATATGAATCACAGTACTATTTTGAAATTATTTCAATTTTAGCATTACATGTCTCAGCTCATTAGAAAATGACTCTAATGAGCTGAAACATGTAAAGCTAAATACATGATTCATGTTTTAAATGGAAAAAATTGATAATTAGCCCCAAGAAAAAAGAAATATGCACGTGATATCTTGCAATTATGAGTGAAATCTATAAAAAATGTAAAGAATAGTTGAAAATGTCAGCTTTTTGACATAGTGACAACATAGTTGACAACTGGAACAAGTTGACAGAGTACAGGCTGTGAATTCCCTCTTCATTCTCAGCAATTAATTCCTGAACATTGTGCTCATTCTAGAACTTCATTAAACCTAAGCATTCATTAAATTTTCAATTCTTGATAAGTTTAATTAATAATGTGCAATTGTTATGTTATAATGACTAATGAATAATGTAACACTGGCTGTAATTGTATTAGTTTGAGTGAAGGTACGATTCCCTAGCGACAGCTCGAGCCGCGCGGCTCGATCTGTCCGACTCTAAATTCGCTGCTAGAGCTGCCCAGATCTAGCCGAGCTGCTCTAGCCATCACAACTCTATTTACTTGACTATATTATAGATGTTCACTCTGTTATTAGGGCTACTAATGTAGGCTGAATACTGAAATTCATCATTTTCAAGTAATTTTCACTACTTATTGATTTAGTATAGCCCTAATAACAGAGTAAATATCTATAATATAGTCATGTGAATATAGTTGTGATGGCTAGAGCAGCGCGGCTAGAGCTGAGCAGCTCTAGCAGCGAATTTATAGCCAGGTAGCTCGAGCTGTCGCTTGGAAATCGTACCTTAATAAGAGAATATGAGCTTGAATTTAAAATAGAGCCTGAATTAATTTTGATTCTGTTGAATTTAAATAATCTGAGAGCTATAGAACCAATAATTTATCAATCATTACAAATACTTTTTGAGAATGAGATACGTTTGAAAACGGCTCAGTATTTCTAACACGGAAGTAATTTAATTATATGGATCCGAATCTAAATGAAAAATCTACTTTACTGTGAGTTTGATCATTTGCTTCTTCATATTAGAACAGCCATATTGAATTGATTTTTTCCATGTGGAGGACAGAAATTTATTATTTAAATAGATTCTATTATAATTACTATTTGTTAATTAATTTTGTACGGAGTCCTAAGAGGAAATAATGGCGAAAATCAAGCATCAATAATAATAATTATGCTAAATCAATTCGATGTGTGTACTTGCATTCCAATATGCTGGTCTATTTTTTAATCCACCTTTATTCAATTTTCAGCACTGGTGGCTCGTACCCACGAAACAGGTGAAGTGCCCGTATATTTTACTGTACAGCACTTCACCTGTTTCATGTGAATGAGCCGCCAGTGGTTTTCAGAAAAGTTCAAAGAGATGCTAACTTCATCTCAATTCATTGCGAATCATCAGTCGATTAGCTCATTGATAAGTTTAAAACTGTTGGAGTGTTTGACGCGTCTTCTTCAAAAGAAAATAATAATTAAAGCTGTAATTTCCGTGTTAGAAATCGTAATGGAGTGAGGAAAAATCAGAGAGTTTTCAGAAAGGAAAAGGAAAAGCTGTCCTCAATGAGTGAATTCTGAAAGTTCCAACGAGCATAATGAATTTGTTATCGTTTTCTCTTAAAACTTCTTTCTCTTAACTCACAATTAATAATAACGAATCGTAATACAGTAATTTTCTCAACAGAAAACTCTTTATCACTTTGATCACTCTACCTGTCTTTTCCTTCTTTGTCTGTCCTCGTCTATCGCTCCACTCAACTCATCGCATTCTTCTCAAATTATAATTCTTCTAAAAAAGTTCACATGAATTACATCACAATTATTGAAATGAAATGAAAATATCCTTTTTAGGCGGAGTTAGGACTAGGAAGTCCTTTCTACCACTCAACCTTCTTAGGTCTACCTTATTCATGTCTGGGTAAAATATAAAACTTCAACACACTCAATTTTATTAATTGGATACTTATCTTTTTTCATCCTGTAGTCAACGTTTTCCCAGATATCTCACGCATTCGTTTCTATACTCTGTTCAATTTGAATCATTGTTGCTCTAACTCTACATATGCCCTCATCATCATAGAAGAGAGGTAGATAGGAATTTAAAATTTAAGTATTGGTAAGCTCTCAATGATTTCCGCTCACACTCAGCGTAGTCAAAAACTTTTTTTACATTTCTACTTTATCTAATAAAGTTTAATCTATGGTATTTCCTCTTCCGCTAGAGATGTTTTCCTCAATGAAGAATCTCGCTCATTTATCTCATCAATACTAACATTTATCAAGTAGTGTATGGCGTGAGTTTTCAATTTTCTCACTTTTTTCTTACGGAGAGATTGTTCCTTCCATCGAATTATCTGTGACAAGTTCTCTGTATCATCAGCTTTGCAACTGAAGAATCCTTGCATCACAGAAAGAACCAATAATTAAGCTCTTCTCTTACCAGATTGAGAATATATTGATTGCGATTAAATTGAGCTGTATGTAAATTTTCACAATAATTCTGATCAGTTCAATGGAAAAATTGTGTGATTTTTATAGTAAGTATATTATATTTCGGTTGTTATGATGAGCATTTCTTTATATGGTACATCAGTTATGTTAAAAGTGAGTTCATGAAATTTGATAAAATAAATAAATAAATTCCATTTCCGTGGACGTGGACACAGTTCCAGTACAGTTCAATGATGAGAAGTATGGCCAAAATAATAATTTGCGAGCCTAATTTTTTTACTGCCGATGTAGCTCAGTTTTCTGGGGCATCAAACCTTATCACAGTGATCAGGCTACATTGATTGTTGAATCGAATCCCGTTCCACCTAGATTTTCCACCGTAACATGCTTAACCTTATTATTCACAAGAAATAGTACTCATGTGGGAATTATCTAATACAGCTTTCAATGAAAACTATATAACGAATAACTGATAAATATAATACAGGGAAAAAACAGTATGAAAGAAGTAATGTTCATGTGTACATTATCCAATACATTCAAAAAATAATTCTATGATGATATGAATTATACATAATATGGATACATAGATAAAGTTCAATCTAACAAATTAATAGTTATACCGTATGTACCCTTCAATAAGATAAAGCTTTCAATAGGAACAATATGACGAATAAATGGAAATAGAATAAAGTGAGAATGCAGTGTGAAAGATTGTGACGTGAATATGGAAAGGTTAACTCATAACATGAAGCTGTGTGCTTTGGAAAGTGTTCTCTGACATGTACGCTGTGTGATAATCCTATTACAGCCAGCAGAGCAGTGAGAAGATTCATTTGTGGTCAACCTGAGAGGAAAGTTTGTTCATTGAGGAAGAGAGTTTTAGTGTCAGAAATTTCAAAATTCCTGTGAAATAACGTCAGAGAGTTTGTCACCTAACCGCAATTCCTCGTGATTCTCGGGAAATCCATTATCCAACACGTTTTTAAATGTCTCTCGTTTCAGTCAGATGAGAGCAAGCATTTTAAATGCGAACCATTACACTAATGTTAGAGATCTGCCCAAAACTTCATTTTCTGTGATAGATATAGTAGTGAATGATGTGAACTTCTATGCTGAAAGCTATTTTAGTACATCATATGTGTTCAAAGATGTCAATTTTCGAACAAAATGGGAGTTTGACAAGGCAGTATATAGCTCAACACAAGGCTTCCTCTTCCAAACCTCAAAACTGAATGACATCAACTGATGAAATCATATTTAGATTTCACATGCTGGTATAGGTATAGGTTTCCTTTATTTGAGGGCTACTTTATTACTGTTTTAAATGTTAATCACAGTACCCTTTTTCAATTGTTTTTATTCATGCATAAAATTTATTTTTGCATTTGAAAATGGCTATTAATATAGTCGAAACATGTTATGCATGAATAAAAATAATTGAAAAAGGGTACTGTGACATTTAAAACAAGTATAGGTTTATTTGCTGGTTTTTGTCCTTGGTTTTTGAAAAATAAGCAGATTAAAACCTCACAAACAGCTCTACAAAGCTTTGAAAATGTATTCTCATCTTTTCAAACATATTGAAGCCTGATGATCTATATTACTTATATATCAAGCATCTAACTATAGATAGTTATATAGTTATATAGTTATATAGTTATATAGTTATATAGTTATATAGTTATATAGTTATATGGTTATATAGTTATATAGTTATATAGTTATATAGTTATATAGTTATATAGTTATATAGTTATATAGTTATATAGTTATATAGTTATATAGTTATATAGTTATATAGTTATATAGTTATATAGTTATATAGTTATATAGTTATATAGTTATATAGTTATATAGTTATATATAACTATAGACATCAAGCATCGAAGTAATCATTCTTGGAGTATGGTTAACACTGCAAATAATGCTAAATCGAGAATGTTTAACATCTATACACAATATTATCATCGATATTAGAGCCATGTGCAAACGAAACTCCATGCGAGAGTCAGCTGTTTTAATGAATATTAAGTGGTTGGAGAAGTAAATTAATGATATTCCTCAATTATATGAAATATAAGTTTGTTTGCAATATTCATAACCAAACAAGCTGCCTGATGAGTTGTATCCCATCGTATTTTCAGACCACATCCTTTCCCAAACCTATTCCAAAAAGTAATATTATTCTAAATGCAGTAGGCATATTAGAATGATAATAGATAAGTAGCTTACTTCTCAGACACTCTGTACAGATAGATGAATTAATGTCTCTATTTTCCCTCTCAGAACATTACAAAAGTTATGTGGGCGAAGTTGAGGCACAATTGCCCCCCTCTTCCACACAACCCACAAATTTGTACAGTGTACAAGACTGAGCACACGTGATTGCGAGATATGAATCGATTCATCAAAGTCGATGATTTCAGTGCAGCGATTATCGATTCATCAAAATCGATGTTTCCAGTGCAACGATTTTCCCTGTTAAAATCCGATGAGCAAGTGGCACTACAGAATAAATTACCAGCTCCATTCGCAATTTAAAATAACGCCATAGATTTTTTTACTGTCTCCAGTAAAGCGCGTGATCTAGGCTGGAAAAGTGTAGCCTACGCCGCTGACTGGAGTTGATGACCTTTCACCTTAGTATACTTTCTTCACGATGCCGTCAACGTTACGTGGCGGCCGTCACGCAACTCGAGATTATCATTGATAACATCCAAGCCAGGCTTCGAATCCGAAATGACGCGTCTATAGTCTGTCCAAGCGAAGAAGACATTCTGGCAAGATGGGAGAATGGCTCCAGCTCGATCAATATTAATTCAAACATTATGAATTTTATCTCAAATTGTACGAAACATTCTGATCTACAATTTGAAACCAAATTCATAATTTTTAAATTAATATTGATCGAACTGGAGACATTTTCCCGTCTTGTCGGAATGCCTTCTTTGCTTGGACAGATTATACCTTCTCGCTTCATCTCATTTCCACGTTCACTCTAATTTCGCCAGACATTGATCGAATATTACCTTGAGTAGCGTCTCTCAATAAGTCACATCATACTTCAGTAGCCAATACAATTTTTCCTATTTGCGACTTTATCTTTAGTTTGTAGAGTCGCAATCAGTTTTGAAAAAGGTTGCAATTTGTGATACCGTGTACTGGTTGAATTTTTCAGTCGATGTGTACAGTAGTACTACAAAGTATCAACTACAAGCAAAGAGCATTGGAATGATTTGAGTACTTTTGTTTTTTCATACTACAAGCATGAGAGACAAACCATCGATCTTTCAAATTTTTACATCTTTGAGAAAAGTTTCAATTTATTCCATTAGAATTCTTGCTAATTTGTACAGCTGAAGCTCACTGGCGGCTCGTGGGCACAAGCCGCCAGAGCCTGTCACTCTAATTATTTATAAATTTGCATTCTCAAGAAATGTTTGTTCCAATCAGCTATCAATTTGAGAAAACTGATACCAATTAATAAAACACGCATTCCAATTTTCTCAGTCTATTCAATGTTCATACATTATTTACTCAATACAAGAAAATAAAATTACAATCTTCAAGATTAAGCTACTAAAACACAAACTAAAAAAATTATAACAAAATTTAAATTTCAAGTGTGGGCTGAGAATGCAGTAGATTTTGTTAAGTTCAAGATGAATTGCAATCACAGTATTACCTCCACATCTTGGGATGAAGATATTCTTAATGACACTTAAAACTAAGCCTCAATGATGGAATAAACAAAAACAGAATATTTTTCTATTCAATTCTCTATGGCGGAACGAACTTTACAAGAGTTTTATCACTTAATCACTGTACACCCATAAACTTGTAAGCTAGAAAGAGAACTACGTTGAGCATAGAACTCAAGTCTCCATTATCAAGTAATGAATTCTCCAATTTTTTCATCGCTTGCTCATCAATTTGAATTTAAATCAGTTTGTACATCTACAAACAATTTGAAAGAACGACTACGAGAGGCGTCAATGACAATTTTTATCAATTGGCACAATTTTGCATTTCCAATTTGTACAAATGGAACGACAGTTCCAGCACTGGCGGCTCGTGCCCACCAAATATGTGAAGTGCTGTACAGTAAAAGATACGGGCACTTCGTGCACTTTCGTGGGTACGAGCCGCCAGTGTGTTCCAGGTGTGTTTGGAATTGGAGCTGAAAGCTGAGGACTTCCTATGCTGAATCGCAAAGGATTCCAAATTTGTCTTTTGCAAATTGCTGAGCGATTTAGATCCTTTCTGCTGTAACTCGATTGTTAGCCACGCTCACGCATATATTATTTTCTTTTCAGCCAGATCTTATTTCAAGCAAGTCTTCCAGATTACAGGCTCTTTCAAGTATGTACTTTCCATTCACAAAATGTTTACTAAATTGGGAAGAGTTTTCCGAGCTTCCAGTGATTGGTTACATCTGAGCGAATTTCGGTAACGAATAAGAATTTTCACGAATTTGTCACCGAATTCTGCTCATATTTAACATGGCTCATGATTAAAATATGAATGTGAGAAAATAATACTGTTACCAATGAGAAATTAATAAGAACTTATGTAATTCTAATTTGCTATAAATTTCCCCTATCAAAGATAAACATTGTTGGATAGAGGGGAAAAATCTTAGTCTATGATATTCATTTATTAACAAGGAATCACGATGAAGAAATAGATAATTTCAAAAATACATGAACTTAATATGATAATTTCATTGAACAAATACATGAAAGTTATGTTAGGGTGGGGAGGGCTTCGGCTCGGTCAGTGTTGGTTCGGGGACTGTGGGTTCTGTTTGAGAATTTATTGCTTTTGAGCCGGTATTGGCCGAACTGGAGTAGTTTTTCCGTCTTGCTTAGGTGCCTTCTTTGCTCGGACGGACTGTATAGTGGAGTGAATATGAAACTGGTAACCAGCTGGTAGACCTAGGCCATTCATTGGCTGTTGAGATATTGACAAACAAATACATGAAAACTGTGATCTGAAAAATCGTATAATTGATTTCTATCAATTCTCCACAATGTTTTGTCAATTTAGTCCTGTAGATTAGCCTACTTTAATCATCGCATAACATTGTTCCACTTTTAATCTGAAGTTTATCCATTTCTCCTATCCTTCTTTCTTTTATTCCATATTTTATTTTTCCATTGGATACGATCTCCAATATATATTTCATTGAAAGTAGAATGAAAGTTATCAATCAAATCGAGAAGATAGTCTACCATTATAAACTGTTCGATAAACTGAGTCGATAAAAGTTCTCACCCTAACTATTCTAAGGACGAGAATACTCATCACAATGCAGTTTTCTTCCATGTACTGTTGAAGCAAGTACACGGTATTTATAAGTTGTTGAAGCGGTTACACAACGCACTGATGATGACGTAGGCTACAGTGTTGCCAGGAGACTTTCATTCAAAGCAGCTATTAATAGATTCAAAGAGATTCAATGATTCATCCGACGCATAACATCAAAAGGAACGATGCAGAAGGTGAAGTGAAACAAGGGAGGTGGAGGAGGAGGAGAAGAAGAAGAAGAAGAAGAAGAAGAAGAGGAGGAGGAGGAGGAGGAGAAGGAAGATGAGGAGGAGGAGGAGGAGGAGGAGGAGGAAGAGGAGGAGGAGGAAGAGGAGGATGAGGAGAAAGAGGAGAAAGACGAGGAAGAGGAGGAGGAGGAGGAGGAGGAGGAGGGAGAGAGGGAGGAAGAGGAGGAAGAGGAGGAAGAGGAGGAGGAGGAGGAAGAGGAGGAGGAGGAGGAGGAGGAGGAGGAGGAGATGGTGGAGAGGGAGGAGGAGGAGGAGGCGAAGGAGGATGATAATGAGGAGGAGAAGGAGGTGGGGGAGGATTAGGTGGAGGATAAGAAGGTGGAGGAGAAAAAGGTGGAGGAGGAGAAGGAGATAATAAAAAACAAAGAAAAAGATAGTGAAGAAGAGAGGAGAGGAGGATTGAGATGTGGGAGGAGGAGGAGGAAGATTCAGTTTCAAATTCAATCTCTCTATTCATGCCGATTACATGATACAATAATTCAAATCCTATGCTATATGAATGAAAATAATAATTAAAATGACACTAATTACATTTTGGTTCGCTTGAGTTAGCTAATTATAAACTATGAAAACTTGCAAAATGACTCAGATGTAGGATTCAATAAGCTAGCGGTAATATAAATTTGTGCTGTATCTACATAAAATGGCGGAGTCTATACATATTAATATCCATTTTTGGATTGGGGAGTTGAAAGACATCTCTCTCATTAACACTCAACCATAGAAGTTGCAATTCAGCATAGGAAGTCCTAAGCTTTCAAACACAATTCTAAACACACCTGGAACACACTAGCGGTTGTTTAGTGGGCACGAGCCGCCAGTGGTGGGAGGCCAAGGAGGACAAGGAGAGGAAGATGATGAAAGAGAAGAAGTTTGAGAACGTGCATAACTTGAAACAGATGCTGTTCACACAATATCAAAACATAGCAAGAATATGTGGGAAGCACCTAAGCAGTATTATAATAATATATCCTAAACCACCATCATATTATATATTATATGAGTATGTAATATGGATACATTCATGTGTATATAAGTCGGTTCAGTGACCTTTTATCTAAGGGAGAAAGCTTCGTCCTCCACAATTCTGATCAATGAATAGGTCAACCTACAATGATGTGAACTCAACTGTCAACTCTACCTGAGCCATCGCCCACGTAAGTTACATCGTTATTCGCATTTCAAATCTCAAATCGTGAATATTCAAAACTCAGAGCTGTCAGTCACAAATTTTATAGAATAACGGTTCCGGTTATTACGCTTCTATCAATCACTGTTAAACATTCTGCTGTTGATATAAATCTATTTTATTAATGAAATTCTATTTTATTAGTTTATTTAATGCAATCGCCAATTTTTTAGAATTATGTTGTCGGTTTTTACGCCTCTATCAATCACTTGTAAACATTCTTCTGTTAATATAAATAATGTTCTCAAGTTTTCATATTAAATGTTTTTTTTAAGATTAAAATTTAATGAGATTGAAACATAGACACGGTCCAAAATGTCTCTCAATTTTTTTCAGATATTTTCTTGATGGAAAAAATGTTTCAAGATATTTAAAAAAAAAATAGAATAGAGGAGCATTGAAGTACAGTATTTGAAAAGTCGTTTATCGAAACTTTCTCATAGAATTGTCCACAAGTTTGAAGTGGCATTATTTGATGGTTCAACTCAGCTTTTGAAGAATGGCACCTCTCCTCACTCAATTCGAGAGTTCCATAGATTCCATACAGCTCGATGCCCATAAAAACTTCGCCACTAACAATAATAATTCAGTTCAATAACATTGGCAGAACTGACGTTAGCCTACCTCTAACGAAAAAATGAACTTGAAGCTAAGAGCGCTTCATCTTTTTGACTGTTGTTGGGAACTATTCCCGAATTACAAAGTCATCTTACTTTGTGTGAGGAGGAATACTTCGAATTGCAGGAGTAACCAATAATCAGAGGTGAGTTAAACTTCGATTATTGTTGAGAAAATAGTTTCGTTGATCGACGTTTGAGGTCAAAAATAGCAACGCAGCTGGAAATGAGACGATAAGAAAAAACCTAATGGAAAATACAATTAAAACCTAATGGAATAGATATGATGTAATACTACAAAATTCAACACTAACTCATTACTCGTCTTGTTCCTTTACATAACTAACACTAAAACACGTTAACCGCTATTTGCTATTGATATCAACTTTCCGATATTATCAACTTCATTGTCTCTTTTGATATTTTTTAGAAATTAGAAGAACCTCAAAGATCCAACTCTTTTCCCTGATTCACAATTCAGAAAAGAATCAATCCTGATTTCTCAATTATATTATAATACTGGAGCACACATAATAATGTTGAAGTATCACAATATTTGTAATATTGTGATCTACATACTATAACTAAGTTTTTAAAATTACGGTAAATAGGGTAAGTGGATTACTGTGTTTTCTTAATCCTAATACAAGTAATTAACACTCATTTCGAGAGAACTGGTGTATTCTATTTAAGAAACTATTCTCAAAGCCATTCTGTTGGAATAATGTACCATAAGAAGATAATTAAGAAAAAAGAAGAGGTTGGAGAAGAGTCTCTTATTCTGTATTCGGTCTCGTTTTATCGTTTATTTTTATATAATATCCTTATAATTTATTATTACTTTATTTAATTATCTTCATATATCTTTATCATTAATTATTTTTGTACATCTCCATTCTTAGTATTTATTATTGTCAAAATTCAATTCTTTCTCGATTCGATATAGTATTTTTCCTTATTCGGCTTCATAGTCCTGGGTGAACGTTGGCCTCCTCTACATACATGGGGCCTTCATATATCCCGCTCCTAGGCTCTCCTCCGCCACTCTTATCAAACACTTCGTCATTCCACCTTTTGGTTTCTCCTCTTCTCCTTCTTCGATGATACTTTACTAACTTACCTGATACATGAAATTGGAACTGTAAATTTATCGAATAGTAATCATTTTATATATTAATTTTCATTTAAATATCATTATTTTTCTTTATAATTGCAATTAGATGATATCACGTGTTCATATAATGTAAATAATTATTCTTCATCTGTCTATTGGCACGATTTTTACATTGGTCAAGAATTCATAGTTTTCTAGCAATTAAATTTCTATCAATCTTTTTTTCTCTCATGTTAGCTCAATTATAACTTGATTAAGAGGATTAGATTTTTATTTTTCTGTATTTTATTAGAGCCGAAAAGCTTAGGCTTATTGATTACTCTCTATTAAGTTGCTTTTCAAGTATAATATTTTCTGACTTTATCTCACTGTAAAAAAGGACACTTGTAGTATCTTATCGATATTCATGCTGTTTATAATTTTTATTTCTGCATTTTTTTTTATTATTTAATTCTGTATCATGTTTCTGATGTTACCATAGGTCTCCTCAGACCTGGCAAAGGAGATTATAATCAATCAATCAATCAATCTTCCTTATCCATCATTCTCAATAAGCTTGTTTTCCACCTCTTCTCACCTCTAGTTTCAATCAATTAATCAATTTTATTTGAAATAAATAATTACATTTTTTGGTCCTGCTAAACCCGAGGGTTTTACAGCAGGTGCCATTTCAATACAAAAATTATTCACAACGTTAAATAAATATAAATAAAATACAATCAGCTCATTTGTTGTAAATTACAAACAATCTTAACAAGAATGAAATAAGAAAAAATAATAATGTTATTAAGAAAGCAAAAAATATAAGGAACATAATAAATAAAAATCAACGAAAAATAGAGTAATCAGATAGCATTATTGACCTTTAAGCATAATAACGAGCTAATTAGAAAAAGGGGGCGATTAAGGAAGGAAGGAAGAAATGTTTAATACTAAATGAAAGATTATAACTGAATTAGTAGTCGTTCAGGCTGGTAGCAGTGATTTTACAATAAATATCATTTGTAACCATCAGAAAAGGCTAATTGGTTGAAAAAAAAACTTGTTTATCAGACACAGGCCTATTATGATTTAGAATTAGAATAATTATTAATAATATAACAGCTCATTTCTGAGTTTAATTGTCAACTATCTTTTGCTCACAATTCGATTCTAATCGAGATGGAATTGTTTATTACATAGATCATTACATCCAATTTCGAGTAATCTCTTATTTTTGCAGGTAATTTGTTGTAATTCCGCAAGATGGAGAATAACATGTAATAGTTGTGCTGATTAGAGTGAGAATGAAACAGAATATTTCCACTATCCAGCTATAACTTCACATTTTCTAATCATTTTCCAATTCATAAAGTCATGTTGATAGAATTCAGTATAAGTAATTAATAAAAAAAACAAAAATCAAGTCAAACCACAATATCACCTCTACAACCACTCAAAAAGTGAAAAATAATTAAGTATATAGTCTGTCCAAGCAAAGAAGGGCCTCTGGCAAGATAGGAAAATGACTCCAGTTTGGTCAATATTTGTTCAAGAATTATAAATGTGCCTTAATAGAAGATCAAATTGTTCGCTACAAGTTGAGACCAAATTGATAATTTTTGAGCCAATATTGACCGAGCTTGAGTCATTCTCCCATCTTGCAAGAGGCTCTTCTTTGCTTGGACAGACAATATTACTGTACTCAATAGATTTTTTCATTGCCGATGATGCCCACATTAGCATTTTAGCCCCAGCCCACTGCACCAATCGGGCCGGCATTGCACCAATAGTAAATAAAATATTTCTTTCCCATGTACTGTAAATTTATTGTGGAGTGAACAATATTTTAAAGTGAGAGAAAAAAAATGTAAGATATGGGGCAATTTGGTTGCCATGGCAAAATTGTAACACGTTAATATTTTGTGCTCCAAGTTTTTCTTAAATTCAAAAATTTTCAGGTTTCGATCAGTGATTTTGACTTGTGCTTTGGTGTTTTTAGACCTTCTAAATTGAAAATAACCCTTCCGAATCAAATTAATTGTGAACATATTCAAGAAATTCAACCATGTTTCCTACTAAACAAGGTTATGTCGGCGAGGTGGAACACCTTTGGGTCTCTCCACCAAATAAAGCCATAAGCTAAGCTAATAATGATAATAATTTAAGATATGAAAAATAGGCTGCATGAACATCATTGTTCCTGCCACAAATTCCTGTAGAATAATATCAAAATCAAATTTGAATTCAAATTTCTTACCTGTCATCCATGTGGCATTTGCCATCCCGTACTTTGCACTTGGTTTTGAAGTCTTCGTATGACTGCATGCAGATCTTGTCTTTCTGACAAACGACAAGAGCATGATTGCAAGTCGGTAGAGCGTCTATTGGGTATGGATCTTTCTCTGTAATCAATCAAACAAATGTGGAAAACCATTTAGCCCATCTACCTTATCTAGATTGATATACAAGCATATCAATTGAAACTTTGAATAATTGAAATCAAAGTAGGTACCCTTTTTTAGAATATTTTAATTTCACACTACATGTTTCGGTACTTTGATTCTAATTATTCAAAGTTTTAACGAATTCAGTAGCCCTAAAAGAAAATAAGTAAGCATATTAATGTATGTTAATTGATAAAAAGCAGAATCACAGTATGCCACACTAAAGAGAGCGAAGTATGATGTGTTAAAATAAAAATACTAAAAGGGTTCTTAGATAGAAATCAAAACCATAGTTCCCTGTTTGGCAGGGCCGGTCTCAGAGATTTTTCTAGTGTAAGCAAGCAACATTTTGGCGCCCCCCTCTGCCAGATTAAGTCTTCTTCTCCAACTTATACCATAGAGTTGATACTTCAACTATTCTTTCTCTATGCTTAAGTTATACATAAATTGGATAAAAAGGGTTTCAGGAGGAATCTGACATTATTTTATTATTATTGAAAAACTTCTCAGGCTGATTTTTCACAACAAAAAAGTTCTATCAGAAAAGCATTGGGTTTCCTACCAATAAGATAACAATGATTTTTCTACAAGATTACTTTCTCATCAAATCCGTAACTTTTCAATCTTCATGGAGGGACCATAATTACTTCTATCAAGTGGAATTAACTGGAAGATTTCATGTTAGAAGTTTTTTGCTAATACTGAATTTAATTGTTATACTGGATGATATATAATGGAATAAATTACATATTTGAAGGGAAGTAAAATTGGATACATTGTAGACTCAAGTATTGTAAGAAATAGAAGTTTCATGCCCGTTTTTTCCAAGCACACTCAAATTTGAGGGACCCCCAAGTTTACTACACTTCACTACATTTCCTATACTTATCATATGAAATGTCAGCTGTTCATCAAAATTTGAGGGTCCCTCAACTTTGAGTGTGCTTGGAAAAACCCGGCATTAGACTTTCTTGCAATTTTCCGTCTAAAATAACGTTTCAGAGCCTATTTTCGGAAAAAAGAGATTGGTTATATTGAATCACGCTTGAATTTATACCAGTAACTCAATTTTAGAATATAATTTTAAATGTTTCAATTAGATCCACCTTCAAGCGCTTCTGCGCCTAATTTGTGTGGATACTGATATTTTTCAATACAGAGCTGATGAATCTGGTTTTGAGAGTATGAAAGAAGGCATCACCTCACCTCACAATACAATCGATTCCAACTCACTCTCAACCTCTAGCTTCCTTCTTCGATATAGACATTATAAAAAGCGCTCAGGCGCTCCAGATCTACAGTTTGTTGCGCCTTTTGCTTATTTCCGCCTCTCTTTATAACGCCTATTGAAATATTTAAAAAAAATCTGAAATCATTTGTCTTCTGATTTAATAAATTAAGTCTCATGCACCGCGAATGCGGGGGGCGCTATAGCGAGTGAACATTTTTTTCATATCTCCAATTTTATTAATGACTTTATTAGCTTCTGTCTTCATGTCACCCAGGAGATAGACATGGGCGAGTACAGTAACGTTCTATATAGAGATAGAGTGTTACCCCACAGCGGACCTAAGTTTTTACACAATTTAATAATTGAAAAAGTGCTTCAAATTTTAAATAAATCTATTTTAAAAATATTTCGCCTCTAATTTTCTACCCTTGCCCCTCGGTTGACGCCGAGGGGCATTGGAAGATTTTTTTCACTCTCGGCTGGCGCCCGGCGCCCCCCTTCTCGCGGCGCCCTACGCAGCCGCTTACCTCGCTTACACCTTTGACCGACCCTGGTGTTTGGAGAGCAGAATATGTTGTGTTGAAATAAAAAAATACTAGAAAGGTATTGTGATTTTTATCTTCGCACATTGATAGTAACCCTAGACGGAAAGTAGTTATTGAAGCATATTAATATAGTAATAATGAGTAATAATAATACAGTAATAATGAGGAACGTGAACCTCCCTCAGAAAACCGTCTATCCTATATGATATAGAAAAAGTTTTATTCCTTGTAGGATATTATTTGAAACATATTCACAAAATATATGTAGGATATTAACAGAACAAAAAAATATGTTGATATTGGCACTTCTTTAGTTCAATATTTTTTCTGTCTATTTTTCTTCTCTTTTACGACTCGGGCAGCTCGAGCTTTTGCAGCTCTAGCTGCGCTGCTGGAGCTGCCTCACCACGAGGCTCCAGCTGCCGCTTGAGAATTGTACCTTCAAACTTAGAGGTTTTATCAACCTTGTATTGTAAAATACTATAAACGCGATCCAAGACATCATTTCAATTTACCGTCATCCGCACTGAAGACTAATCGAATGGAACTCCAATATTTCCTCTATTCTATATACACATACATATATGTGCTATATGAATATCAAAGTTTCATTATTTTTATTTAGGTATAGCTATGTGTTCAAAGCCTACTCAAAAATGTAGCCTGCGGCTTTTAATCATATTGCCCGATCTAGAGGGCCAATTACTCGTCTAAATCACGGGATTAGGGGCTCACAGCGCGTTTCCCCTCATAAATCGATTGCAACACGCACTTTGAAATGACAGGGACATGTTGAACACTCTTTTTCAGAAATCAATGGTCAACCACTTGAAAGTTGAGTCTCGGAGAGTTGAGTTAGATTCATTGGTGCAAACAATTCCGGTTGACATAATTTGCAAAGAATCAATGACCAACAGACCGGTTCATCGGCGATTGAAAAACAGTTATCCCTTGAATTCTAAAGCATGCGGTCGATATACTTTACAAAGAACCAATCAATGATCACTACTACGCTTTCGGTATTTGACTACAAAAAATATTCTTGTTCGCATTCACAAAAAAACAAACATTCAAACATTGGTTGAATCGGTAGTTCTATCAAAAATCAATCAACACCGTGTCCAGACCAACCAATATCAATGCATAATCTGAGTTTTAAAGTATGAGCATTTCCTACAAAACCGCTCATACTTTAAAACTCAGATGATGGATTGATTAAAAATTGAGCCTGTTTTTTAGATCTCCATTATTATTATGATTGTGCATTATGAATTGATAAAAATAATATTCGTGTAACCTGGCTGGCTCAGGTCTGGTGTCAGAGTTTTCAGGTCGCTCCTGATCAATTTCCTGAGAAATTGATTACATGATATGACAGACCGTAAGTAGTAGTTTCTATAGTATTACAAACTAGGTGTAACTTTTTGAAACATATATTATACCATAATCATACATACTATTCAAATAAGAATGTATGATTGTGAACATGGTTATATTTCCATGGTTTATATTGTAAAAACGCTGTATTGTAGTCGTATTTGATGGAGTTCATACATTTTTTCATGCTTTCTTGTATAAGCACTAGTGTGAATGACGTAGAAAAATAATAAGATAATCTTTTTACTGTTCCGTGATCAGAGTCTTCTATTGTTTGGGAAATAATGATTGAATCAGGAAATATAATCTCTCTTCAATAAATGAGACTCTACTACTTCGATGAAATTAAAATCGATTGGAATGAAATACCCTGTTTCCTCTACTTACTTCAAGTTTAGAGCTACCTAGTTTAGAAATGAGCACGTTCAATTTAATCCTATCAATCGAGATATTATGGAATGGTACAGCATTGATGATTCAATCTAGAGTTTCAATCTACCTCAAGGACGCTTCAATTGCTTCATGACACAATACAAGAGATATTACCCCGCTTGCATCATACATTATTACAGTACAATACGGCGTGTTCTAGAAGGAAATGATCGTACTTTAGGTACCGATTTTATAGTTTTAAAATTGAATAGAATATCTAGCGAACAAGGTTTTAATAAAGCTGTCCTTCTGTTACATTGATAAAGAGCACGTCTATTTCAATTACTGTTTTCTAAAAATTTACTAAGCAGAGAAAATTTAGTATCCATTCGGATTATGAATCGATAAAGAGCTTGTACTTTATAATAAGCTTTGCTCACTTCAATTCAATAAGCTTTGCTGAGTTTGGTCAACGGGTTATGGTTCCAAATAACTGTACTTTATTCAGGACTTCTTAATAGCTAAACGATGACATTGTATACAAGAATACTCTATAAAAAGCTTCTAATACAGGGTCTGTCTGCTAAGTAACCGGACTGACCCCAGGTAGATGACCCCAGGTAGGTTTTATAGATATAAAATCTATATTGGCCCTCCTTTTCTGAACTGAATTTTTTCCAAATTGGGATCGAGATAGTGAAGGGCCTGTACCTGTTTTCTCTTTCCCCATCATATACAATTATTATGATTGTGTGTTTGTATCTCTGAATAAATAAATAAATAAATTCTCTTTTGACAATCTTGTAAGTAGCCACCAAGTCAATAACACGCTGAAACCGGATTTTCCAACCCTTGAACCCTTGAACCCTAATTTCTCGGTGACAAGCAGGCAGGTGTGCGACGGAGAATCGTCGTGATGGAGGATTCACGAATCGGGGATCCCAGTCGAGGTTTTCGCATCGATAAATTTATCGATTCCGATCTCATCTGCGATCTCAGACAACGATCAAAACATCACGCACTATTAGCACATTTGTGTCCGTTTGATTCGTTGATGGAGGACCGACGCGCTGTTTCTCATAGACGTAATCGAGGCCCTCCCGGGGATTTTCGTGCCACTGCAACTCATGGGTTCTGGACAGAGCATCCTCACCGTTGGTCTCTTGAATCATCTGGAGAGTTTCTATTCCCGTTTTTTTAGTTTGTCTCAAAGTTTGATGCTAAAACGTTCCTCGATTGTACATTTTCATTTTCACTCCGACGAGGTAACTGAACATGCACTCCGCTCTTGCTCGATGCTATCTCTCCAAGCGATTTAAGGCAAATTCTGCAGCCCGGATTCCTTTCCCTAGACCCCTAACAACCACTAAAGCACCAGGTACCGGTAAGCAGACGCTTTGAAGGCGCGGGGCAGGCTCAGTCCAGCTACTTAGCAGACAGAGCATTTTTATGTGAATTAATATAATATTGTATATAGTTTTATAGGCCTCTATTATCAAAAAAGTTACATACCAGTGAAAATTGAATTAATACAAGATCGAATCTGAAGGTATGGTCGCATTTATTAAGATGTGTTTAATTTCAGCCAGCTGATGGTTCAAACTGGAATTTAAGTGCTGTTGTATTAATATTAAATCAAATCGAATTTTATTGTTCACATCATCAGTAAATAAATTATAAATTATAGTGTACATCGCAACAATAATCTGCTCATAGATTCATAAACATTCTACAAAAATTTATATCTAATTACAATATTCATACTAATAAGCTATATATGATTATTTATCTATAATATGAATTGAATTAAGTAAATAGAATCACCTTAATTGAATTATTAATTGATTTTGAGAGGCCACTCTTTTAGATGATTGAAGGAGTGCATCATGTATTGTAGAATGAAGTAAACTAAATACTGTTCACAAAGTGCTCCGTGAAGCCCTTGTCCGTGAACAGGAGTCGAGAGATAACAGAAAAAATGCAAACACTCACACACACATTCAATTACCATCATTGATGAATTTTATAATATTCTACTATGTAACCTAATGTTTATATATTCCTAGTAGTTTCTAAGTCAAACTTTAGAAAGTTCGATTGCAGAATTATTGGATGATACGTAGTAACAGTAACTGAATGGACCGAGGTGACTTGAATAAGTACAAAGTCTGGTAACGTGAAAACAAAACATGCGACTATCTGCATACAAAGCTTTGTATGCGGTTGAAAGGTTTGATTTGAATATATTAAACTGGCCGGTTGTCTAGCATCTATCTTATTCTCGAAAAAGATCAATCTATATCTGCTGACAAGTAAACTGTCGGATGGTGAATGACTGTTATTGATGCCCAGCTCTGTATTATGGAAGTAGTCTGTAAAAAATAAACAGTTTGCTGTGGTTGTTCTTGATTCGATATGGTCTCGCAGACCGCTTGCTGACTTTCATGACAGAACTGAGCATTAAAAACAGTCATTCGCGAATCGCCACTGCCCTTGGCATTAGCTACAGTCTGTCCAATTAAAGAAGACCTCCCAGCAAGATGAGAGAATGACTCCAGCTCGGTCAATATTTGTTCAAAAAATATCGTTTTGGTCTAAAATTGTAAGATCGGAATGTTTCGTACGATTGAGACCAAAACAATATTTTTTGAACCAATATTGACCGAACTGGAGTCATTTTCTAGTCTTTCCAGAGGGTCTTCTTTGCTTGGACAGACTATTTAACAGTTTCAAATAATACCCCTATCCTATCAACAGAAAATAATGGATTAAAAAGATTTTCAACAGCCGAAGTAGTATTCTTAGGGTAAAGCTGGCATTCCTAATGGGCTTGTGCGTGAGTGAGTGGAGTGATAAGAGATAACGATTAATACAACTTTAATATTAGTAAATATATTATGTGAATGAGTGGAAAATAAATGAAAATCAAACACCCTTTTAAAAAACTTTAAAATTATTAGAACACAGACATGTTTTGGCACATTAGGTCATTATCAATGTGGATAAAACATTATATGTTAATGAGTTATTAGTAAATAACTTCAATATGAAAACATATTACGACATCACCATTTTTCATCCCTTATACAGTATATTTTTGATATGACGAAAGAGAGAATAGAACTGAATTCTAATTCCATGTACTGCCTTAATATTAGAAACACCACCAAGTCTATCATGTTCTCTATCGTGGATGTGGATGTTCATCCACGAACTGGGTAAACTTGACGCAATTGTAGGTTTTACAGTTGTTCTGAAGGAGTTTTCACCCATAAAAAAAACAATATAATGCATATGAATATTAGAACATCATCCTTCGCTAGGCACATTTGTTAAAAAATAATGGAATAAATAAAAATATTTCGAATCAAAAGCTGTGATAAGCTCATTATCCGACACTAGGCCAATTCGTGAAAAAATGGAATGAAGAAAAATATTTCGAATCACAATTATTAACGAATGAATTTTTTCAACACCATCCCCGGAAAAAAGCGACATGATTTCTTATCTCAACAATGCAGGTTCCTTCAAAAGATTTCTGCATGAATTTGATGTCATGCAGTCATGGTTGGAATTTTAGCTTCCAGCACAACAAGACAACATGCTTTATCATTGAGCTGTGATCGGCTCCGCATGTATTAAATCCTATAGAATCTTAGAATGCACCAGAAGGTCAAGTGCACCTCTTAACACGAGAGCACTTGTGGGGATGGAAAAATCGTTACTCTCCCCTCACGTCGCAACTGAGATGCCAAAGGTGTACCTTCAATACAGAAAGGCTTCATATTCTCAAATGCTATTCCATATGACTCAATTTCTTGTCAGAGAATATGACTTTGGAGAAAGATATTGATTGTATAATTTTTCCGTATCTGTCTTCTTTTCTTAATCTCCAATACAATTATTATAGCCTACAGATTGGTTTAGTTCAGACCGGAAAACTTCGTTATATGTTTCCTTACAAGCGAAAAAGAGAAAATTTCCAGTAAACATGGGTCCTGAAACGATTTTCCATCGAAATAAAAATGGTGGAAGATTTAACATTTTGTGGCTGCCTCTTGAACGTACATGAGTGATCAATTCTATGTAAAATAATCTGAGAAATCCACAAAGCAAAGTCCTGAGAAATAGCAAAGTTTGAGTTTGGTTCATAGGTTCAGCTTTCACCTAGGTAAGGTCTGATAAGGGGGTTTTAGAAATATCCGCAAACGCATCTAAATTGGCATTCTTCCAGGTTTTTTGCGTTTTATGAGCTTTCTTGGGTTATTTGCCTCTTGCACAGGTTCAGCTGAAGGATCAGAAAATCTAAAATTCTCCATATCCTTATAGAATTTCTAAGAAAAATAAAATTAATGCTTGCTATAATACTTTAATACTATTAAATTTAGTCTCCTCTCCTCTAATTTAAAACCTTACCCTTTCCCATGGAATCAACTTCAAATAATTATATTTTCAAATGTCTTGAAAGACCTGGCCAAATAAAACCCGTATTGTCAATCCATTTTGAACTTCGCAGCAAAAAAACTGAAATCATCGAATGTTGAATGGATAGGAGGATTCAATTCTCAATTGACTAAAGTGATTGGGTATTTTAAAATTCCAGCAAATATCATGCGAAACATGCGCTTTGAAAACGAAATTTCGAAAAAGATTCCCGCTCGAATGAGAGTGAAGATTTCCAGTGATGTGTTTTCGAGCGTTCTATGTGAAAGATTGGAGATACTAAATAATTGGTAAAAGCCAATCACCCTTCCACCGTCAGGGGAGTTCGGTATTGCCCGAAAATACTCCAAAAGTGACTATACGGGCTCCATTCATAGCAACCCTTACGGGTGAGTGGGACTATGAATGTTTTATATGTTTACATAATTTATGAGTGAGCTGGTGTGGCTGTATGTAGCCAACACGCGTTCACAGCAATACTGCACATGCGAAAGTGGAACATTTTTAGAAAGGCTTGCCCATTGACTCATCAAACGTTATCTCTTCCTTTCCCTTTTTGTCCTTTTCACATCAATTCATACCTTATAATTGTGATTGATATAATAAAAACTAAACGAAGTTTGACACATGTTTATGACAATCGTTTCTGAACTTTTCAATATTTTGGTTATCATCGGTTTGGTTTTATTCATTTTTTTGTTTTATTTGGTAATATTTTGGCTATTATCAGTTTTGCTTTGATTAAGTTACATAGCATTTCTTACACGTAATATCAAGTTTATCAAATACTTGAACAAGTTTATTTACAAAATACGCTGCTAGTCGTATGCTTCTCATATCAAAAATTGAGTTTTGTTTGCTGTGCTCATTGTTTCTCGAATAATCTCATTATGCTTTCAAATCATCATATGACACAAAGAACATATATCTTCAATATATACACAAAGAACATTTACATAATATTCAAATGAGGAGTTAGAAAAAGTAAATTGAAATGAAAAGTAAAAATGAGTGAAGAATTAGAATGTTACTGATTTGCGGTAAACATGGGTTTTATGCATCATAACGGATTGTGTCTGTCATATTTTATTGACATACTGACATTAATGTACGCTATTATACTTTCTCCAGAAACTTTCAAACGCTATTTGGACGATGAGATTTTGTGAATTCTTCCTCTTACTCAAAAAATCTTCCACTTGTTTTCCAACCACCAACCATCAAATGTTTACTGAATTATTAATCTTCTTCTTATTATTCTATTTTTTCAAATACGAAATTCATTAAATAAAACAAAAATATCCAAAGAACAGTAATGTATATATAAGAATATAGAACAAAATAATTATATATGAGAATATCATAAGATAAAGCAAACTAAAAAAGTGAGGAAGTGCGAGACTTTATTTTCTTCATTTATTAAAAACTTTCATGAGAAACTGGCCAATTCATGCCTTCTCTGGATTCTTTATTCTATGATTTGTTCTATTCTTCAGAAGATGTATTTGAGAAACCCCAATGTCATATTCCAATACATGTTCACTTTGTTATTAGGGCTACTAATGTATAATAAATCAATAAATAATCATAAATAAACCCTAAATATAATAATATACCTAATCATAAATAAATCCAAAAATAAAATAATCCCTTGGAATGAGTTACATTTTCCTCTTCGATAAACTCATTTCAAGGGTACTGTGATGAGTTTTTATTGAGTTTATAGTAATTAATTTCCTATCCAAAACACGTATAATATGGACTAAATGATAAAATTCGATTGTAATCCTGAAATACTTGTTAACTATTCTCCGTAAGGAACCTAACGTTTCATAATTTGACAATTTGGCGCTTCCAATATTCCAGCACTCGCATTAATGATTCAAGATAGGGGATTTCAATATTGTGGCGCACATTGTGCTGTGGTGTGGCCTGATAAGCTTGTACACAGCGTGCCATTAACTGCGGATCAAATTGTAGTGTTCAAAGGACTCGCTTATGCTCACTCAAAGACTCCAATCACACTTGATTCGAATGTCAAGACTTGTTGGCGTGTCATGGTGAGAGCTCTTAGCTGGATAGGCTACGCCACTAACAACCATGTCAAACTCTAGTATTATAGACGCCAACAATATTGACGGTTGGGAAGTGTATATTTTGATAATTAGCACTGTCAGAACCGTCTGAAAGTGGTCTACAAAGGTGAGAAATTTAGCTTGGATCACATCCAACCACTCCTGTTTTTGTAAACTTCTCGTCGATTGTCCTAAGAGAGCTGAGCATCATTAACAATCATCGCCAACCGCCAGCATCATTGGCGTCTGCTATACGGTATGTGGCTGTTTCCTCACCACATACAACGTGGAATTATGACGTCATATGGGAAGTTTAGAATGTGAAGTTTGTCAAAAGCATTGTCGGGCCAGGGGCGTATCTTAACAACTTTACAAAGTCACAGTCATGGATGTAGTAGCACAGACTTTAGAGAATAGACGAGAGAATATATCTCGTTTTTGGTAGTTTCACTAACTATATCCTGTAAAATCAAGTAGTATGAACAACTCTATCAGGATTCAGTTGTTAGGTCCTACCGACTGCGTCATGTTGTTCTTTTTAATTCTCATAATTGAATTTTTTTTATAAACTGTTATATTTGAACTGTTCATTATAAACTGTTAATCTACTAACTATTACTGACTATATCTTGTAAAATCAAGTAGTATGAACAACTCTGTCAGGATTCAGTTGTTAGGTCCTACCGACTGCGTCATGTTGTTCTTTTTAATTCTCATAATTGAAATTTTTTATAAACGGTTATATTTGAACTGTTTATTATAGACTGTTGATCTGAAACGATGGGGTTCACATTGGAACGATCGACGTTCATGTTTATTGAGATCTAGACAAGAGATCACGGTGAAATTTTCTACGATAAGAAATTTGGAATATGTTGAATTAGAGAGGCTTGGAGTAATGTTATAGAGAGGAAGTCAAAGCCCATCCTAATCTGTGGAGCTGGAAAAAGTAATCCAATCCAACTGCCTCCTCAATCATAGAATCATTCAACAAAGACATCTTAGTTACATTATTGAACGAGCGATAGCGAGTTCTGACTTTTGACTCAGGGCCGAAGTCGTTGTCCGTCTGTTCGTTTGTCTGTCTGTCTGTATGTTCGACAATAACTTTCGAACGCCTAAATTAATCATCTTCAAATTCAGAACATATATTCTTCATACTTTTATACAGGTCAAGTTCATGGACAATTAAATCGAACGACTCCTTCATCCTTTTTCAGGCGAAAAAGGATAAGCTCTCAGCAACAATATATCTATATATACTCCGGCATCTATTATATTCAAACACAGTAATCAAGGCTGAAAAATGTCATATGGAATTTGAATCTTTTTTTTGAGAATCCATCTGATTTTAATGGAACAGCTGATTGAATATTAGCGGCAAATTTGAAAATATTATCATGAGAAATAATAATGTTCTCAAATCAATGAAACTTTTCATATGTTAATATTGATTTCAAAGTTCAAACATGTGATAGGAGTCTATTTATTTGAACAGCTGACAAAAGGCGGCAAATTTGAATTATTATTACCATTGGTTATTTTTCAATTATTCTTGTTGAAAGAAGTTCGTCGCTCCATTTGATTTCCATGCTTTGATAAGTCAGATTAATAAAATTTATTAATTTAGCCTTGCTTTTTTACGGGATTTGAGAAATTCTATTAAAAAGGGATCTCTAATAATTTATATATTTGATTTATCCGAATGGAAATACTGAACTATTAGAAATTCCATTCTTAAACGAACCTCTACAATGTTTGTTCATGGTTTAACTGCTGTTTTCAATTTGATACACTTGGTAATTTACAAAATTCTATTGAATTGAAAACAAAAGGCGATCAATATGACTCTAAAGAGTGTTCCGAAAAGAACTAACTCAAGTACTATTCTGTTCTTCGAGCTAAAACAATGAGAACATGTCATTGGCCAAACACCGAATTCTCCTTAGTTTTCCAGTAATCCCCAATTCTATTATTTTAAGACTTTCCATCATACCTAGATAATGAATAGACTCTACGCGAAATTTCAATATAGTATGTATGGTTTTCAGAAAAAAATAAGGGAAAGTTATTCCATCCATATTTGTAAATTTGTTAGAATTGTTTAGTTATTAGGTCTACTCTGAATTCTTGCAGTCAAGTCGTCTTCAACAAGTAGGCCTCAGTTTTTATTGGAGCATTGGCGGCAGCAGAGTTGCAGAAAATGATGTATTAAAATATGAAAACAATTGATCAAAATATACCGTACATAACTATATCCTCACAAAAAGGAATCATTCAGTATTGAATGAATCTAGGTATCGTGTTAGTATGGTTTGTGGTTCATATTTTAAAAAAATTAAAGACATAAGTTGACTTTGAGAGTTCGCACACGAGTTCTTCAGCCCATAGGGCTCACTAGTTATAAGTAATATCGAATAAAGATCGATCAATCTTGTAATAAAATCCAGAGGAAAATACTATCAGGGCCAAATGAAAACATTACGGCTCAAAAATCTATATAAATGAAAGGAGAAGATCAGCATTACTCTCCAAAGCAAAAGTTTTTGAAATTGTGGTATGAGAACACAGTAGATTCAACTCACATACACTGACGTATTGACATGTGCTGTGGATAGAATATTTCTGACTTGAATCCTGCTTGTCTGGAGGCTATCTCAATGTCCAAAGTTTTCGACGAACAATGAGCTCAAACTATTTGAACCGAACAGTTCAACAGTTTCTGTGTCCAGGAGCGAAGTTCTCAACAACAGTAATGGAGGTTAATCTTTTATATCTCTGAGTCCATTTACCATTACTAACCTTCTGATTTTTCCATCATATTTTATGCCTGTGGCAGGAAGGTACGTAGTCTGATATGTTACATCCTTCATGTGAGTTTTTTCCTGCTCTTTTACGGAAACTTAGGGATGAGAGATTGTTTTTGATTGGTTACTTCCTGATAAGCCCTACAGCAATTCAGTTGAAATTCGCCTGGTTCTCTGCTGTATTACCTTTTCCTCATCCTTCATCAACAGAATTTATCAAATCTCGGTGGCTTATGATAATATAGAAACGGCACTGGCGGCTTGTACCCACGAAACTGGTGAAGTGCCTGTATCTTTTACTGTGCAGCACTTCACCTGTTCCGGGCACGAGCCGCCAGTGAGAAACGGGCAAGATTATTTCCAGTTAGGAATTATATTATTTGATTGTATTTCTGTAGATCATATTCAATGCATTTTTCTGAAAATGTTTCCTGAAATGTCTCCTGTGTGAACTGATTATTGAACAGAGTAAACTGATATAGCTTAGATAATTTTGGCACTTATTGAATTACAAAGAGAAGTCATTAATGACTAGTCTCTAGCAGAATTGAAATGTCGAATTAGTTAAAAAGTTTTACAATTATTGTCAAAAATTCCCGGTTATTTATTTTTGGGAATATGTTTTAAGGTATCCCGCACTATTCAATTTTGATTTTCAAGTTTACAGGTTCTACCTCTTAATTATGAATCAAAGAAGATTTTTTAATTATTACTAGATTGAGTTATTCAATATAGTTTAGTTCCAGAAATTGTCGAGCTCACAATCTTAATTTCCAAGTTCACAGATTCTACAAGCTTGATAATGGCTCATGAACCAGTATTTTTAAACGATAGACTTTAAGGGTAATTTTTAAATAAAATCAAACGTAACCCAATTACCACTACGAAGATTATTCAAACCTCTCGTATCGAAAGTGGAGAGTCAATCGGACAAAAGCAGCGTTCTTGAAATCGTGTAGTTATGGTGATATTCTATTAGTTATCTATATCGGATGAAAAGACTAGGTATTGTCCAACAACACAATATCATTCTCAACCTTTAGAATACAGTGTATTTTCTCCCCTGCTCTTAATCTATTTTCTTTTCGCATTGGGTAGCTCGTTGGAGGAAGTGATAACGCGCCGGTCTGATAACCAGGTGGACTCTGGTTTGAGTCTCATCCGGGGGAAAATTCTTTGACTACAGCACAACCACAAAATCACAATTAGTGTCTTTCGGACACTGGTGGCCCGTGCCCACGAAACATGTGAAGTGCTGTACAGTAAAAGATACAGGCACTTCACCTGTTTCGTGGGTACGAGCCGCCAGTGACGATTAGCCGTCAATCCCCAGTACCTGAAAAGTAGTCGTCATCTCTTATCATCATCATCATCATCCATCTCATCACCCACACAAACCTATAAGCTCATGTAGGCTTCACCTTCAGGAAAACAAATTATTATAAGCTTTTTTGAAAGCAAAAAAGTATTTCGCTTTAACAAAATCCTAATACATTACGAATTTCAAGTAATATAAGGATATTCACATCCATCAATTTTATAGAGTTTTATTCTCATGACCGACAATTTGGGGAAATAAATGAAAGACAAGATAAAACATTGATTTATAAGAAAATCGAGATACCGGTTTAGGTCGTTACACCATTATCAATCTCTGGTAAACTCCACAGTCATTATCTCTGATAATGGTTTAACAACCAAAACCGGTATCTCGATTTTCTAATAAATCAGTGATTTGACAACATCTTGTCTTTTCATTTCTCATGGACTAGCCGGCAGGCTCGCTTCGCTGGCCTTCTCCGCCTAGTATCAGCATAGTGTCAGTGAGTCAAACAGGATCGCTTCGCTCGCCTGCAAATTCCGTTTAGAAGGGATTCGAAATTTATTGAACACAGCATTTCTAGACCTAATCTCGACCAGTTCACCAAGTTTCATCATTCTTTACCAATTTATTCTAAAAAATACAAGAAAATTCCGAAAAATAGTAAACGCTTATATTGAGCGTAACCTTGGAAAGTATATCGGACATAGTTTAAAACTTGATTCAATATCTTCCAAATTAGTTCATCTATAATCTCGCTGAGCCATTGAATTTACAGTAAGGATTGGTCGTATCAAGGTGGAAGATATGCAACGCGCAATAGAACTACAGTTAAAAAAAACTGATAACTGGACGGAAATGATAATCTTGAACGGAATTCAACACAACATTTCTAGACCTTATCTGAATCTGCCTACCAAATATCAACATTTTCTACCGATTGGTTCTCGAAAAAATTGAGAAAACGCCGAAAACCTATAGAAAAACTTAAATATTTGGCGTATCCTTGAAAAGATTTCAAAATCCGTTCTTAGCGAGCGTCTAAACGTCCAACTGAACATGCATGCAAAATTTGAATGCATTCGGTTCAGTGGATTTTTAGTTCTAGTGATGAATGAATCAGTCAGTCAGTCAGTCAGTCAGTCAGTCAGTCAGTCAGTGTCATTTCGCTTTCATAGATATAGATAACTACCACAATATAAACTTCACAACGACTTAAAGAATTTAGGGAAAATTTCTAGAATAATTTCAAAAATTCGAATGTGAAATTAACATGAACACTGTCACCCATACACTATGTCTATGTGAAATTTATCATAGTGTACGTGGGAATTCACGTGGGGATAAAAATGTGATCCCTAGAGAATTCCCAGTGTTGTTTAAAGAGGTCATCAACATTGAGGATGATTTGTTCAACAACTGGATTGAATCATTCAGAAATGTGGAAATTGTTGAGCTCACCTTTCTTATGTACAAAAATACATGGATGATCAAAGAGGAAGTTCCTGAAAGAATTACACTCTTGATCATGGAGTGGCTCCTTGCACAAGCATGTTGGCTTGAAGAATGGAAATGCTTGCAGTGTCCTTAGAGCTGCTTGGCATTTGGTCACGGTCACTGTTGAACATGACACTGGAAAATAAAAATATAACGAATTGTTAGGATTTGATTATCAGATTTATGAATATTTTCTGTACACACGCATCTGTGATTCACACAGTCTTATACAATCATAATTATAGTCATAATCAAATTCATAATCATAGTCATAATAGTCAGAATCATAGGGTTTGTACTGTATAAAGATGAGATAGTTCAGAATATTAGGATTCAGTTAATTGGAAAACTGATTAAATTAAAAAAAAAACCTGGTGAAACTCCACTCATGTAACGATTGTGAATACGAGTCATTCACGGACCTCAAGTTATTCTTGCGTTGAAAAAATTGTCCAAGCATAAATTATTATTCGAATCGGGCTACCTCATCTTGAATGATGCACTCACTAGATTCATCAACATTCGATTTCTCAAAATAATTTCTATGCTCCATAATTATTTCACTTTCTTTAGACGTGACTCCTATATTCCTATCGTAGCTTATTTTACATGGAAATTGAACTTTAAACTTAGGGCTATTTGAAATAATTGATAAATTGAATGAAAAATCAAATATCCTTTTTAAAAAACTTTAGAATTATTATTCTACAGACATGTTTCGGGACTTGGCACATTATCAAAGTGAATCAGGTTTGTAGAATAATAATTCTAAAGTTTTTTAAATAAGGGTATTTGATTTTTCATTTAATTTATCACTTATTTTACATCCTGTACTATAAGAGCATTGAAAGAATGTTGTTTACTGCTGACTGTTGAATGTTTGGAACTTGACAATTGGTTCAAGCGTGCTCTAATAATCTTGATTTTGAAGGAAGATGTTGAGCCGTTAGTGCCAAAACTGTAGTGGGCATTATCCCGCCTCCTATGAATAATTGGGATAATCAATGCCCATTAATTAGGCTATTATCACGCCAATGTCCATCAATTAACGCACTGGCATTGAGATTAAGTGGGCATCACCCTCACATTAACTGTATTTGACGCACTCACAGTTCTGATTTCCAGGAAACCCATGATGTAACAAGATCCCTGAGTAATTCCATGCAAATTGGAGATCCTACAAGGTTTCAGAGAGACTTCAATGTAGTTTAACTCTAATTTATTGTGTGTTAGTTTCCTCTATAGAGCTATGCGGAGCGAACAACAAAAGAAACATAATTTGAGATCAATGATGGTCATAGACCACCGATAAAAATGAGTATCGAGTTTTACAGAGTCAATAACAGGAGAGTTGGTGATCAAAGATCACAAAATTGAATCAATTGTGACAATGAAACAAGGTACGATGGATTAAATTTGCTTGAAAGGTTCACAAAGCTTCAGGCATATTGTAACTGTACAAACAGTTATGTTTTTCAAAGGGATTGTTGATAATATCATACGCAGATATCATACTTGAAAGAGTACGGACCTAATTGTCATGAACATATTTTCAATAGTAGTGTAAAATAATAAGTAGAGGTAGATAGAATTGTAAGCTCATAAAGGAAATAAATTGTCTATTGTAACAACGTCAACATGCTGGAGGTATAATATAAATTAAACATGTCATAAACAAAGACCTATCAAATAAGTTGAAATTACAAAGCTCCGAATTTCTGGCGAATCCTTATTGAATACTGAAATTTCATACTGTTACCGACCCCAAACATGATAAATAGTTCACGCTATTATAGGTACGCTCTACCCTGCCCTCACTACCCAGCACCATAATCCTATGAACTTTATATACGGACTCATTAAACTCGTGATAATGATGGAAATGGCAGGACATTAAACCTTTTCGTCGTTGATGTTGAACAAATTACAGCGAAATGGTTCCAGAATAATATTTGAGACCTCGATTGTTCACTGAAAAATGAATGTCAAACACTTTCATGTCAGAAACAGATTTGTTGAGTCAGAATCTCTTTTTATTTACGCTTTTCTCTACCAGCAACAATGTACACCTCTCTAATTAATCAGACTTTCCTTAAAGTCTTTTCTCCAAAAGCAGCGGGCTTTTGTAACAAAGACCAGTGGTTTTTTGAACTGTCTGATCCTCGAGCTAATTTCGCACTCGAGATAACAATTCTGTCTTCTCCATAATAATGATTTTTCGCAGGTGATGATAGAACCATGGAAAGGGAAATGAACGGTCACGAGTTTTCATAAGCGTATCTAGAGTATATTATTCTGAATAGCTTCTCAATTCAGTAGCTGATGGAACATCATATAGTTTTCAACCTCAATAATAATTACGTTTCATACGATTGGTGTGTCGTTCACATCGTAAGTTTATACAAGTTCGTCCGTTTCAAACCTTCATATTATAATATTATTCATGACAATCGATAATTGATAATCAGTAGAAACAATTCCATCAATTTTCACTCTTAATATTTCAATCAATCGACTGTTGGCTAATCATTCCAAAATAATTGATAAAACTTATATAATAATTAAATATTGAATTGATAAGATGTTAGGTAATTGGAAAAAAGCATATCATTAACATTTGAATTGACAATATATTTCTCACAGAAATACTGTAAAGGGTAAAGTTATCATCGAAGCCGTGTTAACATTGCATTAAACCATTCTATGTCGACTCGATTTTAGATAACTCAGGAGTAAGCAGAACACCCTATTTTTTAGTCAACATTCCACTGATAAAAGTTCGCAGGACTTTCTAGCGAGCTTACTGTGGAAACTCAGAGCTCTAGCACCCTTTTATGGCATGTTAAAACAGTCCTTATCGTCATAAAGATCTTAATATCCGTACCACTGGAGAACGTTGTCACATTCGCATTAATTCACAACTAATTTCAGTTGCTTTACTTTTTTATCAATACAGTTACTGCTTGGTTGAGAACAACTTTCAAGGCCATAATTTCTGTAGAAATGTAGGATAAGGATATCATTAAAGAATAGGCCTGGAGGTTTACATGCTCAATCATGCGCACTCCAAACTCAAGCAAAATGTGATTGACACCACAAAAATACAAGATATCATTCTTAAATGGTGGTTTTATTCTTCAATTATCAAAAAAGTTGAAATTCTATTACTTTGACAAATACTGTTATTGATAATTGTTTTTCTATAAAATTCATATCCTTCTCTTCAGCTGGTCAGTAGGCAATTTTTAAAAAAGTATATTGTATCACAATGAATACGTACAGGTATTTTTACCTCAGGTAATACTCAGGTGAAATTTAAATTACTCAGGTAATTTTTATACATACAAGTATTTTTTCTCCACTAATAAATTGATATAATATTTTCATTGGTTTTTCTTATTGAATAAGGCTTGTCATGAAGATTGTCCCACATATAACAATAAACGAGATATGAATTTACGAAATAAATCATTAATTTAGAAAATAAAAATAGTTTAAGAAATGACGAAAATAAGTATTCAGCATTTCAACTTTGGATGGCGGATGCTTTATATTAAACTAATATATTTGAAAGAGATGTAGAATACGCGTTTTGGTTGAATGAATATAGAAATGGTATATAAGCTGTGCCCCTGAGAATCCCTTACAAATACATGTAGGTGAGGAACTTGTAGAAAACATATTCCGTCATATGAAATTGAATAAAAATATTTTTGGAATAGATTTGGCGACGTTTGAATCAACGTTTCACACAATATCACTTACGGAGCAATGATTTTCCACTCATGTTGTACTTGCTCCAATTTAGAGCATCAGGCTTACGTCTGCTGTATCATTGTGCGAAATATCTCACGGAGCTTTTATTACGAACGTACGTTTTGATATTACAAAACTGAGTTTAGTTCCAGGTTCTCAGGTAAGGAAGATGTTATTGCATCCCACTTGTATTCTCGCTTGATTCAAAGCACTGGCGGCTCGTACCCACGAAACAGGTAAAGTACCCGAATCTTTTACTATACAGCACTTCACCTGCTTCGTGGGTACGAGCCGCCAGTGATTTAAAGTACGCTACAATACTGTACTGAATAACGACTCTTCAGTAGATGGTAGTGAAGTTATTGCATAGTATTGTGAACGTACTATGCTACGATCTGAGAAATAAATCTGTCAGAAAATACTTTCCCTCTATGATTTTGATATGACAAATAGGAAATGACATCTTATACGGAAAAACAAGAAGAAGGAAGAACTGACTGAATTCCTATTACTATAGTCGGCGCAATGTAAGTTGACGAAAACCCCCTCCACCCGAGAAATAGCTACGTTGTCATTTTGCGTGAAATTGAAACTTCTCCTAACGCAAACACATTCAACTGAATGTTAAAAGTGACAGCGTAGCTTCCAAAAAATCACGCGGTGTTGTAAAACTCACTATTTTTATGATAAACCAGCTGTTCGTAGCTCGAATATCCAAGTCGATTAGCTTCAATAACTCCAATCTTTAACATACAATGATTCATGCATATACCGCTCTCCTTACTTTGAAATTCTTGAGAGGCCAAATTACAATCTTCCGACTATTTTCGACATTTGGAAAAATAATTTCAATTGTTTTTGAACAACTTTCTCGCTTTCACCACCCACTTATCTTCTCAAACAAAAAGGTTTCTAGATCATCGAAAATTTCATGTTTTCTGTTCGAGTAGACTCGACATTGACAAACATATTCATTAATTGAAACATAATTATTGGTCGGATATAGAAAATTCAAAAACCATTAGAAAGCTCGAATTCTCCTTGTCATTTTGATATAGAAAACTTTATTTTTATCACAACCCATGATTGTGAGAGAAGTGATATACAAAAGAAATTAATATTTTCGCGATTTTTAAATTTTTTCAAAAAAATCAAATTTCCTTTGAATCCTTCTACCCAGGAACTTTTTTAATACTACTGGCATATCAAGGATAAAATTCAACATCTAGATATGGGTTTAATCGCGAATTTGAAGATGTTCCAATTTCACACAATCTAGCAACGCAGCTATTTCTCGGGTGGAGGAGGTTTTCGTCAACTTACATTGCGCGGACTATAAGTTCTGGTATTTTTTCACGATGACTCCACTTTGGCAGAAACACATAATCAACTCTTTTTATTGATACTCGAGCCCTCCAGAATAAACTCATGGGGATTAATTGTTCTCCAACCAGAAAAAAATTCATGACCATACAATTATAATCAAATATGTGTCATCATAGTTTTTGAACATATAATACTTATCTCCAATCAGAAACATTGAGTGATGACAGTTGCATAGTCCTTGAATAAATGTAATAGATAAATAAGGTAACTCATTTGTACTGGCGGCTCGTGGCCACGAAACAGGTGAAGTGCTGTACAGTAAAAGACACGGGCACTTCACTTGTTTCGAGGGCACGAGCCGCCTGTGCTTATTTGTCATTTTGAATGTATGATTGTCCTCTCAAAAATATAATGAATACTTTCAAGACAACTTCTCAACAAAACATCGAGAAGTCTTGATTTATTGTTATTCGTGACAGAATTATAATTTTCAATTTTGATATACATATAATAATTTAATCTTCAATCCAATACGTTTCATAATCAGAAAGCTACTGTTGAGTAACAACTCAAATGATAAAAAAAATATTGTTGATATGATTTGAAGACTATAGTATGGGTGCATATAATGGGGAATCTAAAACAACAACCTAATATAAAATGTTGACAAGAATCCCTGAAAATTCTGAATATTATTCTGAAACATACGATGTTATACTTGAATTCAGCTTATCTATTATTTTTTAAATGTATTATTTAGCTTATGGCTTCCAATGATGGGGAGATCTAAGAGCTGTTTTACTTTACCTTATAACCCGTATTTCCCGAGATGGGAACATGGAGAATCATGTAAGTTAGAGTTCTTTTAAACTCATATCATGAAAACAACTTTCTAAGTTAATGGTGATTATCAATTCAAAATGGTAAACTAACTGTCGATGTTGATAATTTATTAGGGAGTTGATACGGTTCTAAGGCTAACTTCCCTTGAAATAAACTTTGGAGAGTGAATATAGTGGCCTTATTCAAATCGCTTCTTCATGTGAAAGTTGATAAGATCAAATCTTGTAGATGTTCAAATGGGATTGGATTTTATGTTAGGATGGAAGAGGGTGAAAGATTATGCTGAGATACCGGGAATCGAACTTAAACAAAGTTAGTTACCAATTGCAAACTCAGAAGGTTTGAGTCAGTCGAAGCGCAGTAATATGAAACTTTCATCTTTAAAAACTTCCTCTAATAACTGTGTCCACACCAAGAGACTTGGTAATTATTGAAGCCGTTCCCTCAACGCAAATCCCATATTTCAAGCACGTAAAATGAGTCAATATTTCAGCGAAATAAATTACTCGTGTCGAACCGAGGCTAATTTGTATGCGAAATCAGCGATCACCTTTCCCAATGCTTGTTTGAAAATCGGGGCTTCCAGTTTGGAAAGTTATTACCCTGAAATATCACTCTCATCACATCACTTCTAATGCCACTTAATGTAGCGACCTTGGAATGACAACACTTCTCTGACCTAGACAATGTTCGCACTCATAATTTGTCACATCGAAAATTGATGTAAATTATATAAGGATAATTTCAGAAAACCAAGTCCTGGAACCTGTCTTGATGTGATATATTTAAATATGATTTAAAACTTGATATAGCTTACATTATATAGTATGACTTCAACACACTTAAAACTTTAATACATAATTAAACTACAATACATTATAATTATAATATGGCATAGCTTCTTCATAGTATAATATTCTTCCAATTATAAAAATGAGTAGATCTCTCTCAATACTTTATTCTGCGTAAGGTTTGAAATTATCTATTCCAATTCAACTCACTACCATCGAATTTGTAAATGTAAGTGTAAAATAAAGTCATTTTATCTATCTATTCCAACCAAAATGACATTTTCACCAATTAAATGACGCTCTTATAAACTATTATGAACCGCTGGTGTATTCAACTACTAGTCCACGACTAGACCAATAGGAGACCAGGAATGACAAAAAAACGTCCAAAATTCAGAAAAACACGAGAATGTGATGTATAAAAATGAGGGGGGGGGGAATAGAGGCGAACCCAGAAAGGGATTGAGATTATATATTTTCCCCTAAAAATCTTGCTCATCTTGTATCATCATTGTTGATACAATGGACTTTATAAATAATCAGTTTATGGAAATAACTTTTCATGAATTAATCAAATTTTCAATGATTGAAAACTCACATCAGCAAAGAATTCAACAACAGTAAGTTTGTTTTAAACACATAAATATGTATATATTTTTTGCGGATGATGCCCACGTAGGTATTCAATTTTGTACTGGAAATTGATGAGTGATTTATGAGGTGGAAAACTACCATGCTATATTGGGATTCGAACCCACGACCGGGTAGCGCTAGCGAACCGAAGGTTGTAACGCCCCAGTCCACTCGGCCAACCCGGCCGGCAAACATATGTTACGTTTTATTAATCAGAAGTTTTGAAATATTCGACTTATAACTGGGCTTAAAACATTCTAAAGTGAAGTTGATTAAAAAATGTTTGATTTTATATGAAATCATAACAATTTAAAAGATTTTATAAGAATCCATAACAATTATAAATTTATTACCTATAAATTAAATTTATAAGATTTACAAGTACAATTATTGAAGTTTTTTTTCAAGTTGTATAATAAATTAAGTTTCATATCGCTTCAATAATTACTTCACTTTTTTGACAAGTTCTTCCATTAAAAATAAATACTACGTGGTTGTTCTATCACGTGTCAATGTTTTGTCATGTGAATGAACAGAAAAGAGCATCGTTGAATTCATCGAGACAACACGATTCAATTCTGTTCAACAATTGAATAAAATATACTGAAAAGACGGTTAATTTGTATATTGTTTGGATGAGTGACAGTGAATAGAGAATGTTTGGTGATGGTTGATTTAACCTCCATTATTATTATTTATAAATCAGTCTCTCTTTCATGAAACGCTTCCCTGATTCACAACCATCGATCGGTTGTTCTGTACTCTCCTACACGCGGCGTAATGCAGGCAACCCGCACAACACAGCTTTCTCTGTTCTGCTTTTTTATTGAATACTGGTATTCACAATACATTCATTGTGACCCACATATCTATACCCATAAACCCATACATATAAATCATTACCTGATATTGGGACACGAGATATTTTCTTCACACTTTTTAAACTAATATTGCCCGCTTTCAATAAATCAGCAATTATTGTTGTCCATTCAACTTCTCGACTTTATTTATCTTTATCTTAATCTTTATTTATCACGTGTATATGAATTGAATTTATTTCTGTCCCGCTAAAAACAGCTAAACATTAAATTCAACAGGAGTATAAATAATATGTGAAATCATACTTCAAAATCAGAGGAACTTGTATGTTATGTGGTAAGCTAATTTTATTGAAACAATTCTTCATTGATAAATATTTGTAGCATATACAAATAAATGTATAAATAGTATCGATCTATACATTGTGGAAATGAGATAGGTGGACTAATAACGAATTACTTTGAAAAAGTATGTAATAATGGGATTAAAGACTGTAATGCATTATCAGAGCATGGAAAAGCAGCAGTATACTAGGTACGGCACCTACGGCTCCACGGCACCTACGGCACCCACGGCGGAGCTGGTGACAATGCACCAGTATTCCAATATTATTCTTTATATTTGACTAATTCTATTAGAAAATTTCAAATTAATGTATTGTTTGTAAATTATTGAAGAAAAGTTTAGAAACAGATACCTGTTGACTGCGTGATTTGCGAGATTCCATGACAAATCTAACTATCGTTACACAAATCATTTTTTATGAAAAAATAATTGAAAAACAGTAGAACGTCGATAATCCGGATTAATTGGGACCGGAGCCTATCCGGATTATCGAATTATCCTGATTATTAAAATTACATCACAAAAAGGGCCAGCAGGTTCTATTTGAGAGAAAACTGTTTCAAAATAGTATATTTTCTATTATCTCCTTCGCTTTGCTAAACACTACAGTATGTATTCTCTTATCGCCCACTCTCTAGTAAAGAACTTATTGCAAGGGCAGACGGTACAATTTTTTCATTTCTTGCTGGTGACGAGTCCGGATTATTAACGTTCTAATGTATTGAAATTATACCTCCCTTCCACCTCCACTAATCAAATATTCAAATATTGTTTCTACAAGTTCAAGTCTTAGTTTTCCTGTAATTCATCCAATTATCACTACATGAGGTAGGAAATCCGAGAAAAGACAAACGAAGTGTATGTAATACGGTGAGTTCAACAGTGAACAAAACACGTGTGAGTCACTCCAATTTGTATTAAAACTCGAAACTCTCTATCTCTCTCACTCCCTAACTAATTATCGAGGTAAACTAAACAAAATGCAGTTCTGTCTGCAAACTGAGTTGCCTCAACGTGCATTTCCTGTAACTCACAACTGGCAAACCCAATGTTTAGCGTCAAAAGTTATCCAATATCAACCAGACAAACCTTTCGAGTTGGAGGATACGAGGATACATTACATTTTCCCTATCAATGAATACTAACAAATAGGAAGGTGACAACGAAGTTTTAATTGGGGACATAGGGTAACACAGTTTCATTTACTTCACAGTATCACATCAAACCCGAACGAAACAAGCTTGTTTGATAGCTATTGTTTTTTGGAGTTGATGTTTTCCGAGTGAAGCATCCAACGAACACACGTCAGAAAAGTTTGGAAATTCACACATCATACACTTCAATAATTACGACAACACACCTCAGTGCTTTCCACGTATTATCGTGTTTTTTGAAAAAAGAGTTTTCGCGGACTAACGCTTCAACTCATACAATTATTTTTGTTAAGTGGTTCGTGTTTCATGAAAAAATTTATTCATGAGGAAAATCGTCAATGTATTCTTTCAATTGATTGCCTTCGTTCTCCATCAATCGTTTTCATTTACTACTTAATTAGCTTTTCAAAGATGAAATAAATGTTTAGACTTGAGGTGAAGCTGAGTTTTAAAACCTTGAATGTTATAAGTGTCACCATTATAAAATCTCAAGCGTATTATTTATGTTTGAATAAATTATTATTTATTATAAGCTTATGGCTTTATGTGGTGGAGAGACCTAAAGGTGTTCCACCTCGCCGACATAACCTTGTTTAGTAGGATGAATTAAAATAATAATTATTGTAGTGAGTATAGGATCACCAAGAAATCCATCTACCCATGGGACTACGCTCCCCACTCATGGGCGCGCTATCAGAACTAGCTTGAATAGTTATATCTAGTTCTATGGTACTTCTATCCAGTTACATAAATATTAAGCTATCAACTCATATTCAGCAGTATGCTTTTTAGGCAGTCTGTTTAACATAGCACATAACAATTAAATACTTAGCAGAAGGGTTGATTTTTACTATTCAATTACAGCATTAATATAATAATAATAATAATTATTATTATTATTATTAAAATTATTATTATTATTATTATTATTATTATTACAGCATTGAGTAAGCCTAATGAATTACTTCGCCTTACCCATGCGGAAGAGTTTCAAACACAACAATAATTTATTATAATAATTAACAATAATAATAATCGATAAACAATAAAAATCAACAATAATGATAATTATCTTATATTATGTATGAAGTATTGTTCAATCCATGCCCTTTCAAAATTCACGTTGAGTGATTTCCTATTTAGTACTATTTACCTATCATCTACTTGAATCAAAACAAAACTCAAATCCTAAGCTACTCATGGAAAATTTTATTCGAAAGCAAAAAGGTCATCCACGAAAAATTGAAAAATGTCACATTTCATCTCATTCGAAATAAATTTTTAATCAATAACATCGTTTTTCAAACAAGATTACGTGGATTATATTGTATTATTATCAACAAAAAAGTACATTAGTTAAATTAGTTGAGATTGGGAGTAATGAATATGATAAAGACATGTGCATTACTTGAATGAATATACTGCTTCTCTATTAGGCTGAGGCCGCACTGCCGGTGGGTAGAGCGTGGAGGGTGGAGGGTAGATGGTAAATCTATAGAACATACACACCATCCACAGTAATACATCGTATGAATGGTATGTGTTCAGCCGCCATCTTGAAATTCTTAAATATGGACAACATAACCTCAAAAAACAGTATGAAGTTATACAGTTCATATGATGTATTATTGTGGATGGTGTGTATGTTCTATAGATTTACCATCTACCCTCTACCCTCCACGCTCTACCCACCGGCAGTGCGGCCTCAGCCTTAGAGCGTATAGGATGTATCTAGCTGTATTAATAATAATTTATGATGATTTGGATTTTGTTATCCCTGACCTTATATAGTCTGTCCAAGCAAAGAAGACCCTCTGGTAAGGTGAGACAATGAATCCAGCTCAGTCAATATTGGTTCAAAAATTATCAATTTAATCTCAAATTGTAGGAAAGAATTCGAGCTACTATAAAGACCACATTTATAATTCTTGAACAAATATTGACCAGCTGGAGTCATATTCATATCTTGCCAGAGGGTCTTTTCTGCTTGGAAAAACTATAGAATTGGAAAAATATTTTAAATAACAGTTTATGCGTTATTTTCATTACTGTGGTATGTGTTGAAATATTGGCCTCATTTTGGTGTGATGATAAAATCTGATAATTTTGCATTACTGCTTGTGATATAGATTCGTGACCAGAAAAATAGCTTTACTATATAAAAAAAAATTCTTATGGCTTTTAATGGCCTTATGGGTAGTTCCCCCTCGCCAATGTGTACTGTGTGTTCCACCTCGCCAAATACTGGTCACCCATCCAAGAGCAGTCCACAGTGTTCGTTACTTAACATCGAGTTAAGGTGATCACCCTCACCGAGCGAACAATTGCCAGATCCACTGTACAGTCAAGATCTACTAAGTTGACAAAAATGCTTCCCTAAAGCTTGGTTGCTCAGTCACCGAATCAAATTTTAGGACCAAACCAATTCGTTACCTAACTGATTCACTAGTATCAAAATATCCAATCATGAAACTTCTTACGTCACACCTCTTTTTATGTGAATGAAAATTATGAAAATATTACAAGTGATGTATACTTTATCACTGATTTAGTAAAATATTATTTTATAGATATAGATTGTATTTTGTTTTGTGATAAATCAAATTAATAATAATGTAAAACATTCCCCTTGGAATAATTTGTGATAATTCAATTACATATTTTTCTCTCGATAAATGTGTGCTTTCTTCTGAGCACTGGCGGCTCGTGCCCACGAGACAGGTGAAGTTCTGTACAGTAAAAGATACGGACACTTCACCTGTTTAGCGGGTACGAGCCGCCAAAGCTTCTAAGATGATGTTGCCACAACTGAATGCTTTAGTAGACAACATTGGAAATCAGATTTTAACCGGACTATTTGTCCATCCAATACTTTTGTCCATTCGATTTAAAAAAGATTAAATAAAAATCAATAATCAATTATCGAACAGATCAAATCAATTTGATTATAAATTATTGATTTTTAATTATTTTTATTTAATTTTTTTTCAAATCGAATGGACAAATAATTGGTCCGGTTAAAATCTGATACGATGTCTGAGCAACCAATTTTTAATGGATGATGGATTGATGAATTAACGGATAGAGTAATGGATAAGCTGAATATGACGAAGAAGAGAAGATGTAAAGAGGAAAAAAGGCGGAAAAGAAGGGATGAATATAATGAAGAATAAGAAAAAAAGTGGAAGCAGAAGAAGAAAGAGTAGTTCAACTCAAGAAGAAGGGCGAAGAGTATTGGAAAAAGAGAAAGAAGGATTAGAAGGGGGAAAAAGTATTATGTGGTGGAAGAAAATTAAGAAGAAACGAAACAGAACAAAGGTGAGAGGTGGAGGAGGAGGAGGAGGAGGAGGAGGAGGAGGAGGAGGAGAAGAAGAAGAAGAAGAAGAAGGAGGAGGAGGAGAAGGAGGAGGAGGAGGAGGAGGAGGAGGAGGAGGAGGAGGAGGAGAAGGAGGAGGAGGAGGAGGAGGAGGAGAAGGAGGAGAAGGAGGAGAAGGAGGAGAAGGAGGAGAAGGAGGAGAAGGAGGAGAAGGAGGAGAAGGAGGAGAAGGAGGAGAAGGAGGAGAAGGAGGAGAAGGAGGAGAAGGAGGAGAAGGAGGAGAAGGAGGAGAAGGAGGAGAAGGAGGAGAAGGAGGAGAAGGAGGAGAAGGAGGAGAAGGAGGAGAAGGAGGAGAAGGAGGAGAAGGAGGAGAAGGAGGAGAAGGAGGAGAAGGAGGAGAAGGAGGAGAAGGAGGAGAAGGAGGAGAAGGAGGAGAAGGAGGAGAAGGAGGAGAAGGAGGAGAAGGAGGAGAAGGAGGAGAAGGAGGAGAAGGAGGAGAAGGAGGAGAAGGAGGAGAAGGAGGAGAAGGAGGAGAAGGAGGAGAAGGAGGAGAAGGAGGAGAAAGAGGAGAAGGAGGAGAAGGAGGAGAAGGAGGAGAAAGAGGAGAAGGAGGAGAAGGAGGTGATGAAGATGATGAAGAAGGATGAGAATGAAATTGGGCTAGATAAACGATAAAGAGGAGAAATATGAGAAGTAAGAGGGAGATGGTGAGTTGGAGTAGTAGAATGAAAATGAGAAGATGATGGTGAAGAAGAATTAAAGAGAAGTGGAGAATAGAATAAGAGAGGGATTATTGATGTAACCAGTTAACAGGATCCCCAAAGTAAGTAAATTGGCTATAAAGTTTGTTTGGCTTCATATTTATTATCCACTAGTGAGTTCAGCTACCAAGCGTGAAATTGATAGGTCGCATTACACTAAACTGATTACACTGCTGAGGACGTGTTACGAGGCTATTACAATATCGTCCACTTGTTCGATCATCATCATACATAAATTTCATCAGCTCCAGAGCAACAAAATTTCAGCATATAGAAAATGGTTGTAGTATAATACTATTCCATTCATTGATTCATTGATATGTAGCTGAATATATTCCAACTATACATGGATCAATTTTGAGTGTTTGTGAAGGTGATTTTTTTGTAAAATGTCTTCTTATCTATATAATATTCATGAATCCATAATAGATTCAATCTATTTCCAATCTACAGTATTACATATTCATCAATATGATCAACAATTTCTTGATCGCATGAATAATTTACATCCTTGTCTTTATTTGGTTTCATTTAAATTTTTTTGAAATTATAAATTTGGAATTTGAAACTTCACATTGATGTATTCTGGGCCGTGTCTCATAAAGATTTACAATACACAATTACTTTTAATTCGTGGATTTTATTGGTGTTTCTGTCTCATAAACGTTTCTTATAAAACGAAAACTCTACAATATCAGCTGATTGGAAAAACTACATGAAAACCAATTCAGCCTACCTGAAGTAGTGAAGTTAGAATCCCAAAATAGTCCAATGTTGGCGATAAAAACCAAAACTTTGCTTCCAATTTAATGATTTTGATAGATAAATAATTGATATATTGCTATGAATAATATGAATATCGATTATTATTTTCATTGTGAGATTTGAGTAGGAATCATTTTTTGTCGCTGAAATAAAAATATGACTTTCAAAGCAAATCGTAATAAATGAAACCGCGAAGTCGCCCATTGGAAGTCTGCAATTGGTCAATTCGAGCTAATCGTTCTGAACAGGTGATTCTTTACAAAATTTGGATCATTGTAAATTGAACGTTTCATTGGTGAATTTACAATCCCGATCACTGGTTTTCCATTTGAAAAACAAGCTGTAAATCTCTATGAGACACCGCCCAGGTTGTATAATGTTTAAGTCAAAACCCCCAAAAAATAGGCTGTAAAGCTGAGAAGAACATTACGTGGACTCAATTATTATGAGTAATCTGCAAAACAATAGATTGTCAAAGTAGGCCACTGTATGATACTTCTGAGTGAACTTTAATATTTTGGATAATTGTAGACAAAGTGATAGATGTAGTTATCAAAACATGAAGGAAAGAAATAAATATTTGTGCAACTAGTGCGTAAAGTGGTAGATTGCTGCATCGAGTGAAACTGTTTTATTAGAAAGAAATTTTCTAAAGTGGAGCAAGTACACTTTATGCTCGTTATAGTTCAATAAATTATCACTCCATAGTATTTGTTACAAAACTCATAACAATAATAATTATAATGTTATGCGGTGGACAGATCTCTTCAAGTCATACAATGTTTTCATCAATAACATGAAGGAATTAATCAAATATTCATGAATAAAGCAAAAATATGATAAGTATGAGGCAAGGTTAGTAAATCTACCAGGTACCATAAGAGCCCAGCAGTCCTCTTTTTGACGCCACAATATTTATTTTTTTCATTATGTTCTATACCTATATTTATGATTCGACATGTATCTAGGATTCCAATTTTCCAGTTGTTCCACAGAGAATTGAAAAATGAAAAAAAACCATGTGAAAATCATCTCAATATCAATGGGAATAATAGTGAAAATATGTAAAAATGATGAATTGAATTATTGAGTGTTATTCCTGTCGAAATGTTGTGATATTAGAAGAAGATAATGCTATTGCTGTCATAAATTAATGCCAAAGATTCGAGAAGCTAGCGCTCTCGTTGAGAAAACAGTAAGCTTTGGTGGGTTCAAACTATGCGATTACGATTATAAAAATGAAAATAATCATATTTTACTTCGAAACAACTAGGACAGCTTAAAAATATTGTTTCCTTCTCAATTGTGATGTTCTCAACTCATCAGAATTCATTACAACAATAATATTCTTCAATACTAACGGAAATAGGTTATGCTTACATTTTCATGAGCTGTGCTTTTTATTTTGGGCGCTAGAGTGCGACACAGTAGAAATTTAGTGACGTCAAATTTGTAAACCATAATTTCGAGAGAAATATCTCACCTAGTAGATTTACGAGCTTTGATTATGAGGTTCGAGTAACTGTTAGAAAAGAAATAAAACTCACCAATTTCTGCTCCGCATACTCGTGGAATGGTCTCTAGTATGGGAGAGCAGGATGGATCTTCAAAGCATAACTGCCTAGCCACCAGACAGTTCAGAGTTTCTATCGATTTCATTTGTCCTGCAAAATGAGACAAAATTTATTGTAATATACTCGATGATATGTTTGATTGAACCTTAAATTATATTCATAAATCTATAATACAATAATAAGTCTCAATAATATTGTCTGGAATTACATGGTTAAGCTTCAGCCGAGAGTGATCTTAAATTTATCATGAGAAAATTGTAAACAAGACTTTGCAGGATTATTTCAAGAAGTTGAACGTATATACAGTTCAAGAACGAATGTAATTCAAGTGGTAATTCTGTTTTATGGAAGATGTTCCAGGAATGTCTGCTCCTGTTTATTCTGTTCCTAATACTGCAATCTGAGCAGTATTTAGCAGTGGGATTTGGAAATGGTTCAACAAGCTAATCACACTCATTTTTTTCACAGCAATCTGATAAAACTCAATGTGGTTGAAACAGTCATGAATATATTGAGAAATACATTGTTAATCGCACTGGCGGCTCGTGCCCACGAAAAAAGTGAAGTAGTGTACAGTAAAAAATATGAGCACTTCACCTGTTTCGTGGGCACGAGATAGTGTGTGACTTCCAAACTTGTGTTCCGTTTCAGTACAATAGGTCTTCAGAAGTTGAAAAATGAGAGTAACCATTGAAACAAGTGTTCCATTGAATAAATGAGTGAATTTGGCAGTAACAGTTGGAGTTTAATGGGTTGTTCACATAAACCGAGTTTAGGTACGCCAATTGTAGATGTCTACCGAGACAATAGACATGAGAAACGGCCGTTGACGTCGGTTTTGTCTTGCGCGGCCGGGGATCTGTTAAATAAATATTTTTGTCGTTTTTCACATTGCTCGAAGGAGCCGTAAACCTGTGAGGAGAGGCCTTATTGAATCCTACCACGCCGCAGCGAAGCCCGGGTTTTACGGCAGCCCCACGATAGTCTGCCTGATAAATATTGAAATAGACAACGCTACACTATCGAACGTGTGTATGCGTTTGAGTGTTGAATAACAAAAGTGTGACTCGGTTGACGTAGAACCTTCAATCGACCGGAGAAACCTCTGATCAGAGGTTGATCAACGATCAAAGTTATATGTTCTCCAACACAGTTGTATGTTCACTTGTTCAGTGAAAATTGTATGTTTTCACTTGTAATTAAAATGTTGCATTTTGATCCATGATTAAGTTCAGTTTTCTTGAAATTCTGGTTTTAATACTTTTGCGTGGGTGTCCAATTACTTGATGAAGGTTTTCTTTTCGAAGAATGTTCAAAGTAGGGGAAAATTATCTACAAGTTTTATCCACTGAAGTTTAACTAGGAATGAAAATCATGAAGTCTTGGATTATACATATCATTATATATATCATTATACAGGATGCGGCAGTGAATCGGACGATTTTGAAATGAGCATCAAAAATTGATGAAGCTGTTTACAGAAAAATTATTAATGCCATAATAATCTACATAAAAAAGAATTTATATTTCACTGAACAAACTCAATTTTTGCCCTTACAGTTGCTGGGGTTTTCGTGCAATCTCTCGATGAATGTTTCGTTTCAGTTCATCCACTGTCATCGGCCGTTGGTCGTACACTTTACTTTTGAAGGAGCCCCACAGAAAAAGTCACATGCCGACAGATCGAGCAAACGTGCGGGCCATGGAATCTTTCCGTTTCAAGAGCGAATAAACGATTGGGAGAAACGTCATTCAGAAGATGAATACTCATTTGGGCTGTATGGCTTGTTGCTCCGTCTTATTGGAATAATGTTCCATTGTTTATTTCGTACTGGCGTAGTTGAGGAAAGAAAAATGTGCTTAACATTTCGAAATAACGCTCAGTCACAGTTCCCCCATGTTCATTTCCGAAAAAATTAATCGAAAATGCATGATGGAAACGAGACGAAGTCTCGTACACTAAAAGTCTACGAGCAACGGGCTATGACAGTGAAATATAAATGCTTTTTTACATAGATTATTACGGCATCAAAAAAATTTTTCTAATCAGCTTCATCAATTTTTTACACTCTTTTCAAAATCGTCCGATTCGCTGCCGCATCCTGTATATGTTGGATAATACATATCTTCTCATTCATTCTATGTGTCATAGAATGAGTGAGAAGCTAACTTTTGACTGCGATTAACAAATTGCAAATTAAAAATCACAAAAGTTGAAATGGGCACACATAATGTTTTACATTGAAACATCTAGGGCCAAAACATTATTCAGATAGGTGTTGGCAATAATCGAATGTAGTCACTCAATTGAATCTATGAGTTTTAAATTATAAATAATGTTAAAATGTTGAATAAATATTGATAGTGGAACTCTCAACTCAACTTATAAAAGGATTCTCATGAAAACTTCACTGGCGGCTCGTGCTCACTAAACAGGTGAAGTGCTATACAGTTAAATATACGGGCACTCCACCTGTTTTGTGGGTATGAGCCGCCAGTGGGAAACACATTTGGAACTAGATTGCAAGAGTTGTAGGACAGATTTCATACTCCAATTAATGGGAATAGGAATAAACTTCAATCAAAGCAAACTACAAGTAAGAACATTCACTAATCGAAAGCAAACATGTCAATTACAAAAAGTACTTGTAATATAAACATTGAATGCGAATTAGCATAATTCAGAAACAAACAACACTTGATGAAACAACCGTTAATTGGATACAAACAGGTCACTATATAAATCGATCAATTGTAATGGAGTTTGATAGTTCGCTAGTATGAGCTACTTAGCCGTTTTTTATGGTGTTTGCATGTGCATCAATTTCGCTCAACGCAATGTGCTGAAAAAAGTAGCACCAGTCAATTGTAAAGGAGAAAATATTTGATAACGTTTACCACGCGAAAAGCATAACTAGGTCGGGGCACGGGGCTGAATCGATATCACCAACTTCGATGAGTTTTGACAGTTACCTCTCACCACTGTTATACGGTGAGGCAATTGCAAAGGATAAATCCTATCGAGCTTATTAGGGCTGAATGTGAGAACGAGTATAATTTTTTTATTCCAGAGAATACGGCTAGAATATCTTTTTCGTGTGAACTGTCTATCATGTGAGTTTACTCATTAATCTTGTAAACAAAATTGTTTGTTTAATGAATAAAAATGAGAGCACCATTTTAAACACAACTACTTTTGCCATTATCACACTTTAAATAAGCTCTTATGATGGAGAAAATTGTTGTGTTCATATGAAAATATGAAGAGGGTGCTATCATTTACATACATTGATAACATACTTGAACAACAAATTGAATAATAATCTAGTTTCTTATCATTTTAAATAGTTTTATATAACAAATGCTGCTGTTTAGTTCCTTGGTCAATATTTCCAATAGTCCTTAGTTCTATTTATTTATGTAGCTTTCATTAGATATTCAAATTAATTATTATTTTCATTATTTTTCATTACATATTTGAAATAATAATAATCATTTTTAACATAGTTTTTATGTCAGCAAATGTGAGGTTCTGTCGTAGTATTTCGTATGAGTTACGGTACATTGGAAGTTTGAAATTTGTATTCCAACTTAATTAACTTATGATAACTGAAAGATCAGGTATTGCTTACTATTAATCACTGGCGGCTCGTGCCCAAGAAACAGGTGAAGTGCTGTACAGTAAAAGATACGGGCACTTCACCTGTTTTGTGGGCACGAGCGGCCAGTGCTATTAATGCAAAATTGAATAGAAAGGAAATAGCTTCAAATAAAGTGAATGCTTGATTGTAAGAACAATCTATAAATTATCATTAACGAACAACTTTTTCTATCATTTCCGAAAATGAACTCATCACTTGTGTGAACAAGAGTAGTACGTGAAGCTGTTGAAGTTTTTCTCAATTCTTCTTTGATGTGGCTGACGAAAATCCAGGCTGTCGAAAGGTTTCAGAACTCAAACTGTCATGGTCAGTTGAAGACATACCTGTTATCAGGTTTCTGTTCAAAACTTACTTTCAAACTTTCTTCTTGGAGAAAGTTTGACATTTGACCAGACCAAACACCTATCACTAAGTGCTCACTTCATGTGGAACCAGATGTGATAACAAACATTACTAGTAGTCCCCAAAGTATTTTTTATCAAAAGATGTATTTATTTCGATAAAAATTACCGCTTTCCCCACTAATAAAATGTAAATTGGTTTCAACGCTTGATACTTTAATATCAAAAGAATGAATCATAATATAGAATAATATTTATTTTTCACAGAAGCTACTTACTCATAAAAAAACCACTGGCTGCTTGTGCTCACGAAACAGGTGAATTCTGTACAGTAAAATATACGGGCACTTCACCTTTTTCGTGGCCAGTAAAAAACTAGGTATAAGGGGGAATTTATGAAAGTGGTAGAATTGGAACAAAGAGTTCGTGAAATATATTGTGACCTGATACAACATGTATTTCGGATTTATCATTCATTAAGACGGTGAAAGACGTTTTGGACATTATTCTGTGCTTTTGAACAATGAGTGCATCACTTTTTGTCAAATAAATAAATATTACAGATAATGAAAATATTCGTAGAGCTATAAATGCGTAATCGATTGTAAAATTCATTAAATGTTTGAGAATGATAATCATATGATTTTCTCCAATTTCGGGTGTATGAGTAGAATAAATAATAAAACGATGTTCAGATAACGTGGGAATCGATATCAAATAGGTGCTTATTATAACTTTTCAAACACTTAAATACGTGATTTTTTATTTTAAATAATATTACAGTACCTTTGTCTGTTATTTTTATATTTTGTGATATTATTTGAAATAAAAAATCAGTGATAGAAGTAGCCCTGAGATAAAGGAAACACTTATATACGTTTTGTGTAATAATTCTGAACTGAATTTTATTTCCAAAGACCACTTTTTTTCCAATCATGATAGGCATGATTCAATAGTATTTCAAATGGAGAAGTAGCGTGAGAAAGTAGATCGTGAATAGCAAACTTATTACAATCATTTCTATTTTTGATCAATTTTAATCAGAAGATGAATGTTATTATTATGTTTTTGGATGGAATAATCGACCACTGAAAATCACTAGCGCTGATTGTAAAAAATTGATTCGAATTTAAAATTAAAAATCCGTTTGTTTTCAAGAATTAAAATTATTATTGAAATTTACATTTTTAGACCTTGATGAAACCGAGAAACACAGTTCTGAACATCAACATGTTGTATCACATGAGCACATCAATCACAATTTTGTGAGAAGCGAGTTCGAGCGTAAGACGTTATCACGAAATTGAAGTTGCGAGGAGTTATAGGAATAAGGCGGCATCCGAAAATTGTAGTAAAACTAGGTAAGTGGTCCTAAATTATTTTGATCGTGAACCATCCTGCCAACACTAATTTAAATTGGAATACTCCACGACTGAGCCTTCTTACTTCAACTTTCAGCGCAGCTGAGATTCTCACTTTAACTAGCTACGGAACCTTATCAGTGAGACTCAAAATAATGTTGACACCTTGTCTCAGACGATGTCTCTCTTTCCTCCCATCCTTCACTCAACTCCTGCGATTACTCATCTTCTATCCTCTTTCCACTGGCGGCTCCTACCCACGAAACAGGTGAAGTGCTGTACAGTAAAGATACGGGCACTTCACCTGTTTCGTGGGCACGAGCCGCCAGTGCTTTCATCCTTCACTCCTTCTCCTTTCACCAGTTCTCACCTTTACGGTATTTATTGTCACGTTTTCTTTTTCTTCTCTTTCTTCTAATCATAGTATTCCACTAGAGATGGGAATCGATACATCGATATTTTAAGAATGAACATCGTTGTTGACTGTTCGATGTTTTTCGATGGTTATGACTAGACATTGATCTTCCGATGTTTTTCCAAAATTGAAGTATTTTTCATCACCTTTTTCATCATCAATTTACAGAATGAAGTTTATTAATCATATCACAACTTTTTTAAAGTTGTGCAAAAAATAATAACAAGATTATCATACATATTCCAGCGGTTACTATTTTTACTAAGTTGATGTCAAGAACAATAAAATAAATCGAATATGTTTGTGAAATGATCATTATAACATTTCCATCACAAATTTACAAACTGAAGTTTATCAAATATCAATTCCTGTTTTCAATATACTGTCAAAATGTAATTGCAAGTCATCTTGGTTTTGTACCAATATTTGTTTGTGGAAATAAAATTTGAATTTCAAATTATATAACTTTTAAAGCTGTGCAAAAATAATAACCAGATTATCATAGATATTCCTGCGGTTACTAAGTTGATATCATGGACAATAATATAATTCAAAATAATATGTTTGTTCAATCATCGATGGGAAAAACATCATACTTTGAAAACATCGATGTTTTGCTCTCGATTCTCATCCCAGTCACTCTCCTCACTCTTAACGCTGTCTCCCACTGTATTCCACTGGCGGCTCGTGCACACGAAACAGGTGAAATGCTGTACAGTAAAAGATACGGACACTTCACCTGTTACATGCATTTGATTCGTGGGTACGAGCCGCCGGTGCTGTATTCGTCTTTCATCAAACTTTTCCTTTTCTTGTTAAATTTTCACGTCCTATTCCTCTGATTTCTCACTCTTCTCGATTGTTATCTTCTGTTCCCATCTTTCCGCCTTTCTAACTCTTCGGCATTCCTTATCTTTCTTCTTCTTCCCTAATTTCCACTGTCTTGTTGAATTTTCACCTCTTCTTATCTGATTTCTCACCCTCCTTGCTCTCCACCCTCTCTATCTCCTTGTATCTCCCTCTATCTCTCTATCTCCTTGCTCTCCTCCACCCTCTATTGCCATCTCATTCTTTCCTTCTTCCTGCCCCTTCGGCATTCCATTCTTTCTCTCTTCTTCCTCCCAAATTTCCACTGTCTCCATTCCACACACACTCTTCATCACAGATTCGAGAAGCGTTCCACCGTTTCTGTGTAATAATCCGGCTTGGCTACTTCTAACAGCTCAACTTTGTAGATGGAAAGGTTTATGAGAGAAATTGGATTTTGTGAAAGTTGTCTCCAGTCAAGTAAGCGACGGAATTTTTCGGATGTAGCGTAATAATATCTACTATAGTTGCCATCCGAAAAGAAAAAATTAGTTGCGCTACATATTCTGGTCGAGCAAAGATGACATACTGGCAAGACTGAAAAAGACTCCAGCTCGGTCAATATTGGTTCAAAGATAAAAAGATTGGTTTCAAACCGAGCAGAAAACAATTTACAATTCGAGACCAGTTTAATAATTTTTGAACCAATTTTGACCGAGCTAGAGTAATTTTCCCATCTTGCCAGAATCTCTTCTATGCTCGACTAGACTACAGCAGAATAAACCTGCCAAATTCATACCACCTTGGTTTAATACTTACTGCTACTTAGTTCAAAAGAAAACTGCGTTTTTTATTTTCTATATAACGAATGTTTCATGTTAAAATGATCATGATTCTCATCTAAAAAGACAAGCGAGCTAATCACAGTTTCGAAGATCTAAGCATTTAATCATGATAATTCGAAATGTTAAAAGAAATAAGAAATACTAATCGTACAAGAATTCAAGAAGCACAAAGTTTTCAGTATTTATTATTGAGATCTCCGCAATAAGCAATCATTATTCAATAGAAATTCATAATAATTACAATAGCAATTGGATTTAAACAAATTCAAACACGTCATTAGTGAAACCAATACGTACTTTAATTCCAGTTGAATTATTCTATTAGTCAGGGAATGTTCTCTTAGTCGGATAGTCTTACTAATAAGTAAAACAATCATTGGGGATGTTTACTAAGTAGTATAAATTGTACCTCAGGTGTTGAATATATTGAATTTCACTGATGAGATAAGCTGGTAGTTTCTAATAGAGATTATTAAGGTATTTTAATTGATTTGCCGCGAGGTGTAAATAGCAACAATGTTCGAACAAGGAAAATGTGTGGAAACATCATTAAGCGATAATGAGCGCTCAACTCATGTTTCTGTACTGCTTGTAATTCACGCCTTGAATTGTGTTAATTACAGGAGATTCTGTCGATTGAATATTTCGTGTGGTGATGATAATACTGATTATAAATGATCGTCTAATTAATTAAGATAAGCTAGTTATTCATCTTGAAGCAATATCAACAATTCATATTATTATAATGATAAGATAATCATTGTGAAATTCACCTGGAAAAATTTGTTTTATAAATAAAATATGAATCTCCGCTTGATAGTATTGACCAAGATGAATACACAATATTAATATTCATAATTGATAATTATAATGATAAGATTGAATTCGAATAGCAAAATTCAAAGTGATTTTGTGATCATTAGTTGTTAGCATCATTTGTTATCTTTGTTATCTCAATAATAATATTCCAGGTACAAAAATTTGCTTCAATTTCTTCACTTGAACTAATTAATATGTTATGTGCCCTTTTCCGGAAATTATAGTTTTGTATCGAAATGAGTTGATAATAATTTGTAAAATAGCTTTTATTATTGTCATTTCATTTCAACTGGCATATGCATTTCTATTATCATATTTTTTTGTAGTAATATTTTGTATTTTGGACCACATTTCCCGAAATGTTCAAATAGCTTTCACCACGAACTTTCTTTGACTTTTTTCTTAAAATTTTAAATTCTTATCACTGTAGATGATACGTCTCTTCTTTTTTACTGGCTCCATTTTCTTCCAATGCACTCCAATATAACTAACTTGAAAAAACACACTTTGAACAGGAGAAACATTTTCAATTCCCATACCAACAGATGGCTCAAAAATATTATGTCTGTTTATTCATTTTTCAGTATCCTTTGTTTTTCTCAAATTGTTAATAATTTTGTTTATTTGATGTACTTGCATTTCTTGCATTGTGAATCGGTATAAAAAACTAGTTTTGCTAATTAGAATAGCATACAGTTTTGACATGGATCCTCAGAAATCAGATCCTCAGCTGCATTGTCAATTATTAGAAGAAAACAGCTGTAAAATAGGAGAATGAAGATATGAACACGAAATCACATGGGAATGTACAGAAAATAATAGCGGTTCATTTGAAATGATTTCCGGAAAAATGGCACATATGCCTATGGGCCCTTCATTCGGAAACTACCTGAATTATGAATATAGCGGAAGAATGAGGAAGAATCTACTTCCTAGGGATGTTGAAGATGTACTTTTATAATACGATAGGAGTGGAAATCCATCATTTGAGCAGCACTATGAGAGACAGGATAAGACGCATCCAATCACTCTGTAATTGAGGTTGCTCTACTTGTAGATTAGAAATGGAGCTTTCTCTTCCAGCAAGCTCTGTACTATTCAGAGTGAAAGCTCATTCTTCATTGTCAGACATCATCTTGTAGTAAGGCCAGCACGGAAAATAGAAATAGGGATGGGTGAAAATTGTAATGGAGAGAGCTAAATAATAAAGAAAGGTGAAGGAGAAATGAAAAGAGAGATAGTTAGAGTATATTCAAGAAAGCTGAAGAGGAGTGTATAGAGTGTATTGGGCAGATCTGAAGAAAGAAGAAAGGTAAGAGAAATGAATAGAGAGATAGATAGAGAGTGTATTGAACACATCTGAAGAAAGAAGAGAGTTAAGAGAAATGTATAGAGAGACAGATAAAAAGTGTATTGAAGAGACCTGAAGAAAGAAGAAAGGTAAGAGAAACGAATAGAGAGATATATAGAGAGTATATTGAACACATCTGAAGAAAGAAGAAAGGTAACAGAAACGAATAGAGATATTGATAGAGAGTGTATTGGACACATCTGAAAAAAGAAGAAAGGTAAGAGGAACGAATAGAGAGAAAGATAGAGAGTGTGTGCATTGGACAGATCTGAAGAAAGAAGAAAGGTAAAAGAAATTTATAGAGAAACAGATAAAAAGTGTATTGAAGTGAGCTGAAGAAAGAAGAAAGGTAAGAGGAATGAAAAGAGAGATAGATAGAGTGTATTGGACACATCTGAAGAAAGAAGAAAGGTAAGAGGAACGAATAGAGAGAAAGATAGAGAGTGTGTTCATTGGACAGATCTGAAGAAAGAAGAAAGGTAAGAGAAATGTATAGAGAGACAGATGAAAATTGTATTGAAGAGAGCTGAAGAAAGATGAAAGGTAAGAGAAACCAATAGAGAGACAGATAGAACGTGTATTGAGGAAAGCTGAAGAAAGAAGAAAGGTAAGAGAAACTGATGAAGAGACAGATAAAGAGATAGAAAGAGTATTAAAGAGAGCTAAAAAAGGAGGAAGGTAAGAGAAGCTAATAGAGAGATAGATAGATAGAGAGTGTATTGGACAGAGCTGAAGAAAGAAGAAAGGTAGATAAGAGAAACTAATAGAGAGATGGATAAAGAGTGAATTGGAATGAGCTAAATAGAGAAGAAAGGAAAGTGAAGAAGGGCCGGAAGATAGAGAGATCAATAACCAGGTTTGAAAAGGAGTTGAGGTAAAGGAAAAATGACTGGGAAAAGAGAATAGAAAGATGGATGAACGATTGAACGTGTCTAAAAAGAACAGATTAGATTAGATTACTTTATTCAAAAAGATAAAAAAATACGGCTTTGATTATACATTGTAATATGAATAAGTAAAATAAAATTATCCTATAAATTTTACAAAATAAAGACTTCTAGTAAGAATAGGAAAATGAATACGGTGATGTCATGAATGCAAAATTTATACAAATTTTAAATTGGAGGTTCTGCAAGATGAATTAGGAGTGTAAATTATCTAAGTGAAAAGGCGAAGTAAGACATATATATGAGAGAGAGAGAGAGAGAGAGAGAGAGAGCAAAAACGATGAGGAGGAGAGGTGGGGAATGGTAACGGTGCTACATTCGAAAAAATAAAAGTCAATCAAATTTGATAAGGTTCAAGAAGTAACATTGATAAGAATTTTACCTTCCAAAAAATTTGAGAAAATTGTCACATTTGATTAGAATTTTTTAGAAACCAAACCGAAAAGAATGGATTTTCGTCATAGTTTGAGTGATGAATATGCTTGCTTACATTACCTCATAACACTGGCGGCTCGTACCCACGAAACAGGTGAAGTGCCCGTATCTTTTACTGTACAGCACTTCACCTGTTTCGTGGGCACGAGCCGCCAGTGCCTCATAACAAAATCTTTAGGTCCATTGCTTTCTTCACGAACCGGTAGGCCTTGTTATTATTTTTCTTTTCAGGCAACCACACTACCAACTCAATCTACAATATATTGAGTCTTATTTGAGTAAATATATATATTATTTGGTTTATCAAATATATTGTAAACTATACCTGCCAGCATAGACAAATGAAACAGTATTAGTCAACATGAATTTTAGATATAGACCAACATTGGAAAAATGCGTAGTCAACAAGAAACTGTAAAAATTATTAAAAGTAACAAAAATCCAAATCTAACTTGCATCATATTTTTTCGATACTCGTTGAGCATTAATTTGATCATGATTTTTTCTCCATATTGTATTTCATATGTAGTTTTTGTTCAAAAAATCACACTTTTGACCATCAAAAAAACTCGAAGATTATGATAATCTTTTTATAATAGTGAGTGGATAATTTATCCTTTCGAGAATTCAAAGCAGATTTTATCTATGAATACCAGTTACCAGTAATGGACAATGCAATCTGAGTGGTAGATGACCTTGATGAAGCCACTCTACTTAACTTAATAATGCGTCAGTATAGCATACTATATAGTATGAGAGATTCCATGAATTTTTCAAGAGACTAATGTTACTGCTGGGTAATGCTAATACGATTCCACATCCATTAGGGTTACGTTTATATAATAGAGCACACAGAACATCAAAATACAATTGGGAAAATACCATAATGATCGACAGGGCCTGACTAATGATGACAGTGACGTTCTAGTCAATGGAGTATAAAATATTCAAACACCTGTAGAAATAGTCACGCAAATTGCCTGTAATATTGTGATGACGTATTTGAGTATTGTCCAGTAAAACGTCACGACGAACAGGAACTGGAATATTTTATAAACGTCCAAGCGATATCACTGATTTTTATCAGTTCGATTTCAACACAATATTGGACGTACTTCGCTATGGGGACTCAAAGATCTTCTTGAGGTAGTTGAACAACTGATTTCAACTTATTATTTTATAGAACACGAGTCTTCATTGGCTTTTTGAAGCAGTTGACAGCGCACTGGTAACACGATTTCCTAATTCAAGTATTGAACGTGGAACAGATTTTGACAACAACACATTTATAGGAAACGGTTACCCCGGAGGAGACGAAAATCCATCGGTCCCGACTGCCTCAAAAGGGGTCGCCATCTCTCATCATCATCTCTCTCATTACCCACGCACATGTGGGCATCACCCTAAAAAAATATAAATCCGACCGTGGGTTTGTGATCGATGTATGGAATATATGATAAAATGGTAATCATAATAGAATAATTTATGATAAAAATGAATATATACTGCTGAAGAATTTTCCTATACATATTTCTGATTTATCAAGCACTTCCCCATCATTCTAGTTGTAAAGACGAAAATATTATTTAATGAGAATTATGAAATAATTTCTAGTTCTCATTGAGATACATATTTCAAATATACTTTTTTTTCAAGATCAACTTCAGAAATAGTTCAACTGAAGTCAACTTCAATTGAAAACTATCCCCTCCAACATTCAGTTTCATTCCAAATTTATCTTGTAGCTATGGAATTCAACAATTGAATTATCATGATTCCATTCGCTGTTATAAATTGGAGCCAAATTTCACGCGCTACTCACAATGATTGAAGGTTTTAGTGCATTAGAGTAGCATCACATCCAATCATTTCATACATTTCTTGACGTTGGCTGGCTTTCAAAGTTATGAGCAATGCTGGTTCATCTCGGCACACAATCATGTGATAGAAAGTTTCCTCTTCAACCGAAGAACGTTTCTCGTTCGACGCGTTCTTTTTCTCGCGTCTTCTCGTTCCTTATCCTTTTTCTCCTTTCTCACCTTCCACTTATACTCCGCTATTGTCAAGACCGACCCTTATCTACGGCTGGGGAAAAAATAAAAAAAGCGAAACACGTTACTGCCATGGAATAAGAATGGATGTGAGCTGTTGGAGAGGGAAAAACTAGGAAAGGGTGGGAAAAAGATAGAGAGGAAAAACTGTTAGAGGGAAGAGTGTAAAAGAAAAGTAAGGGAGGTAAGCTCCAATCACACAGCGAACATCCGACCACTATCACACACCATTACTACAAGCACAACCGCCGTGCAATTTATTCGACTGATTTTTCCGATCGAGCAGTCAAGATCAAATACATGGACGTTTGGAATTCATTCCCTTTCATACTAACACAAGGTCAATCAAGAATTCTCAACCCTCTTACTCTTTCTCTCATTCACTCTCTCTTTCTCTCATTCACTCTCTCTTTCTCTCTCGCACACACACAGAGAGGGATTGAAAGAGAGAGATTTCAATCTTTCTATTATCCTTCCAATGTCTCAGAGTCACTCTTACACACTATCTCTTTCGATCTCTCACTCTCTCTCTCTCTCACGCTCTCTCTTTCAACCATTTTCACTGTCTCTGAGTCACTTTCACATTCTCTACATCTTTCTCTCGTACGGTTGAGTGTTAATGGGAGGGATAACCTTGCATATCCTTCTCCATATCCTTCATAAGAATGGACATCTTTGCCCAAACTCGGCCATTTCATGTAGATACATCACAAACATATTATAACAGTAAGAATATTGGATCCTATATATTCGTATTAGTAAGTTCCTTGTATATGACGTATTTCTTATTTGAACCAATCGTGTAATTAGATTTATGTTTAATTTTTAGAATCTAGGATTTAAGATCGTAAATGCTGTACTCTACTTGAATAAAGTGAATAATTTAATCTAATCTCTTTTTTAGCTTATAGTTGTGTATTTCCCCCATAATTTCAATAAAAAATTAATTCATTCACTCCCATCCCTCTCCCTCTGAGACGAGATACCGGAAGGCCTACTGAGTACTGGTGCATATCTCCAGGAATTGAGCCCTGGACATAGCTGATCAAAATTCAGTTTAAATAATGTTAATATTAATGAGGAAATGATGTAATATCTCAATGAGGAAAATGCTATTTTACTATTAATAACTGATTGCAATTCTTCACTGAAAATCACTATTTACCGTAGGCCTACTTTAATTACTTTATTGGAAGCTTCACAATATTTTCCATCACAATCCGACATGATGCTCACTCACGATCTCACAACAGACTATCCAAGTCTGTCCAAGCAAAGAAGACATTTTGGCACGATGGGAGAATGACTCTAGCTCTGTCAATGTTGATTCGAAAATTATACATTTGGTTTCAAATTGTAGGTAACAATCTTCTCTGCAATTTGAAACCACATTTATGGTTTTTGAACCAATATTGACCGAGCTGGAGTTATTTTACCATCTTGCCGGAATGTCTTCATTGCTGCATTGCTGGGATAGTCTACAAGACAGTCTAAGTAGAACGTGGCCTACTGGTGGAAAGTACTTTCCCTGTGTATTGGAAATTTGGTGGAAAGAAACGTCATGGCAATTACTTGCCGCAGGTTGCTTTCCATCTCTACTTTCCCCGTCTATGCTTAACTATCTTAACTTTGGTAATCTTAATAGCTTGTCATAATTTTTCAACCCAAGGCCAAGTGTTAATGGAAAAGATATCCTTGATATCCTTCCCACATATATGTTCAAACTTCGCCTTTTCACTTAGATAACCTACACTCCTAATCCAATTCGCAGAACCTCGAATTAAAATTTGTATAAATTTTGCATCCACTACATCGCTGTTTTTTCGAATTCTTACTTGAAGTTTTTATTTTGTGGAATTAATAGGATAATTTATTCTTAATTTTACTCATTTATATTACAATGTAGAATCTAAGCCGGATTTTTTTACCTATTTGAATAAAGTAATCTCATCTAATCTAATCTTTTTCAATCTTTGACTCTTCCTCTACCCATGTCTCTCTGTCTGACTTTCGCTCTATTACTCTTTCGCACAATCTCTCTTTCAGTTATGATGTCAAGTGAGTGAAAGCGTTATTCAGTTCGGCTCGGAATTTTCTGATGCTCATTTAGGTTCACCCTCTGAATAAACTGATCATTCAAAATAAACTGAGTTCTGATGTGAGAATGCAACCAATGACCGACATCACTTTTAAATCCAATTTTATTTGCACTTGAATAAAAAATTGTTGACACCCGTTCTAGGCCAATGCATCGTTAATAAGAGGGCTGATAATGAGAGATGACGACATCATCAATTTTTTATGCTGAAAAGTAAACTGGAAATTGATGAAAATACTCAATAACAGACGTTTAAAAATCAAAGATTTTTGTCCCTGATTTTCGAAGTGAACATGTATTTAGTTCTATTACAAATTTCAAACATTTATTAATTTTTAAACAGCTATTCACTCATAGCATACAAAAATCATTGATGTTGTTAATGTAACACTAGTTGTGCAAATAATATATGCCATTAGAAAGCAAAAATAATTGGATAAAACATTCAACTGCATTCATACAATTCACCTTCATAAAATTCGAATGCTGTTAATTAAAATCTTTAAATCATCTCAAACACTTTAGAAAAACCAGAGAACGTTTTCACAGACAGATTTTGTATAAGCAAAGAAGACCCTCTGGCAAGATGAAAAATGACTCCAGCTCCGTCAATATTGGTTCAAAAAGTATTGAGTTTGAAACATTCTGATCTACAATTTGAGACCGAATCAATATTTTTTGAACCAATATCGACTGAGCTGGAGTCAATTTCTCATCTTGCCAGAGGGTCTTCTTTGCTTGGACAGACTATATCAGTGAATCGTAAAAAATCGAGAAATTAGTTGGAGTTAGTTTTACCTGTTATGAAGAAAATAGTTGGGGTATTCAACTGTGGGTTTCATCAACAGATCCCTGTTTTAAAAACTAGCTGTTCAGAAGCATAAATAATTCGTGGCGTTGAAAATATTATGGTGAAATAATTATTATTGAAGAGCTTTATCTAGTGGGTGTGGAGTTTGAATGTATTCTACCGAATTCCTGTCAAGTGTATGAAAAGTCAGAGGAAATGTTTGGTGTAGAGAGTGTTTCCCGTGTCTCAGTGAGCTGTAGTTTCGCCCACGTTCAGCCAGAATGATGCTGGCTTGAACAAATAGTGGCACGTACTCTCTCCGACTGAAGCGTCAAAAGATAAATCAGTGAGACAAATAGAAGATCTGCAGTTATTTTTCGCATACTGCCATCCAATTTCCAACGCCCAATATGTCATACATTTCCAATATTTCAGATTGTTTGCTCCTATATAGCGAACCTATTCTACAATATTTGATTCTTCCGCTGTAGTATTGATTCTGTCAGCGCTGTGAACGTGCATAAATCAGTTAGCAACGCAACTTGCTGCACTGCATGTTTAATGCTTAATGTCACTCGTGACTTGTGACTAGTCTCGTTCAATGAAGTTAATTGATGAATGATTGAAACAGCAACTCTGTCACAGCACAGCACACGCTCGAGTAGCGTTTATCGACCATCTATGGGTTAGTGCACGTCTGCCTAAATTGATTCGGGCGCAAATAGAAACAACGGGGCTGACGTAACGCCGGCTTATATACTATTCAACCTCTCACGAAGTTTGTTTTGAGGACGTTTTCTTCTGAACACCGTCTATTGCATATGAGCAGATTAATTATAGATTAATTGAAAGAATGCAATTCGATCACTCACTCTCACACATCTTCTGAATGTCACTGGCGGCTCGTGCCCACGAAATAGGTGAAGTGATGTACAGAAAAAGATACGGGCACTTCACCTGTTTCATGCTGTTCCAATGCTGAATGTAAAAAGTGAAGTGCGGATTTTAGAAGATATTCATTTGAAAAAGTTACATATTTGATAATAGTATCTTCACATCTATTTAAGGTCAGGTGTAAGAGATTACCTATGAATCCAAACTTTGCCTTTGTGAAAATTCAATAAATAAATCATTTAGACTTGTCTCATTAATCGGGCAGCTGATGCAACGCGGGCAGCCCCGCGTACAGAAAGTGTACTTGTTGTCCAACAATTTCTATTTATTATTGTTTCATTCTGGATACATTTATATTTCTAGTTCACTCAACTACAGATATTCATATTCATCATTACAATTTTTGGTAACTCTGTCATGTAGGCTAAACATGAAATGAAGGTCCAGGATCAGTTCATATTGGACAGATTAGAGAGCCGTAGTTTCGAGCTAACTTTTGCTGCCCAATAGTCTACATTTAATCTCTTGAAAACGTCCATGGACACAAATAAATCACATGAATATCCCGTTTTTCGGAAGACACCATAAGTCGTCGGTCCCGACTGCCTAGAAAAGTAGTCGTCATCTCTCATTATCATCCCAGAGGATAATTGGTACAGTGTTTATTTGAGACTTTTTGAGACCAGATTCTTTAAAAATCAGGAAGAAACAATGAACGAGATACATCGTTTTATGTGCACTGGAGAGTGGAGTATGGTTCATCTAATTATAAAATTAAGCTTCGACAACACAACTTCAGGCTACGCTGGGCTGAAAAGTTTGAGATCATTATTAACAAAGAGATTTGCACGTTCTGTCTTGCAAGATCTAATTATTAAGTTTCTACAAAAGAGCTTACTTTTAATTAGCAGGTCTGAAAGAATTCCCTTCTGGAAGCAGCTGTATCATTTACTTATACACTGTCAACTTCAATAATTGTCTTGGTGGACTTCCTTGTATAGTCTGTCTGAGCAAAGAAGACATTCTCGCAATATAAGAAAATAACTACAGCTCGGTCAAAATTGATTCAAAAATTATAATTTCGTCTCATATTGTAGAAAACATTCTGATCTACAATTAGAGACACAATTGATTATTTTTGAACGAATATTGACCGAGCTGGAGTCATTTTCCCATCTTGCCAGAATGTCTTCTTTCCTTGGACAAACTAAACAAACAATGATAACAGCGTATCTCTCTTATTGAGGTAAAGTTCTTCTGAGCGAAATTACTGTGGAAGCTTTTCTTACATTATACCGTTACTTTTCTTTTCCAGAGTGATATCTGCAATGCAATGAAGCTTTGAAAATGACGGTTATTATATGATCATTGAAGTACTTATAAGTATGAGTATAAGTATAGCTGGCTCATTTCGCTAAGAAACATGAATTATAAAATGAATATTATTGTCATCACAACTCTATACTTTAAACTTGGAATAAATGAGGATCAGACATTCAACCACAAGATTGCATTGCATCATAGTAAACTATTTGTTGTAGCCAGTTTGATTCTAGCGGCTTGTTGCTGCTTCCGTAAAGTGTATCGGCTATCTTTTGATTACTTGAATCTAGTTAGTTAGGTGTCTAGGGTACCTTACACTATTTCTTATTCTTATATACACCGAGAACGTTATGAAAATTTGTAGATCTTCAACTGTTAACTGACTTTTCAGCAGTAATGCTCGAACAAATTGTTATTGGGAAAAATTAATCAATGGTCATACAATGAGCAATAATTATAGGTCACAGATAGCTACAGACAGTTTTGAACAAAAATAGCTCCAACCTCTACTGCATTTTACGTTGTTCTTCACCTAATCACCAAAAACCTGCCTTAACAGACCTACTTATTTGATGAGCCGTCAAAAGTTTCTGTGGAATAAAAACAAGTTCAGGGGGCACGCGCGTCAACCTCCTAACAAACAAGTACCTGACCTTACCAATCCTCTTACATCGAGACCAATCTATATCTCGCAACATTCTACATCTGTTCTCTGTGAAGTTGATTTGAGATTGGAGATGGTTTTTTATCGAACAAACCAAAGATTATTAAAGCACAGTTTCCGACTGATATAAAATTTTCAATCACCTATAAGGAAACCGTATCATCATGAGCGAAGATAGGGGTTATATAATTAATGACATATTGAGTCGAACCACCCTTTATAACGTTCATTTTCAAGATTATTTTCAATTTATTCGTGTATGCTAATGAAGCTTAAACTATTGTCCGAATGGAGGACAACAATCTCCGCATTATTGCCTATACATAGTCACTAATATTGGAAGAATTTATCGTCTAGATTAGACTATACTGAAGGCAGACGAGGTGGTAATATGCATTAAGTCTTGAAATGTTCACAGATTATCTTTCGAATAAGGTAAATTCCAAGACAATCAAAATAAATTGTCGTTTTATTCCATGTCAAAGTTCTATGCCTTCAATGATATGCACTTAATTTCTCAATCAGTAGAAATACTAATAATACTTATCATATACTTATCATTTGATTATACTGTACTGTATGATAATACTCATCATACAGATAAGTATTCTTCGCTCTAAAAAATATGAGAAGCTGTCATTTCATTGTTGAGACAATAGATGAAAGCTTTCAAAATGTTCATATCATAATTCTAGAGAAAGTTCTAACCAGGAATTAAAAATTCAACTGAGTTGTGGTCGATATTGTAGAAACGTTCCATGATGAAATAAACACACAGATTTTGTCAATTTTCTACACAACAAATGTGTAGAAAATTGACAAAATCTGTGTGTTTATTTCATCAGGAATTAAAAATTAAAATTGTGATAATTTCTAATTGTATAGAATAACATTTCACTCGTGATTGTACATTTACACATGTAAATTTATATATGGATTGATAAAAAACGTTGACAGACTTAACTACAGTAAGCCTGATAGTTGAAGACATCAGCAAGAAACTTTTATTGCAAGCAATGCATAGTTCAGAAGAATTAAGTTAATTCATGTGACGTCATCAAGATTTTTATCATCTATATTTTTGGGGAATCTTTGGAAGTATTGTGTCAATGAATGTGTCAATCATCAATTGACTTAGATTATTGATGCTGAAAAATATAAATTCCCGAAATCATATTATTGAAGGAAAACAATTAGATAATCAGGCTATTATCATCTTTAAAAATAAGATCTTTATCTTCAGTAATTCCTGGATCCAGCCCTGTGTTCAAAGTGAATAAGTTCCATGAAAAATAATTTGGTTCAATGAAACAGAGTGCATGATAAAGAGCGCAACATCAAATTGATTGCAATTAAATTCCAGATCCACTTAGCTTTTTAGTGTGCTTGAATAATATCATTTAACCTTTTCAAAAGTTCAGAAGCAGTTCAAATTGGAATGGAGAGCATCCTTATTTTCCATGAATTTCCAGACCTACGTCACTACTTCAATTTATAGTGTTGTCATGTATGATTAATTTAACACTTTCAAAATGCATAGTCAACTTATGCCTATATCTCATAAGTTTGGAGATAACATCACTTCATTGTGATGAAACAGACATTTCATGATCAAATTGAAGTGGACAACATGATTCCTATTTCCCATCAACCTGTAGACCAACGTCACTACCAGAAATAGTGTCCATCAAAAATGTTTAAACCGGACCGAAATAAGTTTACGTGGTGTATAAACCCATTCGTAACGCGGAGATATGCCTTCAAAGGTCAGCTGTATTCCAGTCAGCACTTGTAGTAGAAGTGGAGAACTTCAGAAATAGCCTCTTCACGATGATGTCAGTTTGGATTTGTGGCTAAGGGTAGAATACTGTTATGTGTTGAGGCATGTGTGTTTGCAACGTACCGTGTCACATGTTAATGTGACATATAACTGATATTCAATCTCTTTATCAACACTCGAAATAAATTATTTCACGTATCAAACCTTCACGTAATCAAACCTTTTCGGTATTGTATTGAATCAAACTGGCGGCTCGTGTCCACGAAACAAGTGAAGTGCTCCTATCTTTTACAATGAAGCACTTCACCTGTTTCGTGGGCACGAGCCGCCAGTGGTATTGATCATAACCAATCTCAAGATAATTATCTACTTTTGATCAAAATATTTATAAAGATTGAATTTTACACGAGGATTATGAAAATCTTCTATCTCGAAAAACAATAGATCATCCGTACCCCACAAGCCTGTTAAACTGACCAGCGCCAAATCGCCAATTCCAAATAATTATTTATTTCCTTGTTTTCAAGACCTACATAAGCTGTAGCATTATCTTTCATAGTCTGTCCAAGCAAAGACATTCTGGCAAGATAGGAAAATGACTCCAGCTTGGTCAAAATTAATTAAATAATTATTTGAAAGATTTCTGTTAGTTGTTCAATTGTTGTGATCTGCTTATTTTCATTCAGCAGTTATTCGATTCTACCAGTATAGTCTGTCTAAACAAAGAAGACATTCTGGCAAGATGGGAAAATGACTCTATGTAGAATTAGTTCAAAAATTATGAATTTGGTCTCGAATTGTAGGAATCATTCTGCATTCTGCTCTAGATTTCGAGACAAAATTGATGACTTTTGTACCAATAATGACCGAGCTGGAGTAATTTTCCCATATCGCCAAAATGTCTTCCTTGCTTGGACAGACTATACATATGCTCTTATATGCATAGGCGAAGTTTGAAACTATAGCCCTGAACAAAGTAAACATCAAAGTGAACTATGAGTAAGAACTTCTACTTGGGAGAAGTTCAATATAGTAGGCTACCTAAACAGCTGTACATTATTTAGGAGCTGGTTCATTTTGTATCTAAATTCAAAACAAGAAGCTGAATTCTATGTACCTGAATCCAATTAGAAGCTTAATATTTGAGGAAGTTCCAGTATTATTTTGCTTCATGACACATATTTTGAAATACATGCATCATCATCCTGAAATCTTAGAGTCTCAATATTCAGATGAAACTTAACTGTATAATCTAAATTTCCAACTAATTACTGTCTCCATTGTATAATGAAAGCAATGAATTGTATCATTTTTCAACAGTGAATGGATGAAATCAAACACTACTATAGTTAATTAGATTTTTTTTTGAGGGTGATGCCTACATGGGCTTTTGGGCCTGTGCGTGGGTAATGGTAAGTATGATGATGAGAGATGAATGGACCTACCACTTTAGATGGGTTCCGAACCACCGGGAAGCGATTTTTGAGGCTCATAAATTGAATTCAGAGGAGCCAGTCACCAGTACATCTGTGGTGGCAGAGGCAAGTCACCGATAAGAAGCAGAGTATCTCACCGATTGGACGCTCTCTACCAATGGGACAATCGCTTCCAAACCGCTTCCCATGGATTATTACCTCATATTCTTGTGAGATAACTAGCCACATAATTTTCTTCATGATTAGATTCTTGTCTTTTCAATGTTGATATATAAGTTAATCATTTTCATAATTTACTATTGATTGAAATTTTTCAGGTAGAATGGTTTCATTTGAAAGCTGCAGCTTTCGAAAATATGTTTCGAAAATATGCGAGTACTATGAAAATTGGGAAGAAAATTGGGAAATTGGAAAGTTTGACTGACCTCGAAATTGTGCGTAGTCTTTGTGGAAAATGTGTACCGGAATTTATACAGGCGAGTCAAAAGTTCAAACTTTCCGAGAACTGTTGTGAATTCTAAGAAATCTTTATGCTCAAATGGAGAGGAAGCAGAGCTACGTCATTAGCTTATTACATAACCTTTCACATTGAATTAAACATTAAAAACAATGGATAGTCCTATCTCACTCCAATATTCATATTCACGTCAAAGAAATGCCAGTAAATTCTGTCAAAGCTCTCTCATAACAGATCGTATTATTCCTTGAAATCATTTCTAGTGTAATGATTTTCTGTGAAAACAATCATGGTTTGAGTAAAGTTGTGTCAAATTTGGAATTTGGAAATTTGATAATATTTTCAAAATATTCGACGACGAGATTTGACTAAATTTGAATTCCGTTAGTATAGAATCAAATCATATTATTTGATGAATGGATATGAAGGTACTGATTTTCAACACAATTTGTTAGTAGGGATGAGATACAATTCCTGGAAAATGTACAATCAAATATTGACTGAAAATGTTCGTGTAATATTCTGATGAGATTTTGAGATTTGACGGGCAGAATAATCTTCAAGTTTTTACAGTGGATTTAGCAAAAGAAATGGAAGTTTGACGAAATCATTCATTGACTTCCAATAGAAAACGAAATTACTTTAAAAATAGATCTGATTCTGCTGTCATACTTCCGTTTTCCGTAATATCATAAAAATAGATAGCATGGAATAAAGAAGATTCATCTGTTTAAAAAATTTTGAAATATGGCGCATGGCGTGGGATATTCGGCATTTTCATTTGGAGCGCTGATTTTTCCCTTACACTGAAAAAACGGTTTGGTTGGCCCAACCAAATTTATTTGGTTGATTATGATTTGGTTCTTTCAACAATATTATAGTTCCGTTAACGATAATTATAGAGTTGAATATAGCAACATATTTTGTTCAAATTATTTGGTTGACTATAACAAAATTTGGTAAATTGATTGCAACCCGTCATGCAAATTCATCTGGAAGCATTTGATTGCTATGAATGTGCTAAAATTGATTTGCCATTTAGATTTGATGATGTGTTCAAATTTTCAAAATGATATTATTTTTTCTAATGCTACTAGTACTACGTTACAAGTTACTGGATTGTAATATCGACTACTCTCTGCGCAACTATCGATATATTATCAACGTTCTGAAAGTCGATGAAGTTGACCGGTGTCCGTTAAGTATTCTGGCGCCAGACCGATGCATGAAGGCTAGTTGTTGTTCAGGATCTTTGTAGCATTATTATATATATTAGTATTTAATTATCGTATTATTATTTTCTTTGTTTACGTATTCATTCAAAAGTTTATGGGTCCAGAACGATTAGAAGCAGAGTTAGAAGTGCATTTAGTTGGAAAACGTAAAAAATCTAGGCTAACCTATAAATTTCTATCATCAACAACGTGTGTGTGTATGGTTCAAACTCCGATTTTTTTTAATGTTCTAACTTAATGTCAAAAATATTATTGAGTTTTGTGTGTCTTGATTTTGGTTATTAAAATGTCTGGTTGCAATATCAGTTCTCAGTGTAAAAGTGTCTTTTGGAAATTAAAAAATCTAATATTGAAATTGATTGTGATAGTCAAAATCCCAGCATCTTTGAGGTGAGTCAGATAGATCTTTTTATTTCATGCTCAAAATGTGATTATATGATAGCCTATACCAAAATGTATTAACCTATATAAAAATATGGCTCAAATTGGCTCTAGAGTCCACATTCTAGGGGGACAATTTATACATTTTTAGATTGAAAATTTCATTTTGAGTCGATTTCTGGTATAAAAACTTGCAGCCGGGTATCAAATAAGAAAGTTATAGCTCTTCAAAGTTACTAATTTTAGTGTTTCAAGATAGGTTAAATATTTGAATGTGACAATAATTACGTGTAAAAATGATCAAATCTTATGTCAAATAGCACGAAAAATCCATCGAGACCAAAACGAAATCAGTATCATTAGCACTTTTAAAGATATAGATAGCCTATTGCTGATCTCAACATAGTTCTGATTCAATGAGGTTATTAATGGATTATTGAATATTTTGTTGATTCTTTTCTCTATAAACAATCGTTATGATCTATGAATAAAAATAGACACCAAGTCACACGTAACTTACCCTGGTTTCATTATTCAGTACGGTAGACACGAATTATTTTATCAGGCAACTTAATGATAAGATCAGCCTAATGTTTTATTTTGTGTTCAATAAAATATACGATTACAATAACCTGTAATTCTTCAACCACAGAACAATAACATAAATATGACCATCCCACCTTTTGTTGGAGACGTTAAGCCGTCGGTCCAGACTACCTAAAAAGTAGTTGGCATCTCTCATCATCATCCATCCCATTACCCACGCACAAGCCCAAGAGCTCATGTGGGCATCACCCTCCAAAGAATTGATGTATTGTCTCCTCCTCTAAACAATGGCTAGTTCCATGTTACATGTAGGCCTACATATAAGAGTAGGATCCATACATGTAAGAGTAGGTACAGTATCATTCATAGCCTAAAAATTGTTTATAAAAATTCAACTTGAATCTTAAAATTGCTATTAAGTTCATGTCAGTATCCATTTTATTATTATTTAATGGTGTTGTAAATTTTTCAAATAAAATAGAAGTGATTCTTTGATTATTCCCTACAATCAGCTATTGCACCAGTAATAATGATGTGGGCCGGGTAAATACCCAGTGGGTAGGTAAATATAAATTAGGTATTTACCCAAGGCCCGGGTAAATACCCAAAAACTGGGGTATTTAGCTTTTCTATTGAATATAGAGAATATTTAGTTGTCTTTTTGCAATTAATATCCTTCGAGGATAAGAAAATTATGATAAAATTTATTCAACAATTTTTTATATACTTACTACCAAACAGCGTTTTAGTTCTGAGTATGATTGACATAAATACCCAAGTCCTGGGCATTTATGATTCTCTTTGTTTTTGTGATGTTGAATCTTATTGGAAATTGTAAAAAATTGTTTTGAATAATAACTATTATTTAGAGTAAAGAGAGAGAGAGGGTAATTTGATGACCTAGTATCACTTTTTACTTGCAAATCCGTTTTCTAAAAATCATAACATAACAAAATAACATTAGAAGCATGCTCACTATTTTCCTAATGTGGTGCTGTCATAATTTCATTGAGGGAGCATTAAATCAAGTAATTGAAGAAATAATTTTAAGCGAATCTGATAAAAGTTTAAATAAGTAGAGCTTATTGATTTTTAAAAGTATTCTCTGAATTTATTCTAACTTCAAATCGATCATTTTCAGGAGATTAAAATCACTTTTTCGAATCTAAAATTATATCATGTGCTCTATTAAAAACTATCTGTAGGACTACTGGTATCATTGAAAAATATTCTATTCCTCTTTATTAATAAATAGAACATATTATTCACTCAATTTTTAATTACTCAAAATTTTATTATGATTTCTTTCCTGTTACTTGTATTATTCAAGCTAAGTAACGTATGATAAATATTAACAAATAATAATCAGTATTTTCAAGAAAATAGAATCGTCCTTTATCTTTCCAGAGAATTAGGGTCACTTTCAGCCTAAAATTAGCCTATTAACACTTCATCAGAAAAATATCAAGCGAAATTTTATTTTGAGGATTTTTTCCATAAAAACCCTACATCCAGGACACCTGAAAAATATTTCTTACAATGTAAAACTACACAAGCTCTAAGCTTATTCCAATCTATTTCAAGTTACATGTTTGAGTTTAAACCATTTTATGCACTTTTATTGGGTTTCAAAAAATATTTCAATATTATTTTCAATTTGTTCTCATCTAGGCTATTTTGATTTCATTTCATTTAAACCATTAGATGCATGCGCCTTATTTACTATAAGATAGTATATTTATTTACTAGGCCCTTATTGACTAGGCTCGTTAGTGCGCTGGATTGTGTAGGCCTTCAATATTGAAAAATTAGTAAGCCCCATGGGCTAAAGAACTCGAGTCAAACTCTCAAAGTTAACTTATTGCTTGAATTAGGCTACGTGATTATTAAATTTTGAAGTCAAGTCCAGTACTTGATCAAGTTCATTGTTACGTCGGCTGCCGCAAGTGTCAAAATAGGAACCACAAATCATACTATGTAATACGATATTCTTATTTATTAATCCTAAAGGGTCATTCCATGTCAAATTAACACACTTGGAACGAAAACTTTAACTCACCATCTCAGATTTTGCCATTATGCATATATTGTGTATAGCCATCATGAATATATTCATTGATGATTATTAGGAGCAAACACCTTCATTTTATTCTCTATTTATTAAGTATTTCAACTTGTGTGCAAATGAAGTTGAAGAAACTAATGAAACCTTTTTTCAAGTTTGAAAGAACTCGCTGATTATTCTACTAAATATCAGCTGTACTTTCCTCCAAATGGAGCACCTTATGTAGCATTAAGGAACTTAATAATATAGAATATTGAGGGGACAAATGTAATGTATTAAAGTATTAAAGCAATTAAAGTTTCGTTTACAGTGTTTTGAAAACTATTCTCATGAAAATAATCCTTTTCACCTTTCTTTTCAACTATCTCATAGTTTGTTTTAACACCAAAAGGTGTATTAATTTATTAATGCTAAAAATTTAATAATGTAAGACCAACTAAAAATATTGTTTTACAACTAATTTCTATGTTTGCAATAACTCTTGGATTATTTTGAAGATAATAAATTTTGGTTTTATTTAGTTGGAATAACCATATATTATGTTCAAAAAAATTAGTTTTGGTAACTACATAAAATATATTTGGGTTGAACAACTAAAGTTCATTTGTTACAACTAAATGATATGGTAAGTTGAACAAAGATTTGTTTGAAAAGAACGTTTAATTTGGTTGCAATAACCAAGTACTATTCTGAAAATATTAAATTTTGATTGCTGCTAGCAATTGTATTTAGTTCGCTGAACTAAAATAGATTTGTAACAACCAATTATATGGTAAGATTAACATAGAACTTTTGTTTAAACAACCTCTTATTTGGTTTCAACAACCAAATATTACATCAAACATAGTAAAATTTTGGTTACTGCTAACAATAAATTTGGTTTGAACAAGTAAAATTGACTTGTTACAACAAAATTATTTGGTTATTGTAATAACGTGTTTTGGTAATTGTTTATCAAATTTTAGTTGGTTGAAACAAATTGACTCAACCAAAAAATATAGTATGATTTACCAAACTTTGTTTGGGTCTATATCAACTACATTTTTTGGTTGATTCAACAATTTTTTTTTTTAATGAACCAAATCGTTTTTTCAGTGTAAAACTCTATTCCTAGTTAGACAAAATGGATAGACATGTTTAAGAGCGCCCAAACAGCTCTAGATACACTATTTATTTACTTAGGTCTTAGCATAGTCCAAAAATATTTTATTGTTCATATTATACCCATTTTCCAGTTGAATATAAAGAGGTTCACTCCTTCTAGACCTTTTGATGACAGAGATTTCATTCAAATAGCCTACAGTCAATATACGAATCATTTTTTTTTTTTGTTCTAGATTGAATGAAGGATGGCATCAAATTTTCATGAACCTGCTTAATGTATCCTGCTCTTAATTACACCTCATACACTTCATTACAACCAATTTATAACACTTATACACTCATTATATAATAATAACAATAAATCATTTTATTTGTTTCGACAATCGCCATACAAATGAGTTGAGTTGATATATAACATAAAAATTACAAATTTAGAGCGCTAAATTGATTATGTTCAAAAATCAATATTATAGACTATTATCAGAGTATCACATAAATATTTCAACAAAAATGTAACAATAAAATCTTTATATATAAAAGCGAAATGGCACTGATTTATTCATTCATTTATTCATTCATCACCAGAACTAAAAATCCACTGAACCGAATGCGTTCAAATTTGGCAGGCATGTTCAGTTGGACGTTTAGACGCGCGCTAAGAACGGATTTCAAAAACTTTTCAGGAATTCGCTAAATATTTGAGTTTTTCTATAGTTTTTCGGCGTTTTCTTCATTTTTTCGAGAACCAATCGGTAGAAAATGTTGATATTTGGTGTGCAGGTTCAGATTAGGTCTAGAAATGTTGTGTTAAAATATATTTGAATTCCGAGCAGGATTACGCCAGTTATCAGGTTTTCAAAATTGTAGATGTATTGCGGGTTGCATATATTCCGCCTTGATACGACCTTAGTAGTGTAAATTCAATGGTTCAGCGAGATTATAGATAAACTAGTTTGGAAGATATCAAGTTTCAAACTATGTCCGATATACTTCCCAAGGTTACGCTCCATAATAGCGTTTTACTATTTTTCGTAATTTTAGGAGATTTTCTCAGATTTTCCGAGAACAAATTGGCAGAAAATGTTGAAATTTGGTAGACAGGTCCAGATTAGGTCAAAAAATGCTGTGTTCAATAAATTTCGAATCCCTTCTGAACGGAATTTGCAGGCGAGCGAAGCAAGCCTGAGTTTCTCAGCTGACACTGTCAGAGGTTTTACAGGCGAGCGAAGCGAGCCTGTTTGACTTACTTAAACTGCCGATACTGGCTGGAGTCCAGGGGGTGGAACCCCCTGGCTAGACGGAGAAGGCGAGCGAAGCGAGTCTGCCGGCTAGTAAATAAATAAATACTAAAAGGAGCAAAATTTTGTGCAAATTCTATTACAGGAGCTATTACACATAACAATAATAATCAAATTGGGGTTTTTACTGTAGAAATTAACTTTACTCTTCCCAACCTACCTTACCCTATCTCTAATCTAAATCCTTATCTCAAGGTCATTCCGTTTTCGGTTTCTGGTAACTCGGCATTTCTCCTAGTCAGAGCTTTCAAGATATATTCGTATACATTTTTAATTTTTTCATCATTGTAATTAGAAAGAAGAATCATGATTTTATCCGTTTTCTGAATAACATTATTGGTGTATGGTAAAATAAGAGACCTGAAACTTTCGTAAGCAGGACATTCTAAGAGGAAATGTGCTAATGTCTCCATACTAGAATTACATGAGGGGCAGATTTTTTCGACATGAAGTTGATACTTCTTTCTATCTATATAGAAGTAAGTGGATGACACTGATGATGTTCTCAATTGAGATTCACAGCGAATCAATTTTATTGGTAGTTCAAAATCTAGCTGTTCTCCTCTTTTAAAGTTAGGATTAATACGTTAATAGAGAGGGCTTTGGGATGAAAATGCACATTCAATGTCAAGTATCTTAAATAACGGCTAAGAATCCTATCCCTATTGTTTGCTAAGTTGATTCCATCAATTCCATCGTCATTGAAAATACTTTCGAATTGGATAGAATCCAATTCCTTTCGAACATATTCTATCCAGTTACCTTTAAAACCAACTCTTAAAAGAAGGCAATAACAAATGAATGGAAACCGTGACTCTCTCAAGTTTACAATTTTCACTAGCCACGATAAATATCTTTTGAATATTTGAAACCTGAGTTTTGGCCTATTTGTTTCCAACCTGACACACCAACTCGGCGTTGAACGGAGCAGTAGTAGCAGGCGTTTTAAGAAAAACAACTGTGCTATCTCTACTGCTTCTTCACAATTCAAACCCCAAACCTCCGAGCCGTACAGACATGACGGTATTGCAACTGTATCTAATAACTTCATCTTATCTATTCACTTCACTGACCTCACCTTAGATAAAACATCTATCGCCACCGCTGATTCAGTCTTCCCCCTATTATTATTGATCGTCTACACATCTCAGAAAACCCACCAGATGATTGAAATAAAACTCCCAAATAATTATACTGGCTACACATATCTGTTTTATCACCCCCGAGCAGGAAATTAGCTTTATGACTTTTGCTTAAGCGTCCTTTATGGAAAGTCAGAATTTTCGTTTTGTTTGTATTTACCTTTAGACCCACTTCAGAGCTACATTGATCCAAACATTTTAATTTATTTCTTACGTCAGAAATACTATCGGCCAATATAACTATGTCATCAGCGTACTGTAACATTAAAATATCGTTATCACCATCAATATTTAGGCCATGCAACCCTCTCTCCCTGAAAAATTCTTCTATTCCTGACGTGTAGAGAGCGAAGAGCAGTTGACTGGCGGGGTCGCCCTGCAAAACGCCCTTGCTCATTGCTATTGGCTCAGACTCACTACCACTAGAACGATTTTCCACCACTATAGTGAAATAACTGTAAAGGTTTTGGAATACATTGATAACTCTCCTATTAACTCCAAGTCTTCTCAATTTTTGCCAAAGCAGATTGTGGGGGACGAAGTCGGATGCGGACTCATAATCCACGAACAATGCGTACACTTTTCTCTTTTTGTACTCCGTATAATATTTTACTATTGAGTCTAATACAAAAATATTGTCCTCGCATGATCGGCCCTTACGAAATCCTGAATGACTCTCTTCCATTACTCCGCTCTTATCCGCCTATAGCGCTAATATATCTGCTATAATGCAATTAATGCAATTCGCTATAGCCTCTGAAGTTTCTGGGATCTAAAGTACAGCCATTTTCATACAACAAGAAAATTTTAAGCTTCGCCCAATTTATTGGAATACTGCCTGTCTCAAGTACTGTCTCAAGTATAATCTAATCAACATATTATATTTTCCTTCAAGAGCTAAATACTTGAAAAATTCTTATGGAATTCCATCCAAGCCTGGCGAACTTTCATTCTTCTGCCTCCTCAATCTAATCTCCAACTCCAACAAATCTATTCTTCTATCTAAAACTGGATGTTTGACATCAAAGAATACACAGTACTCTCTAATAGAAGATGGTTCGTATTTTTGTTGAAAATATCTAGCCCATTCCTCCAAATTTATACAGTTTTAATCTGTTTCTCTTTTACCCTTGATCATGCAAACTATTCCGAACTTCGTATTAGTAACATTATTGAAATGTTCCTTTATTTTTCATAGAATTGTTTCTTTTTCTGTTCTACTGTATTCTTGTACTCTATTTTCTTGTTCATGAAATTTTTCAATGCGTTTGGAACTGGGTTTCTCTTCTTGTAATCTGTGTATGCTTTACGCAACTCTCTCTTTAAGTCATTGATTGTTCTATTGCAGATTAACCGCTTCTTTTTTCTTCTGGTACTGATGTGCCTGACATTGATGATGATAATGATAGTTCCGACAATTCGTGCTGAAAGAGTTCCTGATGTTGATGACAATAGTGATGATGAGAGTAATAGCGATGATGAAAGCGATAGTGATGACGCTGGAGTTGTTCCTGAACAAAATGAGAGTGATAGTGATGATGATGACAGCAGTGATGATGACGACGACGACGACGGTTCTGGTACTGATGCCTACGTTGATATAACGACTATAAGTGATGATGAGGATTAGAATGGAATAGCTTTTATTGCATTTCGAAAATACATGAATAAATAGTAAATTATAATAAGCAAGCAAGTAACCCTTGGTCAGTGACCATCAGGGTGAGTTGAGTTATTTCATTTTTCCTAGTAAATTCATTAATATCTGGTACCAAGCTCCGCTCTGAAGCTGTCTGCGGCCGAACTGTTGAATTAACACATGAGTTATTGTAAAAAATTCATTAAAAATAATTGATCACCTCTTACAATTTTTTGACAAGAACATGTGTTGTAGACTTGAATGCAACTCCATTTACTCCCGCTAGATAGCGTTGGTCAGCTAACAATAATACAGTACTAGATAAAATGAATAAAATCTTTGATCTAGTCACTGTAAACTATAACAGCCGTTAAACGCAGAACTTGAGACTATTCCTGAAGGAATATTTAATTCTTTTATTAATCCTGCCAGAGAGTTTTCCCGAACATGAGACCTGGTGCAATCTTATTTTACCATCACGGTTATATTACATTTCAAATTTTGAGGGAATCGTGAGAGCCATTTTCTAGATCCGTGGTTATATGAACATACATACATACAGAAATCACTTGCTTATAATATAATATGATAGGATAATTCATACAATGCATGAGGAATCTATCTCTATATAAACGCGAAATTACACTCATTCACTCATTAGCAGAACTAAAAATCTACCGAACCGAATGCGTTAAAATTTGGCAGACACGTTCAGTTGAACCTCTAGACGCGTACTAAGAACCTATTTTTGGAACTTCTTAAGGATACGCCAAATATTTGAATTTTTCTATAGTTAATTTTCTGCGTTTTCTTTAATTTCTCGAGAACCAATTGGTAGAAAATGTTGAAATTTGGTTGGCAGGTTCATATAAGGTCTAGAAATATTGTGTTAAATTTTTTTAGAAATTTGTTCAAGAGGATTTCCACCTCCGGCCTCAGAAGAAGCGATTTTCCTAGATACCTCTGCCTGTACTTTCTGAGAATTGGACACCTTCCAAAGAAATTAGGAATATCCTCTTCTTCTTTCCAATTGCACAATGAGAACAGTTTGATGTTTTGAGTGCAGGAATACTTGTTAAATTGTATGTGTTCATTCCTAGCTTCAAAGCAAGGTAATTAGAATAGAAAGGTATGAGTCATCAGCATCGTAGCCGGGAGGAAACAGTGAATTCTGACGTCATTGGCAACACAGCTGTTTAGCGAACCTAGAAGTTAGGAGCTTCGTCTGCTCCTTGTGCGTTCCAACTTGGTTCCAAACGCTGATGTTGTAAATTGATTTTTCTATGCCTATTTGAAAAACTTTTTGGCAATAGCTATACGGCCCATATTCATATTATTTACATGCAATCTATCTATTGCCAAACTTATTCTCGTAACCTCTTTTCCCATAATGTTTTGGAATAGAAATTTTTGCCTCTTTATTGTCGATATGATGAACTCATTTTCTTGAAATCACCATATAATAACAAGAGTTCATTTTGCTTAATACAATTATATAACCTACAGTTTGAATGCAATTGGGAAAAGATTCCGTACTAATAACAAAAACCACATGTTTGCAAAAAAATGATGCAGTGATAACATAATAGTCTGTTCAAATCAGAGTGCATATTTTCCGTGACGTCAGAAATGATTTCAATCTAATTACTTTGATTGGAACGCACAAGGAGCAAACGATGTTCCTAATTTCTAGGTTTGCTAAACAGCTGTGGTGCCAATGACGTCAAAATTCACTGTTTCCTCCCGGCTACGATGCTGATGACTCATACCTTTCTATTCTAATTACCTTGCTTCAAAGTACCACTTAATTAATTTGAAGTCACAATCCTCTAGCTATCTAATCTAGGCAAGAGTATGACGAATATTCTACTATATAGCTGTCCAACTACAGGTATAAAGATGTAACGCACCTATCTATACTGTCAGCCGTCAACAATTCTCCCTCTCACCCCACGTCAACCGATAAGTTCTATTGCTGCTATTCTTTTTAAAACTGACCAGCAATGTTCGCTACACAAAACTTCATTTCCAAACATGTTTCACTACAGCACAAATCCCCTATCTATGCTTATGCTTAGGCCAAAAACAAAGACATATGGTGGTTTTGCCTTTAAAAGGGCAGTTTTGGCCTCTATGACCAAGAGACATTCTCATGTGTTTGGTCAGCAAATTTTGAGAATCAGGTGACGTATTATCACCTCTCAATAACCCTTGAATCAGGGTATTAAACATAAAATAGTAAAAACATGAAAATCAAGAGACTATCAAACAGATAGCTCAGTCACAATTCTTTCCAGCCACTGTATGGCCTGGTCATCTGCCGTGTGTAGTTCTGCTAGTCCTCCTTCAAAGCCAAATACAGGACAGTTATTCACTATCTGGGACATGGACTGCGTCTCACCACACACACATGATGGATCCTCAGAAAATCTCCACTTAGCCATGCTCTCTGCACATCTTCCAGCAGAGGTCCGAAATCTGTTCAAGGCACACCAATATTTTCTCTTCAGATGTGCTCCTGGCACCTCCGCTGTTGGGTCATCTATAATGTTTCTATTCCTCACATCCGATGCAGACCACCATGACTTCAATTCATCCTCAAAAGCTGGCTCATCTGGCATCCTATCCAGTCTCAAATATTGTCTTGATTTTAGCCTGATAGGACAAATCCCCTGATACTTTGAAAATACACTGACTACAAAAACTGGAACAAGAGTGTTCTTTCAACACTTTTTATCCACTGAACAAACTGCCGTTATTACGAGCACAACCGACCTGCTTCAAGTTTCTCACTCAAATCCAGTGATGACGAAAGATGTCAAATAAAACCATACATAATATTCATTGCAAATCATGTATTTTTCTTCGAAAAGCAATAAGCAGTTGTTTTTTCACAAACCATCATAGACTTAGCCAAAGCCGTCAGTCGAGTCAGTGAATATAAAGTATATATTACGTACACTAGCCAGCAGGCTCGCTTCGCTCGCCTTCTCCGCCTAGCGAAGGGGCTCCGCCCCCTGGACCCCCGATAGTATCAACAGTGTCAGTGAGTCAAACAGGCTCGCTTCGCTCGCCTGCATAACCTCTGTCAGTGTAAGCTGAGAAAAATAGGCTCGCTTCGCTCGCCAGCAATCTTGAACGGAATTCAAAAATATTTCAACACAACATTTCTAGACCTTATCTGAACCCACCTATCAAATATCAAGATTTTCTACCGATTGATTCTCGAAAAAATTGAGAAAACGCCGGAAAACTATAGAAAAACTTAAATATTTGGCGTATCCTTGAAAAGTCCCTAAAATCCGTTCTTAGCGCGTGTCTAAACGTCCAACTGAACATACCTGCCAAATTTGAACGCATTCGGTTCAGTGGATTTTTAGTTCTGGTGATGAATGAATGAATGAATGAATCAGTCAGTCAGTCAGTGCCATTTCGCTTTTATAGATATAGATTGATGAGATTAACTTCTTGCATATTTAAACTTTAGATTAGGTTATATACTTGAATTTGCAGTACGGTAGTGTGCAGTAGAATGAGTTTGGAATTCCCGGCTTGAACTGAGCAGTCAAAATAATAATAACAAAAATATTATTATGAAAGATTATGTTCAATCAACTATAATTATTCTATCAAGTGATATTGATAATGATCGTATTTATATTAGAAAGATGTAAATTTTGCCGAACAACCATAAAAAACCAATATTTCTAAGGCCACTCAAAAATTCGATATTGAAGTTCCAATACCGATTAGGAGTTTCTACATTCCTGGCAATTACGACCGCTTGTGAGCTGGTCGGATCATGACGTCAGGACCTCGGAGGAGGAGCTTAGGTCCGAACACCCATTAGACGGAGTATAGATAATGGATGGACTCTACAAGAAGTTTCAATATAGTATGTATGGTTTTCAGAAGAAAATAAGAGAAAGTTATTACTGTATATCCATATTTTTTAATTTGTTCGAATAAAAAATTGGAAAAAAGTACGTCTCCGGGGCGCCCCCCAGGCCTCGGCGCCCAAGGCGACCGCCTCGGTCGCCTCTCCTACGCGACGGCCATGATACTACACATATACCATACATTATGTACTACACATAATATACTCTTACCTTCTATCACGCTTAGTTGTAAGCTAACAAATGGTAGCTTTAAGTAGTTTTGGTGCAAGGACAATTAAATATTCAATACGCTAGAAGAATCATCCAGTACGGTGAAAGAGAATAGCGAAAGTGGAAGCAGCTCTACTTAACCCTGATTCTTCAAGTCCACTACTTTCAGTTGATGGTCCACACATAATACATCAGGTTCACGGGCATCGGAAACTTCTGAAATCCACCAAGTTTACAAACGCATCATGAATAAATCTTAATCCACAGAATGGACGACAAGGCCCGAAACTTTTTTGTAACTTCAAGAGAATGAGATTCTACATCCATGTTCTGACGTGCACGGTCTTTGATAATTATTCATAACTTTTCAAGTTGGTCATTAAACAAATTTTAAGACTTTTTGTACACAGTCAAGTAGCATGGTTCATTATGTAGTAGTAGCATGGTTGATGTTGGAACACTAAAATTTGGAATTTTTACTTCAAAACTGATAGATATACATTGATACTGCATTACAGATACATTTATTAGGCATATATTGTGATATTTTTGGCGAGACAGAAATATTTCAAAAACCAAAATGGAATCCACTATCATATTTTAATTCAATTTACTATTCATTTTCATTAAAGAGTAGGATATTTCATTAACATTTCTCACCAACTCGATATATTTATTAATACTTGAGCTCAATACCCAAAGTGAGACAAAACCATATACTGTAGTGTAAACCGATATGAACTAGCACTCCATGAAATATTTTTCCTAAATCACATGAATTTGAACAATAGCTTCTCATTCATGTTAAGCTGGTTCATATCTATTGAGGATCAGATCGTAAAGTCTGTCCAAGCAAAGAAGACATTCTAACAAGATGAGAAAATGAGCTCAGCTCATCAGCTCTTTCAATATTCGTTCTGAAACATAAATTTGGTCTCTTATTGTAGACCAGGATGTTTCCTACAATTTGAGATTAAATTTAGAATCTTTGAACCAATATTGACCGAGCTTGAGTCATTTTCCCATCTTGTCAGAATTTCTTTTTTGTTTGGACAGACTATACCTGACGATGGATTCGAATAACTGCTGTATGAAAAGCAGATCATATCAAATAATACAACGAACAGAAATCTGTGAATCAAATCGATAAGTAAATGATTGGCGTTTCTGGTATAATAACAAAATCTGACTCGGATTACCTAAATCCTGTTTCGCAAAGACCGGATCTCAAAAGTTTCCTAGCATCCCCATTCCCCACCCCCCATACGACTCTTCAAATCTGAAAAATCCCTCGGGATAATCCCCCTAGAATGGAAACATGTTCTTCTAGCAGCTCACGTGTATCTAAATTTCATTACAGATTCAGTTGTTGATGCAGGTGTCTCATTCTTTATTATGAGCAGTGAAATGAATTCTTGATTACTAATTAGATTGTGAGATTATCAAATTTCTCTTGAAGATGACATCTATAATATCGTATATACGAACTTTCATATGAAAGATTTTGTATAAGATTATAATATGAATTATATTTGACATAATTTAAAGATTCTCAATATTAAATTCCAATATAAACTATATATTTTATATAATTTAAAAATTCTCTTAATAAGATTCCAAAATAAATCATTTTAGTTGATGCAATTGATACGTATAAGATTCTCATGTCATGTCTATATAAGATTTCAATATAAATTATATGTTTGATAATTTACAGATTCTCATGATTTTTATACTTGAGCGAACCATAAAATTTCAAACTGATAACATTTTTCACCTCAAATCCTTACTGGCAGAACAATGTAGGCATCCAATGTTGAAAAACCTCTCATTCAGGCTACAGCATAACTTCCCCTTCTTGAGTGTTCTCCTTTGAGAAGTCTGTACAGGTACACTACTCTCGCTTCTCATATTTTCAACCCCAATTGTGGAAAAAATTCATGTGGCCTCTTATTGGACCCACCTGGTGTGTGGTATCTACCCTCTTTCTACATAGATTTTATGAGCGTCCATTCATGAAGATCATTTTTCATAGATATTGTTTCCAGTTTGAATTGTGAATTTTCAATGTATCATTGCATTAGTAAAATGATTGACACTTCAGATAGTCACTAGATCTTCTTGGGTTTTGAAAAATCGATAGATGAATTATGGAGGTGAAATGCTAACAATTTCAAGGGAAGATATTAAAAAGTCCCATTACGATTGTTGCGTTAGCAGTTATAGTTCTGCCAAGAACAGGAGAGCCTTTTGCAAGATGGAACCGCGCATGGTAAAAGAGTTGAAAGAATTAAAAGAGTTACACTCTCTTACAAGAGTATAACTGCGCATGCGCAGAACTGAAATTTTCAGGGTGAAATCACTTTAGCCAACCTACCGTTTTTACACTAATCATAATCATATTAATTTCACGAATAAAGATGTTTTTTTATTAATGTATTTATTCAATTATCGAAACATAATATCACAAATCATAACATAATTATGAACTAGAACAGGAGAAATAGTCTGAGCCTGTATTATTTCTTCCTAAATTTGGTTATGTTACAACAATTTTCATTTCGACTACTGTCAGCAGTGAATGGCAGCCATGTTGCCAAAGGCTCTTCTGTGCTTGACACAACTATAGCACAGAGCATAATTTCAATTTATCTAACACGTTGACGTTTATTCCATGTTTACAGTATTTTATTGTTCATGAATTTCTATGTATTATTCATCAACACTGTGCCCACGAAACAGGTGAAGTGCTGTACAGTGAAAGATACGGGCACTTCACCTGTTCCGTGAGTACGAGCCGCCAGTGTCCATCAATTCATATTTTTTTAATCTTCAAACGAATTATCCACATCATATATTACGTTCTTGAGATTATTCAATAAATCGTATTGTAAATATTGTCCAAAACTCAATAATCTCTCTTCATTATAAGGGAAAATGGATCTTCAATGTTGAACAACATGTTGCTACAAGAAACACAATTAATAATTTGAGCCACATTATGTAAGCTCCATGTTTATTATTAATTTGATGACTGAAAAGTTAATTGAACATTCAGTGAATGAAGGTCACACCTCAATTTGGCAAACACGATAAACGACTATAAAACTACACTTTTCTCATTTCATACTGTTCTTCTCTTCTTCTTCTTCTTCTTCTTCTTCTTCTTCTTTTTTCCCCCCAGCTCCTCTTGCAATTCAACAAACTGTTCTCGCTTCTTCTTGTTTATTTATTTTTTCCAACAGGTTTCCCACTCCAGGGCTGGGGTACTGACATTCTGTCTGGAATCAAATAATAATTACGACAGTCCGTCGTAGTTTTGGAAACATCACGCGAATAATTTGCCCTCCACTACATATTATTGTCTGTCCAGGCAAAGAAGACATTCTGGCAAGATGGGAAAATGCCTCCAGCTCGGTCAATATCGGTTTAAAAATTATAAATTTGATTTCAAACTATAGGAAACATTCTGATCTACAATTTGAGACCAAACTTATAATTTTTGAAACTATATTGACTCAGCTCAAGTCATTTCCCCATCTTGCTACAATGTTTTCTTTGCTTAGAGAGACAAATCACTCAAGTTTGAACTCTCTTCATTTGAACGAAGTTCAGTTTGTCGCTATTATGGAGTGACGCTAGGCTGTATCCAAATCACTCACTCCGTTGAAACTCAGCTGACCTACTAACAAACAACCAGGCGTACGTATCACGAAAGAAAGCATACATGATACCTACATTCGTAAAATCAATATATGAAACAAGTAAAAAGGTTGAATGAAATCTAAGAATCCGTTGAATTGAGAACAATGAAAACGTAAAGAATATAAACATTATCGGTGTAATAAATAGAGCATTTAGAGTGAACAGTGAAAGATTGTGAAAAGCTTGAAAAAACCATTAGGCTGGAAGAAATTCAACGGAAAAGCTCCAGCTGTGTAGTGCATATTAAACGGTTACTGAACATGGGTTCTCTACTGGTAGATAAGGAATCCTGAAAGGCCTCTTTGATACGGAAAGCTTTTGTTTTAACGTAGATAAAGTACATCACTCATCATCAACTATACCCTGTCCAAGCAAAGAACACATTCTGGGAAGATGGAAAAATGACTCCAGCTCGGTCAATATTGGTTCAAAAATTATAAATTTGGTCTAAAATTGTAAATCAGAATGTTTTATACAATTTGAAACCAGATTTATGATTCTAAAACCAATATTGACTGAGCTGGAATCATTTTCCCATCTTGCCAGAATGTCTTATTTGCTTGGACAGGCTATACCTTCATTCAGATTGTTCACAAGATTCACTGAATCTCTCACTCCTTTCATTCATTCAACATCACATATCACTACTAGTAAATTACTCTCGATAACATGCTTGGAATCATTATTACTACGCTGCATCATTATCCCATTTACCCTCATCAACGTTTATTAAAGGATTATATCAACCAGTCTTCAATAATCATTCTACATTCAACGTTGAAAGTATAACATTTAATTTAAAACGTTAAAATTTGAAACGAGAATAAATAATTATGACATAATTGAATTATAACATATTGAAATTATTATAATAATTATTGTGGTTATTATAATAATTATTACAATGTAATAATATAACATAGACGAGTATTAGCGTTAAAATTAGAAACGAAAATAAATAATTATGTCATAATTACGTACTATTCAATTATAACATTTAATTTGAAACGTTGAAATTTAGAACGAAAATAAATAATTATGACAATTGTTTATTTTTGTTTTAAATTAAATGTTATAATTAAATAATAATTATTATATGAGTAGAGCATTTGACACTATTTCTCATGATATTTTATTATATAAGCTGAAATATTATGGCTTTGATGAGTTTGCTGTGCAACTTTTTAGAGAATATTTGTCAGGAAGGCACCAGTCAGTATATTTTAATGGATCCTTCTCAACATATTTACCTCTCAAATCAGGGGTACCTCAGGGATCCATCTTAGGACCCACATTGTTTATAATCTATGTAAATGACTTACCTTTAGCTGTAGGAGATGATAGAGTAAAGACATACATGTACGCAGATGATTTGGCAATACAGGTAAAAAATAAATGTGGCAATTTAGTCAAAAATTTTATAGACAATGCCAATATAATAATAGAAGACTGGACAGCAGCCAACTCACTTAGTCTGAATATTACGAAGACTCAAACAATGGATTTTTCTTTGTCTAATTGTTCAGGAAATGAGGGTGTAAAGTTTTTGGGTGTTACATTGGAGTCGAATGTGAAGTTGAACATGCACATTGAAAATATCAGTAAAAAAGTTGCCAGGGGTATATTCATTATAAGGAAATTTAGACCTTTTGTCAATGTTGATGTTCTACTGACTATCTACTTTGCACACATTCAGAGTCACTTGTCATATGGAATAGTTGTTTGGGGACACTCCGCGGAAATGAAGAGACTTATGATCTTACAAAAGCGAGCTGTAAGGTCTATTTTTAATGTTCACTATAGAGTCCACTGTAAACCTTTATTTAGAAAGCTAAAAATATTAACCGTACCATCCCTTTTTATCCTTGAGAGTTTATTATATGTGAAAGGTTCCATGCATGAAATGCAGACAAACAATTATATTCACAATCATGACACCCGACAAAATTCATTGCTTCATAGGAGACAATGTAATTTACAATTGACTCTTAACAGTTTTCATGAATTTGGAATAAAAATTTACAATCTATTACCGAGTGAAGTACGATCAATGGAAAATTTCAAAAAAATAATTAGGCATACGTTATGTGAACTATGTGTGTACCATGTTAGGGAGTTTGTAGAATTCTTGACAAGTGATAACAATGCTATTGATTTATAGAGAGATGTATTATAAAGTTAGTTACCATTCTAATTTGTTTCATAATTGATATTTGATGTTATAATTATTTTTATAATTGTATATGTGCTTGATACTAGACGTTGTTATACAAATTGTATTTTTGTGATGACAATAAATGATTTTGATTGATTTTTTTTTTTTTTTTAATTTACGTTTTAAATTTTAACGTTTGGAATTTAATGTTATATTATTACATTGTAATTATTAATATAGTATACACTTCCCATTCACTAAGCTAACCAATATTTACTCACCTTCTAGCATAAACAGAGTGTTCCAATGAAATGTATACATTTTTGAGTGTTTGTAATCAGGTCTCAATGACATGCGATATAAAGAAGTGTATAAATAGATATTTATTGATTCGTCTGTACATTTTTTACAATCAATATTACTTATTTATTTGTACATCAATGCTTTTCATGTAAGTTATTGAATTTTGATCAGTGTGTTTATTGATCATGCAAATGAATGAATCAACGTAAATAAAAACTTGGCAATAATATACAGTGCACAGCTTGTCATACAGTATTTTATAGGATAAATAAAAACTTGAAAAAATTATATTTGAGGAGCGTCCTACTTAGAACCACTTCCATACATTTCCAAGCAATTCTATGGAACGAGTACTATCGTATGTAGTGCACTTATATCAATGCAAACAATTTTCAATTATTATTTAGTGTATATTTTTTCAGTGTATCCATGAATTCCTGTTTTTTTTATCTCATGTATATCCTATCAATTTTAGTGTTTTCTCAACTGGTTCTCTCAAATGCTCATGTTTGTTAGAAATTCAATATCGTCTAGAGCGGATTTAGCACAAAATTCGATGATTGGATTTGGAATGGGTCAGTTCAGGAAAATGCTCTCCTATGCATATCTATCACCAAATTCAACCGGTGAACAAAATTCTAGTCTGAACTAAATTCCTCTATCAAACACGAACGAGTTTGAAATGATGGAAAACTTTGATTGAAAGATTTTTCCACTGTTGGCAGAATTCAGTGTAACTCGTATTTGAGGTGTATTTTCCTTTGAAATCTGATCAAATAAATCCATATTTTATTCCACTCCAATATTTTCAATTCAGGGGACTCTTTCATGAAGTTTAAGAGGATTATGAATCAAGTTGGGTCATGTCCGACATCATTTCTTTTATTCATATTATAGTAAAAATCGAAGCACCAGTAGATTAAACGAGTTGGTACAAACGTAGTTGATAGAATATGTAAAAATGGTGAAATGAGAAGCCAAAACAACAATGAACAATTCAAGAAAGCCAAAAATATTTCTTTCTGGAGGCGTGTCCTTAGGCTTAACCAATAGCATAGAAGTATATTCGAGTCGGCCACCTGTTGAAAACTACTGTAGGGGGCGTGGCCAGAGACAAAAGATGTTTTTGCTTCCACATCCATTTTCTAGTGAATGAAGCTTTCTGGGGGCGTGGCCTATGGCTCAACCAATAGCAGACAAGTGGCGAGTTGGCCACTTTTTGAATGTCAAAAACTACTGCATTGGCCACGCCGGCCAATGGCTCAACCAATAGCAGATAAGTATTCTTGAGTTGGCCACCTGTTGAATGTTGGAAACCACTGCAGGGAGCCTGGCCAGAGATAAAAGATGTTTTTGCTTCCACTTCCATTTTCTAGTGAATGAAGATTTCTGGGGGCGTGGCCTATGGCTCAACCAATAGCAGACAAGTATTTACGAGTTGGCCACCTGTTGAATGTCGAAGACTACTGCAGGGGGCGTGGCCACAGACAAAAATTGTTTTTGACTATTTAGTATAAGTTCTCCTATATTCCTTTTCTGTAAGTTCCATGATTGAGAGTTCAGGTCCATTTGATAAGTATAAATATTTTTCGTGAGTGTTGGAATTAATTGTATTTTTATTCTGTACTTTTCTTAGATAATAATTTTTCTATTCCTTTGTATGATTTGTAATGTGTAGGAGACATATTTGTGGCTACTTGTTGTCTCCAATTTAAATAAATAAATAACAATTGAAAAATATTTTTTAAATTAAAATTACATCACATCTTTTTAACAGTAACAAATTTGTAAAACTTTCAAATTCGGTACTTTCTTCCTTGTTAGTAAGAATTTCAAATTCGGTAACAGGCGTTCAGTTGATGAATAAGGAGAGATAACAGGTGAGGATTGCGGTTAGCAGTCTATCCAATCATTCAGATTGGATAGAGACGAAAGCCCGTAATCTGGTTGGACGGTTGACCGCTTGGTGACCAATCGCATTCAGCACGAAATCGAAATTACTTCCGGATCATTCTGAATTTCACCTGAAACTGAGCTCTCTTCATGATCATAACACTCATTACCTACGCACAATTCTGTAATTCTATCTCATGGGATTCTATCTCAACTATTATGGAGAAAATCATGAATTTCATAAATTTAGTAAGCTTTTGACAGCTACCTTATACGTTTTTACAAACAACTCATACCTCATTCGCGTTGTTTATTTTGTCTTAAATAAAGTTTGTGAAAGGCTCGCTGCCTTATCCGATTTAAAGAATCAACTTCACCTTATTCATGATGAATAAGTCATCGTGAATAGGATATAATAATCTGCCCAATTTTCATAATTTTTATTCCACGAAATGAATTATTCATTCGAGTTGTGAATAATATTGTACTCAAAAAGTTAATTGATTATAATTATTATCTACGCTGTCTCCACCTACCGGATTGACAAATAGCGTAATCCATCAGCAATAAGACAAGTAGGCTCTCTTCGCTCGCCTGCCACATTCCCCTATAGGCCTACTTATCTTTCACATCCGAACTTTATTCATCTTCTCCAAGTACAAATATAGAGAAATTCTCCTTGGAAGAACGTATGAAATTTGAATTGAATTAACCTTTTCAATACTTCAGCTCAATCGGTGTATCGAGTTGGAGATATTTTGGTAGTTTTGGAGTATTTCAGAAAATTTGCATAGGAAACTTAAAGAATAACTGGAAAACAACCATACCGTCACTGATACCGAAACCCTTCTCAGATTAGGTATTATAGATCAAAATCATTTAAAGCGATTCAAGCTAGATCCTTTTTCTAAATCTTCCTTATCCCTCAGTTAAACCTAGATGCATGATATAGAATGATAGTATGATGCATGTATAGCATGATGCATGATAGTATTTGCGTACTTTCAGTTTCGTTTTTATTAAAAAATCTAAATTGAAAATTCCCGTTTTTGAATCTAGAATTAAAAATTCCAAACACACGAATTGTGGACCCCAAACGAACCTATATAACATATTTTTACATTTTCTGTTCATTATGAAAAAGCTAAGAAAACTCACATAAACGTATCAATGAATAGGATTATGTTTTGTGAGGGTCATGCCCTCATAAACTTTCAGGTGTGTATGTGTATATGTGTGTGTGTGTGTGTGTGTGTGTGTGTGTAATGGGAGGGTGATGGTGAGAGATGACGACTACTGGAAAATTGCTAAGATTAATACAGGCACAGCTTTATTACATGGATTCAAGTGTAATTTAAACGTGAAAATGAGTAAGAGAAGAAACTGAAAATTAAGCAAGACCGAGAAGTAAAGCGAAGGGTTGCTATGAGCGAGCTTTTCGGGGTTGTGGGGGGCCTGAAAACCTTGCAGCCCATTCAAACAACGCAGAACGCATAGGCATGACATAGGGCTGTTATCAATAGCGTTGGGTTGGGGGGAAGGGGTTAAAACTGTGATTGCTGGTGCAAAGCCTTCAACCATGAGCCAGTTATTTGATACTTGAAAACAGGCATACAAGAAGGGAAGGCATTACATTCTTGCGTGCCCCCTTAATAATAGCACACAGAGCCGGCTAAAAACACAACTCTAGCTTTACTGGTCAATAACCAGTGACCTTATCTCACCCTTTAGCTACCGACCGATGCATACATACCCTGTACCCCTCCCCCCCTTGCCACAACCACACCCCTACTCCTACTCGTTCAGTACCCACGCTTACCATTCAATTATTTTCCATGTCAAGCTTGAGCTCAAATTCCTCTAGATTTTTATCAGGTCACTCGAGTAAAATAGTCTATTCAGCGTATACTTCCAAATCAGCTTCAATACTCTACTTCGGCAGGGCCGTCGCGTGGATTGTAGTGCCCCGAGGCAAGAACAACCGCGGCGCCCCCCCCCCCAAACTATCTCTAATATTATTACTTATTTTTTGTCTAGTAGCCTAAGTACAGAAACAAGTAAATACAATGGAATCTTAATAATGATTTGTACTTATTCTGTTCTTCAATTAGAAATCTTTAGTACGAATAGCCTATATGTGGGACCTTGCATTCTATTAACAATCATAATCATAGTCTGATGGGGGAAGAAATATTATGTCAATGCACCTTTGCGTGTGAGACCGAAGCCACTTAATAAACAATAATAGATGACAAAAAAATAATTCTAAGAATACAGAAGCCAATTGGTAAACAAAACTTTTTTGAAGGTGGTTTCTTCAAATAAAAAACTTCTTTATATAATTAATCACAGAACGAGACTTCAGAAATTGTACAAAACAATTCAACACCTTTAGGAGAGACAGGATGTTGATGCGACGATTGCTTACTCATCAATTATTTATTTATTTTACATTCACTTGTTGTTCAAATCTAAAATTGGGGGGAGGGGGAATTTACAATGCCGAGGCGCCCCCCAGGCCACGGCGCCCAAGGCGATTGCCTCGGTCGCCTCGCCCACGCGACGGTCCTGTACTTCGGTCACAGATATTTCGTTCTTATATTGTCAAAAAAAACTATATTAGTAATAAGAAATGCCTGAATGAGTTCTCACTCAATATTCAAGCTTCTTTTTTAAGGTAAGAAATCGGTGAATATATTTCATAATTATCCTGCTCTTAGGCCGGTATAATAATAATAATATTCGTGTAACCTGGTGTCAGGTCTGGTGTCGGAGTTTTCAGGTCGCTCCTGATCAATTTCAGGGCCTCTGAACTCTGACATGACTTAACGACTAGTTTTAGGCATCCGAGACCGACGGCTTAACGTGTCCATCCGAAACACGCCGGTATTACACAAAAACATTTCTTTTATCATAGCTGATCATTTGGAAAGAGATAAGAATAGGATTTCGTATTTTCATCTCTTTCCATATGATCATAGAACTATTATCGTGTGATACCGGCCTTAAATATGATAATTTAAAATCCATTGACCTCATTGACGTTAATCATAATCATCATAATGGTGATTACATGGTTAATATCATACAGTGATTAATTATGATTAGGCCTAAAGCATACAGTTATAATACTTGTATTTCATGAAACGTTTATTGCTATGTGATCTTTGTGATAATTCAACATTGGAAGTATAAAACTTGGACCAAGAAATATTTATTTAAAATATGTTATTGTTATTCTCAATAACTAAGACAACTGAACCCGTGAATGTGGACAGTGTAGAATGTAAGAAGACTTCATTACTGTAATCAATTTTGCCAGCTGTAGATACAAGTGATCTCTACCTCGTAGAATTAATCTTAACTTTTTCCAAAAAACTCCCATGCAGCGTCCTCAACGTAAGGTTGTCCTCAACAATAAGCGATTAAAATACTCACAAATAAAGTACAGTATAATGTACAGTATTGATCTGGCAGTGAAGTATGAGTTTTCCATTAGTATGAGTATGCCATTACCATCAGTATGAGTATGCCATTGCCATCAGTATGAGTATGCCATTGCCATCAGTATGAGTATGCCATTGCCATCAGTATGAGTATGCCATTGCCATCAGTATGAGTATGCCATTGCGATGAGTATGAGTTGCCATTTAGTATGAGGGAATTATGAGTTTGCTATTTTTGAAATTAAATTATATTTTAAATGAAAGGAAATCCTGGGTGAGAAAGGTTATCAAGTTAGGAATTATATTAACAATAATCATCAATGAATAGAAATCATAATTCAAGCTTGAATCCTTAAATTTTCAGAAAACACGGCAATAGTTTCAGAAATACCGACCAAAGTAACATATAACAGCAGACAAACTAATCTCTTCATAGAAAATGTGATTACAGTATTCAAAGTTGAACCGAAAGTTGGAGAATTGTATTTGCCTCGTGGACTGACAAGGAAGAAATTGGAATGTTTTTAAAAAGTTGAAAACTTCCCGGCAATAAAGTTCACGAAAAACTGAATATTGTGGAAATGGCTGAATTGCGTTTCAACTTTTCAATGGAGACATTTTTCCATTAACTAGTACGGATTAGAATACTAATTTATTAAATTGTGAGTGTTTTCTATTACGTTTGAGAATAATCTATTCCTTTTCAGATATGAGTCTCTACTATGAAACTCTACAAGTATGGTATTACTCTACTAGTACTAGTAAGTACTAGATAGTCATATTCTCTACTAGTAGGCCTACTAGTGAGTACTCAATAGTCATATTCTCCACTTGTACTAGTGAGTACTAGATAGTCATACTCTCAACTAGTAGGCCTACTAGTGAGTACTTGATAGTCGTATTCTCTGGTAGTACTAGTAAGTAATAGATAGTCATAATAGAAAAATATTACGAGTAAGTTAACTTCAGCTTTCGCAAAAGTTGATCGCTTATACAAACTCACTCTCTAAAAACATCTTTAGAGCAAGAGAATAATTATTTATTTGTTATTTATAATAATTCTAATTCGACCTTCTCTACTGCAGAAAGTATTGAGCATTTATGCTGATTGGAGTCATCAGACATGTTATATTCTGTTTCATGTAACTTCTTGAAAATTCCGATTTTGTTTTTATAGATTTCCGATAAGCTATAGATTTATATTACCTATCTCTTACGTATTGCGTCAATGCGAATGTTACATCAAATCGAAAAAATGTAATTTAAATATACAAATCGATCAATTAATATTTTATACAATAAATATAAAAACTGTATTTTTGTTTACATTGGTTCAAAATAAAATCAAATTACTTAAATTACAAATTAAATTAAATACAAATTACAGTAAACAGAAATTAAATTAAACAAATTAAATTAAATACAAATTACAGTAAACAGTGTTGATATCATTAAATACGTAAATAGAAGAGTAAATCTGATTGATGGTCTAAATACCTCTAAACAACAAGCACTGGACAAATTGAAGAGTATTTCGAAACTTATTATCCATCAATATTCCAAACAAGATAATGAATTCTGTTTATGATTAAAGGTAGAATAATTGTATCAGAATGACTTTGTAATTGAATTGACAAGCACTCTAGCCTAGTCAAGAAAATTATTACTATTTCAAATCAGTGGTTTATCGACTGAAATTTCTCTTTACCAAACTGTGATTGGCAGCTCTAAAAGCACAGATTCCAGGGATGATCGACGCTTCATACCCTTAATACCCGTTATTATCACCCTGACTGACAGGAATCAATTTCAAACCAGTTAAACAATATAAACACTATAATTGGGTTGAACACATCTGAAGTTGATTCATCATTAAAATAAATAGAATTTCAGAAATAAGTTTCCTCATTTTTTGGGATTTTAGACAAAACAGAACATAGGAAATATTTCATTCTTCAACCCCTAAATTTTATCATAGTGTGTTAAACTGCTTTATTCTGCATAATATTGTGACCTTCATACAGTAGGAACAGTCGATTATCACACATGTGCTTATTTTAAACTAATAATAACATACTGATATCTATAATCAATATTGAACAGATGTAGCCTATGATATCAACTGTTTCCAATCGTGTTTATTTTGAGAGTGAGAGACTGCATTAATTAGTTTTGTAGTTGCTTCATTAGTTATATTTAATAATATAATGTTGATATAAAAATATAATGTTACATTAGTGGTGGATACTGAGTACTTCTAATTTGGTTAAAGAGTTCATACAGTTCTAAACTTTTTGTTTAATCTAGACGCTTTATCAAGTTAAAGCTCTCAACTTCCGATTCATCCATGATTCTTAGGGTTTATTGGCTTATTTGAAGTTCATTTCGAATAAAATTTTTCATGCTATCGTCCTTATTTCAAGATTTTCTTCCTCTCTTCTTCTTTCTCCTTTCTTCTTCTTCTTTCTCCTTTCTTCTTCTGCAATCTCTTTTTCCCGGACATTTTTGTTCCTTTTTTCTACTTCTTTTCCGTCTTCCTTTTTTTAATCTGATACTCCATCCAACTCATTCTTCGACTCAATTTTTTCATAATACTTCCCAACGAAACTCTTTCATTTCCTCCTGAATGTTATTTTCTTCTTCTTTTTTCTTCTTCTACTTTGAAGTGATGGGAGAAAAGTTTTGCGAACCAAGAAAATGAGTTGAAGCAGAAAATTAACAATCATTCCGATAATACAGAATATGATAACTGTAATCATCATCGATGTTAATGACGTTCCCTTCTTCTCCAGTTAACTTTTCTACTTGTGGCTAAAACAATTCGACCGAATAACTTTTGATATCGTGAATAACTTTTGATATCGTTCACTCATCTGGTAAATCGTGAGTAGATTTATCTTCTTCATGCCTGAGCTGCTTTTATGTAATTTTATATTTTTCAATTTATCCAATTAGTTCTTTGGACAACTTCGATCAAAACTCTGAGTTGGATAATTCGAAGAGATAAACTTGAAACGTCAAAGAAGGAATACTTGTGTCGGAAAAAATTAAAAGCATGAGAAAACTATTTATTACTCCTCATCTTTTCTCTTCGAGTGAATCGAAGTAAATAAATAATTATTTATCATTAAAAAGAACTTTGCATTGATTCTCTATTTCTAAATGATTTTGAAAGTTTTATAATCATTATTGAATTTCCTTTGAAGGAGAAGTTTCTAGTTCCTAGTATCTCAATAATAGCTGTTTATCAATTCAATTTAAAGTTGAGTGGGGGCGATAGTGTGAATCTCACCCAAATCTCAGAAATAGCGATCAAAAATAGCAAAATAGACAAAACATGATGCATGTGAAAAATTTGTGTTTAATAGCGATTTTGCGTTTTTTTATCACTATTTCTGAGATTTTGGTAAGATTTACACAATCGCCGTCATTCAACTTTCTCTTTAGAATCCGACTCTCTTCAACTTCCATAAATAAAAAATAGCCTACAAATTTATTATTTCTTATCCAGTGAAAAATTACGTTTTTTAGTATATTTTTCCTATTATCTTAGTAACCGTCAAACTGTTTCCATTGCATTTCTCAGCTAATTTTACATAGGAATAGATAATAATAGAACCTGAGTGACGACCCTAAGAAATTAGAAAAATTTATATATCTTTTAAAATCTAAATTTTTCGCCATTGTTATCCCGGTAACAAAACGTTTTGGGGGTTAATCCCATGGAACATTTCTGTCTACTTGGTGTAAAGAATCAGCCTGAGAAGTATTGCACATTCCTTCTGAAACACCCTATGTAACTCTTTAGGATATTTTTATTAAATGAGAAGTTTTTTGAGTAGTTGTGAATGAATATGATCAAATTTGAATCATTGGCGGCTCGTACCCACGAAACAGGTGAAGTGCCGGTATATTTTACTGTACAGCATTTCACTTGTTTCGTTGGCACGAGCCGCCAGTGATGTGAATATTGAATATTCATCAACCAGTTGGTTATCAAGCAATTATCCACGGTTATTCGAATTAACCCTCAGAAACTCTTCGTGGATGAAAGTTCAAACATAGTTCATCCCAAGTTCAAACATAATTGTAGCTCTAGATCTGTGAGCATTCAGAGTCCAAATCCGGTTTGGTCAATTGAATCTAATCACAGTAGAGAAACTCTGCTGCGCCGGTGATTTTGGATGGCATTCGTATATATAGAATGGCGGCGTATTTCGGTTGCAGCTATTATTGATTTCTGTCAGAAATTATTTCGGTACGAAGTCAACCACCGCACGAAGTCAAACGAGTATGACAGCAGTTATAATTCGAGCGGGAAACGAGGTTTACTCATACACGCGCGCACACGCGCACACACTCACCTCACCATGAGTAAAATTCATCGCTACGGTAGCATTGCTCCAACTTCTGTTCGTTACAATATGAATTTTCATACTGAACTCCAGCGGCTGTAGTTATGAATGGGCGTACAATTCATCATCTCTAATTTCAAATTCTCAGAATATTTTTTATTACATAGGTCATGTTTTTCAACATTCCACATGGAAACACTAGCATTTTATAACATTCACTTCTATCGTGTCAGTAGAATATCAACATTATTGATGTACTTATTGTAACTAAAATAATGTATTCTACCAAGTAGCTTAAATATTAATGTATGAACATTACTGACTCGTAAACGATTGTGACATTCATGATATGGGCAACAACTCTACTCACATGTACATCACCTGAATACACTTTATTCTAAGTTCACCCATCACATTTCAATACCCTCTACAGGTTCACAACTTTCAATACGGTATTGATAAAGTAGTTGAAGATTAAGGAGGGGAAGTGTCATAAAGAAATAAAAAAAGCTTCATTGACATTCTTCACAGAACAAAAGCCTCTCTTACGAGGTAAAAAAGTGTTGGCATTATTTGAATAAGTTCTATTTCCTATCTATTTACTTGAAAAAGTCATAATTAAGTGTAATTAGTAAGGAATAAGTTCGAGATCGAATATAATACAACATGTAGTATGTGACTTCCTCAAAATTAAAGGGAGTAATCTAGGAGAATTGAAAATGTTTATGGATACGATGGAAGATAATAATATTCTTATTATTATTGTCAAAATAGGAGGGAAGAGGGAAACTATCACTCAATCTTTGAACACTGGATCAAGTGGGGTAGAAAGAGAAAAAATCCTTTTTCACTACAACTTCAAAATTTTCACACTTTCCTATCACACTCTCTCTTTCTTCTTTTGATCTCTCTCTCTCTCTCTCTCACCCCCTCTTTCTCTCTCTTCCTTCCTCTCTCTCCTTTTTATCTTTCTCTCTCAAATCCAATTTTCTCGTTTCCTCATTCTTTCTCTCATATTTTCTCCTCCTCCTCTCTAAAACCAAAATCTAAACCTTAGGTCGTACTTAATTCATAACTATATTATAGTGCAGTGTACAATTGCATGTATACACTGAATAACAAAATCTTTCAATTTAACTATAGGTATTCTGATGCTTTTCTAATTAATTTATAACGTTGGCGACATCATTAGACCGAGGTTCATATCCAATAGTACTGTTCGCTCAGTAATTCATTGCGTCCACGAAATACTGCACTACATAAGACTCTTCGTGTATCATAATACCGACGAGTAATAATCTGTCATGTTCCCGAGATATATGCTGCGGGATTACTTGAAATATCCTTCGATATACTGTATCCATATAGGGTGTCTGTAAAAATGAGAATGGATGACATGTTGCAGGATGACACGAGCTCATATAACGACGAGATCCGCTGGCATCTAGCCAACGGTCTCATTTCAACAGAGAAATCACTCGGTTCTCATACCAGTCTTCAATTGACACATTAATCGCCTGCAATATTAATCAACAGTAGCCTAAGTGAGCGATCAACATAATCAGCTCAAACATTATCACCTGAATAATTAATTGAAATTCACACAGTCGGAAAACATTAATCTTGATTTATTTATGGATGGAAATGAGGAATCATTCATCATAATTCAGTTGTGCTTGTTTTATTCGACAAACATTCGATTTGTGGCTTGGACATCATTGTTACTAAAAGTATTGGTTTGAAGCTTCAACAGTTATCAGACCAATAAGAACTTATTTTGAAATAATATCAGCATTGATATCCATGATTCAAAATTCAATAATATCTGATTTATTCATTCATGTCAACAAAAATATTTCAACTCAAAACTAATGATGAGCATTGAGACTCATCGTTTTTATCAATCACCACATGACTCTACCTCAGTAGAATATAGGTATATCATGACGATATTATTATCAAACTACTATAGTCTATTTAAAGATAATTAAGAATTCCTGACACTCACAAAACAGGATTCAACTCACTAGGAACTCTAGTGCCCGGGATTTTCCAAGGACACTCAAAGTTGAGGGTCTCTCAAATTTTAAGTGACACTCAAATATTTGAGGGACCCTCAAATTTTAAAGAATCGTCAATTAACAGCTGACATTTCCTATACTTTCAACATAGGAGGGTTGAGGGGCCCTCAAACCAAATTTGAGGGACCCTCTAATTTTGACGAATGCTCAGATAACCAGCTGACATTTTCTTTAAAAAATTCATAAAAGTAATAAATATGGTTTTTTGTTTACATCTTCTCGTCAGTACGTTGTAAGATCATGCATTCTCCAAATTAGCAAACATTAAAGTATCTTAATTTATTGTTTAAGGGAGAATCTAAGTTCACCGAAATATATCGGAATTCATGCCACAATTTATTTTGTCTTCATTCATTTAAAAAATTACAAAATATCATGCCAACACTCGAAGTAGGCTACTGCTGGATTTTAGGTTATCGCTTTGAACTGATGATAATATTATTTTGTTTACAATATGAGTACCGTATGTAACCAATGAGAATGCAGATTCGCTTCAGAAATTTTTAATAAAATGTCAGCTGTATATCTGAGCATTCGTCAAAATTTGAGGGTCCCTCAACTTTGGTTTGAGGGCCCCTCAACTCTCCTATGTTAAAAGCATAGGAAATGTCAGCTGTTAATTGACGATTCGTCAAAATTTGAGGGTCCCTCAAATATTTGAGTGTCACTTAAAATTTGAGGGTCCCTCAACTTTGAGTGTGCTTGGAAAAACCGGGCATAGGAATGCTAGCATATTTAGCACAGTAAACTAAGCTCATGACATTGAAAGATTTCTTGTCTCCAGTATCACAATCTTCTAAACTGTAATCAGTGGACTTATACATTTTTATGAAGCAGGCCCCCGATTTCAATTAATAATTGATCTCAATTTTAATACGTGAATGCATCTTTGAATTAATGGGTTACAATTTTTTTATTATTCAATTCTTGCAATAATTATTAAAACAAATAGAAAACCTATAATAATGAATCGATTGATGTTTTAAACAAAATGGAAGCTCCTTAATAATTTTATTGATTTAAAATTCTGAAAATACCCAATTCAACTTTTTGAACTGAACCCCTTTTTAAAATTTAACATTAAATTTTATTTGCCATTCTTAGGTTTGTATAGGCCTACTCAATATAATTTAATCCTCTTGGCAGTTCAATAATAATTTTATTTAAAACCATTAGCTGACTCAATTGAAGCACATGCGACCATCTTGGTAAAACCTCTTAGTCTTCTTGGTTAACTTATACTTGGTTTGAACGAAGATAGTGCATACGGACTGTAAACACTTCCACATTGGTTATTTATATTTATGTTTATCATATTTTTATATTAGTAATGTAAAATCTGTTGAAGCGGGTTGAATCAATTTCACTCGTCTCGGACAAAACGTTCATACACTTTAGTCAATTACAGATTGTAGAGAAATGGTGGATTAGGGTTTGTTTGTCCACGAATCGTCCGTAAAACTCTGAAAAAGGCCAAGTTGGCAGAAGGCGAATACACACACGTTACGGACGAGAAAAAACGTTGGCGATTTACTCTGTTTGTCCACTTGTGGGTTACTTGAGCTGATCATACATATCGCTGCTAATCCATTGTTAAACATCGCATCCAGTCGGCTAAATAAATATTTTTCCCTCTCCGATCCAATTTCCAAGCGAGGATCTGTATCGCAATTGGCGTAATCCAACTCGTGAATGAATCGGATCGTTTAGAAAGTTTTCGATGTCTTTTCTATGAAATAAATTTATGAAAGGCGTCCATCCTCATAAAATATGAATCCTTATTATTACAATATTAGCTGTACATAGAATATTATTTGATTTGAGAATAATAGGATGAGACTTTTACAAGGATAAGAGGTTCCAGTTGGAAAATTGGATCGTTTGAAAAGTTGTCGATGTCTTTTCTATGATATAAATTTATCAAATAAATTCATCCTCATAAAATATAAATCCTTTTTATTGAAATATAAGATCTACATAAAATATTATTGGAATTGAGTATAAGAGGATGAGTATGTTACAAGGATAAGAGTTTCCAGTTAAGACACAAGTATTGAATTACACCAGGAATTCACTGTCGGCTCGCGCCGTGGAAAGAGGTGAAGTGTTGTACAATATAAGATACGGGCACTTCACCTGACGAGCCACCAGTGTAGAAATTAACACAATTTTTTTTTTCAATTTTAAACTGTATTCTTTAAAAATGAGATCGAAGGTTTCCTGGATGGAAGAATAATTATTCATAAGCTTAAACTGTGTTTGTGGCTTATAGAATAGTCGAATAGTCTCAAGAAGTGAACCAATTTGACAGCATAAAATATACTCGAAAAAATTAAAAGTGTTTGGATGATGCCCTGTTTATAATTATAATATTGAGGTTTTGTCGAATCTCATTGATAATAATGTTAGCTATCAGTCAATTTCTAATAATAATTGATCATAAAACTAACTAATAATAAAATTTCATTCAAACTTCATTATATTAAGAGTGGTATTAGTGAAGGGCTGTTTGATTTAAAGTAGTTAACTGAAAATGAAATTTGTTAATACTATTTTCACAATGATTATCTTAAATCAGAATTCTGTTGCAATGTATTAACAGTTGGAAACCTTGGCTTATTGCCATGACAGGAGAGTGCCTACAACATAGACCTATCTGCTGCAATCACGTCCATGTCATGCTAGCCTGAATGTTTAATTTGGCCTTCTATTGGTATTGGACTACTAGCTTACTCTCATTTGCTATTAACAAGGGGCGCGTTTGCATACACTAGTAAACACAGGCCTTCTAACCACCCCTTGTGGAATGTGATCAGATGGAATTAAAGCAAATGTTTACTATGTCAACTAGTAACAGCTCTTTTTTAATCCAATCAAAATTAAAGTTGTCTCTGTTCAATTATACTAATCAATGAGAAAGTTAAATTACAGGAGGTTCATCAATTTTATGAGAATTGAAGGTTCTCTGGAAGTTGGAGGAATATTCAATTTCATGAGCATATCAGGCATAGAATTGAATAAAATACTATTCAATAGTAACAGCAGCCCTCGAGATGAAAAATTGTCGTTTTTAAGGATTGTAGAGATTTAAAAAATAAAGATCATAACAAAGCTATAATAGCTCAATATAAATATCAGAATATTTTTTTATACTGTTATTGAGTGAGTTCAATAACAGAAACCGAGCATTATAATTATGTACTATATCAATAATATTAATATTATTATAACACAAATTGCCTACCTCCCCTCTAAACCTTCTTTTCCTTATTTCTCTTTTTCTTTCTTCTTCTTTTTTTCTCTTTTCTATTCTTCTTCCTTTCAGCCAAGTGTATTTACATCGTAAATAATTGCAAATACGGTACTTTATCAGATACTTCCACCAAGAAAACGCAATGACTGATATGATATGTATTTCATAAACACTATTTTTGAAATTTTTTAGGTACTGTATTCGTTTCAGCTCAACACGGCAAAAAATTCATAATCAAGTCATCCACTCATGATATTCGTCACAAATAGTACTCGAAGCAAACACAATACTGTATGTTTATTATGAAAATCCAACTTCTTGACGTTATCAAAATCATTGTTTCTCCCCTCGTGAACTTGACTGGAGAGTCCGAAGATGGCTGAGTAAAGTTCAAGGCCGTCAATAAACAATTCAATGGCTGTCGATCGACCTCATTAGCTTGTTTCATGAAATTCTGAGAGGAAGAAAGAAGATGAGAGAGAGACAAAAGGGATAGAAGAAGAATTAAAAAAGAAAGAATGATAAGCAGAGGAAGAAGAAAAAGAAGTATTAGAAGATGATGACGGTGAAGGAGCTTGAAAATTTCAACGCTTTCTCTATCAAGCGCTAGAAATGGGAAGGAGCTGAATTTACATACACAATTGATGAAGTATTGATATCTGGCCAATGCCAGGGGGTGGATAGAACTACTGACCTTCAGTTGGTCACTACTCTCAATTATTGACAAGCTGGCAATGGCGGCTCGTACCCACGAAACAGGCGAAGTGCTCGTATCTTTTACTGTACAGCACTTCACCTTTTTCGTGGGCACGAGCCGCCAGTGCAAGCTGGAAGCAGTTGAGAATTGTGAACCCTGTGCCCCCACAAATAAAATATGAACATTCTTATTTTCTCCTTCTTCACCTTCTCTTAACCTTCCACCACTCTCTTCTTCTTCTTCTTCTTCTTCTTCTTCTTCTTCTTCTTCTTCTTTTTCTCCATTCATTTGTCATTCCACACCCTCCTTTCACCATCCTACACCTACTGACACCATTCAAGAACAAGTGACACCAATTCTCTAAAGATCCTCAAAGTTTCATAACTGGGGGCTCATATCACTTTAGCAAAGACAGTATAGACTAGCAGATTTTGAATAAGTCAAAACTTGACATTTTCTGTGATTTTCATTTTAAACTTTCAAATATTAGAAAACCAGAACCATTTGTATAAGCTTGGCAGATACTCAAGTGTCACTTTCTAGGCTCGTCAGAAATTGTGAGATCGTTTGAGGGAATAATAGACTTCCCAAAATAATAATAATAATAATAATAATAATAATAATAATAGAATCCCAAAAATCTTCAAATTTATTTTGTAGGATGAAATTTAGTTTCTGATCTTTGCTGAACATTTGAAATTATCATCTTGAACACAAACATTGGCTGAACGAAACAATTTCTGTGTACAGTATATTCTTTTCGAATTCAAGTGTTATAATTCCAATTAGTGTTTTCCACTCACTGTATAAGAAATTTCAGGATAGGAAGAAGCACTTGGCGGATAGAGTGGCACCTTACATAAATAAAATAGTACAGAGTACAATTCTTTATTCAAGCTCAGCATTTAAACTAGATTTATATCAGTTTTTTATTAAAAAAGGTACATTAGGTACTAAGGTTTAAAGGTATTAGAGGTTTAGCTTTAGTAGGTACATTAAGAGAAACAACTTTGTACCTTTTAATTGCAATTTAAATGTTGTGTGATCCTGATTAGATTCTAATTATTAAACTAGATTTATATCAATTTTTTATCAACAAAGGTACATTAGGTACTAAGGTTTAGCTTTAGTAGGTACATTAAGAGAAACAACTTTGTACCTTTCAACTGCAATTTAAATGTTATGTGATCCTAATTAGATTCTAATTATTAGAAGTTCTTATGGGTCTCTCTTGTAAACTAAAACTTAACAGCTCCTCCCCGATTAGCGGCTCATGCGAACGTTACGAAATGGCGATTCAAACAAGAAACACAATAAAATCAATAAATAGTTACAATAACATACGAAATAAATAGAAAATGTTACGTAAGAAGGGAAAAACAACGTAATTCATTCATTCATTCATTCATACATTTTACAGAAACAAGGAAACTTATTGGTTAAGAACACAGACTATTGTCCAAAACGTCTTTATACCAAATTTTGATCAATAAGTTCGAAATTAGGTTTCGAACCCAATTATTATTATTATTATTTTTTTTTTTAAATTACCTAATTTCGAACGAATTATTTTTTCGTAATGTGATGATATCGTAGAAAATGACAAACAAATTATGATAAAACTAGTTAGTGTTGTACTGATTAAAATACATCTGGTCGTTCAAACTAAACTGTGAATTATCTTTTGTTACTCTACTTATTTCTAAAGCTTCTAGAGCATTGAGAATTTCGCCTTTGTTATTAAAATGCAGAAACTCAATATTTTAGTTTCTTTTTTTAATAATTTTTATTGAACACTGGCCACATTTACTGGATGTAGGCCACTTAATTTCCTAGTTCATTTCAAATCTAAAATATGCTGTTTCATTATTCATTATTCATTCTCCTCGACCTTGAACTTGTCCAATGAAACGATTTGCTATCAATCACTGGCTGCTTTTACCCACGAAACAGGTGAAGTGCCCTTAATTTTTACTATGCAGCACTTCACCTGTTTCGTGGACACGAGCCGCCAGTGCTATCAATCTGTTCACCAGAGATTGAAAATTGTGTAGCAAGCGAAAACGGAATCTCGATTTTCAAATAAATCTTTGGTTTGAAAATATCTTGTGTTTTCATTTGAAAAAGGTTTAGTCAGCTGATTCATACGCCAGTTTTGTTGTTGGGAACTCTTCCCATAACCGTTTCTCCATCTACAGCATTGCTGCAATACATGAAGACTCACCTACATATTCGAGATATTGATTTCAGATTCACCCACTCCCAAGGCACAAGCAGGCTGAATGAAATATCTGTTGTCGAAATACCAGGAATACACAAACAATGCGTAGAAAGTTAGCGGGAAATTTATGGCATTGAAGCTGCACTTTCTGAGTTGGCGAAGAAGCTAGAGACTGACTGATGATAACTTATTGGACCAATAGCTCACAGGACTACAACAGAATAGTCTTATCGATTTGTGTCTTGCTATTTGTGTGATTGTGTGGTATAGAGTTTTTCTAAAAGTGTAACACGCTATGTGCATTACTGTAGTCGCTTTTTCCATCTTGTAATAATTGGGAAAGGGGGTCAGGGTCAACCCTCTGCTCCAAATCAAACCCGGCTAATCGATAAGTGATGACAAGTACTACTATACATTCGTTCTGTTTCGTTTTTAATAATCTGTACACAATCTATATTATTAATGCATCTCTTTTTAATTCTCTCACGCTTGGTTGCTCATTCACCGTACTAAACCTTTGTACCAAAATGGTACTACTGAATCAAAATATTTAAATCATTGAACAAATATGTTATTATTCGAATAGGATGGAATTACAGTTTTCAGAATAGACTTATCAATTAAATCAATTCACCATGTAAACATCATCATTCAATACATCATTATCACCTTTGCTTGAAATACTTGCTATCAAGTCACAATTGTAACAATAAATGATAATAATAATAATAAATTATATTATCATTCAATGGAATTCACTCAATCTAGTCAATCACCTGAGAAAAGAAGCGCAGGTATTCGATTGAATTCTACAAATATTGTTGTTCATTTTCATAAGGGTTGTGAGGGAAACTTTCTCAGAATAGGCTACCTGGAATACGTGGATTAACGTGGTTCGACGGGTTAGAACAAACAATTGAAGAGACAAATGAAAAGTTAATTGAATAATTAAACATACTTAGTGGAGATTCAAAGAGATGAATTTTCTCATAAGTATTCTCAATGGTTTGAGCTCTTCTACTAAAGAATCTGTTTTTATTAGTACTATTAATGAGGGGAAATGAAAATATTATTAAACTTTTTATCCCACTCTCATCGCAAACAAAACAAATGGAATTATCTTCCACCATCGAAGAGAAAATTGAGAGGATTAAATTCTTTCGTTATTATTTTTATGATAGCTCTATTTATCCGAGAATTATACATTCAGGATTCAGTGATCACAATATTATTGCTTGTAGAAGAAGTGAGAGAAATAGTGATGAAATATTCACTGGCGGCTCGTACCCACGAAACAGGTGAAGTATCCGTATCTTTTACTATGCATCACTTCACCTGTTTCGTGGGCACGAGCCGCCAGTGGAAATATTCAGGATTCTCAATTAAAACATTCATTTACTTATCAATATTTACGGAGTTTTAAAACTTTTTGATAATATTAATGAACACTGAAGTCATTTAAAAAAATAATTGTGTTTTTCAATCATAATGCATACAACATTTTTATAATTCCATGACTACATGTCACAACAAAGTATTGGTGTAACGGGAACACTGCTGCGATTATGTAGAATTCATTATTGAAGTTTGTGGATTCTGAAGATTCTTATTCTAAAACTATGTATTTTTATTGGATTGACGAAACCCCGTTTCTTATAAAAAATAATTGATTGAAAATCATGACATAATAGAACAACTTATAACTTAAAATCAACTATTATATTAAGTAATTCATATCATAACCTCTACTCGTGATATTCTTATCTAAATTAGGAATGAAGACGTTTTGGATAAATAAATATAGGCTATATATAATTAAGCTGAGTATATATTTAAGAGTTATAAAAAAATAGAAATTAGGGTAGCTCGTTAAAGAAGGTGATAACGCGCCGGCCTGATAACCAAGTGGACCCAGGATCGAGTCTCGACCGGGGTACAATTCTTTGATCACAGCACAATCACATCATCAGTCGTCATCCCTCATCATCATCATCCATCTCGTTGCCCAACTACAAGCCTATATAAGCTCATGTGGGCTTCACCCTCAGAAAACAAACAAGAACTGCGGCAAAAATTAGAATGAATATTTCTGCTTATTGCTGAATTTACTAAATTAATTATAAACCCACAGCCAGAAACTTTAATAATTAGGCTATATTAAATTTGATTCACACGAAAAGCAATCGTTGAAATTGACATTGAAACTTCTAGGTCACTTTTAAAACCATCTCACTAGTTGCATCTTGTTCACACTAAAACAGTTAAACTTGACCCAACGTACAACACTCATACCACTTTCACTTGTTACATCATTATATCAACTCGGAAAATATGGGACGGTATGGATACGGTATTAATTAGCCACGTATGAGTAAAGTTTTTATAGAGAGAAAATTCGAAAATGAACTCTCGATGTTTTGTTGAGTGATTTGTGGGTCAGTATAATGTGGGATATTCGTGGGGCAGGTTGAATTCAATGGAAAGTATCAGCTTCAATGTTGAATGGAATGGGGTGAGTTGGAAAAAGTGAGAAATTATTATTTTAACTCACACACAACTGGTATGAGCGAAAGTGAAACTGTCAACTTGTTCGCTAAAAACATTTTCTGGCTGCTGGAGTACTGAAATTCAATGTCAGTTCCGTGAGAAAAGCAATTACGAACTAACACGCTTCGGAATAAAACATCCTGTCAAGATTCATGAGGAATCAGAACAAAATTCAGTCAAAATTCTATCAGTTTCGTTGATGATTTCATCTCTCACGTTAATTCTGTACCTGAGATTCTGTTTTCACATTTAATTTCGATTTTAATGGATTTCCTCTCATAATCCGTCGATAGTCGATTAATATTCAAATCGTCGAAAAAATCTCTCAAGCCTATCTTTAAAATTCAAGACCTTGTAACTTGAAGACATGATTCAGTACAGTATCTACAGTTCAGTTTCCAAGATAAAGAAAATTTGCAAATAACTTTACCATTAATTTTTTTAGTTAACAATATTGTTTTCGAAATATTAACCCAGTCATACGATGTAGTTTTTAGTTCCAAAATTATATACGAGTCAACATGCTCAAATCTCAGTGGGGAGAGGAATGTTTGCTGATTTTTCCAAGTTGGGTATTTCATTCAAGTCTGATTTGAATGAAGAATTCCTTTAGAAAGTCTGAACTTCAAATCATTCCAAATCGAACTTTAATCAACCAAAATAATCGATCAACTTCAACTCAACCAACTAATCAATCAATTATAACCAAATCAGTGTCATGTTTACATCGAATTCATTTCGTTGTACTAGAGTTTAGAGATTTGGATTCAAGTTCTTTTTCAATTCTTTGCTCGATTGAAGAACGACCGATCCCACATTTGATTGGTTCTAGATGGCCAAAAAAGTAATTCATTGATCTAGATATACAGCTTATTATTGGAATAATATCTAAGAATGTTTTCTATGAAACATACATAATAGATAACATCAATTGACATAATCATCATCGATTAACATAAAAGATGTTAATTCGTTGCACAGTTAATACATGATTCTCTTATTAGTTTCATGCTCGTCCAAGAATAATGTCAATAATCATTCAAGCACTGGCGGTACGTGCCCACGAAACAGGTGAAGTGCCCGTATCTTATACTGTACAGCACTTCACCTGTTTCAAGAAAAGTCTTCCAAATAACTGAGAGATAAAAAATATTTAATTAAATTCGAGTTTGAGTTTTTCAAGCTGAATATTCACTTTCCTTCATACTCGATGAATTTTGAAGAAGGTAAATGTAAGACATTTATTTTCAAATCTTATTATGGTGAATCGCTTTGAAAAATCATATTCAAAAGAGGAGATTAATAAGATTTCAGAGCTGTCATGGTAAAACGAACAAAAATTTGGAGACATTATTCATTTCATGCATGAATGAATAATACATTAATGTATTCCATGTCAAAGAGAAGAGTGAGTGAGTATTTCTTTACTAAGTTCTGTTCGAATTCACAGAGATATTACTCTCCAAAGTTCAAAATAATCTTATAAATTTGTTATGAGTAGTGAACTGGGGATTGGAAACAGCTTTAATGGTTCATGAACGGATTAGTAATTTCTTGAACCTCTTTTAAACTTTGTGGAAATTATAGTAAAGTTGATGTTTGTTGTTAGCTCAATCGCGGTGTTGCTGACGACAGGTAGAAATCTGATAAACTGCTTCATACTTTGAAATTTTGTTACCGCTTAACGGTAAACACATTTTGTTTTGATCAACTTCTAGAAGTAAGTTAATATCAGTAACCATATAATAATATATTCCACTTTGTAATCATTATTGAGGAATATAGAAGTCTTTCTCCCAAGAAGCTATAAGATCCATTATTGATTTTGAGGTTTAGTTTTTTTTAGGTTTTTCCAAATTATGAAATCAGATGTAATCTATTCAATCTATTCTCTTAACTCATTATAACATATCTTTGAGCAGTTGAGAAGGTGATATTGTGGTAGTTATCCATAATAAACGAGAACACAGGATGTTGAAAATCGAGATACCGGTTTCGGTTGTTACACCATTATCAATCTGTGGTAAACTCCTTGTCTTCTCATTTATCATTATAACATAAGCTATTATGAATCAGAGTAAAAAATAGTCTCATTTATATCCCCGCTAGAGCATACATTAAAATGTTCAAATTAGTTTTAATCTTAGAACATGAGGATGATCTCAATTTGCTTCTGATATAACAAAAGAAACATCACACAAAATATTGAATGAAGAAAGATTTATAACGAAAATATTCTTCACGATCTATGATACGCACTCATAAAAATAATGTATAGTGTTGTTCCTAGAGATTTAAACTATCAATTCTATTCCTTAATGTAGATAGTATTTATATCCACAATATTTTTTCCAAGTTTACTATACAGATAATAATATTACTCTATTGCATTAACTTTATAAAACTCACTTTCAAGTTGTATCCTATTTCCCAAATCAAACAGTGATAAAATTTATCAAAGTTTTCTTAAAATTTATCAAAGTTTTCTTAAAATTTATCGAAGTTATAAAGTGAAAAATCATTTCTGGAAATGTATAGGTTCTTCATTTAAGTACGACCAGGGTTCACAAAACTATTCTCCAGTTGATACTACTACGAAATTAATTACTTTCTAAAGCAAACTAGACTTGAAGATATCTCAATAACTCGTGAGGACAGTGTTATCGTCATATCTACCCACAATAATAATCTCCTCAATAAGTTTCAAAGTTTTTTCCTAACTCCAATTTCCTTGGAAATTAATCGAAAGCTCTCCGAAGAAGATTCCAAAGTCCCTTATAATATCCTTCAAAGATTTCATAACCTATGTTAGGTCCATTCCATGCAATATTTTTAGGAAAAAACTTTACAGAAAACTTAGAACTTCTTCATAATTGATTAAAATGACTGTAAAGTCTATTCTTGAGTTCTCAAATTGATTGCTTATACATCTACTCAAGATCCTTCACAGTTATTATTTCATTGACAAAATTTTTTTTTAAGAAGCTACTTCTTGAAAAAAATTAGTTCTGTAAAGTATGTAATAGGTTATTTTTTGAAGTTGACAGGAAGTTTGACATTACTTAAAAACTAGTTTCAAAGTGTATGTAATAGTATTTAAAGTATGTACTTTAAAAGGTGCTTCAAATGATTGCTTATACATCTACTCAAGATCCTTTACAGTTATTATTTCATTGACAAAAAGTTTTTTTAAGAAGCTAATTCTTGAAAATAATTAGTTCTGTAAAGTATGTAATAGGCTACTTTTTAAAGTACTTTAAAGGGTGTGGAGTTGACATAAAGTTTGACATTACTTAAAAACTAGTTTCAAAGTATATGTTATACTATTTAAAGTATGTACTTTGAAGAGTGTGGAGTTGAAAAAAAGTTTGAAATTTCTTAAGAATTAGTTTTAAAGTATATGTAATACTTTTGAAAGTACGTTAAAGTGTGTGAAGTTCGAGTAAAAATGTTGTGAGGTTATGTTTATGTTGGTGGGAATCGGTTTTATTGAGTTTTGTTTTAGTTTTGAAAGTTTTTTAATAGTTGGCGGGTGATGAATACAGTGCGTAAAAAATGTATAAAATGGATAAAGGGGAAGAAAAGTGAGTTTAGGCGGTTACCTGGCCGTGTGACCGAGGAGGATGAGATGGAAGGTGATGGCGGAGGATCGGGAGTGACCGACGCTGACACGGCGGGCAGCGGATAGACGGGATCGCAGCATTCTCGCTCGGGGAACTCGCTGGCCGTCACAAGTGGTAGCACGAGTCCGACCACAGTCAGCAGGACAACGAGTGGCGACGTCGACGGGGCTAGCGTCATTAGGGGAGCGTTTTTCTCAGCCATGCAACAACGCACCACTGTCCCATGTCAGTTAGCGGTGTCAGTTAGTGCGACCGACCGTGTCTAGCTTCAACTCGCGACTGAGTTGCGTCTAGCGCCGTGCTCGTAATAACCCGATGACCCGCAAACACCGACCCACGATCGTTAGAGGCAGCACGTCTAGCGCATGCGCCAGTCAGCGTTTCGACCTTCGCCTTACTACACACGCTGAGCCCACTACTCACCCACTACATATACACCCTCTCACTTCCGTCATCGTTGCATCTCAACCCTCCACTCTTCCATTAACCTTCTAATACCCACCAGTAAAGCGTTCCCCAGTTACTCAATCAACCCCCACTTAGCCCACAATTTATTGGAAGCCGATGATATAAATTTCAGTTTCAAGTTAGGAAATTTTACTAGTTACTATAACTTGAATGATTATAGTTTATTACATTTCTTTTTTCATGGAGAATTCTTATTTTAATCTTCCAAAAATTATACCATGAATTTCACATTGAAAATGGGCTTAAGCTTGGAACATGTCTGTGTAAAAATAATACTTTTGAAGTTTTAAAAAAGGGTATTTGATTTATTTTATTTCGTCTATCAATTATTTCAAATAGTCCTTAGTTTAAAGTTTAATTTTCAATTAATTGTCTGTATTTATTGGAAGCCGATGATATAAAATTCAGTTCCAAGTTACGAAATTTATTTTGAAATTTCTCTCTTGAACAAAATTCGAATTCTTAGTTTGTTACAGTTTCTTTTCTTGGAAAATTCTTATTTCAATCTTCCAAAAATTACACAATATACAATTAATTTTCTGTACGTATTGAAAGCCGATGATATAAATCACAGTATCAAGTTGGAAAATTTTCTTTGAAATTTCTCTCTCAACCAAAACTTAGTGTGATCATTGTTCAACTTGATCATTAGTGTGTAACAGTTTTTTTTTTAATTCTCCTTATTTCAATCTTCCTTCCTTCCTTCAAAATTTGCTTTTCCAAAAATTACACTTCCAAAATTGTCTGTGGTTGTATTGTTGTAGTAATGATATGCAAGCTATTATGATTGTATATGGAAGTTGATGGTAGTCTACAAACAGGGCCGATCTGGCGCTGGTATAGCAACCTGGCGATAGAAATTATAAATTTTTTACGGAAAATGCACCTATATTGTGAATCATAAACATTGCATTTCACGTTTTAAGAATCAAATCACAAGCAAGTCCAAGATTGCAGCCATTTTCACTGCTCTCCCCAACTTTCTTGGCAAAAACATTTGAAATAATTCCGAATTCAGCCAGCAGATGGCAGGAGCAATAGGGTTGCTTGCTTCGACTTCCGTTGGACACGCCTCCAAGCTCCACCTACGTTCTGATTAGCCGACGATATCGGCTCAAAACGTTCTCAAATTCGACCAGTAGATGGCAACAGTTGACGGGTGGTGTTTCAGATTTGACTTTCCTACATGCCCCGCCTGCTCTTTTCCGATTGGTTAACAGTATTTTGTGAGTTCTGCCTTAGAAGATGGCTGCTAGCAAGAAAATGATGGATGGTATATCATTATAATGATGATGATGATGATGATGATGATGATGATAATTCAAGCATACTTCTCTACAGTCACATTTTTCGTCCAATAAAATGACATGTATATAAAGCCCAAATGAAAAATACTTCAAGAATGCTGAATAATCCTAAACATAATTGAACAATGCAGCCTTGTAAAAAATTTATTTATGCAATCTCAATGATTCTATTGAGCAGTTGTCAAGTGCAAGAAAAGTATGTTGTCTTAATAATTATTGCATTCGATGAATGTGAAGTGTAATGCGATGGTGATGTGGAGTATTACTGCAAGCTTTTGGGTCAATAGTCGAGTAAAAATGCATGTTTTTCAAATAATAATTTTTAAAAATTCCGGGGAGGAACCCTGGACCCTCCTCGTGGCTGAGGGGTATTCCATACCCCTCAGACCCTCCAGTATAAGGCCCTCAGTTGATCAACCTCCACGGGGTCTCAACCTTCCCAGACCGGCTCTGGGTACAATGAATTTTCAACAAAGTAATGGGAATAAACAATACAGAAAAATATTTTATACAGCACAGACGAATTGTATGAAGGATTGAGACCTTTTTAAAGTTATGAATATCCCTTGAAAATTCTTTCTCAACAAAAATTTATAGAAAATGCTTGTTGAAGTATGCTTAGTAAGTTCAATTTTCATGAATACGAGCGAATGATGTGTACTGCCATGAAAACAAGGATTGAATTATGTGTAGAATAGTTGCCATTTATAGTTGTAACAAGAAAAATTCCAATTTTTGTAGATAATGTCCTTGAGATGACGACCATTAAAACGTATGAATAGATTCCTGGAAGCGAACAGTGAGATTTGCACGGCAAGTTGAATCACTGCAATGCGAATTTCAGCGATTTCTTAATGAATCCTTGTTTCCAACTCAATAATTATTTTTGAGCATAAAGCGTAGGCTATGTTTTCAAATGGCCCCACAAGAAAAAGTAAAACACAGTGCTTCGACATTCCATGGAAATCTCACTGTTTGCCTCCAGGAATGTATACGTTTGAATGGTCGTCATCTCAAAGACATTGTTCATAAATATTGGCATTTTTCTTATTACAACTATAAATAGCAACTATTCTACTTCACATTTTCAGTAATAAAACTAATGATTACATTTCCTTTATTCACGTACGTGTTACTTCAAAAGTTCCCGTTTTTTATGTCACTCTGTATCATCATCATCATCATCATCATCAATACTATCAATAATATCATCTGTGTTCAAGAACGATAGTTTCAAGCATTTTAAATTATAAATAAGAATAGAAATGATGTATTATAAAATGCATAATATTATAATATTAATAAAGAATGAATTGAAAATAAAAATACGACATAGTCGTGCCAGAAAGGACCAAGGATTGAATGGAGAATTGAGAACTGAAACACGATCTAATTGACAGATTGAGCAGTTTGGGATATTCTAGAATGAATTTGATCGACAAGTGTGGTTTTCGGGACTGATTACTGCAAAGGGCAACCGTGACGTACATCCCTGTCACTTGATTATCGATTCGAACACTAATTGAATAATCGATTAATCGACTAATCCGCATACTACTTCATTGATGAGGACGGGGCGAGTCAAGCTACGGGATGCTTCTAACACATTCGACTCTCGACATAATGTCAGTCTCGAGTATCGAATGGCTACAATGTTTGGCTATTTTGAATACTGGACGTGTAAGATGTCTGACTGGGGGTAATTTCGTCTGAGTCTGAGGGCTGTGTCTGACTAGCCGTCTAGAGGTCCATCTGCACATGCCTGCCAAATTAGAACGCATTCGGTTCGGTAGATGTTCAGTTCTGCTGATGAGTAAATGAATGAGTGCCGTTTCGCTTTTATGTATAGTTTATCAATGAATCTCTAAATATAAAAGCGAAATGGCACTGATTCACTCATTCATTCATTACCAGAACTAAAATTCCACTGAACCAAATGCGTTCAAATTTGGCAGGCATGTTCAGTTGGACGTTTGGACGCGCGCTAAAAATGTATTTTGAAAACTTTTCATGGAGACGCCAAATATTTGGGTTTTTCTATATTTTTCCGGCATTTTCTTGATTTTTCCGAGAACTAATCGTTAGAGAATGTTGATATTTAGTGGGCAGGTTCAGATGACGCCTAGAAATGTTGTGTTGAAATATTTTTATAAACCGTTCAAGATTACACCAGTTATCAGTTTTTTCAAAATTGTTGATGTTTTGCGGGTTGCATATCTTCTGCCTTGATACGACCAATCCTAACTGTGAATTCAATGGTTCAGTGAGATTGTAGATGAACTAATCTGGAAGATATTGAATCAAGTTTCAAACTATGTCCGATATACTTCCCAAGGTTACGCTCAATATTAACGTTTTACTATTTTTGGAGTTTTTCTTAGATTTTTCGAGAACCAATTGGCAGAAAATGTTGAAATTTGGTAAACTGGTCCAGATTCGGTCTAGAAATGCTGTGTTCAAATCTTTCAATACTCTTCCGAGGTTACGCCTGTAATAAAGTTTTCCAATGTTTGGAATCTGCGAAGCGAGCCTGTTTGATTCACTGACACTGCTGATACTGTTGGGGGTCCAGGGGGCGGAACCCCCTGGCTAGGCGGAGAAGGCGAGCGAAGCGAGCCTGCCGGCTAGTAGAAAGATAACGTGAACTTTGCTGGAGTAAGATGAACTTGAAACTGATTTTCAAGTAGAAATTTGTTTTACTTAGATTGTAGTAAACATATCAGTATAAATTAAAGTGGAAAAAGAATGGATGTATGTAACACCATGATAATGTATACTTGAATGGAGTCAATATGAACGTAACGTGACAGGGAAAAATAGTCAACTGTGGGAATACAACAATCAGAAATTGAAGAGAATAGTCACCACAGGAATTAATGAGTTATTAGAGTTTAAACTTTTTGAAGTTTAACACAAGTTTACTAATTGGAATACCGGTACTCACTTTATAACCCACTTGTCAGAATACAATAAGAGACTGTTAAACTAAACATAGTTTCAAGTCAACATCCTTCCAAATTCATTCAATGCAAGTCTTGTATTTGGGTTATGCTTTATCTAAAAATTCTCCAGAGTTCTCAAACTAAACTTCTTCTTCTTCTTCTTCTTCTTCTTCTTCTTCTTCTTCTTCTTCTTCTTCTTCTTCTTCTTCTTCTTCTTCTTCTTCTTCTTCTTCTTCTTCTTCTTCTTCTTCTTCTTCTCCTCCTCCTCCTCCTCCTCCTCCTCCTCCTCCTACTACTCCTCCTCCTCCGCCACCTCCTCCTTCATCCTCTTCTTCTTCTTTGAATCAAGAGCAGTCTATTGAACAGCACAGATAATCAATCCTTCACAGTTGTCAAAGAGTAATGCATTTTTAACGTTGCTCACTTTCATTTCTGATTGTGAATTTTGGATTGGATTCACGATTTGTCCACACACTGTGTCACTGATAACATGAAAGAGTTTCGTGTGTGAACTTTCCATCAATTAACTTGCAACTGTATCAATAACATTGCATACGATGATACTTACAAAAATCGAGCGTGATGTCATTCATCATTGAGAGTTAATGAAAGAGAGTACTTATGAGAAAATGAGAGAAGGCTTTAAGAGAATGAGAACATTACGAGAAGAAAACTGTGAGAGAGCTTTTATGAGTGTGAGTAAATTTTTATAGTCTTCAATCCCTTCTTTACTTGTTTGCTTGTTGGGATTATTGTCATCCACATCCACAGTTCACTAATTAATTCTGTTTCACGTTTGTGCGCATGCGTCAAGTAATAACTACAGCTGTCAAGAATGAGAGAGGAATATTCGAAGAGAGAGTGTGATAGAGAGGGAAAGAGAGTGAGTGGAACACACACCTGCAACATTATGTAAACAATAATGTTGTCTGAGTCAGAGTCAGTCAGTGCAGTAGATATATTCGTAGCCTAGAACGGTTCAACTTGTGATAATACACGTTCTCTTCTGTTTTGGAGATTTGACCAAGTTGAGCAGAGTAAGTACTTATTATGAAACTTTTACAGTTTTATTTTATAGTTTTTTTAATCTGAGAATAAGGTTGAAGAAGGAGAATATTCAAGCCCTTCTAGCACCATACTTTCTGATAACATTAGCTACCGTACTGTTTGTGTTAAGAACACTGTTGAGAACATTTTTGCCCTATACATGGATGTATTATGAAAATCAAATGGTTTTTTATTCATTTTTGAAAATGGGTCGTCCATATCCTCGATGAGATTCCATTAGTTTATAAGTTGTTTGATTCTCCGAATCGATGTTGTAGGCCTACAATTCATTGATTGAAAATAATAGATTAAAGTAGGTTTGTGAAAATTGAAGTGATAACATTTAGAGTGAATTATCTTCTCTCATTTTTAAACACATCAGGATTTTAAAGTAGAAAGAAGATCAATGAGAAATTGCATAGTGGTATCATAACTTGAGGCAAAATAAAAACCATTATAAGACAATAGGAGAAACCCATTTCAAGGTATTGAAAATTAAGATTATCATACGTCAATTATCAATTCATGTTTCCAATTGATTGACTATTTTCAGATTGTAATTTGATTAAAAGTTTGTGGGCTTATTCATTGAAACCGAGTAAATTCCATAGATTGAAATGTCATTGGCTTTTCAAACCAACTAACCAACAACCATAATTATTATTCCCAATTATTACTTTTTGAAACAGATTAACAGTGATTTAAAAATACTCAGTGATTGATAAAAGTTATCAATAGAATGGAGAAATAAATTATAATTTTACAAATGAAATCTCTTCGAAAGAAAAATATTCGAAGCAGTTTTCTATTGTTGATGTTGTTTTTTCAAGTAAGTACCACCTGCTTTCTAAATCAAGGTCCTGACCCTGAGTTTCCTCAACAATTCATTCTTGAACTCATTCCCGTTCTTTCCCATTCAACTTGGATTGAAATACTTCAAACTCATAAACATATTAATTCAATGAAAATTAAAAATATATGAGACAAAAGGAGAAATCCAATTCTCCAAGTTTATTCAAGATTTTGAAAATGAATATTCTTCTAAATTATTATTAATTCATGGATTAAGCTCTCAGCAAAAGGCCTCTCATCATCAATAATGAGATACCTGTATGAGTTCCAACCCGCTATTCAATTTAATTGAGTACCAGTATCACAAACTCGATAGAAAAATACTTCCAATCCCGTGAACCATACTCCTACAAAAAACAAAGACTATACTTTAGATTAGACCTTAACCTAGACTTAATTTCACAACAATAGGACTCAATCGATCTATGAGTTCTTTACCCACTTTTTTATTGCAATATCTCTCATAGTCCAGTCACTTTATACATGAAAAGGGGGGTCTGCTTGCAAAATGTATTGTAGTTCTGTTTTTTAGTATGTTGTTTGGAGACATAAGAGTAGTCTGTAACTAATTTATCACCATAAAATACCTTGTGCTAACTCCGCCATCTTGAAAAAACAACAAAAAATCTGCTCATTTTTTGGTTTTAGCCAAATAACTCGAAAGCTATCCATCGCACAGAAATTATGTTCGCAGATCATTTGAAGAGCATAAAATTATCTACAATTTGAAATATAATTGAGAGAATTTCGATACTTGGGGACCGAGATATCATTCGTCGAGAACGAGCAATTTTCTCAAAAAAGTTGTGAAATTTTGTAGTTGTGAAATAAATTGCTATAAATCTCGAAAACTAAGTATTCCACAGCAAATTTATATGTTGTAGAGAATTTTATTAGCTTCGATTTGAGGTAATAAAATCATCTATTAAATGTATATTTCGCTGAAACATCACGCTGAAGCTGAATTCTGTTGTGTCAGTTTTGTGAGAGATACTGGAGAGATATGGATACGAGGTAGGTTCAGCTGACGTGAACGAGTAACTCTTGAGAAAAAATTCATGAAGCTCTATATTTTGAGCATTTATAAATCTCAATTAGTAATTGAAATAAATTTTATCTAACACAGATTCTTCAAATGTCATTTTCAAAATGAAATACTTATTTAAAAAACGTTTTATTGGTTTAGAAATGTCCACTATTTTATTGCATGATCTCTCAGTATTATTTGATTGTTCTAAAACAAATTTGAAACTATGTAATTTTAAGTTGAAAATTTAAAAAATAATGATAAAAAATAATACTTCTTTCAAAAACGTTTTATTGGTTCAGAAATGCCCACTTTTTTATTGCATAATCTCTCAGTATTATTTGATTGTTCTAAAAAAATTTTGAAACTATGTAATTTTAAGTTGAAAATTTAAAAAATAATGATGAAATATAATACTTCTTTCAAAAACGTTTTATTGGTTCAGAAATGCTCGTTAAGTCACAGCATTATCAAATCTTGAAAGCCAAGTATTCAGATGGGAATCTTATCCTATAGGCAACAGTGGCTGATTTCTGTAACCTGTTCTTTTATCGTTTAAAATTCATGAACATATAACATTAAAAACGAAATAGCATATAGCAAAATAAAACCCTTTAGCCAACAGGAGAAATCCTCTAAGATTTTCAAGGGTTTGAAGTTTTGGTTTGTTTTGTTCAGTTGACCTTTTTTTGTTCCCCTCTGTTCCTGATCAGTGTTGTGATTTTTTCTGTGGTGTCTTATGGGATTGAGTGAATACGAAAATAAAACATACAGGACCTAACAATCACGATCCGTCATCACGTCACCCAGATTGAAGTACGCATACTGCAAAAAGCTTATAACAATTGTAATAAAAAAAAAATGGAACAATAATGTATTGCCTAGAATGGACATCATTCGTGTCCATAATTTGTCCATGAGTTAGCTAGAGCATATAAAATTCAATGATAGCCTACAAGTTTATTTCTGTCCAAAAAACATATTAATTTGAACATCACCAATTTTTTTATGACTAGGTCTATTTCAAAACCGTCAGACTCCCGTGTATGATCCGATATACAGTCTTATCACAATTTTTTCAGTAAAATGTAATTATTTTTCAGTATTATTGCAAAATTGTGTGTGCTTTTTGTGAAAATTTTGAACATATTTTTAAATTTTAAATTTTTTTTTTTTGTGAAAGGAAGAGGGGTTGAATTACCTAAAAATATTCACAAAATCGTTAGTATAGTATTTAACCTAGCATTATTGATAATCAGTCAGTAGATAATTCATCCAGACTTCAATAAACAGATAATTCATAACTCAAATGATAAAATTTTCAGATAACTCTCTAAATTTCAATGGCAAGAAACGGTCATGTTCAGTGAGATATTTTCAATTCGACATACAGACATGACGCCTTCAAAAAATTAATTGTTTATTCAGAGCAGTCTTTGTTCATTCATTGCAAGGAATTGCGTCATAACTTCGTCGATTAAGTCACATGAACAAATTAATGAATTTTCCATATGAGTTTGCCATTTGTTATCTTGATCTAGTCTACAAACCCATTCAAATCATTATCTCCTATTTATAATTAAAGAAGGCTGAGTATTTCACGTACTAAATTGATTGTGAATGGGTTTTAAAAAATGTATTAGATTTGTAATTTGTCAAATACAGTTCTATTATCAGATACTAAGTCATATTGTCAGACAATGTGTCAAGTTTAATTGCATTTTGATGGTTGTAAAGAAATTATGTATATGCAAATTGCAGACTATGAAATTTTCCACTTAACAGAAGATTGATAAGACAGAAGGTCAAAGTATTGTCAATAGGCACCTGAAGATTGAATCGCGGATTCTATATTGCGACTTCATATTTCAACTAATGTTTTCAGAGAGGACAATTATTATAAATCTCATTAAACACTTTCTTATCATTTGCATTTATCTAGAGAGAAATTTTGAGTTTGTAGAGTGTTTTAAGCTGTCAAATCTTGTTTTTCTGTCATTTTCAAAAATGGAGATTTGCAATAGATTTTAACAGAACTTTTCAAAGCTTTCACAATGATCTGATATTAATTCAAATTAGTTGAATTCGAAAAGAACGATTTATCAAAGAGCACATAGGCTACATTAGAAGATTTATAAGATTGAAAAGTTGAAAATTTTACAAGATTTTTGTATCAAGAGTACATATACATTAGAAGATTCAAAATATTAAAGAGTTATAGATTTTACAAAAATTCAGATTTACAAGAGTAGAGAGGACAAGATTTGACAAAAGAACAGCTGTTTATCAAATCTATCTTTATGGTTGGAGCATACGAAAATACAGAACTACTACCATTTGCTAGTATAAATTGCTTAAATATGTTAAAATGCCCTCTTACATCTGAAAGGAAGAAGAGAAATAATACCAGAATCAATTAATTGATCAATTCGATTCAATTCAAATTGAATTGAATTCAAATCAAATGCATCAATTGATTTGAATGTATTGAATTTAATAGTTACCCAGAACTCCGTTTATTTTCAATTTTTTTCTGTTCATGCAAGTAATTCACCACAACACGTTTTCAGGAAAATTTCGTCCTGAAAAGGGGGTGGTAGGTGATGGCATTCATTGATGTGATCGCTAGCGCCATCTAGTAGCAAATGCACGAAGCTAATTAGTTGCAGTCCATGACAAATAGATCTCACTGTATACTGTTATCAATTTTGAGAATGAGCAAGTAAAGGAAAGAATGTCATGGTCATATTTTCCCTATTCTCCGTAGCCTAATTAAACAAATCTTCATCTTTCTATATCTCTATAAATTATATACAAGCGAAATGGCACTGATTCATTCATCACCAGAACTAAAAATCCACTGAACCGAATGCGTTCAAATTTGGCAGGCATGTTCAGTTGGACCTTTCAACTTTTCAAGAATACGCCAAATATTGGAGTTTTTCTACAGTTTTTCGGCGTTTTCTTTATTTTTTCGAGAACTAATCGGTAGAAAATGTTAATATTTGGTTAGCAGGTTCAGATAGGGTCTAAAATTGTTGTGTTGAAATATTTTTGAAATTCGTTCAAGATTTCGCCGGTAAGAAATTTTTTCAAAATTGTAGATGATTGCGGGTTGCATATCATCCGTCTTGATACGACCAATCCTTACTGTGAATTCAATGGTTCAGCGAGAATTTAGATGAACTAAGTTGGAAGATATTGAATCAAGTTTCAAACTATCCTATTTTTAACAAACTATCACTATTTTATCAGGTGAGAGCTGGGAATCTCTTTTTCATGCGAACAGAATAATCTCGGATCCAAGTGTTTTGTATAACAAGTTCTACACAATGACAAATCTATACTTTGAGTAATCATTCCCGCGCAAATTTGTAACAAGCCGGAAATCCCTTGATAAAACTGATGAAGGTTGGATTACTCTAGGTATCCAACTTTTGGTACATCTTGTGCCAGAGCTAGGCAATTACACTCACAATCCAGATTACGTGACTGTCCTGAGAATATGTGGGACAGTACAAAAAAAATTTAAATAGGTGCATTAGACAGGCTGAAATAATATACAATAGTATCAGAATAAGTCAGGCTGATAACAAAACAAGGATGGCTTGGAAAGTAGTTAGAGAAGAGACACAGGAAAAAAAAGGATCTATCAAAAACGATATGCCAATTGAATCCACTTTAAACTCACTTAATAATTTGTTCTTTTTTCAAATATTTGCGACATTGAAACATTGAATATTAGACATAGAAACTTCTAATAATTATTGCAATAGACTGTGAAAAACAAACATCATTTTAGTTTCATTTAATCGGGTGACGGAGCATGAGATAATCACCTTGATAAAGAAAATGAGAGTATCCAGAGCACCTGGTTGGGACGATTTTCCCCCCCTTTTCTTTTAAAAAAAATGTGCTATGCAAATTATTAAACCTCTAACTTGACCAATCTTTGAAACACGGTGTGATTCCTGATATATCAAAATACACTAATGTTCTACCCTTTCCAAAAGAAGGAGATCCCAAGGATTTTAATAACTTTGGACCAGTTGAAATTCTGTCTGTATTCTCAAAGATACACGAGGTAGCTGTTATATCCAAGTTGACCTATTAGCATTGTCTATTAACATTGTCAAACGGATTAATAAAGCATGGAAAAAGATTAAAATTATTCCCAATACATGATGTTATTGTAACGATAACAGAACATAATTAAATGAGAGGTAGTTGGATTAATTAATGTTGGTTGAGGTCATGTTTGTCAGTGATTAATTCAGTATGAGGTCAATAGTTCAACTTAAACCTCGTTCAAGTTGGATATTCTGTATAATATAACATATTATAAATTTTTCCTCTTTTTGTGGGGCTATTATTAGTGTATGTTAGGAAATGAAAATTGCAATCAAAGCATCCTTTTGAGTAGTTTTTTTTTATTCCAACACAACATGTTTCGCACTCATTAAAAGCATTTTCAAGTTTTTATTTATTTAATGAATGCGAAACTTCAGTGGCGTAACATTTTTCTTCCCCCCCCCCACCCCCCGCAAACATATTTTTACGGGCCCCCATAGTGAATTTGATTTATGGATTTTCCTACTACTTCGACCAATAATGTACCTTATTTAATGTATATTGGATTGTTGTTGGAAAAAAGTCTTCTTTTATTTTGATCATTAAAGATTAAAGCTTATGTCACATCTAACAATCAATAAATTATAGCTTGCTAGTTTGATTCCTTCAATTTTGCTAGAAACGAGCAAGGCCCTCGCGTGGTGTTTTGGCGCCCTGTGCGAGATTGGCAGTTGAGATTGGAGTTGGCAGGCGCCAACCCCCCCCCCACCCTCCCCATTATCAGACGGATGCAATCCAACATATTCTAAGCCAAACATGATTCAAGTTGTGATCGCAATGTTGCTTGTGTGGCAAAAAAAGGATTATCGGGACTTTCTTATTCTAATGTATCGTTTTATATTTTTATGTATTCTCATGTATTCAGACATGTAATACGTGATAAGCAAAAGCGTAACAAAAATGAATAAAAAATAAGTATACCTACATTGAGCAAAACTGTAACATTGTACCGTACTTTATCATTGAGAGTACTTAAAAATGATGCTCGGATATTTCTGGTTGGGATAAGTTGGAATGGAAATAGTAGAATGAGTAGAAATGGAAATACTGTGCTAAGTACTGTATTAATTAACAGAAAAAGTTTTAGCGACTTATTGATTATTCATTTTTACTTTCCTTGCCCTACCTACTACCATAGGTAAGGAAAGTATTGCTTTCCAAAAAAAATTGAGGTACCCCGATTTTAGGTTTTCTATCCGTTTCATGGTCCCCTGAGTCCAAAAAAGTGGTTTTTGGGTATTGGTCTGTGTGTGTGTGTGTGTGTATGTGTGTGTGTGTGTATGTGTGTGTGTGTATGTCTGTATACACTATATCTCGATCCCTAATTGACCGATTGACTTGAAATTTGGAACTTGAGGTTCTTATACCATGGGGACCCGACTCTAATAAATTCAAAAAAATTCATCGAAAAATGGCTGAAAAAATGGCGGTTAATATGCAAAAATTGTGTTTTTCTTGGTTTTCTCGAAAACGGCTCTAACGATTTTTTTTTAAACTAATACCCGGAATAGCCCTTTATAAGCCCTATCGACTGCCATAAGTCTCGTTCCTGGCAAAATCGCAGAAGATCCGCAGCATTGTTGAGAAAATGGATTTTGCAATATTTCTATCTCGATTTTCTCAAAAATGTTTGAAACTATTTTCTTCAAACTGACACCCTATATAGTCATTAATAAGCTCAATCAACTGGCATATGTCCCCTTTGTGTAAGATTAGCAGGGGCGCCACCCCAGACTTGAAAAGTAGTTTGTAGATAGGCAACCCGCACTACATGAATCTGTATATAGGCAACCCGCACTACATGGCTCGGTAAGTGGAATTGAGTAAAGCGGGCAGCGTGCTTGCCGTTCGTGTACAAAAATTGTGTCAATGCCATTCCGTCAAACTCGCAATCAAAGCAATCCATATCAGGATTTAAGGAGACAAAAATCACATTTGGAAAAAGTATTGGTGTTTCATAATAAAATATCTGGTACCGAGCTTCGCTCTGAAGCTGCAGCCGAACTGTTGAATCACATAAATATGTTATTGTAAAAAATAAATTCAAAATTGATATGATCACCTCTCACAATTTTTTGACATGAACATGTGTTATAGACTTGAATGTAACTCCATTTACTCCAGCTGGATAGCGTTAGTCAGCTAACAATAACAACCATTATACGTAGTATTTGGGCTTATTCCTTAAGGAATATTCAATTCTTTTATTAATCCGGCCAGAGAGTTTTCCCAGACATGAGACCTGGTGCAATCTTATTTTTTCATCCCGGTTATATTACATTTCTAATTTCAAGGAAATCGTTAGAGCCGTTGTCTAGATCCGTGGTTCCACATACATATATACAGAAACTGCTTGCTTAATATAATAAGATTTTTGGTAAAATACCAGAGGATGATCCATTATCGATTCCACCTCTTTGATCCAATATATTGGAATAGGTACCAAAAAATCTACTTTCATTCAAAATCAAAGTCAATTTGGCTAAAATCTAGCCGAAGCGCCGACAGGCGCGAGTCATCATGGGCTTGTGAAAGTTTCAAATTGCACACACGATTAGCCGAAGCGCTGGCAGGCGCGAGGCGTCATCGGCGAGTGCAAATTTCACTGTTAGTATTGGAAGATGAGCAAGTAATAGCGTAATGAAATTTGCACTCGCTGATGACTAGGTATGGATAATGGATAGCCTACTCGTATTAGGCTAAGCAAATGTGAATGGCAAGGAAAGTTGTGTGAGTGTACCACACCTGATTTTTCAATTATTAATTGATTTATTTGCTTGAAAGCACATAAGGGAGAAAATTATAAATTCTTCACAGGAAAAATATTAGGAATCATCATAAATCTTGAGTTTCACTGAAAATATACTTGTCCTAACAAAAATTGGAAACTTAATAACAAGCAAATTAAGATTGTAGCTATTTTCACCGCCCTCCTCAACTTTCTCGAGAAAACATTCCAAATACGTTAGTTCCGAATTCAGCCAGCAGATGGCAGTAGCAATAGGGTGATTCGCTTCGACTCCTATTAGACACGCCATTAAGCTCCGCCTATGCTAGGCCATGATGACGTAATGGTATCAACCAATGAGAGGGCGTTGTGAGCGTGGACTTTTACTGGCTTGTGATTGGTCGACAGAGTGTGAGGGAGTTGTGAGCCATCAAAAGAATTGAATTTGAGAGGGGCGTTTCTCAGCTTACATTGAGTAGTATGAGGTGGTCAGCCACCAATAGAATTAAATTTAAATGTACGATTCCCAAGCGGCAGCTAGAGCCGCGCGGCTTGAGCTGCCCGGTTCTAGATCCGCTGCTATATACAGTACCGTAGTTAATTCCAAAATTAAATTTGTGCACCAAAAGTTAATTTTATTTGAAGGTTTTCGTACATTTACCACGCACTGAGATATTGAATTTTTGTAAGTTTTATCTTTGCATTAGTTGAAATTTCAATTGTTGACTTACATTACAAATGAATTACATTGGTTTACTACGAATCTTTGGGCAGAATAACAAACATTCAGTAGAGCATGAAAATATTTTATTTAAAAAATAATAATAATACGACAAAACTACTGTAGAACAAGAAAAAGGAATGTAGAGAAGAAAAATGACACGAATGTCTTTCCTTGAATTTTAAAGATCTTCTTGAGATGGAAGAAGCTCATGCTTGAATGGTCTGTTTCAAATCAATTTCTCTAGCCACTTTACTTTCAATACTTAATAAGCTGAGCCCACTAAGTATTTTTTGTGACATGACACTTGGAAGGTTGTTCAATTGGACATTGGACACTTGGACCTTATTCAATTTTAATTTTGAGAATTACTTTCCAGCAGAGCTTCCGTTACTGGTATAGTAAAAAACAAAATGTATGCTATGCATACATCTGGGACATTGCAAGCAATAGAGTAATTCACTGGCGACTCGTGATCACGAAAGAGGTGAACTGCTGTACAGTAAAAGATACGGACACTTCACCTGTTTGGTTGAAACGAGCCGCCAGTGAAGTAATACTAAATTGATAAAAGTTCACTAAGATTTTTCACTGTTTCCTTTTTTGATATTTCTAATAATTATTGTAGACTCCTAAAAAGGGTTTGTAGGCTATACGGAAGCTAGTTTATGGTTGAGAGGATTAACGTGCAAACCATACGTTACTTCTATCCTGGTTGATTATTATTCACCTCTGCTGTATAAATATGAAACTAGCAAACAGCTGGTAGGCCTAAGCCCCTCATAGGTTGTTGAACCATACATACATACATACTAAAAAGGTACATTTATTGCAATTTTTATCATATTGTAGAAGGTTTGGACGCTGATATAAAAATATGAATCAATTTATGTCTCAGGCTGGTCGTACACAAACCATGACAGACCCGAGACTCGAAGACCTGTTTCGCAGCTGTGATAAGAAGGGCACAGGCCTCATTGGTCCGGATGAGTTCAGAGAGCTGTGTGCAGGATTCGACATCGGACCAGCTGATTCGGACGCCATTTTCGAAGACCTCGATCACGACGGCGATGGAAAGATAAGTCTCAATGATTTCGCATGGGGCTTCAGGAACTTTCTGAGTTTGGACTCGGAAAACCGTCGACTGTCGAATGAAGTTGCCCAGGATGAATCGCGGTTTACTGCGATGCGTAGGCAGTCCGAAGCACATGTGGCCTGGGGACACCTGGTCGCTGGAGTTGGAGAAGCCAACATCGACAAGTTCCTCAACAACAGGTGATTTATTCCACTTTATCCCACGTTGACCGGTTATATCAAGTTAATTCCTGTTATTATATCAGTTTATATTAGTTTATAAGTTTAATACTGTATATCAACGGTTATAAACACAACCATTGTTCGTCCATTTCTATAATCGCAAAAACAAAGTTTGTACTTGGGGGGAAACTTCAATATCACTGTTAAAATGTTCTAATGTACAAAATTAGTTCATATTCATTAGGATAACATCCAAATAAATAGTTCGAACTTTATTTAGGACATATTCTTACAAATTAATTAGGAATCAAACCATGTATGACATACTAAATGTGCGTGCAATAGAGATCAGGGTATTATTGGACATACAACAAGATGCGAAACAATTACCAGAGAGAGTGGATTCAGTACTTTCCTGCACAATCATCACAAGTCCCTATTGTGATTTCCCTTTAGTAATATGGACATTCGATCTGAAAGATGAAGTTCTCAAGAATCCAAAGATATGAATATGTCAAAAGTGGACATACAATTTTTGTGCTTATAACAATATTATAGTCTGGTCGAGCTAAGAAGACATTCTGGCAAGATGAAAAAAGTGAGTCTACCTCGGTCAACCCCTGTTATTCTATCAGTTTATATGAATAACTTCAATATATAATCTGGTCGAGCAAAGAAGACATTCTGGCAAGATGGGAGAATGACTCCAGCTCGATCAATACATATGATTTTAAATTGTAAAAAAAAATGTTTTCTAAAATTTCGGACTAAATTTATAATTTTTGAAAGAATATTGATCAAGGTGGAATCATTTTCCCATCTTGCCAGAATGTCTTCTTTGCTCGACCAGACTACTTCAACTTCATAAACATGGTGGCTACTTTATCTCGATTCATTTTATGAACTTTTCAGAAGTCAAACGGCTGAAATTCTACGATAATGATAAATTAGTCTATGAATACTTGATGAAATTTTGATCAAATAAAATATCTCTTTAGAATGATATCATCAAAAGTCGTAAGCAATGAGATGCCATCGTTTCCAAGTGGTTGAGTTCAGTATTGGATTCTACGCTATTAGCTCATAAGGGTTTTCAGACTTAAGCTGAAGATGAATACAACATTGAATTAAATTTTATGGATAACTTTTATCCAAGGTTAATCATCACCTAAAGATAGTTCCTTAACTGAAGGGACTTCTGGTCGATAACATGTTATTTAATTTCTATAACAAAATATAAAATATTTCAATTTAACGAAAATTTGTCAAATAGCTCCCATTTATGTAGCCTAGTAGTTTTGTTCACACTCTCATCATTCTGTAATCTATAACAAGCGAAATCATTCAGTAATCATGCAAATCAAGCGGATTGTTCAACTAACGAGTTTTTGCGGAATATCGGCTACGAGTAGTGCTTTAATAGATTAGACTACACATTCAAATTACTATTTGATTCGAATGTGAATCAAAAGTATCATCTATATCTATGTAAGCGAAATGGCACTGACTGACTGATTCATTCACTGACTGATTCATTCATCACCAGAACTCAAAATCCACTGAAGCGAATGCGTTCAAATTTGGCAGGCATGTTCAGTTGGACGTTTAGACGCGCGCTACGAAAGGATTTTAAAAACTTTTCAAAGATACGCCAAATATTTTAGTTTTTCTAGAGTTTTTCGTCGTTTTCCTCATTTTTATCGAGAACCAATCGGTAGAAAATGTCGAAATTTGGTGAACAGGTCCAGATTAGGTCTAGAAATTCTGTGTTCAATAATTTTTGAATCCCTCCTGAACGGAATTTGCAGACGAGCGAAGCGAGCCTGTTTGTCTCACTGACATTGCTGATACTGGCGGGGGTCCAGGGGGCGGGGCCACCTGGCCCGGCGGAGAAGGCGAGCGAGGCGAGCCTGCCGGCTAGTTTAAGTATAACAAAATCTTTCTAAGCAAACTCACAGACTGAATTCATTAAGAAATAATAATTATTATTCAATATTGAAGCTGAATAATATTATGAACGGTAACAAATACTATGTTCTATGAATATCAATGATCCACAAGATGTCTACAATACCTACCTTAATGAAAATGATGCCTACAATAATAATAAAAAATGTATCTTTATAACATACGGTGTTGTACCAGGTCCTATTAGGTAACTCTTGATTGAGTTTTATCTTTATTTTACGTGTGACCAGCTGATTAAAATGAATTAAATTTTATCCCAAACACGGCAATGTGGAAACAGAGTTGGCTGGAAATTATTTAATCAATAAATTATTATTTAGCTGCTGGCTTCAATCTAACTCTTACGAGACTCATTTTTGAAATCTATTGGAAATATATAGTACGGAAAAATCAGCTGCTCCTCGGAAAATGAATTTAAAAATTTACTTCCATGACCTTCAACGAGTTGTCTCCGGAATTTGGCCTCATGAAATCGATTCCATCAAAATCTTTAAAAAATGTGTTGTCGAGACACATTGGAGATAAATAAATAAATAAATAAAAATGACAGAAACTGCTTATCTCTCTTTAAAGTAGGTTGGTTATTAACCCAAACACACAAAAGAGTTCAATTATTCAAAATCAAAGTTGATTAATTGAACATTTTGATAAATACAGTAGCCCTGAGAAAAATTTAGTAGGCTATACAGAAGAGTGTATTCAGGGCTATAGACAGACTGGTTTTTTCGGGACATTTGCCCGGGGCCCGGGCCCATAAATTGTTGGCAGGGACCCGAAAAAATTATAATCAATGGTAAAGTGATCCATCTTAGCATTAAATTATTAAAGTTAATGTAAAAAAATATATAATCAATGGTAAAGTGATCCATTTCAGCATTACTTAGTAAAACATTTTTTTCTAATATTGATTGTCTATAATGCCAAATTAGTTTGCATACAATTTTTTGTTTTGTGATAATCAGCTGACTAAGGATCTGAGAACTTTTGTTTTATTGTTGTCAAAACAGCGACCCCCCGGTAAGAGGAGCCCGAGGCCCATTAAACATGTCTTAGTGTCTGATTGCATTTTATCTTATTTTATTTATTTATATAATATGAAAGCATACAAGTAACCCCTCAAAATTACTTTCCAATCAACATAATTGAAATACATTGAAAATTCTTTAAACTTGAGAAAACTAATATTTATATGAATTGAAAAAACACGAAAATTTTTATAAGATACTTAAAATAATAATTATAATCGTGTAATAACAGTATAGTAACTTGATACTTTCAAATATTGAGTGGTTTATGTAATAATAAATAAGACCTTCCTCCATCACAAAAGATAAGGTTGGAGTTTGATGTGTCTAAAAGTTCAAGTTTTCTATTAATTTTTTACTAAATTTAATAAGTAGTAAGTTATGATAATTTTTTCGATTCTTAGTTTTTATTATAGGCTATGTATCTCCCTCTTGAGGGAGTAGCGTCATGAGTAGCGAGTGATCACGTGTAACTTCGGCTCTTGTTTTAAACGTACTTTCGCAGGGTTTTTGTACAGCTATTGTAATTAATTTTATATCATCGTGTGCAGTTTGTTGTTCAGTGTATTTATTTTTAATTAGTTTTTCAGTTTTTAATCGCGTTTATTCATAAATCGCTCATACATTTATTACCACGTGGCAGTTTCAGTATACCTTTCAAATTTCGTTCAGTGTTTGCTTTTGTGCTTCGTCTTCGCCTTTTGTATTCTCTTCCACTTGTTCATCAAACAATGGGTCGTGGTGGCAAAGCGACGAACCAGTCAACCCCAAGGCAGAATGTACCTCGCTCAACCGTTCAAGCAGGGGCAACGACCTCTAGCCTGGCTGAAGAAATTCTTCTAAAAGTAAGGGAGGAAGTGAGCATGGCGGTCGCCGAAGCCCTGCGTACATTCCAAGCGCAGTTGGATGACCTAAAATCGGAAAATGCCATCCTCAAAGAGAGGCTGGCAGACGTAGAACGAGAGTGCGAACTGAAAGTGGACGATTTGGAGCAATATGGCCGCCGTACATCTCTTCGGGTGTTCGGTATAAAGGAAAGTGAAAAAGAGAACACTGATGACATTGTTATCAAATTGCTCGAGGATAAACTCGCAATCAAGCTGCCTCTGGAGGACATCCACAGGCTCACCGTGTTGGACGCCTCGAGAAGAAAGCGACGACAAAGAATGGGAATCCGAATTCGACGGCGGACCGACCTCGCCCGATAATAGTACGATTCAGCAGCTATAGGGTACGGCAGCGGGTCTTCCAAGCGAAGCGGAAGCTCGCGGGCACAGGCGTTGTCATCAGGGAGGATCTTACCCGACATCGTCTGGCCCTACTCAACGCTGCCGCCACCATGTACGACATTAAGAATACGTGGACCAGCGATGGGCGTATGAAGTTCGCCGTTGGAGAGGGCCCAACACGGCGCATTCGGACGGCGGAACGCATCGAGCACCTCCACCTCCAGTGAGCGCCTGTCACATTCCATCGGTCACACTAAGTCCGGGTGAGTTCATTCGAAGTTGTAAGAATGGTCCAACTAACAATATTTAATTTACACATTCAACCCAACTCGATAAAATAATAGCTAGCACACTAATACCAATCCAACAATCAATTTTTATTATTTATATATTAATTATTTTGAAAAATGTATTATTTAATTTCATATTATTTTTAATCGGCAAGTAATTTTCCATTATAGAACCTCTTTCCAACCTTACTGAGTTCTCAATATATTCCTGATTAATTTACGGTAATATAGCAGATATAAGCAGATTATGTATTTTCAGATTATCTTCTAGCTTTACCGAAATTCATTTATTTAGAGAGTTTGAAATTATCAGGGTCATCTATAAAATATAAACTTTCAATCTGCATGACAATAACAAACTATGTACTTTAGTTTCTACCATTCAAGTCTCTTTGATGAAAATTCACGTCAACTTTGAGAAATTACAAAATAAGGCTGGGCGCACATTCGGCGATTTTTCTCCACCCTATCTCACCCAAAAGGATGGAACATGTGCTTTTTAAATGTAGACGCGCAGACTAGACTTGGTTGCAGAAAAATCGCCCTAGAAAATAGAACCTGTCCTATTTTAAGAGGTGGACGATTAAAATGGAACATAGGCTTTTGCATACAACCCCGCAGACTGGCTGAGAAAAATCACCAGAGCCCATTCGTCACGCCTAGTTAGTGATGGGGGAGGGTCACGAGCCTTTGTTTGCCTGCATATTGTTTCCTCAAATCAAAAAATTCCAATCGTATATTTCGAGATATTCCTATTTTTTTCAATACTATAATAATCTATTCGCCTTACTGACTCTATAGAAGTTTGAATTTTTTTTCTATGACCAAAATTAAGATTTTTTTCTGTAGTGAAGTGATATTTTTATTAGATTTTTACTTTGTAGCCTATAGTTTAGCTATATAATACAATTTCATACACATTTGTTAGTATATTTCAAATGATTCTAATTGATCAAATACAAGGATATTTATTGTTGATATAGGAACAATGATTTATGCTTTCTAGGATAAACATAATAGTTATGGAAACAATTATCAAATAACAATCAACAACCATGCAGTCATAATAATTTCAAAAATAGCTGTGCCGTAAAAAGTAATATTAATTCTGAAGTTATTATCATTCAAGCATTTATAATTTTCAACTGAACAATTAGAAATGGTTTAGGGAAGTAACTATAAGCAGGGGCGTAAATTCAAAATTTTCATTGGGGGGGCAAGCGGGGGGCAAGATTTGCTTCTGGGTATTGGTTTACTGATCACTGATAATTCTGTTATGTATGTAAGACATAATCTACTTCAATACCAAACTGAATCAAATACTGGGGGCTCTAATGGGCCTGGGGGTGTACCTAATCAGCGAAGCGGGCGTGATTTTGTGAAAGTATACTTCAAAACTGTGTTTTAGAACGCCTTTTCTTTAGCCAATCAAATGCCGATATCCCTATTTTTTGAGCATAAAATATTGATGATATACAGAGTGTCACGAAAGGTGTAACAGCCGAATCCGGAAACCATACATTTTTAGATATTTTCCAAGTAGTAAGAATCATTTGTCAAAATTAAATTTTAAAGGTATTGTTGGGAAGAGTAAATAATTTCACATTATAGTTGGCGCAACGTAAGTTGACTATTTCCCCCTCCACCCGAGAAATAGCTTAGTTGTCAGATTGTGTGAAATTGGAACTTCTTCTAATGCAAACACATTCTACTGAATGTTTAAAGTGACAGCGTAGCTTCGTAAAAATCACGCGGTGTTGTAAAACTCACTATTTTTATGATAAACCAGCTGTTCGCAGCTCGAAAATCTAAGTCGATCAGCTTCAACTCTTATGCCCGGTTTTTCCAAGCACACTCAAATTTGAGGGACCCTCAAGTTTACTACACTTTACTACATTTCCTATTCGCTATGAGCATCTACCGTGCTGCGGCTCTGGTGGATTATCGTGTGTACTTTTATACGCGTTTTAGCATACAAAGCATAGCGCTAAATGGGAAAAACGCATTTATAATTAGAATGGAATTATTTGCTGCTTCATGCATTTCTCAGTAATTGGAACATGATATTTAGGATAGGAACGTTAGTTATTGATAGTATTATAGCTCATTATATTAGAAAAATCCTAATTTTCAAGTATTTGAGAGCAGACAACCGCAAACAGATGTATTTGAGAGTCGACAAAAACTTTGAGATAACAGCTGATAAGTTATCTTACATGAAAAATTGGCGCAAGCTCACATTTATTTGAAAAATTGAATGATATGAATATTCCTTATTAAAACATAATTAATAGAGTTTTTGCGTTGATAATAACAGCTTATTAGATTAACTAACATAAAAACTATTCATGTACATTACCTGATGTACAGGTTAGAATAGAGCACTCCATGGTCCTACTTGATCGACAAATTCTTTTGCACGTAAACAAAACAATAAGGTTAGCTTCACCTATCAATATTTATTCAATGCAGTGAACCATTGTTTTTATTGATGAAACTTATGTATGGCAACTGGAAAAGTGTAGAACTTGAAATTTCCATTGCGTGTTTTATTTTTACAATCTAGAACACAACAAATTCTTCAGGACATTATTTTAGGTTTAGCCCTATCTCCTCCAATGTTAATTCTCTCAATTTTTCGCCGAAATGATCCACCAATAGCGCCTCGGTCGCCAAAAATATCCTTTCCACCCACTTGCACACAGCGAATACTTAATGTCAGCTGTTCATCAAAATTTGAGGGTCCCTCAACTTTGAGTGTGCTTGGAAAAACCGGGCATAAAACCCCAATTCTCTTCTGCCCGGTTTTTCCAAGCACACTCAAATTTGAGGGGCCCTCAAGTTTACTACATTTCCTATACTTATCATAGAAAATGTCAGCTGTTCATCAAAATTTGAGAGTCACTCAACTTTGAGTGTGCTTGGAAAAACCCGGCGTTAATCTTTAACATACAATGATTCATGCATATACCACTCTTCTTACTTTGAAACTCTTCTGAGGGCAAATTACGATCTTCCGACTATTTTTTACACTTGGAAAAAATTTCAATTGTTTTTGAACAACTTTCTCGCTTTCACCACCCACTTATCTTCTTAAACAAAAAAAGTTTCTAGATCGAGTTTTCTGTTCGAGTAGACTCGACATTGACATATTCGTAAATAGAAACTGAATTGTTGGTCGGATATAAAAAATTCAAAAACCATTAGAAAGCACGAATTCTCCTTGTCATTTTGACATAAAAATATGATTTTTACTATAACCAATGATTGTGAGAGAAGTGATATAGGTACGACAGAAAATAATATTTTCGCGCTTTTTCAATTTTATCCAAAAAATCAAATTTCCTTTGAATCCTTTCACCCAGGAACTGTTTTAATGCTACTGGCATGTCGAGGATGAAATTCTACATACAGATATGGGGTCTAATCGAGGATTTGAAGAAGTTTCAATTTCTCACAATCTGACAACGTAGCTATTTCTCGGGTGGAGAGGGAAATAGTCTACTTAGATTGGCCGACTACATATTTAAGGTATTCTACATGCCATAGTCGATTATTGAGCAGTATTTTTAGGTGGTTTAAGTTGAAAAAGATTGATTTTCAAGTTTTTCTAAAATCTCAAACAGATTCTTCGCGATTTTTTTCCAAGGTGAGAGAAATTTCCATAGATTAGAACCTTCCTTTTTCATTATCTCCAAATGTGACCAAGTACAGGGGTCCATTTCAGTCAGAATTTCTTATTAAAAACTAGACTAATTTTGTTGAGTGTGAATAATTGTCTACAATTTGATAACTTTGTGTCAAGCGATTACGTACATACAAAACACTTTTTCTATAGGACTGAGAACTGGTCACTGGTCCTGGTTGACTGGAACTGGTTGGAAGTTCGTATCTGCAGTTGTTATTGATATATTTGCTAAAATATGAAAATAATCAGTATTTTTCAAGTTCAAAGAAGTTTAACATGGTTACCTGATGCTTCAACTTACTTTTCTGTGGGTGAAATTTGTAGATGATTCAATTTTAAATAAAAAGGGTTCAGTCAATAAACAGCCTAAATCTAATATGTCCCACAAACTCAGAAATCAGGTTTGAATGAAACAAAACTGAATGGCCAATTACATTTGAAGAATGATGCCGGGTTTTTCATAGACATTATCGTATTCTAAATCTCTCTCGACGAAATTCATTTTTCTTTCATTTGAGACCAATTTCACACTTTTATGTTCAATATGTTTTGAACTACAGCTAATTAAAAGAACCCTCACACCCCCATAAACCTCCAAAATTGCATATTATATCACAAAAACGTACTAAAAATATTGGGATAAGTTATTGGCTTATATTTCTGGAATTATGTTCCTGAAGCCCTAGGCTGTCATGAGCAATGTTATGAGACTAAATTCAATTACTAACCATCTGAAAGAGGAAGATTTCCTCAACATTTTATTATAATTTTCGCCCACAGGTTCCCGTTTGGGAGTCACTCTAATGTGAAAATGTTCTTTTTTCAACGAGGAGGTATTATTACACACAGTAGGCTACCATTACTATCTGAAAATTGGAATTTTTTATCAAATTTGATGAATAATTTATGCATTTATACCAGGACTCTTGTCTTGGGGACTTTTAGTATGTTATTCAGCGTCCTTTTCTGATCATATCTGCAAATTTCCAGCTGGGTTCTCCAACTTTTAATTTTGTTGCTTAGTTTGATTGGACTATTGGGGGGGGGGAATGTTTGGGGGGCAACTGCCTCCACGTGCCCCCCCAAATTACGCCTATGACTATAAGTTATTTAGAAGACAATAGGCTAGTGGAATCAGAAATATCCACTCGGAACAAAGAAGGTATAGAATAGCAGAAGCTATTCCCTCGGGAATTTCCAGTTATCTTATCGGGTATTCCAAGTCTATAAAATAATAGACTATGGAAATTTTTCGAAATGACGCACAGGCCCACAATTGTCTATCAGGGAGTGTTTGTCAGGTAAATTTAGTTTCTATTCATAATGGTGTAGTGCTGCATTTAGCTTCAGTTGCTTCTGGCTGCCATTGGAGGTAGACATAGTCAAATTTATCGCGGCGGTGGAGAAGAGGCCAGTATCCAGTAATCTATAAAAATCGACTGCTGAAAGAATATTCTGATCGTAATGTGAAGAATATTTTATGGGGGGAGATTTGCAAGGAAGTTGTGTTGAACTGGGTGGAGATGACCGATAAGGAGAAAGATACAAACAGTGAATGAATATTCTTGTATAACTCCACCGCTACCTTGAAATATATTAGAGAAAAATAGATCTATATTGCCTAGAATATTATCAAATCGTGAAACTTAATTGATAGGAAACAGTAGTGTAGCCAGAAAAATAGTCATTTTTTTAGGTAAATTATAATACATTTAAAAAAAAAATGTAGTAGTTTGTATTAAAATAAGTGCAGTCACACATGCTCTCTCAACGAGATCCATCTTCAAACTGGAACTGGTGAGGTACTACCCAGCTCACAGGTGTGGTGACTTGTGAAACAACAGACAGAAAGAGGATTCTGAAAGGAATCCATTCTCAGAATTTCATTGTTTGGAAACGTTGCTGGTTTCACAATCGCCAAGTGTGCGGACCAAAAGCGATGACCATAATTTCACGGTCATTAGCAAACATTTTCGGGTGAGAAAAAATCGCTAGTGTGCGCCCAGCCTAACTTTACAAACTTTACAAAATTATTCTCGGATTTGGCAAAGTTTCGATGTTGCACAGTTGAACCTTAAACTTCTGTAGAAATTGATTAATCTATAATTATTTTCTATTATAACTTCTGATTTAAATAATTAATATCATGAGCGTAAATTCATCGATTCTCTGTTAGTTCTGACTTCCAGACCAAAGCACCACTAATAAATTTCATGGACTAATATTACAAATAGCGATCATTTTATTGACCTGCCTGACTTTGAAGTGTCTCCAACTAGGTACTGTGGACCTCCTGTCATCTCTTGCCTTCCTCACTATCCCACCATTAACCCTCCCATCAATACTACTTAAAACCATTCTTCCCTCTGATAGAATAGCTCTTTTTTTTCGTTAGCTCCTTTCTCCACTGTTCCATAGCTTAGCTCATTCATACATCACTTTTATTCACACCTCTTTTGTCCTTCACTATTTTCGCTCACTTTCTTCCTCTCTCTCACTTACTCACTCACTCCTTCTCACTCAACCTCTCTCGCTCTTCACCCATCCACTATTCTTGTTCATATGCGTACTGTCTTCGTTCACCCCCTACCACGCAACAATAGTTAACTATTCCCTCTCTTTCACAACGTTACAACATTTTGACTCTTTATTCATTCACCTTTCTTTTCACTTTATAGTACTGAGTAGTCGCTCTCCCTTATTATAACGTTTGCATCTCACTCACTCCATCTCTATATTTTACGTTGCATGACTGTATCTTTTATTCTATTCCACACTTCTCCTTCTTCTTATACCTTTTACTTCTATCAGATAATTTTTGGTTTTCTGTCGTTTTCTGCCGTTCTGCTCTCTCGTTACAGCTCATATCGCAGAAATCTCCTTGGAATGCTACCTCAGTGACAGAAAGTTCGTCTGCTTCCACTCCCATCGTCTGGCTCGAGAGACGTCTTCCTCCACTACCCGTATCCCTGAGCAGCAACCCCCCCCCCCCATCTTGGATATGTTATTTCGACAAAAACTGAACATTCAACTAAATCGCGATGGAACATCAACTAAATTTCCTTGAAAATTGTTAAATGATGAACTCCAACATTTGAGATTGTTTATAATACGGTGAACACCCCATTTGTGACCGATGTGAAACAGCGCGCTACACAATCAATGCTGCTATTTATTGTATATAATATCATAGGAGCCGAAGTTATCAGCCCGACGCTGATGACCTGTTTTAGAGACTCTAAAATTTCAATTAGGCTTGGTTTCATCATCATCATCATCATCATCATCACCATCATCATCACTCTCACTGTCATGTGTTGCTCTACGGTTGGTCTCATGCTTCTTGGCTATTCTATTGATTCCCCGTACTGACAATTTAGCTCGCTCGCCCTCAATAATTAATAATAATGACTATAATGACACTGGATTTCTATTGTATAATGAGCTCAAGCCCTTTAACAAAATTCTTAAAGCAGCCCATCTTAATGTTCAGTCCCTTAGCTGTCATATAGATGAACTTAGAGCAATTTTTCGTTTTCAAAATTTTCATATTATTGGTATTTCAGAATCATTTTTAAAGCCCAGTATACCTTCTTCGCAAGTCGCATTACCTGGTTATAATCTTTTCCGTAACGATCGTTTGAATAAAGCTTGTGGGGGAGTTGCATTATTTGTTAAAGATGGGATGAAAACAAAAATATTAACTACATCAAAACAAGAATACTCAGCCAAACCTGAATTCATGATACTTGAATTATCTTTTAGTAGCTCAGACAAATTATTCATTGGTATATGCTATAGACCTCCAAAAATAGGCCATTTCCTAGATTTTGAAAACGCTCTACTAGCCTTCATGCCTTTCTACAGTCGTATACTAGTTATGGGCGACATGAACACGGACTTGAACATGACTAACCACAACTTCGACTATTATCAGTTGACAACAACTTTTCGCTGCCTTAACATGACTATCTTACCACTTGACCCAACTCATCATACAAACGAATCTGATACTCTCATCGACCTCTTAGTAGTCAGTGACCCAAATGAGGTAGTTCACTTTGGTCAGGTTGCTGTCCCGGCTATTTCTGGGCATGACTTGATCTATTGTGTACTGTCTCATAAGACACCTAAACCTGATCAGAAATTTATTACTTATAGGAACTTTAAACATTTTGACGAAACTGCATTTCTGACTGACTTAGCTCAGACTCCATGGCATCAAATTGAGACATTGCCCTCAGTTGATAAGATGGTTGAATCTTTTGAAAAATTTACTCTTGATTTATACGACAAACATGCACCTTATGTGACTAGGAGGATAAATAGAAAACGACGAGTACCTTGGATGGCTGACGTCATTTTAAAAATGATGGGACAAAGGGACAAAGCTCATAGAAAATTTAAGAGGACGTCTGACTTGAATAGTTTACTTGAATACCGACGTTTAAGAAATAAAGTTAAGCAGGAATTACGTAATTCAAAAATCAGATATCTCAATTCATTCATGAAAGACAATAAACTTGACTCTAAGCTATTATGGCGTGGAATAAAAGAATTTGGCCTAGGTAAACGCAAATCCGAAACTGAAATCGACTTACCTTTGGATGACATAAATGATCATTTTATCTCACATTCAACACAACGTGACGAAACTATCATAGGTGAACATATAAATAATTTGAAAGACCAAGTATCTAATTTGAATATTCCTGTTGCTAATCAATTCCACTTTAATCCTATTTCAGAAGAAAGTACACTTAAAGCAATTCAACACATGCACAGCAATGCTACTGGAGCAGATAAAATTTCAATCAATCTAATAAAGAAAATGTTATGTTTAGTTCTTCCAACCATCACTTTGATTTTCAATAAGTCTCTTGTAAATGGAAAATTCCCTGATAATTGGAAGCTTGCATTAGTTCGTCCCTTGAACAAAGTTGCCTCACCTATTAAAGTTGATGATTTCAGGCCAATTAGCATTCTCCCGCCCTTTCTAAAGTACTTGAAAGACTCATTCATGACCAAGTTGTAGCATTTCTTGAACAAAATACCAAACTTCATGACTTTCAATCTGGTTTTCGTAAATCTCATTCTACTGAAACAGCTCTTCTACGTCTACTGACGATATCAGGCTAGCTATGGACCATAAGAAATGTACTGTTTTGACCTTATTTGATTTCTCCAAAGCTTTTGACACTGTTGACCATGAAATTATGCTTAACAAACTAGCTATACTGGGATTCAGTAATCAAACACTAGGATGGTTCAATTCTTACCTGAAAAATAGAAAACAATGTGTAACTGTTGGTGATAACAAATCAAATTGGAAAAATGTTGAACAAGGCGTTCCTCAAGGCTCCATTTTAGGTCCCCTCTTATTTACTCTGTATGCAAATGACCTCCCTACTGTTATCAAGTTTTCCAAATTCCATACCTATGCTGACGACCTTCAAATTTATGTTAGCTGCCCTATCACTGAAATCAATGAAACTATAGATAAAATTAATGAAGATGTAAGATCGATTTTTGAATGGACAAATAAAAATGGTCTCAAACTGAATCCTACTAAAACACAGCCAATAATTATCGGTTACTCACGCCTCATCAATAATATTAACTTCAGCACAATCCAGAAAATAACAATAGATGGTAACGAAATTCCTTACTGTAGCTCTGTTAAAAACTTAGGTATCATCATGAATAAGAATTTAGATTGGTCAGAACAGGTTAATAAAACATGTAATAAAGTCTTTTCAGCCATGCATTCACTGAAGATGTTGCAAGACATCCTACCAAGAAATATCAGATTGCTGCTGGTTAAATCACTTATCTTCCCACACTTTATGTACTGTAACTCTGTACTCAATGACATGACAGTAACACTCAATGATAAACTACAGCGCTGTCAAAACTATTGCTTAAGATTTGTTTACTCTCTCCAACGTCATGAAAGAATCACCCAAGCACATATTTTAAGCTCAACCTTAAAGTTACCCGATCAGAGACTTCTTCGAATTGTCAAGCTTGTCAGGGATATTTTAAAATATGGTAAACCTAATTATTTTAAAAACGATTTCAAATTTGTTTCTGAGGGTAGGAGAATAGACGTTTCACGCACGAGAACTGGAGAAAATACTTTGAGGATTCCAGTTCACCGAACTACAATCTATTCTAAGTCCTTTCTAGTCTCAGGCTGCCGTGAATGGAATGCCTTCCCTGAATCTATTAGGTCTATTGAGAGCCAAGCGAGCTTCATCTTGAAGTTTAGAAAACATCTTGTTGACAAAATGATTGAATATGTCCAAACCTAGAGCAACATGACAAATTCCACTATTCCCCTTATTATTACTTACATACTTGAATAAATCCACTATCATCACTTTCTCTTCATACTCTTAATTATAATTTGAACTTCCATTTTAGACTATCATCACACATTCATCATCCAAACCGTTATTATAATATTAACCCACTCTTGTCATTCATCGCACATTTTCATTCACTACCATATACTTGTAAATAATTTTACTTTAATTTATTTTACTTTAAGTCAATCAATAGTACCATTTATCATTATCATTTTTATTGTTACTCATCTCATAATATAATTCGAATACGATTAAGTATTGATCCATTTAAATCTAGTTTAAATTGTATAATAATTTTTCTTACTATCTTTAGTAATCTTAATAGCTCGTTATTGATTTTCAACCCAAGGCCAAGTGTTAATGGAAAGGATATCCTTATTATCCTTTCCCAAGAATGGACATATATATGTCTAAACTTCGCCTTTTCACTTAGATAACTTACACTCCTTATTCATTTTGCAGAACCTCGAATTAAAATTTTGTATAAATTTTGCATTCATTACTTCACCGTTTTATTGTATTTTTACTAGAAGTTTCTATTTTGTGAAATTTATAGGATAATTGTGTTTTACTCATATGTTATATTACAATGTAGAATCTAAGCCGAATTTTGTTATCTATTTGAATAAAGTAATCTAATCTAATCTAATCTAATCTTGGTGAAATTATTTTACACTTACAAAATTTGCTCAGAATAGAATTTAATTTTTTTGTCTTTCAGCGGTAAAAAGTTGGCAAATCTCTACAAGGAGTTACAAACTGTCGACAACTGCCCTCAACTTGTGACTCATTTTGAAGGGGCGCTCAGTTCCCTTGTAGAAGATGTCAAACAGCTGCACGATGACAATCAAAAGCTTGAAGAAATGTTCAAACGGTAGGATTTTTTTTTTAATAAACTCAGTACCTAATCCAGGGTCATTCACGTGATTTTAACGTAATTTAGATAATCGTGGAAAATAATAATATTATTTCTTATATTATTGATTTGGAAAAGTAGTGTTACATATTGAAAGCATCAAATCATAGAAAATATACTGGTACATGAATACCATTGAATGATTTAGTACTTCTGGTCCAATATATTTTCCAGTAGTATCAAGTTACCACTTGGTGAAGAATAGATAGTTACATATAATTATATATACAGTGCTTGATTTGTGAAAAAGAGGTATGGAGCGGTTGGTGAACTGGTACACCGGGTGGTCTGGGGTTTCAGAGTGAGGGGGTCCAGGGGCCCTCCTCAGAATTTTTTTAAAATCACCCTTAAATTGGAACCTTTTTTTAGCAAATCGGGGCAATGTTTTTAGCAGTTTTTTATAAAACCCATTTACAATTTCAAAGAATGAATAAAAATCACAGAGCTTTTTTGGACCAGGTATGGTTTTACCATTTCAACAACACTGTATAATCTACATAGTCATAGATTTTCCTCAAGTTTTAAAACATCCGGTTTAAGAATAACAACATGATGCAATATTATTCAGAATAAAATTGGCATTTGGCAATGGCAAAGATGGTAGAACCTCGCGCTAACGCCGCTTATAAGAATCCAAAAAAGGCATACGGACGGGGTACTTTATGCATTAGCGTCCACCTATAATTCTGAATAAACTTCCAGCAATATTATGTTCTAATTAGATATTATGTTCTTATTGAACATTTTAGAATTAATGAATGATAAAAATAACATTAGAAAAACCAAACATGAAAAATCGTTGTTTCTAAAAATATTTTCTTCAGAAAAAAGGTATGGGAGCACTGCTCCCACACGCTCTCCCACAAATCAAGCCCTGATTATATACGATATTGTTGCACTGTCATTGACATGTAGATGAAAAGGAAAGAATTTGTTGAACTAAGTAGCAGTATAGGGTAGGTCATTCTTATTTATTCCGGTGTCGGTATACTTATTCAGAGATAATCCGATAAATCATCAGCAGAGATTTCCTTTGCCTTTCTGTATGTTCCGATTAATTCAAATTGAATCCATTCTCTTTTTTTGGTAACTTGTTCTGCCAATTTATCAATGCTGATAACTTGTTCTGCCAAGTATATTCCTCTTATAATGAAAAAATAATATTATTCTGAAAAATAAACTTTCAGTAATAATAGTTTAAATTTATATTCAATTCACCTCTTCAGAGATTAGAATTTTCTCTAATTTAATATTAATTTTTTAATAATCAATAGTTGTGAATGTGATATTATGATGGGTGGTAATTATCCATATTAAATGGAAAGACAAGATATTGTGAAACCACTGATTTATTATGAAATCAAGGTACTGTACCGGTTTCAATTATCAATCTCTAATAAACTCTGCGCTCACCAGAAACTTATAACGGTGTTGCAACTGAAAACGGTATCTCGATTCACAGTGGTTTCACAATATCTTGTCTTTCCATTTGAAATTATGATTTGTTTTTGTGTTCCTCTAATTTAGAGAAAGAGAGAACCATATCTCGCGACTGCGAGGACTTGAAGAGGAACTCGAAGCCCAAGTAGCACGAGTTGAGGCCCAAGCACACGAAGAAGCCCGACATAAATTCGACCAGGAGAAACGATTATTGGTCAAAAAATGGAGGCTGAGACTCTTGAGCTGCAAACACATCTGAATCTATTCCAAAAAGTGAGTTTTATTTCTATGGATTCAGTTTTCCGCGATATGTTACAATTTTAAGTGGAGTATAGATTGATTGAGTATCACAGAAGCACAAGCCTGAGGCTCGTGTGGTCTCTACCCTCAAAGAAAACAATATTATCAGCAATGTAGATGAAATTAGTTTTAAACGTTTCATGAACAGCGACACATTCACTTTGAAGATGATAAACAGTGAAAGATATATAGGTACTGTTAGGCGGCCATGAATGATTTACATTTAATTTGAAAACATGTAGATTTTTAGTTTTATTTGTTGTTGATTAATTCAGTTTGTGATAAATGAAGTTGTATTGAAATGGTTTCGAGTATATTGATAATTTGAAACAAGATGTTCACTTCGTTATTAGAGCTACTAATGTATAATAGATCAATAATAATAATATAATAATCACAGTAGGTACTATTGAAATAAGTTGATTCTTTCTCACAACTAGTTTCGATCTTTCTAGACAGTCACGTCAAGTAAAATTGAACAAACTTTTGCTGAAATTTTCTTGAAAATGACTTAAAAGTTCGAAACTAGTTGTAAGGGAAAAAAATTATTTCAAGGGTACTGTGATCATTTATTTATTTATTTTAAACAAGAGTATCCAAACAAGTTACAAGATTTAAAAAATTTGATAAAATGTTTTTTGTAAAACATAATACAGGAAAGAAGCTACTTGATACAAGGCCTTTCTATTCGATTCTTTAATTCACTTACAGAAGATTTTTAGAAGTATCATATTGGAAGTAAATATTGTATAGTCTGTTCAAGCAAAAATACCCTCTGGCAACATGGGAAAATGTCTCTAGCTCGGTCAATTTTGCTTCAAAAATTATCAATTTAATCTCAAATGGTAGAAAACAATTTTATTTACTTTTAAGACCACATTTATAACTCTTGAACAAATATTGACCAAGCTGGAGTCATTTTGCCATTTTGCCAGAGGGTCTTCTTTGCTTGTACGGACTATATCACCGTGCACACGCCCCTAAATAAGTTGGAACCCGTTTTATTATTTATAATTTTTCATTCAACTTTTGGGTGGAAATGCTGGGAACTATTTTTAAAATGTCTCTCCCTCTACAAGTATTTGAAAACTGTTATCCCATTATATTTTGATGAATGTGATAAAGGGGTATGGAATTGAGTGAGGTAAATATTTTAAAAATGAATCGAAGCTTTACAAATTATTCCTTCCTCTGCGAGAAATAATGTTGGAGCAGTGAAACATTTTCATTTTTTATGGATTGGTGTTTTATAAAATTCCAGTAATGTGATTCTCGTGCTCTGAATACAGTCCAATATGTGAAGTGATTGACCAATATTATTCCAATCATCCAATTTCAAGGATGCAGAGATTTCCTTTCGAAGTAAAGATATAAATGAATGATTGAAATTCTGTATCAGTTATAAAAAAGTGCACTTCATAAAAACTCTTGTCGATCAATTATTGTTTATTAACAATGGATTCATATTTTTAGCATATTTTTCCAATTATCTCAATAACCGTTGAAGTTACAAACTTGAAACTGGTTTCATTGAATTCCTCAGCTTATTTTACATGGAATTTGATTATTTTAGAACCTGAGTAAAGCCTCTAAAAAATTAGAAAAATTAATATTTTTTGAAAAATCTCAATTTTCCGCCATTGTTATCTCGGTAACGAAGCGTTTTTGGGGGTTGGTCCAATGGAACTTTTTTGTCTACTTGGTGTAAGGAATCAGCCTGGGAAGTATTGCACATTCCTCCTGAAACACCCTGTATGTTGAGGAGCGATGTTGCCTATATCCAAAAATATGAAATATTGGGGAAGCGGTTTGTCCTAGTGGTAGATTAGTTGTGGTAGTGTTAGTAGTGGTAGAGCAGTTGTCTAATCGTTGAGATTAGATAAGCGACTTGCCTCTGCCACCACTGTTGTACTGGTGACCGGTTCCTCTGAATTTAATTTATGAGCCTCAAAAATCGCTTCCCGGTGGTTCGGAATCCACCCAAATTCATTCCATTCATCTCTCATCATCATCCTTCCCATTACCCACGCACAGGCCCAAGAGCCCATCTGGGCATCGCCCTCAAAAAAATTAAAAATTTAAAAAATTTTCCACTAAATTCAAATGAGAATACTGTACTTAATAGTATTGTAATATGATTATATATGGACAGCTTATATATGGAATATTATTATATTATATATGGACAGCAACGTTCTGGTGTCAATAAAGTATCTTAGGACTTATCTTCTTCAAGATTTGGTAGAAAATGGTTTTCCTATTTTTCAACCGTATAGAATAGAACTTTATTTGCACTTTTAAACACGACAGGAAATGAAAATAATATGCATATATTTTTTATACCAAAGAAAGAAAAATGAAATGATTAGTCATACAATATTTTCCTCTCTGCAAACCAAGTAAAAAAAATTCATTTAGGCTTAGCCGAAGCCGTCAGCCGAGAATTATCTATAGATAAACTGGAAAACTTCAATGAATAACAACCAAACTTCGTTTTCAACCTCATGTTTTCACCTATAATTAATCAAGTTTCAGCTGTTACCAACTCTATCAATACTTATTGATATTTATATAATAAACTATATTTATTATTATTTGTTTATAATTTATTGTTACAATTGCGACTTATATCAAGTATTTTAAGCAAAGGTGATAACTGGGTGATGATTTAAAGAATAAAATGGAGGTTAATGTTTCTAAGACCAAGTACATAAATTTTGATTTCAGGTCATTTGATTTCGATACCCCTATTCTATATCATAATCATGATAACGAAAGAGAAAATTGCGATTGCAGTAATATTGAAAAAGTCAATTCGTTTAAATATTTAGGAGTTACTTTTGATGAGAAAATGTCATGGGGAAATCATATTAATACCTTACATGGAAGTATTAGAAGTTCAATTAGAAAATTTTATTTTCTTCGGAATATATGTGAGACATCTATGATGAGAACTCTCTACTATGCCCTAATCAATTCGCGATTACAGTATGGTTTAGTTTGCTGGGGCGGAACTTTCAAAACCTTAATTAATCGAATACGAGTATCACAAAATCATTTCATAAGAATTATATTAAACAGAAATCGATGAGAGAGCGCTTTCCCATTGTTTCTTAAATTGAATATTTTGCCTGTACAAAATCTATTTGTATTTAAGGTTCTTAAACTATTCTATCTTATGAGTGGAAACAATACAGCAGAAAACTTACATTACAGAATGAGAAGTGGAGATAGGCTACTATGTAGAACTCCTCAAGTCAACATAGAGCTTTTTAGGCATTCTTTTTTGTATCTGGGGCCACTCTTATTTAATAAAATGCCAATCGACTTGAGGAGATGTCCTTCTCATGCACTGTTTTGTAAAAAAGCTCAAAGATGGATTTTTACTGTGAGCGACACTTGGCCTCTTAGAAGTATATTAAGGTAGAATAGAGTAATGAATTTGATGTTCCATATCATATTATAGCTGAATTGCTATTTCTATATATTTCTTTTAATATTTAAATGGTACTAATCTTAAAGTTTGAAGAAACCTAAATGAACTAGTCATGGATTGACTGTATTTATCTTATAGATCTGTACTGTACTAAATCTCATAGTTTGATGTAGATTTGGACTAGAGTCATGATTTTACTGTATTTATCTTGAATAATTGACTTTTTTGTTTTTATTTTAGTGTGATTTTACTAGGATACGCTGCAGGCAGTATTGCTGCTTTGTAATAATGTATAGACTAGACTCACAATTTGTTTATTTATCTTTATAATTCTTTACTGAACACTGGCCACATTTACTGGATGTAGTGGACAGTTAATTTCCAGTTTTTTCAAATCGAAAATATGTTATTTGTTTTTTCTGATGGAAATAAAATTCATTATTCATTATTCATTTTTAGGCTAAATAGTGAATAACATTTATTTATTTGCTTGATGGATTAAGCAACTCAATGAAATAAGATTTTTTAAGCAAATATAGCCTATTTACTTATAAATAAGTATAAAAATCAAGATTTTAAATATTTTCAAAGTACGGTAAATATTGATATTTTCTTAATAGAATAGTCAGACTATTGGTCGATTTTGATAGTCTTCCAGCGTCAACTACTCTAAATACTAAAACAGTAATAGCCTAAGAACAATGAAATATTTTGTAATCTATATATCCAGTTCTTGTGTAAGACAGCACTATCACATATTTAATAGGATGTTTGTTTTGACATAGGTTAACAAATTACTCACTGAAAGCAAACGAAGAGGTCGCTTAGACTCGGAAATGCCTTCCCCAGCCGAATGTGAGAACCTCAAAATGCTTTTATCCGACACTAAAGCCAACCTCGAGTTGGTTAGGGCTGAAATGGTACAGCTCAAGTCAGATTATGAGAGAAAGTGTAAAGAAAGTTACAGGTGAGGATGCATCAACATTTCATTACTCTTTCACTTCTATTATCTCTATGCTTTCAGAGATAAATAAAATCTAATCTCATGAAAATATCATGATCACCAGCATGTAATATGTAATCACCGAAAATAATTGAAATTTATTCATAATAATGTAAGAAAGTTATAATTTTACTCAAACTTAATGTTTTTAATAACTTCAATAACGTGTTTTGAAATAATTCATAATAAATAATGTGGGGTTGTATTGCGTCGGTCGGGTATGAATGCACTCTTACTAAGAATTCGGCTCATGATTAACTTCAATAATTATCTAACTATAATAGTTTAAAAGAAAATACTCAAGCATGTATTACAGGCGGGAATGAGTACTGGGACATTACTGATCCAAAAGTGTATTGTAAAATATTTTAATAAATGGTACAATAAAGCTAATAAATTCATAATGAAAGAACTAAGATGTTGTCTCAAATTCACTTTATGTCTAATACAAATAAAAATTAGAAATTGAACAGGTTTCATGTGTAACTTACACATTTTTCCATGTGTACTCACACATCCTCAGCTGATAGAGATAAAGTGGATTTGAGACAACATCTTAGTTCTTTCATTATGGAAAAAATCCACTACATTAATATTCAATCAACAAATTTTATTTTACTAATAAATTCAAATGTGAAGGTCAAATATTTCCTATGCCGGATATATTCTCCCTCAAACTTTGATGTGCCTTTTTTGAAACACCCGTTGGAATCATAATAAGTTAAAACTAATAAGTTGAAACTATGTATACTGGGACTAATAATATTTTCTTTGTGTTCAATTTTTTATATTTTTCAGTCAAAAAGAGCTATTAATGGAATACATGAACAAACAGGATCATGCTCATCATCAGCTTCGATTACTACAGTAAGTTTAATTTGAAAGTTTTTTAAGTTTTCTTCCAAAAATCGATCAAAGGAGTATAATAGCCTTCTGATTGGAGAGTTTATTTTCCATCAATGTCATTAGAGCTGGTAGGTCTATCGTTTAGTAGGTACTTATAATTAACCAATAAACTTATTCAATCTAGCTGCTATTGACATCATCCATGAATATATCAACCAATATTCAAATATTAATTTATAAATTGAAATGTAAAGTACTTTTAAGTGAATGAAGATCTACGTTTCTTCGAGTTGTGACATTTGTTTCATCTATTCAAATCCAAATTCAATTTATCCAATCATGTTACTCATTGTACACAAGTCACACACAAAACAAGTCATCAGCACTGTCGGCTCTTACCCACGAAACAGGTGAAGTGTCCGTATCTTTTACTGTACAACACTTCACCTGTTTCGTGGGCACGAGCCGCCAGTGGTCATCAGTCAAAAAACAATGACTTAATTATGCTCTATTAATATTGATATGTAGCTTCTGAATCTCCACAAAATATTGGTTAGGCGTTAATTAGAATAATGAAATTAGTGATTAGTGACACATATATTCTATTTCTCAAGTTTCAATTGGAAATATTCTAAAGAAGAAAAATTTTGTTTCAGAGAAGCCAATTCAAAACTGAATGACACCAATGAGAGTTTACTAAATGTGATGGATAGAACTTGCATTCGTTCTCCATGTTTTTCTCGAGCAAGCTCATTAGACTCTGGAGAGAGAAAACTAAAAAGGTTGATACATTATTTTTATGAAAATGGGTTTAAAAGTTTTTAATTTAAAAACTCAACTATAGTTTTGTTTTGTTTTGTTTTTGTTTATGAGGGTGAAGCCCACATGAGCTCATAGGCTTGTGCGTGGGTAATGAAATGGATGAGAGATGACGACTACTTTTTTAGGTAGTCGGGACCGACGGCTTATCGTCTCCTCCGAAAGACGGGGTGGAACGTATTTATGTGATTGTGCTGTGGTCAAAAATTGTTTCCCCGCTTGGGACTTGAACCAGGGTCCACCTGGTTATCAGACCGGCGCTTTATCACTCCTCCAACGAGCCAAAAACGAGTATTTGAAAGGCTCTCAGATAATGTAGAATAAATACGTTATCAACATATCAATTTATTCAGAGTTTTTATTTTACACAAACAGATACCTACCGTACGAATGAAGTAGGCTACGTAGATAAGAGTTTAAATTGACAAACTTTTCCATAATTATTATATATTATGAAACAATAGCAACAACCTGTGAACGCTAATTTATGAAAATATCGTATATTTTATGAAAATATACGCATTTTTTATAATATTTCAGTTTTAATTATGAGTTGTGAGTATCATTGGAAAACAAGAGTACCGTACCTATACTCCATTCACGACCACTTGAGACGAAATAAACAAACTTTTACGCGTGTGTGCATTTTAAACTTTGTTGATAAATCAATAATATTCAAAATCAAACCATCGTTTTATTGATTCAGTTATTAGAGTACGAATTCACGAAATATAATATAGAAATTTAAAAAACTGGCAATCACTTGATCAATTTAGCCTCAATCTAGCTTTACCTATTCATTATTATTACTACCTATTATTTACCTATTCATTATTATTATTACCTATTATTTACCTATTCATTATTATTATTACCTATTCATTATTATTACAATCATTAATTGTTGCATTTCAGATTGGAAAAAGACGGATTGTCCGATTGTTCCAGTGGTATAAATGAATTTTCTTTAAGAGATGAAGAGGTTGTGCCTTTTGGTATAGAAAGGCTGATAGAGGATATTGGTAAGTGGACATTGTAAAAAAAAATCCAACTTACTAGAATCTTCCACGTTGAGCCGTGCTAGTGAACTTTTGATTGAGATAAAAAACAAATAATTAATATTTTTATGAGGATATGCATAATAATTCTTATAAGTTTTTTTAATGTAATCAATCCGGGAACCAATCTTTGCGATTGTCATAAACAATAATTGAACTCAATTATTAAACTAGGAAATTAATGTTGATAATACTTCTAATAGACAATATAATAAAAAAGCAATAGTATAAAATAATAGAAAACGAAAACATAATGAAACTCCACGATTAATATAAAATAATAACGATAATATGGAACAAGTACAATATTACAACTGGATTTATGAAATAATATTATTCATAATTTATTATTGTGACGCAAACCATGAAATGACCACTTTTCTTCAGACCATTATAACATCAATGACTCATTGTATAGTCTGTCCAAGCAAAGAAGAGCCTCTGGAAAGATAGGAAAATGACTCAAGCTAGGTCAATTTTGGTTAAGAAATTATAAATTTGATCTAAATTTGATTACAATTGTAGGAAACAATTTGATCTCAAATTGTAGGAAACAATTTGATCTAATATTGAGACAACATTTATAGTTCTTGAACAAATATTGACCAAGATGGAGTCATTATTCCACCTTGCCAGAGGCTCTTCTTTGCTTGGACAGAATATACCAGATTCGTCTTCTACAACATGGATATTAGAAAAATCAATAAAATAATCATAATAATTTATTTATTTTTAATGGATATCAGTATAAGTATAAATAATGGTGTAAAATAAAAATTAATAATAATGAAGGGATCACTTATTCATTTTTGTAATGTCGTCCAACAATATAGGACGAAGCAGCCGAAACCACGATATGCTTTTAAAAAATGTTTCTGCTCTAAAAAAAATTTTCAATCATTGTAAGTAACACAATGTAGTTACATATTCAATCCATTCCTATTACTACTAGCAGTAATGAGTCATACAATTCATTAGTGAAATAATAATGTTCATCACAGCCCACTACCCGCATTTAACACAATTTCACTACTCAAGAAATGCAATTTAAAAAAAAAATCTGTTCCTTTTCCAGACAGTGGGAGATCAACTATGAAGGATACAGCTGATTGTGACAGTTATCAGTCGAAATCGATCAAATCTTTACAAGAGATAAATCTAATGGACAGAAAATCGCAAAATGTAAGTTTAAAAAAGTTTCGAAATGTAGTTTGGATGAATTATAAAATAGCTTGTCCAAGCTATTATAACATCGTCCAAGAATTATAAAATAGCTTAACTTTGCATTTGTCCAAAGAAAGAAGGCATTCTGACAAGATGGGAAAATGACACCAGCTTGGTCAATATTGGTTCAAAAATTATAAATTTTGTCTCAAATTTCAGGAAACATTTTGATCTACAATTTGAGACCAAACCAATCATTTTTTAATCAATATTGACGAAAGTAATCTTCTTTGCTTGGACAGACTATAACACAAAATTACAATAGATGCGTCCATTAATCTACAAAAATTCGCTGATTTTTTAATTTTTCTCACATTTGGATATGAGTTTTCAAACACATATTTCACAATGATTTCAATGTTATTTCAATTAATTAATTAGTGAAAAAATATGAATGAACGACAAACAAAATGATTTACCATTTTATTCCTATTTCTCCAATAGGCCTACACCAATTCAAGAAAGTAGACTAGGCTACAGCAGTAGCCTACATTATAATACAGTTAAGAATTTGTTATTTCAACTACCGGTATTTGAAATAATTCTATTGTGAAAATTATTTTTAATAATATTTTTACAAGGAAGACCTAGTATCTTTTCAATTACAGTAAAATATAATGTGTAGCCTATGTACGGTAAGTTACCTATTGAATACCTTACTGTACAAATTAATTGGGAGACATATGACATTTATTCAAAAAATTAATTTAATAATAATGATAATTAGGACTCCTATCAATAGAACAAACATGGTTAGCCTTTTTGGAGAAACCAGGGAAACCCCTACCCATATAAAAAAGTCGAACCCTATTCAAATTTTGGCGAGTAATGCAGCGCCGTCACCCACCGCTATCTTACCGCAGTTCCGAGAACTACGTGCACAAAATACATTCTCGAAAATTTTGTACTAAATTTTCGTGCTTTTACATTATTAAAATTAATTTAAAACACAATATAATGACTGATTCATTCGTTCAAATCTCTGAAGAATGTTAGCTAATAAAATTTGAAACCCATAGTGTGATTTAGGTTTTAAAATAAATGTGTTTTTTCCCACCTCTCGCAACCAAGATTCGTGGAGTTAGAATGACCTGCTGCGGCTTGAAGTGCACAATTTACCATCTACATGCGCAGGGGTTACCGTGATCAAGAAGACGGTCCCCCAGGGCGAGACCATGTCATAGCATGTATTATGACTTGGTTGACCCCTGCGAGAGCTGCCCCTAATGTGGGTATCATCGGGCGCTCAATTTTTGGTAGTCGGGACTGCTTCGCGCTGTCCCGGTCCTAATTCAATTAACATAATCGGAGACAAGAAAGAGAATGATTTCAAATTTTGAGATTTGAATCTATTTTTCTTATTAACAGTGGGCATAGTGGCCAAAGTATAGCAAAGAGAAATGATACTGTAATTGAAATTAATTACTTGAACTTTTTACTTTTTCTATGGTAGACTATAAATATGAATAAGTGAACATTGATTGTGGATGCAATTGCAATTTGTAGCCCACAAAAATTTTGCAAAAAAACAACCCGCAGTAAAATTTTTCTTCTAGAAAGTACAGATCAATAGTAGCCTATTCTTATGAGAACAGATTTAGTTGAAAGATGATTAAAATGAACAAATAATAATAATATTATACTACATAGTATCCTATAGTTCCACAGAATTTTTTTTAAAATCTGAATCATGAATCATATTAAAATGTAATTTAAACTGAATCATGATGCACTATTATTCCAAATGGCTCTTCCCAATAAAATACATGGAAGTCGTACCTCATTGTTGTAATTCTACACAAGATATTATAATAACAATACGGTATTGTGGTATAACTCTGATATTTTATATAATTATTCATTGTTATGAATCTCCAGGTAATTAGTGGAGTTTCTTCTTCATAAGGCTAATGCAGTTTTCAATTTCAATTTATTAAAACACATAAAAAATTATAGTTTAAAATTAACTCTTTACAAAAATTCAATGAATACGGTAATGTTTATCAATAAATTCTTGTCTCAACCAATTTTTATCGTTCATCATTATTATAGTCTATGCAAGCAAAGAAGAGATTCTGGCAAGATGGGAAAATGATTCCAGCTCGGTAAATAATAGTTCAAAAATTATAAATTTGGTTTTAAATTGTGGATCAGAATCTTTCCTACAATTTGAGACGAAATTTATAATTTTTGTACCAATATTGACCGAGCTGTAGTCATTTTTCCATCTTGTCAGAATGACTTCTTTGCTTGGACAGAATATAGTTTCTCTATTATCTTGCCTTCACATCCTATAACTTTTTTGTCTTCAATGAAGTTTGAATGATGTTTCATTCTGATGAAACCATGCGGCCCTAACTTCTTGTTTTGAACTCTGAGCTATATTAATTTAGCTATAGTCTGTCCAAGCAAAAAAGACCCTCTGGCAAGATGGGAAAATGACTTCAGCTCGGTCAATATTGGTTCAAGAATTATTGATTTGGTGTCAATTGTAGAAAACATTCTGATCTACAATTTGAGACCAAACCAATCATTTTTTAACCAATATTGACCGAGCTGGAGTCATTTATCATCTTGCCAGAGGCTCTTCTTTGCTTGGACAGACTAAACTTGAAATTTTTATCAAATTATGATAGTCGACTCCTATTGTACGGTAGGCTGTGCACTATTTCAAAACAGAATTTTCATATTGTATTGATTCCCTCATGCCCATTTTCAATGTTTTACATCATTAACACATTCATGCATTCATTCATTTAATCATTCATTCATTCATTCAGTCATTCATTCATTCATTTACTTCACAAAATACAAGATGCATTATGGATGAAACACAGACAGAACTTCCAAAACGTCTTAGTTCCAAGATTTTCACATTACAATGATAAGCATTTCTGTTTAGGAAGAGATTTTAAAAATAAGTTTGTGACCTATGAAATTGTGAGTAATATTATAGGCTAGTGCCGTACGGTATTATAATAATTCAAATCAGCCCATAACTTTTCAGATGTGCAATTTCGATTCGCCAAGATCAAGTCCGACAAGAATGGATTGTCCACAGCATTGTATAGCATCAAGAGCGAATTCGATTCTGCTTGGAAGCACTTATGGAGATATGGATCCAACAGGGCCTCCCGAAAGAACCTTCAAAATTCTGTTTGCTGGAGATTCTTCAGTTGGAAAAACAAATTTCATACATAGATTTTGTAAAGGTCTTTTCTCAAAGAACCTTGGTTCAACTGTTGGTAAGGTTGAATTATGAATCAATATTTCACATCATTTCATCCAATATGTTCTTTTTACATTAAAAAAAAACTTTAATTGAGTTTTAAACAAGCCACATTATTACATAATTATAATCGATCAATATTAATTTGAAGATTATAAATTTGGTCTAAAATTGTAGGAAAGATTCTGATTTACGATTTGAGACCAAATTTATTATATTTAAAACAATATTAACCGAGCTGGAGTCATTTTTCCATCTTGCCAGAATGTCTTCTTTGCTTGGACAGACAATAACTACCTACTCTTACATTATTACATCACAAAAACTACTTCAATTGAGGACAAAGGCCTAGTAGAAGACGGCTTAGTGAATACAGCTTTTTTAGCAATAATCAATGGTTTCACAGCAATCAATATTTTTTTCAGCATATTATACAGTTTATTAATAATTCTAATACATTTTTGATTTTTCTCTATTTTCAGGGGTAGATTACCAGGTAAAAACTATCAGGATAGATGAGAAAAATGTAACTCTCCAACTCTGGGACACTGCAGGTCAGTGTGTAAGCTATTATAAACATTCTTCACTTCACCAATATTCCTGATGATACTAATTACCAGATGCACTTTACAATAAGGTACATTTTTAATTTCGCCCTCTCTACAATCAAGTACATGGGCGTATACAGGGGGGTCCAGTAGTGGTCACCAGTAAATATTGCTGTAGAAATTGATGTAATATGAAGTTATATGTTCTCCAAACAGAAATGCTGTTTTTAATAGTTTGTAGAGGAGGAATAACTTTGATATATAAATTGAATAGAACATCGTGTGGCCAATATAGAATCATTACCTGGCCATATTGCCCATTTTAAGGAACAAGTCAACGAAGAAGGATCTGGGCTTTTTTTATTGAGTTTGAGATAAGATAGATGATGGAATTGACCCACAATTCTGCATAAACTATACAAAAAACCCTTGACCACTACTGGTGATTTTACATTAATTTAAAAATAAATAATATCTTATAAAAATTTCTGTATTGAGAGCTCTTATAAAAAATTTTCTTATGGCTATGGTGGGAGACCCTCACGGGTAGTTCCACCTCGCCAATGCGTACTTGGCCAAATACTGGTTACCCATCCAAAAGCAGTCCACAGTGTTCGTCACTTAACATGACGTTCACCGATAGATCACCCTCACCGAGAGACCAATTGCCAGTAGATTGCCATTGAGTACGGAGAGTCCGATCCCACTAGACGTCAAACCTGCAATCATACGATAGTAGAAATCTGAAAAAGCAATTGAGAGCTCTCAACCGCTATTTTGAACACTAAAACTAAAAGAAATCGTCAGTGCATTGGTAAACGCTTTGACGAAAAATTTTGAGATCGATTTTGAGGCCGGCAAGAACCTATGCTGTAGCCTCCAGGGAGTCCAGACCTGACACCTTGTGATTTTTTTGTGGGGTTACATGAAAAACATCATTGTTTATTCACAAAAATTCTCCGACCTGAACCACTTAAAAACAGGATTAATGAAGCAATGACAATAATTATAACCGAAGAAATGTTAGCAAATGTTTGGAGAAGAATAGATTATTGTTTAGAGAAGTTGTCAAGCGACTAAGAGCGCACACATTAAAATTTATCAATTACGTAGAAAAACTGCTTGAGACAAAAAATTAGATGAATAAACAACATTAGGCTAACTGTACTTATCTAAGTAATTTGGGTTTTCTTCACACCATGTTCGGCACCATTCTTTTATGATAACACTGTACAATAATTTTCAAGGCCAAGAGCGGTTCAGATCCATGACAAGATCATATTTTCGACGATCAGATGGTGTGATGCTGCTCTATGACGTCACAAGTGAGAGAAGTTTTATCAATATCAGGGACTGGATGCAATCTATTGAGGTGAGATATTAGATATAGTCTGTCCAAGCAAAGAAGTCATTCAAGCAAGATGGGAAAAAGACTCCAACTTGGTCAATCTTCTTCTTCTTCTTCTTCTTCTTCTTCTTCTTCTTCTTCTTCTTCTTCTTCTTCTTCTTCTTCTTCTTCTTCTTCTTCTTCTTCTTCTTCTTCTTCTTCTTCTTCTTCTTCTTCTTCTTCTTCTTCTTCTTCTTCTTCTTCTTCTTCTTCTTCTTCTTCTTCTTCTTCTTCTTCTTCTTCTTCTTCTTCTTCTTCTTCTTCTTCTTCTTCTTCTTCTTCTTCTTCTTCTTCTTCTTCTTCTTCTTCTTCTTCTTCTTCTTCTTCTTCTTCTTCTTCTTCTTCTTCTTCTTCTTCTTCTTCTTCTTCTTCAATCTTCTTTTTCTTCTTCTTCTTCTTCTTCTTCTTCTTCTTCTTCCCGTCTCTATACGGGGTCGCTGTTTCTAGTCAGTCGCCTCCAAGTGTCTCTGCTGTCCTCATATTCACCGCCATCCAGCTCCATTCCCCTGCTTCACAAATCCCTCTCCACACAATCCCTCCAGCGTCTCTTTGGCCTTCCTCTTCCTCTTCCACCCTCTACTATCATTTTAGATATTCTATTCCCTAGATATTGTTGATCTCTTCTTTTAATATGGCCATAACATTGGAGCCTCCTCTCCTGGACCTTTTTGGACACTTCTACCACCTTAGTTGCCCCTCTGATAATTTCATTTCTAATCCTATCCGGTATAGTGACTCCATACAACCGCCTGAGCATCTTCATTTCTGCCACATCCAGTTTCCTTTACTGTGCTTTTTTGATAGGCCATGTCTCTGCACCATAGATCATTGCCGGTCTTACAACTGTTTTATGGACCTTACCCTTCACTCTTACACTGACTTTCCTGTCACATAGCACTCCTGAAAAAGTCTTTCCAATTTTTCCACGCAGATTCAATCCTATGATTTATTTCTGTATCAAGATTTCCGTCTGATATTACATGTGAACCAAGGTATTTAAAGCTATCAACCTTTTCTACCCTTTCATTCAGCAAGGAAATTTCTCCAATGTCCTCCTCTCCATTAAAGACCATGTACTCAGTTTTCTTATGGCTGATCTTCAGCCCCCTGTCCACCATTTCCTTCCTCCATGCATCCAGTTTTCTTTCCACCCCATCTGTGGTGGCATCAATCAGGACTATATTTTCTGCAAACAGCATATTCCAAGGGGCTGGTTCCATAATTTTCTGGCCTAAAACTTCCATTTTAAGGCCAAGAGTGTAAGGGAGAAATAATCTGAGAGATAAGGGAGTGTACTGAGAAATAATCCTTGGTGTAATCCAACTGCAACAGGAAATTTGTCTGTCATTCCCACACTTGATCTCACTTGTGTTGCTGCCCCCTTATACATGTCATGAACTATAATCTTACATACTTTTCCATTCCAATACATTCCTTTCTCTTAAACACCTCCAAACCTCTCCTCTTGGAACCCTATCATATGCTTTTTCCCAGAAATCTATAAATACCATACCTAACTTTTTCTGTCTTTCTCCATATTTCTCCATCATTTGCCTAAGAGCAAAGATGGCATCCATTGTCCCCCTTCCTGGCATAAATCCAAACAGTTAATCGCCTATAACCGTTTCATTTCTAATCATCCTTTCTAAGACTTTCTCCCATATTTTCTCCATCTTTTCTTCTCCATCTTTTATCTGCTTTATCTGAGTGAAATCCTTTGTTGCTTTATTTCTTGTCTTTGCTAGCCTATACAACTTTTGCTGTCCTTCTTCTGTTTCCAGCACCTCATAGACTTCTCTCATTACTCTTGCTTTGGCTTGGGCTACTGCTTTCTTTGCCTCTTTATTGGCTGATTTTGCTGCTGCTTTATCTTTTTTGCTACACTTCATGGAAGAAGCTCCTTACCGGTCCCTATGTAGAATAGGAAGTAGTCATTTACATGCATAATCAATCAGCTGTTGTCCTCAAGCAGTAAGAGTCTCTTACCATGCGCAGAGCATTTTCTTTCCAAGCGTAGACAGCTAGCGCCATCTAGCAAGAGAAAATGCAACTACAATGGCCGTCTCTTTCTGAGACGCTGCCATAAATTTGTCAAAAACAAGAAACTTTGTATTGCTATTATACAATTTATGATGATCGTACAAAAACTATCATGAGCTTAAACGTTTTTCTGGACTAAGAAAATCGAGTATTCTGATAGTTATTAAGTAATATCCAATTGGTTAAATCAATAAACTTTTGATGCAAAATTTCAATACTTAGCAGTTCAGCTTACTCCAGATTCAGCTCAGCTGAAGCTAGTATAGTAAGTTATCTGGTCTTAGCTGTTCTTAGATTTCATTAATCCAATTTGTTTTGTTCATTCATGAAATTAGATTGATAATACTTATTGTATACTTAAGTGTAGCGAAAAAAATTATACACAACTTGCCCAGGAAGTTTTTTACGGTGTTCGGAATTATTCCCAGGCTTGACAAGCCTTGCCCGGGAAACTATCCTCATACTGTAAACTTTTCCTTCCCAGGCTTGTGGCGTAATGTACTATTTCTCTACCTGATGTTTTAAACTTTCTTCTTGCCTCCTTCTTTTGCCTGATCTCAACTTTCACTTCCTCACTCCACCACTACGTATCTTTTTCATGAGGCATTCCTTTTCCTGATGTTTTCCCCAGCACGCCCTCTGCCGCCCTTATAATGGCCATACTATTTTCTTCCCACCACTCATTTTTGTCCTCCTTAGAAGATACTTCCATCATAACTTTTTCCTTAAACTCGACTCTTAGATGTTCATCCTCTAGTTTCCACCATTTGATCCTTCAACTCTGTTTCCCCCTCTTCACACTTTTCACTTTACAATTCAAAACCACAATATGATGTTGGGCTGAAACACTTTCTCCTTCAATCACTTTACAGTCTTTCACTTCAACCAGGTGGCTCCTTCTACCACCAAAGAAGTCGATTTGGCTCTCTCTACCTCCACTCTTGTAAGTCATATATTGGTGTGCACTTTTCTTAAATAAGGTGTTTGCTATAGCAAAATCTAGAATCTTTTCTCCTTCCTCATTCAGTTCACCCATTCCCCATCCTCTATGTACCCTGTGCAGGACTAATCTTTCATAGCCTAAGTGGCCATATAGGTCTCCTTCCAAAAATACCCTTTCCCCCTGTGGTATTGCGTGTAGCTCTAAATCTATTTGTTGCCAAAACTCATCTTCCTCTTCAACACTACATCCCACATGTGGTGCATATGCACAGATGATATTTATGACCAATTTTCCTACTGCAAGCTTCACACTCATTATCCTGTCATTTCTTCTTCCAACATGGATTAGATCTTCTCTCCACTCTTTGTTCAAGACAATTCCAATTACATTTCTCCCATGCGTGTTGGCTCCAGAGTAGATTAGTTCACAGCCCTCTCCTGTCTTAGTTCCCCTTCCACTGGGTTTCCTGCACACACAAGACCCCTATCCTCCTTCTCAACATAACATCTGCAAACTCTCTACTCCTTCCAGTCACTCAACGTTCCAACTCTTAGCTTCTAAACTTGCTTCTTCAACCGCGCCCGTTCTTGACATGGTGGCCCTTGCTCACTTATCACAGGAGTCAGGTGAGGCTCCCGCGCGTCGCTGAGTGATATTGGTTCAAAAACTATAAGTTTGGTCTCAAATTGTAGAGCAGAATGTTTTCTACATCTTAGAACAAATTTATCATTTTCTAACCCAATATTGACCGAGCTGGAGTCATTTTCCCATCTTGTCAGAATGAGAAAACTTGCCAAACCCTCTTCTTTGTTTGGACAGACTATACTACCGTTTATTGGGTAATGCGTTTCTTTGTTCATCCGCTGATATGTATAGAAAATTTTAATCTCAGTTGTGAAAAGTAAGTTTTTAAAAACATACATTATAGTTTAAGCAAATAATAATTGTGAATACACTATTATTTTGAAGTCGATGAAAATTCAATGGAATGGATCCTCCCACGAATTAGATTAATACTTGACATATTTTTCCATTGAAGAAACTTTGGAAATACAAAAACGAGAATAAACAAAAGATTTCATATGAGGGCTATTTTTTATCAACTTCCGATGTGGCATAAAAACGAAACTAATGAGGGTAATCGAATGAATTTGTTATAAAAAGTTAACTATATTATTAGTTACTTCTCAACATAGTCAACATTCAAATCGATGCATTTTTCGTACCTGGAGACAAGCTTCCTTATACCTGGAGATACCTTCCTTATACCTTCAAAGAAGTTTGCCGCCAGTGATTTGAGATGGTTTATCACAGCATCTTGCAGCGCATAGTGGGTTTGGAAGCTGTGCCCTCCTATAGCATCTTCTCCAGTTTCGGGAAAAGGTTATATTCGCTTGGTGCTAAGTCAGGGCTTCACTCCGGATGGCCAAAAACGTCCCATTTAAACCCGTCAAGAAGGCGCTCCATCTCAGCAGCACTGTGAGGACGGGCGTCGTCATGAATGAGCATTTCTCCCGATGTGAGCACTACTCTCCTTTTCTATAACACCAATCATGCAATGCTCTGTGCTCTGTTACTTATAAAGCATTCAACGTATACTCATTTCATTCCATTGTAAATTTCTGCTTTGGATAACCCTTCAGTTTGCAAAAAAAGGAATTACACCTCGCAATTCACACTTGGCGGGAGATTATATCTAATTGGTCATGTTTATGTGTCGCTGGATGGGTAGGTAATGACGTCAGATGGCCGAAACCGGGTAGGGTTATAGTGGGAGAGCTATACAGTCAATCGCCGCGCATTGTTGGCCAATGCTGCTCGCACTGACGCCTAGCGGCACAATCGGAAGTTGAAAAAAATAGCCCTCGTAGTTGAAGATGTATTCCCAATAATATGTTCATTAAAAATAATAATGATATTTTTAGAAATAGTTTACAATCAAACCATGTATAAAAATTAAAAGGTCATCCAAAAATTGTTGTTGACATCAATAAAATTTATAATAAAAACTATTATACTGTAACTATAAATTTAAATCTTGAAAAGATTGATATGAGTAATATTCTATACTCAAAATCAATAGTTTATAGTCCTTGGTAGTTCATCCATTGTTGCTTCAGCTCTGTTTTAGCCTTCAGTAAGTGCAGAATTATAATCATTGTGAAATATGACAAGTTTGAAAATGAATGATAGTATTTTTCAAAGAGATTGATAGTCCCGAATTCATAACTTTCAATCAGTCATTGAAAAATCACATCAAAATGTGAGAGAAGTTGAAAAAATCAGCGAATTTTTGTAGATCAATGAACGCATTTTTTCATTATTTTTTTTGTCTGTCCAAGCAAAGGAGACATTCTAGCAAGATGGGAAAATGACTACAGCTCAATCAATATTGGTACAAAAATATTAAATATGGTGTCAAATTGTAGGAAAGATTCTGATATACAATTTAAAACAAGATTTATAATTTTTGAACAAATAATTACCGAGCTTGAATCGTTTTCTCATCTTGCCAGAATCTCTTCTTTGCTTGGACAAACTATAATAACGACGAACGATAATAATTGTTTGATCCAAGAATATTGATATAAATAACCGTATTCAATGAATTTTTGTAAAAAGTTGATTTTGAACTGTAATTTTTCATGTGTTTTAATAAATTGAAATTGAAAACTGCATTAGCCTTATGAAGCAGAATCTCCACTAATTACCAGAAGATTCATAACAATGAATAATTATATAAAATATCAAAGTTATACCACAATAGTGTAATGTTATTGGAATAAAAGTGCATTGGCATTGTTAAGGCGGGGTTCACAAACTATAGGAGGACCGAAAATTACACATAATTGAGGGTTAAACACTGCGAAAAAGAACTGGTGATTTTACTCACTTTTGGGGCTACTCTAGACGTTTTCTAGATAGCAACTTGTTCGGGGCTGGTCGGACAGCAACTGCTCTCGCTGTCCTTCTCTCCAACAGAAGATCCTGGAGGGTGAGGGGGGAGAGGAGGGAGAGGAGGTTATCGCGCACTTATCTTGACTTTAGAGATTAACTGTTCTTACCATACCTCCCACATAAAATGAACACGGTTCATTTTAAATAGAATTGTTCGAATATGTAAAGGTGCGGTAGGTTACGCAGGGAAACAAATAACATATAATTCAGGCATAGCACTAATATAAACGAAGCACAATATATTCAATAAGAAAAATACAATACGTTGGTATCTTCGAAGAGCACTTATCGACGAAGATGTATGTACAATGGTTGTTACGTAGACTTAATCGGTGGGGAGTACTATCAAACGATTGACTGCGCGTTTGATAATACCAGTGGGTGTGCGAAGTGACACTACTCTAATCACTCCATCTGTGCCGGGATGAACGTTCTCAACTCTTGCCAACGGCCAGATCGAAGGAGGGGTGTTTAAATTTTGAATCAGAACTAACTGGCCTGATTTGATTTCTTGAGAAGATTTTCTCCATTAATTCTTTGAATCAGCGTGTTGAGGTAATCTCTAGACCATATTTTCCAGAAAGATTGAACGATCTGTCTAAGATATTTCCATCGCTGGACAAGCGGAATATTATTGTCCAAGGGAAACTCAGAAACCTGTAACAATGGACGCGCAACAAGGAAGTGTCCAGGTGTTAAATACGAAGCAGTTTCGGAAGGGTCTGGCGACAAATCAAACAGAGGCCGACTGTTAAGTATTGATTCAACACGAGCGAAAATAGTTGAGTACTCCTCCATAGTGAGAGCAGTTTCACCAATCTGGTTTTTTATCAATATTTTAGCTGATTTAATGTGACTCTCCCAAATTCCACCAAAGGTTGGACTGTTTGGTGGCGAAAAATGCCAGGTTATTTCTCTTTCAATGAAATTATTGTTGATTTCATTTTGATGATCTTTAAGAAATTTGGAAACCTCATTCAAGTGTCTTGAGGCACCGACAAAATTAAGACCATTATCGGAATATATGTGAGAAGGAAGACCTTTTCTCGATACAAAGCGGTCAAGTGCCGCAAGAAACGCTGCTGTTGTGAGTTTGGTCACATACTCCAAGTGAACAGCTTTGACTGTGAGACAGATAAACAACGCTAGGTAACCTTTGTACTGCTTAGCGTTTCTAAGAGGACTGGATTTCGTTATGAAAGGACCAGCCATATCGATTCCAACATGAGTAAATGTATTAGATTGATTAATGCGACATTCAGGCAGGTCAGCCATGATAGGTTGGCGAGGTGTGGCTCTCATACAAGTACACTTTACACAATTACTTATGCAACTTCTTACTAGATTTCGTGCTGAGATAATCCAATATTTCTGCGCTATGAGCGAGTGAGTGGTACGTGGACCGACATGCAAATTTTCTGAATGATACTGTCTACAAATGAGTGAGCTGAGGTGACACTTTTTCGGGAGAAGAATAGGATGTTTCCTATTATATTGTAGGTCCGATTTGCGAAGGCGACCGCCCACCCTGAGCAATCCACTTTCATCAATGAATGGGGCTAATGAGGACAAACTTGGAGGTGCTGGCTTACCCTGTGACAGGAGAGCGATTGCTTCGTGAAAATAAAACTTTTGAGTGTCTTTCACAATCACTGATAGTGAACGACGACAATCGGCGAGAGAAGGCGAGAAAGCAACAGAATCAAGCTTTACTTTACTGTTTCTCAAGTTGTAACTGTGTCTTTTCATTTTACATTTATCAATAAAGCGAAGGCAGTATGCAATAATTCGAACAATTTTGTGAAGATTGGAGTATTTTTCAACACATTCCATCACACATGTTTTTTCCATACTTACAGTGGTAAGAACCGAAGTTTGTGGCTTCAACTCAGTTTCATCTTCTATGAAATCTACTTTTGAAATTGGCCAACATTGAGGTGTGACATGGAAGGAAGGGTGACCGTTCCACCACAATTCATTACCTATTATGTCCTTGGAGGCGATCCCTCTCGACGCTATATCGGCTGGATTGCATTCTGTGGATACATGGAAAAACATTTCAGGTTTTGTTAGCTCTAGTATCTGTGTGATGCGATTACTGACAAAAGTTTTCAGTTTGTGTGCGGGTGTTCTTAGCCATGTTAAAACTAATTTGGCGTCAGTGTAAAGTCGTACACGAGAGACGCAACTTTGATAAATATTTGCGACACTTTTGTACAGTTTGGCGAGAAGCAGAGCGGCGCATAGTTCTAATCTCGGAATAGTGTTTACCTTAACTGGCGCTACCTTCGTTTTAGCCATAATGAGATTCATTGAAATGAATTGATCAGTGGAGGCGACATGAATATATATACAACAGGCGATGCCCTTCTGGCTCGCGTCGCAATAGGCAAGCATTGATACATTGATAAACGTCGTGTCAATGTGACGGGGTATCTGGATTTCAGATATTGACGACATCGAATTGACAATACTATTCCACTGACGAGTGAGATTGTCATCTAGTGAATCATCCCAATTTAGATTGGCTAACCAAAGAAGCTTTAGAAAATACTTGAATGTGAATACGACAGGTGCCAGAAATCCCAATGGATCAAACAATTTTGCAATATATGATAATATTGTACGTTTTGTCGGTTCAGCAGTGAACTGAGTTACAACATATGAGAAACTATCTGATGACGGACTCCATCGAAAACCGAGTACTTTGATGCTTTGTGTAGAATCCGTAAATGCAAGTGGATTCTCCAAGAAATCGTCAGGAAATTCTTCAACTATTTCTGGTGTATTAGACGCCCATTTTCTCAACTGCATTTCACCCTTCTCCATTAGATTATTCAACTGTGAAATTAGAAGTCTGGCTTCTGGTACGCTAGCTGCTCCACTTACAATATCATCCACATAAATATTATGTTTTACAACATGAGCGGCGAGAGGAAACTGTGATTCATAATCATTCGCCATTTGAATGACAGTTCGTTGTGCAAGAAAACTAGATGAAGTCATTCCGTAGGTCACACAGTTAAGTTGGTACTCACTCAAATCATCTTCGGGTGATTTTCGGTAGAAAATGTGTTGATATTAGCGATCTTTCTCTCTGACAGATATCATTCTATACATCATCTTAATATCTGCAGTGATAGCAATCTTGTACATTCTGAAATTCAAAATAATTTGAAACAATTCATTTTGAAGTTTGGGACCAACATGCAACACTTCATTCAAAACAGAACCGTTAACACACGGCGAGGAGGCGTTGAAAACAACTCTGAGCTTTGTGGTGGAGCTATCTTCTTCCAAAACACAGTGGTGAGGTATCACATAGCTTGAAGATGTGAGAGCTATAGACATATGAGACAACTCAATATATTTCATCATGAAATCGTGATACTGTTTGTGCATTGTGATATTTTGAGATAAACGTCTCTCAAGGGAGAAATATTTTTTCATTGTAGATAAGCAATTGTCACCCAACTTTACATTCGAGCTTTTGAACGGCAAGGCTACTTCATATCTCTCAGTAGGAAGGCGTCTTGTTGTGTCTGAATACAGTTTCTCACAAAACTCACGTGATGGGTCCTTAACAACCTGACTACCGACTTCTTCAGTTTCCCAAAATTTGCTAATCAATTCATTAATAGGTTCTACATACGTTAGCAAAGAGGTGTGGACAGAACTTGAATTATTATAGTTACCTGTTGCACCCATAATAACATAGCCAAACACAGTACTGAGAGCGCCAGGGGAATTATCAAATTTAAGAGTGACTCCCTGGGCCTGTGAACAAATCGTATCTAGAAACAATTCTGTACCAATGAGAACGTCCACTTCACCAGACTCATAGAATGTTTCATCAGCTAATTTCAAATTAGACAAATGTGAGAATTGTTTTGCATCTAATGAAGTAATAGGCTGCTTACAAGTTATGGAGTTCAGTACTAATGCGTTTGTGCTGCATTTGAAATCTGACTGAATGAGAGAAGAGATTTTCAACGTGACTTCTCCATAACATTTAGTGGTGGTTGAACCAATTCCTATCAAGTGACGTTGAGATGCAGAAGGTTTTAAACTCAATTTATCAACTAAGCTCTTTGTAATAGCAGTTATCTGAGAGCCTGAATCAATAATAGCACGAGCGATATGAGGATTGTTAAACAAATCATACACAATAATTTTAGCAGTTCCCAGCAAACAATCAGACATGTTAGCAATAGACAGACTTGTATTACACATAACTTTTGAGTCCTGTGTATGGGCAGATTGAGACACAACTTGATGCGAGGTGGGTTCAGCTTTCTCAAATACATTTTCTGAATGCAATAATGTGTGATGTTTACTTGAGTTACACTTCTTGCAGTGATGTGTTGACTTACAAAACGTACGAGGATGATTTCCTAGGCATTGAAAACACAATTTAAGCGATTTTGCAATATTGTAACGTTCATTGAGGTCCATATTAATTAATTTTGGACAACTGTAAATAACATGATCATTAGAACTGCAAACAATACAACTTCTAGAAGCGGTTCGACTTTGAGAAACAGAATCAGGGCTAGATTTGCTTTGATTCGATGTGATTAACATACTAGTATTATTCATTCGTTTAAACTTTTCAGTTGATGGATTTCTTTTTCTTTCCCTTTCGTTAGAGCTAACAGATTGTTTTGGATTTACAAGCTCATATGTACGAGATTTTTTAATCAAAAACTGAATCAATGAACTACTTTCGGGTATTTCATCATTTGTTAATGAGGATTCAAATTCGAATCTTGTTTTCATGTCTAGCTTTCGTAATAATATTGATAATATAACAAAATCGAAAGGATTCGTTAGATTCTGACCCTTCAAAGATTCAATTGCTGACGCATTCGTCTCAACAAAACTTCGAATTGAACTGTATTCAGGTTTCAATATTGATTGACAATCAAGAATTTGTTCAACAAAATAATTAGATAGAACTCGTGGGTTCTGATATCGCTTTTGAAGTTGATTAAAAGCTAAAGTATATCCAGCTTCTGAAATTGGAACATGGGAAATAGATTCTAACGCAGAATCACTCAAACTGCTTCGCAAATATTGAAATTTTTCAATAGCAGACAAACTTTCATTTTCGTGAATGAGACACTTGAAATTTGTGAAGAATTCATTCCATTTCGATACGTTTCCATTGAATTTTACAAGCGAAATTCGTGGAAGTGAGATATTTGACTTAATAATTGGAGTAGTATTTGTACATCTTTGAAGAGTTTGAATTTTAACAAATTTCGGGTAGAGTTCATCATATTTAAGTTGAACGTCATTGAGAGTTTCATCAACAATATTATGAACAATGGAAAATTCAAAAATTCTCTCACTTACCCTCTCGATTTCCTCAAAGAGATCCTGAATTTGACCATTAAGTGTATCAGAAACATCAGATGTAATATCTTTAAGTGCAAGCTCTAACTTACATATAATTCTCAAACGCCTGTTTTCAATTAGTTTGAATTGAATAGTGGGGTTTGAATTGGTAGACGATTGATTCTGAGTTTCATTCATCAATGATTGATCCAAGCCAGAATCATTGTTTACTTGATTTGAATCCGACGGTTGTTGTTGATCGGCCATTCTGATTTGAACTTGAATTCAAACGAAGAAATGGGTAGAGGAAGGAAGGGAAAGGGACTCCCCCCTCACCAGCTGACGCTGCCAAACCGACAGCGGCGCATGCGTGGTGAAGACTGCAAAGCAACTGGTTTTTGTTGCTCCGATTCGTGCTTTCTAAACCGTAAACCGAAATCCGAACAACGAACGCGATGCAGACCGGACCCGATAAGAAATAAAGATAACAAACGATAATTGTGATGAGCACTTGACAAACAAGAACTTTAGCAAGCTTTGGCATGTACAATAGAAACTCGTTATGGATTGCAAAAATTAATTACGTTTTGGAACAGATTTTTGAAAAATAAGAAAATTATAATGGAAAATTTATCACTGATATACTTGCGAATTTGAACACTTTGGGGATAATACTTTTCAGAATTGAAATTTTATAACTGACATTACGATGTAGCAGGGCATAGAATATGAAACTTTTAAACTTATGTACTTATCCACAGATTACTGATAAACTTTTATCCTGCTCGGATTGGACCACATGTTAAGGCGGGGTTCACAAACTATAGGAGGACCGAAAATTACACATAATTGAGGGTTAAAACACTGCGAAAAAGAACTGGTGATTTTACTCACTTTTGGGGCTACTCTAGACGTTTTCTAGATAGCAACTTGTTCGGGGCTGGTCGGACAGCAACTGCTCTCGCTGTCCTTCTCTCCAACAGAAGATCCTGGAGGGTGAGGGGGGAGAGGAGGGAGAGGAGGTTATCGCGCACTTATCTTGACTTTAGAGATTAACTGTTCTTACCAGGCATGAACCATTTAGAATAATAGTGCATCAGGCACTATTACATTTCACATATTACATTTTAATATGATTCATGATTCAGATTTTTCAAAATTTCTATGGAACTATAGGCTACTGTGTAGTATAATTATTATTTGTTCATTTTAATCATCTTTTAACTAAATCCGTTCTCATTAGAATAGGCTATGTACTATTATTACTTAATTTTACTGCTGGTTCTGTTTTTTTGTTTTTATTTTTGTGGGCTACAAATTGCAATTGCATCCGCAATCAATGTTCACTTATTTATATACCATAGAAAAAGGAAAAAAGTTCAATAATTACAGAATCATAGTTTCCTCTATGCTTATACTTTGGCCACTATGCCCGCTGTTAATAAGAAAAAGAGATTCTAATCTCAAAATTTGAAAACATTCTCTTTCTTATCTCCGATTATGTTAATTGAATTAGGGCCGGGACAGCGCAAAGCAGTCCCGACTACCAAAAATTGAGCGCCCGATGTTACTCGCAGGGGTCAACCAAGTCATAATACATGCTATGACATGGTCTCGCCCTGGGGGACCGCCTTCATGATCACGGTAACCCCTGCGCATGTAATTCATAAATTGTGCACTTCAAGCCGCAGCAGGTCATTCAAACTCCACGAATCTTTGTTGCGAGAGGTGGGAAAAAACGCATTCATTTTAAAACCTAAATCACACTATGGGTTTCAAATTTTATTAGCTAACATTCTTCAGAGATTTGAACGAATGAATCAGTCATTATATTGTGTATGAAATTAATTTTAATTATGTAAAAGCCGGAAAATTTAGTCCAAAATTTTCGAGAATGTATTTTGTGCACGTAGTTCTCGGAGCTGCTGTAAGATAGCGGTGGGTGATTGCGCTTCATTACGCGCTGCAATTTGAAAGTAGTGTTAATAATACTTAGTTATGATTTGATAAGTAGGCTAGTGCAGAGTTATAATCACTGTGAAATATGAGTTTGAAAATAAATTATAGTATTTTTTAAAGTGATTAGATTATCCCGAGTTCATTACTTTCAATCAGTCACCGAAAACTCACATCAAATTGTGAGAAAAATTTAAATAATCAGCGAATTTTTGTAGATCAATGAACGCAACCATTATTATTTTGTATTATATTCTGTCCAAGCAAAGAAGACATTCTAGCAAGATGGGAAAATGACTGCAAATCGGCCAATATTCATTCTAAAATTATAAATTTTGCCTCAATTTGTAGATTAGAATGTTTTCTACAATTTAAGACCAAATTCATAATTTTCAAATCAATATTGACCGAGCTAGAGTAATTTTTCCATTTCGCTAGAATAATGTCTTCTTTTCTTGGACAGACTATATACCTGTTCGTTGATGTAAGTTGTTTTGAAATATGTGATATTTTTAGGAGATATCCGGAAATCGTATACCCATAGTTATGTGTGGTAATAAAGTTGACGTTAGAGAAGAGGCCAAGACAGAAGGGCTGAGATGTATAACAGAGGAGCAAGGACTGAAATTAGCAGCACAGTTCGGGTGTTTGTTTGTGGAAACTAGCTCAAAAACAGGCCAGAACATTGCTGATGCTCTATTTGCGCTCACAAGGTGAGTAACGTACATCTTTTTTAATAGGTACTATGTTTTATCATAAGTGAGTAAATGAAATAATTGGTGAAGTAGCTTGAAATTTCAACCTGAATTAAATTTCTAACGCCGAGCATGTAGCCTATAGGCCCAATAGCAGCAGCGAATAAACTTGAATTGTTACAACTTGAATATTAGCAACTTGAATGAACTCTCAATTTGCATAGATTCGACATTTGAGTAAATTTTGATATTTTCAAAACAGTTTATCAATATTACTTTATAAATTTATCATTTATAAATAACTAAATAAATATTTTTGTGCTAATATCAACCATTTGAATTCTAAATTGACAATTCATCTGTATTTATTTATATTATATTTGAATGGGTTGGATAAAGAAGAAGAAGAAGACAATTTATAATTCTTAAGTTATAAAATATATATTTGGCAGTAATAACATGTGATTAGTCTGATAGTGGGTAAGAACAATTGAGATTTCAGTTTATCATCACCCTTATCCTTATTTCATTTGTATCGACTATAAAGAAAATTATTATAATAATTATTGCCAATGTTAATCAATTGAAAGCCGATACTGACATTAATGTTTGGGCGACGTGTAGTTGATGTCGCGCGGATCTGATAATCAGAGGTTTGTTCTGAGTTCAATTAATTATATGTTAATAATGACTGGAATTTTGAACCGTTTGCAAAACGAGTGTTTTGCACACGATACGTTTGTTTCGCAAACCGTTCCCAGTTTAGTAGGCCTAATAGGAAGTTTTGTGATCGAGTGTTGAGAGAAAATAATTGGGCCTGGGGCGCAAAAATGCTAGATCCGGCACAGGATTCAAGCTTTCTTTGTAATCAACTACTATATTGTTAGTGTTTTTTGTTTCTAGACATAGTTCAAATAATTTCTTCGATTTAATATTCTAATGATAATAAATAATAAATTATTTTATTGCCAAAAAACAAATTTTACAAATTCTTGATTCATCTCTTTTACAGGGAAATGTTGACAAGAGAGGATGTTGAGGTGAAAACCTCAGCTTTGCAAGTGCTTCCTGGCGAAAAGAGTTGTACGTGCTGCAGCAAGAAATAGTTGGCTAAACTTATTTATTCGATTAGAAATCATCTTATATTTTTGTGTTTCATGATTTGTATTAGTTCATCGCTGATGAATCCAGTTATATTATGGTTATATTACTGTTATTATGAGGCCTACATTTATTTACATTCATCTAAATTTGAATATTACCTGGGAAGTTATTGCGTAAATTAACAAAAACTGTGACAAAAAATAAAGAGTAATTTTTTTATAAATCAGTGGTTTGACATCATACTGTCTTTTTATTTAATAAAATAATGAGATCTTCACATGAAAGATAATGTTAAATAATTTTTGGAGTCACTTCAAGTCTTCAAAGCTTTTTGTTATTTTTGAGGCCTAAATTTATTTACATTCATTCAAATTCAATAATTACATGAGTTTGGAATTTATTGCATAAGTTAACAAAAACTATATTTAGAGTCGTAAATACATTATTTATTGCGTAAACTCAAAAACATCTTGAAATTTGAGGGGTTTTCCTAGTTTTATAGAGAATTATAAAACTCTATAAAAGAGTTTTATAGAGTCACTATAAAGCCCGCAACAGGTTCCTTATACGAATTCCCATTTTATTGGCATTTTTCAAACCTTCTCAAGCCCTACAATCTACAAATTTCAGGATTATCGGTTCTAGATTTCTTCAAGACTTTGCATCATCTGAAAAATTAATAATTTCAAGCTTGTAGTGCGATCCATATTGTGCAGTGGGATATAGTAAATTAACTGAGGAATCTAATAAAAATGAATCCAAGCCAACTATGTCACTTGCATAGTTTCTGAGAAATAAGTGTATTAATAGAAGTCATATAATAATTATAACAAATCTAGCGGTTTTTTGACAATAACTCAGATACTACTACAGCTACGAGCTTAGATCTGGTCTCGATCGATTCTCCAGAGCATGCATTTTCCATTTTTCAATGGTACCATATTTTATGCTTATCAAGTCCTGAGAACGCCAGAAAAAATGAAAATCTTGGAAAATCTTCCAACTTTGGATTTTCATTAAGATTGGGAGAAAGGAAAAGGTTAATTATTGAATAAATACAAAATTATACATTATTATAAAATTATATTTATGAAAAATTTTATTTTTACAAGTTCTTGTTAAAAAATATAGGCTAATAGTTATGAAGCAGTAAATTTCACATTATGAATCATTAGAACTTGAAGTCTATCATACTATACTCTTTTGAACAATCATTGGGGCAAATTCAATATTTTGAAATTAATTATAATTTAACTTGATAATTAAGAATAATTTTTATTGTGTTTTCCAACATTAAGAAAGACTGGGTCACAGTTTTCCATAGAAAAACGTTGAAAACTAAAATAATAAAAACGAAATGATTGAATCTGCCGCAATTACTCGGTGAATGTGGTATAGATACATCTCAATGCTACATAAACATGCTACGTTCATTGGAAGTATGTTACTAGTTTCACCGTCAAACCCAACTAGTAACCTATAATTTTTAAATATGTATTACATTGATCACAATATTACTGAAAACAGCAAAAATGTCTTTTATAAGAAATATTAGGCCTAATTGAATTGTTCCACAATTTTTAATAAGAAACCACTTTAATAGCTAAGTACAAAATTTAAGATAATAACATATCATATCACAAAAATTGACATGAAAGAAACAATACATTTCATAGTAGAATCATGATAATATCATATATCAAGAATGATATAATCTGTATCTATATGAATCACAATTTCCAATAAGATGAAGACTGCTCTATTGATAGAGTGGTCGCTTTGTTATTTGGGCTACTAATGTATAATAAATCAAAGTATCCTCTAATATAAGCGATTTCGGATTTATTTTAAAGGGTACTATGATTATTTATTTATTATAGAGTGGTCGATACGTGAGAGGTGGTCACACCCGGGTGAGGTGGGAAAATATCATGAAACTAAGAAAGGAGTTTTCCTTTCCTAGTTCTATTGTAAGAACAAAACCCTACTCCCTGAAAATTCCTGACTAATCTATTGCATTCAATAGAACAGCCGCCATCTTGGTGAAAGGTCTTCTCATTTATAGACTACCGGTACAGTAGTCTTGATTATCCGGTATAAAAAGCCCGGCAAAAGGCGGGATAATCTAAAATGACGGATGACAGGGAATATTACAAAGATATGTTCATCTGATTGGAAACCTGATAATATTGAATCTTGTATATGGAGAAACATTAAAATAAGTTCAAAGAATTTTGTATTCAGTTTCTATGTCATTTTGTAATGACAATTAGGTACACATTTTCTTCAACAACAATAAAGTTTGATTTGATTTGATCTTTGGAAACCCAAATTTACGATTTTGTTTCTGATAAGTTAGTATGACGGATAAGTGAGGCTCTACTGAATCTGAGGTCCAAAAATAACAATCTAGTCTTTTAAAAATACAAATTCCGTATGAAACGGACGATTACTCAAAATATTATTATAATTTAATCATCTTTCATTATCATTTATTTTATAATATTAGGATCTTTAACAAAGAAAACTAGGAAATGGAAATGAGCATGATTAAAATCTAAAATCACAAACATTGATTACAGATAATATATGAATAAATGTAAATTGAACTTAAAAATCATTAACTTCTTCTGAATCTTTGTTCACAGAAAGCAACCAGTAAAGAATTGAAAGCCGAATCGATGTACTTCATAACTAAATTACTGAAACTATACATATTTAACTGAGTTTACTTTTGTGCTGTAGGTTTGTGACTAAGAATAATACATTTTACAGTTTTTGTACTATTATTATTTGAGCAATAGCTAAAAAGATTTCTCAAGAATATGAAACTATACAATATTATTATAGAGTTTGACTACTCTATCAATCTTTGTAGCATAAGTACGAAAAATAAGTTCCATGGTCAAAATTAAAGATTGTTAATTTACTATAATTCCAAAGTCAATTTTTATAACAATTTATTTTTAGATAATGTTTTGGGTTACACCGGTTACTTCTAATTTTTCAATCTGTTAATCCTAGAAAGTGAGTAGTGCTTTCTTCTTATATCAAATGTGTTACATGTACATAGTATGAGACTTGTGCATGGGTCTACTGAAGTGCACGATTTTTAGATGGATTTCAAACTATTCAAGTTTTTTACATATTGAATCAAACTTTATCATCAATCATTATTTCTTAGTAAAAACATAATATCATCCTAATATCAATCAATATTTGGCATTGATACCTCTCCATATCATCAAACTCTCAAAACATCATCAATTCTCAATAAAAACATAATAATAATCCCAATAATATCATTCAATATTTGGCATTGAGACCTGAGAATGTCATCAAACTTTATCATCATCTCTCAATGAAACATAATATCATCTTGATAATATCATCATTCAATTTTTGGCATTGAGACTTGTCAATGCCATCAAACTTATCATAATTTCTCAATAAAAACATAATATCAATCAATATTAGGCATTGATACCTGCCAATGTCATGGGTTGTTATTCTACACCCCCTTAAAATAATTTGGAATCAATAGCACGTAAATATTCCGCTCTTCAATTGAGAATTTCTATCCTTCGATTTGAACATTTGAGCTCAACCCTAATGAAAGCAATAAGCAATACACTGTAAAATTAGATATAAAATTTATAAATCTTTTAGAAAAATAAAAATATATTTAGATAAAATCTGACATAAATTGGAAATCCTCCAGGATGAGGGACGGTAGAACATTGATGAGAGTAGTACTAAAAATTAGACACTCTCATGCCTCCCACAGCTCCCAGTATATCTTGCTCCATCAGCTCCCCAGGAGGAAGATCATACTCGTTGTGAGGCCTGCAAATGATAACATATAGATTTTAGCTCTTATCTAGTCAATGTTCTACTATCTATACAGCACAGAGTATGAAATTATAACTTGTGAAGTTTTTAAAACTTTCTACGACAGAAAATTATAACTTGAATTTTTGAGTTCCCAATCTTCCAATAGCCCTGTAATTCAGCCCTGTAAAGTTTCAAAACTTTCTATGACAGAGAATTATAACTTGAATTTTTGAGGTCCCAATCTTCCAATAATCTAACAAATCCAATAAGAACAATAAGTGGTTGATGGTGAATTAATACAGTATATATGTATAATGGTCGGTTTCTCAAAAAAATGTTGGACTGAATTTTAGTTAAAACATCAGCTGACCCAATTGAAACACAAGATAATAAATCTTAACTGAAAGCTGATAGTTGTAAACTAAAATGTAAGGTGAACGTTTTTGGAGAAACCGACCCTAGAAGATACAGTAGCCTAACTTAATCTATGTACGGTCTATATTGAAGAAACCTACTCAGTCTAGAAGTAGTTAGACTTGATATATTTTGTTTATAGACCTTTTCAATGAACATCTGATGATGCTATTTGAGAGGGAGACGCGTATAGTTATCGAGAAAGAGAAAGCTGGGGATCGAAGAGCATCAGCTGTTTATTAGAAACAGAGAAACATCAGTCACCAGTTTTTTCGTGGGAAGTCTACCCACTTGAAATGCCAATTACAGTTCAAGGAACATCAAACAGCTGCAGGTTGATAGGTATATACTGGTTGGGTGAAAAGTTTTGAAACGACTAAGGTAATTTTACAGATGGTGACATAGGGGTTCGTACTAAAATTCAATGTTCTACTCAACTTTGACATTAAAAATTTGGACCACCATTTTTGATCCGCCTTAAATAATCCAATTTAATTTTTTGAAAGGAAAGGTAATCATATTATACATGATTTCGATGAAGACAGATTTTCAAGACAAATCATAAGAGCCGGTGGATTAGATTACATTACTTTATTCAATTAGATAACAAAATTCGGCTTAGATTATACATTGTAATATAAATGAGTAAAACAAAATTATCCTATAAATTTCACAAAATAGAGACTTCTAGTAAAAATACAAAAAACGGTGATGTAATGAATGCAAAATTTATACAGATTTTAAATTGGAGGTTCTGCAAAATGAATAAGGAGTGTAAGTTATCTAAGTGAAGGCGAAGTTTAGACATATATATGTCCATTCTTGGGAAAGGATAATAAGGTTATCCTTTCCATTAACACTTGGCCTTAAGATAAGAGTGACTTGGCGTGGATAAGAGTGGCGGTAGTGGCCAGCCAACTGCCGAACGGCAAAATCAAGCCCCATAAGAACAATTTAATTTTTATCAATCTCTTGGAGCAGATAGAGCCTCTATTTATGGACAGAATTTCACGTTCTTTATCTCATTGGAAAGAGAATTTAATTCTCCAGAGGCGTTACTTTTTACTTTTTCGATTTTTAGTTTATTTCAATAATTAGAGTTCAATACTTTATTAGTTAATTAATTATGCGATAATTATTAAAATAAACTGTAAATCGAAAAAGTAAAAAGAAACGCCCCTGAAGAATTAAATTATCTTTCCAATGAGATAAAGAACGTGAAATTCTGTCCATAAATAGAGGCTCTATCTGCTCCAAGAGATTGATAAAAATTACATTGTTCTTATGGGGCTTGATTTTGCCGTTCGGCTGTTGGCTGGCCACTACAACCCACTTTTAATAGCTCCAAATTGATAGGAAAGAGATCAAAACGACTTACCTGTAAGATATTTGAACACTTGCTTGTGGCGACGAGAAACTGAAATTGGTGGAAGTAACTGACGAGTAGGGAGGCGGAGAATCATTTGAACTAGAAGGAGCATCAGGTCGGTAAGGGGAGAGCCTCATCTTGTACTGTTTAAGTCTTTCATCTGCTTTCTTAACTATATACTTCGCCTGCTCATCACCTGAAAACGAAATTGTGATAGTGGTAATTGAACGGAAAACAAACAACTAAGCAGAGAACATGAACGACCGAAAGTGAAAAATGTTAAATATAGTAAAGAAAACATTCTGGCAAGATCGATAAATGACTTCAGCACAATCACTATTGGTTCAAAAATTATTAATTGTAATGGTCTCAAATTTTAGAAAACATTCTGCTTTACAAATTGAGACCAAATGAGACCTAGCTAAAGACATTCACCCATCATGCCAGAATGTCTTCTTTGCTCGAAAATACCAGCCTATATCAAAGATTTTTTGGGTGAGGACAATTCAATTCAATTCAATTTATTCACAGCCAACAATACAATAGTAGATCAAGGCAGAGCCAGAAAAGTTATCCATAATAATCTTAAAGATATCAAATAAACAAATAATATCAATAGATTTTCAATAGTAATCTATTCAAATGTAAAACAAATATGAGTAACTTATTAATCTCTAGACAGAACTGATACAGTTTACCAGGAATAAATGATAATGAAGGTTATAATGAATGTTAGGGTTAAGTGTAAGAGAGGACCTATGAGTCCTAACTTCGCCTTGTAAAAAGTCAATAAATAAATAATGAAGTAACAACCGTAACCAGTATCAAGATATTTAATGAATCTGTGGTTCAACAACATCCATACTTCTACTACTTTGAATGCAATGACAGTATTATGTCAATGCATTTTCTTATAATGAGAATAGGAGTGCACTGTTTCTGTCTATCCAAAATTGCAGAGAAATTACATCGAAACATAGGCGTAATTTAGGGGGCACGGGAAGGCAGTTGCCCCCCCAAACATTCCCGTTGCCCCCCCAATAGTCCAGTCAAATAAAGCAACAAAATTAAAAGTCGGAGGACCCAGCTGAAAATTTGCAGATATGATCAGAAAAGGGCGCTGAATAACATACTAAAAGTCCCCAAGAGTCCCAGTATAAATTCATATATTATATATCAAATTTGATTTAAAAAATCCAATTTTCAGATTGTAATGGTACTGTGTGTAACAATACCTCATCGTTGAAAACAGAACATTTTTACATTGGAGTGACTACCAAACGGTAATCTGTGGGCGCAAAAATCTGAAAATTATAAGGGAATGTAGAGGAAATCTTCCTCTTTCAGATGGTTAGTAATTGAATTCCAAGATCTGAAAATTGGAATTTTTTTATCCAATTTGACATACAATATATGATTTTATATCGCCGCCATGAGCTGAGAACGATGAGCTATCACAAGATAAAATCCGAATTACCATTCAAAAGTTATGAATATATATAACTTGGAATATAGGGGATGCTGTAGAATCCTATGATATTTTTAGTCTCATAACATTGCTCATGACATTGCTCATGACAGCCTAGTGTCACAGGAACATAATTCCAGAAATATAAGCAAATAACTTATCCCAATATTTTTAGTAAGTTTTTGTGTTATAATATGCAATTTTTGAGGTTTTTGGGGGTGTAAGGGCTATTTTAAATCGCTGTAGTTCAAAAAATATTGAACATAGAAGTGTGAAATTGGTCTTAAGTGAAAGGAAAATGAATTTCGCCGAGAGAAATTTGGAACACGATAATGTACGGGTGCTCAATTTATAGTTACAAACTTTATAAGTAAGAAAATTTTCAAAATCTTGATCCTATGAAATAATTACCAATTTTTAAAATAATTGTATCTCGAAAACATTTATTTATACAAAGTTGCAATTGGCCTTATTCTTCTCAAAATTTTATTGTCTACAAAAAAGTAGCTTTAAAATTTTCTCGTCCAGCGCCATTTTCTGACCATATCAGCGAATTTTCAGCTGGGTCCTCCGACTTTTACTTTTTGGCTTAATCTGACTGGACTACAATATCATTTCAAGATTCCCATGCTTAAGAAGAATAAAGAACTATTCTCGAAATACAATAGGAACCAAAATTTACTATTTAACATTATAAAACTATTTTAAGACTATAACACTTTTTCAATTAAAACTATAAATTAATTTATAAGATCAGATTTAAAGAAGTTAGGCACATATTGATTCTTCAAATGAATTGGTCATTCAGTTTTGTTTCATTCAAACCTGATCTCTGAGTTTGTGGGTCATTTTAGATTTAGGCTGTTTATTAACTGAACACGTTTTATTCAAAATTAAATCATCTACAAGTTTCACCCACAGAAAAGTAAGTTGAAGCATCAGGTAACCATGTAAACCCTCTTTGAACTTGAAAAATACTGATTATTTTCATATGTAAGCGAATATATTAATATTCAATAACCACTGCAGATACGAACTACTAACCAGGACCAGTGACCAGTTCTCAGTCCTATAGAAAAAGTATTTTGTATGTACGTAATCACACGACACAAAGCTATCAAATTGTAGACAATTATTCACACTCAACAAGATTAGTCTAGTTTTTAATAAATCAACTTATTTAAAATGAAATTCTGACGCAGGGATTTGAGCTAGACCCCTGTACTTGGTCTCATTTGGAGATAATAAAAAAAGAAGGTTCTTTTGGGTAGAAATTTCTCTTACCCTGAAAAAAATCGCGAAAAACCAGTTTAAGGTTTTAGAGAAACTTGAAAATCACTCTTTTTTAAATTTAACCACTAAAAAATACTGCTCAATAATCGACTCTGGCATGTAGAATACCTTAAATTAATGTGAAATTATTTCCTCTTCCCAACAATATCTTCAAAATTCAATTTTGACAAATGATTCTTGAGATATTGATAATTTAATGACTGTAAGTAAGTTAGGCCTACTTGAAAAATATCTAAAAATCTATGGTTTCCGGATGTATCTAAGCTAAATCTTTCGTGGGACACTCTGTATATCATCAATATTTTATGCTAAAAAATAGGGATTCCGACATTGATTGGCCACAAAAAAGAGACCTCCTAAAACAGTTTTAAAGTATGCTTTCACAAAAAATCCCGGGGGGAGGCCCCCACCCCCGCAAAGCTGAGAAGGTACACCCCAGACCCTCTACAGCCCCCAGTATTTGATTCAGTTTGGCATTGAAGTAGATTATGTCTTACATACATAACAGCAGAATTATCAGTGATCAGTAAACCACTACCCAGAAGAAAATCTTGCCTCCCGCTTGCCCCCCCCCCCCCCAAATGAACATTATGAATTTACGCCCCTGCATCGAAACGACCTCGGCATCGTACTCCATAAACTCCATTTATTTGAAAAATAAAGGTGAATTTCATTAAATCATATACTCACTTCCATTTATTTCGTTATTTGTTTACTACAGCTGATTCATGCATATGAACTTTAGTGACATCTTCATCTTTTAACTTACTAGAATGCACCCTAAGATTTATGGTTTATAAAATATCTATGTTATTTATTCAATATGGATCACCTACACAGCCATACAAAGAATTATTAACACCTTGTATTAGAATAACAAACATTAATTAATTAAACAACTAAAATGATAACATAAAGTGCCTAGTAACAGAAAGAGCCACTTGACCAGCAATCGTAAGGTTGGGTGTTCAATTCCCCGCTCGGGCAAAAATTTTTACAGTGGCGTTCATCCAATCTACTGTTGATATTTTGTTATTTACTCGATTTCTGCTGCAGCTGAGGTTTTCAGATTTATTTATACAGATTTGATTAAATTTTTTATCATTATTTATAATTTTATTCTAAGCTAGTTAACGATCAATTAGACCATTTTTGCAATACCAACCTGCTTGTCGAATATCCTGTAATCCATTGGTATCCATTCGTTCTGGGTTGGGTAACATATCGCTAATTCCTTTTTGAGCAATAAAAATTACTTCAGATTTTTTTGCCAAGTTTAAATAGCTTTCTGAGAGCTTTGATAGTCCTTTTTTCACCCGGATAACTTTCATGGATTCATTTTCAAGAATGCGTTCGGTAACTGTCAAAGAAACATTATTAAATTAAGACTAGAAAATTGCCAAAATGTTTCCTAACTTCATGCTGCATCATAATATAGAGCAAAAAACTAGATTCAAAGTGATTTAACAAATCAAATCAATATATTTTCAAATAAAGTAAATTTCGAAATTGATCATATATTCTGTCCAAGCAAAGAAGATATTCTGGCAAGATGGGAGAATTACTCCAGCTCGGTAAGTATTGCTTCAAAAATGATAAATTAGGTCTCAAATTGTTGGAAACATTTTGATCTATTGGCTAATTAGATCTTAATTTTGATTAATTTTGATCTAATTAGAGGCCAAATTTGAAATTATTGAACTAGTATTGACGGAGCTGGAAGCATTTTCCAATCTTGCCAGAATGTCTTCTTTGCTTGGACAGACTATACAATAAGCTGTTTAGAATGCAACACGAATGTATGTTTTGAGTGACGGTTGAAAGAAATAAATTTCAGTGATTCAGAATTTTTGTGATTGAAACTGGGATTTCCTAATTAGAATAGTCTTCCATTAGAGCTGGTACAAAAAATTGAGGCAGTTTCGTCTGTCTCTTGACTCTAGTACGTTTCAACAGCTAATATCTGCAAAAAGTCTAAGAAAGTTGACTAGAACTCTATTCTTTAGTCAGCTATTGGTTTCTCAGACTATATGCAGACAACATCAGCTGTTCGAAGGTAAAAGAGAAAGACGAAACCACCGTAATTTTCAACACCAGCTCTAGTCTACCTGTTAAACTTTTCGAATAATTGTGGACTTTCGAGTAATAGATACTGGACTTAAACAATGATTTAAAACCAAATTTTTCCAATAAATAATATTTCGACAGCTGAAATAAGAAATAAATACAATTATTTCTTTCTTTTTGCGTGCGGGAAATACTAATCTAAATTACGTGGAAATTATCCAAAATACCAGTCACACAGGAATATTGTCACTTATCTTTATAGTTTCAGTTTGTATATAATATAGCATAGCACAAGATTGAAATATTCTGCTTCAAGAGAAAAACACTACTTGAAAAAAATTATGCTAATTAAATTATCTATTTCAAAATTCAAAATTTGGATTTTAGTGCAAAAATTAGTGGAAATATATGTAAAAAATATCATATAACCTATCTTTAATATGTTTGTATAAATTGTGAGAGGAACAGTTTTGGGCTTTGCCTGTTGTACTCGTCTATGTATTATTACTCAATAAAGATGATTATGATTATGCACTATGAAATATTATTTTTCTCCTGTTACAATGTTATTATTGTAGGATACTATGTTCGGTAATTTGAAAAATTGATTTCATTTTAGTGATGGAGTAGGAAACTGATTAACAATCACCTCTAGTTTACTGGCTACAGGACGTGATTCTTTACATCATCTAAATTGAATTTTGGTAGGTGGAAATTTAGAATAGGTATTGGATCGCTACTTGGAGAAAAAAATCAAACTGATAATATTTTCACTCACTTTCATCTTGTGTAGCTTTAATTGACTGTCTGGTATCATCAATTTTCCGTTTGATATCTCTTACTCCATTCAGGTTAGTTATAACATCAGTTTTTTTCAATTCTTTGGAGAGTTTCTGTTCCTTATCTTGAAGATTAGCAAGTTTGGTTTTAGCAGTATCCACCACTTGCTCGGCTTCTAGGATACCATCAAATTGGCTCCTAAACTTGTTACAATCATCTGAAAAAGGATATCAAATTTATTTTGTTTTCATAGATATAATATAGTAGCCTAGTATCAGCAGTTAAAAAGTTCAAATTTATAAATGTTTCCTCCTCTTACAATTCAATAAAATAATACTTTTCGACTTTTAGCACAATTAACAGAATTATTATTGTAGATGAGCTAGGTATGGACGCAAACTGTAATATTTGAATTTATTAAACAAATGATAACTTCCCACTCTTAAACATAACTGCCCACCTCTTCAAGATATTATAAATAAGGTAGATCTGACAAAAATAGACTTGAAATAAAGAACTGAGTAAAAAACTGTACGTTCTAAAATGTACCCACTGGTGACTCTTACGCACGAAACAGGTGAAGTTCTATACATTAAAATATACGGACACTTCACCTGTTTCGTGGGTACGAGCCGCCAGTGAATGTACCTAGTGAAAAATTAGTCTAAATCGGGATTTCTGTAGTTGATGTGAATGAGATTACTGTCCAAACCCCACCACGTCATTAAATTGGTCGGCCGAGTGGTCTGGGGCGTTACAACCTTCGGTCCACTAACACTTCCCGATCGTGGGTTCGAATCCCACCAGAAGCATGGTCGTTTAACCACCCCATCTACCACCCTCGCACTCTCCATTACCCACACACGAGCAATAATGAATGCTGAATGCTCATGTAGGCATCATCCGCAATAAAAAAATAAGAAGACATTAATTTTATTATTTCTATGCTAGCAGAGCCGATTTTGGAGCAACCAATAGTTGGGCGTTGGGCGTTTCTGTACTAAGAGCGACACAGAATTTTTGAAGGACAACTAACGACTTTGAAAAAATAGGTTTGATTCAGATTAAGAACAGTTTTTCAACTCACTGATAAATGGGTCAGCAACGGCTTGGCGTATATTGTGTGCCTGACTCTTTAAGAACAAGACGATTTCTCATTTATTAGGGAAGATTCACAAAACCTCATAAACATTTGCCGATAACCTGATAAGGCAAATGGTATTCTCAAGAGATGCTTGAGAGTCATTGAACTTATCAGTTTAAAATAATTAAACCGCATAACACTGTTATGATCACAGTCATATCAAAGATATTGGAACAAATATCATGGTAGGGTATTCTGAAATAGGGCCTTGATATGATAAGACATTATACTGTTATATATTCAAGTACGTCATAATTTCGGGAATGAGTAGCCACACTTACACTTTCATTCTCTGGAGGTCGCCCAAATGAAATCCTGATGAGACTTCTACCAAATCAGAATGTTTCGGTACAAAACTTTCTTTCTAAATACTCAGGGTATAAATGATAGACTCACCAAAGAATTCTGTTTGAACCTCTGTCCATAGTTTATGTAGCTGAAGAATATGATTCAACCGCCCTGAAATCACTCTATTTTGTTCTTTTGAAGCCCATTTGGCTATGTCTTTCATAGCAGTTTCTTGAGCTTCCATGTAAGCTTTTCCTGTAATCTTGACATGCTTCAGATCGGATATGATCAAATTCAAATCATGATGACCAGCAGCAAATGATTTGATCCTTATACTGCCCCTGGAATTGTAGAAAGAACAGATTTTGAAACACCGTTGTAATTCACTGTCCAAAAAAAGGTTGGAGTTTCAAGAGAGACAATTGGCCTACTTATTTAAATTACGGTAATTAAAAATATCGAAAGGGTATTTGAATAAAAACTAGTAAGGACACTAGGCTTTCCGCATCCATCCAATAGATGGGCTTGCCCACCTATCCACAAAACTTTTTAACAAGCTTCCACTAACAGCAAGAGACCTTCCGGCCGGGCGATTCCGGGGGTCACTGAGGAGCTTGCTTGTGGAGAACCCTTTGTATGCTCTTAGTGAGTTTTTTATGTTGGACAGCACTCTGGTGAGTTCGTATTTTTAATTTTGTTGTGACTAGCTTCTACTGGCTTATATATTTTCTTTTCTTAACGTGTCTTTGTGGTTTTTTGTAACCATATTATGGACAAAACTATACTAATGTTTTATTAAAACATAAATGTTTTATGTTGTGTTCCATCTGGTTTGGAATCACCCTGGCAGTAATTATTGCTCTTCTCCTAAACATTATTGTGAGCTCATTTGGAACGAATTGATTCATTAAGCTTTCAAAGGGGCCTAATTATTCAGCCTTGTCATTCGATGTTGTTCCGTCTCGAAGTGGGAATTTGAATAAAACAGGCCTGCCCTGTCTGTAATGTAGCCTAAACCTACACCCATTTTTGTGGTGCTATTTGGAAAACAGACACTTTCGGGTCCCAGATCTGAAAAGCCCATCGGAAGACTATTCTGAATATTATACTTTTCCTGCTGTTCTAGGGCTATCTAGTATTGCATTATTCAACTTAGCTCGATATGACGTTGCCAGCTATAATGTATTTAATTAGACAAACATAACAACAGTACCAGTAAGTGAATGTAGACTAGTAATTATTTAAAAGCCAATTCTTGGGAAAAGCAGGAGAAATTCTAAATTATTGTTTATTAAAGAGTGCTACCACCCTCAGCATAAGGGCTATTCCAACGTCATTGGAATAAAAATTACAATACAACAAACCGAAATATCATTCAAATAGAAAGAGTTTTCATGTTTCCCTCAATATTTTATAAAATAATTCTCGATGATGAAACTATTTAGGCCAAGTAGGCCTGCAATAACTAGCCAACTAGCAGAACCGTTGAGAAAGCTAGCCTGCAATTTGTTTTAGAATTTCAAGTTACAGCAAAATATTTTAATCTTATCCTCAACAAAATATGTAGAAATTGAAAAAATAGTTTACCTTCTGAAAGCTTTGGTTGCTTTATTCATGGTGTATGGATCCAACAATATTGTACAGCTGTAGGCCTAGTATCAAGTATCAACATTCAAAATCAAATAATGATCTTTCTTTGTTGATTCTTGATTAAAGGTTAGGCTGATGACGTCATGCCACATACGCACACACACACACACATTATAAACACGCAACGAACTTTGTACGGTACTCACTCCTAGTCAACCGCCAACATTTGAATTCAGAGTGCTTTATTGGATCATCATTTTCTTGATATTTAGTTTACTACAATTTATTACATCGCCCTTGCATTGTGAGCCGCCAATGAAGGATTATCAATGAACGTTAGAATTCTAATTGAATTTATATTACCACAGATAGAGGAAAGAAACATACAAAAAAAGCATTTTAAAAATAATTGTTATTTCCTTTGAGAACCTGATTTGAGAGGTTTGGATGAGTTTTAGGCAGAACATTCTTACTTCTTCAGAATTTGGTTTTCTACTACCGTATATTCTATAATTTGAAATATCAATTAACAATAAGCAGGGGCGAGGCATGACTTTTTGACTCGGTCATCTCTAGGAAAAATTTAGTTCTGCTCTGCACCCCCATCTATCTCACCCCCCTCCCATACCCAAAAGATAATAATGTTCCATTTTAGACAATTATTTATCAAGCTTTATTATATCTAGTCCAATTACTAAAGATAATACACGATGAAGAAAAAAAAATCTGTTGGAAATTAATAAATAATTGGATAAATTAAATACGCTGTTATTCAAATCAGTATGCTAATTGAAATAGAAATTAAGAATTGTAATAGAACTCCAAGAAACCAAATATAATTGGTTTTAATGTATCCTTAACTTGATGATTACCTAGCCGAATGATATTGATTTATTCATTTAATGACAAATTATTCCTTATCTTAGTTAACCATAGTTATTTATTATATCATTCATTGTACAAGTGGCTAAATAATAGTACAATACAATAAACATCATATGATTCAAGTTTGCAACACTGCACGGAGCGCAGAGTGCAGAGAATTTGTTGTCAGAGACGGTGGAATCGCAGAAAATAGCGATGTACTCCGTCCATCATTTTCGGGAGGGTGGATGCAGAAGAGTGGTGGTAACGAACGCTAATCAGCGTTACTGGAATCGCTTTCTGTTGAGCATATTGAACGAATGGAACTGTTGGAGCGATGGAACGAAGATGATGGAGTAGTTCACTCATCTATTCGAACTTGGCGCGCTTGCAAAAAGCTTTGATTTCTTCACTTATTTGTATTTATTTTTAATATTTCCAACTTGATAATTCCTACACATTATATACAGTATCAATTTCTGTCTAGTCATCGGCGAATCCAAAGATGACCGGACGCCTCGCCTCTGACAATAAGGTAGGTACGGTACCCTATTTACAGACTATCCCTTTGTAGATGAAAAATGAAGTTTCACAACACAGCACTTTGTCAATTACCGGTATATTAACAATATTGGAGATACAAACTTCTAACTGGTTCTATTAAATTTAGAATTTTGTCATACACTCAAAACTAGGAAACTTTTCACGACTTTGCCCCCGCTTCCCGGTAGGTATTACTTTACTTTACTTCTTTATTGTTGGTCCTCCCGACGGTCTGGATGTCCGGGGAGTCATTATTTCTCCCCTTTGAATAGGGATTATGTACTGGAACTCAGCAGTTCCTGTGTTGGTTGGTAGAGTAGGTAAGTAAGTAACAAGTAAGTAAGTAAGTAGATTGCCTGCACATATTCTGTAACCGTATAGTGGCAGTAGGGTCTTGCAACAAATACTGCCTCAGCCTTGTTTTAATTTGCCTGTTTAAAGCAAGGCTGTGGCAGTATAATATTGTTGCAAGATCCTACTATACGGTTGCAGAATATGTGCAGGACCATAGGCAACCTACCAACCAACACAGGAACTGAGTTCCAGGACATCCCCCCTATTCAAAGAGAAGAAACGAGACGGCTCCCCGGACATCCAATTACATAAGGTAACGTATAATTTTATATAACTTACAGTATCGTGATGGATGGTAAGAAGTGTCACTCATTCTGATAATGATGAAAAACTAGAATTTCATTCTTTCTCAACAGATAGTGATAGAATAAGGAATAGGCAACCTGCATACGTATAGCCTATATTATGTACGTAGAACAAGTCAGTAGCCTATATCTATATATTTGCTTTATATGGATGACACTTACTGAAAACTAGTGGAAAAGCATCCTTGAATAACAAATATTGATATTCCATTACAATAGATACAGACCAGGAATGAAATAATTTCTACTAGTTACCAATAAATATAAGCAGGGTTATCATGGTTTTGGTATAAGGAGTTGAAAAAATAAGACATAATTTGAACTGGATAAACATTTAACATGTAAGTTACATTAATAAACAGTAAAAAAAGAATAACAGTTCTCAAAGCAGGTACGAAAATGTAATAAGACAAAATTCTACATAATAGAGAATTCTTAAACAATAACATTGCTCTTCTTAAATCAGTTTGAGATGCCAAGCCAAAGCAAATATACTCAAAAAATATTATTAAGATGTGTTTCTATACTATAACATTCCTCCTCTATGAATGGAAGACTGATATAAGAAATTTTTGGGATAATTGTCAAGCATAAAATTAATTTGAGAAGTCAGTTTTGGAGAAACGTGGAAGTGAATTATGACAAATAAAATCATTACAAAGAAGTTTTCGTGGCTATACCGTACTTGAAATTAAGCAAACAAATATTGAAGAATTTTTCAAGGTGGAAAATTATTGATTTGAAAGTAGGTAAGTTTAGTAATTAACGTTAAAAACAGGATTATTCCAATTATCGATTAAAAACACGGTGACTAATGATCTTCAAATAACATAAGTAACGGACATCAAGTTAGTAAGAAATCTACGATTAGAACCTACACATTTTCATTTTTACATAATATAAATAAGGAGTTCCATGGTAAAAGAACAAGGATACATTTATTAATTCTTTACTGCTGGGTTTTATTTCTAGTAAATGAGGTTATGGAACTCTGAAATCTGGAAACACATAGAAGAAATGCATATGTCTCACACTGAAGTACCTGAACACCGTTACATTTATACAAGTCTAGCAAAGAGGTACCGGAACACCGTTCCGGTTGAAATAAGCCGTTCTTTATTGTATAATACACTTAGACGATATTTATTTAATCCACTCAAACTAGCGACAACACAAATTCCAGAGTTAGTTTGCTTACTACACTAATTTCCCAACATTCATGAATATGATTGCTTTTACTTGGCATTTTATTACAATTCAATTTCAATTTTTAAATTTGATTTTCAAACTGATAAATACATTGAATTATGAATACAGTAGAACAAAGATTAATATAATAAAATCATTATTTGAAGCTAGCAAGTCATAAAGGAAGATCTAAACTGAATCCATTTATCCATGAACAACTGGGACGGTTTAAGACTAGGTTTGGAGGTACATTTCGATAATATGAAGGGTAGGCTACTGCCCCATAATGGGAGGAACATGAGCCCTATTTTCCAACAGGAAGTTCACAAATATTTAGTATAAATTATAACGAAACTGAGTAAAGTTACGGTTAAACATTTTTTAATGGATCATTAGTGTTTTAGGAGCAATAGTAATTTTAAAAAATGTTCCATACGTTAAAAAATCAAAAGGTTAAAAATGGAATGGGAATAATCCAATTGTAAAATAAGATTTAAAACACATTTTACACATATTGTGAAGAAAAAACTTTTTCTATTTAGGAGAAAATTTGGTACCAAAAATTCCCAACTGTTTTTAAATTGTAAATACAAATCCGTTAATCTTTGTTCTACTGCATAATACACAAAATAGAGACCAGACTTCATGTACCGTAATATATTGCAACCTATTAAGGCCGCAGACGAGAATTAAGGCATAAATTGTGACAAAAAATACAAACTGAAAAAATATACTTCATTTTTATGTGCGGCAAGTATTGAAATAGCAAAGATGACAGATAGGAATAGTCACAAAATAAGAATATGTATCGTTACGATTCATTCGCTAACAGTCAAGTGGACGTGAATTATTACTGAACAAGTTGAAATGAGTCAATTCTCTTGGTATTTGCCAAAATTCTACTCGAATAGTGTAGACCCTTTATGCAACAAACATGTAGTCCAGTCTCTTACTAATAAAATATTTGAATAAAATGAAAAACATTCTTCTCCAAGTTATGGGAAATAAAAAACACCAAAAATATTGATTGAATTGTCCATATTGCATGGAAAGGATATAATCCAACTCAATAAAGTATAATAACTCAAGATAAGGATGAACTTTATCCAATGTCAACTTCAACATTAAAACTCCGCATAAGAAGTAGAAATGAATAAGTTCAATCAGATTTATAATAATAGAGGTATGATGAAGAGAAACTAGCTGTTTTTCTATAGAAAACCTCAATAAAAAACAGAACTATACTTCAGCACAACTTTTTTGTGCTTCAAAAAAGATTAAGATCAGAAACTGATTAGAGTTATTCAATGAAAACAAGTTTGTAAACATTGTACATTGTTTCAAATATTAATAGAACGAAAATGTAAGAATACATATAAGCATGTCCTCATTGAAGCAATGTGATAACTACACGCTTATGTTAGAAAACTGTAGGGATTCGAACCATTTTGTTCCCAAGAAAATATTATATTATCCAATCGAGATATAGGAACTCTAGTACAATGGAAACGAATATAATAGAGAAGAAACTTAACCTACATAAACATATTGGCTCGTAAACAATCATACATTTTCACAGCCTTACTCATTTAAAAGTCTAACTTTTGGCTAGAGAAGCCTCGAATACCTTGCTTGTATTTGGGATATACTGTACAACTAAAACTTTGTTCACTTTGCTCAAAAACTGGTTTACAAGGCCGGGTTCAGACTTGAGCGTTACAATTGCTAAGATTTAAGATACAATCTACATGATATCATATACATCACTATCATTCTACCGTTATGATTCTTCGTTCACCCCACAAAAGCGGTGTTAAAAATCTCACTCAGATAATATGGAGTTTTAGCAATTTAGTAGTAGAAGTCGGCAATGCAAAAATAGATGTACTGTAAGTATTTCAAGAAATAAAACGCATATTTCTCTCATAGTAAGCTGTACTAGAGGCTTTCAAATAAAAATCACACATAGATAAATTTTCAATACTGTATCTCCAGAGCGCATTGAAAATTAGAAACGATAAGATTTCAACTACAGTAGAATATAACTAGATTCAACGTAAACTAGCAATCAACGGCTAAAGAATAATTATTGCGATGCCTTGCAGAGCGAGAACGAAAATAATCACTACTGAATTAGTAACTTGGACTAAATATTCATAAGTGACACTAAACTCTTTGTTGGTGAAATATATCAAAACTGGGCAAACAACATGAGAAGAAATGTCCCATATAGTATCTCTAGAAGTTGACTTGGAGGCGAACAAAATTTAAAAAAGTATTCAAAGGATTAAGAGCCAATGTCAATATGACAACGATTATAATACAAATAATTGTCGCTGGTACTCTCACTTTGGACAATGCTTAATGTATAATGTATACAGGAAACGACAATTATCGGTCAAAATTTTCATCGATAGTAATAAAATGTTACAGTTTTCGATTACAACGATAAATGATATAATCGATGAGGGGATACTTATCATTCTATGTACAGTATTTATGAATTGGGCCCGGGACCGGCATTGCTAAGTGTTTTCAGAGCCGTGTTTAGCTGGTCCGTTGTGAATGTGTCGCCGGTGCAACGAACAAGATGGCGTCTGAGAATGACAGGATCAATGCCGACTACGGGCCGTTCAAGTATTGCCGAGCTTCTTCCACCTTCCCCACCATCCCTGTCCATTGTCTGTCTCACTACCATTTTTATAAAATTGTTCCATTTCACTTCAACAACACCAGTTTCTTCTATCAGGTGCTCAGCTCGCTCTACCATGTTAGCCAATACTGAAATGGCGAACTGCAACAAATTCAATGCAATTAGTTTTCAAATCAACCATTATTTACCAATAAAAAAATAACACAAATTGAATACGAAGAGTTTTTTATTTTATTTCTATTTTTCTTGCAGATTTTACGTCTAGTGAGATCGGACTCCCATAGTGCTGATACGTTAAACAAATATGATTATCATGCAATTAATAGAAAATATATTATTTCTCTCTTGGGTGATATCACACCGGTCGGACAAGAACGGACAAAATGACCATTCCAAACAACAAATGATGCTCAGAACGTGTGGGAAGGCATTGGAGTAGGTGGGACCATGTTACACCAGACCCATCCGGACATTTTGTATATGCGCAATGCTTTTTTTGTCCGATTGTGTCTTGTCCGGTCGGGAGTGACATCATCCTATGTAGGAAGTACGCTCCATCAAACTTAATAATTTTTTTAAACACTCTTTTTAAAACATCACGCCCAATCGGGACAGAAGGGACTAAGGACGCGTACAAGACGAAACGATCAGCTGATCATATGAAATGTACAGAACAAATAGCTCAAAGCACATGGAAGGGACGTCGAATGGACACGTTTCCGTCACCTCTCCAACTCACAGAAAGGACGGGACGTGGACGTGCTGACCATAATATGATCTTAAAATAATGTTTAAAACAAGTGTCTAATTCACTTAGAGACTAGACATTGGTCGTCCACGTCCGATTGATCTCCCTAATGACAAATATGGAGAGACGCGTGTCTTTCAATTTGTCAGTAGATGAATGACTGTTATTAATACCGTATCAGCCAAAATAAACAGAACTGAGACTTTTTATGTACTATTGTTCAAGTACTATTTCAGTGCTGTTTATTTTGGCTGATACTGTAGTTTTCTGGTAACGGGATGAAGCTCTGTCTAATCAAATAGGACAATTCTGTGTCAGTTTCAAAAAAGCTCTATCAATTTAGAGTAACAGCAAATAAATAAATGATATATTTCTTTAAAAAAGATATAATTATTTAGTAATTTCATCAGTTGGTGTTTGATATTGTTAAAGCATTTGAACATTCATGTGCTCGCGTAATTCAATAATATGATTTAAAATTTGAATATTTTTAACATCTGTAGAAGAACACTCAATCAAGAATTTTATCAATACTTAAAACAGAAGTGAAGGGCCAGTAGTCAGAAATTTCACTAGAAATCAATTCGAGATGAGAGAAATAGAATTTAATACAAAGTTATCAAACAGCTATGACGAGACCTTTCTGAATGCATTGATCCATTTCTTTTAGGCCGGTATTACACGATAATAGTTCTATGATCGTAGTTGATCGTATGAAAAGAAATGAAAATATGATTTCGTATTTTCATCTCTTTCCATATGATCAACAATGATCATAGAACTATTATCGTGTAATACCGGCCGAAAACCTTTTATTCAAACAGATCATCTATTAAAATAATATGATCAGAATGTCCTTGTCCACGTCCCTTCTGTGTGAATGCTCAACGCCCCGTCCACGTCACGTCCGCGTCCTACACCCCTTCTGTCCTAATTGGGCTTTAGATTGATGAAAAAATTGGAACAAAAATGATAATTACCTTATTGGTCAATACGTGAGAAAGTGCCGATTCCACATGGGTAGCAATGGCTGTCAGCTGGTTCAGATCTCTTTGCGCTAGCCAAGATCTTATGAAAGGAAGATAACTGAGAAGAAGCTGACTGTCACCATTGCTCTTTCTGGATATAGGTACAACTGAACCCACCATTTTCTTCATAATCGGACACGTATTGCTAACGAAAGGCAGTAACCGAAGAACTATTTGCTGAAAACAGAAACATACATATTTGAAATACTTATTTATTGAACATCATTACATCAATACTTGGGAATAATCCAATTCGATAGTTAATGTGTCACATTTTCATATAATACCAATATTATAAAAATAATAAATAAATAAAACATTGCCAAACATAGAATAGTCTTTACATTTAAAAGACACAATATCTTAATCTCAAAGGCTATTAGCCCGGCACTATCAGCAATAGTATTGTAATAGAATACAGAAACTAACTATTGTATGAAATGCTACAATTTTTTTTTAAATGATTTAGTATTAGTTCCTGGCTGACGGCGTAAGCCATGCCATTTGAATTTTAGTTTTTATTGTTTTATTATATTATTTTTTTGATTTTAAATTGATGGTCTGAATTTGTACTAATGATGGTTGATTTGTACTGAATTTGTATTGATTGAAGTGAACAATAAATTCTTTATCTATCTATCTCTAGTTTTAGTTCGAGAAATGAAACAATTGGGAAATGACACAACTATTCCTACTTACGCCCCACATTGTTACCTCATACTTCCTAATTGTAGGAAAATATTCATGTTTCAAGTATCTCTGGATCGATTGTTGTGTAGAATTGAAATTAAATAATATTTATAAGATAAAAATTGATTGTATGAATTGAAATGATATATTTTTTCTTCCATTGCGTTTGTTTACTATTTATCCGATTGGACAGAATTTTGCATATGACATAATGTTAGTGATGTAATAGAAGTCGCGAGATTCAACATGAACTTTCGACTCCCACTAAACAAGTCGAAACTCTAAAACTTTAAGCACAAAGGAGCTAAATCCAGAGTGCTAATGGGAGCTACAAAAGCTATAGTTCCTGATCAGATTCAGGCGCTGGGTTGATATCGCTCCTTAAGGAATACATTGCGCGATGCCAGCACAGCGCCTGAATCTGATCAGGAACTATGGCTTTTGCAGCTCTCATTAGCACTCTGGATTTAGCTCCTCTGTGCTTAAAGTTTCAGTATTTCGACTTGTTTAAGCATGGAGCTTTAAGGACTCCTCTATGCTTTAAGGGTGGAGATGAGAGTTTGTTTACTTTGTTAAGGGCAGCCGATATATTAATTTCGAGTCCGTCTGGGGTTTTATCATCTGTGTTGAAAACATAGATTTTAGACAAATTACTATTATAAACAAGAAGATATTATACAGAACTTTCCAAATTACATCATGTTAGTGATGTAATAGGGGTCAAAGTTATACCTCATGAAGTGAGGTAATGGTGGGCGGAACGTTTTCTGTTTTTTTTAAAATTTTATTTGTGTATTATATTGCGTTTAAAATTTATACAATTGTATTGTATTGTCTTTTTTCCGATGAATAAATCATTATTTATTATTTCAATTATTATTTATATTATTTACCCGACAGTATGCATGCGAAGTAAGAGTGAATGATTTGTGAAGGAGACATTCTCATCCCTAACATGCCAACCACTCTCTTACAGTTTGAGGGGCTAGGGTTCATGTTGAACCACGCGTCCTGTACCTTATACCTCAAGGAAGGAAGATATGGTTTATATACCATAAATCAACAACTTTTTCCCTTCTAATATTACAATCTAGTTTCTTACGAGGCTAATGAGCAATTTATTTCAATCTTTTAATGGGACTATTCTTAAAATCAAGCAAATGGTAATAACCTAAACTCTCAAATAATTATGCAGGTAATCATCGATTATGTTCTTATAAAGATAAAGTTATAAACTTATAAAGTAATAGAGAGTAACTTATAAACTGATAAAGTTACAAAGCCTACCCGTCCTTTGTGGATGTTCATGTAAGGATTGAACCTTGACTTCTCCACGATATGTTGCACCAATCGATCAGCACTGTCGGGCAGAGCAGGAAGGGGAAGGGCAGGAAGGGCATTGGCAGCTTCGATATCAGCTTCCTCGAATTGCAGAACGTAGTTGTGCATCTAGTAAAAAATAGATAAATTTATTTCCTTGAAAAATAAAAAAAAGCAAGCAAATACAATAAGTACAATCTACATTATAAAGAATAACTTTTTTTGAAATTAATCTACTCAACTATGGGAAACCCATGTGTTAGAGTGGGTGGTAGAAGATAAAACAACAAACCGATTTGATTATCATAATCAAATCCATAGAAAGCTACTATACATGAATAGTACTGGAGACATCTGCCACAGCGAATATATTGACAAAGAGCTAAATAGCATCAGGGCCTCATTGAAATTAGCTGTTTAAAAATTGTGCCAATACTGAGAATCGAATACAGTTCACTATCGAATAATACTCTCTCGATAGCCGACCGAGCAGCTTATCCATAAATTTGCATGTACTTGAATAATTATTCATATAGTTTATTTTTAAATATGCATATATTTTATCACTTGCATATTATTTCAATTTATTGATAGAATAGAGCATGCAGAAATTTCTTGTTCACAAATATAATCATAATAATATTAAATTCATAAATAAAACATCAAAATCCCTCCATCACCGGAAGTAGGCTTGTATGCCATTTTTTAGTGCATTGACAGTCCATGAAATCAAATAAAAATAATAACAATCCATCAGCAAACGTAGGCTTGAGTGCTAATGCGATAATTCATTAGAATGATAGATTCCATAATAAAAGTATCACAGTCATTATTGACATGTCAACTGTTAATAGACTTAAAATTAACAATTTAATTAACAATCAAAACTGTGAACTGTTAATAGCACACTGTTAATAGTGTCCTGTTAATAGCACACCATAATGGAGCAAGAAATTGAACATTTAATAATAAAACTGCACGAATTTAATATTTGGCATTCGATTTAAAACTGTGTATAGAGCTCTAAGAAACTTACAATTTCAATTTCCATAAGTAGCTGTTTGGATGTTGGCATAACCTGCTGACTTGAATTATCAACATTCTCCACAACGTCGATGTCAATTATCTTCCGCGGTGCTATTACGCTACCAACCTGAAAAATAATTTCGAATTTCAGCAAAATTGAACTCAATCATGACAAACTTCAGAGTTAATAAATTATTACTCCTTCTATATAGCCTCCTCTAAGGAAACTGAAGTAAATGTGGAAGATCTTAATTTCTTTCCAAAGGGAAGGCAAAAATAAGCACACCTTTCCTCTTCCCTGGGAGATGGAGACTCAATTCGCTAAACAATTAATTAACTAAAAAGTATACAAAATTCTCAAGATACCCAAGTCTTTTCCTTGAGAATCCTTAGTACTAAATGCGTGAATGTAACAATTATCTTCGTCCTACTAGTAAATTAAATTATACGGAGAGGTCCAATAAATGTATACACTTCCTGATATTTTTCACAGTATTATCGTGTTTTCAATAGAATAATTTTCAACAAGTGTATAGATTTTTTGGACACAAGTGAATTTAAAGTGTGGTTCAGAATTTTCGGTTTGTTGGCTAACAAACAGTTAGCAAATAAGCTAACTAAATTGCAGAGCTCCACAGATTCAATAACTGTATTTCTGTGGAGGTAAATAGGCAATTGAAATAGGAAATTAGAGGACAGCATTAAAATTTAAACTACATCAAGTATTGGTTTTTAAATTATTAAAAATCATCAATCAAATATATGAGATCAAGTAATCACACATAGACTGGATGATTGGAAACTTTTGGGTAGAAACTTTGGGTACATCAAAGCAGTGAATGATTTTGACATGATTGAATTAATGATTTCTTGTATAACATCTTATGTCAATGATAAATTGGTGTATCATAAACAATAATATGTAGAATTTCATAGACGGAAAACATCGTGATAAGACAAAAATATAATTACATTATAAAAACAGTTTTACTCCATCAAAGCATACGTCAAAACAAGCTATTTCAACTACTCCTATTAAATAATAGTGTGATTTAGAAGTACCGTATAGTAAAAGCTGTAAGAAAGGCTTCGTGTAATGCTGTTTTTTTGTCAATGGCTCAACAGCCCATGAAGGGCCTAGGCCTACCAGCTGGTTGCCAGTTTCTTGTAAAGCTGCCTTGGAAGTTAATTTTCTTTCATACTCGCTACTCAAGCTTATGTCACACCTGGTTACTTTGTTAGCCACTAGCAAAACAACTGGTCGAAAGTAGCAAGTGTGGCATAGGCATCAACTTCTTATAGCAGCTACTAGTAGAATCCAATACCAATTCCCAACTTCATATTCAGCAGCAGCTACCTCGCTGGCAGCTAATGAAGTAACACAATTATTATTATTATTGCGGACGATGCCCACATAAGCATTTTAGCTTGTTAGTGGGTAATGGATAATGAGTGTGAAGGTGACTGATGAGGTGAAAAACAGCCATGCCACTGGGATTCGAACCCAGACTTGACAGTGCTAGCGGACTGAAGGTTGTGACGCCCCAGCCCACTGCGCCGACAAGGCCAACAAGCTTCAGGAGCAGCTACTTCGCAAGTAGCTCGATGTGACTCAGGTATTAAATTGTTCTGAACTAAATATTTTAGCTGTAATACATTAATGGCTTAAGTATTTCCAATCCACTAATTGATATTGACTTACCTGCAATTTACCCAATGAATTCTCGAATTGTAGTGGTGTATAAGCTGTTTTCGGGGTGGTTTCTCGGGCCAGCCTTTGATTTCCAGAAAAGTTATTATTTTTCCGGTTACTGTTTCCTTGTTTTCGGTTCATATAGGTCTGAAAACAATTATAAATTTGTAGAGAGTAGTATTTTTGATAAGTAGGCAGAAGCTATTAGGCTATGATTGACTCCAAAAAGTTAGGTTTCGTCTGTCTTTTGTACGTGATGTAACATACTAAAAGCTGTAAATAATCGATGACAGATTACATGATTACAAATGATTTACATCTATTATCTGTAATAACAGATGTTAATAATTATATATTTATTTATTACTCATCATTAAATAGCATCATGTCCGGGAATATTCCTGTTTGATAGGTGAATTGTCAGATAACAAGAAACAAATTCAAAAATTCTTTATTGTCACAGGCAGTGCACAAATACACGATACATGTTTTTAAGACCGATTAACACAAATAATTTTATCAACTATAACTCAAGTTTGTTGAAATATAAATACAAAATAATGAAGAAAAAATAAAAACCAATTCAATCATCAACCGATGTCTTAGATAATATATATAGCATTCATAGAGTGCACTGACAAGACAACAAAGGTATAGTCCCACATGAGTCATATGGACTTGTGTGTGAGACGAAATAATTGAATGTGTGAGATATAATTGAATATAGGTACATAAGAGTATATAATAATAACACATGATAGAATCATAAAATAAAATTAATAACATTTCAAGTCATAGAGTATTCATAATAATAAAACAAATTTCACCTCAAAATCTATCAACAATAAACTCTGCCACTGAGTAGTAGACTTTCTCATTTAACATTGACTTGATAGTTTTTTTGAACAGCGGCAATGAATCCATTTTACGGATGGTCTCGGGTAACTTATTATATAATCTTATTCCTGAATAAGAAGGGTTTCTTTTGTAAGAGGCATGTCTGTGAATAGGGAATGATAGCAAGCTCTGATTGTCACTTGATTTCAAAAACATCATCTAGGCATAGCTAGACTCTAATATATCAGCTATATTATCTATATATAATAACTCTAATTGATATCAGCTGTTGGAGCGCAAAGGAGAAGACGAAACCGCCCAACCTTTTGGTGTCAGATAAACTAGAATTACTATTGATAAATTAATATGCCGCACTTGCTAGTTGCTAGCGAAAGTGACAAATGTTTAAAGGCCCGTATCGACAGTGCGAGGCATGTGCCTCGCATGCCTCAGGACACATGCCTCGGGTTGAGGCAAGCGTGGTCTGCACTTTTTGTAACCACGCATGCTCGCTGCAAGCACGCGAACCAATTCACAAGCGCCATCAAGCGGAAGACGAAACAACTAAGCTTCGACTATTGATAATTTGGACTTAGGAGATTAGTTTGTGAATAAAAAATCAATACAATGTTTATTATTGTCTATTGAAACTTTCTGAACCCAAATAGAATTCTGGATCACAAAAATAAGGAATAAGGTACAATTTGGAGGTTAATCTGTAGAATTGTGCGTTGTGCGTGGCGAGGCAAACAACAGGACATGTATCCACTTGACGCACGCCTCGGAACGAGGCACCTTTAAGCACGGCCCTTTCACCGACAAGCACACTGCTCGCCTCGAATTGTACACCGCGTTTGCCTCGCTGCGAGCAAACACGGTATCGACAGTCCGAGGAATGTGTCCTGAGGCATGCGTGGCACATGCCTCGCACTGTCGATACGCGGCTTTACACATTTTTATTTGGGAAAATGAGACGTTTTGGACTTTGTCTGTGTTCCAATCCTATTGTATTGTAAATAGATTGAAATAATTTTTTGAATTACCGTGTAATAGTAGTCGTCTCTTATAGGGTTCATACTGTTCAATGCATATTGTTGTATCTGAGCCAACCAGTTTTTCTCCTGAACGGTCATCAAGTTTGCATATTCGTCCTCGACCATGTTCTGGGGATGATGTTGAGGTCTGAACATTCGCTGAAAACAATAACGATACACTTCAATCAGAAATCATGAATCTTGAAAAGATCATAATAATTTTAGTTGTATTTCAAACACATAAATCGATTGATACCTTTACTAGTACTAGTACATAAGCTTTCAAGTTTGTTGACTAAAATTATCAACTGAAAATTAATGATTTCTCAATTGAGACAAGTTTTGATAACATTTATAAAAAAACATTCAAACTTGAAAAGAAAACATGATATACAGGCTACTATAGTCTGTCCAAGCAAAGAAGACATTCTGGAAAAATGTGGGAATGTCTTCACCTCGGTCAATATTGGTTCAAAAAATATTGATTTGGTCTCACAAACGTGGGAAAAATTCTGATCTACAATTTGAGACCAAATCAATATTTTTGAACCAATATTGACCGAGGAGTCATTTCTGAGACTCATTTGGAGTCATTTTCTCATCTTGCCAGAGTGTCTTCCTTGTTTGGACAGGTTCACAGTGCTGCCAGAATCGAAAGCAATTAGCTGCACATGTGGCCGTGCCCTTAAAATAACAAAAATAAATACAGGGTGGCACAAAAAAACGGGAACTTTTTAAGTAACACGTACGTGAATAAAGGAAATGCAATCATTAGTTTTATTGCTGAAAATGTGAAGTAGAATAGTTGCCATTTATAGTTTTAACAAGAAAAATGCCAATATTCATGGACAATGTCTTTGAAATGACGACCATTCAAACGTATACATTCCTGGAAGCAAACAATGAGATTTTTATGTAAGTATGGAATGTCGAAGCACTGTGTTTTACTTTTTCTTGTGGGGCCATTTGAAAAGTAAAACATAGCCTACGCTTTACGCTCAGAAATAATTATTGAGTTGAAAACAAGAAATCATTAAGAAATCGCTGAAATTTGCATTGCAGTGATTCAACTTGCCGTGCAAATCTCACTGTTCACTTCCAGGAATCTATACATACGTTTGAATGGTCTCAAGGACATTATCTACAAAAATTGACATTTTTCTTGTTACAACTATATATGGCAACTATTCTACTTCACATTTCCAGCAATAAAAGTAATGATTACATTTCCTTCATTCACGTACGTGTTACTTAAAAATTCCCGTTTTTTGGGTCACCCTGTATGTATCAAGGTTTAAGGTTTAAGGTCACCCTGTATGTATCATTTGTATCAAGGTTTGATTTTTATAATAATTTCAAGCAATAAGTTCAGGCTACCTGTCCTCTATTGAATGGCTCAAAATGGTTAGGGCCCCCTCTACCGCGATTTGGAATGCGGCGATTGTGGAATTCAAGGCCTGGTTGACGGCCTCCTCTACCATCAATTCTCTGATAGTCACTGGGAAATCTCTGAAAATGAAGCAGAGAATCACATTTAAATATGTGTTACAATAGAATTATATCGCACCTTCTAATTTTGGGGAAATATGCTGGTATTATTATTTATTGTAACAACTGCGATTTGATAGCATGTATTTTAAGCAAAGGTGATAATGATGAGTGAGTGAATGATAATGTTTACAAGGTGAATGAAAAGTTTACATTACAATTTTAACTTTGAAAACACTTTAGTTTCTAGAAACACATTTCAACATTATTTTCTTTCAACACATTTTTACTATTATAGTCTAGTAGAGCAAAGAATACATTTATAGTAAGATGGGAAAATGACTCCGGCTTGGTCAATATTGGTTCAAAAATTAAATATCAATATTATGCTCTACAATTTGAGACCAAATTTATAATTTTTGAACAGATATTGACCAAGCTGGAGTAGTTTTCCCATCTTACCAGAATATCTTCTTTGCTCTACCAGACTATATCATACATAGTATACATTAAGCCACAGGCGGCTCGTGCCCATGAAACAGGTGAAGTGCCCGTATCTTTTTCTGTGTAGCACTTCACCTATTTCGTGGGTACGAGCCGGTAGTGCATTAATTAAACATATTATACATATTTTACTACGTCATCAAATATGAATGGTACTATGATACAAATAAGTGCAAATTCAAAATTAATCTCGTGTTCTTTTAGTCTTGTCGAGCAAAGAAGACATTCTTCAAAATGGCTGTTTGATGCTGCCAGCAGTCGAAATGAAAAAGTCATTACCATCTGTTTCACATCACATCTCACCAGCGGTATCTTAGCAAAGGTGAAGTGATTTTACTCTAAAAGTTTAAGATCTGCGCACACGTAGTTACACTTTGCTTCAATCGTTCATTTTGAAGGGATAACTTATTTTCACGACAAGAGTATAGCTACACTATTGTATACCTACACCTACAGCACATTGTATAAATTTACTACAAATTCAAATAAATTTACTCAACTTTGAGCTGCGTCCTTGATGAAAAACTCTCTACGTTGTCCAAAATGGATCCTATAAATTTACTAAAAATTCAAATAAATTTACTCAAATGAAACCTCAAATTCTTACCTTTGGTTGAGATTGAAGGTTCGGTGGCATAAATGCACCAGGATTTGGAAAGCGCCGAGCTGACTGCAGAGGTTGGACAACAAATCTCCCTGGCATTGGAGTCACCACCATATCTGTAGGATCAGAATTTAAAGAAAACTTTGAACTCACGATTGTATAAATCGCAGTATAAGGAAGGAAAAAGCAGAAATATGTCTGATATATTAAAAACCTATTTCTTGTAGAGTAAACGCTACTTTATCAACTATGAGAAGAAATGTATTGACATCGATGATATTTTCCTACACAAGCTTTTTACTTGAAATCTCTTGTGTGGTTCGAGTTTCTAATTACAGTAGAATGCCGATTATCCGAACTAATTGGGACCGGGATCAATTCGGATAAGCAAAAATTCGAATAATTGGACATATTTGTATTAAAGAAAAACAATGTGTTTAACTTTGAATAAACGTTGAAAAGTACAGTATATAGTGATGTACAGTAATGTTAAATTAATATGGAAAGCAAAACAAACACTGTACTAAACTATATAGTGCAGTAAATACAATTCGAAAAAAGTAAGAAAAGCTACGATCACGTCGTAAACGCTGGTTTTTAATTTATTACTATGCTTACGACCAATTGGGATAATTGGCAGTTCGGTAATAACCTAGTTTCGAACTTAATTATTCATCAAAATTTGGTATAAAGACGTTTTGGACATTAGTCTGTGTTTTTAACCAATAAGTTATCAGTGTCTGTCAAATAAATGAATGAATGAATGAAAAATTGCGAGAGAACAAAGAGATAGAAAAGATGGAGCATCGCCTTTTGAGTCGAAAAATAGATAATGAATTTGTCAATTTGTCAATGGGTTGGTGGTTCTTTCAAAAGGGCTACAAAAATGAAATGTGCATCAGTCGTTTCCCGTCTCTGGAGGAATAGTAATTGTTGCATTACACTCTTAACTGATCAACTGCATGTTATTCAGAGCTGTTCTGCGCCGCCAATTGGTTGCGGAGACTGGCTTATAGTTGAGAGGATTAACGTGCTAACCACACGTTACCTCTATCCTGGTTGATGAGGTTACTGTATTTGCTTGCTGTATGGTCTGTCCGGCCGGGGGGGAATTCTGGCTTCGGCTCGGCCAGTGTTGGTTCGGGGACTGTGAGTTCTGATTGAGAATTTATGGCTTTTGGGCATGTATTGGCCGGGCTGGGGCCGTTTTCCCGTCGTGCCGGGGTGTCTTCTTGGCTTGGACGGGCTGTATAGTAGAGTGAATTTGAAACTGGCAACCAGCTGGTAGACCTAGGCCTAGCCTACATTGGCTGTTGAGCCAGACACACATACAACTTCCACTTTAACAACAGTACTCACGATGACGTTCCTTGTCGGACGCGTTTCGTGGCACTGAGCCACATCTTTAGCGTACAAGGAGAATCTAGATATGAAATACAGAATTTTGGGCACTAAATTCTACGAAATTTTATATTTTTCAAAAGTGATTTGGTCATCTTTTTGTGTTTTGTGTGTCTTGAACTCTCTCAAATTGGAAAAACTTCTAAACAGTTAAATCTCCGTGGATCATTTCAAGGAAATACCACAATTTCCCATCGAGGATAATTGAGATTATTTTGCCGGTGAAACTTCTTTTGGGACTCCCCACCAAATATGGCATACGATAATAATAATAATGATAAATACAGAATCGGCCAAAATGAACAGTACTGAAATAGCACTCAACAATAGCACATAAACAGTTTCAGTAGTGTTTATTTTGGCTGATACGGTAATTATAACACTGAAATAATTTTTACTTACTCATCATATTAAGCGGTCGTCTTTGAATGAATGACGGAGGAGGAGCATTGTGTGGAGGAGGAGGTAATCTATTGTAATTGAACTGACCACCAGGCATTGGCAAATTTGGCGGAGAGTTTCCTTGCAATACCTGCAAAAAATACAAATAAGTTTAATTGTTATTTCTCTTCCGAATAACGTTTTAGTTTTTCAGCGCCCAACAATATCTCTTCCAAAATTCCCTGCTCAATTGAATTTTTGTTTAGTATTGGAAGTGATACTTCGGTAGTAATCCAAATCGAATTGACTCAAAGTTGGCACAAACTCAAACTTGTTAATATTGAAATAACGATCTCGGTTATAATACAATTATCAATTTCTGGAAAACTATTATCATCTTTATCATACTACGGTACTGATAAATTTGTCATTGAGACAACTTCTAGTTTCTTATTCGATATGCACCAATAAATGTAATTATCTCTGACGATAAGATTATTTATGCGCGATTAAATCTAATTATGTCTCAAGATAAGATTATTATTTAAGCTACAATGAATAGAACTCTGCTCAAACTGGAAATATACGTACTATAGTCTGTCCAAGCAAAGAAGACAGTCTAGTAAGATGGGAAAATGACTCAACCTCGGTCAATATTGGATCAAAAATTATAAATTTGGTATCGAGTTGTAGAAAACATTCTTATCTACAATTTAAGACCAAATTTATAAGTTTTGAACCAATATTGACCGAGCTGGAGTCATTTTCCCATCTTGCCAGAATGTTTTCTTTGCTTGGACAGACTATAAGCATTAGTATAAGTAGAAAAGTGTTAACAGAAAAAAATATTTAAGGTTAAGGTGAAACCTTGATAAAAATGTAAAGGGATTGTAGAGTTTAGAATAAAAATTGTTCAAAAACGTCTTCAATCTCTCATGATTCAGTCAAGGAAATAAGATGGATCACATAGTGTGTAACAATCATACATGAATAAATATAAATAAATCAATAAAATCTTTGTATTTGTGCCTAGACACAGTGCGTGGCTTTCAGTGTCTTTTCGCATTTCAAATTTGCTTTTCCACGCACATAATTCTAAATCACTTTCTTAGAATGATAATGATACTTGGAAATGAATGCTGATCAACGAAGCAAACAATATTCATTATCATTCGTCAAGAACGTGAAGTACCCATTGAGCATTCTCATTGACAAATTAATGTTAATTTAAATTCATTGCCTGCTAGCATTAGGCACGAATTAGATATTACACAGTTCAAGAATAGACTGAACAATTATACTTGACTAGGAATTGTACAGTTGTGAAGAATTTTTTATTGATGTTAGATTTAGACTACTGAAAAATAAATAAAAATCAAACACCCTTTTTTTTGAAAACTTTAAAAATTATAAAACACACATACATGTTTCGGGATCTAAGCCCATTTTCAATGTGGATAAAAATAGTTATGAAATAAATAAACAAAATTAAAATATAAGTAAAATAAAATAAATCATATGATTACAATTGAAAGCATATGTACACATCAAAATCTAGGCTTTTAAAATTTTCTCAAAAATTGGGTTATTATTCAAATTTTCCTCATTTAATATTTTATCACCATTCAATTTTCTCCCTTTATAAATTTGGAATTCTTCTTTCACATTCAATTTAGTATTTTTGCTTCCAAAATTCAATATTACCAAATTTGTTTTTATATCTTTGTAGCAATGACTTGAATCCAAAAGATGTTCAACAAAGGCTGATTTTTGTGTGGTATTTCTGGCTTTTAAAGCTTGAACATGTTCCCGAAATCTAGTATGAAAACTTCTTCCCGTTTGACCCACATAAAATTTATCACAATCACTACATATCAACTTATACACTCCAGATTTTTTGAAACAATCATGCTGTGTTTTTATTACTGACTTCTTTTTTATTAAATCAAATGAATTGTTTGTTGTCTTGAACGTTAAATTGAATTTATTTTTTGTAAAAGTTTTTCTAATGGCTCTATTGAATAATAGATAATATTATTTACTGGTACAGATATGTAGATGATGTAATATGCTTGTATAATAACAAAGATGGAACAATAAAGGACTTAGTAACATATTTGAATTCTATCTCACCATCAATAAAATTTACCATGGAAATTCAACAAGAAAAGATCAATTTTTTAGACTTAATAATTAGCAAAAAAGACAGCAAACATGATTTTAGTATTTATAGGAAACCCACACACACAGATGCATTAATTCCTAAAGATTCAAACCATCCTTGGCAACAAAAAATGGCAGCCTTTAGATCAATGATATATAGATTAACAAACATTCCCATGACCAAACAAAATTATGATAAAGAGATAAAGATAATAAAATTTTTAGCAGTAAAAAATGGGTACAACACCAAAATTATTAATAAAATGGTGTATAAACAGCAAGAAAAGCAAAAAAGTAAGCAAAATTATAACAAAAATGAAAATAACAAGGAATATATTTGTGTTCCATATAGCACAACGCTCAATAGAGCCATTAGAAAAACTTTTACAAAAAAATAAATTCAATTTAACGTTCAAGACAACAAACAATTCATTTGATTTAATAAAAAAGAAGTCAGAAATAAAAACAGCATGATTGTTTCAAAAAATCTGGAGTGTATAAGTTGATATGTAGTGATTGTGATAAATTTTATGTGGGTCAAACGGGAAGAAGTTTTCATACTAGATTTCGGGAACATGTTCAAGCTTTAAAAGCCAGAAATACCACACAAAAATCAGCCTTTGCTGAACATCTTTTGGATTCAAGTCATTGCTACAAAGATATAAAAACAAATTTGGTAATATTGAATTTTGGAAGCAAAAATACTAAATTGAATGTGAAAGAAGAATTCCAAATTTATAAAGGGAGAAAATTGAATGGTGATAAAATATTAAATGAGGAAAATTTGAATAATAACCCAATTTTTGAGAAAATTTTAAAAGCCTAGATTTTGATGTGTACATATGCTTTCAATTGTAATCATATGATTTATTTTATTTTACTTATATTTTAATTTTGTTTATTTATTTCATAACTATTTTTATCCACATTGAAAATGGGCTTAGATCCCGAAACATGTATGTGTGTTTTATAATAAAGAACTTTAAAACAGGGCTGTTTAAAATAATTGAAAAATAAATAAAACTCAAACACCCTTTTTTTGAAAACTTTAAAAATTATAAAACACACATACATGTTTCGGGATCTAAGCCGATTGTCTTTATTTGACATTGAAAATGGGCTTAGATCCCGAAACATGTATGTGTGTTTTATAATTTTTAAAGTTTTCAAAAAAAGGGTGTTTGAGTTTTATTTATTTTTCAAGTGTTTTATAATTTTTAAAGTTTTCAAAAAAAAGGGTGTTTGATTTTTATTTATTTTTCAATTATTTTAAACAGCCCTGTTTTAAAGTTCTTTAGACTACTGATTATTATTATATTTCATTCTTATAATTACGGTATATTTATTTATAATTCATAATTTTGTCTTGAAATGATGATGATGATGATTATTATTATTATTGAGACGGATTCAAGTACATTTTGATGTATGTATTGAATTGAGAGATTGATTGATTGACATGGTTTGGTGGCCAAGTCAGACATGTGCTCCAAGAGATTGATAAAATTGGCATTATTCTTATGGAACATGATTCTGCTGTTCGGCAAATGGCCGACTGCTACTACCCACTCTTAATGAATAAATAATCAATTCAATTTTTGAAAAGCCGTTCAAATATAGAAAAGTATCAACCAAATTTTCACGAAAGACTAGTTCATTTATGGGTTAGAAGAGAAGATATTATGGAATACTCCTGATTGTATTCTAAGGTACTCCTTTAATTATAAAAATCAATCATTCAAGATATGTACACAAACAATTGAATAAACAAAAATAAATGATTAATTATTTATAGCTAATGAATATTAAATTGTGGAATATGAATTTTTTCAGTGTGTTTTTGATTTGATTTAATGATTGTTGCAGTGAACTATGATTTATAATGTATTTACTGATGTACGCAATAGAATTTGATTATTTATATTATTATAGGCTACAGAGTGGATGAAAAGTTTAGAAACGGCACATTATATCACATAAATTAAAATTAATAGAAATATTTGAAATCATTTTATCCAAATACTTACTGGGTTGGAGGGCTGTGGAGCGGTTGTGGTAACGTTGCCATTTTTATTAGCATTGGGTTTGATAAGATCTCGTTCTATTTCTTGAAGGGTTGGTATTTTCTGGAACAAAAAAAAAAACGTTCCAACAAACTTATTGAGGCGCAACTTGAAAGCTCTGACACAAAACTTGAGATAACCACAGGGTGATATTGAACTTCGCACATGGTAAGTTAACAAGTGGTAAGTTACATTGATAAGTTAGCACATGGTAAGTTAAGAGAGATAGAGGGTGAGAGATTATTAGACTTTTTGAGTGGTTGTGAGGTTATGATATGATTTATGGTAGTTCTAGTTATCAATATTCAATGAAAAGACAAGATGTTGTCACACCAATGATTTATAAAAAAAAAAAATACGACATACCGGATTATTAGATTATTCACTTTATTCATGAAGATTACAAAATGAATGGGCTCAACCTCAAGTCATAGATAACGATAATTGATTGAATGAGTTATGTAAATTTATTAAATGGCACAGCTAAAGGATTCAATATGTTAACTGCCACATGATTGTGATGTATCTACATTAGACAGCAGAGTTTGGACACATGAATATTAATTTTTGGCGGATATTCAAGGACATCCCTGCCATCAACAATCAACCAACACTTAGAGAGAGATATATTGATAATTATTATCAAAATGTTTTGACTGTGGGTGTAGCTAGATTATTCCCTAACCATATAATAAAAATAATAGGTAACAAAGTGTTTCGAACAATATTATTATTGAAAATAATAGAATAATGTAGAGATTTGAATAAAACTATGGAAAACTCAAATAATACAATCTTGAATAATGTTATAGGCCTAATTAATAAAAGAATTATCCGAGTTGTGGTCGATATTGTAGAAACGTTCCATGATAAAATAAACACACAGACTTTGTCAGCTTGAAAATGTGACCTGTGTGGTCATGAAACCATGGTCGTGTACCAATAAATAGAGTAGAAAATTGACAAAATCTGTGTGTGAATTATTTCATCAAAAGAATTATCAATTATCATAACGAAAAACATACAAAAAATCATCTTTGTCTATTAATTCAAAATGAAATTTACATTTTTATAAATGCAACTTATTTACTTACTGGGAACGGTGCGGACATAAGTGGAGCCGATGGAGGTATTTGTTGGCTTCCCATCCAATGGTAAGGGACTAATCCATTCTCATCAGGGAATTTAGAGTCTCTCGAATCAAAATTTCGTGACATATCCTTTAAAAGTAATCAAATAAAGAATCAATTAATATTTATTAATACCATCACCTAAGAGAATAATACAAATATTTAAACATAATAGAGAATAAGAACTATGCTGAACTAAGATAACATTAGAGAAAAGAAGAAGGAAGCAGGCAAAATTAGCTTGTTCAAAATGAATGTTGCTACACAGAAGATGTCCAAGTGGTTGACCAGCAATCAAGAGATCCTAGGTTCGATTCCCACTCAGGCTATACATTTTCGTGTAGCGGCGTTAGCAACTTAAACTTATTCTGTTTTCAATCTTTGCAGTAAAAAGTTATTACTATGGTGATTAATTACAAAATAAAGATCTACTGGATCTGAAAATTAATAATTATTGAAAAAACTTATTTTACTAATTAACTGAATAAAAGAGTAGTACATCACTGGTTAAGGAATGTAATAGCCCACTCCTGCATCAGTTATTAAGTAAGATCCAGTGCAGCAGAAACTATCACTACACTCTATTAACAAAAGATTGTTTGAGATAAATACACCTGGTTTCCTATTCTGCATTAGAAAATGGGTGACAACACCAGCTACAGTACACAAAAACAGCTGACAGTATTCTTGAAGTCTGTTCCACAAAATTTATAGAAACAATGGTAGGAATAATTGTTTTAATTGAATTGATATTTAATAATTATTAATAAAATCACTACAGATAGAAAAATGGAAATTGGAATTGAATATTGAATGATAGTAGAGCTCTTACTCTATTAAATTATTTGGATTGCACGATTTAAAATAATTTGAAGTTGAATAGGAACAACAAAATCATAACCAGAGGAATTAAAGTTGATGCGATATTTTGGAAATGTTCTGTCTACTTACAAAAAAATTGATTAAAGGAAAGTTCATGGTATTCTCTTGACGGGATTGTGATTCATTTCGACTTTCATTTTCCGATAGAACGAATTGTATCATCCTTTCACTTATCCCATTCTGAAAAATACGAAAAATAATTCACTATGAAAACATAATAAGTGATCAAGACTTGAACAATCGGGATGTACACATTATAAAACAATCTTGTTGCTCACTATGAAGCAATAAATTTGTCACAATTTCCGATTTAATAATACAGAATAGAATATTTCCAATTCCTTGGAAAAAACAAAAGATTGGCACAATGTAGAATATATATATAATTTATCATTAATAATCAACTATTGGAGGTAGAGTAAGATAAATTATCAATAATACATAACAATAACGATAAAAATACATTCTACAAAGTTTCCTAGAATTATGTAATTGGATTTGTGACCAATAAAAATCATGAAATGATGACTTGCTAGCAAAATCAAAAGTTGATCAACTAGAGCTCAAGCGGAAATCGATGAAACTGATCCTAATTTATCGAAGATGAAATCATCCTATGATGATACATCATAGTGATGTAGCTCTATTGAACCATATAAATGTTTTGTAACCGTCTGATGACTACCTATGTATGACTATTGTTTATGTGGCTTTCAAAGCCACCCATAACATGTATGTGAAATAAACAAATCCTTCATTATAATAATAGTTACTGAAGCGATAACTCTAAAAATTATTTTTGAAAGTACCATTTTCCCGTCCTTTAAATTCTACTATATTGAAATAATGTGTATTCCCACAAATCATGTGTTTGTGATGAAAAGAAACCACCTGGTCTTCCCCGTTCAGTTCGTACTCAGGAAAATGTTGACCGAGTCAGAACGGCAGTTGTTACTAGTCCTAGACGATCGACTTGACAACATGCTGTAGTGCTGGGTATTTTATCATATAACCTGAAAGCTGCAACCCATCGGAGTACGGTATTTAGATCAGGCACTGCACCTCGACGTCAAAGTATAAAATATTGACGGAAAAGACGTTGCACTGTGACTACAGAGTCTTTGTTTCTAAAAAACTCTCGCCCGTCGAACATACGATGTTCTGCATTCTATAGCGACTGAAATGGCATTTTATGAACCGTCAGCCGACACTCGTTCAAGGCCAATACTACTTCCCGTCGCCGCGAACTAGCAGTTCGAGAAGCATGCGTTTCCTCAGCACCACTCTGTATCACCATCAATAGCAAAATGGTTGACCAGCTTGACAAAAGGCTACTAGCAGACACAAGCTCTCACTTCACCAGCTGGCTGATGAGGTTGAGTAGAGTTCGGGTCAAGCAGATGATTGCTCTTTAACTGAACATGGCTACTACAGAAAACATCTCTACACAATTGGATTAACAATACTGTTAATTTTGTATCAATTTGATAACCTTGACACATATTGTATAATATAGTGAGGTGAGGTATCATTTTGAAAATAAAATTGTATTGTAAAAAGTTGATATTGAAAATGAGTAGCCAAATGTTTTAAATTTATAACTCCTCTGGATGTATCGTCTAACATCTATAAGAAAAAACTCCTGGATCTTGTAAAGGACACAGGTATTGGTTGCAAAGTAACATACTTGGGACACACAATGAGCTTCGGTTGACGTGTGAAGATCTTTGAATCATTGGATTCTTGAATCCGTCCCTTCAAATATATAACTCAACAAGTAAGGGAAAGGAGCATTGAAATCAGAAGAAGGAAACTTAGAAATATTAATATGAAATCTATGTAACTCCAGAGAAAGAAAATGAATGGACAATAATACATAGCACAGACTTTTGTAAAATTTTTTTTTTTTTTTAATTTGGAATGTGAAGTATAGCAGGCTACAGACAAGCTGGAGCATGGCAAATGACTTTTATCGATGCTCAGCTATGAAATCAAGTTTCCTGCTTGGAAATATCGAGTTAAAAATGACATCAGCTAAACTGTTGATCTCTCTTGAACCGCTTACAGATTGTCATGGCAAAACTGTTATAACAGACATTCGCCATCAGATAACTTTGCTGGAGTCTGCAGTGGATGATAGAGTAGATAATAAATTTTAAGGTTGAGTGGTAGAAAGGACTTCCTAGTCCTAACTCCGCCAAATAAAGAAAATTTTCATTTCATTTCATTTTTCATAATAGAAAAATCATTATTATTAAGAGCCTTGTTCCATAATTTATAGAAGTTTACAAGTTCCAAAAACAAGATTTTACAAGAGTATCTGTTTAATAAACAATTTTACAAGCTTCGAATCAGATGGAATTGAAAGTATACTATTTTGAAGTGAAAGCAAACCTCCATCGCTTAGTTTGTAATACCAACCGGTAACTTCAAATAAGGTCTGTTTCTACTGTTATTTCAAATAAATAAATTAATCAATTACTCGTATAATTTGAAATTTTGTTTTTGATTTTTTCAAACATTTCACGAATTATTTTACATTAGAATCTGTGGATCTATGAGTCGCAAATTTAGTTTTTGATTGCATCTACGATTGGGTTCAAATTGGGTTGATTTCAATAATTTTTAGGTCATTTTAATAGGTTATAATCCATTGTGAATAATTTGAGTACATTCAGTTTCAAAACCATTTTCTCTTCCAAGGGAAAAGGTGAATGAAACCTATTGTTACCGATCGATTTTAACAGCTGATTCTTTCCAAAATTTGAAACTTGTAGATATTAATAGAACAAGGCACTGGGTTGAAACTAAATTATGAATATTGATGTAACTTACAGTATCAACTTCCTCTTCATAGCTTTGCTTGTTAGGTTCTTTGCTGTTCTCCTTGTTGTATTCGTGAGACAGAACTTCATGCTGCGCTTCCCAATCATCTGGAAATTTTCAAAGTATGAATAAATATAAAGCTTGGAAATAATAAGTTCCAATGTGTAAGTTAGTAAAAGGCAAGTGAATATTCTGTGAAAACTGTGTGCACAGCCCTTTTCCAAACATTTTCAATGTAGGAGACCGAAGTCGTCATTTAGGCTAACCACAAAAGAACATTTCACAATAATGTGAGAGGAAAGAATGTAAATAAGATAATGTAAATGGAAAAGTGAATGTGTAATGTAAATAGGAAAGGAGTAATTTTATTGGAGTAGCTTGACAGGATTGCCTATTCATATAATAAAATGTAGCCTTGATTAAGCAGAAGGTATTAGACTATTAGCCATATTGAAATAAATAAGTTCACACAATTAAGTTTTTTGAGAGCTTTAAAAATTCATTGCAAAATTTACACAAACAGAAATCTTGTTTCAATAGAATACTTACAAACGAGGACATTTATACTTGTATTCCAAAAATTCAACGTAACTTTATTTGACATTACTAAGACCCAGAATTGTTGCAGAGTGCATTTAAAAGATTTTTACATCTGAATATCTTAAATCTCAAAACTTCAACTATTGAGGTATCAACACATCATTATCATGCTGATACAAGCACAAGGTTTACCTCAAATTGAAGATTAATCGAACGGGAGAAAATTGAATTCTACAAACTATAGTCTGTTCAAGCTAAGAAGACCCTCTGGCATGATGAGAAAATGACTCCAGCTCGGTCAATGTTGGTTAAAAAATGATTGATTTAGTCTCAATCGTAGGAAATATTCTGATCTACAATTTGAGACCAAAGCAATATTTTTTGAACTAATATTGACCGAGCTGTAGTCATTTTCTCATTTTGCCAGAGGGTCTTCTTCGCTTGGACAGACTATACAGTGGAATAGGCCTACACTACTATTGTTTGGTATTATTCACTCACCATCGTCTGAAATTCCGTGTCCAAATGTTTCCTCGTTGAGCAGGTCGAATTCAGGATCGTCTTCCTGAATTGACATCTCATCTATCTGTGAACCAATGAGATAAAGTGACAATCAATAAGAATGATAAAAGTTTGGTACCAATAACAAGAGTATTCTAACAAGAATGTTACAAGAGCACATCTTAAATTAAATAGTTAGACTTTAACCTTTTGAAAATCAGAGAGATCTGAGCCCCAATATAAGATTGTTACTTGACGAAAGATTCAATAAGTAAAATGAATAATACAGTCTGAGTTCAAAACAGCAGACTTTGAAAAACTGTATTTTTGGTGACGGGAAAAAGGGCATTTCGGGTTAAATACTCGGGAATTTTTCGAGTAGATATAAAGATAACATAATTCTATATGAGTATTGAGAATATGATATATTTATGAGATTAAGATATAATGGATAGCTCAATAACGAATCATGCTGACTATTAACCCAATAGGAACGGGAATGCCACATGGAGAACCAGCCAAAACTTCAGGAAAATCAAGAATATACTAAAGGTGGTCCATGCTTCATTTTGTTTGGAGCTCATTCTTCGGTTTTGTTTGCTGTCAAGTGGCAGATAGTTTCAGTAACTTACATTGAAGAAAAAATTCCAATTGCATCATATACTATAGCAAAATTCTACAACTAAAGCAGATGCCTAAATAAAGGCATGCTTAAAACAAATAAAGAATCGACCATGTCTTGGACGTGGGGAATCAGTGGTAGCCTACTGCACTTGCTTTAGGTTACCGCATACGAAATGGTGGTCCTATACTTGAAATATCAACAAGATTTACCAAGTGAATAAATAAATTCAAATTTATTTACTTCCTCATAATTCATAATACAAAACATATTGAAAAATGATCACAAATAAAGTAAAAGGAGTCCCCCTAAAAAGACTACCCGTCTAAGAATAGGGGGGGAGTTAGGGTCAAAATTCAGATATCTTATTCCTATAATATCCTATTTATAAATAAATAGGGTCAAAATTCAGATATCTTAGTCGGTCTGAGCCTGCTCCACTCATCATCATTTAAAATTTTAAACTTTCAACCAGGATCATCACAAATTGCTCATACTGAGGAGAGACGCCATCTCAATGTAAAGTGAATTGTGACGTTTCTTAGCTTGCGCGAATTGCAGCTACTCAACCAACAGTTAGTAAACAGACATTGCAATAGGTATTTCGTCAATAAAATAGTAATGATCACTATCCAAATTTCAATATGAATAAACTTCGATTAGCAATTTAGTTTGACAGAGCTAATAATGATACAGGATTCCACGTGCTAACGTGCACGTCCAGTCCAGTACCGTAATCATTTGGCGGGTCTAGTCAAGTGAAAGGTTAGTCTGACAAGATAAGATTCTAGTTTTCATCAATTTATTGGTTCATTTAAACTGCAATATTATTGGACTCACTCGGAAATATACATTGCTCAATTTTTGATATCATGCGATCGCATCGTTATCCAAGAACAATATTTTAGAGGGAAATAAATTTTGTTAGTTGGAAACCTTAACCTCCAAGTAAATGGCTTTGAGAAATTAAAATAGCATACCTTTGAAGCACCGGGGAAATTGAAAAACGAATCATCCGCCATTTCCCGATATTGGACGGACAAAACGTTCAAGTTTTTAGAAATTGCGAAATACACAACACTAGTAAAGCGTCTCTAAATTCAATATGTAGGTGTGAATACGAAGTTATCAAGACCGTCATCTAGAAAGAAAGAGAAGAGACAATGGGGGAACAATATTCGTGGTTAGCCATTTTAAATTGCCAATGCACTCTTGATAATCATTACATCCTCTGAGCAAAATGTACATAGAGAGGTAAATTTAATCGGAGAAGGGATATTTGGCTGTGAGTTTCGGTGGCGATATTCGGTGACAATATTCGGCTGTGTATGATTATCATGACGATATTCGGCTGCGATCTTCGGCAGCAATATTCGGTACAGAGAAGGAAGTATTCGGCTACTCAGATTTGAGATACCGACTCATCTCTAATAATTATGTAAAAGTAAAAAATATATGTAGATGTAAATCGAATTTACTGTGACCAAATCAAGGAAATGGAGAAAAGGTTTGATATGGTGATAATAATATCACAATAGTCTTGTTTCAGCTTGAGAAAGACATTGATTATTATTTTATCTTTGGAACATTCTTTATTCATAAATTCTTTGAGAAATGACCGAATGGCTCATCTAAGATCTAGCATCTATGATACCGTACTGTTCTATTCACTGCGACTAGATCTAGAAATCACTTGATTGAGGCAGTGAGTAATTTTTCTCTGTCAAACTGTCAAGATTTACTTACTTTGTTTTCAACATAGGACTACCGAAATATTTTGGGATAAACTGAGTATTTACTATTCAAGGAATTTGGATAAGGGCTTAAGTATGATTTTCAAGGAAACGATGAGCTTTTAGAGTGACATCGCGCGCTTTCAAGTGAAGGCTTGGAAGCTGAAGTTTTTAAAACAACTACAACTGTCATCGAAATATTGTACTCTTACCTTTAAATGTAAGTATTTGAAAGTATTATAATGTTGATTTATCTTTAAATTATGTATATAATAGTGGCGTCGATTTATAGACGATATGGTAAAAACAAGTCACTCACTGACCCCCTTATAATATTACTTTGGAACCAAAACATAAATATAGCGGTGATGGTCCCTACATATCTGATGGTGATGCCAGTCGCCTCATAGTTGTCACCTAGTAGCTAGTTTCATTATCTGACAGACCAAGTTGGGCTATTTTTCTGTTTATTTTTCACTGACAAGTATTAAGTTAATGATGTGGTCTCTCCGGGACACTTGGGCATAGATTAGAGATTAGTAGTATTTTGAATAAATGTAACTTGTCCAAAATAAAATTCCGAATGAAACATGTAATGGCCATGTATGTCTAGAACTTACTTTTTATCGTGGTTAAAAAGAGACAAACCCTTAAAAATCAGTGTTCTTTAATGTAGATGTTTAAGGTTTCGTCAAATTAAAAAAAGGTTTAAGGAGCCATAAACAAATGCGAATTTTGAAAAGTCTTGGCGGTGATTACTTATGGTATTATGAAAAGTAGCTAACAATAGTATTCTTTTTTCCAGCAAACATGATCAAAGAAGATGATGAAAATGAAGACCCATTGTTGGTGAATGCTTGCCTGATGGTAGAGGAAACCAATGATTTATTTGAGAGCAATTCGAGTAATAATCTGTTTAAATGTGAGCTGTGCCCTCAATTCATGCAATCCCCAGAACTGCGTTCCCTACATTATGTATTGAATCATGGCTGTAGTATATGTAGTGTGTGCTCTCAGGTTTTCATGACTCTGAACTCGTTCAAAATCCACGTCAGGGCAAATCATTCTCATTTTCTGTGCGATTTGTGTGAGATTGTCTTCCTGACACACGGCGAAATGTTGAAGCATAGAAATAATTTCCACAAATTCTTCAAGTGTCCATTATGTATATTTGAATTCTTCAGTGAAAGCCATGTGAATTCTCACCTTTCAAAATTTCATCGAATCTCTGCGACCAACTTCTCGTTATTCAACAATTATGTTGCCGAATGGAGTGAAGTGAATCAAACATACCATTGTAACATGTGTGGAGCAAAAAAGTGCAAGGTTGACGTTTTTTCTCATTTTTTATTCCATCATCAAATTTCGTTGTTACCATTAGCACAGAAATTCATGTCTCAGAATCTCAACATAAGAGTAACTGGTGTGGATTCTGAAATTGACTGTCAATCTACTCTAAATGTTGCCATCTGCAAAGGCTGCTCAGGACAGGTATCAGAGGATGTACCACTGTCTGCTCATAAGTTTATTTGCCTTGGAAATGTAATGTGTAAAATATGTCTGCAACCGCAAAGTAATCAGATTAGTCGAGACGCCCACATCAAAAAAGAACACAAGAATTATCCATGTGCTCTAGGTTGCTCTAACAGAACTGTATTTGACACTGAAGAAAAACTTTATGAACATTGTCTTGTAGTTCATGATGTCAAGCCTTGTTGTCTCTGTTCTTCTTATATCAGATGTGCTGACGGACTGATGAAGCAGCATCTTGAAACGTGCCATTCATATTACCGTTCAGATGAAATTCTTTCCAGCGACTCTATATTCAATGTGCATTGTGGAAATTTGACCATTGGCTTGATATGCAGCCTATGCGACTTTGACGCCTTGATACAAATCAGTAGTATTGATGATCTATTCAAACATCTCAACTATCACTCAGTTTCCCTCAGAGCGGCTTTCCATTTTCTTGAGAAGGATAACTTGAATCAAAGTGTGTGTATGAAATTGAACCAGATAAGGTATACTCAGAAAGCAATAATACAAACTAAATGTTCCGATCAGAATGTAGATGAATTCTACCAACTGCCATATTCAGACAACAAATATTCAACTGCGAGTAATGCACATGATCCACAGCAAATTTTTAGTCAAATAGACCATCCCATGAAAGCTTTTTTGGGTGATATACTAATTCCAAAGCTTGTAACTAATGGGAACATTGAGTCATCCTTATTTCATGAAGCAAATAGAACCGACATACGGAATGTTGAATATACTGTAAATGGTTGTGAGAGCAATAATATACTACACAAAGATAAACTTGCAATGGGAAACATGTTCCCGGGTACAAGTAGTTCAGAAAACAAAGAAAGATTTGAAGATTCGACTCCAAGACCTGAATCCATACCCAAATGCTCAGAATCAAATATGAAAAATGAATATAATTCACCTGAATTTGAAGAAAGAGGAACTTTTTATGAGAATGATAGCCGCAATGGAGTTATCGACAACTGCATTATTGATAGGAATGACGGAATTGTTGACAGTGCTGTTGAGAACTTAATAAATGATAATGTAAACAATAAACATGTAGGTTCCAATTGTGATGAGAATGAGAATTCCCAAAATGCTAGCAATTCCAACGAAATTTTTGATAACAGCAGTGTATTAGATGGGAAAGTTGAAGAGTTGTCTGGTATTCAACAAAACAATATCGAAAAAGAGGAAGAATATGATTGCACCAATTCGGCGGCTTTGAAGAAAGAAGGAAAGTCGATCAAATTACTTACAGATTTTTTCAATCTAAACTCAATCGCTGATCCACGCAAAATTGAATGCGTTGTAACCGATACAAGTGATATTGAGGATTCTGATTATGAAATGGAGGAGATGCAATCGAGTTCTTCCACTAGGGCGAAGTCGAAGAGGCGCAAAAAGAGTACAGAACCAAAGAGTCTTCATGGACTGAATCGTATTGTCGTCACTACCAATGGTTTCAAATGCGAATTGTGTTGCGGTAAATTCAAACAGGATGAAGGAATGAGAGAGCTCGTGAAACATATGAGAAGCTTGCATGGCTTCAAATGCAATTTCAATGGTGCGAAACTAGCTGAAGCTTTCAAACACAAACGAGGTGCGGCTGGATCGGCCATGAATATGCAACCAGGTGAGTTTATGACAACTTTATTCTTACTATCAAAATCAAAATAAATATCAATTTTATGTAATCGAATCACACGGTCATTGACAACGTCAAAAATGCATTATTTCCATGTAAGTTGTCTATGTCAAAATTAAAATTCTCTATAACTTTATTTGATAGAGTCATAGATTCGCTATGAAAATTATTTTGTAAAGTTTATGAAAAGTATATGGATAAAATTTTGATTTCATCATTTACTTTTGGCCTCACTAGAAACTCAACCATATCAGACCTATGATTAACAATCTTGATGTTTATCATGATTCCTTATTAAATAACTTGAATATAGCCTTGACTTTTACTTATGATATTTATCAAAATTTCGACGAGAAGATGAATGAAAAAACCAACTTGAATGAAAAATTTAGTTGTTAAATCAAAGATTTGCCTGTATAATAAAATTGATGTACTGGTTCCGGTTGTTATACCATTATCTTTTGGCAATATCTAATATGTCTATTCAATATGGATAACTATCACAATATCAAATTCACAACTGCACGAAAGTGATAAACTAACATTCCATCATTTACGTCATCTGTCCTAGGTCTGGTTTGTCCCAAATGTTCAACTGGATGGAACTCAAAGCGACTATTAAGAAAGCATTTTACAACTAAACATGGTATGAAGTCTCTGGACAAATCGAAGTCAGAGCGACTATTTTATAAATGTCGATTTTGTGAACAATCATTTTGGAAAGCCAGCGAATGCTTCACCCATGAAAAAGACAATCACTCTGATCAGGAAGAGTTTAGATGTCACCTCTGTGATTATTCCCATTTTCGGAAAGTGAGTATGAATCTCAACAATTCAATTAATGTACTTCAAAGTTATATTTGTTATTAATTTATCGAGTAAAAGTTTCGCTCAAGTTTATTTATCTAGACTAGATAGTAGCCTACATTGAATACAACGGCACGAATCTGGATGAATCTAGATATACTTATATCATAATCAGAATAAATATAAGAGATGGAGATAGGGATATCATATGGCATTTAGACATCACCAGCACAATAATATGAATAAATGAATTAGATTGTTTTCAAGAGCATTAAATTTAATTTTAATATCATTCCAGATGATTAGGATTCAATGATAAATTTCTAAGACTTCAAAATTCATGGAGGAAATGATAACATAAAAATCATCAAATTGATGACATAGCCTAGATAATCAAAACTGATGCTTTTATCATCATCTATACAAAGACATTATGTTGTCACTAGCAAGATTCCATATGTGGCTTTGTGTAGAGTATCCAGATTCAATTTCTATTCATTAAGCTAGATTATGGGACATTGTGTAAGAATGTAAGAATTACAATAATTTTATTACAACTTGTGGCCAGCTACTGATTCCATTTCTAGCAATTTTGTACTTTTAATGTATATATTTTCAGAACGTGTTGCCCTTATGAAAATCAAACCTTTGTATAAGTGGTAGTGTTGTATTGAAAGTAACTTAATTTCTAACATAGCAAGCGTTTCTACTAGCAGATTTTTGTACTTAAATGTGTAATTTATCTGTGGGTGATGCTCATATGATATTCAGAATTGAGCATGAATTATGAGAAGGATTTGAAAGAGATCAATGAACCTACAACTTGCCTACAGTGTATTTTTCGTGAGGGTAATGTGTGCATTTGAAATAGGTTCAACTTATGTAGTTTTGATTATAATTCTCGAGGAACATGTGTAATAGAGAGTAGGCTGCGCCCCAACTCCTCGGTAATTAAATAAAGACAGTCATTATTTTCTGTTCTATTGATATTGATTATTATTTATATAATTCTATCTCGTTTAATAGGTGATTCTCAACAGACATTTGAAACTTGCTCATTGTTCGGACCTACTGCACTCGCATGTTTCGTTCAAATGCAATGAATGTTGGAGACTGTACCCAACATATCAGCTGTTGAATAAACATGTGCGCTCAAATCATCCCAATTGCATTATGTACCGATGTCGGTATTGTCAAAAAGTATTGAAAAGCAAGAGAGGTTTGGTTAAACATGTTGAAAAAGGACATGATACCACGCGCTATTCATGTAACCATTGTGGTCTTAAACTGCGTAACAAACGTGCTCATAATGCTCACGTGAGAATGAAGCACATTTCAAGAACGAAATGCACCTACAAATGCCGCCTGTGCGAAAGGACTTTCGACTCAAAAGAACTAAGGTAGGTAAACATAAATTTTTACTATCAGAACTTTATGAAATATATGTATGCAAAATCCAAAATGTATAAATATTGATTTGACAATATTGAAAATTTATAATTGTTTCCTTCATCTTAGGGTTACTTTTATCACTTCTTTTTTATTTTAAAGCGTAAATTTTTACTATCAGAACTTGATGAAATAGATATATGCGAAATTAAAATAAATATTGATTTGAAAATATTGAAAATATATTGTTTCTTTTATCTTAGGGTTACTTTAATCACTGCTTTTTCATTTTAAATAATAATCACAGTACCCTGCATGTATTAATAAAAAACAGTGAAAATATCTTTGTATTTTTTTTTAGATGTATCTAATAATATTTAGTAAGTGATAGAAGGTTTATAGATCTTCAAAGTAATAAGACACAAATGCCACTACTTGTATTTGGATACTTTTTACATTAATACCATGGTTTCAAGGATAAACATTGATAATTTTTACTAGTCTAATCTTGGGCCCCTTTTGTTCCTGTTGTACATAAAAGATCTTTCTTCTGTTACTAAAAATTCTTCTCTCTGATGTATGCAGATGATCTTAAATTGTTCAAGGAGATTAGAAATGAATATGATGAGCTTGACTTACAGGGTGATATTGACTATTTTTCCCACTGGTGTGAAGTCCATGGACTAAGAATAAATGTCCCAAAGTGCAAATTTCTAAGTTTTAATCGACAATTAAATCCTCAGATACATTCATATCACATAAATAGTAGGCGATTGGAGCGGGTGATGCACTTTAAAGGTCTTGGAGTTGTGTTTGCTTCAGACTTATCCTTTAATTTTCACATTGATTCAATAGCTTCCAGAGCTAATCAACAAATGGAGTTTATTCTGAGGACCTGCTCGCCCTTTGGTGATGTCACCCGTCTAATTTTGATTTATAAGTCACTGGTGAGAAGTCTGCTCGAGTATGCGTGTGATATATGGAATCCATATCATGTGGATAGAATAAGTGCTCCAGAAAGATTACAGAATAAATTTCTAAGATTCGTGTATTTCTAAAAATTTAACCACTTTTGTCCATTTGACTTCCCAACAGAATCATTGAGGAGTTTATTCCGCATAACTTAACACCCTTGAAAGTAAGGCGTGATGTAAGAGCTCTTATTTTCCTCTTTTGTATCTTGAATAATGAAATTGATTCACCGTATTTGCTCTCCAAAATTAATATATATATATTTCACCAGTGACTCGGCGCTCTGAGTTTTCTTTTCTGGTTACTCGTTCCAGAACTCTCAGGAATTACAACTCTCCTATTAAGAGGATGCAGAGAAGTTGTAACAGTTTGTCTGGGCACCTAGATATCTTCTGGTTCTCTCGCGCTTAATTCCGGAAAGCATTATATGATAATTTAGTCTGAGCAGTGATCAACTAGCCTATATTGTTTATATGTGAGTGTGGGTGTGCATATGGTTTGGGATGACGTTCATTTATGTTTTGTAATTCATTCTTTCAAATTTCGCTTTTTATTTACAATTTAATTCTTTCATTTTCAATTAGTAAATTGAATTCTCTGTATTTTAGACTTCCAAATTTTCATAAGTTTTTAATTGTTTTCTTTTTTATTTTTTTGCATTTATTATCATTTCTATTAATTTCATTTATGAACTTACTATTTGAGTTATTTGTATTTATTTATTTTCTTATTTCTAATTATTTTACTGTAAAGGAGACATATTCGGGGAAACCCGTTGTCTCCATTGTGGAATAAATCAATTTTCAATTTTTAGTCTAGCTTAGGATGAAGCTGGGTTTGCCTTGAATCCATAGTACTATTGTAAAGAGTATCCAAATACAGTAGTGGTACAGTATGACAACATCTGTATCATTTTATTTTAATTACGGAGAAATACCACAATATATTATCAAATACAATTGATTTTGTCTATAGATTTAATAAAAAATTAATTGCCCGAATCTCGAGGATTAAATGCCGCTAATCACTCAGTTTTCTGTTATTTTACATTCCAATTTTGAGGTAAACACAGAGATAGTCGTGTTTTATCAATATTATTAATATTATTTTCTAATGAATATTATTAAAACTTGTCTTAGAGACAAACCATCAATTATTTTTAGTTCACTTTTTAAACTATAACAAGACTGGAAACTTCGGTTCATCCAACGAGGACTGAAGCAGTTCTGAGAGCAGCACTGAAACTGTAAGCACGTACTATCACCAGTTGGTTTTAAACTAATTCAAAAGGCTTCGTTATCGAAGCCTCCTGATAATATCTTGATTTTGAAGTAGCAGGCCTGCTTCGGGGTTGACATGATGATGGAGTCTGGACTCATGGCGCATAGCAAATCGTCTTATCTCACTAGACACATACGGTATACGTAGATCTCTGTGCAAGTCACTGTAACTAATGTACCAAGGAGCGTTGACCATATTCCGCAATACTTTATTTTGTATCAAATTGACATTACTCTTACAGGCACAACCCAGAGCTGAATCCCATACACCCAAATTGGCTTTTATATCTGATTGTATAGAAATAGAATCATCTTATACTTCAGAAATAAGCTGGATTGACGATCAAGCAACAGCAATACATATTTGTTCATATTCAATATCAAGCTGTTTCCTTTTAATTTTGATACGTTCCTTCCTCTTCAATTCGACATCTTATGTTATTCCTATTATTTAGCAGTATTTTCACATGGATATGATGTCACATGGATATTTTCACTATGGTCATTCAAGCAAACTCAATATTATCTAGTTACTGAATGGATGAATATAGGTTTCGAGGTGTCTTTTCACATTCAACTTATATTATTTTAGTTATCAATAATGATAATGTGTAAATACCTTTCAAATTACCTTTCAGAATCTGAATTTTTTGTTATTATTGAGTGAGGGGATTGAATAGGCCTATAACATATAACATATAGGCCTATAGGAATATAACAAGAGAACCTTTCATACCATAATTAAAACTATATCATGAACTTATTTAAATATTCATTAGTCAATAATTATTATTTGAAATCACCTTAAAATAGTTACTCAAGATAGTCGAAATAAAAATTAACTTAATTAGAAAACAATCTTATTAGCCTATTGTTACAAACAATTATGGAAGGTCATTTTGTACAAGTCGAATTTAAATAGAAATGATGATATACAGTATCCTATATTAGCTAATAATTGCAGGTTGAAACAATCAAGACACTTTGCTGAACCTATGATGAAAAAAGAAAATTTATTGTCAGCTTTATTCAATTAACAATAAAATACCTATTACTCCTATTCGCCTAAATTAAATTACATTGGGAAATGTGATCATATTTTGGAAAAATTGAACGTCTTCAATTTTAAGTAGAACAAGAATAAAAATTTGGATGAAAATAAAATTAATGACTTATGTACGATTTGATGTAATATAATTTTTAGTGATGTGTGATTGGAAGTTGAAAAAAATGACTTTTGTGAGTTAAGTTTTAATATGGACTAACGTATTGCATTCATTACAGTTCTAATCTACAGGCTACTCTGTTCAACAAGTGATTGAAGCATAATCTTTCAAGTGTTATTATTCTCAAAATTTCTCTAGGAAAGCCTGAATCACAGTTTTTGAAGAGAAAAAGTTGAAGAATTCAATCTATTCATTATTATAAAATCACTCGGTTAAGAGTATAGCGGTAGAAACATCAGCACGAAATGAGAATCAGAATGGGTCACTTACATTTTTGCCATTTCTTTTCTTTTCATTTTCAGCGCTAGCTCTTCCAGCTCTAACGTTTTTTCGAGAATTCTCATTTCGAGCTGATGCTTCTCCCTCAACATTTCTATTCTTAAATCATTGATATCGACCTTTGATTCTGCAAATGATTCCATGAAATTGATAATATTAGGTTTTGTTTTTTGCTTATATTTTTATACGCTTTTTATCTAGTTACTCTGTCTAGCGAGGAATCTCTAACACGCCATATATTTTCGATTATATCTCGGCTCATAGGCCACATAGAGAGTTCTGGTTTTCACTAGTTGATTGGTACCTTCCGACAAAACAATTTGAGCAACGTTTCCATTGAATTCGGCGTTAATTAGTTTTTAATTGAATAAATAAAATTTGGAGTGAGACAATTTTGATGTGTTTATTTGTGAATTAGATGTTAAGCGAATTCCATCATTTAATTTTCAAAAGCATCTTATCAGTTATCAGATATACTTATCACACGATAAGTATGTTTTTTTAATTTTTTCCTTTCAACTCCAAAGTCTCTGTGTTCTAGCTTCTAGGACTCGATTATGGGTGATTTCGTTCAAAATTTTATATGAATTTCTTAGTGCATTTGAAAAAGTGTTTATATTTTTTAAAACTACTGTTATTTTAAATTGAGACCTCTTGTTTTCGCTTCTTTGGTTTCTCGATAGACACACAAGGTTGAGATTTCAAGATTTCTTGATTTACAATATTGTCTTGGTTGATGATGACCGGTATTTCATTGTCTTCATCTACATAATTATCACCTGCTTTCTCCAGCCCTTCATCTTCATTCTCTGCTATTATCTCATCCTGCATCTCTAATAATTAATAATTGAATACTTGTTAAAATTTAAAATTTGTAAGTGTTATAATGACGTCAGAAAAAATGAGTGAAAAACAAAGAAATGAGACAGGTTGCGTTTAGGTCTAGAAGTACCTATTGTGTTGAATTTTTTTTCGGAATCCATCAGAGATAACGCCAGTAATGAGGGTTTAAAGGTTTTTTACAGTTTATTCAATCAAATCAGCAGAACTAAAAATCTACTTGATGTATCTTGGATAATTTATTTGTTCAACAGTTCAAGACAGCACAATAATTCTAACAGGCGAAAACAGACACAAATGTCCAAAACGTCTTCATTCCTAATTTCGTTTAGAATATCACATTTAATACTCAGTTATTCAGGATTAATTTGTTATGTTTATTACGAGTAATCAATCAGTTATTCATGGCCGTTGCTTTCATAAACGATAAGTACGGAACTGTCTAATATTATAGGGAAGCGGTTTGTCCCAGTGGTAGAGAGCGTCTAATCGGTGAGATTAGATAAGCGACGTGCCTCTACCACCACTGTTGTAATGGTGACCGGTTCCTCTGAATTCAATTTATGAGCCTCAAAAATCGCTTCCCGGTGGTTCGGAACCCACCTAAAAGCAGTAGGTACATTCATATCTCATCATCATCCTTGCCATTACCCACGCACAGGCCCAAGAGCCCATGTGGGCATCACCCTCACAAAAAAATAGCCCATACAATTAGCAAATACGTGCTAAATTCTTATATTGTTCCCAATTAAAATACAGGGTGTTTCAGGAGGAATGTACAATACTTCTCAGGCTGATTCCTTACACCAAGTAGACAAAAAAGTTCCATGGGACCAACCCCCAAAACCGCTTTGTTACCGAGATAACAATGGCGGAAAATTGAGATTTTTCAAAAAATATTTATTTTTCTAATTTTTTAGAGGCTTTACTGAGGTTCTAAAATAATCAATTCCTATGTAAAATTAGCTGAGGAATTCAATGAAACCAGTCTGAAGTCTGTAACTTCAACTGTTATTGAGATAATTGGAAAAATATGCTAAAAAACGCAATTTTTCAACAATAAGGGTTATAACTGGATAGGGAATCATAAAATTGTATTTTTTATTAATGGAAGTTGAGAGCCGGATTCTAAAGAAAAAGTTAAATGACGGCGATTGTGTAAATCTTACCCAAATTTCAGAAATAGCGATCGAAAATCGCAAAATCGCTACTAAACACAAATTCATCACTTTTGTCAATTTCGCGATTTTTGATCGCCATTTCTGAGATTTGGGTAAGATTTACACAATCGCCGCCATTCAACTTTTTCTTCAGAATCCGACTCTCTTCAACTTCCATGGTTTTATTGAATTTCTCAGCTAATTTAACATAGGGTTTGATTATTTTAGAACCTCACGAAAGCCTCTAGAAAATTAGAAAAATTAATATATTTTGAAAATTCCCAATTTTCCGCCATTGTTATCTTGGTAACAAAGCGTTTTGGGGGTAGGTTCCATGGAACTTTTTTGTCTACTTGTTGTAAGTAATCAGCCTGAGAAGTATTGCACATTCCTCCTGAAACACTCTGTATAATCTAGGCCTATATTGTACTCGTACATATAATCAACTTTTTAATATCGCTCATCAGCTAGAAAAGTAACATATAGCTCAACTTATCTTCAATTAGCTCCAAAAAAAAACAAAGAATAGGCTAGGCAGTGTAAAACTTGGATATTTGAAGGTAGGTATAGTCTGTCCAAGCACAGAAGGCCCTCTGGCTAGATGGGAAAATGACTCCAGCTCGGTCAATATTGCTTAAAAAAATATTGATTTGGTCTCAGATTGTAGACCAGAATGTTTCCTACGATTTGAACCAATATTGACCGAGATGGAGTCATTTTCCCATCTTGCCAGAGGGTCTTCTATGCTTGGATAGATTATACGGTATGCCAATTTTCTTCCCGATAATATCCTTTCAACCTGTATCTTACAATTGATGAGCCTATTAATCAACCCAAAGTAGGCTTTATATTATATCATTACTAGCGGAAGGTATGCAACCCGCAATACATCTACAATTTTTAAAACCTGATTACTAGCGTAATCTTGTACGGATTTCAAAAATATTCCAACACAACATTTCTTGAACTTATCTGAACCTTCCCACGAAATTTCAATATTTTCTACCGATTGGTTATCGAAAAAATGAAGAAAACGCCGAAAAACCATAGAAAAACTCAAATATTTGGCGTATCCTTGAAAAGTTTTAAAAATCCGTTCTTAGCGCGCCTCTAAACGTCCAACTTCCAATGCCTGTCAAATTTGAACGAATTCGGTTCAGTGGATTTTCAGTTCTGATGAATAAATGAATATTACACAGTGCCATTTCGCTTTTATGTGTAGATATTTTCAAAATCACGGCAAGATTGCCTGAAAACAGTTACGGTAACTTTTAATGAAAGCTATAATATTTTTGCAAACAAAAAAGCGGAATGGCCACAATAAATGCGGACGTCTGGTAATTGATATTAAGTTTATAAGCTATTATTGTTAATAAATGGCTCTTATTTTTTTGTAATGTTGTTAAATATTTCAGTTCAAAAAATATAAATAGCTAATATACATAAGTTACTTATTCTAACTCAACATGATTGAAATATAATCAGCTATTATATTACACGTAGATAGACCTATAATTCAATGCAATTATGTTATTGGGCCTTCTGCAACTTGACAGCACCAATAAGGCTGGTATTAGACGATAATATATCTCTTAAAAATCATTTGAAAATACGAATTAATCTTTACTTAATAGAAAAAAAAACTATTACTGGTACTGTTCAATACTAGGATCGCATATTACACCGGCCTAACCTAACTTGCCCGACTACACGGTCATTATTTCTAAATGTTGGTTGGTATAATCGAATTATTTTAATCTCAAAATATATTTTTAATTAATCGATTATCATTTACTCAATAATAATCTTCCCTTGTCATCGGCAGCATTCCTCTTATTTTTTCTTTTATAATTATCGGAAAAGTTTTTCATTTGGTCCTGGCTTCTTGTCTGTAATGTCGTAGGATTCGAGTTAAACTCATCAGTCGCCTTCTTCCAGGCCTCCTCTTTCGATTAATTCAAAAATGATAAATCTGTTTTTTTTTCAATAACAGTAACTTTTTTGAAATTAAATTAATTAAAAAATTCTTATCGACTAAAGTAAAATTTGGTCATTGTTCAAACTTATCCGCTTTGACATCTTCCAAATATGTCCAAAGATGGCGCTGGCTCTCGATTGAAATTTGTTGTTGTCAAATTTTGATAGCGTCAGCTTCAGATAGTCTAGTCTTCAGCGTTAGTCTTGAATAGTTAACCGGAAGACTTAATTTAATATTCTTGTCAGTAAATTTTCGAAATTGAAACGTTAAGCTACTTATTTTATTTACTGCGTAATTATGATGAGGTAATTAGTTGGAAAAAACTCAATATTATTCTTTTGTTGTCGGAACTTCAAAATTCAATTGTCAGATTGTACTAGCGATAAAGTACCTAACTTATTCGATAGTTAACCGGAAGATTTAATTTCATTTTCTTGTTAATAAAGTTTTGAAGCTACATTTAACGATATTGAAACGTTAGGCTACCGGTACTTATTTACGAACTTAATTTATTTACTGCGTAATTAAGATGAGGTGATAAGTTGGAAAAACTCAATTATTCTTAGTTCTTACATTCTTTTACTGTCTGATAGAATCCATTCTGCTACGGATTAAAACAATATGCTTCTCACAGGATTATTAGTAGCCTAATTCTATACGAACACCAGTTATTGAATTTTATATCAACTTATCTTATTAAAGTATCGTCGAAATAAGTATTGTTTTCTAATCAAGGTATTGAGAGAATTTTTGAGAGAAAATCTTATATTTTCCAGGAATTCGCATTGCGAAACAGATCATGCCGAAAAGAAAGTATTTAAGTGTGGAGAATGCGGAAAAGAGTCACGCTCAAAATCAGCATTTTATAGTCACAAGCAAACGCACTCAATGTCTATCGACGCCTTCAAGTGTGAACATTGTGATAAAACGTTTTCTGTAAGTATTTCCAATTCCCTTTTTCAAAATTGAAGCAGAGTTTACTTTCAAATTGATTGATTAAATTCATTACTAATTTTATTTCATTTGGATCTTTCAAAAATTTTAACATTTATAAATGCTTCTATAGTCCATTTACGATGGCTTGAGACGAGATAAACAAAAGCTCTGCATGTGTTTGTGTGCGACTGGAGTGGCTTCGTTTTAGCCACGACATAAACAAGTCACAGCAATGCCAAGATCCCGAATTTTGCTGTCGGGACCGTAACCAAAGCATTGACACAAAAACTTTTCTATAATTGTTTGTTCATTTTAGGTTCATGCAGTCGAGAGACAACCGAAAGAAGCAATTTCCGAATGTGTATATAAAAAAGATTACTGTCTTGAAGATACTTATTCTGAATTGTCTACAGCAAAATTCGTGATTCCGGCATTGCTGTGACTTGTTTAAATGTCGTGGCTAAAACAAAGCCACTCCAGTCGCGCACACACACACACACACACACACACACACACACACATTCAGAGCTTTTGTTTATGTCGTCTCAGGCCATCGTAAATGGACTATAGTATTTCAGCTTGATATTATGAGTACAGGGTATTTCAGGAGGAATGTGCAATACTTCTCAGGCTGATTCCTTACACCAAGTAAGTTAGTCAAAAAAGTTCCATGGGACAAACCCCCAAAAACGCTTTGTTACCGAGGTAACAATGGCGGAAAATTGCAATTTTTTAAAAAAGATTAATTTTTCTAATTTTTTAGAGGTTTTACTCAAATTCTAAAATTATCAATTCTTATGTAAAATTAGCTGAGAAATCCAATGAAACCAGTTTGAAGTTTGTAACTTTAACGTTTATCGAGGTAATGGAGAAAATATGCTAAAAAAACGCAATTTTTCTACAATTAAGGGTTATAACTGGATAAGGAATGATAGATTTGTATTTTATATTAATGGAAGTTGAAGAGAGACACGGATTCTGAAGAAAAAGTTGAATGGCGGCGATTGTGTAATTCTTACCCAAATCTCAGAAATAGCGATCGAAAATCGCAAAATAGACAAAACATAGGACAAGTGGAAAATTTTTGTTTAGCAGCGATTTTGCAATTTTTTATCGCTATTTCTGAAATTTGGGTAAGATTTACACACTCGCCGCCACTTAACATTTTCTTTAGAATCCGACTCTCTTCAACTTTCATTAATAAAAATTTCTAATTTATGATCCCTCATCCAGTTATAACCCTTGTTTGTTGAAAAATTGCGTTTTCAAGCATATTTTACCCATTATCTCAATAATCGTTGAAGTTACAAACTAAAAACTGGAATTTCATTGAATTTCTCAGCTATTTTTACATAGGAATTGATAATTTTCGAAGCTGAATGAAGCCTTAAAAAAATTGGAAAAATTTATATATTTTTAAAAAATCTCAATTCTCCGCCATTATCTCGGTAACAAAGCGTTTTTGGGGGTTTGTCCCATGGAACTCTTTTGTCTACTTGGTGTAAGGAATCAGCCTGAGAAGTATTGCACATTCCTCTTGAAGCACCCTGTATATAGGTCGCATTTGAAATGTACACCTATGCATTGTAATTTGCCTCATAGTTTGTGGGGAATATTAGAATAGATGATTGAAGGAGCAGATTTTAAATCTTAGTTCTTTCACATTTTACAGCCTCAATCCATTTCCATTGAAGTTCTTAGCAAAGTTTACCAGATCTTATCCATCATACAAAATTATTACTGCTACATACTTTGTTAGTTAATATGTATTCTGATAAACTTTCTCAGTTTCATAGAATAGCTATGAGGTCCGTTTCTCCCAATGCGGCTTAAGCAAAGCTAGTCTTAAGTAACATATGATACTTTTAGTATGGAATTAGATGTTATCTGAGCCGTACCGTAGCTCAGATATATAGTTAACATCTGTCAGTATCAATTTAGTATAGAATCAGATGTTAGGCCTACTTGAGCAGTAGTTTTTTTAATTCGAGGCCTGAGGTAATAATTAACAGTCAGCCCAGATGCCTCAGCAAATTTAACCCACTGAACATTTTTTCTCCAGTTATAGTTCGCGTTAACTGTGAAGACACACCATCACATTACACTTTACATAGTAACGGCGTGTCTTCTCATCTTCCGTCAGTACCGCAATTCCCACTAGGCCCAGGCCTAGGGCGAAAAATTCTAGGGGGCGCAAAATTTTAAGAAGCGCCCACACGAGCGTGGATGAGATATGATCGTACAAGCGATCGAAAAATTTTTGTGCAGCTGTAGCAAATATTTATTTATTTTCAAAAGAAAATAACTAACTAACTAAACTAAACGAAACTAACTAAACTTCAAATATCCAACAATAACAATGTAGCGGCCGCCATTCACAGTGTTATGAAATAGTTATTCATAGTGATCACACGTGTTCGCTGAGTCTATTGAGTCTGAATTTACTCAAAGCATTGACTTCGGAGAAATAACGAGAACTCTTGTAGAATTCAAGCAGAGAAGAAAATATCTATAAAATGAGCATTTTACGAACTACTTATCACTATATGTTTTTAGACCTTGAATGATTCTGCAGAAAAGTTGGACTTTGTTATAGCGAGCTTTCTAATGAAGCTCTAAAATATGATTGTTTGTTTATTAGGTATAGATTTACGTAATGTAATTATTTCATATTTTCATACTTTGTGAATGTTGTCCATCAGAAACGTAAGTTGTATTATTTTAGGGTTGAAATAAAGAAGTTACTGGAAAACTCACATTTTTAAGCTCTTCTACACACCATCCTAATAAGTTTTGATAGTACAATATCATCAAGAATAATTAGTAATTTTTACTAAGTTGTTAGCCTATATATATTTCTTTAATCTAAAACAGTTATGAGAAAAATAATATATGTGTATGGGTGATGGGGGTGTCGTCATAGTCCGTGGGGAAAGGAGGAGTTCAGATGTTGAAGGAGGGGGAAGGGGGCGCTTTTTTATCTGTAGGCCTAGGGGTGCTGAAATGATGAATGCGGCACTGTCTTCCGCCAGTTATAGATCAACAGCTTGATCTCCCGATTATTAGAGGAGACCACGGTTATTATTCAGTCAATATGAATATCATGTTATAATAATGATTTCATATTTTTTTTTTCTTTAGAGACGAGATAGCTTCAACGAGCACCAGCTAATACATGGAACCAAACGGCACAAGTGTTCTCATTGTCCTAAAGAATTTGTTCAGCGATCGAACTTGGTTCGTCATATGAGGATTCATACGGGTATGTTTCGTCGTAAAATTATTTCTAATTTATAAAACATCAACATTATCATTTTTGTTGATACTAATCATATTTTTTTATGAAACGTGATATACATATATATTTCATTTATTAGTGTTTCCTACATTTTGGAAATATAGGTTACAGTTTCATTCAATTAATAATTTCATACACTGTATACAACATAACCTAGATTTACATTGTATTATTAATTGGAAAAAAGGCAGTTATTGGGCTTAAGCGTGTTGATTGTTGAACCTTACCATCAAATATTATTTGTTGATACCTGAATAAATAATCACACTGTATTTCATGAACAATTATTATTGGATCATTCATTGTAAATGTCAGAGTTCATTTACTCAAGATAAACAGAACATTTTTGTTCGAGAGGAACAAATTGTTTTGCCTGTTTTGCATTGATCTCAACTTCTCCGGTGTCTAAAGCTGTCCCACCGGTTCGAACAGTACTGTTATTCTCCATCTAGTGTCTCTAAAACATTATTGAGTTGAAAATAGAAGCTTTCTAGTTTAAAGATTTAAGAAAGTTGTGTAATGATAGTGGTATAAGTCATGCTAACGAGATCAATTTTGGTGTTACATTAGGGCACTGGCTGCTCGCACCCACAAAACAGGTGAAGTTCCCGTATCTTTTACTGTAGAACACTTCATACATTTCTTGGGCACGAGCCGCCAGTGAACTGTAACAACTTGTGACTAGCAGGTTTCTATACTGCCGACATGACAGCTGATTTTCAGCAATAAGAATTTTATTCTTTTGAGGTCATATTTAGTAGAAAGATATTCATTTCAAGATTGATTACTCTGTTCATCATGACTTGAAACGTGTCATGAGTTTTACCAGGAGGAGAATCACTTATGTATACTCTAAGTACCCCATGAAGAATGCCAGTAACAGTATATTACATAATGAGTGTAAAAAAGTCTTTTTTACATACGAATAATATGTTCGCCAAACGAGCCGTAGGCGAGTTTGGAAAATAATTATGAGTTTGTAAACTATTCCACACGAATTATGTACATTTTTTTCGTCATACTAGACTGAGAAGGATTTATTAAAACCTCAAACAACTGAAAACATTAACTGAAGCCAACATAACCTCAACACAACACTAGCACAAACGCACACAGTAAACTGTCATGGCGGCTCGTTCGACTCGTTTATTCATACGTCGGAGTTCGGAAAAAACAGCTGGGCTAGGTTTTCAGTGCTGTAATCATCATCGTGATGATGGCTAGTGCTGTAATAATCATCAAAATGATTATTCCCGCATTCAGAACAGCTGATGTTTGATTATCCTGTAAACGACAATTTTCCAAACGCAAATCTAGCTTGGAAAGTTGTGTATTACATACGAGTATGGCGAAAACTTATATACATAGTTAGGATTTCAGTCAAGACATATTTTCACTTTATTTTGGAATTTCTCCAGGAGAGCAACTATTGAAAAAAAAGATCAAACTTCATAAATTTTTCACAATTATGCCCAGAAAGCGGTCTGTCAGAATTATTTATGATTATTGTAATCTTTGTAAAATAAGTTTCATAAGTAATTTAGATTCTAGTTGACAATACTCAAAAATGTATATTTTTCAATCAACTGTACATCTTAGAACTGCATGAAATTCAACTAACTCGATTCATTATACACATTGATTCCCTAGATTTCTTATTTTATCCAATTAATCCGCCATTTTTTACTTTGTTTCAATCACAGGCGACAAACCATTCCCGTGCTCGTTCTGTGATAAAAAGTTTAGTGATAAGACAGCATGTGATACGCACGTGAAAATTCACACACGAGAAGGATTCAATTCATGCCCATACTGTGATAAAAAGTTCCTCAGGAAACAGGTGTGTCTTCTATTGAGTTTTGTTACTTTAAAAACTTGACATTATTACGTTTCATTACTTTGAAAACTTGATGTTTTAAGGATTCATTCAATTGAATTTATAGGCTGCAATAGGCTTCAACCTAGAAACAACTACAGGGTGATTCATATTGAACTTTCCGGTTTTAGAAGGGTGTAGCACGAAGAAGAGAAGGAGCAGAAGGGTGGGGATGGTGTCATTAGACGCACCATGACATGCAGTTTTAGTGTGAGCAATGGCTTGGTCGGGACAACATCGAGTCTTCGTAGGTGAAGAGTTTATTAAAAATGGCGGCTCCGTGATCTCAACACAGCGTGCGTTCCGTTTACATTTTGCTATTGGTCGACGTGATCCCATTCCCACTGGACCAACAATCAGAAATTGGGTATCAAATTTCAAAGCAAAATCATCAGCATTAAAAACAAGACCACAAGGCCGAATTAGGACGTCAACGTCAGTGGAAAACGTGAAGAGGGTGCGGGCTTCAATTCAACAATCCCCTCGGCGTTCTGTTTGGAAACTTGCCGCTTCAGTAGTGTCCGCACTCTATCCACGTTTTCCACTGACGTTGACGTCCTAATTCGGCCATGTAGTCTTGTTTTTAATGCTGATGATGTTGCTTTAAAATTTGATACCCAATTTCTGATTGTTGGTCCAGTGGGAATGGGATCACGTCGACCAATAGAAAAATGTAAACGGAACGCATGCTGTGTTGAGATCACGGAGCCGCCATTTTTAATAAACTCTTCACCTACCAAGACACGATATTGTACCTAAAACTGCATGTCATGGTGCGTCTAATGACACCACCCCCACCCTTCTGCTCCTTCCCTTCTTCTTGCTATACCCATCCAAAACCGGAAAGTTCAATATGAATCATCCTGTATTATCTTGTGAATAAAAAAGTATTATTAGTATTACTACTCTAAAAAAATTATTTTATCAAGTTTTTATTATTATTATTATAGACTATTTTCAGTGGTCTGCCGTTTAGAATGGAACAATAAAATCAATTAAGTTTCATTCATTAAGTTTTTACGTTATAGCATGTATTATAGTACAGCCAAACACGTTTTTTAAAGAGGGGAAAATATGAAGAGTAACTTGAGCTTGAAGTATTGTTAAGTTAATATTCTTCTGATGACTCAGTTCGTTGTATTTCACGTTATGTTTCAGAAACTCAAATATCACATTAAAATACATACTGGCGAAGGTCTTCATCCTTGTCCTCTCTGTAAAAAGGTAACTAACACATAAAACAATTAGAAATATACAGGTGATAAAAAATTTACTTTTGCATTCACTTATTTAATGGGCAGAAGTTTAAAAAAGTATTTCTGTGTAAATTCAAGTACTTATTGACATTAAAAAAGTTTTGAAAAAATATAGCACTATTATACCTTATTTACCTTATATTACTTAATATTCTTCTGATGACTCAGTTCTTTGTATTTTACGTTATGTTTCAGAAACTCTTTAATATTTTATATTTAATCATAATATTTAATATTTTTATCTTTAATATTTTTCAGAAACTATTTAATATACCTTAAATACCTTATTTACTTATACCTCACTTATTCAATACTTCTTTTCTTCTAGGGCTACTGTATTTGAAACATTAAAAACGAATAAAATCAGAGTACCCTTTAAAAAATATTTTTTATTTCACAACATGTTTCGGCTAATTTGCCATTTTCAAGTGTAAGTAATAACAGTAAACAAATTAAACCTATTATATTTATACCTAATCTAATTAAACATATGTTTGATTTTAGCATAAATTTCGTATGATTTTATTTTCAATATGTGCATAAATCTGTCAAATATCTAGGTATCTAATACAACTACTGCATTTTTTATTAATTTTCAAATTAGTGAAATTTTATCAAAAATCGGGTTGTTTGATTCAAACTGAATTAAATTTATTATTTTCTCTTTGTTTGCCTTTGCTGCTGTATAAATGTGAAATTCTTCTTTAACATCTAACTTTTTACTTTTATTTCCATAATTCAAAATTTTCATGTTTGAGTTCATGTCTGTGATGTTATGGCCTGAATTTATTAGATGTTCAGCAAATGCTGATTTTTGTGTCATGTTTTTTGATTTAAAAGCTTGAATATGTTCCCGAAATCTTGTGTGAAAATTTCTCCCCGTCTGACCAATATAAAACCTCTCACAGTTGTCTCACAAGTCTAAAAACACATATCAACTAGTTCAAAAAATTAAGGAAATAGAAATTCCAAATAATGCTATCTTCTTATCTTTTGATGTAACCAGTATGTATACCAATATCCCAACAAATGATACTGTTGAGATTCTAAAACAGAGCTTAATGAATAGTAATGTAGATAATAATGAAATAGAAGATTTAATAGCATTGACAAAAGCATGCATAGACCAAAATTATTTCAAATTCAATGGAAAGATTTACAAACAGAATGAGGGATTGGCAATGGGTTCCCCATTATCAGGATATTTGACTAACATATACATGAATGATTTAGAAAAATCCAAAATAATGAGTAACAGCAATCATCTGAGTAAAAATATTATATACTGGTATAGATATGTGGACGATGTATTATGTTTGTATAATAATGAGGATGAAACCTATAAAGATTTGGAGGCATATTTGAATTCAATATCACCCTCTATAAAATTTACAATGGAGGTTCAAGAATAGAAAATAAATTTCCTAGATTTAACAATAAGTAAAAAATGTAATAAACATGATTTTAATATCTACAGGAAACCAACACATACTGATTCTTTAATTCCTAAAAATTCCAATCATCCATGGCAACAGAAAATAGCCTCATTTAGATCAATGGTATTTAGACTGATAAACATTCCAATGACAAGAGAAAATTATGGAAAAGAATTAAAAATAATGAAATACTTGGCAGTAACAAATGGGTACAATAATAAAATTATTGATAAAATGGTTTATAGACAAAAAGAAAAACTGAGAGATAATATATTGCAAAATAATAAAAAGAATGCAGAAAGCAAAGAATATATTTGTATGTCATACAACACAACATTTAATAAAGCTATTAGGAAAACTTTTGCAAAAAATAAGTTCATTATAGGATATAGGACTAATGATAATGCTTTTGAATTAATAAATAAGAAATCAAATCCAAAATTACAGCAGGATAAATTTAAGAAATCTGGAATTTATAAACTTGAGTGCAACAACTGTGAGAGGTTTTATATTGGTCAGACGGGGAGAAATTTTCACACAAGATTTCGGGAACATATTCAAGCTTTTAAATCAAAAAACATGACACAAAAATCAGCATTTGCTGAACATCTAATAAATTCAGGCCATAACATCACAGACATGAACTCAAACATGAAAATTTTGAATTATGGAAATAAAAGTAAAAAGTTAGATGTTAAAGAAGAATTTCACATTTATACAGCAGCAAAGGCAAACAAAGAGAAAATAATAAATTTAATTCAGTTTGAATCAAACAACCCAATTTTTGATAAAATTTCACTAATTTGAAAATTAATAAAAAATGCAGTAGTTGTATTAGATACCTAGATATTTGACAGATTTATGCACACATTGAAAATAAAATCATACGAAATTTATGCTAAAATCAAACATATGTTTAATTAGATTAGGTATAAATATAATAGGTTTAATTTGTTTACTGTTATTATTTACACTTGAAAATGGCAAATTAGCCGAAACATGTTGTGAAATAAAAAATATTTTTTAAAGGGTACTCTGATTTTATTCGTTTTTAAAGTTTCAAACCATATATTTTAAAATATATTTATATATATATATATATATATATATATATATATAAAAATTATGTAAAGATAAACAATGGTAATGCTGATGCGCATCTTTTCTTTGTAGCCGCCTGTGGCGCGCAATTATCTTCAGTCTGAGTTTTGCTACCGAATTGTACACATGTAAATTAATAAAGTTTTCTTTTTAAAAACGTTGTTTTCTATTGGATAAACGTTTCTGGTGCCCGAACAGGGACAGGGTGACGAAAATTAGTGATCATTCATCAGTGAATTTTCGGTGAATTTCAATTCTTTACACTCGCCCTAAAAGTGATACTTTCGCGAACGCAAATGTGTTAGTTCGTGTTGTGTGATACCTCTCGGAAGTGAACTCAGTACTCATCAACCTGGAGACTGGAGGCCGCTCATTACGCAGCCGCTGGATCCCATTTCAAAAACCTCTCAGATTTCAACATCGCCCAAATTTGAGGACTTGTTGGGAGGAAGTGGAGGCGGAAGACAACATGATGTCCGATGACTCGCAAGCTGCTCACCAGCAACCCATGCAACAGGTACAACTCATTTCTAAACCAATTTCCAAGGATGACACCGATCTAATACCCGATTACAGTGGTGATGCTATTGACTTAGTACCCTTTCTCGAAGTAATCAAAACTTTGTTTGAATCATATTGTGCATCGAACATTCAAGAAAAGGAAACCAATCACTTACGTCTTCTTTGTCATATCAGAAAAAGACTTCACGGTACTGCACTGGCCGTTGTTCTAAATTCCCCTAGTCAAACAGTTCTTGAAATAAGTTCCGCTTTAAAAGACAATTTCGCTGATAACCGTACTGTTCATCAACTAACCACTGAACTACTTCATTTGAAACCAAATTCAAAAGCACACCCTCTAAATTTTGTGAACATTCTCGAAGAAAAACGCACCACGATCATTGCCCGACACAAGTTAGATGGAGTGAAAGATGAATTCCTCGAATTCATCAAAGAGCAACTCGATAGGCAGGTCATTAATGTGCTCGTGGACGCCTTGCCCTATCAACTAGGAGCCCACCTGCAAACACTAAATGTTTCCAACTTGCAACAAGCTAGACAAGCTATTATCAGTAATAGCACCGCTGTTTTGAAACATTTAGGATTCACAACAGACGTTACGAAAATGCAGAGTAGGAACTACGTCGATCATCAGATCTCCAACCAACAGCAGAGACAACAAAATTTTCAAAATAATTCTAGACAAACTAACCAAAATCATGTGTTTCCAAAATCTCGTCAATTCAATCAAAATCAAATGCAGTCGAAACCGCAATTTAATCAGAACCAATCATTTTCGAAACAACAAAGTTTCAACTCTTTCAGACCTTTCAATCAAAATAGGAATTTCAATCCAAATTACAATAATTCTTTTCAAAATCGATCACCTGGATCCTTCCAGAAACCAGCTCAAAATCAAGATGTTTCTATGAGAACAATCTCTACTTTCAAAAACCCACATCAAGTACATTTTACGGAAGCTGAATGTGACGAATTCGAACAAGTTAATGACTTCGAACAAGTCAATGACTTCAATGATTCCGAACAATTTGATCAATGCCAAGGTTATTGCGGTAATCCTTCCAGACTTGAAAATCTGGAACAAAAACTTGATGAATTGACAGAATCTTTCCAGAATTTTTTAGGATCAGGCCTGAACAACAAGCCAAAGACCTGATACTTGAATTGAATTCGATTTCAGCAGACTTACCACATATTCATTTTGATGGCATGAAAATTCTGATCGACACAGCCAGTAACTATAATTTCATAAAGCCCCAAATAGTTACTAAACAAACAAAATTGATTGATTGTACGTATACAATTCGTACAGCCACAGGTGAATCTAAAGGAAACGGTTATGTAAATATTAATGTTAAGGGTATGCTGGGTGTAGATAAAGATGAACGATTTTTTGTATTTGATTTTAGCGATAATTACGATGTTCTTATTGGAAAACAAACTTTGCAAGGGTTGAAATCAAAAATCGACTTTGAGACCAATTGTCTTGTTACGAAGTACAGTACGATTCCATTGTTAGGTATGAATTGTACTAAAATCCACAAGGGTTGGAATGATTTAAGAATAAAAACGAACGAATGTAATCCATCAGAAAAGTTATGTATAGCTAGTATTAAGGAATTGCAATTGAATAATATTGTAACTAATATTGATAGGAATGGTTTTATTGAGATTGAATATTTTTCCGACTGTGACAAAACTTTGAATATTGAAACAGTTCCTGTAGAAGAATGTGAATTGTACATGGGTGAGACGATCGATAATCCTCTCTCCATGGACGAAATCACTTCTTTATTGAGGACTGATCATATGAATTCAGAAGAGAAGGAATGCATTATTAGTACTCTTATGAAATATCCCGAAATAATAAAATTCGAAGGTGATATACTAACAGCAACTAATTTACTCAAACATAAAATAGTGACTACAGACGAAGAGCCTGTTTATTCAAAAAACTACCGTTATCCTATCTCATTTAGACAGGATATCGGTAATGAAATAAACAAGTTACTCGAACAAAAAATAATAAGACCATCTAATTCTCCGTACAACTCTCCTTTATGGGTTGTGCCGAAGAAACCTGATGCTTCAGGAAAACGTAAAGTTCGTTTAGTAGTAGATTATCGAAAATTGAACAACAAAACAAAAGACGATAGATTTCCTCTCCCGAATATTGAAGACTTATTCTCAAAAATCGGTCGAGCAACATACTTTTCGGCTATTGACCTTGTTTCAGGATTTCATCAAATTGAAATGGAACCTGAATCAATACCAAAAACAGCATTCAGTACCGAAAATGGTCATTATGAGTTTCTCAGAATGCCATTCGGGCTGAAAAATGGTCCACCTCAATTTCAAAGAACCATGAATTTGATATTTTGCGATTTACCAAATGTTCTTGTATATCTTGACGATATTATTATTTTTAGTGACAGCTTACAAGAACACATGAAACACTTGAACGTAGTATTCAAACGATTAAAAACTCATCAACTAAAAATACAATTGGACAAGACCGAATTCTTTAAGAAAGAACTTCTATTTTTAGGACACATAATTTCAGAAAAAGGCATTCAGCCCAATCCAGAAAAAGTAAAAGCAATAAAAGATTTTCCCGTTCCACAAACTACTAAACAAATAAAACAATTTCTAGGTTTGGCAGGATACTACAGGAAAATGATAAAAGGATTCGCAAAAATAGCTCAACCTCTAACTCATGCATTGAGAAAAACATCCACTATCAATCCAAAAGATCCTAAATTCATTGAAGCTGTCAATTTTTTGAAAGAAGCAATTACTAACGCACCAATATTGCAATTACCAAAATTGAATGATCCATATATTTTGACAACAGACGCTTCTAACGTAAGTTTAGGGGCTGTCCTTAGTCAAATGACCGACAATAAAGATCTCCCAATTTCATTCGCTTCTCGAACACTCAATCCAGCTGAACAAAATTTGTCAACAATAGAAAAAGAAATGTTAGCAATTACGTGGGCAGTGAAACATTTTCGTCCATATTTGTATGGAAGAAAATTCACTTTGAGGACAGATCATAAACCACTTCAATGGCTCCATTCTTTAAAAGAACCAAATTCAAAATTAATGAGATGGAAACTTTTAATGGAAGAGTATGATTACACCGTAGAGTTCATAAAAGGTCGTTCAAATTGTGTTGCTGATTGTCTCTCACGACCATTTCAAGTAAATATGATGGAAAATGATGACACTGATTTTGTAGGCTTTGAAAACGATACTTTCCTTGGCTTTCCCACAGTCAACGACGCCAGTGCCAATGTCAATGACAGTAACGACAATAACGATTAACATGAATTCGATGACATTGACATTAATGACTTACTGAGATTTAATAACAATGAACCTCCTCTTTATGTAGATGAAAGTATCCTGGACGAAATAAATGAACAAATTGATAATAATGGAAATGACGACACTGGTAATAATCCGATTGAAAATATAAATATTGACAACGAAAATGAAAATGATAGGCCAAATAATGACAATGACTCACTCATGACGCAACATTCCCAAGAAAGTTCAGACGATAGAATAGGTATTATGGACGACAATAGTATTATAAACACGGAAGCAAATCAAATAGTTATATCAAGAGGAAAAGGAAAACCCCAATTCAAAAAGATTTTCAACAAAAACAGAATAATTTTCAAGTACAGAGATGCACGGGACATTGTAAACAACGTAGAAGAAATACGAGAGTATTTGAAACCCGATACTGTGTACGGTATAGTATTTTCAAATAAAAGCCCATTGTTTGAAGCTCTGAAGACAGAAATCCTAAGTTCGATGACTAATGAAATTGTCAAAATAGTTCCTAATATAAAGTTCCGAATCTATAAAAGAATAAATGCCGACATAACTGATGTAGATGAACAAACAATGATAATCGCTCGATGTCACGAAGACAAAAACTTTCACAGAGGAATTAACGAAAATTATAAACAAATACGTAAAAACTACTATTGGCCAGCAATGCACAAAGATGTAACCGATTTTGTAAATAAATGTGAAATTTGTTTGAAGACCAAGTATGAAAGAAACCCAATTAAAACTAAATTTAAAGTAACTCCTACACCTACTAAACCTTTCGAAAAAATTCAGATTGACACTTTCACGTATAATAATATCAAAATCCTCACGATTGTCGATTCTTTTTCTAAAAGACTTTCCGCCTACACCATGAAATCAGCTAACAGTATCGAAATAATAAAAAATCTAAACAATTATCTTTCAATTTTCCCAATTCCAAAATGTATTCAAACTGATAACGGATTGGAATTTAATAGCGCACTGTACAAACAATTTACTGAAATTAATGGTATCGAAACCTACTTCACCACACCCTATCATCCCCCATCTCAAGGACTAATAGAAAGAACACACTCCACAATTATTGAAATCCTTCAAGGACTCGAAATCAAATTCCCAAAATATAGTGTAGAACAAAAACTTCGATTAGCTTTGAGAACCTATAATAATTCGATAAAAGATCAATTCAATTTGAGCCCAAATGAACTTACTTTCGGAATTCAAAACTATTTGCCAAAAAATCAAGATCAGGATAATCCCGCAGTAATTACTGAAGAACTTGCTAATCAATACTTCAAAGAAATACAAGCTTTAAATGATGCCGTTTACAAGAAAATAATCGAGGAAAAAGAAAAACGAACAGAAAAATGTAACAAAAATAGAGAGGAACCACCCGTAATACCAGATAGGATATTCATTAAAAACCCAAAATTCCATAAAAATGTTCCACGTTATAGCACAGCTACTAAGGAAGGTGATAGGTTTAAACTGAAAAGAAATGTAATCAAAATACACCCAAATAGAATGAAAAGACCTCGAAAGAATTTTAAGGATAATCTAATTGTTCCAGATGAAGGCAATGATAATCCTCCTTCTGTTGTTCCTGGTCCCAGCAACGCTGACGTACAGACTGACAGACTTGACGAAGACAGCAGGAATAATTCCGATTAAAATAGGACAATCTATGCTCATTAACGAAACTTACAAAGTGATACATTTTACTAACGTGACTGATCTTAAAATACAATCTTTGAAATTACAGACTCATATCAATAATCTGCAAGACTCAGATTACATATCCTCTGACATTGTTGAATCCTTGAAGAAAATTTCACTTGATCAATATTATAAATTAGAAATGATTTCTGAAACTAGAAATAAAAAGGTAAAACGAGGACTAATGAACGGATTAGGAAACGCCATATCATGGTTGACAGGACTAATGACTGCTGACGACAAGGAACATCTTGACAAAGTAATTGATAAGATAGAAAATAATGAATTACATTTAGTTGAAAACGAAAAACATAATTTTGCATTGAACCATGAGTTAATTAAGAAATTTAATTTCGATGTTGAACATATAAATTCTAATAATAAAGCACTGGAAAATATTACAAATGAAACTGCTAATATTGTCGAAAATATGCAAGCTGTTGATTTAACTACTTTGACTATGCAATTGTTGGATGATGAAATAAATGATGTTGTTGACTCGTTGATGTATTGTAAAGAAGGGAAACTTCATCCCTCAATTTTGAGTTTTGATGATTTTCGTAGGTTAATTAATTATAAGAATTATTCATTAGCTAGTAGAGATTTAAGTATTTTATGGGAAATTAGTAATAGCACTTGTATTTTGTCGAAATCTGTTATCACTTATGTTATTCATTTACCGAAATCGAATGATTTATTTGAAAGATATGACCTTCTGTCTTATCCTGTTGAAATGGAATCAAAAGTTCATACCATGAAATTGAAAGAAAAATCAATATCTGTATCTCAAAACAAAAAACTTTGGAAATTGACCAATTGTCAAATATTCTCTTCTATTTCTTTTTGTACTTCAGGAGAAATGATAAATGATAACTGTATTTTGTCTGTAGTGAATAATAAGGATCTGGATAGTTGTGTAAGAATAGAAATAATTAATGATAAGCCATTTATGAATTATTTTGAGAATTGTAATTGTATTTTAGGATATAAGTTTGATCAAATTAAAATCAATAATGATACTATAAATACTCCTTCATCTTTTCTGATTAATCTTGATATCAATGATAAAATGACAGATATGAAGTTACCGTTTACTTCAGTTACCACATATGCACAAAAATTAAGTCATGTACCAAATAAAATTCATACCAAACTTATTGATTTGAAAGATGTTAGTAAACTTGATGATATTGAACCTAGAGATTTGGATTTTATAAATTTTGAAGATTCTTTTGTCCTTAAGACACATCATATTGTTATTTTTGTTTCTATTACATTGTTAATCATGGTAATTTCGATTGTTTATTCAAAATTTAAAGCCCAAAACAATGTTCTAAATACAGTTCAAATTCCATTAGCACCTGTATCAACTTTTAATACTGGAGTAGCTCGAATTTTGTAAGCACCTAGTTTAGTAATTTCAATTTTGTAGTAATCTAAAATTGTCCTAAATGTATTTTTCGGGACGAAAAAACTTAAGGAGGGAGGAATTATGTAAAGATAAACAATGGTAATGCTGATGCGCATCTTTTCTTTGTAGCCGCCTGTGGCGCGCAATTATCTTCAGTCTGAGTTTTGCTACCGAATTGTACACATGTAAATTAATAAAGTTTTCTTTTTAAAAACGTTGTTTTCTATTGGATAAACGTTTCTTATATATATATATATATATATATATATATATATATATATATATATATATATATATATTAATTTGTATATATCTGAGTATTTATCTTTGTATATATTTGTTATATCTGAGTATTAGTTGCAGTAGTATAGAAGACTGAGAAATTAGTAGAGAGATGTAGATTGTTAATAACTGCTTCAATGTGTACAAACAATTGGCTTACTAATTGGTGGCAGCGATTAATCTCATTTGTTTTATAACTTGAAGAAAATTGTATTATGTGCATTTTCTTGATCTTATATCGCCTTCTTCTGCTACATGTTCAATCGAATTCAAAGATATTGAGAATATTATTGTTAGTAATAGTTTTTTATAATCTTTTATCTTTCACCTTATTTATCTTAATCTTGATAATTCATTTAATTTTGCAATAATCAATTGTTACATTGGAAAACTGAAAAATACCATGTACACTTATAACTTATAACGTATATTTTCTGTTGTGTTGCAGACTTTCACCAATAAATATCAGTTGCAAACCCACATTGCAAGACACAAGAAGCAGGTGAAGTGCGATGAATGTGGACGATTTTTCATCAACACAAGTTTTCTCCAGCGCCACATGGAGGCTTTTCATCCGACTCATGTCTATTCTTGTCAATTGTAAGTATAAATTTATAATTTTACTGAATCACAAATCATTGAAATAATCAAGTTCACTGAGATTGCTGAACCCTGTTGCCACTGTTGCCAGCCTCATTCTTCTCACCCAAACAAACCATCACTCCTTCTCTCTAACACACTCTCTTACTATAGTCTTTCCAAACAAAGAAAACCCTCTGGCAAGATGGGAAAATGACTCCAGTTCGGTCAATATTGGTTCAAATATTATCAATTCGATCCCGAATTGTAGATAAAATTGTTTCCTACAATTTGAGATCAAATTAATGATTTTTGAACCAATATTGACCGAGCTGGAATCATTTTCCTATCTTACCAGAGGGTCTTCTTTGCTTGGACAGACTATAACTACTACTAAGTATGAAGCGGCATCACCAGAGGGAGAAACAGGGAGTGTGTCAAAAGAATTGGTCGTCCTTGGTTATTTCAATGATTTGTGGACGACTACAATTGAAACATTTCAATTACAATTCACTCATATAATATAAAATCGCGAATTTTTTTTATAACAATCACTTGTACTAACCCATCAAGCTTGGATTATGGAACACGGCATAAGCCAAAGAGGGGATGCCACAAAAGATCGAATAGCGGCGCGATGGCTAAGGGTTACAAAAGCTCAACCCATTTAAAAAAAACAACAACATCAACGTTCAATTAAAGAGTACGGCAAGATTAAAAAAATTGTCTGGCTTTGAAAGCTGTCAAATCAAATTCATCATGCGGTTGGGACTGCGACATATTGGTTCAATGATCAAATTATAATTACAGTGGAACCTCGATAATTCGTGGTTCATGGGACCAAAGCTTCAGTACGAATTAGGGAAGATGACGAATTATCGAAGCTATAATTAATGGAAAATAATTTGACGGGACTGAGCTTTTACTACGAATTATCGAGGTTCTACTGTATTTGAAAATGAAATACAGTGGAAGTGATAATTCGTAGTTCATGGGACCAAAGCTTTAGTGCTTGAAAATGAAATACAGTAATAATGAAAGCAACATTTAATTGAGCAATACTATCATTGTTGAAGTTGAAGCAGAAACCAACAAAATAGGCGGTTAGCTAATGACTTATGGTCAGTCATTGCTGACAAATGATCAGTTCTGTCAGGACAGTCGACGAACGGTCTACGAGAGATTATCGAGTGGAGAGCAACCTCAGCTAATCGTTTCCCTCTCCGAACCCACTCTAATACTATCCTAACAGAGCTGAGCATTAGTAGTCATAGTTTGTCCAAGCAAAGAAGACCCTCTAGCAAGATGAGAAAATGACTCTAACTCGGTCAGTATTGATTTAGTCTTAAATTGTAGATCAGAATGTTTTCTTCGATTGAGACCAAGTCAATAATTTTTGAACGAATATTGACCGAGCTGGAGTCATTTCACATCTTGTCAGAGGGTCTTCTTTGCTTGGACAGACTATAACAGTCCGCCAGCCGCCAAGTTTATTGAAGTCTGATAAAATTTTTATTAAAATTTACACTTTGATCAGAGATGTTGTGGAACTTATCCATAATTTAGGTAAGAGAAACAAATGTTTAAGCAATGTTTATCATAGGATCTGACAACATTTGTTTCTCTTACCTAAATTTTTATTACATCATTGGTACTATTACTGCATTCAATTACTGTACAGTATTATGAATATAATTTTATGGTTTCAATCAGTATAGTTTAATTATGAAACTTTTTAGAATAATGGAATAGAATAACTTCTTTATTTTAATGAGACTTGGATTAAATGTTGTCTAAACAAACTGATTTTTTCACAGATGCACAAAAACCTACACCAAAGAAGCGGAAGCAAGGAAGCATTTGACATCCCATGCCAGCTACAAAACTCTGGAGTGCCCGCTCTGTAAGAAAAGTTACACCACAGTGCAAACCCTCAAGATTCATCTGACTGTCATGCATAAGCTGGGCAAGGACCATCCTGATTTCAAAACGACTGTGGACAAGATATCGGTGGAGTATGAAAAATTGATCTCAGATCAGAAAGAAAAAGACTTCAATTCTCTTATGGTTTGTGTTCCTATTAGTGAAACGAAAACAGTCGATAAGACCAAGAAGAAAGGAGACAGGAAGCGTAAACAAAATGATACATCCGCTATAAAGAACAAAAAATCCCCGAAAAAAACAAATGCAACTCAAACTAGTGAAAGTGAGTCTAACATCGGGGAAAGGGTGCTTAGGCATCAAAGAAAGTCTAGGCCGAAAAGTTTTGTTGAGTTGGATGCCGAGGACGATTCCAGCGATGGAAGTAAACTAAATCTTTCTGCGTCTTCCACTGATACCCAGCAGACTCCTGAAAAGAAAATGAGTAAACGCTCCAAGGTTACCAAACCTGAAGCCAAAAAACAAACAAATGGGAAACGCCCCAAAAAACAATAAGAATAATTAAGCTTACTTATCATTCCAAAACGTACGAAATATGTTGATTTTTACCTTTCAGATAAAAGGTATTTGCTAGCATTTAATCTATAGTGCAATTGTTTAGTTTTATCTCAGCGTTTTATTTTTAAAGTAATGTACTTATATAATGCTCCCCACCGGATAATTTGCAAAAGACTGAGTTTTAATCTGAACTGTGCCTTGAGAGCTCAGTCTGGTTATTTTTATTGTAATATAATAACAACCGTTCGAGAGTTGTTCAATAATAACCATTCATTAATTTCTTATTCTAGTACGATAGACATGAGAGCTCAGTCTGGTTATTTTTATTGTAATATAATAACAACCGTTCGAGAGTTGTTCAATTATAACCATTCATTAATTTCTTAATCTAGTACGATAGACATGAGAGCTCAGTCTGGTTATTTTTATTGTAATATAACAACAACCGTTTGAGAGTTGTTCAATAATAACCATTCATTAATTTCTTATTCTAGTACGATAGACATGAGAGCTCAGTCTGGTTATTTTTATTGTAATGTAATCACAATACCATTTGATAGTTGTTTCAATTATAATAATTCATGAATTTCGTATTGTAGAACTATAGACATGAGAGCTTAGTCTGGTTATTTTTATTGTAATATGTAATAACAATACCATTCGGTAGTTGATTCACTTATAATCAATCATTCATCAATTTTTCTTTCAATGTTCTGTTTGGAGAAATACTCCGTTTAATTATTATCATTTATGAATTTCCTTTTCTACTCTCCGTATAATTTTTGGTTTATTTTTTGGTTAATTTTTGCTTTTCTACTTTTGGTTTAATTATTTTTGGTTATCATCATTAATTAACAATTTCCAATTCAATACTATGTTTGGTGAAATACTTTGTTTGGTTTCAATCATTAATTAAATTTCTATTCGATACTTCATTTAAATAATTACTCTGGTTATTATCATTTATTAATTTCCTCTGAAAAAATAAAATCTTTCACAAATTGGTACAAATTAAGCAGTTTTATCATTTATTCATATCCTATAATTAATTCTATTAATTAATAATAAATTTCCTGAGCTATAATCTGTTTCGAAAAATAAAATCTCTAACAAATCGGTAAGTTACAATTTCAATAGTTGAGCGGAGCGAAGCGAAGCTCTAATGGATTAGGAAAGTCACTCTTTGTATAACTACTCCTCCGGAACCGCTCGACCGATTAAATTCAAACTTGCCATGGTGATAGTAGACATGGACGCCCAGGTTATAGGCTATAGAGCATTTTAAAAATTTGCATATTAAGGACGAAAAAAGGAAAAAAAGGATTGCTTACACACTATTACTATACACATTATTCATGCTATATTCATGCTCTCTGCACTGCAGGATTGCAACCTAACATCAGTTTTGAGAAACGTTCCTGGTCAGAAAAGTCAATTATGCTCTTGAAATCATGTTGGTATCACTGGCAGAATCGGCTCCTTATCGAAACCCTCATAGCCCAGTGGTTAGCGACTAGTATTCACTGCTTACCAATCAGGGGGGGTTCGAGACCTGAGCAGAACATTTTTTTTTTTGCTGATTATTTTCAACTTGGAACAATTTCCAATATTATTTTACATAGAAATAAAAGAAATAAACGACCTTTTAAGATTTGTTTGGTTAAGAGAAAATTAAAAATTAAAAATTAAAAATTAAATTAAAAATTAAAATTGAAAAAAATCGGTAAAAAATTTTGATATTTGGTGGGCAGGTTCAGATGAGGTCTAGAAATGTTGTGTTAGAATATTTTTGAAATCCGTTCAAGATTAAGCAAGTAATAAGTTTTTAAAAATTGTAGATGTATTGCAAGTTGCATATCTTCCACCTTGATATGACATATCCAAATTGTAAGTTCAATGGTTCAGCAAGATTATAGATGAACTAATCTGGAAGATATTGAATTAAGTTTTAAACTACCTATGTCCAATATACTTTTCAAAGGTTACACTTCATATTAGCGTTTTACTATTTTTCAGAATTTTCGGAGTTTTTCTTAGATTTTTTGAGAACAAATTGGCAGAAAATGTTGGAATTAAGTAAACAGGTCCAAATTAGGTCTAGAAATGCTATGTTCAATAAATTTCTAATCCCTTCTGAACGGAATTTGCAGGCGAGCAAAGCGAGCCTGTTTGTCTCAGCTGACACTGACAGAGGTTTTGCAGGCGAGCGAAGCGAGCCTGTTTGTCTCACTTACACTGCCTATACTGTCGGGGGTCCAGGGGCCCCCTGGCTAGGCGGAGAAGGCGAGCGAAGCGAGCCTACCGGCTAGTTCTGAATAAAATGGTGCCTGATTTGTCAGGATTCAATGATAAATAACTGAGATCTGACTATTTTTATTTTAATTTCAACCTTTCACATTCAATATGGTAGTTTGGAAAAACTTAATGTGTAATACGGCCGGCGGCTCGTGCGTAAGTGTTTCTCTTGATGCAGCAAAATCACTCTATGCGTACTGATACACAAATAACTATATTGTACTGTTGAAGGAGGCAAAATGGGTTTTTTACCTGATGTCCTTATTAATAAAATTATTTATTTATTTGCATGCATTCAATATTTCTCAACATGCTAACAAACAATGGAAGCTTGTTGTGGAAATACACAAAAATTTTGCCCAAATTTCATCCAATAGGCTAATTTTTTCGCGATTTTACAAGTTTATATTGATTTTCCTTCATAATTTGCTACTGAATAATTATTTTAAACAATCAGAGCACATTTGAGACCAAAAAAGGTACGTCAAATGCTGTATTTTCAAAGTTGAACCACTCATAGAGAAAATGACTCCAGCTCGGTCAATATTGTTTGAAAATTATTGATTTTGTCTCAATCGTAGGAAACATTCTGACCTTCAATTTGAGCCCAATCAATATTTTTTCAACCAATATTGACCAAGCTGGAGTCATTTTCTCATCCTGCCTTATTCTATCAAAATAAACACTCACTTGAGAAAACATTCACTTAAAGGTTGTTGCTCCTATTTTATATTCTCATTTCATAACATTACATGGTAATAGAATGAGCCACTTTCACCATCAGCTAGGTTTAGCTAGGCTTAAAATACCGGGATCAAATTTTCACGTCTACGCTTCAAAAACTTTTGGACAAAAAGAAAGCTCGCTCCGCTCAATTTGCGGCTGCCTCCGCATGCGCTTCCCTAGTTTAGTTCAAATCATTTGCATGCAGATTTTTTATTGCAATCATCGTATGATTTTTTTTCAATAAAATTATTCAATTTTTTCAATTGAAATTTATGTTTCGATTCAAATTTAGCTACAGTATTTTAATTTTAACGACTCTGAACAAATTTTGATTCAACTTGAAAATTATTTTCGGTAATACCTTGGAAGTACACTATATAAAATTTGAAATGTTCATAACTGAAGATCCAGGAATAGAAAAGTCATGTTTTCCGTAATTATTTCAGGTTCTTAGGTTATTCAACTTAGGTTCTTGAGAAAAAGGTACCGGTAGGTACTCTGTACATGACTTCAAGGTTTTTTGTGGTTGATAATGATGTAATGATCGAAACAAGTAATTTTTCTCAATGTTTTAATAAATCAGTGGTAGCGACAACATTCAAGTCTTATCATTCATCAATATACATATATAAATACAACAATTAACATAGATTAGACAGATATGACGACAATCATGGTTATCACAAATTGAAGTACATTCTCCATTCAATAATAAGTATCGAGACTGGTTCTGTGGAGCCTCAACCAGTGGTGACTCGTAGTTACAAAAATATCAGGGGGAGTGCTCAAATGATTCTCACTAGTACATCATCAATAAAATTAATACAAACAACCTATGTATCATCTATTCTTCAGATAAGTTGCTGTAGGCCTACATTGGTGGCCTTCCAACAATATTGATCTCAGACAATAATTGTGAGTAAGTATAACTTAAATATATTAATCCTGATCTATTGTTAAACTATTTGGTGAATAAGGAAATTTGTTAGAAATCAAAATTAGCAGGCTCTGCTTTACCTTTGGATTTCCTAACAGCTGTGTCATGCTCTCAAAATACTCAGCGCAAAAATCTACCTCCTGTCCCAACAATAAGCTTGAAATGTTAAACCAAAGTGCTTCTGACAGTCACACCCCCTTCCACTTTCCTGTTGAGACCACAGTGAAACAAACCTGACAAATATTGAATGGACCTTGTAAATTTCTCACATCTCACTCTTGATCTCAAATTTTCCCAACATTGTTAGGATTCAACAGTAAATTATTTGATTATGAGTCTATTAATCTACCCCATTGAATTTTAAAAACTAAGTTTTCCATGCCGTATGTTTTCAACTCATTTTTCCAGTCCACAGTTAATGCTTTATGTTAAGCATATGTTAATGAATTTATGCTTTATTTTGAACATATGTTAATTCAAAAATTTCAAATTTATTAATTCCTTGTACAATATTACAAAAAATAATAAAATTGACTATATTCAACGTAAAAACAAAAAATAATGTATAAGAGAATGCACAAGACTTCAAGTCCGTTCGTGAGCTTAATAAAAAATTAGATTCACCTGAATAACTAGAAAAGACTTAAAAACTTGATGCTTTATATGTTAAACATATGTTAATGAGTTAATGCTTTATGTTAAGCATATGTTATTGTTTTTTGTAAAATGGACGGTGATCTAGTAGAATTCATAAATCGCATCCCTACTTATGCCACACATGCCAATGGGCGTGTCAGGATGATGGGATAGTGAATTTGCTTGTTGTCGGCTTTTGGATTTGGCACAAGCAGTTGAGTCATTATTGTATTTCTGGTGCATGGAACGTCCCCACTTGCCAATTTGTATCTATTCACAACATGCTGATCAGCTTAATCCTTTGATCCTGACTTGCCAATCGGCAGCTACCTACAACGTGCCAATCGGCTTCCTTTGATCCTGACTGACAACCAGTCGGTTTGGGATTCAAGGCAAATTTATTATTGATGAATGCTCTGAGTATGTCTCTATCAGCTCTGCCAGAACAGTCTGGAAGCGGTTTGTGAAACAGTCTAAAGTGGTCTAATGGTTAGATGAGGCTGCTCTCTACTCAATATGCCACGTTTTTATAACATTCATAATTTTTAGCTTGCTGATATTACACTTGTGTAAATGGCTCAAGGATATTGGGTTTTAGCAAGTTCATATTTGATTAGAAAGTTGTCATTGCTTTCTAAGACTAGCAATTTGATATTCAATCATCTAGTGACATCCTATTGAAGTGGTATAAGAATTTATCAAGTAAATTCTGAGGCTAATATGAGTCGTGAAAGCGTTGCTCCATTACCAGAAGTATACTCGTTTACTATACCGAATAAAAAAAAATTTATGTTAAGAACAAGAAATTTTTTTGAGCTTTTCATCACTCAGTAGGCCTGCTGTGTGTGATTTCATCACTGAATTGTGAATAACACCTGCATTCCATATATTTCTCCACTATTAAAAAAACAATATTTAACATCTATATCTATAACTTACTGTTGATATCTATTATTGACTATCTAGAGCATGTTGTACTGCTCATCACCACAAATCATAAATAAAACTATCTATAAGTACATTCTCACTATTTTATATTGGCTAGTCTACTCCAAACTTATCCACCCATTACATTGGAGCTCACCTATAAAAGAAAGTTCACCATGTTTCTCATTACACGAAACAACCGTAATGGTATCCACATCAATAAAAATAGTACTGTACTGTATTTCAATTATTATCATTGGTCTTTCCCAGGATACTACCTGTAAGGATCTCTAAACCAATAGAAGTTTAAAAAATATTATCATTTTCACAGGATTCTTATCGCTGATCTTCTCTTGGATTTTTTGGAAGAAAAATCTATGGCGTAAATAAATGGCATTTCACCAGTAAAATCCATATCAATCGTCCCTAAATAAGTAAGGGCTTCAGTCAACCATTCTCTATTTTAAAATTATTGGTATGCCCATTCAAAAACAATCATGGATCTAATTTGAGAAGAACAAAGCGATACCTACATTGACTTACAGAACAATAAAAGCCATACAAATCAAGTAGAGACTTGAAGAATCTCCACTCTTATCGATCTAAAAATTGGTTAGCCTATTAACAATAATTTAAGTGGTGGTTATAATAGGAACCCACCCGTAAATGTAGGTTCATTATGTTCCCTATTTTGAACCCGTTAGGGTCTACACATCAATAAAAATAGTATTTCAATAATTATAATATTGTCTCCCTTTCTGAAAACATTCACCTGTAAGGACATCTATCTAATGCAATATCTCTTCTCTATTTGAGAAATGGTTAACCTACCATCAATAAATTTAAGCGGTGGTTATAGTAGGAACCCACCCGTAGATGTAGGTTACTATTTTAAACCCGTTAGGGTCTTCACATCAATAAAAATAGTATTTCAATTATTATAATATTGTCCTCTACTCTGAAACCCCATTGTCTCCACATCAATATTACTACTACTACTACTACTATTTACTTCACATCAATAAAAATATTACCTATTTCAATTTTTTCTGAGGATGATGCCCACATGTGCTTTTAGCATGTGCGTGAGTAATGAGAGTGGTGATGATGAACTTTGATGATTAGAGTAGCGCGTTATCGTATTCCTATAGCTACTCCAAATTATCATATTTTTCTTATATTCAAAATTTATTATTTCTTAATTGTTATTATTAGTCTCCCCCGGGGTCTGGGTTTGGAAGAACGAATCCGCGGGATATGCAAGAGTCGTCCTTGAGACTGCTTGCTAGGGTTAACACCGGGGAAGGACTGATAGTTACTGGTGATTCGAGGTGGAGATGATCAATACTTCCAGTTGCTGATGAAATAGACGTTCGTCTTCCTTCACAGTCAAAGTTATGTTGCGGCCCAAAGTGGAAACAACTCTGTTGTTCCTCATTCGACATTCGTCTGTCCTCACTTTGAATGGAACTACGTTCTCTTTCTCTCCCCTTCCCTTCATTTTTGTTGCCCTCTGCTTCCCCGTCTGCATCCAGACTCATCTCAAACACACCTTCTTGTATCTTCGATAAACTGTGTTGTTTGTCGAGTAGCCCCAGGCCTACGCAGCTAGCTGTATCCGATTGCTGGAATCCAAATGTTGACTGATCGCTCGAGGAAGCATCGCAAACTGCTCCTATACACTCGAACCGTCCCAAGGCATGTTTCTGTAAAATTTTCAACATGTTATATATTTCTTCTGCTTTACATTCGGCATTATTGTTATGAACAAATAAAATAATTTAGCCAGCAATAAATGCTGCAATTATAGCCTATATGCTATACATGAAAAAAGTTAAGTAATTAAGGTTATGGTGCCGGTGGAACTTCCTTTTGGAACTCCCCACCGATATGGCATAAGAATACATACATACATGAACAAAGTTGAAAAAACTATAAGAATATTATGATTGAAATTATTCATTTTTTAGAAATAAATGCTGCAATAATATTCACCAGCAAAGTTATTTATTCTACTTGTTGAGTAGTTATTCATTAAGTACAATATTCAAGAATGAATTTATTCATTTTGTTAGAAAGAAATACTGTAATAGTATTCATGAGCAAAGTCATTCATTCTGTTGAAAACAATTTCTGCTACAATATTATTTTATTAACAAAGTTATTCATTTTTTTGGAAAGAAAAACCGCAACTAAGAAAATTCATGAACTAAGTAGCCTGAGAAAGAAATCCTGCATAAATATTTCATCAACAAAGCGCAGCGATCTAATGTTAGGGTGGTTTCATGTCGGAGCTGAGATAAGCGATCCCAGCTATGATCCTCCTAAAGCGTACGTTTAATATTAAGAGCTCCTACACGAACAGGCTCATTAGAAAGCACGTCAATATTATCTACAGTAGTATTATCACTCATCACAGCTCCGACAAGAATCCACCCTCATGTAAGTTGTCAGCAATTAGCGATTTCTCGCTGAAGTCAGCTGAGTTTAGTAATTGATTATATATATATATATATATATATATATATATACTCAATACTTATATATCCATACTCAATGGTTGAAATTTCAAGGAGGTTCACACCTTAAAAGGGTTTTTGCAAATCTATTTTAAAACTCCTTCAAAACTACATTCAGCGACTGGCTTCAGCAAGATAATTGTGTGGACTAGATTTATGATGTATTAATAATAGCATATGAAATCTCCAAGAAACCCTATTGGTCAACACGACATTTTTCAAGCCCATATAAAATCATACAATTTTGACACGAAACACAAACTACGAATATTAATAGTGACAGTTCGATTTCTAATAATCAATGTCACTCATAAATGAATAAAGCGGGTGCCAAAATTAAAGGCAGTCGGCGAATGACTTTTATCAATGCTCAGCTCTCTCAGGACAATCTAAAGCTGTCTTCGAAAGCGAAATAGTATAGCTGGGATCGCTCTCTTTTCTATTAACATTAGCAGACAGCTTTCCGACTGTCCTAACAGGGCTGAGAATTAATCACAGTCATTCGCCTACCGCCTTGGTTTTTGGCGTCAGCTACCAGGTACGAATATAATAAATAAAAACCATAGTAGCCTTCTATGTATTTATTGGAACATGCCATAATTCGGACTCGTGAAGGTAGCATTCCCAAGCTCTAAATTCGCTGCTTGAGCTGCCGGGCTCTAGCTGCGCTACTCTAGTAATCACAACTCAATTCACATAACTATATTAGTAATGTTCATTTGAAAATGACTATAAATAGTTGAAACATGTAATGCATAAAAAAATAATTGAAAAATGGTACTGTGATAATCATTAAAAAAAACAGTGATAAAAGCAGCCCTGAGATAGAGGAAACACTAGAAATGTTCACTATGTGATTAGGGTTACCTATGTATAATAAATCAATAAATAGTGAAATTCACCCTTTTCAAGTCAATTTCTAGTGAATTTCACTAATTTTTTATTAATTATACATTAGAAGCCCTAATAACAAAGTGAACGTTTCTAATATAGTTATGTGAATAGAGTTTTGATGACTGGAGCAGCGCAGCTAGAGCAGGGCAGCTTGAGCAGCGAATTTAGAGCCAAGGCCGCTTGGGAATGCTTGGGGGAGACATAATCATCTTCCAATGAATATTTTTAAAGGTACTGTGATTTTTATTCATGAAATTTGCATCAATGGTAGCCCTAAATAACAAATTGTGCAAGGTATTTTATAGAATTTGAGAACTAATTGATAGATTCTTGACGAATATTGACCAAGCTGGAGTAATTTTCTCATCTTGCCAGAAGGTCTGCTTGGTTGTACAAGGTATTTTATACAATTTGAGACCTAATTTATAGTTTCTTGACAAATATTGACCGAGCTGGAGTCATTTTCCCATCTTGCCAGAAGGTCTGCTTGGTTGAACAAGGTATTTTATACAAAATAAAATAATTTAATATTAATTTAATTAAAATATTTATAATTTCTTGACAAATATTGACCAAGCTGGAGTCATTTTCCCATCTTGTCAGAAGGTTTTCTTTGCTTGGTCAAACTATACCAATTAGTGTTTCATTCAAACAAGGTACGAATATGAATGAATTTCAAATTCAATAGAACAGAACTCACCTGTGGCTGAGGAAGTATTGGAGCATCATCCTGAATCCATTTAATTTCAGCCAATCTCGGCCTCGACATCTCTTCTTTCGTGAAAGCAGTTAATGTCATTTCCTCATCTTCGTCTTCGCAAGTTGGTAAATCGAATTTATCTAAATTCTCCAGGTGAGAAGAAGGATGTACCGCTGTGAAGTCGTAAGGATCTACTTCCGAGCCAAGAGAAACGGGCGTTAGATCTCCATCTATTGGACACAGTAATTTCAAGATTAAATTGTCACAGCTTCATCAATACTGATAAAAATACACAGTTTTTCTCAATAATTGCTAAGAATAATAAGAAGCTTCTCTGCAATGTCAACAGCAAAAGAAACTTGATGAAAAATAACGTTGGATCATTGTATTTTCTAGTTTAAAATGTATATGCTTGACAAGTCTTAGAGGTACGATTCTCAAGCGACTGCTCGCGGCTTTAGCCGCACTGCTTGAGCTGCGTGGCTCTAGCTGCACTCTCTAATTATTACACCTCTATCCTCAAAACTATGTTATGAATGTTCAATTAGTTATTAAGGCTACTAATTTATAATAACCAATAGTGAAGTTCAACCTTTTCAAGTTAATTTCACTATATTTATCGATTAATTATACATGAGTAGCCTTCAACCAAGTTAACAATTATAATATGGTTATTTGAATAAAATTGTATTGACTTGACAGAGCATCTAGATGAGCCAAGCAGTTCAAACAGCGCAGCTAAAGCCGCGACAGCCAAGCAGCTCAAACAACGCAGCTCAAGCCGCGCGGCTCGAATTGCCCGGCTCTAAATGCGTTGCTCGAGCTGCCTGGTTCCAAATGCGCTGCTCTATTGACAACTCTATTGACATAACTATTTAAAAAATGTTCACTTTGTTATTGTGGCTACTCATGTATAATAAATCAATTATAGCCATTTTCAAGTGGATTTAAATGTTTGATTTATTATACATTAGGAGCCCTAATTACGAAGTGAAAATTCATAATACATGTATGTTATGTTATGTTATGTATAATTAATGATATAGTTATGTTAATTAAATATATTTTATTAAATATATAGTTATGTTAGTTAATGTATAGTTACGTCAATAGAGATGTGATGGCTAGAGCAGCTTGAGCTGACGCTTGGGAATGCCACCTTTAGTATTTGTATTATAAGTACATTGTATTATGAGTCTTATTTGAAGTATTTGATGTCTTCAACATCTGTAATTTGTGGCGAGGGGGACAAATAGAAGTTATTTCTTGTTAACTTGAAATCCAACTTATAGGATTCAACCTATAAAATATTTTTTATACTTGGTATAGAATATTCTGTATTCTATAGGTAACTCTCAATCTCATAATTTACTTATTAGAAAACCTTCAGCGATACACAACATATTATTATCAACTAAGGTTGTAAACCATAAGTAGAGTAAAATACAGCAATTCTTTAAGGCCAGAATAGCTTTAAAATCGAGTAATGCAAAATGGAATTTGCTTGAAGAGTAAATCGATTAAAATTTAATGCATTAATTAATTGAAAAGTAATGAATTATGGAATTCCTCACATCAGAAACTCTCTGTGAATTTCAGTGTTAGCCAATTCTAGTTATTAAAAATAAATATTTATAAATTACCTTTTATTGGATAAAACTGCATTGATTCTAATGCTTGCTGGGTGTTATATAGTTCTGCTACTTCTATACTGTCACGATGAGCGAATGCTGCCATATTGTCTGTTATTAATGATTCTCCTCCAAAAGGATTCACAATTGAATCACCAGGTCCAGCTCCAAATTTGAATCTAAAAATAGAAATTATAAAATCTACTTTGTCTAAAACAATATATAGCAATATCAACAATTTGTAATATTGAGAAACTAGAAGGAACTATCTTAAAAACCCGTGAAGAAGAGTAAAAGAAAGTAAAAATGAGAGAGCTACAAACTTTTGGGAAATAGGAATTAAATTGAATTATTAAAATTATAAAAAAACTTGTAATTATTGGCAGTTGAGAATGAAAAATGGAATCAATTAAATATAAGTAGTTCATTATGGTAATTGTAAGAAACGAAAAATAAAGAAATTGGAACAACTTTTTAAGATATATTATTCTGTTCTTGAGATTTGACTCTTAAAAATACAATTCCATTGACATGACTATTATACGGAACCAATGAAATAGTTCTTTAGAAAATTTACTTTTTTGTTACGACCGTAATCAACTAGGTGAATTTACAATAAAAACATGATAAAACATAACAAAACATAAACATAATAAAACATGGGCCTGTTCCATGAAATTTAAGTGGTTCAGTAAAACAGGAAAAAGGCGGTCACACATTAGACATCAATAGCACTTACTATAACTAGTAACAATTTCCTATTTTACAAGTCTTAGAAATTTATCAAACATGTCTCTGGTGTCATCAGCTAATTCATATCTCCGTTAACGCGAATAAAAATTTGTAAATTTCATAACATTCAAACTAGAATTAGAGTACAGAATTCAACAAAGTTTACAAAGGAATTGAATTGAATATGGAATAATGTAATTAAATAAATATTAAGTAAAAGAAAATATAGGAATGTTACAAATATATCCCTACAGTATATGAATATTGAAAATACGTTGAATGATATGACTTGTTTCATAATCAGTAACTGAAAAATTAAACTTTGAACTTAGGGCTATTTAAAATAATTGATAAATAAAATGAAAAAATCGAATACCCTTTTTTCAAAAACTTTACAAGTAACATTGAAACAGACATGTTTCAAAACTAAGCCCATTTTCAATGTGATTAGAATAATACTCTAGTAATGTGGTTATTATTCTAGTCACATTAAAAATGGGCTTAGTACTGAAACATGTCTGTGAATAATAATACTTTCAAAGTTTTTCGAAAAAAGGGTATTTGATTTTTTCATTTTATTTATCAGTAATTAAAATATAGGAATGTTACAAATATATCACTTTATGAATATCACAAATAGTAATGAATCATCCAAAGGATTGAAAAAAAGAATCTCCAAAAGAAGGTTTGGAGAAAAACATTGAATGCCTTTTATCGTGAAATAGGCTGTATTTAGATATGTGAGCACATTACCCATCGTTGCTAATAATGCTAGTCGAGAAGTCACTACTATCCGAAGTTCCAATTCCACTGCGGAAAAAATCTGACAGTCCGTTTGGTGACGACGGTCCACTACTCGATACGAAGGAGGGAGGTCCACTCCATCCTACACCTAAAATTCATCATGTCATTAAATTTCATGTGACTTTTTATCAAAGGACTGAAAATAAAAATGTGCATTTGAAAATGGCTCAATGATCTGAAACATGGGTTTGAAATATGGAGGGAGGTCCACTCCATTCTACACCTAAAATTCATCATGTCATTAAATTTCATGTGACTTTTTATCAAAGGAATGAAAATAAAAATGTGCATTTAAAATGGCTCAATGATCTGAAATATGGAGGGAGGTCCACTCCATCCTACACCTAAAATTCATCATGTCATTAAATTCCATGTGTCTTTTTATCAAAGGAATGAAAATAAAAATGTGCATTTAAAATGGCTCAATGATCTGAAACATGCGTTTGGAATATGCGCTAATAAAATGTAAAAGAAATCTTATTTCATTAGAATAAAGAATAATAATCATTATATGAACTAATCAACTTATTTATTTATTGAGAAGTCCCATCACTTATCTTGGTTACCTAGAATTCAACTATATTAACATTGAATGCATTTGTTGATATTTAAATGACAACTCTAATTGACAGCATCAGCTGTTGGAGCGCACAAGGGGCAGGTGAAATCGCTCAACTTTTTAGTCAGCTATATTCTTAAGTATATTGGAAAGGCCTACATACTGTAAATTTACAAATGTTTGAATACTAGTGGGCTCGATCTAATAAATCATTTAATTTTACATGATCCCATTGTTTAATCTTGTATTACATATCGAATAGTAAATATATAATAATGTTTATAAAGAGTGGAGAATTGGTTGCTCAAACCTATTATGATTCAATCAATTAATGAAACTTTCACAATGTTCTATGATAACAGATATCAAACAAAATCTGAAAGAGAACTAGACTTAGCCTTTACCAAACCTTTCTTCTTAAATTTTATGTTTAGATCAAGCACTTCACATTTCTAGTCCGGGAATACTCAAATTTAGCTTACTCGATCACTGTTCAGCATTGTATAGTTGTATCAAGCACAGAAGAGCCTTTGGCAACATGGCTGCCAGTAGTCGAAATAAAAATTGTTCTAGTATAACCAAATTTAGGAAGAAATAGTACAGGCTTAGACTATTTTTCCTGTCTCAATTCATAATTATGTTATGATTTGTGCTATCATATGTCAATAATTAAATAAATGAATATTTATATTCGTGAAATCAATATGATTACGATTAGTGTACAAACGGTAGGTTGGCTGAAATGATTTCACCCTGGAAATTTAAGTTCTGCGCATGCGTAGATACTCTCCACTTCCCTCCGCCATCTTGCAAGAGGCTCTTCTGTTGTTAGCACAAATATACAGATATTTTAAATTTTATTCCAAAATTATGTAACAATGGAGATAAATAAGTCAAGATAGATCAAGTGATACGTATTAGTAACTTACTATTGTTAGGGGATTGTACCGACTGCGGAAGAGGTGTGGAGGGGTGTTTGGGTGGAGAAGAGAGCGGAGTGCGGTAGAGCAGTGCTCTCGACATTTTGTCTAGGAACATATCAAGTTGACGCAGCGACAGAGCATTGTGAAGAGTCTCCAGTGGACGAATCAGAGGCACACCTCCACACCCTTCAAGAGCAGCTGAAATGAAACAATTAAATTGTCTACATGAATACAAATCAAAATCACAATTAATATTTAGTAGTAGTAATTGAGTAACATTTATCTCCTAATAATACAATCTTACAAATACTAGACTAGAGTTTTACTTACATAGAAAAGGTATGAGCCTGAATGGGCATCTGTGGCCGGTAAGTAGACTCGATAACAAGTTATTACTAGATGACATTTCAACGCTACATCAATAGCATCACTTAAATTTATGAGACTGAATGAGTTGTAGAATTTTTATTGATGTTGTGAATCTGCATGATGGGATAAAACATTGAGAAATGTTGTCTATTCCACTGATTGTAGACAATCAAGTTGTCTATTCCACTGATTGTAAACAATAAATAAAATTGTCTATTCCATTAGACGATAGATCAAGTTGTCTATTCCACTGATTGTAGACAATCAAGTTGTCTATTCCACTGATTGTAGACAATCAAGTTGTCTATTCCACTGATTGTAAACAATATAGCAGTGTAAAACAACATAATTGTTTACAATCAGTAGGATTGATGTTGATGTTGATATTGATGTTGTCTTTTACACTGATTGTGAACAATAAAGCAGTGTAACACAAAATAATTATTGTTTACAATCAGTGTAAAAGACAACATCAATCAGTGATTTATTTTCCTGTATGAGTTGCTCTTCCATGTGTTCATCTATAGGAATGTTTGAAATTAATGCCGTGCCAAAACGTGAGTAATTTCACTACAAAGTTTTTTCGATATTGTGGTTTGTCGTAGTTATCTATATAAAATAAATGACAAGATATCATAAAACCAATCAAGAATTGATTTTTAATAAATGAGTGGCTTGACAATATCTTGTCTTGTATAATTGATTAAAATACTTTTACAATGAGTTGACAGTAATTGAATGAAAATTATATTAGGCTACATTGAATTATTTGTTGATTGAAAATAATCTTCTAAAGCGGCATTGTTGGGAATCATAACTAAACCCTGCTGTAGACGGGGTGAGTAGTGGCGGCCAGTCGAACAGCTGTAGCCAATCACAGCCTTTGTCTTGTCCTTAAGTTAAACAAGAAGAGTTGCGATTGGCTACAGCTGTTCAACTGGCCGCCACTACTTACCCCGTCTACAGCAGGCTTTATAGTTTAATTTTATCAGACAGAAATTAAGTAGAAATTATTATTTCCATATTATTTGTTGATTGAAACTTACCTTGCACAGCGGCAGTATTAGGAATCATATCTCGCAGATTTGGCGCACTGGACGATCCACTGATGACGGCCGTCGAGAAGAGACTGTTGGTGCTTCCAGTGGCGGTGCGTCTCTGTACCATGGCCGCCGCGCACGTTCCGTAATGACCGCAATTGGCGTGAAAGTAGCTCATCTGTCCTGAGATGCTGTGTCTATGGCGTCGGGACGGGCCAGGGTCTGGGGGGGAAAGATGGGTCACACCCAAACAGTGCGATACAGATTGGGTTCGCCTTTCGAAAGTCGGCTTTCGCAAACTATGAGGACATTTTGCGTTATCTTTATCACTATATATTATTCCCTCACCTGTTTTATCACTATCTATCATTCCTCTACCATATTCATCAATATCCCTTCCTTCCTCACCCGACTTATCAATATCTATACCCGACTTATCATTTGTTGACTTTGATTGAGTTAAAATTATCAATGGTTTATTACAACCATCTAAAAGGTTGAATTGTTGTACTGGTGAATTATTATCAATACCCTCCCCTATATCATAATAACATTGATTCCCCATATTTCTCAATAATGTATTAGGTGATAATTTATGCTCGAAACTTCTACTGTACGAGTGAGAGGATTTTTTCTTCACATAACGTTTAAACTGACTACTAGATGACTCTCTAGTCAAAAATTTGTCATCACTCTCACTTTGTAAGAGGGTTTGATCTGAGCCAAAATTATGTTTCTTAATCGCGCCTGAACTATGTTCTTTAGATTCCATCTGTGGAAAAGAAATGTTCTTTTTCATTTGATCGCTAACTATTTTTTTCTCCCTATGTGTGAAAACTTCAACATGTGCAAGGTCTAGAGCTTGTAAATCGATTTCCGTTCCAGATGTTAATTTCAAGTCAAGTTGTTTTTTGATGGAGGTGAAAGGTTTTCGTTCTCGTTTCTTCACTTTTGAGAACAGAGCACAAGCAAGCTCTAACTTATCTTTTCCAGTGGAGCCCTGACCACTGCTAAGGTCTACACTTCTTGATCGATTTCCAAAAATGTTTAAATGTTTAAATCTGTCAGCAGCGAATTTATTTGTTTTCGATATTACAGATTGTATGTCATTTTTCCTACTACTTTTATTGAACTTGGAATCTCCAGTGATCCTACTATTAAAAGTGAGTAAATTCTTTTCATACTTCTGCTTCTTTATTTCTTCTTCACTAAGTGGAACACCCATCCCAGAATCTACATTATCTACACGATTTCAACAGAAAAATTGATAACAGTTTATGAAATAAAAATGTTTGTTGATAATTAATATTAGTGGGAATATTATTTGTTTGGATGTTTATTATTGAAAAAAGGCGGGAGAAAGAAAAGGTAGAAGGGTAGAAAAGCAAAAAAGACAAAAAGTAAAGTAAATATGGAAAAGAAAACCCCTAAATATAAAAAACAAACGTGCATGAAAATGTGAAAATATTCACAATGTAAATTATTGAACTCAAGTAAATACAAGAAAATGTTATACTTAAAATACGGCCTAAATTCCCATGTACTACCTACTCAAAGAGATTCTGAGTTATTCATATTTAGAAAAAAATTGAGGTCTATAAGGACAACCACAGATGACAGCACTAACATTCTTAGCACTTCATTTGATAAGAATTCAGTAAATCAACAGAATATCATCTTATTATTAACGATAAAATAAAATTACTATTTGAAACAAATTAGCTGCTACATAATTGAGAAACTGACTGGTTTCTTGAATCAATATTTAAAGAACTCAGTGATTTTGTGTTATAAGCCTATTTAATTTTCCAATTAGCTATACATATATTCTATCCAAGCAAAGGAGACATTCTGGAAAAATGGGGAAATGACTCAAACTCGGTCGTTATTAGATTAGTTCAAAAATTATAAATTTGCTCTCAAATTGTAGAAAAAAAATTTGAGACCAAATTAATAATTTTTGAACGAATATTGACCGGGCTGGTGTCATTTTCCCATCTTACCAGAATGTCTTCTTTGCTTGGGTAGACTATAGGCCTACTATCGTATAGCTTTTGAGAGGCAAGGTGAATGCTGTTTTATTAATAAAAAAAATCAAGTAAAAATTGATAGTTTCAACATGCATGCTAAAATCATATATTAGTTTGAAAATATTGGGTAATAAGTTGAATGATGCATGGAAAATAATAATAAAGAGGATCAAAATTATACATTCCAATAGAAACCAACCCTGCACGAATCCAATCTTTAACTAGAATCCGACATGCTTATTACAGAGAATCAATTGACAATAATTCAATCAAATAAGCACTAGAATTCAAAGCATTAGTAATGCAAGAGCAACAAAATAAATGTTAATAATAAAGAATGGCAACAATAGTATTAAATACAATAATATATTATTGCTGATACAAATAAAGAAAATCTTCAAGTAGGTTTATGAATAGAAAACACGATCAGGAGTAGTTACCCAGTAAGAAAACAATTTCAGTTTGGAAATAACCAGAACTATTTTGACATAGGGTAGGGTACGTTTTACAAGTACATTTTACAGGTTAAGATACGACGTTCGAGATGTTCCATTTTCAATTTTATCCTATGATATTTGTGTTCATTATTCGATTATGTAGTCCATTTTCATCGTGTGTAGTGTCTATTGATTTCTTTGTCTTCATTCGTTGATGAAAATTACATTTTATTCTAATTATTATAATACTCTAATTTCTCTAAGAGTATGTTCTATTTTCAAAGTTGTATATTTTGTTAACATTCTTCATCACAACACTCTCATCAGTCTCGCATCGAGTATCTGAACCGTTGCATAAATGCTTCTCTGACTCAGTATTCATCAAATTAGATTGTTTCGCATAATTCTTCCATATAAGTGGTTTTTAGCTTATCACTAAACACGTACAATCAACCAGCAATCCAGCAATGTTCAATCAGACCTACTTATCTAGTTCAACGTATTATTGGATAACATATTTTGTGTCAATCAGAATATTTCATTGGAAGGAAATGTTATGTGGTGATTCTGATACTTTTCAGATATTCAGGTATTTTCTTATAGTACACAATATGATCCAGAATACATTTTCAACACTCAATGAATATTCGTTTACTAGGCACACGTGGCGGATTTCTAAGCCGTTGAGCATGAGCTGAAATAGCATAGAAGTTGAATTGGAATTTGAAAAGAATACTGCATACAAGTTCCGATTTCCCAAATAAAACATTTAGTGAGCTGGGATTTTTCCAAATCTGTTGATTTCATGAAAAGCACGTTACTCACTTGAAGAATTCTTCTTTTTCATTACACCTAATTTAAAGAGATAGGTCAAAAACACTGGAGTAGTGTAAAAGATAAATGTATAGATTATTGCATTGAAAAGAAACTTCAAATTTGAAGGCCGTTTTACCATGATATACCAGTTGTTTACTATCGTATCCTTCCAAATAAAGTAGAATTCACAAACTTGGATTAAGTATGCTACAAAAGTGTTTTCAATGTACGGTGCAACATCAGGTACATTATAAAAATTTTATTATGATTTTCCAGATAGGCCTAGTTAGCCATAATATGGTTCTATTATGCGCGCCACACACAGATTATGCCAAACCAACCATAACATAGAGTGGACCTAAGCTAGATTTGGGTCAAAATCATATTGGGACGGCAATAGGTAGAGTGTAGCAAAGAGGGTTTAATGAGAAGCATGTCCGTAAATGAGTCAATACATATTGAAGCAGGTAGGTTACATATTATGTTTTGATGCGTTCACCTATATGCATTTCATTTAAACTTCTCGGCTACTACACTTAACATCATCGCTCCACTATATTTTTTCATCCCAAGCCGTACTACCATTACCCTATTTCATACAGAGCAAAATTTGCGCGGCTTTAGCTGCGCTGCTTGAGCTGCTTGGCTCTAGCTGCGCTGTCTAGCCATAACTGTCTAGCTACAACTCTATTCACGTAACAATATTATAAATGTTTACTTGGTTATTGAAGCTACTAATGTATAATAAATCAATAAATAGTGAAATTCACCCTTTTCAAGTCATTTTCAATTAAATTTCACTATTAATTTATAGATTTATTATACATTAGTAACCGTTATTAAAGCTACTAATGTACCTATAATAAATCAATAAATAGTGAAATTTGCTTTAAAATAATTTAAAAAGGGTAATTTCCCTATTTATTGTTTTATTATACATTAGTAGCCTTAATAATCAAGTGAACATTTATAATATAGTTATGTGAATAGAGTTGTGATGGCTAGACATCGCAGCTACAGCCAAGTAGCGCAGCTAAAGCCGCGACAGCTCGAACCGCGACGGCTAGAGCTGACGCTTGGAAATCGTACCATTAGGAATGGATATAATCTTTCAGGTTTTTCAATTTTTCGACTTGTTTGACTTACGTTTTTCTACATTTTTCACGAGAGGCTGGGACACAGTCTCTCCTAAAATGCTGAGAACCAAGCCAGGTATCCAAAATCATTAAAAAACCTGAAAAATTCAATTCACCCTGAAAACGAGGTGAACAGAATATAAATTATTAAAGCAGACGCTATCGAAACTGGCGGTTTGCGAATGACTGTCATCTGTGAGGACAGTCGGCGAGCTGTCTGCAAAAGCCTATTTAGTCGAATGCTACCTCATATGAATCGTTTCTCTCGCAGACCGCTATCAAGACTGTCCTGGCGGAGCTGAGCAGCAATAACGGACATTTTCCAGACGTCAGTTTGAATGGCGACTGCTATAATTTATTTTCTGTTCACCTAGTTTTCAGGGTGGATTCAATCTTTCAGGGGTTTCAGTGATTACGCATGAAGTAGCCAACCGTCACTTCGTTAGCAACTGCTATATCTAGGCTAGATTGAACTGCATATATCTAAACTAAATACATTAATTTTTTTTAATTTGACTCTGGCCTAGCCACCCGACAAACCACACACGGCCTCTCAGGTCAAATAAACAAATAAAAAAAACTATTGGAAAAAACTAGAAATTGACGAAGTGACTGCGCAGCACTCAGTACTAAACCTTGAACATAACACTATATTAGTAGACAAGTTAGTAACACACGTACATTCAGTGACACTGGGGTTAAATTTAACTTGTGATAAAAGTTGAAAAAGTGCTTATGAACAAATGTAGTTAAATATTTCGCTGCTATTGAGATATTTGTACACTTGTCAAATTTATTACTAGTACTATGGGTATTATTGAAACTATCAATAAATAATACTACCCGAATTGTGGTAAGAATAAGACGATGATTAGATGATAATTTTGCTTCATGGTTCACATGAATATAAAAGTATATTAAAATGGTTTGTATAGAAAATTGTGTATTGAATACATATTTCTCGTATTCCAAATGGGTAACAATCTATTTGAGAATAAGACTATGTTTGAAGTAAACTCAGAAATCGTGAGAAAGGTAGGTACCTAGATCAAGAAAACCCCCATATGGAACTCAGTAATGAATTTGAATTGAATAACTCGTAACAGAACAAATAATGTCATATTGTTAATAAATCTGAACGGAATAGCCTACTTGTATTCCGCAAATTTGAAATTGGGAAATTACTGTTAAGGCATATCATTTATTTATTCATACAGCCTCTTCTTAAAATATCCCATTCTATGGAACTTTGGAAATTATAATGTAGTTCCACTCTAGTTCATAGTAGTTTAGGCTATATGATTCTAATAAAGTTTCTAGTTTATTTTAGCCAGACATGTATAATTGTATATGAGTACAGAGAATAATTTTTCAAGTACATATCATTCATTGAAATAACATGCAATCAAAAGATTTAATTACACTGTTGCTCCCAAATGGTTTACTATACACTGGCGGCTCGTACCCACGAATCAGATGAAGTCCTGTACAGTGAAAGATACGGGCACTTCACCTGTTTCATGGGCACAAGCCGCCAGTGCTTCTATATCTGTAGTTAGGATAGACCTTCCACCCTTTCTACGACTATTATTAGAAACTCAATATTCTTCATCAAACTCCTTTTGATAAAAACCTATCTTTTGGGATATTATTAGAAATGCTTCTCCCAATCAATCTGTCTTTGTGAAGAACTAGATTCAAAATATCTCACATGCTTCACGTCCAGCAAAACAAATGTTAGTAGCCGTGAGACACAATACATTGAAACAATCATAAATTTCAAGTTTTTTTGAGGTTTGATAAATGAAATGAACAATTTACCTGCTACTCCTTTTGAGCGCTGCTCTCTGGAATGATCGAAGCTTCTTGAACGTGGTTCAGTTTCAGGAGAGTTGATGATTTGAACTTTTGCTGCTGAAGAAAACGAAAGACTGAGGCCGCGACCTCCAGACCGTTTAGCTGTTGATTGCTCATCATCGCCGTCAACCTCAACATCCTCATGAAGTCTTGCGCTTGTAGTAAATGGTCCCTTGGTAGCTGCTTCGGTATCTCCATGTGCTTGATGTTCTCCAGTTGCCAAGCTGATTAATATTAAAAAAAATTTCATTCAATATTTCAAAATTTTCTATTCTTCTACTATAATTCATGCAATACTGATGAAGACGTTGAGGAGAAGTTTTGAACATGTGTCTGTGTCTCCACCAAAAAGTATTATTGTGCTATATTGAATAAATGAAAACTAAAAAAGTTGAATACTATATGAGCCTGCTCTACACGGGGCAAGTAGTGACAGCCAATCAAAAAGCTGTATCCAATCACAGCTCTTGTTAATTAACTCAAGGAGAAGACAAAGACTGCGATTGGCTACATCTGTTTGACTGGACGTCACTACTTACCCTGAGTTCAGCAGGCCTATTATACTAAACGAGTTCTAAGCTCGAATACTACAGAAACTTTATTATTGACATCATAAGTTACAACTTTGTAATCGAAAGAGCTTTACATAAGAAATCTAATCAGTTTATGTTGATCCATCTTATTCTTTTATTTGATCTGACTTGAACACTAAAAAATTTTTTGATTGTATTAAAATTTGAACTAAAATTGTGAAACCAAAAGTTACATTATGTATTGAGGATATCAAACCACTGTATGACAAAATTATTGACAATATACATAAAATTTGATTTTCAATCACATTTTAGTGTTTATTTCATTCCAAATTCTTGTAAGCTTCTTCAGAACCCCTTTTTATAGTGAACACATGCACATCTCAATTCACTGAGAAACGAATTTTTACTAACTGAGCTTTCATAAATGAAAGGAAAAGTTTCGAAAGGTGAAAAATTCCAGACTTGATTCAAGCTCGCAGTGTGCAAATTTACCAATCATTATTAAAAGCGTATGTCTTATTGGAGGGCAGTTCCAAAGCCGACAAATGTGCCAATTATTATTATCAGCGTATGGTTTATAAGAGGGGAGTTCCAATGAAGTTCCAGAGCCGATATAGTAACCACAATTAGCCATCAAGGAATAGTTCTTGATTTTATACACAGTTTTTGGAATTTTGGTGAAGTTTAATGTGCCAATTGCTATGAATTTTTAAGCTACACTATCTTATTATGGTCTCACTCCTCAATCAAGATTGAAATTGGATAATTAGACAATAGAGAATTGAGTAAAATACAAAAGAATAATAAGTTAACAGCATATTTTTATCACTCACTTGATAGGAATTGGTGCCGATGTCTTTATTCTTGGTCTGGCCGAGATATCAATTGTTTTCTTCTCCAATAAAGGAGAGCTTCCTTCTGTTCCTGGTGAGTCCTGTAAACATAAATAGGAATTCATTTCATTAAGACAGTTAATGATATTCTATTACATTTATTATTGGAGAAAATGTTGTTTTTCAAATTATGATCTTCAATTAAGATCAGAAGATAAGATTAAGATGCTGAGCCCGGCTCAGCAGTCCCAGTGAACTTATTTCAATGATCTATTGAAATAATGTTCTATGATTAATGATTATTTCAAATAATTGAAATAATGATCTATGGTTCAGTATAGGGTTACTAATGTATATAATGAATCGATAAAGGAAGTATCCATTTCAAGTCATTTTCAAATGAATTTCACTATAAATTTATTTATTATACAATAGTAGCCCAAATAAGAAAGAGAATATTTAAGTGAATAGAGTTGTGATGGCTAGAGCCAGGAAGCTCGAGCTGCTGCTTGGGAATACTACCTTAATACTAAGTATTGGAAAGTATCAGAATCAGTTCAGCATATGAGATACTATTAATATTTCTCCTTTTTCTTATGACTACTAATATTAATAATATTAATATTAATAATATGACTTTTAATATTTTTTATTTTTATTATTAAATCGATAAATGATCAATTTTTATTACAGTATTATAAAATTATTCTAGAAAAGGGTACTAAGATCTACATTTATTGAAGACTTTGAGATACGATTAAAGCCGCGTATCGACAGTCCGAGGCATGTGCTACGAATGCCTCGCTGTACAGTCTGTTGACACAAAAAAAGAGTACTACTACTAGTCTACTATCTACCGCGTATCGACAGTCCGAGGCATGTGCCACACATGTGCCACACATGCCTCGGACTGTCGATACCAGGTTTGCTAGCAGCGAGGCAAACGCTGCACACAATTCGCAGCGAGCAGTGCCTGTTGCCTCGCAACGCACAACGAACAATTCTACAAACTAACCTCAAAATTGTACCACATTCCTATGCATTTTTGTGATTAAGAATTCTATTTGGGTGCAGAAGATTCTAATAGACAATAATAAACATTGCCTTGAATTTTTATCTACTAATTGAGCACTAACTAATTTCCAAAGTCCAAATTATCAATTGTCAGAGCTTAGTTGCTTTGTCTCCCGCTTGATGGCGCTAGTCAATTTGTTTGCGTTCTCGCATTTTTGGTTAGGTCGGTATTACACAATAATAGTTCTATGATCATACCATTCTATGAATATGATTTGGTATTTTCATCTCTTTCCATATGATCAGATATGTTCATAGAACTATTATCGTGTAATAACGGCCTTACAAAAATTGCAGATCACACATATGCCTCAGCCATGGGTTCATACTTTTTTCGCGTCAACAGACTGTACCGCGAGGCATTCGTAGCACATGCCTCGGACTGTCGATACGCGGCTTTAGTATATTTTAAAGCCGCACTTTAAATTTATTTTTAAATCCGTGCTCTATGCTTTAAAATCTGTGCTGTTGCTTATTTTCCATAAATGTGATTTAGTTTTTTGTCTATTGAGTTAAATGAATATGCAGTATGCACCCTATTGAATTGGATAAATAACTGATGAAAGTAAAAGCTTACACAACGAACAGGAGTCTGAGGAGTACTACTGTCTTCAACGTCCGACCTAGGGTCTTCCTGGTCACTTCTTCCTCCTATCGATGTTGACTGAGACTGGGATTGTGACTGCTCGTTGCGACTGTGAGGACGGAATCCCGGTCCTGGAGGAAGATTCTTCTGGACACAACAGTTCACACCAGGGCTGAAGTGCAGTTCCACATGAAACCTACAATTCAGAGAGCGATTGCATGACAAGTTGATATTGATTTTTAAAAATAAGACACATCTATAGTAGGAAAATACTCCGATTAGTTAATACGTTGTTAGTTTGTTGAGTAGTTGTGAAGGTGATATCATAATGGTTATATTGTGGCAGTTATCCATATAAGAAAATACATGTCAAACCACAGATTAATTAAAAATTGAGACACTCGATGGTTTCGGTTACCACACCATTATCAATCTCTGGTGAATTAAAAAAAATTCAGTTCATGAAATATTGATAATGGCACAGCAACCGAAACCGGTATATCAATTTTTGATAAATATGTGTTTTGAAAATGTCTTGTCTTTCCATTAAACTTTGTTAGTTCGAGTAAGTTCATTAATTTGATGTAGGTTCCCAAGTTAATACGTTGAAATAAGTCAATAATACGATGACAGGTATTATAATAGTATGCTTGTACATGACATATAAATAGAATGTAAAAATATTACATAAAATATAAATAGGAATAAAACGTAGAAACAGAATTTTCTATTAGTGGAAAAGTTTCAAAACGAAAGCGAATATCATTTATGCGAGTCACTATTGGAGTTTGTACGAACTTTAGCCTATTGGAAAAATGGAATAAAAATACTTATATAAAGTCGAAGCAGACCAAACGTTAATCCGACGGTCACAGCCGTCCAGAATTATTTTTAATTTATTTAAAATAAATAAATTATTGAATTCATTTTCCATTCATGTAATTTTTTCAATAAATTCAAATTTCGCCTTCACATTAAATACGCACAAGCCAAAAGCTCATAAGAGAATAATCCTCAAGTGAAAAGAATAATTTATTATTGAACGCAAGATTCAAGGTCCAGAGAACACTCAACATTAGGGATCCTATCCTCAATGCAATAAGCTAGTGTCCGACTGATTCTAACAAAGTAAGTAGGATACATTAGAGAATTTAGAAAAAACATTATAGCAATCTCATTACAGACATTTTAAAATTTTTAGACTGGAATAAAAATGTGAACAATCTACAAAGCAGATTAAGTCATCTTTGATTTCAACAGTAGATTGATAGATAGCCCATGTTCAATCATTGTGAAAAATTAAGAAATTGTAATCAAACTATCGGACCGTTTATGAATTCCAGTAACATTTTTAACCCCTGTTTCTTGGGTGAAAACAGGAAACATGTTACAATATTTCGATGAAAATAATGTTATTGATTGATAGATTGATACCTTTCATCAGAAGACGGATCCTTAGTGGGATCTTCATACAGCATAACAACAATTTGAGACATATAGTTCAACTCTGAAACCATACTAACGTATTCCATAGCTCGGCGCCATTGTTCATCTTTAATGTTCTGTGAAAAACACAATAATTATTGAAATTCCTTGTAATAACTCTTAAATAAAGTTTTTTCAAATAAATTATGATTCACAAAAGAGGAAACATATATAAAACTCATTATGGGTAGATTTCACAGATGTTATATACATTTATCTGTGAGGGCAGCAACATAGTGGTTTAACATTAACATTAGGTAAGAGTTGAGATTTAAATTAAGATAGTAGAACGTCCAAATAATTTAATTATTTAAAATTAATAGTACGATGAATATTGCGATCTTATGATCGAATAAATTCTCAAATCAACTTGAGAAATCTGGAAATTGAATGTCGATACAATTTTGCAGTATTGTGGTTGATAATTTTACATTTCAAAAATCAAAATTGTTCAGCTAATATTATTTTTGGACTTTGGGGAAATCATATAAATTAACAACTGAAAGAGATGTTAAAATTAAACAAGTCCTTCTTGGCCGGTTAGATCAATACTAAGAAATGTGTATTCTACCAATTTAATTGAAAACTAAACCACCATTAATTTATACTTTCATGAAGTACACTATAGAGTAAATTGAGTTGATCAAGTCGCATTTCCACTGCTTTACAGTACTGATTTATTTACAAGATCACTTTATATTTTATATATTACATCCTTAAGACGTATCTGCACCCGGCCCGGCCCTATGACACCTTTATATACTTAAAGAGAGCTAGGGAGGGTGAGCCACAATGAGACAAAAATTATGTTTCTATTTTTTTAATTTTTTTCTATTGGATGTATGCTGTTCAGAGAAGTTTTGAAAAATATTTTGGAGTTTTGCACACATTTTCCTGGTATTTCAAATACATTTTTCAGGTGCAAATAATAATTATTGATGTTTTAAAAAACACTTGCAAATGTCTTATTGTGGCCCAGGTATGGGCCACTATGAGACAACCTAAGAAATAGCCCCTAGTAAATTATTCTGACTAATCATATACTTGATTATGATCAAATATGAATCATACAGCAATTATTTAAATTTCTAATGCCTTGATTGGAGTTTTAGTCACATTTGGCTGAATGAATTATCTGATAAAAAGATAGTTGCTACTACCAGCTGATTTTCATAAAAAACTCAATAGCTGACATAGCTACTACTATACTCAATAGCAATTTTGGTAGTAAATATCATCTATTGAGTTATTTTACCGAAAAACCAGCTGATGGTAGCAACTATCTACGAAATTATATGTCTCATTGTGGCCCAAAATGGTTTGTCTCATTGTGGCCCAAAGCACATTCTTAATTTTTTCTATCTTTAAAACTTATTTGGAGCTTAGAAACATCGATCATACTGCATCATTACATCAATAAAAAACAAGGCTTTTCGGCTATCTAATAATAACTGAAGAATTTCAACTTATCTGGGAGTATTACTCTGTTGAAAAACGTAGAGAGAGTAACTTCAACTGCCAAAAAACAAACTTTTTGTGATAATTATCACAGAAGCGGTGATGGTGAACTTCCAAGTGGATCTGTTGATTGAAGTAAGCTTTTAAAAACTTCCACCACAGTTCTGGACCTGTCAAGCAGCTCTGAATAGGAAAAGTGTTAAAGTCTCATTGTGGCCCATGTCTCAACGTGGCCCATTCTCCCCTACATGAATTACAATTAAAAAAAAAAAGGTTTTCAACGGAATATAATAAATTCCAATAGTTACTATTCTACGATGTACACCAAAACTATACTTGGGCTGAGTTCCGAAACATGTCTGTAAAATAATACTTCTAAAGTTTTTTTTTTAAAAAGGGTATTTGCTTTTCTATTTTATTTATCAATTACTATTCTACTTACGTCAATGAGTCCTCCATAACGTAACACGGTTAATAGTGAATGAACGTGACTCTCACTGGTGAAATAAAGTCTTGTTCTAACATGGCGACCAGGGCTTGATACACCATGAGAATATCTGTAAAAAAATTAAATTCACATGAGAAAAACAAAAAATCATAGTCAACAGTAAGTTGCGTATTTTGATAAGACAGTGAGCTGAATTAAAAAGTAATATTTCAATACCTATGTCACAGTAAAGGTCCGTATCGATAGTGCGAGGCATGTGCCTCAAGGTATAGTCTGTTCAAGCAAAGAAGAGTCTTACTCCAGTCTCCAGCTCGGTCAATATTGGTTCAAAAATTATTGTTTTGGTCTTAAATTGAAGATCGAAATGTTTCCTATAATTGAGACCAGATCAATTATGTTTGAACCAATATTGACTGAGCTGGAGACTCTTCTTTGCTTGAACAGACTATACCTTGAGGCATTCGCGGCACATGCCTCGCACTGTCGATACGGGCTTTAACATAGAATTATTTTGTGGAGGCCTTGAAAATAACTTGATTTTATCATCAGTGGAGAGAAATAATTGACATAAATACAGAACATGGGTAATATCGTAGATGAAAATAAATCTGTATGAAATAAATCGATAAATATTTCTAGATAAATTTCAAATAAAGTTGACTACTGGAATACATCAATAATATTGAGTCCATAGTGTTTATGGGAATGATTTGAACTGGATCTCGCTTGATTATAAATTCTTACTTGATGTTGTAGATGTAGACGAAAGTCGATGTTGCAGAATTGGTAGAATTTTCACTTGGACACCGACAATGCAGTTGAAAGGTTTTTTATAGAAAGGAAACTTTTTAAATTACCTTTATGCAGTTTCCTTTCTGTAAAAACTTTTGATTTTGTCGGTGATACATCCAAGTGAATATTTACACACAGCAGCTCGTCATGGATCAAGAAACCATTTTCTTGGTAGAATTTACAACATCAGTGTATTTTATTCCATTATTAAACTATAATTACTTAGAAACATCCAAACCTTGGATTTAAACGGTTGACGGTCTCTTCACCAGTCTCCTCAATGTTTCTTTGAAGATCCGCTCTGATCTTTTTCAAAAGTGGAGTGCAGATTCCTTGACTGATGGTCAGTTTCTCTTGCACAGTCAAACCATACTCCTGAAATACAAAAAAAGATTAATCCTAGAATTTAATTAATCATGTTGGTACTTGAGAATACTAGAATGACAATACCAAAGTTTGTTGTGAGTTGTTACAATGTTCTTAAGATGTGGCATGTGCAGTTCTTTCAGCTAATTCAAAGCTATTTGTTTTGAATAAAACAGAGTAGGTAAATAAAACCGCATCTAAAAAGTGTTCCAAACTTGGTCACGTCGTAGGAACTGGTCTTATCTACTCCAATGCTTACCCTGTTTCCTGATTTAAATCAAACGTTCATTTAGTTTTATCCAGCGTGAAAGTACTCTGATTAGTCTCATGTCTCAATGCATTATACTCGTAGTATTTCATCCTCAAGACTGTATTCAAAATACAAATATTATGTAGTTCACAGAGACTATAGTCCATTCACGACGAAATAAACAAAAGCTCTGCATGTGTGTGTGAGTGGCTTCGTTCTAGCCACGACATAAACAAGTTACAGAAACGCCAAAATCCCGAATTTTTCTGTCGGGTCTGTAACCAAAGCATTGAGACAAAATCTTTCACTATGAAATTGTTTGTTCATTTTAGGTTCATGCAGTCGAGAGACAACCGAAACAAGCAATTTCCCAATATGTACCTATAAAAAAGATTACTTAGAAATACTTATTCTGAATTGCCTACAACAAAATTCGGGATTTCGGCATTGCTGTAACTTGTTTATGTCGTGGATAAAACGAAGCCACTCCAGTCGGACATACACACACATGCAGAGCTTTTGTTTATCTCGTCTCAAGCCATCGTGAATGGGCTATAGATATCTTTGGAAAATTACATAGGAATTTTTGTAAAGTAGCCTATCTATATTTTATTCTTGATAGATATCATAGTGCCTATATATGACTTTGTGACTTTATATATGACCGTATTTATGACTGGCTCATTATATATCGCACTTGGATACTTGGAGCAAATATGCGTGAGACCTCCGGAATCGTAGAAAAGAATTCAAATTTATTACTGTTCTAATATGATGAATTCAAAAAGTCATAAGTGTTATTTTGTAGCTGCAGACTTTACCTGAGGAATTACAATGTCAGCCAGATGTTTAGCATTAATGTACAACTCCTCGGCCTGGTCGAACTGAAGCGTATGTTGGTTATGCTGCAAATCATACTTGATACAGTCGTAGATATCAGGAATTTTAGATATGTCATAAGTTTTATTCTTGGTGCAGAAGTCTTTCTCTATTTTACCCCATCGTCGTCCCATAAGTTCCCAAGTTTCACCGTGGTAAAGAACAGCATCTGAAAGATGAAAATCTAAAATTACAGGTCTGTAAAAATTTTTTTTCATATTACATTTCTATATATCATTGTATGAAAAATGATTTTTATGTAACTTTTTGGCATCAGCTATAAAATATAGTATCAAGAAACAGGGATATAAAATATAGGTGACACAGAAAAACGGGAACTTTTGAAGTAACACGTATGTGAATAAAGAGAATGTAATCATTAGTTTTATTGCTGAAAATGTGGGGTAGAATAGTTGCCATTTATAGTTCTAACAAAAAAATGCCAATATTTATGGACAGTGTCTTTGAGATGACGACCATTCAAGCGTATACATTTCTGAAAGCAAACAGTGAGATTTGTGCGGTGAGATTTCCATGTAAGCATGGAATGTCGAAGCACAGTGTTTAACTTTGTCTTGTGGGGCCATTTAAAGAGTAAAGCATACGCTTCACGCTCAAAAATAATTATTGAGTTGAAAACAAGGTTTCACGAAGAAATCGCTGAGATTCGCATTGCAGTGGTTCAACTTGCCGTGCAAAATCTCACTGTTTGCTTCCAGGAATCTATACATACGTTTGATAAATGGTCGTCATCTCAAGAACATTATCTACAAAAATTGGCATTTTTCTTGTTACAACTATAAATGGCAACTATTCTACTTCACATTTTCAGCAATAAAACTAATGATTACATTTCCTTTATTCACGTAAGTGTTACTTCAAAAGTTCCCGTTTTTCTGTGTCACTCTGTATTACATATGAAATGCAGATGAGATTCATCATATAACAACTTAATTTTTAGAGATTGTATTGAAGAATGATATTTATGGGTGTTTGCGTTTGGTATTGTCAACGATGATAAAGATTCATTCACATAATTAATAATTTAGAATTTACATTTTATCAGAGATGTTGTGGATAGGATCTGACAACCTTTGTTTTCACTTACCTAAAAAAGTGTTAAAATATGGATAAAAAAATAATACTGCTGTTAAATAATCTGTGGGAAAAATGAAAAATACAAGAACTTTTACTGTTGTTAATTCATCAATAGATAAGAAATAAAATATCCAAGAACTAATACTTCTGTTAAATTATATATAAATAACTAAAACTGCTAAGTCAGTTTTTGGATTAAAAAGACAGAAATTTCTTACCTTTTGTTTTTGGGTCGTCTTTTTTTGTGCGTACAATGTTCATTAGTTTCTGGATCAGGTCTTGTACTCGTTCACAGCACTTGACTGGATTTTTGACGAAATCCATAGCCATTGATATGCTAATCGCATTACAGGGATTGATGGAACTGCGGTCTTCAGCTGTAAAGTCACGATTCTGCTGCATTAAATGGTGAAGTTGTGCTTTGGCCCTGAAATAGAAGTGAATCTATATCATTTTTACATATCTATGAAACGATAGCACACGAAATTGATTCAAAATTCCATTAAAATTGTAGAAGCTAGGGAAAGCTTAATACTACGGTCTGCTATCTACTCCAAAAAATCAAATAATAATAACAATCAAATTAGTAGCCCTAATAACATATTGAACTGCTAAAATATAAATCAATTTTTATTTAGTATCAGCTGATTCGACAGCGTTGCATCAAGTCTGGACTATTTTCATGGGTTTTACTGTAGGTATAGTCATTTTTTAGGTAAGTGAAAACAAATGATGCCCTGAGCATTGAAACTTAAGTATGAAACTTTGTGGATCTGACAACCTTTAATTCAACTTACATAAATTATGAATAAGTTCCACAACATCTCTGATAAGAGTGTAAATTCTATAGTCATTTTCATTGTACCCTCTTTTGGCAGTGGAAACTCGATTTCCATGAACAATTCAATTATGATTGTTAATAAGGTTATCCATACTTTTAGGAACTGCAGAACTAAATATTAATGAATAATGTACTTCTTGCTTCGCAGCTCACTTACGATGTTTGAGTCTCGGACGCATTTCGAACACTGATGTTCATCCTCGGTGCTCCTTGCTAATACTCCAAATATCGTAAGATAGATAGATAGATAATAGATGCCTTCATTTACACTTTGTAAATATTTTACAAAAGTTTTGTGGACGAAGTTGAGGCATGCAAGCCCCCTCTTCCTATTCCACTCAACCCACAAGCTCACATAAGTGAGCTGCTAAGCAAGAAGTACATTAGCCTATTCATTAAAATTCAATTGATATATTGAATTTTAAAATAGATTCAATAAAAAGAATTAATTATAATACCATGTGACCTTGCTGGCTTAGGTCTGGTGCCAGAGTTTTAAGGTCGCACCTGATTAGTTTCAGGGCCTCTGACATGACCTAACGACTGCTTTTCAGGCAGCCGGGGCCGACGGCTTAACGTGTCCATCCCAAACACAGGAGTGGCCCGAGAAAAATATCTTCAAAAACAATTTATTCATAGATAGAGAATGTTAATAATAAATCTGACAGTGCGCATTCGAATGCATGTATAACTAATAAATGAAAAGACAAAATGTTGTCAAACCACTGATTTATTAGAAAATCGAGATACCGGTTTCTGTTCTTACACCATTATCAATCTCTGATAAACTAAAAGTTAACGTACAGAGCAGCAGTATTTATACTAACGGTGAAGCACTGCTATTGGTAGACGCTTGAGCCAATGACCGTGAACGTCTACCATTGGCCTAGACAAGCTCCTTCCCGATAAGCGGTTCATTCAAACATTAAAAAATGGTGATTTAAACAGGATTCAATTGAAGACCAATAAAAAGCTACAATAACTTACGAGATAAATGGAAAATGTTACGAAGGATGAAAAAAACAATGGAATAGACTAATACTGTAATATCTGACTTACAATTAATTACGATAAAATTAGATTTGTGGTGTTGTATTGATTGAAATGAATCTGGTCGTTCAAACTTGACTGTGGATTATCTTCTGTTACCCTAGTTATTTCTAATGCTTCCAGAATGTTGAGAATTCTGCCCTTATTATTGAAATGCAGAAACTCAACATTCTCCTCGGCCTTGACCTTATGATTATTTGTTATTAAGTGTTCAGCAAAGTTTGAATCTCCCTTACACTTATTCCAATCTTTTATATGTTCTTTTATCCTGATTTTGAAACTTCCACCAGTTTGACCAACATAGATCGCATTACAATCCCCACATTCAAGCCTATATACCCCACTCCTATCACATACATCAATTTTGTCTTTACTACAGCTAAATAGATTATTTAAAATAGATTTGGTTCGAAAAGCAACATGAAACCCATTCTTTTTCAATTCTCTACCTATCTTATAAGAAACAAAGCCTAAATATGGAATGGTTACCCAAATCTTTTCCTCATTGTTTGTCCCTACAAAGCTGGAATTAACTAAGATTCGTCTGTTAATTTTACTTAACAACCTATCCATCACAATTTCCTTTTACCCATTTGTTACAGCTATTTGTTTGATTGTACTAATCTCCTTAAGAGCTTAATTGAACTCAGTTGTATTATTAATTGAGTATGTATAACTCACATGTTCTGATGTTTTGATGCGTCACAGTCATTGTCAAGTAGACCATTGGTGTTGGCACTCTTCACCATTTGAACAAGGATCGGCGTGAGTTCACCCTCAAGGGCTAGCAGTCCCTTAGCGAATGCAGCGGCCGTCATCTGTACTCTACCTTCATCTGATGCATAGATCTTCAAATCATGACGAAACGTCGAATGCAGTCTTAGCAGTCCCAGTCCTTGTTTTCCGGCATATTCACCTGTTATTTCAAGGAACAAAGATAAAAGATGATATCAGACATCCCTCATTTAAAAATGTCACCTTCATGAATAAATAAATTTACAAATTAGACTTCCATATAATATCCGTCTCTGGATAATTTGCTAATTTACAAATTAGAATTTCATGTAATATCCGTATCTGAATAGTTTGCTTAATTTATGTGATCTCTTTTCTTCCTGTATCATATAATATAGTTGATAAAGAAAAACGAGAATGATTTTAGTAGATAATCTATGGTACATTTCTATGAAACAAGGAGACGTCATCATCTTATGAACATCATCGAACAAGTCTTTTTGCTGAAGGTGCTAGGAGTTTGGGTATCAACCTTTTCAATGCCTTGCCTGACCATCTCAAAAATCTGGAATTGAAAAAAATTAGAACTGAATTAAAGAAAGAGCTACTTAAATTTTGTTTTTATTCCGTGAACGAGTTCAATGAGTATTACCCTCATCGCAATTGAGCAACTCTTTAGGAACCATATTGACCTTAGAATTCAGATTGACAATATTCCTTAATACCCCTTCAACAGGAGGTCACAGGAAGCTTGAAAAAATATCAAATATCGAATATCTGAAGGCAAAGAGTTGGGCGGTTTCGTCTGCTCCTTCTTCACTCCAATTGCTGATGTTGTCAAATGGAGTTTTTTTTATTATTGCGGATGATGTCCACATAAGCATTTTAGCTTGTGCGTGGGTAATGGATGATGAGTGCGAAGGTGATTGATGAGGTGAAATGAGTTATCATTATTAGATGCTTTACATCAGCTGTTAATAGGTAACATCACGTTTAAGAAACATGTGCGTTCAGACAGCTGATGTTGTCATTTAGAAATGACAACCTTTTTTAAATTAAAAGAGACAATAGATGCTTTACATCAGCTGTTAGTAGGTTACATCCCGTACAAAAGACAGACGAAACCTCTCAAGTTTTTAGCATCAGCTATACTTGATATGAAAGATATTAATAAGTGGAGACCAATAAATTTTATTGGAACCCCTCTGTACTATGAATGGAGAAATATTCATTCTACTCTCCACCATTCCAAAGTACATGCCTTTGTTATTTTTATCACTTTTTTTTTAAATTACGTCTTGAAGACTCCAAGACGGAGTATAAGACAAGTCATATCCTCAATATATCATTCAATATCACAAGAATACTAAAAATCCAGAACAATTTATACTGATTATCAACGTATAAAAGTTACATATTGATTTCCAATATACCCCAATTAAACCTAATACATTATTGTTTGATTCAATATAATACTTCAAATACACAAAACAGAATTTGTTATAGTTGTGTTACCTACACATACAGCTTCGAAGAATGTCGCATTTTCTATGATTGATTGAGTTTCTTTAAAATCTGCTTGTTCCTTATAATTATCTTAATGCTTTAGTGTATCAGGATCTACGTCAAGATTGAGGGCATTTTTGGTCAGAGTTTCTAGATTATGCCGATCAATAAAATGATAAAATCGGAAAACTACAAAAAACGAGAGAGGATTAAAATTTTTTATTTATTTATCATTTATTCATAAATTTAAATCTAGAATAATTTTCAACAAATGAGTAGTTTACTTCTTGAATTGTGCAATTACCTTACCAATCTCATTTTTCTAATGCAAAGCAGAATTGATTGTGATATTTTTATAGACAATCGTTGAGAATTTATTTTTATGATCCGATTATTCAACTAAAGTTGACTCGTGCTCTCTAACAGGCAATTTCAACAATCAAGGCCTAGGAAGCATTTGATGAGTAATCTTAAGTAAATCTATCCAGCTGATATCAACTATTGGCAAAATTTATTAGAAGTATTTATTGAGCCAAAGGCACATTAATGAAAGCCTACATAATTATATACAGTCATTCCATACTATAAAAATGCCAAACAAATTTAAGAGAGTTGTTTATTAAGCATGGATAGAATAACCTGGTAATATTGATAAATTTTCAACTGATGATGATATATCGATTATTTAGAAACAAAATATCGATTGATCGATTCCATCAGCATGCTGGTATAGAGGAAAAACAGAAATTAGAACTAGAAAAGTTACACAAAACTCCAGTTGTATATGCAAAGCCATAAAAGAATTTGATAAGTTTTAAAGGCAAAAGTCAGTTACTTTAAATGGTAGGCTACCCTATTCATTTCATGACTTGAACGTTACTATATTCTTTTCACCGAGTGTTAGGATTGAGTTTAATCTTTTAGGTGTTAAATTTATTCAGGGGAAAGTTTGGGGTAAATTTTGAATACAACTTAGTAAGATTTAGCAAGGAATTTTGCTGAAAATAAGAGTTAAAATAAGTTGTTACAATCTTTTAGGGGTTAATTTGATTTAGGGGAATGTTTGGGGTAAATTTTGAATACAACTCAGTAAGATTTAGCAAGGAATTTTGCTGAAAATAAGAGTTTTACAAACTAATTTGTAGAAGATCCAAGTTTTAGAACATCTTGTTTTTATAACTGAGTTGTTGAAAATAATTTATAAATTTTATCATTTTGTATGGTGAACTAAGGTTTTTGCTAGCGTGCTGTGAGTAGAGTGCAGATATAATACAAAAGGAACAATATCAATTCTTTCTTCATAATTTTTCCATTAATTATTGTCATATTTATTTGAGCATAATAATTGGTCTTAGCTCGGCATGAATATAAGTCTACTCCAAGCTACGCCGTCGAAATACAATTAATCGCTCTCAGCTGTCGCGGACTATATCAATCCTATTAGTTGAAAATGGGCAGTCTCCCATTTGAGATCAATAAAGTGATCACCTAAATTTGATAATTCTGACGATTCCCCGGTCTATAGACTTCTAAACAATAATCAATGGGCATTCCCTTTACAACTGTGCTTCAATAATTCTTATTCCATTAAATTCTACTTGGAAGAGCTATGCTTCTAGAACAACACACCTGCCCTCACCCACAACTATTCAAAGACAAGTGAAGAAATTAGCAGCTTCCCTAGAAAACTGAGGTTAGTGGTAAGTGATAATAAGTACGTACGCTCTACCTTGATTACTTTAGGAAAATAAGAGGCTTACAATTAATTTAATCCACATAAAGTTAAGTAAAATAAGTGGTAAGTTATGATAGGATGAAAATTGGTTAGTATAGAAAATTTTAGAACCCGTCTTATCAATAGTAGTTTACCATAAATCATCAGCTGATTCAGATGAAACTCATTATATTAAATGCGGCCATAACTAGATTTAACTAATGATTGATTAATCTTTGGTTTAACTGCAATTGATAATACAGGATAGGATATACAGGATAGGATGGATATACAGGATAATACAGGATAAATTTTAGTGAGATAAGTAGTACGTTACTAAAGGCTTTGCCTTTGGTTATTCCAGTTTAATATAATTTTGAGGATCGATTTCTCCAAAAGCGTTCTCCTGAAACTTTAGTTTAAACTATCAGCTGTCCGTATATGATCACATTTATTATCTTGTGTATAAATTGAGCCAGCTGATGATTTAAACTAAAGTTCAGTTCGAATATTTTGGATAAACCAGCCACTGGTGGGATATTTCATGTGTTATGAAAAGCTTAACCTTGGTTATTTCAGATATAGTTTGTCCAACCGTAGAATTACATTCTTGCAGGATGAGAAAATGACTCCAGCTCGGTCAATATTAGTTCAGAAATTATAGATTTGGTTCCGAATTGTAGATCAGAATGTCTCCCTATAATTTTTGAAGCAATATTAACCGAGCTGAAGTCATTTTCACATCCTGCCAGAATGTCTTCTTTGCTTGGACAGACAATAACTTCTAGTGAGATAAAATTATGAGTTATGGAAGGCTTCACCTTGGTTACTCCAGATAACTTCTAGTGAAATAATCTATGTGTTATAATAGTGAGATAATTTCATAAAGGCTTTACCGACTACCGCCCAAGATTCAACCATCTGCCGAAGCATTGCAAGCATGTGAGCAATGCATGCAGATAATAGGATATAAGTCTAGTACGAACCGCCAGCATGTCTACCTTGTCCCCCAGGATACATGCAACGGAATATTTTGCCCAGCTCCTCGGCCTGGATTCGTCCCGCCGGTGTCAGCTCCCCTCCCCACTTCAGTATCAGCACCAGGGACGGCTCCTTTGGAGTATCTGAATCACAACAAACTGTTCTGGTAAGCAACAGACCATAAACACTGTCAAACAGAAACGAGCATGTAGAAATAAATCAATAATTAACCCTGAGGAATAATTTTATTTCTTCTCACAACAAGTTTCGAGCTATTAATAGTAATATTCAAGTGGAACTGCAGTTATTATAAATGCAGTTAACTATTGATGGTTCGAAACTAGTTGTGAGGAAAGATAAACTTATTTCAAAGGGTACTGTGATTAATTATTGATTTATTATACATTAGTAGCCCTATTAACAAAGTGAACAGTAAAAGTGCGTGTAAAAAGATAATATTTTTATGGATTTTAATGGTGGGGAGACCCTTTACGGGTAGGTTCCACCTCGCCAATGTGTACTTTGCCTAATACTGCTCACCCATCCAAGAGCAGTGTTCGTGACTTAAATTCACGATCACAAATCAACCACCCTCACCGAGCGGCCTATACCCAGTACTAAAACGCATGTCGGGAGTATCTTGTATAATGTGAATAAGGATGTAGCAGTAATAGTAGAAACCAAGAAAAATAATTAAGGTTATGGTGAAACAATACCAGAATCTATTATTGGCAGGAGCATTGTAATCATGTGAGATCATTGGTACAGTATTGATTCAAACAATAATGTATAAATCTTGATTCTCTGGTACAGTAATTTTATTCGAACATTGAAACAAAAACTTAAGGCATTTTTATATTTTTTCACTAATCAATAGCATTTTATTTTCACACATAGCATTTTGCAATTGAATTTATTTTTGGAATATAATTGTTCTTCTCAATGAACCTTATTATTAAGAACGCCCATTTTATATAAATTATATCTTGTCCAGCAATTCCATTTATAGCATTCACAAATAAATTTATAACTTATTTCTAATATGATTATTCTTATCAATAAACCTTAGTCCTTATTGTAGAGAATGCCCATTTTACAGAAATCAAATCATGCCAGTTTATTTTTGGGAGAAAATTTTATATTTAAAGTTGGTTCTATTATAAAAGCTTACCAGAATAGATTATCTGCAGGAGTATTGGAAGCATGTCAGCATTACATAATACAAAATATATATTGTAGAATAATAATCTATGGTTCATGCTATCTTCTTTGTTCTCTAATTATTCTCATTTAAATACGATAATTGAGAGAATGTATGAATATCACTACAACTTTCCACTAGAAAGTTTTCTATAACATAGATTAATAGTATTTTCCAGTTCAAACACAGTCGAAGTTCTCTAATGGATTGTAATTAAAGACATACATGACCTTAATTAAAAATATTCATGGAGCAGCAAGTGAAATTTTAGACTTGGTGATGAAATATTCCATTCATAAAATTATGCACCATACACCTACAGGATTTGGCACGGAAACTAACTTTAATTGTTTTAAAAATTGACATGTAGTGGAGATATCATTATGTGTAATAATATTTTTATAGCAGAGCACATAATCTGAATTTCCATATTAATTGAAAAGGTCTTCGAGTAAATGGCGATTTCTAAGATTCTGTTCAACACTCGCAAGCATATTGAGGAGAATGTTGGCATGAAAGCATCAGATTGCTGCGCATTTCTAGGAGTGATAAAAAGTTTTGATCAGTATAAGTATGCCTCTACAGAAAACCAATGCTGTTCGTTGGTCCAATTTGTAGAGAAACTGACTATGCATATTGAGATTACTTAATGAACTTGGCTTTCATTTGAAACCATTCCACGACTTCCCCCCGACGCTTGAAGCGAAATACAAATTATCATGTTTCCGTGACTCTCTCTGTATTTTAACGTTTTGAATACTCACAGTTTAGAAAGTGACGGAGAGACATAAAGGTGTCATTGCAAAAGAAAGTAAGACACCATAAAAAGCTAGAACAGCAGGCTGCAACGGCATTAGACCAAAAAATGTCCATGTAGAATATTATTACCAATAATATTTCTTAAGAGACCAATAGTCAGTTTCAGAGAGCTTTCTGACAAGATAACTCTTACTACTCTAAAGTAACTACAGTCATTCACTACGGTAAACCGTCGACAATCTGCATATAGGTACTGGTAATAAGTCAATTACAATAGAATTCAATAAATATTCTCAAGAATTAATCCAGCCACTCTAATTATTGGGTGATACGTTTGATTCTAGAAAGTATTAATTAATTAATATTCTTTAGGTAAGTGAAAACAAAGATTATCAGATCCACAAAGTTTATTTAGAATGCCATACTCAAGTTTCAATGCTCAGGGCATCATCATCAGTGGAAAACTGTTTCCGTTCATAAGTTATCGATAAGTTCCACAACATCTCTGATAAAAGTGTAAATTACTATTCTAATTGAGTACAAGTTTCTACACAGAGATTACCGAAGCTTTACTGAAGTGATAGTGAGAGTTATCTTATTAGTCTACAAACATAACTGTAACTGATCATTATGCAACGGTTATTATTTTCACTAATTATCATATTTTCAACATATTCGTCATATATTATAACATGATAGAGGAATAATATTTCATCATATAAATCATTATAATCATGACATTATAAATAGGGATCTAGGTAGGTGCTAGAAGAATAGTGATGAGAATGCTTAAGCTTAATAGTGAATATAAGAAAAAATGGAATCTAGACTAAAGTGAATGAAACCAATCCGTACTATTATCTTTACCATCGTCACTACTAGAGCCACGGGGACGGCCTTTTGGTTGGTACTTCATCTGAACTTTGCGGTTAATGCCTGAGAAATGCCCATACCTAAAGGAAACAAACAATGAAATGCGTTGAGGACAAATGTCAGGTGTGATGTGATATTCATACACAAGAAGCACAAAATTATCAATTTATTACAAAAACATTTATTGGAGACATACAATTGTTTAAATGTTTTCAAATCATCATGATGTGAAAACATTGAAACAATTGTGTGTTTCCAATAAAACAATTTTTGTGATATTGACAATTTTGTGCTTCTTAATATTAATGAAATAAAATACGTCATGATAACAGCTCGATACTTAATTACATGCTTGATACAGATATCTCCCAATTAACCAATTCAGGCGATTAGGTACTTTGAATTTTCTATTAATAGTTTTATTCAGGGCTTGATTTGAGTAGGAGCGGCTCCCATACCTTTTTTCCCTATTTTTGGAAATGTTATTTTTGTTAGTCACTGATTCTAAAATGTTTAATAACTTTGTATCTAATTAGAACATAATATTGCTAGAAGTTTATTCCGAATTATAGGTGGACGCTTATGCATCAAGTACCCCGTCCGTAGGCCTCGGCTGGATTCTTATAAGCGGCGTCAGCGCGAGGTGCTACAGTACTATGTTTGCCATTGCCAAATGCCAATTTTATTCTGAATAACATTGCATCATGTTGTTAATTTTAAACCGGATGTTTTTAAACTTGAGGAAAATTTAGGCCTATAAAGATTATACAGTGTTGCTAAAATGGTAAAAACCATGCCTGGCCCAAAAAAGCTTTGTGATTTTTATTCATTCTTTGAAATTGTAGTTTTAAATTTTCAGTTAAAAAAAACAGCTACAAAAACAAAACATTTGCAATTGAAGCATTTGCTAAAAAATGCTCCATTTCAAGTGTAAATTTTAAAAGCTTCCTGGGGGAAGGTACCCCCCAGACCACCCGGTGAGCCAGTTCACTCACCGCTCTCATACCTATTTTTTTTTTTAAATCAAGCACTGGTTTCATTTGTATTGAGAGTATTTATACGATGTTCAAGTGAAAATAAGTATCCAACCTAAATACCTGTTCTCAACATCTTAATATCTCGCGTCAGCTGACAGCGTGGTAGTAGTGCTGCTATACAGTGGCACGTCTACAAAAGCCCCCAGTTTCTACTTGAAAGTACAGTAGCTCAATTCTACGCCTGTGCGCGGCGTAACCAGTTGAGTCGTGCGTGGTATTGGTTAAATTGAATCAGCTGCTTATTCTTTCTAATGTACTGACTTAATAGGATTGACTCAACAAATAATAGGATGCCGCGATTCAACTGGGCAAGTGAGTAGGCCTACCTTCAATAAGGATATTTCAGTGTAGGATTTATCAATTCCAGAGAAGCTTAAATTGAACAAAAAATAAATAAATAGATGATTAAGCCTACGTGAAGTGTGATGCAAATTGATGTGAAATTGATGGGCCAATAAATCGTGGATGAGTGTTGAGTGGGCCTCCACTTGTGGATGAATGAGTATCTTATGCATGATGTAAAGAAACATATGTATGACATTTACATTTTTTATTAACACTTACATTTCTAGAACACTCTTGAGCTGCTCGAGCTTTCCTTGCTTTTCTTCGATTTCAGGATCAGCTGCTCGATGTTCGATTTCGTTCAACAGAGAACGAGCTATGTCCAAAATTTCTTGAAGCTGTTTTGGTCTCTTGAGTTTAACATGTCCATCTGCCCGTCCACCGTATTTTTCAAATATTTCGAAAAACCTGAAAAAAATTTAATTATCATACTACTTATGTATTTGAAAAATAAATGAAAATCAAACACCCTTTTAGAAAACTTATTTAAACACAGACATGTTTCGGCACATTAGGCCATTATCAATGTCATTTGTATAGAATATATAATATTCATGTATAGAACTTGGGTATTCTATTAAAACATTCAACTAATGTATTCCATTCAAACATTCTACTAATTAATTCTATAATACATTATACTTGTGAATTATATTGAAACATTGTACATAATTATGTATTCTATTGAAACATTATTTTTATGTTTACCATTCGAACATTCTACTTCTGTGTACTATTAAACACTACTGAAAACATGTATTGAAAGCCGCCTGTCCAAAAAATGAGCATAATATTATAAAATTTGTATTGAATTCATTTCACCCTTCTTTTTGGCGCACTTCAGAAAATGTTTTTCAAATGTTGAATAAATAATTGGACTACAGAATATATTGGTCTGATTTATTCAATTTTGAGAAACGTCTTGGAATTCTAGCCAAGTCAAGTATAATTGAATGTTAATTTTTTCATACATTACAAGCTGCGATGTTTACTTGCTAATATCGACGTGAAGCTAACATTCCAGTTGTTAATTCAAGTATAATAATTTATCATTATTCGTTAATTTAGGAATGTTTAAAATAAGTAACTTGATTAAGGAATCATTAGCTCACCTAATAATCTAGTTGACTTTGGAAAATTGATGACATGATGACTGATTCCAATCATTCAAACTATCATATTTTTTCAGACGGATTGAAATTATGGAGGGGTACATAACAGAATTTATGGGGATGTGATCATCAAAATTGATTAGAATATTTGATTAAAGAAATATGTCTTCTAGTGCCACGTGATTTAAAGAGGAGACCCAATAACTTCGAAAAAATTTGCAAGCCACCATGAATATCTCATATTTATTTATTAATTTCTCAATCTCATTTCATATTATTTGTATCTCAAGCAATTCCATTTTAATGTAGGCCTAAGCGCAGGCCATTTATAAGAATTCTCCAGAGTTTTCTTAGAACCTCCTGATCTCCTTTCTTGAACCATTTGGTGTGATTAGTGATTAATTTGATTTTTATTTTTGTCACGTTTCAATTTGAAAGTTGATTCTATTTGTTTGATTTGATTCTTTTTTTAAATATTATTGGTGTATTTTCATAATAATGTAACGTGGAATCGAAATAAGATTAATAATTAGTTGATTTCATAACATTTCTTATTCTGAAAATATTTAAGATATATTATTGTTTGAAAATAATGAATAAAGTATGTTCAAATATGAATACTGTAATTGTAACGATAAATCCAAGAAGATGCCCATTCATAATTTCCAAACACATTTTGAAGTTATCAAGACTAATCTTACATCAATTCTATGTCTGTAGATGTGGGTTAATTTGAAGAAGGGGTTCTTGTGCCTCAACTTCGCCCAAATTACTTATGAAATGTACCAAGTAGAAAAGTAAAGTGAAGAACTATTTAGCTGTAGGCCTATACATTGGTTGAAATCAAAATATTGACCAAGTGTTCGTTACCTTATTTTCACTCTTATCATTATTTTGATCAAAGATGAAGTTTTTATTGAAGATAGTAGTAGGTAGTCGTAAGTTATAATCCTTGCTTACTACTTCTATTAGAAGGTCTGCTTTAGAGACAGTTTAAGAATGTTTCTGATTGGTAGTTTCCAAAATACAAAAACCGTCTCAAATAGAACATTCTGATTGGAAGTTCCCATAAAATAATAATTAATTCGAATTAGTTGATTAATTGCAATATCTCATCATTCTCCCATCTATAATACAAATGTCTTCAATAAGGCATTCTGATAAGAAGCTCAATTCTTATTTATTTCTAATTATTAGTTCCCAAAATATGATAAAAACATCTTAAATAGCATCACTGTATAGTACGTCAAACTCTATCTATTCGTCAGTGATGGAATGAACAGTGTTGCAATGAATATATGACACAAAAATTAAATGAAATTATGTGACTCATTCATGTGGAGTTAATCATGCGCGAGGCATGATTTTATTCGAGGTGTTCTAATTTTAGCATTATCTTAAAGCTATAACTTGGTTCCTACTATCGTATGATCGTGGAATTCAAATTATTGTAATGAATAAAGCCTACATGCCATTTAGAATTATCAGTAGTTTCAAGAATTGCCACCTCGTAGGGCTCTAAAATTATACAAACTACTCTTAATGACTAATCGCTAACTGTTGTAACTGAGTAAATATTTTTTTTGCAAACTGATTTGTTATTTTTAGAAGAATTTTGAAGGCGCTAATAAAAAAGTTTCATAAATGATTTTTTCTTCATAAATACCTTCTCAAGGGTTCAAGTCCATTTGTTGCTGGGCGAACATTCACATGATAGCACTCCAATAAATATTGGATAACACTCCATTCCAACTTATTTCTTACAGATTAAAATAATTGATAATTCTGATTGAAATAACTACTTCCTCGAGTGTTTTATTTACAATTTTCTGATTGCATGATAAACAGCAAATACAGTGTCTATATACAGTATCCGTATACTGAGCTGTGTAACCACTATTTAGGCCCGTATCGACAGTGCGAGGCATATGCCGCGAATGCCTCGCGGTGCGTTGATACTGGTACGACTGGAACGCAGTCGGTCAGCTGTGGCCAATCACACCTCTTATTTTATCTTTTTAATTTAATAGCGAGAGATGTGATTGGCCACAGCTGATCGACTGCGTTCCAGTCGCACCAGTATCAACGCACCGCGAGGCATTCGCGGCACATGCCTCGCACTGTCGATACGCGGCTTTAGTATAGTTACGCAGAATCTTATCGGCCTATTTGTTTTGTATAAACATCACTCCCGCCAAAAATTAGAAACATTTTCTTTTCATTTATGATTATGGAGATTTTTTGTTTTAAAACCGCATTTTTATTAATTTACGAGTATTTTATTTTCATGATTCTAATAGTCTAGATTGAGTTTTTCCTATTTTCCGCTCTTCCAAACCATTTCAACCTAAATTATTGAATTCTCAACCTCAACATTGAGTGGTTTTCCTGTACAATATGTTGGTTTGGCTTGACCACATGTTGATAAAAGTCGACTTACGATCGATTTCGACATTCAATTGAATCTACTATTGCATCTACTACATTAAGTCGACTTATATGCCCTAATAAACTAGAAGTACCATGAAAAGTCAGGATGGAAATGGAGATTAGATGTTTAATTATTGAGCAATGTCGATTGAAATGGCTTGGAGAACTGCATCATGGGATGTATGAGTAAGTTCTCCAGGCCTATTCGATTATTATGAAGTATGAACACAAAACTTCAAACTGACAAGCAGCGAAAGTGCATTCTACTTTAAATTATTAGAGTGCGGAAGTAGTCATGCTTTCTTACTTTGGATGTCGCACTTCAACTTTCATTTTCTGCTTGGGGGTTCTGTCACCATGCCTAATGACAGCGACTACACAACGCAATTCCATCCTGTAAGAAATTTAAAGTTGTTTAATCGGGCAACAAGATGATTACGCTCTCTCTACACGAAAACTGAGTTGACTGAATAAAAAAATATTGGAAAGTGTAGAATTCATGCTTATTTCAAACCTCCAAAACTTATCACTCTATGACATTTCTACGTTCATTCTCATTTTAGAAGAGCTTCTCTAGCTGCAAAAGACAGCTTGCATGATAAAAAACAAAATTTCAACAGAAGAAATAATATTTTAAATCTGATATCAAATGAAATGAATATAAGAAGCCAAATATCAACAAAAGATTTATTGACGCAAAATACATAATAATCTTTGAAATGATACAATAATGAATTATAAATCATAAATTAAATAAAAATTTCAAAGAAATCAACAAAGGTTGTAAGGTAATATAATACTAGATTAAAATTATAAAACTAAATTCATGAAATTAACAAATTAAAATCAGTTCTAAATTAATTCTAAATGTGTATAGCAAGAAAATCTTTGGTTTTGATTCAACAAATTTATTTAAAAACCTTCCTTAAAATGTATAACTATCTAAAAATATAATTTCTATTCAATATATAATATCGGCTATCGATTTTTGATTACAATTTTGTTCAATAAAACTAGAACTATGAGAAAATGGGGGAATAATTTTGTATATTCACTCAACGACCACCCAGTCACGACTAGTTCCTAACTTTCTTTTGATGAAATTGAATTATTATAATTCTGGGGAAAATGTTTAAAATTGAATAAACACTTGTTAAAAGTTCAAAATTCGCGAAATTTAGTGAATCAATTAATTTGTGATCATTTAATTTATCGGTTAACTGGGGGAACATTGTGATTTTTCAATTGAACTGAGTTGCAAGTATGAATAAACGTACTAAACAACTTCAATGATTATCACACATATTAAATTTCAATAAAACTTGATAACATGCTGTTAACTATTTATCTCATATAATTCATTCAATATATGAATAACATGAGGAATTAGGTGTATAGAAATGACACAGATTGATTCCTCATTTTAAAAAACTTTGATCGAATATAACAATTTGGTAATGATGCGCTGAGCAAATATAATAAAATTTAATAATAGAAATATCAATAATAAAAATTAAATTGATTAAGAATGAATTATTTATACTGTTGGAACACTACACCGAATCTGAATACACAATAATACAATGTCCTAAATCCTAATACAAATAACCATATAACGATGATAATCATATAACCTGCAGCAAAAATAATGTAGGCTACTCTATGAATAGTATTGGGAAAAATAGAATGATTGAAAATGTTATTCCATATTTTCAATCTATGACTTACATTTTTCCAAAAGTTGTAGGCACAATTGGGGGATCATCTAATTGGAAAGGAACAGACCAAGGGATATGGAGAGTTGGTGCAAGCTCTCGCAGTATCATATTTCCAAGTATTTTCGCACAATCGTCGTAGTACTTGTTGGAGTTTTTCACAAAGCTGAAGCCATTCACATCACAGACAAAAGATTTTCCATTTGCCCTGTAACAGACATATGATATAAGTTTTTACAATATTTTATAATTTACAATTTCATATTTATTTAGTGTATGGCTTATAGACAACACATAACTCACAAATACATTGCGAATACACATGGAAAACAAAACATGGACAAATACATGGAAAACGAACACATGATCCATCAAATAAAAATGTACGTGAGAAACTCAAATAGAACGAGAAATGAAATCTTAGTCAATTATATTAAAATACAGACGCTACAACAAAGTCTAATAAAATCATAATTTCAAAAGTTTGAAGTATCCATCCGAACGACAGAGAACGGCCCAAAATGGGCTCTAATATTGTGTGTATCAGGCCGTTCAGAGCAGGCTAACTCAAACAGAGTCACTGACAAAGATATATTCCATTCACAGCGCGAACAGACTATAACAACTCAAACAAATAATTCATAAACTACCTAGATAACTTATTCAACTTATTACCACTCAAATTCACGATATAAGAGCACCATAGAGTGAGACATTGTACAAAATTGTATTAAATTGATTACTTTTAGATCATTAGGCAGTTATTTGTAGAGAGAATGATTTTCTTTACTTCTACAGACTTCTATAACTGAACGTTAATTTCCATCCAGGCAAGTTGAGACACAATACCAAAAATGGAGTTTAAATAACGTTAAAATAGTGTTTTCGCCACACTGGTATGAAATGGACTGTTTTACATGCTTTATACGGAGGCCGAAAACGCTCGTTTTCAGGCGAGGTCGCCAGCAACTCGCCGGGAAAATGCGTTTTTCGGCCCTAGGGCGGTAAAATAACCTTGAATGTCAGCTGACTGAAGGTTGTTGTCGATTTAAGGGTTAGTCGATCAATAGGTAGCATTCCGGTTTGATTGCATTAAATGTCAGCTGTTTTGGGAGTCAATGTCGACTTATTGGTATTTCGAAGTAAAGGTAGTCTCTCATCTGTTATTTTGATTGTCAAGATCCCATGTCAAGAGAACTGAACGTTGAAAGTTTTCAAATTAATCAGTAGTTGAATAATAAAGGAAAACTGCTTCAATAACTAATACTTCAACTTTGATAAGATTAAAAATGTTTGTATTGATTAACTGTTGAATAATGATGAACGTGAAATCCATGTTTGAACAAAATTATTGTTGTCAGACTCTGTGTTACTTCGTCTAGCAGGTAAGCCAGCGCCATCTAGCAGCTGATAATGCAACTAGACAAAGCTTCTCTGTTAGCCAATATCTGTCGAAAATCAACAACTTTGAATTGATATTGTACAATTTAGGATGATCGTACAAAAATTATCTTGGGCTTAAACGTTTCTGAACTAATAAAATCGAATACACTGATAGTTATAAAGTAATATTCAGTCACTAAATCAATAAACTTTTGACGCGAAGTTCCAATAGCAAGCAGATGGCACCTACTCCAAATTCAGCATAGAGGAAGATAGCATAATAAGGCTACTGGTCTAGCTGTTCATGGAAATGATTAACTGATAATTTTGTTTTGTTTTCATTGATGTTGTGTGCCGAAAAATAAAGTTCGACACCACGGGTCGAAAATGTAATATTCCGTCTCTCAATCTTTTCTAGTCCTCGGCCTACGGCCTCGGACTTGAAAACCGATTTCGAGCCGGAAAACGCACATTTTCGGCCCTAGGTACGAAATATACTATTCTAAAATAGACCGAAAAATTTATCAGGCTGCTTCCTCACACCAAAAAGTATTAAAAGTTCCATTGAACATACCTCGAGAAATGCTTTGTTAAGGTACGTTTCCATTACTACAAGTCGCGACTAAAAGTCGGGCACGCAATGCAATCGGAACACGGGGATGTATAGAGCAACGCACATTGGTCAGCTGATTTCTTATTTGCGATGCTCCATACAACTATTTATTTTAAATGTTGATCACAGTACCCTTTTCAATTATTTTTATTCATGCATAATATGTTTCGACTATTGATAGTCATGAATGAAAATGATTAAAAAGTTACTGTGATTAACATTTAAAATAAACAGTAATAAAGTAGCCCTAAGACAAAGGAAACACTCCATGCAACTACTTGATCTATTGCAATTTGTGCAATAGTGACTTGTAATACCTGGAAACCTACCTTTACCGACATAACAATGATATAAAGTGGTATTTTTTCTAGGAGGATGTCTAATGGAACGTTTTTACTATTTGGTGTTGTAAGGAATAAGCAAAAAGACTGTCAGTCTATTTTACAAACACACTTATGACGGTAAATGACGTAAATGACGGTAAATGAAGTGTGGTGTGTCTGGTTGCTCAGTGAAGGCGGTTGCCAGGTGTTTGTGATTTTAAGTCACAAACATTATGGACTGCTTTCGGATGGGTGACCAGAATGTGACCAAGGCGAGTGGAACCTACCCTTATGGGTAGCTACCCACAACGAAAGCCATAATTTTTTTCGTTAACTGAAAAAATTCCCACCTTAAGAGGTCGAAGCCACACACTGTTTGTTTGAAAGCAAGGCACACTTTTCGTGAGATGAGCTTTTCTGCATTGCTGAGTATGACCGGATAGCGGACTTCCTTTCCCTCGCTGTCTCGCTCTACTTTCCCATCTAAAGCTGGCGACTTTCGCGCTTCAGCATGGGCGTAGTCAGGCCCAACAGTATACACCTGAACAAATAAATTGTGGCCATTTATTTAGTTGGCGGCGATCAACAGACAATCGAGTTCACAGTTGAGAGTTTGACACATATAGCTAGTGAATTAAGGCAAAAGTAGATGTCTGTTCCTTGTGCTTTCCAACAGCTGATGTCTGCGAATAGTCTCCGTACAGGACCAGCTTACTAGAGAATAGAATTAAACGTTGTTTATTATATTGCTTTGCACTTGAGAATGATGGGCTCAATGATACCGAAACACGTCGCACTGAAACAAATACTATGAGGGTACCTATAGTGATTTTAAATTTTTATTTCCAATAGAGAATAGAGTTACGAACATTCTCTGGTCTAGAAGTCAGAAATTGGTACATACGAGGAACAGATGAGATCGCCGTAACTTTCAACAAATCAGCTCACAGTTAAATAAATAAATAATTTTTATTGCCCATAATAACAAAACATACTGTATTATTGTGTTAATAGTTGCGTTTAGATACTCTAGTTAGCTGGTCCAATTACTGGTTAGTAACAAGTCAGTAATTGGAACGCACGAGGCACAGATGGACTCGCGTTGATCAATTTTTAGCACCAGCTTATATAGTCTGTTCAAGCAAAGAAGATCCTCTGGCAAGATGGGAAAATGACTGAAGCTCGGTCAATATTGATTCAAAAATTATCAATTTGTTCTTAAAACGTAGGAAACAATTTGATCTACTGTTAAGATCACATTTATAATTCTTGAACAAATATTGACCAAGCTGGAGTCATTTTCCCATCTTGCCAGATGGCCTTTTTTGCTTGGACAGACTATACTCAACTGACAGTTGTGTTTAGGGACACAAGGGTAAAAATAAAATCAACCGATAATCAACAGTTAATAAAATGAAACGATACATAGTTAACGAAATATAACTTTCAAAAAAATAAAGCTGCCAGCCGGAATCGAACCACGGTCAATAGATTCCGAGGCCGACGCTTTACTCAATAGCCCACCGAGATGCGATGGGATTTTGGAAAAATGCTAAACTTCAACTTCAACCAGCTGACACCGAAATAGCAATGATGTGGACTTGAAAATGAAGTACATACATAGTAATTATTTTGTGCCTGTAACTTTTGTAAAATTTGATCATAAAAATTCAAAATCAATAAACTTCCAACTCAATCTATGAAGATATTATGAACGATAATTGATTATGATTTCCAAAGTTCACTATATTTCTTTCGCTTGTTACCTTGACATATTGAGGATTAAAAAGAGCTCTGTCGACTCCTTATAATAACTGATAAGCAGAGTAAATGATGAAGTCAGTTCTGCAACTCTTGTATTAAATGAATGGATAAATACAAGGTGACCACGATAAAGATTTACATTTTAAATTGCATGGTACACGAGAATTTTAATAAAATATGGAGGGATACAAAGTTGATGATAAGATTATTAGACAACGTTAGAATCAAGATGTACAGTGTGGTTGCTATAGATCGCTCGCGAATTAAACAAAACATCTGAAGCTAAAGGCTATGGAATTAAACTTTATGTTAATTTGAATACAAATAATAGTATACTTGAATATTCCAAGACGAGACTATTCTTGAGAGTCAAGTTGAAAAAATAGAATAAAAAGACTGAATTCTACGGATTTCTTCACAAAATTAATCAGTTTTCAGGTCAAAATATAATACAATTTTCGAAGTGATAAAGGAAATACATTAATTTAAACAAAATGAAAAATCTATTTCTGTTTCAACAGTAGAATCGTTTGGAAGGGGCTTTGATGGGAATTTTCCCTCCCAAACAATCCTACTATGATAAGTGAAATTGCTTTTGGATGAAATTAAATGAAATTGAAATTGAATGACTCATCCAGAAAGTAAATGAAATAAAATTCGCTATAACATTAACTCGAGTACCAGAGTGTATTTATTTATTCATTTACTGAAAATATTCATTAAGATTTAGGTGAACAAACATTCGCCCAGAATTATTTCTAAATGATCTCAGAATGACCGCAAAATTATTTAGATGAATAATGAAGGTTGTGTTGATAATTTATATTATTAAAAATCTGAGTCCAAAAACTGCCAAGAAGTAACATAGAATTTTTATTTTTGATTTGTGTTCGTATCACAATCACAATATAAAACTGAGTTAATTTATAGAGTAGTCGATAGCAACCATACAACATTTTCAGCTGACAACAATCATCTTCACAGTAGTAATTATCTTGCAGGATGTAATAAATTGAGAATGTAACTTTCAAAATTATATGCATTCAACTCTAATCAGTATTTATTTATTTGATTACAATTATAAAATAAAAGGAACGAAAATACAGGCATTCGCCCAAAACATCTATTCCAATTTAGCTTAAAATGTCCAAAATCAGGTTATGTTTCTTTAAATGGTTTTATTAAAAGGGTTATTATTCAAAGGGATAATCATAGAGAAACTTTAAATTTGAAGTATGTTAAATTCCCATCAAATTTGAATTAACCAAATCAATGAAGTACTTATTTTTCTCTGAATAATTAAAGTTGAAATTATTTGGCTGTCCAATAGCCAATTGACCAATTATATTTCACCTATATACATGGCCTATTCAGTTTAGTGAATAACCAAACTTTGATGAACGAATATTATTGATGAAAATATCTCCCTCCTGCTTGAGTGAAACAAACCTTGACGTCAGTTCCATCAGTGGGCATGAAATCCTCGTAAATGAATGATCCAGTCTTTCTCACTCTAGACTCAGGAGAGTAAACGCTGCTCCTACTCCCAATCTGTTAATAAAGAGAAAGTTTTCTTAACATAATTGCCATAAAAGTTGTATACTTACCATAAAAATCATACTTTTGTACCAACAATAACCAATGAAATGTTACAAATACAATTGGTTCAACAAAATATTTTTCAACTTAATAAATTGTGCCTACTTATACAATACATCTAATTGGAGTAGTTTTATAATTTGCCGGCCCGGTTGGCGCAGTGGACTGGGGCGTCACAGCCTTCAGTCCGCTAGCACTGCCGCTGGTCAGGGTTCGAGACCCAGTAGGCATAGCTGTTATTCACCTAATCATTCACCTTCGCACTCATTATCCATTACCCATGCACAAGCTAAAATGCTCACGTAGGCATTATCCGAAAAACAATTATATAGTATAAGGGGTGGATTCCTAAAGCATTACCTTAATAAGAGAGATCTAGATACTCTGATGCCCACATGGTCTCTTGGGCCTGTGCGTGGTTAATGGGAAGGATGATGATAAGAGATGAATGGACCTACTGCTTTAAGTGGGTTCCGAACCACCAGGAAGCGATTTTTGAGGCTCATAAATTGAATTCAGAGGAACCCGTCACCAGTACAACAGTGGTGGCCGATGCACGTCGCTTATCTGATCTCACCGATTAGACGCTCTCTACCACTGGGACAAACCGCTTCCCCAAAGAAATAATAAAAATACAGTAAAAAACTGTTAAAATTAACTTACTGGAGGCCTTTCGTGCTGCTCGAGTATGTGCTCGAGCATCACGAAAGGCTTGCACTCCGCTCAGTTAATTAAAACAGTTTTATTACTGTAAGAACATTGGCTCGTATCCACGTAACAGGTGAAGTTCCCGTATCTTTTCCTATACAGCACTTCACCTGTTTCGTGGGCACGAGCCGCCAGTGCATTGGACTTCATGTCGGTATTCATTCCTGGTAAATGTTGCACACAGCAGCTCGTCATGGATCAAGGAACCGCCTTCATTAAAAAAATTACAACTACATTAAAGCCTACTATAAAAATATATTAATATAATTATATTGAAAGTATTCTTAACTTCCGAATGAAATTGGTTGAATGTGGGAAGTTACCTTTCTAAACAGTCTCTGGCTTCCACCTCCAGCGGAAGTTGGATAGTAAATATAAATATTGTGATCTTCAGCCGAAACCGGTTTCTCAACAAATGGTTTGTTGAACACAATTCCATTCACTTCAACGTGATCTTCGGATTCTATCAGTTCATGATCTGAAAGTCAAAACAGCCACAATAATCTCCTGGAAAAGTTGAAGAGTAATCTATCAAATATCCTGTACTTTTAAATTCAATACGATGCAAAATTTGGTTTAAACTCATCCAGTCAGATGTTTGAAGTTCACGTTAGCTATTAATATAGATTTTTAGTTTTCAATTCTACCCAACCTAACCTAACCTAACCTAACCTAAGTTGAGCTGTAATAATCGACTTGATAGTTTAAAAGTTGAGTCTTCGTTCAAAGTAATGCTAGCTAAGAATTGTTAGTGTAGATAGTATTGAACCAAATCTCCTGCACCAAAAGATGCAACAATCTGTTTAAACTAAAGGTAGCATTCCCAAGCAGCAGCTCTGGTCGCGCGGCTCGAAACGCCCGGCTCTAAATGCGATGCTCGAGCTGCCTGACTGTAGCTCCGATGATTGAGCTATCACAACTCTATGCAGATAACTATATTACAATATAGTTATAATATATGGTTGCTGTATGGTCTGTCTGGGCAGGGTGGGGGGTGGCTTCGGCTCGGTCAGTGTTGGTTAGAGGACTGTGGGTCCTGTTTGAGAATTTATGGCTTATGGGCCGGTATTGGCCGGGCGGGAGTTTTTTCCCGTTTTGCCAGGGCGTATTCTTTGCTTGGTCGAACTGTATAGTAGAGTGGATATGAAACTGGCAACCAGCTGGTAGGCCTGGGCCCTTCGTGGGCTGTTGAGCCATTGACAAACAAAGTGAAATTTGCATTTTGAATAAATATCAAGTGAGTTTCACTATTTATTTATTTCTTATACGTTAGTAACTCTAATAACAAAATAAAAATTCATAATATAGTTATGTGCATAGGGTTGTGATGGCTAGATCAACGGATCTAGAGCCTGGCAGCTTGAGCAGCGCATTTAGAGCCGGGCGACTCGAGCTGCACGGCTCGAGTTGGCGCTTGGGAATGCTTTATCCAGTAAGATGCTTGGAGTTTTTGCTTCTTATTGATAAAGGGTTATCAGTTCTTAAATTCTAAAGTTGAGCTAAGTTAATCAAAAAACAAATGAATTTTGTATCTTAGTTTTCGAAGTTTAATTACAATTGAAATGCTATTCAACACTCAAGGGATAATACAACACACGACTCAAATAAGACATTATAGTGCACGTCCTATAATACAAAGACAATATGATATTGTAAATCTATGATACTCTAGCTAGACAATATGGGACAATTTAAATCAAAGATTCCAAATCAGACCTATATGGTACTCTGGAGCCTAGACTAGATTAATTTGAGTGATTCTTAAACTTGAAGCAGTAATCGTTCACAGAACAGTTATTCTAAATTTTTTTTGAAATTGACATCTGCACAAATCTTTAATTAATAAGGAAGACGGAGGATCAAGTATATCATCAGTCCCTCATTAACTATTTTGGGAATTTCCGCATGAAAATCTATCTCAGACCATGAAACGAACAAAACTTATCAAGTTTTCATTCGCGATACGCTATCGATCTTCGTTGAGGATATTTATATACTGTTGAATTGGAATTTCTCTATTTTTTACGCTAATCAATGGCATTTTTCTGATATGATATTAATCTATCAGAGCATGCATAGCCCGATCAGAAGCGTCACGAATAATCGAAGGCTCATAAATTGCTCATCTCAATTCATGAAACGAGTTTATCTTAATTGCTATAACAAATCTTCTCAATTTAGATACTAGTCGTCCACGTTTTTGTGGTATCGGTAGTGATTCATCTCTTCTTCTTAGTAGCAGCTTAGTTAGTGTCTAGTCTATCAGCGAAATGAAAATACTCACGCTTGGGGTCAGGAGAATCTCTGTCAAGAACAGCATATCTGGGAATCTCAATGCCTTCACTTTCAAGAATCGAGTATACCTTCCTCCTATCCTGAAAGCATTAAATACTCGATTAATACTGGAGAGAACTTACAACAAATTGGTTCCAACTAGTTATTCAAGTAATAATGCAATAGATTATAAGATAATGCAAGATTATAATTATAGATTATAATAATGCAAGATGTCAACATTCAAAGGCATTATGCAAATTTTTACCATTGCAGAAACAAACTTGAACAAATGTTTCAGTTATATAAATATAATAGTTAATTGTGGTCAATTTGTATTCACTTCATGTTCAATCTGTACGTCTATTCATCTACCTACCTAATTATGATTTGAATTAGATTTTCTAATTATCTATCTATTATTAATTTATTAATAATATTTGCTATGAAAAGCTTGAAAGTGAACATAGTTGAAAACAATATGGAACAAGATTATCGCAGCATAATGTTACTTAAACTAGTTCCAATAGTTTAAAAAGCTATCTTCAATGTTCAAAGTGTTGTTTACGGCTACCAATAATTGTGAATAAGAATTTAAAATCACAGTACTCTTAGAGTTTTTGTTTTAGCACAAAGTTCAACACAATCATATTCACTGATGCAAGATGAGCTTTAACAATTACAATGAAATGACTCTAGAAATTGAAAGATTTTCAACGCACAAAATACTGTTTTCAAGTTGTAAGTGTAATAATCTATAATGAATAAAATATTGATTATATTTAGTACAAATTACATTTCAGTAAAGACTGAATTCATGAATGTGAGAGATTAATAAATTCAAGGGAAAATACAGTAAAAAATTGTATTGGAAAGATGTCAAATCATTATAATACCCAAGTAAACTCCTTATTATTTAAATCTATATATTTAAATAACACTCCAGGCGGCAATCAATACTGATGGACACATGCGTGAAAAGAAGAAATGTTCCAAAAGTATAGAATAAATATTCAATATGAACTTAAGAACGATGAATATCTAGAACTAAATCAGAAGACGAGAATGAACTGAAAAGTTAATCAATTGAAAACAAATTAAATGAAAATTCAAGCACACACGAAAAGACCTTGCAAAATATGGAAAGTGAAACATAAGAAATTAAGTACAAAAAAAGTAAGTAACTGGAAATAGAAAGATAAAAGTAAAATTAATGTATTTTGAATGCATTATTGTAATATGAGAATGAAACTTCAAGATTTAGGACCCGTACACACCGTAGTGTAAAATATGTACACTAAATCAGAGCTCCTGGATGTTCAAAAAGACCTAAATCAAAATATAGTTCCAAATAATTTAATATAAAATACTGAGTTTGAACCAACTCTTCAAAACATAAATTATTTGTTTCTAAACTGTAAAAACGACGGTAAGGAGAGGATAATGCAATATCTGTATTGATAATAGTTTAGATATGAATTAACAGATCCATATAAGGGGGTCTTATCCCACTAGACGTCAAAACTGCAATCATAAGATAGTAGAAACCAAGTGAAAGTAAGTAAAGATCAATGAGAAATAAAAAAGTTATATAACAGAAATACTGTTCATATACATAAATATAGGGGAGCATTGAACAATATTTATATTGAAAATTATAGTTTAACAGAGAAGGATAAACGTATGAATAAAAAATATATATATAACAGAAATACTGCTTATAAAAATAAATAAAACATTCAATTAGCCAAATTATAATCAACCACCTGGATGTCATACTGCATATGCAAGTTGTTGATGATGAAAGGGTTCCTCAGTGTTGCATACTGGATCGCTTTATCCAGTGGAAATCCCTTGCTGTGGAATGAGATCAAGCAATCACATGTAGGCCATTCCTCGACTGGCTTCTAGAACAAAATAATAAAGATGAAATTCACTTATCAACAACAACAAAACTTTACTAATATCTGAGAAAAGTGGTAATCAGAATCTGAATAATCACTCTAAAAGTAATAATATTTTCTAAATCCCAGTGCGCTAGCATCGGTGGTTTGTTGAGAATAAAATTACCAGAATATCATAATTGGAGAATCGCCCATTCTCAAGTCTCAGTCACTGGGTATTAGTTGACTTTGTAGGTTGAAAAGTATATTATTTTGCAAGAAGGAAATTGATGAGGTTGTAATTTGTAAGTGAAGCTTATGTATGTCATCATCCAAAGTCATTGAAAGTAGTCATCAAAGTATTGAATGCATGAATAAATTATTTTACCATTTTTCAAACAAAAATCAATAATTACTATGATAATACTAATAAAATTGAAAATGCTGGCTTAGTCAACTCACACATTATTAATCTCTGGCTTACCAAATATTTATTTATTTATTATGGTGTAACAACCGAAACCGGTATCTTGATGTTTGTCAATATATTTATTCAAAACTCTATTCGCATGACTATATTGAATGGTTACTTTGTTATTAGGACTACTTATATAACGTATATACTGCTTAAAATTATTAAAGAGAAAATTGTGCATGTAATATATTGTATGTAACTTAATATTTTTCTAGTCTACAACTCCTGTATTTGTATGGCTTGGCCGTGTACAAATAAAATGATTATTTATTTATTTTATTTATTTATATACGTATATAACGGGTGACACAAAAAACCGGAAATTTTGTAGTAACACGTTCAGTACGTCACGGTCTCAAATTGTGCATAATATTGATTTTTAATTTTTGAACCAATATTGACCAAGCCGGAGTCATTTTCCCATCTTACTATAAATGTATTCTTTGCTCTACTAGATTATAATAGTAAAAATGTGTTTATTGAAAGAAAATAATGTTGAAATGTGTTTCTAGAAACTAAAGTGTTTTTCAAAGTTAAAATTGTAATGTAAACTTTTCATTCACCTTGTAAACATTATAGATAGATAGATAGATAAAATGTCTTTATTTTCCACTTTGTACAATACATAAGTGATGTGGGCGAAGTTGCACAAGAGCCCCCTCTTCCACTTAACCCACGATCATCATTATCACCTTTGCTTAAAATACATGCTATCAAGTCGCAATTGTTACAATAAATAATAATACCAGCATATTTCCCCAAAATTAGAAGGTGCGATATAATTCTATTGTAACACATATTTATGTGATTCTCTGCTTCATTTTCAGAGATTTCCCAGTGACTACCAGAGAATTGATGGTAGAGGAGGCCGTCAACCAGGCCTTGAATTCCACAATCGCCGCATTCCAAATCGCGGTAGAGGGGGCCCTAACCATTTTGAGCCATTCAGTAGAGGACAGGTAGCCTGAACTTATTGCTTGAAATTATTATAAAAATCAAACCTTGATACAAATGATACATACAGGGTGACCTTAAACCTTAAACCTTGACCCAACCTTGAATCTTGATACATACAGGGTGACCCAAAAAACGGGAATTTTTTAAGTAATACGTGAATAAAGGAAATGTAATCATTAGTTTTATTGCTAGAAATGTGAAGTAGAATAGTTGCCATTTATAGTTGTAACAAGAAAAATGTCAATTTTTGTAGATAATGTACTTGAGATGACGACCATTCAAACGTATGTATAGATTCCTGGAAGCAAACAGTGACATTTTGCACGGTAAGTTGAACCACTGCAATGCGAATCTCAGCGATTTCTTTGTGCAACCTCGTTTTCAACTCGAATAATTATTTTTGAGCGTGAAGCGTATGCTTTACTTTTTACATGACCCCACAAAAAAAGGTTAAACACAGTGCATCGACATTCCATGCTTACATGGAAATCTCACTGCTCTAATCTCACTGTTTGCTTCCAGGAATGTATACGTTTGACTGGTCGTCATCTCAAAGACATTTTTGTTAGAACTATAAATGGCAACTATTCTACTTCACATTTTCAGCAATAAAACTAATGATTACATTTCCTTTATTCACACACGTGTTACTTCAAAAGTTCCCGTTTTTCTGTGTCACCCTGTAATAAATCTTCAAATAGTGAAATCCACTTAAAAAGGGTGAGTTTCATTATTGATTTATTATACGTGAGTAGCCCTAATAACAAAGTAAACATTTATAATATTGCTATGTGAATAGAGTTGTGATGGTTAGATAGCGCAGCTCAGCTAGAGCCGGCAGCTCGTGCAGCGTAGATATAGCCGCGGCAGCTCGAGCTGTCGCTTGGGAATGCTATCTTTTGAGAGAGAGAGAGAGCCTCGCAGACTTAAGTAATAATAGTCATTAGGTGGCTCTAGCCAATGATTAAATAAATGAATTATTTGAGAAAAAAATAAATTATGAGACCTTGAGGATATCCTCTTCAGCAAATACGATCATCTTGATATACTCGAATTCTTGGAGGCGAGTTAGAATTTCCTTCATCGGTTTGGATTGCGACTTTTTCGCCATCGCACATACCCCCACCAGAACCTGCTTGCCATCTTCTCCATAGCAGTCATCGTCTCCCAGCTCTGTCAGGTTATTCTGTGAATAGTTCAAAATAGTCATTTAAATCTATAAAATCTAGTAATAAAATAAAAGAAGGTACCGTATCGTCTGTCCAAGCAAAAAGACATTCTGGCAAGATGGGAAAATGACTTCAACTCACCCAATATTGGTTCAAAAAAATTTATATAAATTTGGTCTTAAATTGTACTGTAAAATCTAAGACCAAATTTATAATTTTTAAATCAATATTGACCGACCTGGAATATGGGAAAATGACTTCAACTCGCCCAATATTGGTTCAAAAAAGGTTGCATAAATTTGGTCTTGAAATTGTACTGTACAATTTCAGACCAAATTTATAATTTTTAAATCAATATTGACCGAGCTGGAGTAAGGGAAAATGACTCCAACTCGCCCAATATTGGTTCAAAAAAATTGTATAAATTTGGTCTTAAATTGTACTGTACAATTTGAGACCAAATTTATAATTTTTAAATCAATATTGATCGACCTGGAATATGGGAAAATGACTCAAGTCGCCCAATATTGGTTCAAAAAAATTGTATAAATTTGGTCTTAAATTGTACTGTACAATTTGAGACCAAATTTATAATTTTTAAATCAATATTTACCGACCTGGAGTATTTTCCCATCTTGCCAGAATGTCTTCTTTGCTTGGACAAACTATAGAAACTTTAATAAATCGATATGTAAAGTTACGCAAGAATTTGAAAAAGATCAAAGCATAAAATAGGATAAAAAATCATAATGAGCATAATGTATCGATTATTATTCAACTCCTTTGTGTTTGCTATAGCCTACTGTATACTACTCACTACCCGGTAGTGGCTTGGAACCTGTTTCGTAAGAGTTTAGAGTTTCCTCTCTCTATTACAGGAAAAATCGGAGTCACTCTAAACACCTAAAATTTCAACACTTCGTACTTTGGCGTACATTCAGTATTTTTATGCCTAGTATGTGTCCGAATTTTACTGAGAAGCCTCTTAATTTTAATGAGAAGCCTCTTAATTTTAATGAGAAGCCTCTATATTCATAGAACAGATGTCACAATAAATGCTTCATTAGTTTGATAGACACCTAAGTTCCTGCACTGGAAATATTACCAAGTAAACATTACAAAAAAATAAAAATACCTACTCGAAGGTAGATAGGTAGATAGATTAAAAAGCATCCACTGCCCTCCTAATCAGGGGGATCTGGAACTTGTCAAGAAATTCTAACCGGTTTAAAAAAAAAGACTACACAAAAGACAAAGATACACGACATAAGACTATTTTTTATCATTCATGTGTAATGGGACAATAATAACTAATGCATTCTCCCTGCGAATAGAAAGTATTCTCAGTAAAAATAACTTTGAGTTCAGATCTAAACTTGCAGTCATCCATTTCTTTTATGGAGTCAGGTAGTACATTATGAAGTTTAACACCTGAGCCTAAAGGGTACAGTGATTTTGATTTACATCTATTAGCATTAATAATTAGATTTGATATAATTTTGTGCAGTAGATGTTTTCCACACTGAAAGGTTGCATGAAATAAAATGAGGACAATATTTTGGAACGCACTTTGACTTGCTGAACAGTTCACTTAGTCTCAGACGCGTTTCGAACAATGTTTTTCATCCTCGAGTTTAGAAATAGCCGACCACGAAGATGAACATTATTGTCCAAAACCTGTCCGCGACTCTAATTGTCAGTGAACTGTACAGTAAGTAGAAGTATATAACATTAATTACTAGCCTACAGTTGTAATAAACGTGATAATCTTCCAATGGGTAAGAATAATGAAAGGAGCAATATTTTGTGGTTGTTGAATTTGATGAGTCATCCCATGCATTCAGGAGGTACTTTTCAAGACAACCGATAAAACTTAACATCACAATGATGTTTTCAAGAGAATGAATTATGATAACCTCCTAATGGATAAGAATAGAGAAATGTGACGTATTTTATAAATATATAATATAAATATATTACGTGTAGACCACTAGAACTCGGCTGAGAATGTTCGAGTTGATGAGTCATCTTTTGCTTTCAGGAAGTACTTGGACAAAAAATGCGTTGAAGATAAAAAATTATCCTAATATAACGATGATCAAAAGAAAATAGAATATTAGAAACTATTTAGTCATGTACAACTTTTTTCACAGTCTAATAAATTTGATAATAATTATTCATGAAAAGTGAGAGCCAGTGCGAGCTATCACTTCAATAGTCTGAATCTGAAATAAAGTTCAATATAGTTGAATTCTCAAAATTTCAATTTCAACACCTTTAGATGTTCAGCTAACACTCACTAAAAGACACCTGAAGAAATATAATTCTACTTTTGCACCACAACTCGAAAGAAACCACCACAGTATATATTTCCTAGATTTGCTACACCCTTTCAGGTTAAGTCGCGCTCACACTGTGAATAAAGGAAATTGCAAAACCAAAATGCGCGATGTGTCATACCAATTATTGGCATTGTAAGAAGTGAGCTACCGAGTTTGAGTGCATACCATTCCCCCACTAAATTCCTTCAGGGTCAACCAAGAGGGAGGGCGATCTGAAATTTACCGGTATTCCGTGGATGTTTTGTGTATTTTTCACTAAATAATAAAAATTTAACGAATTCGTGTTCCATATTGTTCACAACTTCAGAGTGGACAATCTACGGTACTACGAAAGAAATAGGAAAATTATTCACCTTAATCTGAGTTTATGAAATAAAATCGTCTAAAATCGCTGGAAATAATAATAAGAGAATATAATTTCTAAGTTTTACGGAAGTGTTCTTGATAGCAAGACTTATACAGAATTCGAATCTACTCTAAAGCAGAAATGCGCAACTCGCGGCCCGCGACGGGGTTTTATGCGGCACGCATATGATTATATAAGTAAGAAAAATCAAGAAAGAAATTCAAGAAAAAATATATACATTAAGTAAGAAATACCTGGAATTTCCTTACAATGAAGAAAATATACATTAGGAAAGAAATACCTTGAATTTCCATTCAAGAAATGAAATATACATTGGGACAATATACCTTGGAAAGAAAGAAAAATTTCAAGACAGTGTACATTAAAAATGCAAAATATCCCGCATTATATTATTAATATGTAATACTCATATCATACATTTCAATTCTACTTATTTCAGCATTAACTAACAATGCTGATACAATGCTAACAGCATTAACAATGCTGATAATGTTATCAAGAGAGAATAGAATAGTAACGACATATAATGGCTACGTGTGAAATTATGAAAATATTAGTTACGACTGTCAATTTTATAAGGTCTCGCGGTCTCAAGCACAGAGAGTTCCAGGCCTACTTGACGAAATGAAATGCAGAATATGGAGAGTGGAGAGGTATTAAATTCTACTGACGCTGGCTATCACGTGGGAAAATGTTGGAGAGACATCTTCATCTGGAAGATCACATATAATTTTTTTTAACAAAAAGGCAAGGATGAACCAGAATTGAAGCATCCTCAATGGTTGAGCGACTTTGTTTTTTTGACTCGTTACCTCAATGATCTTAACACCCGCATTCAATAAAATGACAATTTAATTAATATATAGATTCAAGACATCAAAGCTTTTGAAATGTAAGTCAGTTGAATAAATGCGATCTGCTTCACTTTCCTAAGCTATCAACTGCGCATCCAACAAGCATAAGAAAATATAGTAGATAGGTACTGCAATAGCCAAACTTAAAAGACAATTTGAAGAACGTTTTCCTGACTTCAAGGAAAAGAAAAATTATTCATTTCTTCTCAAATCCATTCACTGCAGTTTTCGATGATTCCCCGTCACTTATGCAGATTAACCTTATTGACTTGCAGTGCAACTCAACACAAAAGGAAAAATTTGTCACAAATTCAACTTCATTTGCACTTTCATTTTTACAAAGTTTTCTTAACCTGTAAAAATTTTCTGCATCGTCAGAAATTATATAACTTATAGTAAGTACATAAAATTTAATACAAACATACTAAAATATACACAGTCCCAGAATAAATAAATGAATAAATACATAAGGAAATAAAGGAGATGTTTAGTAACTGTTATAAAGCTACAGGATTTTTAATTTAATTAACCTCATCTAGTACCCTGTGTCAAATAGTTTGTTTCAGAGGAAGGGGAACAGTAAAAAATGACATTCATCTGAAAATTCTCTAACCGAATAATATGTTTTGTCTGTCAAATACTTCAGGGTTTTCTTTTCGAACTGAGGTTTGGATTTAAGGTTTTAGTTTCGTTTGGAAGTTCATTGAAGAATTTAATTGCTCTATGTATACATATATATATATATATATATATATATATATATATATATATATATATATATATATAGCTCCTTTTTCAAATTTTGGAGTACTATGCATCGGGTAAAATAGAAGTAAGTTAGATTGTCTTTGGTCAAACTAAAGAGAAGTTTGATGGAGTTCTCTCCTCTATTATTTTCATGTATGACTATGGCCATTGATAGATACTATCCTACTAGGATACTAGATACTAACTTAAACGGGAAACTAGAAAATAGGAAATGTAGAAATAGAAAAATAACATACCTACGGTACACAGTTTTGTGTTCTTCTCTATCTTACATTTTCATTTCTTTTGTGCAGGATATTCAAATTACTAATTGCTAGCATGAGTGCTGCATAAATATAAAGCGAGGGAACGGTGAGAATCCTGTAATTCCTGAAAGTGTCCCTCGATTGGTTTCTCCATCTTAAAATGAAGTACTTGAACATTAAATTACATCATACGCCTCTGTTGTGAATGAGATTAATCTATTTGAAATTTTTCCAAACAATTCTATAAAATCCCTTGTATTCCCAACATTTATTGGACAAGAAAATATTAATAAATATGCATAAATTCCTTCCACTGAGAAAACTCACGATCCAGATCACTTGAAGCTAGTTGTTTTTTTTTTTTTTTTTGCTGGATGATGAGATTACTTAGTATAGGCAATATTGTGGGATGATGCATTCATGAGAGATTATAAAGGAGTACTAAGATAATGGAGATGATGAGAAAAACTAAATTGCCTATACAAACAAACATTTTTGAGGGTTCAAATCCACTTAAAATTTAACCTAGTATGTTTCTCAGTTCCAAGTCACTCTAAGTGACAGAAAAAATTGATTTTATAGCTTGGATCATGCCAAGCAATCATTGTGGGAGCCAACAGCCAAATAAACTTATAGTTCAAAGTACAAGTAAGTTAAATAAAAGCAAAACAACTTACTCTTGCCTTAAAAAACCTCACTGTGCCTTCATCTCCGAAATAAAAAGCAGGCCTTGCTTTCCTGAGTCCTTGATAGCCATGCTCTAGTTCAGTATAAGACATTTTCGAAACATTGGTGAAGGAATCATCACAACGGCAATCTTCACGTACTTTGAATATAAATAAACGTTTACTAAACTCTATTATCTTTTTTTAATTCAGTGATAAATAGCCTACTTGAACTGAAAAGAAAATGGTGAACTCCAATACGGTAACAATAAATTACAGTCTCGACCTGATTTTAAACTTAAAACTGTATAAACCTAACAAGTACACGAAATAATAAAGCTGATTAATGATTTTCAAAGTCGAATTACGTAGTAAAACTAAAGCCAAAAGCAGAAGGCACTCTTAAAATGTTAGATAATCAAAAAGTAACTTGTAGTGTACAACAGATTTCAATCAGCTGACTGCGGAGTGCAGACTTCACGAACTTCACAGAGGAGCTCAACGAGTGCTCTGTGATGGTTGCGTTGTGGATAGTTTTGTTGTCAGCCATTAAGGGGAAACATGAGAAGTAACTAAAGCCATAGAGTAAGGATTAAATTCATGAAGCTTTAACACCGTATTCTATAATTATTATGATGAAACCAAAGACAATCTACTCCAATATTCATTTGTCTAATGATCTTATCTAATGCGAAGATATAATTTTCGAGGCTAAAACTGTTAATTACTGCCATATAACCAGTGTTGGGGAGTAGCGCGCTACTTGTAGCGCACTACTTTTTCTTAGTATGTAGTGTAACGACGCTACTTTTTAAAATTAGTATAAATATAGTAGCGCGCTACATTTCAAGAGTAGTATGTAGCGTGTAAATCACGCTACTTTTCACGCTACTTTTGGTATACATCAACTCATTGTAATTGATAGTACAATGATCAATAAATTGATGCCACATGCCGACCACGGCCACCAGTGGTCTGCATAATCATAATTCATAATAATCTAGAATATAGTTATTTGCAAAATATTCCATCAATTGTACCTCTAAAATGACACACTTTTCATTAATTTGAGAAACAGAAGCTAAGAGAGAAATAGGTCCGTAATTTTCAAGGATGTTTTTTGTTTGTTCCTGATTTGTGAATTGGTATGATTACGTTATAATTGGTATGATAAAAAAACGTTGAAATAGAATGATTTTGTAGGTCCATATTTCTCTATTACATTGAAAGGTGCATATAATTATAATTATTATACATTCTACAATAGTGTTTCCTTAATCTCAGGGCTACTTTTATCACTGTTTTTTATTTTAAATAATAATTATCAAAGTACCCTTTTTGAATTATTTTTCAATGCAGAAAAAATAATTCAAAAAGGGTACTTTGATAATAATTATTTAAAATAAAAAACAATTCTACAATAGTATGGTCTATATTCACATTGATATTATACAGAGTGTTTCAGAAGTAGTGTCGAGCATTTTAGGGTAGGCCCTATTGTTCCTTGGTAGAAAACATACCTAAATATCATTTAAAAAATGTCTGAAAGTCCTCAATTACTCACACAGCCGCCATTTTTGTTTTCTCATTTTCATCTAATCTTTCAATTTTATAATTCTGTAGCAGCCTTGAGAGGGTACTATAGTGGTCAATTACTATGTAAAATCAACCGAAAAATCCAATAAAACCAGTTAGAAGTTCGTAACTTTGATGGTTATTGAGATAATTAGAAAAATAAGCTGAAAAATTGCATTTTACAACTTTAAAGGGATAGAAATAGGATATTTAATGTTGACTATGATTTTCGGCTATTTTATATTGTAGGAAATTCAATTCTGAATGAAAAATAATCAGTAACATTTTCGTCTAAAACGCACCCAAACCTCACAAATCAGGATAAATCATTAAAGAAGACAAAACAGACAAAAAGAGCAGGTATGAAAAGATTGCTGTTTTGAAAGAATCCTGATTTGTGAAATTTGGGTGAGTTTTAGACGAAAATATTACTTCACATTTTTTCTCCAGAATTGAATTTCCTACAATATAAAATACTAGTCAACAATCAAATATCCTATTTCTATCCCTTTAAAGTTGTAAAATGTAGTTTTTCAGCTTATTTTTCTAATTATCTCAATTACTATCAAAGTTACGATCCGAACTTTTAACTGGTTTTATAAGATTTCTCGGCTTCGTCTCGGCCAGTGTTGGTTCGGAGACTGTGAGTTCTGATTGAGAATTTATGGCTTTTGGGCCGGTATTGGCTGGGATGGAGCCGTTTTCCTGTTGTGCCGGGGTGTATTCTTGGCTTGGACGGGCTGTATAGTAGAGTGAAACTGGCAACCAGCTGGTAGGCCTAGGTCCTTCATGGGCTGTTGAGCCAGGCATACATACATACATACACGAAAAAAACATATTCTATCATGACTTTTTGTAAAGTAGCGGAAAAGTAGCGAAAAAGTAGCTAGCTACTTTTTTTGTAGTTGTAGTTGTAGCTAGCTACTTTTTTAAAAGAGTAGTTGTAGTGTAGCTTAGCTACTTTTTGAATAAAGTAGTTGTAGTTGTAGCTAACTACTTTTAAAAAGTAGTTTACCCAACACTGCATATAACTGAAAACGCGAATTTTGCTGTATGGTGCGATACCAATAATTATCATTTTTGAGAACAAATGCTGGTTTATTCGATTTGTAGGGCTATCTCAGTTTATAGTTTATCAAATTTTAGCTATTTTGAATACTTCTATCAACGTACCTATCAGTCTCTCTACAATTTGTGGGCAATTATGGGTTAAGTAGAAGAGGGGGCTTGCATGCCTCAAATTCGCCCAAAAAACTTCTGTAATATTTTTACAAAGTGCAAATAAAGTCATTTCATCTATCTACAATCTAATAATTATTGATGGCACACCAAACCGGATATAATGACCACTCCCACTTGAAGGTATGTTTTCCTTTACACGACATGTTCCGCTGTCAGCCACAATGAAACAGCTGTAGACAATCACAGCTCTTGGCGTTAAAGCTCAAGGACAAGACAAAATTTACGATTGAAAACAGCTGTTCGACCGTCGGACCGTGTCGTGCAAAGGAAAACGTAACTTTAAGTGGGATGCATTGCCTCTCGCATTGAAATGGGTGGGTCTCACCACTCATCAGTTGGTAGACACCCGGTGAGACCATGTCACACCAGAACAACCCGGACATCTAGCATGCTCATCAAATTCTTTGTCCGTTTGTGTCGAGTCCGCGTCCTGATATGACATCAAACAGTATCAGCCGAAATAAACAGTACTGAAATAAGTTAGTACTTGATCAATAGTACATAGGCTAAACAGTTTCAGTACTGTTGGCTGGTACGATAGGTACTTAGTCTGACGTATCTTTTTGATCTAGTCGACATTATTCAGAATCGACCGCATGTGGTTCAGCCATAATTCCTCATTTGATTCATTCTCTATTATAATTGTGACTAAATTGTCGTAGAGCATAGTGGGAGCATGGTCATACATTTCCAGCAGACGCATCGGAAAAATTCGGATCACAGAGTCAGATAAATAACAAAATACTGGTATTGACAACATCTGAGTCTTATTATTTTTCATTAGGTACCATATGGAGAAATACAACAATACCTATCTGATTAAATACAATATTGATTTCTCAAACAACAATGAACCTATTTCGTTTAGTTTGTTGTCAATTTTTTCATAATAAATGTGTCCAATTTGTACGACGAAAATTTTATCAGGAGACCAAGTGTAACTTTCAGTAATAATTATAGACTAAAATGTACACTAATTTCGCAGAATAATAATAATAGAAAAGAACGTGTGATTAGATTTTCGAAGGCAAATGAAAGTCTTATGATAAGGTTTCAAAAATGAAGATATATTACAACATAATATTTCATATTACAAGTCAGAAAATAATTTCATCTCAATGATAGGGTACCTTTATATTGTATATTTTGAGACATTGAACCAAAAATCAATTTGACGTCACTAGTTGACGATTAATTTTAGCTTTAAAATCGTGGATTAATATTTTGCTTCTTCAAAATAAAAGAACTGTATTGGACTTTGGTTTTATTGGAAGTGGGACAGTTTTTGATAAATTACACTAAATTCCCATCATTAATGGGAGTATTATTGAAGCACTGGGTGTTAGAATATTTATCCAGTCTATGACACTTGACCACAAGATATCTCCATACAAATGATTCAAAAGCACAGCCGATTATTATAATTAGTTCAATTTTAATCCTACTCTGTTACTTACATAACTAATTTCATACAGACTAATGGTGCTTTAAACCAAAATAACACTTCAAAACAATAACACAAGAAAAAATACAACATTTGCCCAACTGCAACGATTCGTGAGATATAGAAATATTTAGTTATTGGAAGAATTAGTCTGAGCAAGATATTCAAACAAAATTTGATTAGTCAGAATAATGGTGAATAAATTGACTGAAAATAGAAATAATTAGTGACTGATGGTCTAGTGCGTAGGAGCACTGTATCAAACCCGTGAAACAATAGTAACAAGGTTGATGATAAAATGTATGAACTAATTTTTATTTTCAGTACTATAGAAATGAGCAACTACACGAAATGATTAGAGGAGTCTCCATTTTGAAAATCTCCATTTTAGAATAGATTATTATTGCAGCTTGTCTACATCGATATTCTACAATATTTGAGTAATGTACTATTATTACAGACGGTTGAAGTTCAGCATTAGATAACTCTAGCAGGTAAAAACTATTAGTTGATATCAATAAAAACAAAAGTAAACCAAACCGACGAGGAACGTTTCCCTCAAAATTAATAACCCGCAATATTTTCGAATCCACTAGAAAACTAATATCAACTTTCCAAAACATGAATCTTCATTCTGATACTAATACTGAGAGTTGATGTAATTTGAATAGTTCTAGCTAGAATAAGAATATAAAATCTAACGCGTTCAGCTAGTTTACTATCCAAGTCTCTGACAATTAGTAAGTTTTATTATTAAAAAAAGAATGCAGTGACAGTGAGATAATTTAGGAGCCGTTAATACTTTCACTAAATGTTAACCTTATACAGAATACTCGTAGTTATGAATTGATAGATATTTTATTATGTGTAAGTCAATAGTTTAAAATTAAATCTTCAAGTTAATAGACTAAAATCAGCATTAATACTATAAGCACTATCCTTGTAAGAGGCGAAAGAACTATTTTTAGTAGTATCGGAACCGATCTTTCCGTACAATGAACTCAATGAAATCGCGAGATTCAAAAATGAAAGGCATCACTATTCAACATTAACAGAAACTAGGCTGGGAACTCTATAATCTACAGCCAGTAATTACACAATTTTATCAACTCCCTGACAGGACCACAATTGGCATAGAACATGCAATTATAATAGAATAAGAATCCAAGTATCCTTTTAATGTATTTATTATGGTGAACATTTTTTATTTATTACTTGCATTGTGACTCTAACCAAGGGCGTATCCAGGATTTTTTCTAGGGGGGCAAGCAAGTTTTTTTCTGCAGAATATAAGAAAGTTGCCCCTTTTCCCCTCTCTCTAGTGACGGGGACGGGGGGTTTGTCAGCTATAGTATTGTTCAGTTACAATATATATTTTAAATATTTACTCAGTGCTTAATTTGTAAAATTAAAAGTTCTGGTACAGAGGCGGAAAATTGGTGAGGGGGGGTCCGGGGGTTCTCCCCCGGAAAAAACGAAAATTAGACTTCTCAAAACTCATTTTTAAGCTTTTAGTTTAGTATTATTACCATCATTCTTCCATATTTTTAAATAAAAAATTTTAATGATCTACTGCAGGAGTAGCGAGTACTCAGAGGAGCCTGTACGGCGTACCGGTGCGTACCAGCACAAATTAAGCCCCGCATTTCATCATGAAAATAGAAAATAAGAAAAATTTCTTAATTATTATATAGTGTGCGGCAGCGAATCGGGCCATTTTGAAATGAGAGTCAAAAATTGATGAAGCTGTTTACGAAAAAGTTTTTGATGCCATAATAACCTACATAAAAAAGCATTTATATTTCACTGTCATAGCCCGTTGCTCGTAGACTTTTAGTGTACGAGACTTCGTCTCGTCTCCATCATGCATTTTCGAATCATTTTTTTCGAAAATGAACATGGGGAAACTGTAACTGAGCGGTATTTCGAAATGTTACGCACATTTTTCTTTCCTCAACTACCAGTACGAAATAAACAATGAAAAATTATTTCAATAAGACGGAGCAACAAGCCGTACAGCCCAAATGAGTATTCATCTTCTGAATGACGGTTATTCTCTTGAAACGGAACGATTCCATGGCCCGCACGTTTGCCCGATCTGCCGGCATGTGACTTTTTTCTGTGGGGATACCTCAAAAGTAAAGTCTGCGACCAACGGCCGATGACAGTGGATGAACTGAAACAAAACATTCGTCGAGAGATTGCACGAATACCCCAGCAAATGTTACGGGAAGTTATGAACAGTTTTCATCAGCGGCTTGAGAAATGCCTGATGAGAGAAGGACGTCACCTTACGACATGATTTACAAAAATTGAGTTCGTTCAGTGGAATATAAATGCTTTTTTATGTAGATTATTATGGCATTAATAATTTTTCTGTAAAAAGCACCATCAATTTTTGACGCTCATTTCAGAATCGCCCGATTCGCTGCCACACTCTGTGCAATCAGAAAATTTTGTTAAAATTATTTGCTGGGTAAATAATTTCAAGTCCATCTATTTTTTATATTGATGGGTGGAGGTGAATAGCTTACAATCTAGTTCAACACAAATAATAATTCATGAACATTCTATTACTGGACTATATCACATAGCTTATAGAATGGCTATTTAGCTGTGAATGGGATTATTGAAAAATGTAGAGTGCAGAAGACTCCAGATTCAAAAGAAAGTTTTGAAAACATTTCCAGCAATTACAAAATCCACAGTAAATTAATAGATCAATCAAGGTAAAATGAAATAGATATGGTTAAACTACAATTACTCTTGTATTGATGGATTTGTTAAGAACTCATTTAATACTCTCTTTTCAATCTGGTCCTTGTTTTCCTTCAAAAATTTACGATTGATACTGATTAAGCACAACCCCGTCAATCTTTCCTCTACCATTCAGCCATGTCTTTACCCAATAAAGGGTACTAAATGATTTCCAGTTGCTGTGATGGGATTGATGGTTGATGGGAAAGCACTTGGAATGCATTTGTCTTAGAATGCCTCCAAACACTATACCACACCTAGTAATTGGAAATAGTATTAACCTTTACCAAAAGTGTAGCTACTTCAATTTCCTTCAACTCGTATATTTTCAATTTTTTTCAAATACATTATACCACAGTCATGGATTCTAGCTCATAAAACTTCATGTGAAAGACTCAGAATGTTTTTCTCTGGAGTTACTCTTTATTTAAAGGATTGAGAAAATAAAATGATAAAGCAAGAGTATTCTAATTTTTTGAAAATATGACTTCCAATGACTGATTAAGAGAGTCATACGAGAAGGAATTATAATTTAACTTCTCCAGTATTCATGAATGCAATTGGTGAATTGGATATTCAGATGGAAGATAACTTCTGTAAGTCTCTGATTTCAAAAACTTTATAATTTAGTTGAAAATAGCAGAAAATATTATCTGTAACGGTCCCCCTGTCCCTGCCTACATACGCTCATGGGACATTAGGAGTTTGTCGCCGAACAGAGTAATTAGAGAAAAAGTGTATAAAAGTTGATTTTCTCAAAGAATTGGTGACAGCCTATTCGAATCTTTCCGTTAAACTGGCTAACCCTATTAACTATAAAGGATGGAGAAGTGTCAGAGAGAAAGCAAGAGTATTCTCATTTGAAAATCTGACTTCCAATGAATGTTTGGAGAGTCAAGATGAGGAATTATCAATGATCTGATACAGAATTCGATTGGAGACTAAAATGGAAGTTTTGAGCCCAGTGTCAATGACTTCGCAATCTTCGAAATTAAGTTTTAAATTTATTAAATTTAATGATAATAATATATCATTTTATAATATGATATTTATTCAATTTTATTTTATTTACTTTAGCTGTGGATTTATTTTTTAAATAACAAAAAAATCTGTCAACTTCTAGGGGGGGAGGTCAGCTGCCCCCCCCCCTACCCCTGCCTGGATACGCACATGACTCCAACGAGAGGAAATGGATTTTTACTTCATTATAATTGCATCAGTTGTAGCCCTAAATAAAAATTTAATGGATTTACTTATTGTCAAGGGGTTACTGTATTTTTCGTGGAAGAATTGACCAAGGATAGTACTTGAGGTTTTAGGTTCTACAATATCGTCGTGGATTTTGGAGTTTCGTCAATAAAAAAAATTATCATAGACTATTGTACTTCGGTATTATGACCGGATTGAATGTGCAAGTGAAAAGATTATGTTAGTTACATTACAGTATCCACTAATTAGATTTTTTAACTTAATGGTTACTCAAATAATAATAAATGCAAATGAAAATATCACATACTATTGAAAGTGTGATATGAGAAGAAAGCTAACAAGAATGATATTATAATTATCAACAAAACACACATCGCAACAATAAAAAAACATTAAACAAATGGGAGGGAAGAATAAGAATTCAATTATATAATAATTTTCAATCACAAAGTAAGTCCCAAAGGGTGCATGAAGATTAATAAATCTTCAACCTATTTCTATCAATATATTATTTTAACTTATAATCTCTGAGTATTTACAAAGTGTTAGATAACTAGTGGTGTGTTGTACACTCTGTGAGAGTGGTTGCTTAGAGAAAATGTTACCAACACTCGAGACTGATGGGTGAACAGTATTCAACCAAATACATATTTGCGACCCCTCAAGTCTCCCCACCAATGATATTCATGGGCGGAGATTACCGCTTACTCGTCATACAAATGTATTTTTTGTAAATTTACAAGTAACACTTCACAATATCATGCTACTTCAATTTCATTTCAATCCTATTGCACTCTTTATTCATGAGAGTAAATTAACGTGAATGTGGGTGATGATCTATATATTCCACTTGAATGAAATTATAATATTTTATGTGAATGAAATGTGAAAATAAATGAAATCGATTGAATAGCTCAGTCACAAAGCTTATCTAAAAATGGGAGGTATTGTAGAGTGGAGGTTAGCTCCACGTTATGTCGTATCCTTTCCAGTTGGCGTTGGGGGCGAGGTACACTCTCCTATTGTTGTAGAAGAAGCTAACCACACCTCTGTAGCCTGTGCGTGGTACGCCGCTCTGAAATTAACAACAAAATTTTGATTCAGAATACATGTTTCGATTCACAAATGAATTTCTAGATTCATAAATAAATGTCTTGATTCGCTAATAAATGGCTGCACTACCACAGTAAGGATGTGCGCTGCTCTTTAGCTCTTGATCTCCTCCTCCTCCTCCTACTCCTCCTCCTACTCCTCCTTCTCATTCTTCACTCCTTTTCAGTAAGGTAATTTTCAAAATTTTGACTGATTCTCGTAAAAGATCATCATTCATGAGTACGTTAAATCTTATGTATAAACATGACTAATTTATCGGCGAGTTTCAGCTGTACTATTCCATTCTGCTTGCAGGAATCACATAACAATCCACAATTAACACACGGGAGACTTGACTGAGGTGACCATGTTTTTGCCTCTACAATCAGTAACAATAGATAATCTGGTTCTGCCAACCACAGAGCGTTTATTAGTTTGAACAAGCCTTTAAGAACTATGGTTATCACCTACTTACTATCTGTTTGACGTTAATTATGAATAATGGGATGGGAGGTTAATAAAAAAAATACCCTCGGTTAATGAACGTTCAAGCCAAAAGATAATTTAACCCAGTGATAATTCAACTGAACCACAAACTAAAGCTTTTCGACTATGTACTTACTAATGAATAAAACTGCCAAACTATTTACTAATGACAAGGTGAAACTCCAGTGAAAAGGAAATAAATTAGAAACACAATTAAAATGCAGAGAACTATACTCACCCTAAAGTCATCCATCAGTCCAAGCATCTTAGCAGTTCTTTTGTATTTATCTTTAGTGAAATACGGTATTCTGACTGGACCACTTGTGACTATTGAATTGGACTTGAGCTCTTGATAAGACACAACTGGGCATTCGTAGACCGCTTTCACGAATGAAACATCGTAGTTATCCTGAAAACAAACAACAGGATATGATTAATCGTAAATTACAATCACAGTTGAAAAAAATATCGTTCAATTTTTGTTGGTGGTATCTATGATTGCAGTCACCTTTCATCTGGCGTAAAAGCACTAATTGTATATTAATTTATTTACATTTGAATTAATCTGCACTAACTGTGATTAATTGCAAAATGCACATAATCAACTATAACTCTTTTCACCAAAATGACGAGTTTGATGATGCCCACATGAGCTCTGGGCTTGTGCGTGGGTAATGAGATAGGTGATGATGAGAAATTATGACTTTTAGGGCAGTCACGACCGACGGCTTAACATCTCCTCCTGAAGAAGGGAATGTTGCAGAGGTTTTTTGTTAAAATCTGTGCGGCCAACTGAGATCAAACCAAGGAACCTTTGCTCATCAGTCAGGACCTTGACCTCCCTCGGCTACTGCCACTCCGGCAGAAAAATCGACTCTTAAATCATTATTGAATTTTTCTGATTAAATAAACGTATTTCCATGAATTCAAAATCCAAGTACCCTTTTCTAAAATTCTATCAGTACATTACGTATTTAACTCATAAGAGCCATTTTCAAATACAACTACCATTAGAAAACTCTAATGTAAGAACTATGATTCTAATAATAGTTTTTTTTTATTATTACTGCATTAAATGTTTCCACGAGCAAGAGCAATTTTCAAATATAACTGCCATTACAAAGGAAGTTGCATTTAAAAATAGCTCTTATGAGTTGAAACATGCAATGCAGCAATAAAAATGTAGAAGATGTTATCTGAAATTCAATTCATTGAAATAGCACCAGCGGTTGCCCTATATTACACATTTATTCAAAGCCATACGCTAAAGAATAATACATTGAATGTATTCAAATAAACTCACCTTCAATAAGTAGGTCAGATTCAGTTTTGTGAAAGGCACATACTTCTCATTCAAATGAATGTATTTCAAGTGTTTCTCAAAGAACAGGCCGCTGGAAAACACAAAACAAGAAAGTTAAAAATTGAAAATATAAAATAATGTATTTTTAGGAATATGGATTACCATAAACAATCACTATATTTCGTTAAAATCTAATTGCATTTTAATTGTAAAATCATGCGTCATGAGACTCTAATTTCTTTTGTACTAAACAAACATTTTAAGGTAAGAGGTGAAATACAAGGTTGTCATAAATTATTGAGCGCATTTCAAAGGTGAAAGTTAAGGTGTACATCAGATTTACTCTATAAATTATGCAAATCCAATTACTTTTAATTCCCTCCAAATTCTGATCGAAATTTAATAAGATTTGTAAGGTCTTTCTCTTCAATGCCTGAGAAGCCTCAAGAAAAAAATTGAATTCCAATTCTGAGCTAGTTTGTGGTCTCATACTTTCACCGTTAATGTCGGTGGGAAGACAGACAGCAAGATAAGGCTGATTGTGGAACATTTGAGTCATTCAATCAACTATCTTCTCTCTTTGAATAAGAATTGCAACTCAATTAAACGTTAGTTTAATATGTTGGGTTATAATGTCGGAAGATTTCAAAATTTTCTTTTTATAATTTTGTGTCTGCCTCATTAGGGTACTTGCGTGAATTTCCATGACTAATAATTAAATTGACGAAATTTGATAAATAGGTAGCTTGTAAAAATTTATATTACAGAAGAGACTAGGATTAAATCAATAATGAACAAGATCATGATAAATTATGGATGACTGCAGTGATTTTCGAATAGATAAATCATGACAGAAAGATACTAACTTGCTAACTCCAATTTTTCCAAAAGTTCTGGTACGAGATACTTCAGGACGTATACACCCTCTACCCTTGCGTTGCTCAGGTTGTCGAATCCAATCATCCCAGTAACTATAAAATCAATTTCGAATGTTTCAATAAAACCTTTAATATACTAAATCAAAACAAGACGATTTTACATAGAGGAGATTAGTCACCGACCAAGAAATCATGCTCTTTAATACATTGAAATACATTCATTCTGTTACTACTGTATGAATTTATCACATTGATAGTAAAATCCGATTAATTATTGTGGTATACAGGAATTTTTCTAAAACAGAAAGGAAAACTTCGCGAGGCGTTTCCTTACATAAAAAATGTTCCAGTAAACAAGGGCCCTAAAATACTTTCAACCGAGATAATAATTTGGAAATATTTCAGATTTTTCTTCAAAATTTCAATTTTATAATTTTGTGGCGGCATCATGCCGGTACTTGAGAGATCAATTCAACACAAGCTAGTAAGCTTGTGAACTCCACAATTGGGCTGTTGAAACCTCACTGTTAAGCTAGTAAGGCACATGGGAGAAAATTTTATCTTTCATTTTAAAGTTGAAAAGACTTAATTCAGTCTGTTTCAAGCCAGTAGACTCTGAAATACTTATTGCTCACACACTTGAGGAGATAAACTATTGGGTTAAAATTAACTATTGCTTATAGAAAATTAACTATTGTTTCGTATGAGCCTTCGTGAAATCATGAAGTTAAAATCATAAAAGTTAAATGAATTAAACTGAATTAAACGACGTAAATTTTATGATTAATTGAATTTATTTATTTAGCCTTTACCGTCCAAAATAAGTCAGCAAAACTTATTGACAATTATTTGTAGAATATGAATTGATGTTGTAGAACTCCATTATGAAATAGAACACTGTTTGAAATTGTCTATTCCACTTTTATTAATAATTTCCAACTCCGGTTTCGAGACCTCACTGGTCTCATTCTCAACAGTACTAACCTAAAAACAACGAGATGGCGTAGTTTATTCTTATTGAAAGGGTAGTAGAACATGGTTCTGATGTAATGTAAAGTTATTAATCTATAGTAATGTTAAATAACTAACCTTAATGGCCACTTCACCATCAGTTCCTGCCAAATTGGCTTTGTCAGCATCCATCCAAGCCCCGGGAAAAAATCCGTCCTGTGCAGAAGACTCGCAGCGTCACGTTCTATAAGGCCTAACTTCCCGTTATCATTCCACGCAGAGACGCACCACAGGGTAGGATCCATTTCAAGTAGAGGTAATGTCCCTTTGAAGTACTCGAATATGTCTGACGAAATATCTAGGTCATCTGGAAAATAATGAGTTATTGAAAAACATTGTTATTTGCGTCTAGTCGAGCAAAAAATACACTCTGGAAAGATGAGAAAGTGATTCCAAAGCTCGGGCAATATTTGCACAAAAATTATAAATTTGGTCCCAAATTGGACAAAAATATTGAACCAATAATTGAATTTCACCACACTATTGAACGAGCTGGAGTCATTTTTTATTTTTTGAGTAGTTGTGAAGGTGATATTGTGGCAGTTATCCATATTAAATGAAGAGACAAGATGTTGTCAAACAACTGATTTATTTAAAAAATCGAGATACCGGTTACAGTTGTTACACCATTATCAATCTCTGGTACACTGTAACAACAGATTACCAACAACTCAGCTTACTAGAGATTGATAATGGTGTAACAACCGAAACCGGTATCTCGAATTTTTTCTAATAAATCAGTGGTTTGACAACATCTTCTTGTCTTTTCATTCAATCGTTATTTTATATTGCCAGATTGTCTTCTTTCCTCGTCCAGACTGTGGTTAAGTGGTAGAGTGGACATTACTGTCCCAACTTCGCCACGTCATTAAAATAAAGAAGTCATTCTATTCTTTTCTATTCTAGACTGTACGTATACATATCGGTATTTCATTATGATTCATTGTAATAGTTGACTACATATTTGTGTTTTCATTGTGAATACTTTTTTTGTAAAAAAAACAAATAAATAAACAATGATATTCAATATATTTTGAATACATATTTGATATCATTATATTTTACCACACACCGAGTCAGAAGTCATCAGTTTTTTTTTATCTTTGGATGCACCGAACAGAAAGTCGTTCATGTTAATTCAGGCCAAGTATATACGATGGGCAATCAAAATCCCGGTTGGTACATCGTAGAGTGGGAAGGCTTCAGCATTGGAATAGAGGTGACCAATTCATAACAGACCAAACCCAAGAAAAACAACATTTTGTATAAATTTATACATGCGCAGTGCATTGTGGTTGTTGGGCTGAGTGTGACCGCAGCCTTACTTTCCGGCTTGAAAAAAATTATTTTACACCTACTACGAATAGATGCATAGCTTACTTACTGATGTATATAAATTGAATAATAGATTTACCTTCTATTATCACAACTGTATTGAAGTTGAATACATTGAAGGTTTGATTAAGCGCCCAGCCGTAGTGCCTAGCTATCTTGAAATAGCCTTTGAATTTCTTTTCTTTGAGAGGTATTTGTATTTCACTTTGGTCTGGTTGCTGAAAATATTGAAAGATCATACATTATTCTAGTCATTTTGTGTATTAGAAACGTTGCTGAATTAGTATCATTCAAAAATTAATCAAAATTGATTTTGTTTGCCATCAAATAACAATACAAATACACCCCATTGAGGTATATATTTTTTAAATAATTAAAACAACAGAATAAAAATAATAAAATAAAACGTATAAAGTCAGTTCTTCTGTTTATTCTGGTACATGATTATGGTTTCCCGTAAGTACATGTGACCTGTGTGGCCACGAAACCATGGTTCTGTACCAAAAATAAACGGTGTAAGTTTGACAAGAAAATTGACAATGAAAGTTTGTTTTATTTTATAATGGAACTATTTTACAACATTGACAACAACTCAGTCGACTTTTTCAATAGAAATAGATGAGATGAATTGCTAAGAAACATGACAGCTAGAACAATGAATGATGAGAATAAATTAATGTCATAAGGGATATACAAAAACAAGACGTCACATATTTTCTGAATGATGCTATTGTAACAATCATTATTATACCATTCTCTTGAAAATAAACGTCAAATCAGTCAGCTAGAATAGGAATTGGCACATAGCTCACAAACTATTTAAGAAATCATTTTTTAAATTGAAATAAAGACAGTATTCAGAGCGAGATAGTCAATATTGCAGAAATGCAGTACCTATTCTGATACGATCTAAATTTAAGAATCTGAAGAAGATTGCAAATTTTCTTCTCACTGTATCACTGCTATTATTTTTTGCGCAAGCTAAGAAGACACGCCGTTACAATGCCGGCCAGGTTGGCCGAGAGGTCTTCTGGCGATTAACAACCTACAGTCTGCTAGCATGTACTGGTCCCGAGTTCGAATCTCGCTAGGCATGACCATTTTACACCTCATCGTGTATTTTATTTACTTTTTATACATTTACTTCCTTTATATATATATTTTTCAATCACCCTTGCTCTTAATCCATTATCCAAGCTCAAACAAAAAACTTAGGGTATCTGGGGAATCATACGCAATAAAAATGGAGAGTAAATAGCTGTAACGGCATGTTTTCTCATAAACCGTCACCTGAGTAAATTACAGCTTCGCGTTTTCATAATGACACTTAAATAAATGAATGGGATTGAAATCAAATATTGGCATTATATTTCATTTCATATCAACTCGGATATGAATTTCATTGTTAGGCTGAATTGAGAACGAGGTTGCAAGTTGATAATGTTGATTGGATGCATCCAATTCAGTTACAAATTGAAATTAACTTTACTAAGTCCAATTTAAACAAAAGAATTGACAAATTGAATTTGGCAATTAATGATATATGAATATGATAATTGGAATTCATGATAGAGAATGAGATTAAATCCATATTTTTCATTCAGACTAACTAGCCTGTAAAATTATAGTAAATTAAAAATTATAGAATGTGACCAATAGGTCTCAAAACCGGTCCAGTGTTATGGATAATTGGGCTAATAAAGGTGGAATAGACAAGTTCAAACTGTTTTTTTATTCATTGTAAAAGATTATTTGAACGAATTATATAAATCATTATCAGAGATAATTTTATTTTAAACTACAAATTTAAATTGATAATATATTTATATGACTATTGGAGATTGGAATAAAGGATCAGATATAGATAGAACCCACACAGATACCAACCTGTATATGATACACTTGGTCTCCATACCCACGAATCGCATTTGCTGTTGCTTCATGTTGGCAATCTTGTGTCACTATTATTGGAAAACCTTGAGCTGAAGGCCGGAATTCAAGTAACTGATCTAAACATCTGGTGACTGTTACTCGGTTACAGGAAAACACCAATATCGCAATTGCATCATCACTGTGAGCCCTTATTGCCTCGATCTGAAAGTACAATAAATTATGACACATTTCTATTATTTTAGGATTCAGATCCATTGAATGAAAAATTAGCGTATTCTATTACAGGAAACTATCTATGGGTATTTCAGTGTGTATATGTAAATGTATGATTTTATAATGTTATTTGAAACAATAGTACTTTCATTCATGTATACTTACCATGAATTAAGTTATTAACTTCATTATTATTAATAATTTCAATCGTTGTTCATCTTTGTCAATATTTACTTTAATAACAATTGTCACAAGTCTTATCGTCTTACCTAATACACACTGAAGACGGTGTATACTGAGTATTTGTAAATGTATGATAAATTTGCACATGTGAAGTAAAATGTATAAAAATTCCATAAAGTTAGCTTGACAGGCATTTCATTCCAAAAGGTTAATTTAGAGAACTTCACGAGCAAATTTTCAAGGAACTTCATAGTTAATAATGATATAACCAGTGGGAGATGGATCCGATATTTCAGAGATTTGCCCTTAACTTTTTTTGATCAAATTATTTTTAAAGCGATAGGATGAACTTAGTTGACAGTTTTCAAGTATTGGATTCATTCCTCAACAGGAAACAAATAAATTGTTAAATTGATGACGCGTGATTAAGAAAGAAGTGATTCTTTTACAGCTTACATGAACAAGTTTACAAAAATATCAGTTTCATAATGTTGTGGAGAAATTAATCCAGACGATAATAATTACCTTCTCTTTTTCAGCAATATTCTCTTCTTTCTTCGTTTCAGCTAACTGTTTCTGGTTCAACTCATCTTCTGCGGCTTGTTTCTTTTCTTTCACTGGAATGAAAATTTTTTTAATGAGAAATGATATTTCAGAATATAGGAGATGTAAAAAGGAATGTAAATAAAATGTTGATCACAAGTGGTTTCAAGAGACAACCAGGAAGATTTTACAAGGGGAAAAACAGCTTTAATAACAGGAAGCTAGATAACTTACAGTAGGCTACATTCATTATATACGGTAGGCCTACAGTATATTTCAATTTGAAGAATTTTTGCTCCAATTTTTCTTCCAATTGACAGAGAGAGATTGAAACACCCATGCAATACTTTACTATGAAAAGCAAAATGGTTTGAAATAAAAATAAGTAATTTTGAATTGGTTACCTCGACTAGACAGTAAATGTGTATTTCTAAATTCACCAGTAAACTGGGCTAATCAATGTGTTCAATAAGAGCTAGAAACTAATAAAGAAACGAAAAATAAGTATTAGTGAGCGCTAATAGCAATAAGTATTCATATTTATACTTACATTTCAGATCTATAACCTTCTTAATTCGAGTTCTAACGTCTCCTCTCTCAGCAAATTCGAATTTGATTTGAGATTCAAGGTTATCCAACCTGTTCTTATCGGGCGAGTTCAACTGAGAAGAAACAAGAATAATCAATCTTAAGATTTATCTTATTGAGATTAAGAATAATTAATCTTATTGATGACAGTGAGAAAAAATGAAAATATAACTGAGTTAGCATATCAGAAGCGTTTAAGCACATCAACTACATTCTTAAACTGATATTTTCGTTTTAAAAATTCACAGAATGAATAGTATGATGTTCAAGATGTGGTTTATGTAATTGAAACATTAGCCGTTTAACCAGTAATAACAACCGTTTAACTAGTTTAGCAGTTTAACTAGTTTAACAACTAGTAATAGTTCTTTTAAATAAAAAAATTGTTGATTTGTCTTGAGCCGCTACTATATGATTAATAAAATTTCTACCACTTAAACAATTTTGGTAGGATTCGACAAGCTATCTAGGCCAGTATATCGTTTTCAATTAGATTAAATTCATCAACAAATATTAAATAGTTTCTACAAGAAAGTTTTAGTAAAATATACACAGGAAAATTGTAGATGAGCCGTGAAAATTGAATTCATACACCAGCAAAGACTTTTTTAACTTAGCACTGAATATTTTAGCACTTCAATAACAATCAATTCAACATCTCTGGGTTTCTGACTCATTTTTCAAGGTTGAAAGATGCACTCGAAATAAATACATTCAATGTTATTTTTGTGCAGAATATAGACTCTAGAATTAATGAAATTACTGTTGTTTATTATCTGAACTGAACACTTGAAAAATTTTACATTTCAAGGTTTGAATTTTCAGACATTATAACAGGTGATATAACGCGGAAACGCAACTTCAAAAATATATTGCGGCGGGAAATGGAGTTTCCTGGCAGCGTAAATATTCTTGTTAGAAACTGATGAAAGTTTTTGAAATGTTTTATACCTAATAAAGCCATCTTCTCCTTATTTGTTTCAATTCATGTTTATGAGCTTCAAGAATTTGATAGAGAAATCCTGGATCTAAAAATCCTGGATTAACAGATTCATATTATTGAACCCCATATTATTATATCATATATGAAGAAATATTAAAAACAACATCTTTAACAATAACTATAACAGGATTAACATTCTGAAGTACAATATTGAGGATTAAATACATCACATACATTGTAATTACTAAAAAGAATGAATTTGAATAAAATAAGTAGCCTCCCACTCCCACTCTGTACATCAAAAGGTCGAGGTCCCTTCAGGAATAGAATTTTTAGGAGAGAAAATATAATTTCAGAAACTAATGTAAGTGTTATTCACTCACAATATAATTTTTTTTTAATTAGCGAAAACATTGCTAATTTTTTCGACAATAGATGCTGAAAATGTCCCCGTTCTGCTGCAAAACTCGCTTCAACACTTTTCTTAAAAATTCCTTTCTTAATAATTTATATTTAATAATATAATAATTTAAATTTAAATGGAGTATTTGATTTTCGATGTTGGGCTCTAGTCATTTAATCCTGCAAGAATTGTTCTCAAAAAAGGTATTTGTCACATTTCCTGACAAAAAATTCGAGAGGGAAGGGTTTAATGACAATAATCTGGAAATCGAAGAAAAATTTTCTATCACGTTTTTGTAGCTCATGAACTTGAATTCAAGCTAATAAGGAGAAGAAGTTGGCTTTATCATACATAAAACATTTTTTAAATGTTATCAACAAGAATATTTCGCCGTCAGGAAACTTTATTTTTCGCTGCAATATATTTCTAAAGTTTGCATTTCAATTAAAGAATAAGCATACGGTAATTTCATACAGTATTACTTAGGCCAAATAATTTCTTATAGGTTAATTTTTAAAAATCTTCATAGATCTGAAAATTTATTGTTCTGAACGTTCTATAACCTATTTCAAATCAACTAGCTCCATCCAGCAAGTGCTGGTCAATCAAGAATAATAATAATAATATATCAACAAACGACAATACTATTCCATTTAAAGTAATTCTATGGAATTTAGTAGTAGAGCTCACGTACGTACAAAGAAGTAGAACTCAAGTTTCAAGTAGTAACAAAGTAGTAGAACTCAAAAATGGAGAGTCAAATTAAATATGACATAGATATAAGCGCAAAAAATAATAAAGCACTTACAAAATTAACAGGGGAAGTGTGCGATCCATCCAGGCTGAAATATATTAGAACCGTAGATAGAATTGAAACAAGGCCTATTGCTGTCATATAGTGTTTCCGCATGGCCAGTGACACGTGGCAAGACCGTCACATCTGAAAATTGAAAGTATTATTAATTAGAAAATAACGATATGATTTGTAATATTATTGATTTATTTCTCAACAATTACCATAGTCTGTCCAAGCAAAGAAGACATTCTGGGAAGATGGGAAAATGAATCCAGCTCGGTCAATGTTGGTTAAAAAAAAAAATTGATTTGGTCTCAAATTGTAGATCAGAATGTTTCCTACGATTGAGACCAAATCAATGATTTTTGAACCAATATTGACCGAGCTGGAGTCATTTTCTCACCTTGCCAGAGGGTCTTCTTTGCTTGGACAGACTTTAGTAGCTGTAAATTTTTGCTTGTGATAAATTATCCCTGTTCTTTCCACGAAGTAATAAGTTACTGTAACTTATTGTGAAATTGTTTACGCCTTACTTACGGTAGCGGATCTTAATTATATGTATATTTTTGCTTTTGGGTTGCACAGAGCTAATAAAACAGTTAATTCCTTGTTATCTTTATTTTTCAATGTGAAATTGAATATTTGCACTGCATTGAGTAGGCTAGGTGAAAATAAGGATTGCATTTAGCCAATAATACGACATCTTAGATGATAAGCTAAAAAAATTTGATGCTTCTTCTATTGGTCATAGTGTAAAGGTTAGTAGGCTTGCTCTTTAATAAGGGAAATAGAAGAATTATTCAACTTCACGGTCGATAAGACCTTATCAGGCAGCAGCGAAGCTGGCGGTTGGCAAATGACTATTATTAATGCTTGGCTCTGCCAAGACAGTAGGACGGTATGCGGGAGTATATTGAGTCATGAGCGACCTCAGAGTATCCTGACTGACCTGAGCATTGATATAGTACACTCCAACAAAATTGTCAGTTGGTAAATGTCTCTAATCAATGCTCAGCACTGCCAGGATAGTTTGAAAGCGGTCTGAAAAGAAGAAAGTTCATCTGAAATCACTCTCGACTCTATACTTCCTCGCAGGACTTGTACTGACAAAGCTGAGCATCAATAACAGTCATTCATCATCATCATCAACCGCCACTCTCTTTCGCGTTAGCAAAGTTGTAAACATCTCTCAAGTCTAGCTACTTTAGCATAACAGCCTTTAAACTAGACCATGGGATTTACACTTGAAAAGCGGGGAACCCACATGAAATAAAAATTACTCGATTTACTAAAACAAAACCACATTGAAGGCATGCAGTAGCTACATAATATATCAATGAAAGTAATAATATTGATATATTATGTCAATACGGTACCATTTTCAGCGGTGTAAATTACATTCTAGCTCAACTTATAATTTATTACTAAGAACACTGTTCAATTGACATAGAAAACGAGATAGATTGAATACCAGTTTTCAAAATTTTCTCCAGGATAACTGAAAAAATATAAAAAAATGAGTACTGTACTCTAATACACAAACACAAGTACATGAAGAAATAATTTTGAACGTGATTCCCATTTGTCACCAAACGATGACGTGTGATTATTCGGTCGGTGTTATTAACGTGATCATGAATACTGAAAAAGATCATTAGTGATCTTGATCCAATCATAATTTCAATGCATTATGCTTCCATATCACCAATCAATGAATTGATACGTATTAACTGTTCAAGTGTACTTTGGAGGTTAATCATTGAAGTAATTGTACTTACTATGCTTCGTTATGTCATATGCTTTCAACAATAGGAACTTCAACTACTTGAAAATACTAAAATGGAAGCCATAAATACAATTGAATAGCCACATTGGGACAAATAAAACATCTGAACTCACATTAATGGATTCATTCCTCACATTCACTTCAAATTAATAAACATATTGGACAATCTAACCTACACTGACTGAATTGGTCAGTGCAGAATTCTGGACAATCGACATCGACAAGAGTTCATAGCTGTGATCAGCTGTTTGGCCTGTAGGCTCTGCTGTAGAATGTGGAGCAGATGAAATCAAGAATACACAGAGTCAACAGAGTGAGGCATGATTTCAAAATAGTTCAAATTTGAAGGTTAAAAATCCAATAAAAGGTTTGACGTTTTATTCCGGTGTATATAGTTGTTTGGTAATTTATTAAATCACAAATAAACATTGGAATTTTTTTACACATAATTATTATTACAAATCCGTGTACCTCTGTCATGTAAACATGAAATGAAGGACCAGGATTAGTTTATGTAGGACAGATTAGAGAGCGCTAGAGTTATTTTGCCCTATATAATTATAAAAAGCGGAGATTTTTTTCCAATTTCCGCGTTTTGGACTTCACAATTCAACTTCATAGGCACAATTTGGTAGCCAAATTCGAAATAGGTTTGTTGCTTGAATGAAATACTGTATTGTATTTTTTGCCTTCTCTCAACAAGCATTAACTTGGCCCATCGTTTTTTCCCGTAGAATATGAAATAGTTTTTCATGAAAGGAAAGTAATATAATGAAATATTAACTTACCTTGTAAATCAACTGAATAAGTAGACCAAAGTTGAGGTATCTTTTGTTGTACAGTAAATTATGTATATTGGACAGTTGTCGAGTTGAGAATATATGTGTTACTAGCCGGCGGGCTCGCTTCGCTCGCCTTCTCCGGCTAGCCAGGGGGCTCCGCCCCCTGGACCCCCGACAGTGTCAATGAGTCAAATAGGCTCGCTTTGCTCGCCTGCAATTTCCGTTCGAAAGGTTTTGCTTTGATCATCATATCATGTTACTATATTCCATGTAGGCTATTAACTCTCAAGATTAATTTTTTTCTGTAATTTGAAGTGGGCTATGAGGAATTTTCACGTCTTGGAACCCTTTATGAAAATCACTCTTCAACATCTGTTGTTCCAATATAATGCATTATTAAGAGAGGCCATGGAACAGTGCGCCTTGCATGTTTTCCAGTCTCCACTAAGTACAAACATTTTTTCTAAACTCCACTGAGTCCATGAAGTCTATTAGACGCCAGTTTAACTTATTTGATATCCTCATCACAAGGGTTCACGAGAATGTCTCTCTGAATAGTAGGGCTAACCATTCAAACGATTCTGTTCTGTAGCACTTCTCAGGTGAGATTTTACTCTCCAAAGAGTTGAGAAGAAGTGCTCAGGGTAGGAATACAGTTTTTATTGTTACAGCTTACTGCTGTAACAATTCTTTCAAATTGTATTCTTCCAAAAATTTCCCATTGCTTTCAAGATCTGTTGTCAATATTTGCGGGATCAGAAGTCTTCACCTCTATTTATATTATTTTATTTCGATTTTCAGAGGTTTTTTTCATCAAGCAGCTATATTATGTGATGTTTGAATGCATTATCTGCTAGTTTGTTCCATGATACATTTTGTGCATTGATGAATTTGATATCTCATCCTATATAACTTAAAATTTAAAAATTTTCATAATATTTTTCCTGTTCCAAAATTCTTGTGTGAAGTGCTGCTAAAGTATATAAGCCTATAACCTCGTTTCGGACTTTTTAATAATCAAAATTTGGTAAAAGATGTTATGGTCTGTGTTTTAAATCATTAAGTAAGCTATCTATTTCTGTCAAATGATTGAATAATAAATGAATGATTAATGAATTTGTAGAGTGAATGTTGAATTCGTGGAGTCTTCCCATAAGTGAAGAAACTTGAATAATTAATTGTCAATTAAAATTTTTTCAATGCACCTAATTTACAATGAAGCAATAACTACAATCAAGCATGCTCACCGGTCATTATGGTCTATGGTCTATATGGCCCACCGGGCAAATATTTTGTGAAGGCCTGAGTAGAAAATAGTCAGTTAATTGATTTCAAGTCCCTTCTCAAATAGGTAGGGCTACTTGAATAGGAATGAATCAGAAGATGGTGATTTTTCTCTCAATAAACTTCCAGAGAACTCTTGAATCTTTCATGATTATCGAAGTTGGCTTCTGTAATGTTATATATTACTATAACAGCTATCCAAATCATATAATGAACATTGAAATATCACTTCAATCTTCTGCAAATACAGTATATGTACCACGTATGTGCAGATTATAACAAAGGCTCTGTCATTATTACACAGTTATTCAAGTTTGTAAAGAAAACAACGTAGACTTCTGATATTAATTGGAAAGCCATTCAACTGTGTTGTTAACTAATTTGTAGTAAATTGGATTTCCTTTACAGCATCAACTGCCGTTGTCTCGCTCAACACTTCAAAGTAATTTGTTCGAGTTAATATTTAGTACGTTACTATAGTACCGGCTGGTAACATTTACCTTTGAATAATTCTATCCTTGTTCATTCCAAAGGGTTTATATGGAATGCGGGAATCATGTGGGATTTCTGAAATAAATATATATGTGCCAAAATAATGGCTATACTATACACTTCTTATCATGGCGGTTATTATTCTACTGCCTTATTTGTTCAATTATTAACCATTATTTTATATGGTCTATCTATATTTTAGATGTATAAGATTTGATATACCTTAATTTATATATGAAATTCACAATAACCCATAAATATAATAATTATATTCACTGTTTAATAATAATTACGTTTAAATATACCGATAATTTAAAATATAATAATTACATTTTTTTTTGAGGGTGATGCCCACATGGGCTCTTGGGCCTGTGCGTGGGTAATGGGAAGGATGATGATGAGAGATGAATGGACCTACTGCTTTAGGTGGGTTCCGAACCACCGGGAAGCGATTTTTGAGGCTCATGAATTGAATTCAGAGGAGCCGGTCACCGTTACAACAGTGGTGGTAGAGGCACGTCGCTTATCTAATCTCACCGATTAGACGCTCTCTACCACTGGGGCAAACCGCTTCCCATTTATCACTATTATTGTGAAAATCATTTTACGTGAAAATTCTTATGACAATTTTTATTATTAATAATTAATTTGTTCCAATGAATATTGGTCGGAAAGAGATAAACGAAAGAGATCGGCGAGAGATCAAAATTGCCTTAGGCCTACGTTTTGCTGCCAAGCTGCCAATCATTTCAATGGAAATATTATTTAACATGAAACCATTTTCACCATTGATTTATAATTTAAAATTCTTGGCTCTAGTGAACATCAAAATTAAGAAAAGATAATGATTTCTCATGTAAGTCACATCTCATTGTTGATGAAGAAATGCGTGTGTGCCTTTCAATAACTCAACTGCCTGGTCATTGAACTTTTGTGCAAGCAATAAAAACTTCAAGTTTTGCAATAAGCATAGATTTTTCACAACTATAGTGTCAATTAATCAAAAATGAATTTTCTATCATATAAAGTATTGGTATCCTCATTTTCACTAAAATACTTCCAAATGTAATAATGTTTGTGTTCGTAGCTGCTGAATCCAAAGGTTTCGTCTGCTCATTGTGCGCTCCAACAGCTGATGCTGTCAATTATAGATGTCATTTAGATGTTTATATGATGTTTTTGAACTTTAAAGATACAATAGATATTTTACATCAGCTGTTAGTAGTTTACATCACTCTACAAGAGGCAGACAAAACCACCTAACTTTTTGTTGTCAGCTATACTGTACTCATATCTACTCACTTCCGTCACTCTATTCAATGAATTCAAAAATTCAATACCCATTGAATGGTAGTTTTATCCTGTCATATTTGCATACGGTAGGTAGGCCTACCCTAGATTTATTGTTGAAGTATAATTGTGAAGCTCAATTAATAATTTATTATATAGTTTTCAATAGAATCAGGAAATTTATTTGAGTACCTAGGGAAAGTTTTAGAATTGTATTGTCTAGCATGTTGGAATAATAAATGATGATTCTTAGGGCTTTTTAATGTCAATAAAGTGATGTGATATTTATTTTAGTTTATGAATTTCATTGGCATTTTAACTGAATTTGCTCCGAAAAAAATATCTGGAGTTTTTATTTAGTAAAATTCTATAGTATCCTTTGCAGTGAATGATGATTTTTTTATAACTGTACTATCTGTATTTTTTCATATACTATTAACTTCTTTTAGATATTAGCGAGCGTACATCATTCGTTTTGCTTTTTAGTTTTGCTTAAAGTAGTAGGCAAACGGTAGTATTTATTATAACTTACATAAGTAACTTATGATACACAGTAACTGTTATGATGGTAGTAAATTTTAGGTCTAAGATGATTAAACGTTAGTAGTGGTCATCATCATTCTAATCTAATGACAATTATAGTTGTTTTGAAAATACTTCTTATTCGTGGGGATCTGGGGAGAAGCAACATGTGGGGATTGAGCTGGCGCAGTGTTGCCAGTGTTGCCGTTGCCTCATTGATACGACAGTTTACTGGAATGCCTCAATCCACGCACTAGACACAGACAAGCTAATCTACTAGTTCCTCCTTGCTCAGAGCATTTTGTAGAAATGCACCTGTGCATATGGGAGTGGAAAGTTGACAACAGCGCGTGCATCATTTGCTCATTTCTTGTTACTATTGGCTGAGCAGACTCTCTCTCTCCCATTGAAGAGAGGACTCCCCTCCAATCGAAGTAAGAAGTTAAATCAATTCAACTATATTGGGGGTGGCGTAGCTAAGTGGGTTGAGTGCTGGCTTTGCAACCCATAGGTCCCTGGTTCAAACCCAGGTCAGACCAGAAATTTTTCTCAAGCCACTTCCCCGTGTTTTGGATGGACACATTAAGCCATCGGTCCCCGGTCCCGGCTGCCTAAAAACAGTCGTTAAGTCATGTCAGAGGCCCTGAAATTGTTCAGGAGCGACCTGAAAACTCTGACACCAGACCTGAGCCAGCCAGGTTACATGAATATTATTATTATTAACTATAGTTGATTTTGATTAGGAGAGTGAAAACACAAGAATGTTGTCATCTATCTCACTTAATACTGTAGTCTTGAAAAAAAATTGTGTTCTCATTATGAATAAATTTATCATCAGAGTGGCAGTTTGGGTTAGTTTTTTATTGTTGTGTATTAATGACATTTAAATCCACTTTAAGGGTTGCTCAATGTTGTAGAATAATTAATTTAAACGTATTGGAAGTATTAAAAAATATATTTATTTGTCACAACTGCTTGTAGAGAAATGAACAACGTAAAAGTTGAAACAGGTTTTTGTGATATAACAATATATTAGTATTATTATAATCATAATAATCATTAATGTTCACAATTCGTAATAGAATAATGTATAAAATGTATAAAATTGTATTGTTTGGTTAAGCACAAATAAATATTTTGAAAAACATAAACTCATTTTTATTACAGTGATTGAGGTGTGGAAGATTATGATATTCATTCTCTGCATAATTTATTACATGGTAGAATATTTTTTTGTGTATTCTCAAATTTTTTATTTTATGAGTTAGCTGATGTCACCAGATGGTCTGAAAAATTACTCAGGAAAATATCTGATCAATATTTGTAAAATGGTTTTAGAATCATACCAAAATGTTTTCAACACTTTACCAAATGAGAAAATTTAGTGGAAACTCCTAAATTTAATTGGACATTTTAAACTTGTATTGAGAATACTAGACTTGAAATACAATTTTTTATATACTGCTGAGTGTTTCAGGTAGAACCTGCCAAACTTATAAGGCTGATTCCTTACACGCTTACACCAAAAACAGTGAAGTTTTACTATATAGTCATAGTTACTCCTAGAAATGCTTTCTTAATGGGAAAAAAATGACACAAGCTACACATTTTTATTTTTAGGGGATTTGTAAACGTACTAAAATGACCTGAAAAGTCAATTGGAACTAAAATATGATGAAGGGATATCTGCATAACCATATAAGCATTCAATTATAAGCTGAAGTTCTGAATAGATTTTGAAAAAACCTTAATTATAAAGGGATACCGTAATCAAATGTTTGCAGTTGTATAAAACTGTCACAAACTTTGGGAATCACAACAATGAAGAGAAAAATAGCAGAATTTTTCAAATTTGCCATATATTTTTGTTCCCTTTAATCGTTATTTTTGAGGTTTGGGTGAGTTTTAGATAATTGCAATCATCAAAAAATTTCTTCAGAATTTTATAAAAAATAATTTTAAAAAATACTAGAATTCAATAAATATAATTCTGTTAGATTCCGTTGAAGCTCAAAAATTATTTTTTTTAGAATGTGGTGAGATTAATGTGAGGAATCAGCCTGAGAAATACATCAGATTCCTCCTGAAACACTTGTATAATTATGATTCAAAATTTATCCTTGAGTGGATGTTTGATACTCTATATAATTCCTGGGCCCTGGCTTATAAACATTTTACAATCCACATTACTCATAATTTGTGGATTTTATGGGCGTTTCTGTCTCATAAACATTTCCAATAAAAAGAAAATTCTACAGTTTCAGCTGATTAAAAAAAATAACATGAAACCAATTTACCACAAGTGAATAGAATCTTGGAATAGTCCAATGCTATTCCTTTAAAACCAAAACTTTGCTCCTAATTTAATGATTTTGATAGATAAATTGATCTATTATTATGAATATATTTTATAATAAATATCTATCATTATTTTTATAGTGAGATTTGAATAGGAATCATTTTTGTCGCTAAAATAATATCATAACCTTCAAAGAAAATTGTAATAAGAAACCAAGTCAGAAGACCCTAGCCTTGTAATCTAAAATAGCCGCAATGGTTTGAGTTTGAACAGCTGATATCGTGAATTTGTTGTCTACACCAATTTACATGGGATTTCCTATTCCACTCAAACCATCGTGGCCATTTTGGATTCGAATGTTAGGGTCTTCTAGTGAGTTTTGGCTGATTGTTGATTCAACAGCTGATTCTTTCCAAAATTTGTAACATTGTAAATCAAGAGTTTTATTGGTGAATCTACAATCCCAATCACTTGTTTTTCATCAGAAAAACAAGCTGTAAATCTTTATAAGCCAGGGCCCTGGTCATATTTAAAGATTCGAAAAGTTCCATCTACTAATTTATTTGTATTTGAAAGTGCTAACCATGAATGAATGAAATCTATTTCCTGAAACATAATTTTTTTGTAAACGTTTCTTTAAATACTCTCCAAGTTCATTTAGCCTATTTACTGTAGCCTACTTGACATATTTCCTGCTGTGGTATGTGGATATAATTCAGATTCAATTATTAAAATTATTCTTTTAGTTCATTCTGAAAGCCCTAGAACTTATAGGTTCGTTTCAAGGGTCTGGAATGTTACTGTTTTCTATAAGTACTTTTAAATTTTATTAGGTGAACACATTTTTTTCTGTGCATCTAAGTTCTCATTTCTGATTGAGTTTTTATTTATTGTGGTTTTTCGAACTGAAATTTATAATTCATTTGATAATTATAAATAAAAATTTATATTTGATTCGAGGACATCCAATAAGAAATATGTTGGAGTTTCAATTTTTCCTACTCATTTTTAAAGGTTTTCTATTCTCACCAATTATCATAAAAATTTTTATCATGTCACTTGAAGTGCTCAGAAAAATATGACATAATGATTACTGTTGATATAACATTTACTTACAATTAAGCTGCCATTTATAATATATAGGAAGCTACAGTGATTATTTTTTCAGAATAATAATCATAGACTAATTCTCAGACACCTAATACCTCTCTAAAACAGAAATCTACTTTTTCAAAAATGAAACCAGAAGAATCACTATTGATTAGATATATTCTTGAGATAGTCTATAATTATAGGACATTATAGAAGGAACCACATTTTTTAATACACTACATTCTAGGTCAAAATCATGACAAGTATTGAAAATTTCTTTCACCATAGGCTAAGGACAAATTTCTTAAGAATTACAAAGAATAATTGCAAATTTCGAGTATATTTTAGAACAGTTGATGAAGTGGAAGTTATAATATTTTTGGAATGGAGTTTGATTGCGATAGGCACCCAATTCAGGTAGGTGGACACTTTTATCCTGATCACCTAAGAAAGTCTTAATAATGTGAATATTCTGCAACATAATGCGTAACTATAACTCTTTGAGGGTTGAATCTGGCCAAAATTTTATAGTGGTCGTCTTTATCAATCCACTTTTTTTTGTCCACATTTTCCAATTTCATCATCAACGATTAAGTCTCAGGCTCAAGTGTGGAAACGAAATTCAATATTCATTCTGTAAATAATGTTTGAAATGTAAAATTATTTTAAACGTCTAGCATAAGAAAAACATTAAATAGATCACTTCAAATTTATTCCGACAAAGTATATTATCATTACCTATCGACACTTAATCGAAAGCAATACAAAAAATAGTATTTTTGTACGGTAGTAGTGTTTACGGTTTATAATACCATACAGGTCTCGTAGAACATAGAACAAGTAATTTTTCCTGGGTCCAGGATACATGAATTGTCTGGCATCAGCTTCTATTGAATTTGGTTGATTTTTGGGACGGATTAGGTACCTACTATAGTTTGTTTATTATCATGATAACCGGTAGTCTTAAGACGTATAAGTTTTTTTTTATAAAAAAAGACGAATAATGTTTTTGTGACGACAATTTGAATACCATTGAAATAACCATTATTTCAATGCGCTTCTTGATAACAGCTGTTTTATCTATGTTGACAATCATGAACTGAAACTGGAACTTTCTCTTTATGAAAGAACCCTCACTGCAACGTTATAGGTGAATCAAATTTAACTATTCCATTATTCTATCTAATTATATCCAATAATAAAGATGATAAATCTTTTTTTAGATAATATTTTATGAATGATAATATGAAAATATTTTCAAATGAATTAAAATTTTTCTTCATCAGGCGAAGTTGGGACAATAGGAAGTCCTTATTTCTACCAAACAACCTTAATATTGGAATAACACAATAAATAGAATAAAAAATTTAGAAACTTGAATACTGAGTGGGAAATAGGCTATTTTGGTAGCTATGGCCAGGGAGAATTTTGCCTTGGAGTGACGTAGCTGAAATATTTGCCACTCAGTATGTGAGTTCATAATTTTTTCTTATATTAACTGTGTCACCTCTATCTTCGTTATAATTATTTAAAATTTGCCAAGTAATGTAGATAATTTTGTATCTATAATAATTTAACCTGTCACGCAATGAGCATAATTTATATAGCGTTTTGGAATTTTTCTGGTAGCTACCAACCGTGAATCTTACCTGGCTAATATTGACAAGAGTCACTGCTGAAAATATAGATAACGCTAAATTAAAAGACCATCCAGTGTAATACAGCATGAATTATTTATTTAAAATCTGAAAAATATTTCGATTTTGGTTCTATTCACGCCTTATTCGCTACAGTCAGGCTTACACTCTAATTAATATTGCACACATAGTACTGTAACCTATTCTTCAGTTAGTAACATCAATTCGGAGCTGCACAGTTACGCTCTACCGTACATCGTTTTGGAAGCAGCTAACATTTTCGAGGCAAAATCTTTGGAATATATGAACAGACTTCCATTTAAAACAGATAACTGAAATGACAAAATATTCACACAATGCATTTAAAAAGCCAAAACAATAGCATTTGCCTCTTGCCATATTAACACTGCAATATCTGAATCCACAAATTTCTATAATAAATAATGCCACAAATTTCACATCATGCGCTTAGTATAAGTGCTCACAAATGAATGGTATATTATTTTGTTAACACAAATGCAATAACGATTTTTTATTATGTAAGTTAAATCTTTATTGAATTACAAGGATGTATAAAACCTCTACAAAATCATTCGAAAACAGTGTTTGTAAATGAATATATAGCATAAATTATCGCATTAGGAACGAGAATACATGCCTCAATAAACTCTCAGGTACCAGTACTTGTAATAATGTATTGATAAATAAATTATCGTTCATGTGATTCATTCGTCACTACTCATATGATTGTTTTTGAAAATGAGTTACAAATAAAATTGAAGAAAAAATAAAATATTTCAACTGTGTGTAACTGAATAAAGATTAACTGATGTTTCACATCAAAAAGTATGAGGTGTGATTGGAATTTTCAAACAACTTCACTAAAAAACAGGATAGGAACACTCCATTGAAATAAAAAAAATTATCGTTGGTGAAAATAGTTGTCTAATATAAAGTGAAGATAATATTATCATCACTAAAAATGTAATTTTCGATTGGTTCCATGACTGTTCCGAACATAAAATTAATGTAATGCTTTAAAACTATAAAATAATCATAGGGTGAGATCAACGTAGAAAAAAAAACAGTAAGCAGTATCTTCCTTTTTTCTCTCACACCATTTAAAGTTCATATAAAAGGATTAAAGTATGAAAATGATGCCTTTGAAGCCAAGCTGGGCATCGGCTCCAACTTCGACAGATGGGCATTTTGGCGACCTAGGACTTGAACAGATAGTTCTGGAGTTGATATAATCATAGGCCTATACATAGGGATACAATATTATACTGCTAACATTAATCTAACGGTTACATTGAGTACAACAGCGTAATCGAATAATACACTGAAATACGGAATAACCTATTCAGACTCTGGAGCTGACTTCAGAGACTACTAAATTTATGAATATTTTAAGTTAACACAGTAGCTACATCTATACATGAGAAGTTTCTAAAACATACATTTATACAACTCTAGATCTACTGGCTAATATTGATACAAGTTCGAATGCACAATACATACTGTCAGTTCCAGCAACGTAGCCAGAATATGGCCGGTAAGGGGGGTTGATATTTCTAAAGGATTTGAGGTGAAGTCAAGGGAGCCTAAAAATTAACATACATTTTTGGAGTAAACATGAAGGAATTACATTTATTTTCTATAGATACTTTTTAATTTATGGAACTTTGGGTTGGGCCCATCTGGGCTCTATTGGCCCCCATTGGCTACGCTACTGATCAGTGTTGTTTTCATACAGAAAATAAAAATAAAATGATTTGATCATGCGATACCATGCTGTTGACGAATTGCGTCTCATTCATCATCAATTAAACAGGCCATGAATGATTATACGTGATCAGGCAACTGACAAGTTAAATATGATAATCGAACAGTTACCGAACTATCAAATTAATATGTTAACAAGATTTTACTCATCGTTTAGAATTTTTCGAAGAAGGTTTACCCTCAATAAATTGAGTAGCTGGTAGCTTTTCTTTTTCGTATTTTTCCAGTTTCCATACAGTTTGAAAGATGCAATAGTAGTTATACTGATTTCGTAGTAGTCTTTACCATATTTGTGTATACAGGCTACCTGGCTGTGATAGGCTAATCACTCTCAATCGTTATCATAATACTTAAGACATACTTATTTTCCATCAACAAATATCATTTCTCCAAGTTGCCAACACTCCAAGGATTTGGATAAACTTCGAAAAAAATCCCATACTTGAGAAAAATGAAGTGAATAAGGTATAATGTTACTCAAATTTGGAAAAAAATTCAAAGCTTTCAAAGAATAATGCTGATATGAAAGCTCTTGTGAGTGAAACATGTATGGCATAGTAGAAAATTTATGTTATGAGGTAGCCTACTCATATAACAATGTTCAAATTGAAAAAATATTCCAGATTAATGTGGTGAAAAAGCTGAAATAAAGCTGGAAATGATAATAGTGTATTAAATACTGTAAAATGGTTGGTTGTACTACTGACACATATTATACTGGAGCGCAATCGAAGTTATAATTGATGGATTGTGTGAATAATCACTACATAAGATTTTTTACATGCATTTCCACTATTGCATTCTGGTTCTTGGATATTATGTTGTATTGGTTTATTCAATATTGTTTGCTTGGCCACCAGAAAAAAAGTCCAAAATTATCAGGGCCAACTATCTTCCTTGTAGATTCATAATCTAATTTGACATTATTTATTTCAATTTATAATTTGATATTTGAAATTTGAAATTTAATCAGAATTTTGAAACAAGAATGAGTAGGGAATATTGATAATGATTATTAATTTTTTTTTACCTGGAGAAATAATATCTGTCGTTGGTTCAACGACCATAAGAACAGTATCATGTTTTAACAACATGTCACGTGATTTAACAACAGAAACAAGTGATCATTCCCAGCAGCTCAATGGTATCAAAATATATCACACTTTATTTACATTTACATCGAATACCGTAATGAACTTTTTGAATAATTACTTGAAAAATGTACGCAATTATGACTGCAAATGAAAATGTTGAGTAGTAAATAATTATAATTATTACATAGATACTAGAATTATTCTTTTACAAAAATCAGTATTTTGATACGAATATGAAGTAGGTACCCGTCTAGGAGATAGGTCAAAATAAGGCCTGAAGTGAATTTTGAATATTACCTATTTCTCAAACATATTTTTTTTATCATGGGAATGTTATTTCTTTGTGAAAAATGAGCGGATCGAATGTAAGATATTGAAAAGTAATGAATGAATTAGGCTGCAACACGATTAAAAATAAATTAATGGGCTACCGTAAAATTATAGGAAAAATAGGAAAATTTTGCGATTATTCTGATACCATTCAGCAGGATTTTCTCAGACAAGGGAGCCACTTGTGGATCGTGTCTCATACCATCAATCTTTGCAGAACACTGTTAGTTTTTTCTCTGTATAAAGTGTATAACAATTACATAAATTACTTAGCAACAACATTGTATTTCCTAGAATAATATCAGCTACAGAACAGTACTAACAGTTCTAATATTTCAACAAGCATGGTTTCAAAAATACCCTTTAAAAGTATAATATTCAAGTCCTATAAAAATATTTTAGAAACGTCAACAATTCATTTAAATTGAGCTGTAACAAATTTCATACGAATCACTGTATGTAAATTTATAAAATTTTCAAATTTGTTACACTTCAAACGTTCTTTTAATTATCAAAATACACCTTGACTCTCATCATCTTATCAAAGACTGTACATAATATTGTTCATAAACTAAAATTTGCTTCTATTATTCTGTTTTGAACACTTCAAAATGATATTACAAAATGATATACGGTACATTTTCATTTTTGTTATTTACTGACCCTTTAATTTGAATTTAATATTTGGAGTTATTTTATCGCTGATTTTAGACAGCGTAAATGAGTTTATTATTATTATTATGAGATTTGATTAATTCAAAAGACACAAAACGGTATACCTACCGAATTGTTATCAACATACGGTACAGTTGGGTTTTCGTCAGAGGTCAGCAATCCTAATTGATTATTTATTAATAGATCTTGATTGATAATCAGAATGACCAAAAATAATTTCCAACAAATAGATATTTAATGAGATAATCATAATATGTTAAATTCGAAACTCTAAATAAGTCTTTGGAAAATAAGGAAAGGAAATAAACTATTTATTTGAAAAAAGTAATGGATCAGCGAGTAGGCTCTCATGTTAATACTAGGCATTATTTCCTTATTTGAGATTTTAGACTGCTGATCAAAACCACTCATTCAGTAATATGATTATGAGGTACCGTATGTCATAAAATAGCATGATGCGTATGATCAATAGTACGATAAGTTACTGCAATAATCTTCATTATTTTTAATGATGACCAATTAAATTATTTTAGAAAAATATATATTGAAAAATCACCTACACAAAAATATTCTGATGGTTCATGTCAATGGCTGACCTCTGCAATGTATGGTTGATAATCAGATTTGATGGGCCTTCATCATAATACATGATTTTATACGACCATCCGATATTGTCAGTCAACTGATTCCAATTACAAGTACGCTCTCCTCAAGTTGAGTTCTATTCCCACTGTTCACAAAATATAACATTCAATATTTATCTTCTCAGATATCTCAACTTGATCGGTAGGTATTATAATTTTTGGTAGAGCTTTTCAAAACGACCAAAGAAAAATTGAAAGAAAATCTATTACCTACTTAGTTGGATAGTTGTCTCTGGACAGATATTTAAAAAATCTTGATTACCGTATCTGCTTCATGAATGATCTATTGAAATTGCATCACAATCTATTGAGAAATTGTGATTGTGTTTACACGTGTAATATAAGTGAAGATTAATATCCTGTTTGTCTAGAAAGACATTGATATGAATTTCTGCACTCGCTGCCACCAGTTAAGATATGGATGAAAGTTTTATAGTTTGTATGGTTTATGATAGTCGATTATAATAAAAATGCATACGGTACTTGTAGGAAGATGTGAAATATGATATTTGATTGGTTGACAGATCACCAATGATAACCAACTGTTTCATAATTTTTCAGACTCTTGTATTCTTAATTTTTGTTATAAACTGTAAATAATTTACAACCAAGTGAGCCTAAAATTGGCACGTGAGGTTGATAATTAAACTCTATCTTAAGAAGTTTTTTAGAATATGAGTATGTCATTACCGAAGTCATTGGTGTTTGGAGATTAGTTCTTAAAAAATTTAACTTTTTTTATTTCTGTATCATACTAACTTATATGTTTCGAACTTTGAAAATTCAGTTCAACTTGGTACCATAATGAAACCTAAGATTAGATTAAAGATTAACGTAAAATTAAAATCTTTTCAATAGTCGATCCCATGATTTTTTTCAACATGGAATAGATTAGAATAATAGTCTCAAGTACTAGGTACAGGTAATGATAATAAGTGTCCTGAATACAGCTTTTCAAACTTGAATTTCGATGACATCAATTCAGTATTGGTTTGTTACAGACTCAATAACATCCATACTTTTTCCATTTCAATGACTTTTTATGAGGATTTGTAAAGAAGAGGTCCTAAAGGTTCTACATACTAGTACTGCTATGGCAAGAAAATATGAAATATATAGAAGTTCGTTATCTGTATGTGACACACATTTCATATAGACTACTGATTACATACATATAAGTGTCTAATGACTCATTACACAAACTAAGTAGAACTTAAATAGTATGAAAAGCAACGCATTTCAAAATAATCAATATTCACTCTATAATATTTTATCTCATAAAATATGACCGGCATCAGACTATATAGTTCTATGATATATAAAACATAACACGAAAAACGAAATCGTATTTTCATCTTATATTCCATATGACATACGGTAGTAAATACTATCATAGTCTTTTACCGCTCTTAGGTTCTGATTCAGTATTGTAAAATTTAGCTATTGATTGACGAATTCGTTTATTTTTCATAGATTATGATTGTCGTAAATATGTGTATTCTGCTCCTTTACAACTGTGATGATTGATTTCTACACCTGACAATAAATTTAATGGATGTTCTACCATTATTAAACAAATTAAATTTGACATTATCGAATAGATGAAGACAAAAGAAGAAATTAAATTTTATTCTTTGATTGTGATACCAGTGATGTGCTATTCAGGAATATACTCGCTAACTTGATTTTGATTAGTTACCAAACAGCTTTCAACTCAGAAAAATTTAAGAAATCGTGCATTTTACAAATTGAATCGTATTATAACTTTTTAAATTTTCGACATTAATTCATCAACAATATTATTATAACTAAACTTATTTCTTTGAACGTGAGAATGAGCTCTTCTAACATTTTTGAGCCTAAGAAAATCACTGAGAGAATAATATAAGAACTTCTTTGTCGTTCATTTTGAATATAACTTAGTATATCGTATCCAAACTAATAAAATATATTATTATGGCTTTTAATGGTGGGGAGACCCTTACAGGTGGTTCCACCTCACCAATGTGTACTTGGCCAAATACTGGTCACCCATCCAAGAGCAGTCCACAGTGTTTGTGACTTAACATCACGTTCACCGATAGATCACCCTCACCGAAAGACCAATTGGCAGTATCCAAACTTAAAAGCTCGTGTTGTATCAGTGATGGTATCAATAAGAATATGCTTTTGATAATTAGTATAAAAAATAAAATATAATTATTATTGTGATGCTCAAAAATAAAGATTTTTAAAATGTGGATATAGCAAAGATCTAAACTTGATTCATCCTGAATAAGTCTGTAGGTACCGTAGTGAAAATTGAATACGGTACTACTCATGACAGTTTTTCATGTCTAATGAATATAAATTCAGGTTAAATAATACCATTTTCAATTGTAATTTAAGAGTCATGTAATTGTTTGAATTTAGTATTGAAATAACTCAGTTGAAGTATCAATTAGTATAATATATACGGGGTTTTCAAGCTCATCAATAGTTACAGACTAGCCTAATAGAAAAAATAATTGTCTTTTGTAAAGACTATTATAGACTGCCAAGGAAAAGTTGCTTTCACCTTTGAAATTATTCAGGGAGATATTGATTGATTAATTCAGAATCTGCCATATCTATACTTGATTCACGAATCAAATTATCATTACACTTTTATCATTCTATCCAACTCTATTTTGTAGCCTGCTGTGTGAGTGAAAATACATTGAATCCAATTGTCACTATTGAATAATATATATCTATATATATTATATATTGCTACCAGCACTTTGAGAGTACCTAACTGATTCTATAAGCAAAAATAGAGAGCATATAAGAATGTGTCCTAAAATGCTTCCTTACGGTACCGTACTGAGGTATTGATGACGGAAGATTGCGCATTTTTTCTTTAAACTTAAAATTTTGAGGTGACTAAAGAGGAAACTAAAATGCTCATTCAAGTATGATTAGCTGAGAAATAGAAACCCAATTCTAAGAATAAAACTCTATTATCATATCGAAATATTGAGAAAAATATGCTAAAACATGATATTTTTTTTTCAATTCACAGTATTATGAATAGTAGCCAATACCTTATGGTTACAAGCCTTTTTAAATTAATGAGAAAATTCGCTTCTAGAGGAAAACTCATGAGTCACTTTTTTGTCTAAAACTCACCCGAACCACAATATTATCATGGTATTTTGTTGATCAAAATACAGATTCTTTAAAAATTAATTTTGTGTTTTATGATTTTTTTGTGCTTTGTTTATATTAAATTCTGATTATCATTTTTAAAACCTCAAGAGTTCAATGATTGCATATGGAACAGCTTTTAGTTATTTTTTCATAACATTTTTTCATTTTCTGCATAATTTTGAAACATTTGTTTTTCTCCTCAAATCTTTGAACAGAATATTGTTCAAATGAGATAAATTTAACTTCATATGTTTGAAAAAGAATGTGTGTTCTTTCTTAAATAGAAAAATTGTTAGCGAAGTTCTTAAATCTTGTATTAATAACAGGTTAATATTCTTACAACATAATTTTTATGTTTTCTCGAATTATTGATGAGTATATTTCAAACTTTCTGTTAACGGTCAAATTACAACTAGAAAGCTCTCGCAAATAAAAAAGTTGTGTTTAGTGATTCCTGAGCATGTAACCAGAAAGTAAAGTACGGTAGCCTACCGGTATTTAGATTTAAGTTCAATGTAGTTAAGAGATCTAACTACATATAAGGTATAACATATAAGGTAACTAACACCAAAGGTATTGGTGGAGGTTTATGAAAAAAAAGTTTAAATCGTTCTAATATTCACGGAACTTTTTTAAATGTCTAAATAATAGTTATTTTAATTTAGAAGAGCACTCTCTGTTAGTTATATCAAGCAATGGAAATTGCTTGGAAAATCAATCTCTCCCTTCAACTTTATTTATTCATTCTACTAAATGTTCAATGCCGGTATCCATAGATCAGAAGTGTAACTGGAACAATTTTTTATTTTCAATCCTTGTGTTTTTGTAGACGATGAGCTACATAATATCACCGTATGAGTCTGAGACTTGTGAGAGTTTTTAGATTACAGGATAATATTGATTAATAGATTGAATAATTGCTTTTTCTTGAATGCATTGCCAAAATAAATATACAATATCTTTCTCATTTGGAAATATCTCTCTTTTTCTTTAAAAATGCGAGAATAGCCAACAATTAAAAGCTGATTTTTGTGATACATATAGACGACAAAGATACACAGCTTAAACTGAACACGACAAATTACAGCTTAAACTGAGTGTGATAAGATATTCATTCCAAGACTGGATAGAAAGTTAGTGATAATTTTTGAGTACTCTGTTACTCATACCTTTTGAAACAATAATCATCCTTATAAGTAGTTCTATCGGATATCTAGAATATCGACCAATAGACGTCTATGCATTGGATTCACAAATAAATATTTTTACACATACACATCGAGCAAAACTTATTCCACAATATAAATGTGTTCAGAAAGTTCCTATCACTATAGTATATATATATATTTTTTCTCAGTCAGTCCACCATATATTTATACAAAAGTTGTTCTCCACGCATTCCCGTTATTAACATCTGGAACATTTGAATATCACATCATTAATAAGCGTACTTATGATAACAAACTTCTCTCTATTGAATATAGAATATCATTGATGAATATAGAAAAATTGAATTACATCAATAGACAGAGTACACAATTTTATATACTGGAATTCGAAAAATAATAATAAGTGCAATCTCTCAGGATGTTATTATTTACAGATATATATTAGTCAATCATTATTTGATTCACAACAGGATAAAGCAATAATTATAGTTTAGACATCGAATGAAGTTATTAACACTCAACCTCTTAATACTTTCCTTATAGTATCAAAGAGGTAATATTGGAGAATATATGACAATATTAATATTGTTCACAGAAATTATCGTGGATATGATAGATTATTTTTTTCAAGGCTTGAAGCTGTTTCAATTTTGGTTGGATCAAAGTTGAAATTAAATTGAAAGCTGGTCAGACATAATGCTGTATTATATGGTGCAAGACTGATGAGAGGTATATTATTGAGAAATATTTATGGGAGTGTAACAGCTGACCCTCATCTTATTGCTTTCAATGAATCAATTTATTACCCTTGCAGCTTTGTTTAGTTGGTTTTTGAACACATTAAACGTGAACTTTTGATTAGGGTTCAACCCTAGAAACCTTATACGACTGTTCACTTACCTTACTCAGGTTTCAAACGATGCCACTGTACAATAGTTTGACGAGGCTTCGTTATCATATCTTGCCAATGTTTGGTCTCAGTGGCCCCAGATCCATTCTTGCCTGTTAGTGGAGCAAATAGTGAATGGAAAACAATTAATCAAAGGGTGCAAATGAACTCAGACAACACATTTGAAATTTGACATAGTGGAATTTAGTGGAATTTGGAAACGAATATCTAATTGGTTAAACGGCTTCCGATAAGGAGTGCATAATCAATAATTATAATTTATAATTGTGTAATTTTGTTTCTTTCAGAATCCAAGTTGCATCACCTAATAAAACATACACCTAGTAAACACGATTCCACATGTCAAATTTCACATTAAAATATTTTTGAATTTGAATTATAAAACTACAACCTAATCACATCTCAAAATTCTATATAAAACCAAATTCAATAGAATTATTATTTATATTCAACCATCCATTCATTCCAAAAAAGTTCAATTTACTTAAATTTTGAACTTCAAGCTCCTATCTTAGTATCTTAATCTATGGCTTATGACTTGAGAGATTACATAAATGAGAAATTTTAGAATAAATGACTTACATGTTATTATATCTAGTGCTGACACGAGGATAAGGTGTAGGCCTATAGCTTAAAGTCCAGGAACCCTTTTGCGACTTTTCATGAATCGTTTATACTTTATTACATCCACTGATCTGTATACTTCTCGAATGCTTTTTCATTCATGATGATTAATAATTATGTTTCATTCAAAAAGATGACTGCAATCATTATTGAGTAGACTTTCTGAATTGAAAAACGATGTATACTTGAAGTAAGAAAATTTCAACAAAACACAGTGACTAACATCTTCGAACTTCTATGTGTGAAATTTTATAATTTGATATCAAGTAAACTGATGTAAGCATTGAAACCGGTATGAGAAACGGATCAGTTAATAATTGTGTTCAATAGAATACTTATACAGTATTTGGATTAGAAATATTGATTATGAGAACCTTATTTCTCAAACGTAATAATACATTTATTAAAATTAATTTATCATCATTACTGATGCAAGCAAAAGTGAATTTAATTTGGAAATTTCAAAAAGATAAAACTAGTTTGCATCTTTCAATTCTTTCTTGAATTCTTTTCAAATTTCAATGAGAAAAGAGTATTAAATTTGAATAAAAAATTGAATTTTTCTTGTGTCCTGGCGATTTTCTTCTTTCTTGTATTATCCTTTGGTCTTCCTCCTCTTCTTGTAGTTGTTCTAGTTGTTGTTGATCTTCTTCGTTTCATTCTTCTTCTCAAATCTTCCTTGATTGTTGCTTCGAAGTCTTGTCATTTTTTTCTTTTGCAAAGAAAACTGGAGTCCATTTACACTTTCTTGAGGACTCCTTTTCAAGTTTCAACTATTACTCCTCATCATATCATATTGTACTTCAATCTTTTCAATTCTGAGTTCATGTTTCTTTATGATGTTCAACTTCAATCCGGTAGGCTTTGTTGTTATCTCTCATCCTAGTACTCAACAAGATTTCTCTCTTTGGCAGGTAATTTCAATTTAAATACTGATGCAATGAAGAATTATATTTTAAACTTTGAGGCAGAACTTCATAACCAATTATGTACATTATCGAATGAATATCAGCTGAACAAGCTAGAAAAATTCAACTTCTTCAACATAATAGGTCTGAATAATCGATGGATATGTTTCTCACTTGAAAACATAATATAGGTCTAATAGGAAGTGGAAAAATTTAATAAAATTGAGAAACTTTTGGTTTGAAATAACTTGAATATTTTGCATAGGCATTGAGAGTTTCTATTCCAAATTTTTATCAAATAAAAATCAATGATGAAAACTATCTCTTTATGATTTCTTTACTGAATTTGTAAATCTTCTTTTTATTTTTTCTTCTATGTGAAGATTCATTTTTCATATTATCTAGAAAAAATAAAATTCCAGATAATAGGAATTATAGTAAAAAATTTACAGGCATCGATATAAAACAATATTGGAAGTAGTCTACAAGTCTTATTTCTATTTAATTTAAAGCTACAAGTACATCATTGCAATTTTCAACTGCATAATTATAGGAAAGAAACATGTTTTGTGAGGATTTTAAGTGATTTCTTAGCCTAAAGTACAGTGACGAAAACTGTTGTATAGGAACTGACAATTAAGATACAATTTGAATGAACAATGCATAGTTAAATGAAGAATTGTAATCATTTGAGATTATTTTAAAGACTATCAACTCAGTTCTTATAGAAAATCACTATTTATGATGATTTTTGATTTGGATGATAAGCGATTAGATAAGAATATAGAATACATGATAACTATTCAAACATTGAAGGTGTCTGAAAATTAGTACCGATCAATAAGTTTCACAATTATTCTCACCTTATTTTAAAAAGTTACATTCCAATATTGAAAATATCTTCATTGAATACTACATGGGACACCTTCAATGCAGATTTTAAGTTTTTACAAACATCTTGGAAAATTTTAAAACCATTAATTTACAAGTAACTTTTCAAATGTGCTGATTAACTCATCCAAGTCATAAGCCAAAGATATCAGAAAACCAATTTCCTAATATTTTCCAGTCCAATATCATTACAACAATTCGAAAAAAATTAAACTAAGAAAATTCAATACAGGTACATCGGATGTCATTGGATGGCAATTGTTGAGAACTCTTCAAGTTCCTGCTAACTCTATGAATTAATGAAGATGTCGACTATTATAAATCGTTAACTTAAAAACTTGGAGATCGCAGACACCTTCAACGTTTTTATATCACTATCGCACAAATCTATTTAATTTCGTGAATGGTTCAATTGAGTTTGTATCATTTGAAATACAAATTCTGTATCTGAGAGATTGAGTACCTGATTTAGAAGTATCGGTAACTTTTAATATTTCATAGGTAAAGTTTCATGTGTTCAAATTTAAAGAATAATTATCATACGGCAATACTAAAAAATATAAAGTGAGATCAAAAGGAAATCCTCAATAAAATATTAATTATAAGCAAGCATGCATGCATGATGAAGACTCAGCAGAAAAAGTTCAATAATATTCAAGATCGGGAAATTCAGTTAAGGTATTTTATAATAATTCATCATATAGAAAATTAAACTTTAAAACTTAGGGCTATTTAAAATAATTGATACATTTAATGAAAATCAAATACCCTTTATAAAAAACTTAAAAATTATTATTCCACATACATGTTTCGGGACTCAGCCCATTATCAATGTCATTATATTGATAATAGGCTGAGTCCCGAAACATGTATGTGAATAATAATCTTAAAGTTTTTTATAAAGGGTATTTGATTTTCATTCAATTTATCAATTCATCATATAGTTATAGTTATATTTATTAATTTAGTTGTTATAATATCATCAATATTATCAATTCTTGTTTTTCTTTTGTCTGCTACTCTTCGGAAAAAGATATCAAGTTCATTTGTTTCCAAATCAGGTTTGCAAATAAGTTTTGCAAATATTTTCAAAACATATAATATTAATTATACCTTATCCATATCACATTCATATTCTGCAAGAAAACGGAGAAAATTGAATTGTATTCAAATTGAGAATGTTAAATTTATTTATTCTCTTTGAAGTTTTTCTTGTGAAAGTCCATAATATTAGATTAGTTTAGTATAAATTGACGATCAATGCTTGACCACACGAACTTTTGAACAATAATTTATTAGCTTCTCTTATCGAAAACTTATAAATTCACAAGTAACTTCATAAATAAATAGAATAAACTTCATATAAATTTACAAGTATATATTCCATAACTCACCAGCCAGAAGAATGCGGCCAATCAGCTCATTACGACCGATGTTGTCAAAGTCCATGACCATTACATCGAGAGAGCACTCTCGAATCTTCTCCCACGGAACATTGAAGCTGAACGTCTCATTGAATACTGGATTGAGAGTGCATTTGAAAATCGGGGTCTTCCGCTTTTCAATACGCTTATCTCCGAATTGCAGCCACACCTTCACGTAAGGATCTGCAGACAATGTCAAACAAAATGTGAAAAGATGAAATACTCAACCAATCAATCACAATATTGCTCACGAACGAAAAAAAATCAGATTTCCAGAACTGGAAAAATAAGTAGATACCTGTGAAAGTACTGTAATTTCTATAAAAAATATTTTATTCTACTATGTTTCCTAAATGACTGTGAATTATCTAGTTACAACTTCCGTATCGACATAGCACGTATAAGATGGAAAATTGTAATGGAAATGAGTATTGAAAATCACAGTAGGCCTATCCTCAAAGTATTTGTTTCATCACAAAATGTTTCAGTGTCATTGGACCCATTCTCTAGTGCAAATCTTGGCAATGGGTCTGCAAGTATTTATGATTCTATCTATTGACGCCGAAACATCTTGTGCTGAATCTAATATTTTGTTTGATTTTGAATCTTTATTTCCAATACAATAAATTATTTGCAGCCCTGAACAACATATTGTACATTGAAGAAAGGAAATATATAACTTATCTTCATCTATTCATCGATCTTTATATTTTATCCAATATCATTAACCACAGTATGATGGTATCACTCTCTCATTAATAAATAAATAACAGTTTAATAGTAACGTGAAATTGACAAGTAGACTATCACAGTACCAGACTTTCCGTTGATGTCCTTTGCTTTGAGATTACGAGCTTTTAAGAGCGTCAGAGTGAGAATACTGTTGCTGGGGTGGTAGCACAGAGATGTAAGCAGTTCTCCGCACTTATCTTTGGCTGGTGGCTTTAGAGCTTTCCAGAATGATGGCTTTTCAGAAAGATCCACCTGCAAAATAAAACGTTGCCGTTAAATTCACTTAAGGTGTTTCCACTGTTGAGGAAATGCTTACAACTGAGAAAACCTTGACATGCTTCTGGAACATTCTCTAGGTGCAGCTCTTGAGGAAGACGCATCAGTACAATCTTGATAATTGAATAAATTCAAGCACCAGATGGTTTAAATAATGAATATTCTGTAAAATACAAAAAGGGAGAAATGTAGAGATCTTATTCTTGAATGCCATTATATTATTAGGTTTCGAAATCGTTTTTTTCGTCATACTTGTATGTAATACACACTTTCCAAGCTAGATTTTCCATTGGGAAATTGCTGTTTACAGAGAATCAAAGATCAGCTGTTCTGAATGCGGGAATAATCATTCTGATGATTATTACAGCACTAATCATCATCACAATGATAATTACAGCACTGAAAATCTAGTCCAGCTGTTTCTTCCGAATTCCGACGTATGAATTAACGAGTCAAACGAGCCGCCATGACATGTTTTCTGTGTACTTTTGTGCTAGCTCTTGTGTTGAGGTTATGTTGGCTCTAGTTGATGTTTTCAGTTGTTTCAAGTTTAAATAAATCCTTCTCAGACTAGTATGACGAAAAAAATGTAACTTAAATAATTCGTATGGGAAGGTTTACATACTCATAACTATTTTCCAAACTCGCCTAAACGGCTCGTTTGTAAACATAGATTATTCGTATGTAAAAACGCCTTTCCCACACTCATTATGTAATATACTATTCCCACATCGAAATAGTAGTTTTGATTTTGAATAGTAACTAAGATTCAAAAAAGTACTTTCCCCATCGGAAATTCAAAACGATTATATTATGATTATTTGTTTGAACTCGAATCACTGGCGGCTCGTGCCCATGAAGCAGGTAAAGTGCTGTACAGTGCACTTCACCTGTTTCGTGGGTACGAGCCGCCAGTGACTCAATCTGTTTGGTGTGGTTGATTAAGAGAAATAGAGAATTACGATGAGAGATGATGGACCTTCAGCTTTGGGTGCGCTTCGAACCAATTAAAATTGTGTTGAAAATGGACGTCAAAGGATCGTGAGAATAGTTCAAAGTAAATATTTACTAGTAGTTCGTAATGGAAAACAAAATTAATATGAATTGAAATTGATTTGAATATCGGGACGAATAATGTATCTATCTCAAAGTGGGATAAGATGGACGTAACAGTTGGATTTCTCTTATCTAATCTTCAGCTAGATAATTATCACTCTATTGTCATGAATTTAGTGTATTCACAAAACCGGAGCGATTGAAAAATTGAGAGATGCTCTAATATGTGACAAGCATCTTCAGAAATCGTCTACAAGAATGTTTCAACCAGGAATAACAATGCAAAATGTTGTTTCGCAGATTATTTCCAAAGTAAATTAAGATTGTAACAACATTAAGATAGTCTCCATCAAGTATTCATCCATTTATTTCTCACAGCCATTAAAAAAATCCAGGCTTCTTATTAGTGTAGGTTCAATAATTGTTAATTTTCTCTCCAATTATCAATGAAGGTAGTTCTATGTTTGTTTTTCACAGTCATTCAAGAAAAGCAGGTTTCTAATTATCGCAGGTTTAATAATCAATAATTGTTTTCAATTATTAATGGAGACAACTGAATGTTGATGCAGGTAAGTTAATGCATCTTTCTATGTTTGACTCTTTCTCTATAAAAAAATTTTCACTTGGAGAGACAATTCAATTTTGCATCTTGCAATTCGCAGTATGTACTACATGTTGATACGCGTGAGAGCTATTAATATTTATACTATTGTGCTAAGACTGGAAAATTTGAACAATAACTCACCTGGCACAGGGGCAGGAAGACTTCACCTATTGAATCATCACGGGAGAATCTATCGTAATCAAACACGTGCAAATGGAGAACTCTGCTTTGCAGTTTTTGAATCGGGAAGCCTGAAAAATAGAAATTGATATCACTCTATTCACGAGCAGCATAATAAATCAACTCGCATAGGCTATTGCATTGGAGCAGCATATCAAACGCAGTTGGATGTATTCTACGAGTAGATGATAGATAACGCAATATTGAATTCATTCTAGACATTATTGAACTCGGAATGAAAAGCAGATGTCTTGAGAAAATGAAGTCTTAGAAAGTCTAGCATTCTTCCAATTTAATTTGTTCGGGTTTGACTTTATTGAGAACGATGATGAAATCAATGAGATAGTTTCAAATGAAACCTCTCAATTCTCCAGCATCAATTCTCGTTGTGCAGTATATAATGAGGATACAAATATGAGAGTCGTACATTTGTTGGTTCGCATTTACAGCAGTTTAAAAATTATCGTAAAGGCGCACACTGTCATAAACGTTCTAGTCAAAGTAGTACATAATAACAAATTTCCAAGCAATATTTGTGTTTCATAAATTGCTGTTAACAAAAAATCAAACATTAGCTATAGTCTTTTCAAGCGAAGAAGAGCCTCTGGCATGATGGGAAAATGACTCCAACTTGGTCAATATTTGTTCAAGAATTATAAATTTGGCCTCAAAAGTAAATCTAATTGTTTCCTACAATTTGAGATCAAATTGATAATTTTTGAACCAATATTGACCTAGCATTAGTCATTCTCCAATCTTGAGTCATTCTCCGATCTTGTAAGAGGGTCTTCTTTGCTTGAACAGACTACAGCAGCTATACATTATACCACACGCTTATATTAAAATTTGAATAGAGACAGCTGTACGTCCATAATGGAACTCGTTCTCTTCAAAGTTCAAACTGTTTCGAGTTTATGTTTGAAGAAAAATGATTTATCGCTTTTCATTCGAATTTCGTTGATCTTATATCATACCAATAACAAAAAAATTGTACAAAACTCGTGTGGAAAGATGTTTACAACCTCATCAATCGACTCAGTTGAAAAGTTTCCAGTCGTTTGTAAACACGAGCTTCCCACACTCGTCATCTAATACAGGCCTAGTATTGCCGGTCCGGTAAAACAGTCTGGTTTGGAGAGATCAATGCGTTAAAACGGGAAAGGATGAATAGTGGAATACTCTTATTCTCTTGTTGTAAATTAATTATAGTGTAGAAAAACGGTGTATTAAAATTTCGAAGTTATATACAGAAACAAGGAATATCACAATTTACCATCATGGAAAATTTTGGTTATGTTGGCTGTGGAACTTCTTTGGAAATCCCCAATAATAAGCCATAAGCTGATGATAATAGCAGAATAATTATGGTAGTAACACTCTGTAGAGTACAAGGGATAAAACAGGATAGGCTCAACAGTTCTCTTATTCACTGGTTAGTGATACGAGGAGGAAGTAATACTCTATAAAATTCAAGAGGAATTGGGAAGGCCTCCTTTAGCATTGTATAGGAAGGGGTGGATGTTTGACTTTGAATAAATTATTATAACAGTACAGAATACAGAAGGCTTACCGTTGAAAGAAAGCAGAGAGAGGTGTCCAACTTTGAATGCCTAATAAGAAATGCATAAAAGATTATGCAGCAGGACTACTGTTAATGAGTAAAAGAAGAGTGAAGCAACAGTAGGCCGAAATAGGTGAAGTGACCGTATCTTTTACTGTACAGCACTTCACCTGTTTCGTGGGCATGAGCCGCCAGTGCAGTAGGCTTACCTTCAAAGTAGAAAGTCTCGTTCCAACGAGGATTTAAGGTTCTGCGTTTGATCTTGGTCTCCAAACGGTGCTTTTTGTCTGGCAGCAGTGTTACTCGCACGTAAGGATCGGATGTTCCAGACATGTCTTTGGCTGGCAGTTCTTTAGCCTGAAAACATCACAATTCGTATCAAATTCGAACCGTTGTATAGATGAAAAACAATACTTTGAATAGTTATGAATATAAAGTGAAAATTGGAAAATTTGAATAGATATTTGATATTTTATTTAAACATATTGAGTTGCCAGGTCTGGTAAGACCTATGGCAAACACTAGTTGATCAGAAACAAACAAAAGAATATTGCTTATTACATTGAAAGTAAACAAATTACAAGAAAAATTAAGTAGAGGTAGAGAGATAGATAGATGATAGATGATAGATAAAATAAAAATCAAATACTCTTCTAAACTTTAAAAATATAATTTTTTCACAAACATGTTTCGGAGCTTTAGCCCATTCTCAATGTGATTGAATACTGAACACATTGAGAATGGGCGAAAGCTCAGAAACATGTTTGTGGAAAAATAATATCTTCAAAGTTTAAAAAGGTAATTGATTTCTATTTTTATTTTATCAATCAATTTTAAAATAGCTCCAAGTGTGAAATTTAATTTTCATAGACAGATGACTTTATTAATTTCCACTGTACAATGTTCCAAAGTATAGTGGGCGAATTTGAGGCATGTAAGCCTCCTTATCTACTTAACTATAAATCCATAAATATATAAATATGTAATGTACTTGAAAATATATGAAGTATACACATAAATTTTAATATTGCTATTGAAAATTCTAAGATGTTCATTGACGACCACCCTCTTGCATGATTAATACTAGGACGCTCCAGTCCGCCATATTTTATGCCAAGTTTTTATTGAAACATAACTAAATAATGCTGATTTAGATTTGTGATCTGAGAAAATGATTTGGCGTGGGTTAATCCATGATATTTCTTTGCATCAACCTGGATTATGAGTTTTATCTATAGTCCATTCACGATCACTTGAGACGAAATAAACAAACCTTTTGCGTGTGTGAGTGTAATGGAAGGTCTTCTTCTATGCGAAAAAGTCAGCTGCAGTCGAACAGCTGACTCTTGGCTACAGTCCGACTTCTCTTGTCTCAAGACTGTTGTCTGGAGCTGTGATTGGCTACAGCTGTTGGTCTGTAGCCGAAAGTTTTGCATAGAAGAAGATCTTCCATCATTACACGCACACACACTCAAAAGGTTTGTTTATTCCGTCTCAAGTGATCGTGAATAAAGTATGGTCACCTGATTCAGGATCGTATTTGATACAGTGCATTAAAGTTGTTGATTGGTTGATAGAATAGGTTGTTGAGAAGTTGTGAAGGTGATATTGAGGTGAATATCCATTATTAAATGAGAGAACAAGATATTGTTAAATTAAAGATTTATCAAAAATCGATATACCTTCACTTTTCACCTTGATTATAGATTTTTTTACATAACCAAATCCAGTAATTAGATAAGCAACAGACATTCGAACAAAGCGGTTCAAATTGATCAGTAAAAGATTACGTTGATGATAATGATGTGATGGTTGATGCTTAATATGTGTGGGTATAGTAATTTCGTTATTTTGTGTACTACAGTTAAATAATAATATTGAGTGGTAGAAACGACTTCCTAGTGTTTCAACTACGACTTATAAAGAATACTAATTTTCTTATGATTTCAATTATTATCCTACAAACTAGTAATTTAGAACTGATTGATTTCTCTGATACAACCTCCAATTGAATTGAGTGAATACATGTAATCTGTTCTGTCAAATATTCCAGTTTCCCAAATTTGCCCAAGTGAATATTAGAAAAAATGGATAATAAGTAAATATTAGAAAAAAACTTCAATGATGTTACTCACCGTCAGAATTCTGAGAATAAGAGTAGTATTCTGAAAGTCGTATTCTAAGCTGAAGTGGATTTGTCCAACATTCTCTGATGGCTCAGAGTTGTCTATGTACATGTCCACCAGTGAAATGGACCGGCTCTGCAAAAAGGCCATCTGTAAATAAAATATTAGAAGCAATGCTATTAAAAGCGATAAGAAGCGATTAAAAGCGATGCGATGCAAAATAAAACTATGAAATAGAAGAGAGTACTATTCATAGTTTCTCTATGATGGTATAGATAGTCGCTAACATGCTTTTAGATTATTTTCAATTGTGATTATTTTTTGAAGTGATTAGTGCTCTGTTGTAGGAAATATTCTCAACAAATTAAACATTTTAAAGTGATTAAATGAAAAATTTGAAATTGAATTGACCATCAGTATCATATTCAATTATTATATTGATCATGACATATTCTTATTTATTAATTTATTAACACACATACAGATATGGAGTCAACAGGATTTTACAGCTCAAAACTGTTCCTGATGTATGATGTGGATATACATTGGATATGACATATGAATTTGTAATGAACAAAGGCTACTTGAATGGAGGCGAATGTTCATCCACGATCATTTCTATAATGCTTGAATATAGTCTAGACCAGTGGTCACCAATTAAGTTTCATGAAGGTCCGTTTCAAAGTTTTGGCGAGCTTTCGCGGTCATTAATGTTCTTTAAATACATTGAAGTTTGATATTTTGTCTTTAAAATGAAGGCCATTATTTCAATCGGATTTGGCAATAAAAATTACATCATTGTTTATTCTATTTATGTAAAGAATGTTTACATATAAAATTTCCAGAAAAAAATTGTTTGTTCTTTAAATAAATTGAAGTTTGATATTTAAAATAAAGGCCATTATTTCAATCGGATTTGGCAATAAAAATTACATCATTGCTTATTCTATTCATGTGAAGAATATTTACGTATAAAATTGTAAAAACTATTCTCGAATTTAGTCCTTGACTATATCTCTTTAGCTATTATTCTTATGAAATACCAAGATAGATAAAATTGAACGTTCTACTAAGGTATCGAATAAATGGATACAATAATCCAACAATATTAAATAAATAGCCAAATTTTTATTGAGAGTTGTATAATGTATAATAAGAAGTGTTTATTTATTGTTGTGGTTGTTTTTCATCAAATCAATTTCATTTAGACTTTAGAGGGTTTCTTATGGATTTTTGTTTTAGGAGTAATTTTAAGTTCTTATGGTTGAGATCGGTATGACATCGCGGTCCGTACAAAACTAGCTGGCGGTCCGGATTCGGACTGCGGTCCGCCATTTGATGACCACTGGTCTAGCGGTTCTCATCTTTTTTTGAAGATCGTAGCCCCTCATGAGACAAGACCTTCCAGTTTCACCAAAGAGGATCTGAGTACATTTAAAGAGTAAATTTCAATGGTTTCACGTAACCTCCTGTTGTAGGGGTAGACGAGTGTTAATATTGTGATGGAAAAGGACATCAGTGAATTTGTAATTGCAAACGAAATAGAATTCCAGTATAAGAAATTTATTACTCAATTTTTAGAACAAACTATTCCAAAGAATTGTGCAAAATGCGAATTGTTGCCGGCCCGGTTGGCGCAATGGGCTGGGGCGTCACAACCTTCAGTTCGCTAGCACTGCCAGGTCAGGGTTCGAGACCCAGTAGGCATGGCTGTTTTTCACCTCATCAATCAGCTTCGCACTCATTATCCATTACCCACACACAAGCTAAAATGCTCATGTGGGCATCATCCGCAAAAAAATCTGCCAACTACTTCAGCCTATTAATAGCCAACATCTAAATTTTCATCAAATAATTATGCTAAACGTTAGAATGAAAAATAGCCAACTACTCTAGCCAATAGCCAACTTCTAAATTGCTATAAGAAACATCCTTGCTGTAAAGCGCAATGTGAAATATTTAATTATTATTGCTCTATTGCAAACATTATTTTTTTCAATCTACATGAGCCTACATTAACAGTAAGCAATGGCTTGAATAGAATATTGTCTTTAATATTGTAATAACTATTCCATGATAGTGAAATGAAAATACATTTTTATGAGGATGAAAATTTTCTATCATTTGTTCTCATCTCACGTACTCCCTTAGGTTTCTCCCTTAGGCTTACATTCATTGAAAACTCTGATATGTAGAGTAGTCCTAAGAAAAATGGAATCTATATCTATAAAAGCGAAATGGCACTGACTGACTGACTGATTCATCACCAGAACTAAAAATCCACTGAACCGAATGCGTTCAAATTTGGCAGGCATGTTCAGTTGGACGTTTAGACGCACGCTCAGAACGAATTTTAGAAACTTTACAAGGATACGCCAAATATTTAAGTTTCTCTATAGTTTTTCGGCGTTTTCGAGAACCAATTGGTAGAAAATGTTGATATTTGGTAGGTAGGTTCAGATAAGGTCTAGAAATGTTGTGTTAAAATATTTTTTAATTCCGTTCATGATCACGCCACTTATCAGTTTTTTAAATTGTAGATGTATTGCGGGTTGCATATCTTTCGCCTTCATGCGACCAATTCTTACTGTAAATTTAATGGTTCAGCGAGATTATAGATAAATTAATTTGGAAGATATTGAATCAAGTTTCAAACTATGTCCGATATACTTCCCAAGGTTACGCTCAATATTAGCGTTTTACTATTTTCGGAGTTTTTCTTGGATTTTTTGAGAATAAATTGGTATAAAATGTTGTAATTTGGTTAACAGGTCTAGAAATGCAATGTTCAATGGATTTTTAATCCCTTCTGAACCGAATTTGGAGGCGAGCGAAGCGAGCCTGTTGTCTCAGCTTACACTGACAGAGGTTATGCAGGCGAGCGAAGCGAGCCTGTTTGACTCACTGACACTTCTGATACTGTCGGGGTCTGGCTAGGCGGAGAAGGCGAGCGAAGCGAGCCTGCCGGCTAGTAATAGTAATATAGTAATAAAAGTAATATAGTAACATAGTAATATATAGAGAGCTTGAGTGATATTAAGAGCATAGGTATCTCCTTATGGTATACCTTGTGGCACAAGGTATTCGAAGTAAGTAAGCTGGGTCAAGTCTCCCATCTCAAAATCATATGATGTGCAGATTCATTTTCAAATTTGATATTTCATCTCAAATGAATTAAGAATAAAAAACAATGCTGGAAAATGGCTCTTGAGTAATTATACAAAACACTCAGCTTCCTCTCAAGAAACTGGAAGAGCTGCATGATTGTAAGCTAGAATTACTCCGATCGATTGCATTCTCTGTTTGAGTATAGTCTGTCCAAGCAAAGAAGACATTCTGGCAAGATGGGGAAATGACTCCAGCTCGGTCGATATTGGTTGAAAATAATAAATTTGGGTTGAAAGTATAGGAAACATTCTGATGTAAAATTTTAGACCAAGTTTATAATTTTTGAAACAATATCGATCAAGCTGGAGTCACTTTCCCATCTTGCCAGAATGTCTTCTTCGCTTCAACAGACTATAGACCTGTTGCTCGGTGCATTGATAGAGGGGAGGCCAGGTATAGAATTAATTCAACGGTTTTATCGTTACATATCAGTTGTTTATGAAATCAAATAGTTTATTTCGAAAAATTTAATTAGCCTATGTATTTATTTGAAAGAATACGAAATATACTTATTGGATAAAAACATAGGGAATTAAATCCAAAACGGCTCTTTATTGGATACATGTATAGGCCTACAAGTCTTAGACCTCTAAAACTGAATAAGTCTAATTCTCTTCAATGTTTCTAATACATTGTTATTGTTGTTATTGAACGTGTCCCGGTAAAATCAGAACTATTAGAAAAAAAAACTTGAATAACTTTAGGAATCATAGAAAATGAGGATGTTTGAAGAAAAATATAATTCTATATCATAGAATTAGTATTATGTATTTATATAGATACAATTAGTATACATGTTTTATCATTGCAATCATATGGCAAATAATTTTGCCGTTTTATTTAATAGGCTAAAGCCGGATTTTCATTGATATGATTCGAGGTTTATAAAACTTCAATAAATAAACTGAAAACTTCAATAAATAAACTGGAAACTTCAATAAATAGGTAGAGCAGCTCTCATACTCAAAATTAGTAAAGAAACTTCACTATGGTGCTATTAAAATTGTTAAGTGAGAGAGAGAGTAAGTTAATACTTTTGACAAGTAGAATTCCCCCTCCAAAAAACTGACGAATGATATTTTTCCAATGAATTGTTGATGTTGTTCAAGAACAAGAGGCGGATGGTTACCGATAAAGAGAAAGCCAGAGATCATGGAAAAGCTCATCTATCACTCGCCAGTTTCTTTGTTGGGGGCTCTCTCAAGTCTCAAGATGATACCCTGACAATATATATTTGATACTTGCCCTGCTGAATATATCACTATATCAACTGACACCCCGGTTTTATTAGAGAATGAACTGAACGACCTCATGGTGAAGTCTTTCCAAGCAATGAAGATATTCTGGCAAGATGGAAAAATGACTTCAGCTTGATCGATATTGATTCAAAAATAATATTTGGTCTCAAATTATAGATCAGAATAACGGATCAGTCTCAAATTGTAGAAAACATCTCGACCTACAGTTCAAGACAAATTTATAATTTTTGAATCAATATTGACCGAGCTGGAGGCATTTTCCCAACTTACCAGAATTTCTTCTTCGCCTGGACATACTATACAATATAGTAGGCCTATTATGAAGAAATTCTATATAATTAATAAGTAAGAAACAGATGTCCAGCAATTATTGAAGATAACCGAAATTTCTAGTTTACTCATGAGTGTAATCATGATACAATATAGTGTTATAGAAAAATTCTAGATAATTCATAAATAAGAAACATATGCCCAATAATTATTTATTGACGATAAGCGGAACTTCAAGTCTTCAAGTCAAAACGATAAGTTTAACTTCATCAACTAAAACCAGCTGAGCGTACTAAATGAAAATAATCATTAATACTTTTGCTACTTCAGCGAGGGAGTCTGCACATTATAAACTTCAGAAAGGAGCCTTTGAATTCGAGTTTGCTGCATTCAAGGAAGTCAGGGGACAAAATCTTGCAATTAGGCGATGCTCGTTTACACGCTAAAGCCTGTCCAAGCAAAGAAGACATTCTTGCAAGATAAGTAAATGACTCCACCTTAGTCAATATTCGTTCAAAAATTATAAATTTGATCTCAAATCGTAGAAAACATTCTGATCTACAATTTGAGATCAAATTTATAATTTTTGAAGTAATATCGACCGAGCTGGAGTCATTTCCCCATCTTGCCATAATGTCTTCTTTGCTTGCACAGACTATACATGGGACAGGAAAGTTTTTGAAAGTTATGACTGGAGCTTCAGCAGACTCCATATCTTCCTAATTGCCCTGACCTCGCCATGTTGCGATTTTCGTTTCCATTCCCCAACTCTAAAGAAGCTTCAAGAAGGTGATGATTATTAAAATCAATCCGGTGATGAGGGGATAACAGTTTCCTACTTTATATTGGGAGAGTTTATCCTACAAGACTGGGAAATATTTCTGATGCTCGAAGTTACTGACATTACTAAACTTATTTAATTTACTGATGATGATGGAGGGAGTAAATTGGCCACACATTCAACAATTTATCTAATCATACTCTTTCGTTATCTCGTGATACGCTTGTAACACATTCCAAAAGCAATGGCTGGCTTAGAAACAAGATGACGGAACCTAGTAAAACTACGATGAAGCTCTGCGATTGGCTTAGAGCTCTCACTCCCCCTTTTCCCCACACTGAAAGAAGCGGTCCAATGAGAGTCGAGCACTAGAAACAGTAACGTTCACGTTTCTTGTTACTTCGTTACGTTACTAAGTAAGTTAGCACGTTACTTGTTTTTTCCTTTTCCAATAGATTGCGTTCGTGATATTAATAGTTTTAAAGTACAAGATGCTACTTCACATTCACATCTTCTGTTCATTTTGGATAACATGCATCCGCCTGCTTTTCCTTGAAATATGACTAAGACTCAGGATCAATTATTTTGAAAATTCCATCCCAGAAAAGACATTAAGTTGTATAATTTGATTTCTCTGTGCCCAATATTATCAAGTAGAATAATAGTCAAGAATATTGGTAAGCTATAAGAACTTTTGATGCTGTTTTGAATAATTTACTAACCTTTCAAATTTTAAATTGATAAAGCATGTTTTTTTTATTCTTGAGAGTTGAAATTTGTGAGTATTGGACATTGGATAGTGAAAGTGGACATTGTGGATAGACATATAACCTACATCTTAAACCTTCATCATCATCATCATTCATCATCACTCATTCATCCTTTGCTTAAAATACTTGGAAACCTAGTCGCAATCGTAAAGGAAGAATAAAGAATAAAGAACTTCATATTCATCGAGTAATGTGTTCGTTTTATCTGTTACAACAATTCCAGGATGGAAAGTAATGCTTGCGCTTAGATATACTCCTCAGTATTGAATTCTGCAATGTGCTATTGTTTAATATTGTAAATTTGAACCCTGACTTTGTCTATGACATGTATTTGTTAATGGCAATAAAAACATTTTGATTTTAATTTGATTTGATTTGATTGACTTATTAGTTCACATTTACATTAGTCATTAATAACCATTTATAAGTTATTATAATCATTCACATTTTAAATATTTCTGTATTTGCCAATGAGGTTGAGTGGTTGAAAGAACTTCCTTGTCATAACTCTGCCAAGGAGTATTTTCATTCGATAGCTTAAGGTCAAGTGTAAGAGAGGACCTGCTAGTCCTAACTCCGCCTTATTGTAATAGAGACAAATTGATAAAATAGTTGAACTTGAAAGACTGCTTGCTCAATCATACAGTATTCTTAATACCGATGATAATGATTATTATTAATATAATTGGAGTTATTAATGTTATCGGGAGTGGAAATTCGTGTTTTGAAATAGTGAGTTTGAACATAATATTTTTTTAAATATTTTCACCAAAATTGAGAAAGAAGACGGTTTGGACATGTCTCTGTGTTTTCACCTGAAAATATAAATTGTAATAGGCTATCTCTAAAATAATAAATTATCATTAATAAAATACGATTCGATTTGATCTGAATTAGAATTTACACGTCAGATTGAAACATACATGTAAACGAAAGAAACATGAGGGGAAGCAGGAAGCAGTGGAAAGCAGATAAAAAAAAAAATTAGAACTTACCGAAGGATGATCGCCTTTGACATTTTGAAGAGCTTTGTTGTGCGCGGTGGGAGGAGTTTTGGCCGAATCTTGACTTCCGGTACCTTGGCCTTGGCCTGGACCTGAACCTCCTGCCGGGGACTTGCTTCCTGGGCTTCCTGTTCCTGTTGTTCTGTAAATAAACAGTGATATGAGATTCCTGCTCAATATAATAGCACGATATTCCAAATAATAACATGCTAAAGCGATAATATACATATTTACTTGCTAAAACGATATAGCCTACATAATTATGATAACACGCTCAATATAATAATGGTTTTCCATGTTTTAATTCGTGAAAAATGAGTTTATAATATTGCGAAGTGGAACAACCCTTTGGGTCTCCCCACTAATGGAAGCATACGCTAAATAAATAATAAGTCATACGGAATTTATTCAGGGTAAATTGAACTAATACGTCATTGTTGATCGGTATTTTTGATCAATGATAATAGAATAGTATTAAATTTTGAATAATACATTTTTCGTCCTTTTTGAATAAAACTCACATAAACATTTATGTGATTGCGTATTGAATAGTTGAATATTATTTATTGTATTGTAGTATAAATTGGATGGTACGTATAAAAGTGGATCGTATTGACTGAAGAAGTTCTATAATACGTACGTATTGATAGAATTCCACTTATCGAATTAACGGTAATTATTGAACAAGACCGTACACTATAAATTGAACAGTGATTATTGAATTTAAAAAGATACACATGAAATTGAACGTTACAATTTCTTAGATCGGATTGAAGAATTTTATTAGAAAATAACCATTTGCAAGGTTATACTGTAAACAAGATATCATGTATGAATGTGTTTTCATGTTACAATAGTTGAAAAATGAAATATATTTTTGAGAACAAAACTTTATACAAGTCTTGAGTTGCTTGAAAAATGCAGTATTGCTTCTCTCATTGTATTTTTTATTGAATTGGAGAGCAGTAATTGATTGCATTGAAGATTGTACGATAGTTTATGATTATGGAGGATAATATAACTACCGTATGGCCTTGTGTAGAAGATTATGTGGTAGACACATTAGCCCACATGATAACATGAATCTTTGACTTCAAGTTAATCCATTCCCATTATAAGAAACCCAATTGTTTCAAATCACATAATCCTCCGGGCGATTCTTATCACCATAACGAGAAAATGCACAGTTAGAAAATATCTCAGGCAGTAATTGAATCGTTCAACGTGCTGAATGGCATGTTTAACCGTCTTTTCACAATAACATGTCGTTATCGCAAATATAATTTACCTCAGTAAGGAACAAATAATGTGTTTCCTGTCTTGATATCTAGTAGTGTGCTTGACCAGTTTCAATACAATATTATATCTATATATTATATTATATTTTATTAGGCTGTATTTAATCTTGATATTTTCAATATACTGATTGATCAGTTCTTATTCGAAAAATAAAAATAAAATAGTATTTTGATCCCTACAGTCCAAAATCGGCACCAAAACTGATATATGCATGTATGTACTGATATATGCATGCATGGTGGAATATGCATTGTTTTTAATATTGGTAATCATAGATGAGTTTTGCTTCATCAGTAAAGTTGATCCAGTATGCATCAATAAATTCATAAATCACTCCCACCATAGTTGACAAAGTTGAATCTCGCTCTCAACCATACCGTTTTTCAACGTTTTTAATTTATTAATAATTATGATACAGTTGAATGCTACAATTTCTGATCCGTTTAAGGAAAATTAATAGTCTAAATTAAACAGAATACTTGAGACTCATCAAACAAACACTATGGACTACTTTTGGATCAGAAAAAGTTTAAACAAGAATTGGAGCCAGACTAGTCCGGTCGAGCAAAGAAGACATTCTATCAGAATGAGAAAATGACTTCAGCTCGCCCACTATTGGTTCAAAAATTATAAATTCTCTCTCAAATTGTAGAGCGGAATGTTTTCTACAAATTGTAACATCATGAATAAAGAACATACGAAACTGTCTAACTTTTGGTTGCGAACTCTTCCTCCAGTTTAATCTCTCGAATAGAAAACACTTCAAAAAAATAAAGTGCTCCTCTACCTTTCTCAGGTTTAATGGAACAGATCGGAATTTATTTCTACGACGCAACATAAGTCCACCAGATAAAGTAATGAAGTAACTTGATTATCACTAAACTGAATTTCACTGATCTGAAAAAAAGCATTCACTCAATCCTTCCTCATAAAACTTATACGAGAAAAAGCGTCTGAGAATTCTCAGTCCCAATTCAGCACTTTTCTTGGTATCAGCTAATTGATTAAAAAAGGCGATTAATATTGATTAGGTTCTGTCTCAAAACATCGAGTTATCCAGTATCTAGCGTCTAGTTGGTGAGTTATCCAGTTAGTGAGATGTTTAGTTCGAAAGTTGTCCAGTTAGTAAGTTGACCAGTTAGTCTTGTTGGTGAGTTCTTCCCAATTCAAGCTGAAATATAACTTTTCGCAATCATCTTAGCCGACAATAGAAGTTAATCTGTTCGCTTGAAGGTATCTGAGTTATAAAAAACCTGTCAGTTTTGACTCAGTTGAAAAAATAATTATAATCTTTCACGTTCTTTCGCTAGCCAAAATCATCTAATGTGTGCTATTTATAGTTGATTCTTATTCGAAAATACAGTAGCAGCAGGTATACGTATGGGTCCTCGCGTTGTCTTTCGGCGCCCTGTGCGAGATTTCTGCAGGTGTCCTCCCCATTACAAGACTGATTAAATCAAACATATGAGTATAATATATTCAAAGCCGAACATGATTCAAGCTGCCTCTTATTTAAGAGTTTTCTCATTTGTTTCCGAAATGTGATGTGAAAAAAAGATTATAAGGACTTGTTTATTATAATGTGTTCCAATGTATTGATAAGCAGAAGAGTTACAGAAAACAATAAAAATAATTAGTATAGGCCATCTACATATAGCAAAACTGTAACATTGCAGTGTACTTTAGCATTGAAAGTACTTGAAAATAATGCTTCGATATTTATGGTGTTACATGGAAGTTGGAAATGAAAATACTGTAGCCTAATATTAAAAAAGAGACATATCCTATTAAGTTATAAATTATTCAATTTCCAATTATTGATCGATTTATCTTCATTTTTTAGCTTGAAAGCACACAAGGAAGGAGATTATAAACTCTCCGCATGAAAAATATTGGGAATCACTATATCTTGCATTCAACTGAAAATATACATGGTATAATAAGAAATTGGAAACTTAATTACAACCAAATTGAAGATTGTAGCCCTATTCACTGCTCTCCAACTTTTTTGGAAGAACAATCAAAATAGTTTCAAATTCAGCCAGCAGATCGCAGAAGCAATAGGGTGGTTTGCTTCGACTCCTATTGGACACGCCTCCAAGCTCCGCCTACGCTCTGATTGGCCAATGACATCGGTTCGGAAAGTTTCGTACAATTAGCAGATGACAGCAGTTGTCAAGTGATGTTTTAGATTTGATTTGGACACGCCTTCATGCCCGCCTGCTCTTTTCTGATTTGTTGACAGTGTTTCGTGAGTTCTAATGGCTGCTAGCGAGAAAATTATGAATGGTGTATCATACACAAAAAATAACGCTGATTTATTATCCACGATCTTATGCTAATATACTTTTTATCCATGTATTCAAGCTGATTTACAATTTTATCAAGTTTTATGATTTATTTATCAAGATTTATGATTTATTTATAGAATTACGATTCAGAGTTACTTTTGTCGTGCCACTAAGGCCAGTACTAGACTTCAATAGTTTTATGCTATATGAAATGAGAAGAAAATATGATTTTGCATTCTCATCAATAATTAAAAGAGATAATTATTCTCTCTCAACTCATTTCAACCAATAAATCAACCATTTCATAACAATAAATCGGAAATTGATCACATTTGAATAATTATATAGTATGGTAGTATTCGCATTTAAAAAATGACTATAAATAGTCGAAACATGTATTGTATTGGAAAATAATTGAAAAAGGGTACTTTGATAATTATTTAAATTAAAAAAACTATGGTAATATGAATATGATTCAATACATAAGAGGACATAAAATACGACAAAATACATACGAATATGAAATTTGGAAGAATGGTTGGAAGTTTTAAATTCTTTGCCAAGAGTAACTAAATTTGTTTTCTATGATTTGTAGTAAAACTTTTCAGATCATGAAAAGCTTGAGTGGAATCTGTTAGGCCTGTTGTACACGTGTCAATAAAATCACATATTTTGATTCCAGAGCCGCGTCAGTGAAAATTCCTTCTGGGTTTAAATTCCAGAGGCCTATCCTCTATTGGAACCCCATTCAACTAAACAAAAAGTTGAGTCCTGTTTTGAACTCTCAAGTCCATCAAAGTCACATTGTCACATAAACTACGTATCAATGCTTCCCTGAATCTGACTTCCATAACGGGTATCACTGTCACATCAGTTTCAATTTCAATTATCTTCATCCCACATTCCAAATTTAACCTGAACAAGCTCTTAAGCTTCAGCGGAACTGCTGAATGTTCACACCTATAATGTGTATGTGTTGATGAATGGAATAGAGAGCAGATAGAATATTAATATTTCATGGAACACACAACATGCATAATAATAGAGAACAAGTTTATTTTTGCTACTATTATAATGTTCACCTAGTCAGTAGATGGACTATTAATATTTCATGGAACACAGCCAGTAAGAATAGAGTATTCTATTTTTCTAATATTCTATATTCTATTCTCACTGCACTCAAAATCCATACTTATAGAGAACAAGTTTATTTTCACTACTACAGAACCGTTTCAGATAATTTTACTTTTGATGGTGATGATGATGACTAGAGTGTTCAACATCTGTGAAATGGCTCAATTGGATTATTATTATCATATGAATATGGTTTATTTTCTCAACATAACAATTACATAATGTATTTAAAATTGTGTGAGTCTATTCCAATACATACACTTATCGACCCTCTAACCATGTTTCTGACCACTCTTTATATTTTCACACTGTCAGTTCTGTTGATGGCGTTGGAAAGGTTTGATTTCAATTTATTTTTGATAATTCATGTAGTTGGAAAGGTTTGATTTCAATTTATTTTTGATAATATTCATGCAGGGTGCTTTTTTCAACGTTTTCATTCGAGTAGCCCTAAAATAAGTCTGTACTAGTTTAATTCCAGGATTTTATACATAATTTATAAAATCCTCTTCAAATAATATTCTCAATAGGAAAATCCTCAATTTTCACATCTCAAGAGTCGATGAACAACTGAGAAAACTCCAAATATAACATGTCCAGTCCTATTATTATTTCATTTATTACTTAACATCTCACACCCATTCATAATTTTTGTAAAGAAGGCTAATCATTTATATAAACGGCCAAGTAACGGGGCATAACTCTTTCAAGCTGAACATTTTCAACTACTATAGTATTTAGGCTTAGTATCCAGGTTAGCCTTTCGGGCTACCTTAGCTAACGCCCAATCTCTGCTATAAGCTCCTGTGCATGGAAATAGGAAGGATGATGTTGAGCTTGATGCTCATAAATCATACTTAGCGAAGCAAGCCTCAAGCGATCGCCCTTACAATGAGAATCGCAAACGGCTGTCTCTTTCACTGCACTTACGAGAACATTTTTTATACAGGGTGTTCCAGGAGCAATGTGCAATACCTCTTAGGCTGACTCCTTACACCAAGAAGAGAAGGAAGTTTCATGGGACATACCCCTAAATAGCCTTGTTACTGAGATATAAATGAAAAAATTTACATTAAAAAATTTCAAAGTTTTTTCTAAGTGAAAAATTATCACTTCCCCAGTAAAACTAGTTGATTAGTTCTATGAAACCAGTAAAAAGTATGTAGCATGCAACTTAAACGGTTGTTGAGATAATCAAGAAAATATACTAAGAATCACAATTTCTCAATAATTAAGGGTTATAACCGGATATGAAACCATAAACTTGTATTATTTTTAAGTTGTAAGAAGTTGTAGAGGATCGGATTCTAAAGAAAATGTTGAATGACCGTTATTGTGTAAAACTCACCAAATCTCATAAAATCGCAACTAAGCTCTGATTTTTCTCATGTGTGATGTTTTGTCTATTTTGTCTCCTTGTTCTCACAAACTGGTTTCTTAATAATGTTGCATGACAACTTGTTGAACAGTTGTAGGCCTCCTTAACCCCTTTCCCACCTTCCACTACACCAACTTGAAAAGCTTTTTTCCATAACCATTCCTATGTTTTTAGTGCCAAAAATGACTCTATTGTACTGTACGCACTGACAATAATAACTGTATGATAATACTGTATTATTAGTCATTTGATATGTTTTATTATCATTTGTATAAAATGTATTTTTTGGCAATGAATTAAATTCAATACGTAACTCGTTTTCACCCATATGTCTACTCGTTCTAGACCTATTCTTCTTCAGAAGTTTCCATCATCTCTTTGTCGTTAACCCTCTCTTAACCCTCTACCACCCACTTTTCAACTCTTCAAAGTCTTTTTCGCAGCCCCATTTCAACTATTTCGGGTCTCCTCCTCTACTTTATCACACCTGTTTCTCAGCACTTTCCAAACTTTCTCTCATTTCCACTTCTTTTACAACTCATGCTCAGTCAATTTGCATCTTATTCACTCCTTCATAAACTCTCTCACGTTTTTTTCTCTCATGGAATCTCATTTACATCCCTGTCTACCCTTACTCTTCCGCGTTTTATACTCTTCCTCTCTCACTCTCCCACTATAGTTTGTCCAAGCAAAGGTGACATTCTGGGAAGATTGGAAAATGACTCCAGCTCGGTTAATATTGGCCCAAAAATTATAAATTCTGTTTCAAATTATAGAGCAGAAAGTTTTCTACATTTTAAGACTAAATTTATTATTTTTGGACCAATATTGACCAATCTGGATTCATTTTCAAATCTTGCCAGAATATCTTCTTTACTTAGACAGACTATACCATCTCTCTCCAGTTTTTTTTATCTCTTCCCAAATCTTCTCCACCTCAACATCAACACTCTCTGTTGAGAGTTTTTCCAACACTCTCTCAACTCTCCCACAACCTTTTCTAACTTCCACTTTTCCTTACAAAACTTCCTCCTTTGAAAAGTTTCAGAAACGCTCTTTTACCGGGATAAGAGTGGTAGGAGATTGCAGATTTGTACACGAATTTACAATCTAATAATTTTTCGGTGGATTATGAGAATCCTGCAAAAAATGCTGATAAAGTTTAAAGTTTACAACTGCTGTAGTAATACGTATATTTGGCGAGATTCCTTAGTACGAGATTCTTCTAGTTTTCAACCGGCTCAAGCATAGTGAGCAACAAATTTTTGATTGATAAAACAGTATTTTGTTGTGATAGAACTTGTGGAGTATTCTATACTTGAGAATTATTTTCATTGAACTAAATTACGGTCTAATTCAGTAATACATGTCATACTGTAGCCTACATCAACGCAGGTATAGTCTGTCCAAGCAAAGAAGAGCTTCTGGCAAGATGGGAAAATGACTCCAGCTTGGTCAATATTTGTTCAAGAATTATAAATGTGGTCTTAATAGTAGATCAAACTGTTTCCTTCACAATTTAAGATTGAATTGATAATTTTTGAACCAGAATTGACTGAGCTTGAGTCATTTTCCCATCTTGCCAGAGGGTCTTCTTCGCTTGGACAGACTATATCAAGACTAAAAACCGTCTGTGTGACTGAATAGAATACGAGTTGAATAAGAATGTGATTGAAAAAAGTGATAAAAATAATATTATGTATCAAAAAGCTTGATTTGAATGATGATATTACAGTAATCAATCTGATTTAGTTTGCTATTCAAAATGATGAGAGCTTACGGGACACACGCCATTGTGTCGTGTAACAGAATTGTTGATCAGCCAATAAATTTTTCGTTCAACAAATAATTTATATCAAGCTCTGCGAGTTTTGCGGCTAAATCACACCTGGCCTCACTCATAAACAAATAATTGCTAATATTCAGCCATTTTATGCCAAGTTTTACAAAGAAGCCTTGCCGTGAAGGTTGTACAGAGAAGCTTACAACAGCGTGCTTTTTTGCCTAGTGCAAATTTACAATTGAGAACTGTGTTCCTCTGTAATGATGATAAAAATTTATGTATTTTTTGTGGATTTCAGTAGTATGGAACTGATTTTTTATCATAAGAGATAAATAAAAAGTTAAATCTATGAATCATGCAATACTTGATTGAGAATAATTCAACTACGAATACTCAATAATATGATATATGATTAAATCTCAGAACATGACAAAGGCTTTTCCTATTAATTTCAGAATTCACTGACTTCAATGAAAATAGGCTAATCCATTTCTTCACGGAGTTTGAATATGAGAAGTATTCGCAGGAAATCTTTTATGAAGCTATTTTAACGTGGGGATGATGTTTAGACATGATGAGTTCTTCTGAAATATGTTGTGAAAGTGTTTTGTTGGCTCTATTTCCAAAGTAGCAAAACCCGATAAGACTAGGAAGCACTGGCGGCTCGTGCCCACAAAATAGGTGAAGTGCTGTACAGTAAAAGATAAGGGCACTTCACCTGTTTCGTGGGTACAAGCCGCCAGTGCTAGGAAGCACAATATTCTAGAAATAATTGAATGATAGAAGATAGTAATTGTAAACGCTTCTCAAGATTTACAAATAATCTAGAATTTCACAGAATGACCATTTTTGCAAATATAAATACTGATTGAATAGCCTACTATTGTACAAAGTACAGAATCAGTTGAATCAGAAGCGCTCTATTTAAGGTTAATGACATAGATTTTTCTAATTTAAAATGAATTCTAATTCAAAGTCTTATTTTTCTTCTTATTTCTGTCTTACATGGTTCAAAAACGTAGGTCTGATCCATTGGGCGCCTTTATCGCGTACTAACTTGAAACTCGGTTCCTTCTCCTCAAGTTCATCATGATTTAAAGAACAAAAATTAATAAAATAGACCAACAACGCAATTCATTGAGTACGTTTCACATAAGCTTCAGATGTTGAATTTTCGTGTTGAGTACATAATACTGGTGAACTATTATTTGAAAATTAAACTTTAAACTCAGGGCTATTTAAAATAAATGGTAAATTTAAAAAAAAATCAAATACCCTTTAAAAAAAACTGGAAACTATACTGGTAAACTGTATAAGATATTATATTAAACCTCTGGGGTGTTCCTGGAAAGTGAATTAATTGTAATATTGTAAGTGGAAATCGTATGAAATAATAATAATAATACTCACTCGAGTTGAGCTCTGTGGATCCGCAAAACAGCGCATGAAACAGATAAAAAAATTGATTAATTTTTGTCAATCTCTTCGTTAATCGGAAAAACATTATTGAGAAGCACGGTTGGAAAATATTGTAGCTGCTGATGAAGCATTGTGGAAGGAATGACATGTCTTGTGATTAATCACCCTGTAAAAAAGATTGAACATGTTGTTTGAAACTTATCAATTAGCTTTCATACAAGGTTTACGTGGTAAATCCATTATTCAGTATTCAATGTGATACTGGAAGCTGAACTCTCTCTTCCGAGATATCAAACAATCTAGGATACCTTGAACTTCAGGGTATAGTCTGTCCAAGCAAAGAAGATATTCTGGCAAGATGGGGAAATGACTCCAGCTCGGTCACTATTGATTTAAAAATTATATTTTTACTTTTAAATTGTAGAAAGAATTTTGATCTTCAATTTGAAACGAAATTTGAAAATTTTGAACCAATATTGACCGAGCCGTAGTCATTTTCCCATCTTGGCAGAATGTCTTCTTTGCTTGGACAGACTATAGAAGCAAGTGATTGATGACAGTCTTCGCAATTCCGCCAACCAGTGATTGAAGTTAACATAAGAGTGTTGAAGCTCGACCCTTTGTTGTTGTTCTTCATTCTTCTTCTTCTTCTTCTTCTTCTTCTTCTTCTTCTTCTTCTCCTTTCCTCTCTTCCTTGTTCATCTTTTTTCATTTTTACTTCTCCATTCATCTTATTCTCTTGACTCTTTCCCACCCTTCTCCCTCATGATATCTTCTCTCGTCCTACAACTCTTTCTCTTCCTCCTTTTCTGAAAAGGATCAACGGAATGCATGGCCTCAACATCTCAAGTATTGTAGGGCATCTTCGTTCATTTATCAAGAGATTTCCAAATTTCACTAAGACCGGTATTACACGATGATAGTTCTATGTTCATATCTGATCATATGGAAGGAGATGAAAATAGGATTTCGTATTTCCATCTCTTTCCATATGATTAGATATGATCATAGAACTACAGTATTATATCGCGTAACACCGGCCTTAGATAATCAAATGGAGCATATACCTAGTCTAATAGTATATCTGTAGCCTATAACGGACTACACTGAATCTTCTATCTATATCTATAAAAGCGAAATGGCACTGACTGACTGACTGACTGACTGATTCATTCATTCATCACCAGAACTAAAAATCCACTGAACCGAATGCGCTCAAATTTGGCAGGCATGTTCAGTTGGTCGTTTAGACGCGCGCTAAGAACAGATTTCAGGAAATTTTCAAGGATACGCCAAATATTTAAGTTTTTCTAGAGTTTTTCGGCGTTTTCCTCATTTTTTCGAGAACCAATCGGTAGAAAATGTTGATATTTGGTGGGCAGGCTCAGATGAGGTCTAGAAATTTTGTATTGAAATATTTTTGCAATCCGTTCAAGATTACGCCAGTAATAATGTTTTCAAAATTGTAGATGTGTTGCGGGTTGCGTATCTTCCGCCTTGATACGACCAATCCTAACTGTAAATTTAATGGTTCAGCGAGATCATAGATGAATTAATTTGGAAGATATTGAATCAAGTTTTAAACTATGTTCGATATTCTTTTAAAGGTTACGCTTAATATTAGCGTTTTACAATTATTTTGAATTTTCGGAGTTTTTCTTAGATTTTTCTAGAACAAATGGGCAGAAAATGTTGAAATTAGGTAGAAAGGTCCAGATTAGGTGTGGAAATACTGTGCTCAATAAATTTCAAATGCCTACTGAACGGAAATTGCAGGCGAGCGAAGCGAGCCTGTTTGACTCACACGCCATATACTGTCGGGGGTCCAGGCGGTGCTAGGCGGAGAGGGCGAGCGAAGCGAGCCTGTCGGCTAGTTCGGTATAGAGCAATAAGCCATTTACAAACTGGGAGACTCACATGTTCGTTTTTTACACAGCTACACACAATTCCCTCTTTCCACATTAATTTCATGTTTTAAAAATTACACAGTAGTCTCTAGTGCCAGAAACTCTTATCAGGCTATCCATATTATACAAAGATTTGAAGATGTCGAAGCAATCTTTTCATAACTGTTTTTTGTCTGTTTTGTCTTTTTTAAATCCCGATTTGTGAGGTTTGGGTGCGTTTTAGGCGAGAAAGTTACTGAACATATTTCTTTCAGAATTGAGTTTTCTACGATATAAAATAATTCAAAATACTGGTCAACAATTTAATATCCTATTTAAAAATTCCTTTTATATAGAATATTACATTACTTTAAAGTTGTAAATTGTAGTTTTTCAGCTTATTCTGCTAATTATATCAATAACCACCAAAGTTACGAACTTCTTAATGGTTTTATTGGATTTCTCAGCTGATTTTACATAATAATTGACCACTATAGGACCTTCTCAAGGCCGCTACAAAATTATAAAATTGAAAGAAGTGATGAAAATGAGAAAACAAAAATGGCGGCTGTGTGAGTAATTGAGGACTTTGAGACATTTTTAAAATGATGTTTAGGTATGTATTTTATCAAAGAACAGTATCCTTAAATGCTCAACACTACTTCTGAAACATCCTGTATAACGAGTCAAAATGTAATGTTATAAACATGTATTCCTTGTGTGAAAGTACCTTGTGAACCTCACTCACGTGATTCCAGACTTTACATTCATTCTGAACACTTGGAAGGTTTTCGAGCATGAAATTATTGATAGTATCATTCTATAACTACATAAAGCTGACTCTTCCAGGTAATTATGAAAGCTTATCACAAGAGAGTCTGATGAAAACTTTGAATATATTTCTATGAAGTTTCTCTTGATTGACAGTTTTGAAATAAATAAAATAGTATGACAAACATACAATTAAAGGGAAATACTTCTATTTCTCTTTTTTCTCATACTCTTACTATTGAAAAGTTGAATTCCATTTTTATACACTTTTTATTAAATTACTCTGTCTTGTGAAAAATGTCTAACACGCCTTATATTTTCGATTGTATTTCGGCTCATTGAGAGTTCTGGTTTTCACTAGTTGATTGATACCATCCGACACTACAATTTGAGCAACGTTTTCATTGGATTTGGTGTTGATTAGTTATTTAATTAAATAAATAAAAATTGGAGTAAGACAATTTGGATGTGTTTATTCACGAGTGTGTATTGGTGAATCAGGTGATCAGCAAATTTTGGAATATTCCGCTATCATCCTAATTTTAGGAAGAATGTGTTTATCAGATGTATTCATTTATAAGTAGTGGTGAGTTTTATTTTTTCGAAACAGTGAAATATTTTCAAGTTTTCAACTATGGTACTTTCTTTGGTGTACTTTTTTTAGTGCATTTTAAAAAGTGTTGTTTTTTAAAACAATGTTATTAAATTATACATTTTATTTATTTGAACTACATTATCTGAATGATTTTATGATTCAAGTGATCTATATATTGCCACTGATGATAGTTCCATCGGAACATGACTATTCTCACTTGTCTTCAATGAACATGAAAGTTCATTAAAAACTGTTAAAGTTTAAAAATTTAAACATTGAAAACTGTTAAAGTTCGAAGATAATACCTATGAAAAAATCAAGGGAAAAGACTGCACAGAGTACCTTAAGGGAAATATGAAGGGAGCACAAAAGTGTTTTATTTGATGGGTTTGAAATTCATGAGAATCTTAACAAGAGAAATGGGTGGAGCACTTGAGAGCTGTTGTTGACGGTAGGGAAAATCAGCCCCACTTCTCATTCACAATAGATGTGTCACATCTTATGACAAGTACGGAACACGCGTTCGGCGTAGAACACCGTGTAAGAGAACAGATAATTGAGGTTGAGAGCTTTCACATTTTCTGCGGTGGAAGCTTGCAAACTTCATCAGCGATCACTGTTATTTCTACGAAATCATTTTTGTTCCATTCTCGATGCTATCACTCACGACCGAATTACATCAGCGAGAATCAAATTGCCATTATTCAAATGAAATGAAAATACACAACTACTGAACAAGTGTCATTATTCACGGAGAATATTAATCTAAATGGAATATGACGTGACTACACCAAGTTTTAATGAGCAGTATGTTCAATACGCACCCCATTCAAACCTAACTCTGTGTATGCCTACAATGATTATTGAAGCTTATCATTAGAGAACTGAAGGAAAAGTTAGATAGATTTGACATTTTTGTTGAATAACAGTTTTGAAATGTAATACTGTAGTAGAATAGAATACTCTTGAATATTGCCATAAAGTTTAGTTTAGCTTTAGATACTGTTTTTTATTTTTAATAATTATCAAAGTACCCTCTTTGAATTATTTTTTTCAATGCATTACATGTTTAAAATAATTAATTAAGGGTACTTTGATAATTATTTAAAATAAAAAAACAGTGATAAAAGTAGCCCTGAGTTTAGAGAAACAATAATATAGCTATAGTTAGTTTGTTAAGTTTAGTATATTTAGTTAATTAGTTAGTTTAGCTATCACCATAAAGTGAGGCGGTTTCCTAGCTGTAACAACTGGTGTAACGCATCTCTCTTGACTTTTTCGATTTCAAAAACATCATGTCACACACTAGCTCAATGACAACTGTAATTAAAACATCAGCTGTTGGAGCGCACAAGGAGCAGACTATTCGCCGTCAACTGTACTTGTGCTTTCAACAATTTATTTAAATTTTGACTCAACCAAACATAAGTGTAAGCAGAATCTACAACTTAGTTGAAAGATGTTGTTTATTACTATTCTCAGTAGTACCCAACATATGTTATCTGGACTTGCTACCTTGGCTTGGTACCCATAATTATTCTTGCATATAATCGTGAAGAGCTTGAAGCTTTGCAGGTTTAAAACCTCAAGAATATTGGAGAGGGAAAACTATTAGAGATGTGTGATCTTATAATATTGTGTAGCAATTTGAATGTTACAATCCTGTGAACAATAGATTATATTTTACTGTATCTAAAATTCAGTAGAATTAGTAGTCAAGCATTTTTTTCAGTTTTTAGTAGTATTTAGGTTTCAGTAGAAGTAGAATTCAGTATTTAGAATTTGTATCTAGTACAGTATTCAGTATTTTACTGTATCTAGACATACTGTACTTCTCAATCAGTATTGGGTCGATAAAACGTTCTATACAGACTTGCAGTTGAGAAGTAAATTTTAATAAAATATACATATAAGTATGAATAAACTCTCTATGAATGACGTACAACTTCAAAGTGCTCGGTTCAGAAGCTCTAATATGGAACTTTATGCTTTGATGTTTCAGATTGCAATGTTAACATGCTTGAAAGATGGAACATTCTTGTTCTTATTCTTGGATATTAGAAGCTTAGATATGAAGTAAGTTAGCTTCAGAATTTTCAGAATTGTTATGCAGATCTTTTCAGTAGGGTTTTATCTATCAATTTAGTAAGGGTTGTTTGAGGGTTTATCCATTTTGAAATAAAATATACTGATAATGTTAACTCAACCGTTTATTTTGAAGTTAAACGTCCGTTTATTTTGGAAATAATCCACCGTTTAGAGTCACAGGAAATGTGACCTGTGTGGCAACGAAACAATGTTTCTGTGCCAAAACAAACGTTGGAATTGACATTATCTGTGTAATTTGTTTCAGTATAGAACGATTCTAAACCATTGACAACGACTCAGTCGATTGTTTATCTATTTGTTTCAATTCTCACTTAATTCGCAATTTTGACACCAATAGGTATTGAACTTCTCACTAGGCTGGAGTTCGTTTGTAATCTGAATGTAATTGTTGTCGAGCAAAAGCCGTTTGTTGCTATTAATCCCAACAAATTCAATTTGCAAATGCAGCTGTTGCTAACATGTTCTTGTTTGAGGAGTGGCAATCGACAAGTGATTAAACTGCAGTAATATTGCCGCTCAAAGCCGTGTCGGGCCAATAGTAAGTGATGGGCCAAACTTTCCACCGCCGTGTTTACTAATTGAAATAATGGTTAGAAAATCGATTATCATGTAATTATAATAGGTATTGTCTAGGGAGTATGATTGCACAGCGCAGAGTGCGACGGAATACCATTAATAATCGAGTTGTAGGGTGAGAGCTCGAAGCTCAGTAACATAAATTAATCAACTTCATCTAATTTTCATCAGATATTGATTATTGTGTCAATATTCGTGCTGCAAAAGTGTTTATGTTTGAGCTATTGCAACGTGTATGATACATAAGCTTGCAACACTCGCAATTTCCTGTTATTTCATCCGTTTCGTAAATGTTGATATTCAACATTTGAAACAATAATACGAGAAACTTTGCTACTCCTTTTTCACTGTTCAATATGTTGTTTAGGGATACCTGTAATAATTGTTTCAGAAATAGGAATAAAACACCACAGTACTCCGAAGTACTAGTATTCCTGAGAACAGTATACAACAGACAGTAGGCGAAGTCACCCATTGATGGAGGCATTATTAATGAAAAATGATAAATCAAATAAGAACTAATAAAACTCATCCATCAATAATAATTGAAAACCAAACACTCAAATACAACTGAACTGAAACACAACTGAAAAACAAAAACTGGAAACTGGAAACTGTATGAGGAAAACTGAAAACTGGAGGAGGATAAATGATAATTGGAGAGGGAAAAGTGATAACTGAAGAAGGAAAACTGAGATAAAACTAACAACTGTAACATAAAACCTGAAAAAATGATTGAAATAACTTGTCAGGTACACTACATTTGACAGCATAGGATGAAACATTGCATAGTTTGATATGGAACATTTGCGGCTGCTATGGTTAAATAATTCTTAGGTGTTTCTTTTATTGCATTTATTTTTTTCTAAATCCATCTTTTTATAATTGAACATAAGTTAATCTATTTATTCATTCATACATTTTTCTCTCAATAAAAATTGATATTGATAATCACGAATATTAATGAATAGTTGTAATGTTTAATTTTTGTATTTATAGACCACTCACTGCTTTCTCTAATACTGTCAACTGGTCAGCCCGAGTTGAAAGCAGAGGAAGGTTCAAATGAAATACTAAGTTATGTAATCTACAAATACTACAATCGTAATCCGTCCAAGCAAAGATGACATTCGGGCAAGATGGATCCGACTCCAGCTCGGTCAATATTGGTTCAAAAATTGATAAACTTGGTCTTAAATTGTGGATTGGAATGTTTCCTACAATTTAAGACTAAATTTATCATTTTTGAACTAATATTGACCGAGTAGAAGTCATTTTCCCATCTTGGCAGAATGTCTTCTTTGCTTGGACAGTCTAAAGCAGCAAGTGATTGATGGACAGTCTCCGCAATACCGCCAACCTGTGATTGAAGTTTACATAAAAGTATTGAAGCTCGACCCTTCCACTACCAAAAAGAAAACCAAGTTCAGAATGTTTTGTAGAGAGTGAGATATAGTTTCAATTTAAATATATTTATTAGAATTCAGCTTGGAACTAATAAATCAGGTGTTTTTTCATTATCATCGAATCATACAAAACTAACTGACTAATACTTGAAAAAATAGACATATTCATGGTAAATAGATACCATGTCGTTCCACTCGACCAAGCTGAGAAGACACTCCGTTAAAATACTCTTCTCATTGTATTGACGTGTCTTCTCAGCTTGAGAAAGCTGAGGATTGAAAACGTGATCACGATGCAGACTTTTGTCTTTTCAAGGCGTGAGTGCAAAGATCAGTTATATCCAGCTCTTTAGATCTTGGAATTCCTCCAGGATATTCCTAATCAATCTAGCATATCTATCTATACAGGGTGTTTCAGGAGGAATGTGCAATACTTCTCAAACTGATTCCTTACACCAAGTAGACAAAAAAGTTCCATGGGACCAACCCCCAAAAACGCTTTGTTACCGAGATAACAATGGCGGAAAATTGAGATTTTTCAAAATATATTAATTTTTTTAATTTGTTAGAGGCTTTTGTGAGGTTCTAAAATGATCAATTCCCGTGTAAAATTAGCTGAGGAATCCAATGAAACCAGTTCCAAGTTTGTAACTTCAACGGTTATTGAGATAATTGTAGAAATATGCTAGAAAACGCCATTTTTCAACAACAAGGGTTGTAACTGGATAAGGAATAATAAAATTGTATTTTTTATTAATGGAAGTTGAAGAGAGTCGGATTCTAAAGAAAAAGTTGAATTGCGGCGATTGTGTAAATCTTACACAAATCTCAGAAATTGCGATCAAATGTCGCAAAATCGCTACTAAACACAAATTCATCACTTTTGCTATGTTTTGTCAATTTTGCGACATTTGATCGCAATTTCTGAGATTTGGATAAGATTTACACAATTGCCGCCATTCAACTTTTTCCTTAGAATCCGACTCTCTTCAACTTCCATTAGTAAAAGACACAATTTTATGATTCCTTATCCAGTTATAACCCTTATTGTTGAAAAAATGGCGTTTTATAGCATATTTTTCCAATTATCTCAATAACCGTTGAAGTTACAAACTTGGAACTTTCGGGACTCGGGACTCAGCCCATTATCAATGTGAATAAAATCATATTGAACTTAATATTATATAATAATTTCAATATCATTTTATTCACATTGATAATGGACTGAGTCCCTAAGCATGTCTGTTGAATAATAATTCTAAAGTTTTTTTAAGGGTATTTGATTTTTCATTCAATTCACCATTTATTTCGAATAGCCCTAAGTTTAAAGTTTAATTTTCAAATAATGCATCTTATCTGAGAACACGACCTTGTACTATAAATTGTATAGACTACTTGAAAGGTATTATTTTGTTGCACATTAATTTTGGAGTGATGATGTAGGTTGTCAGTGATTAAACTCGTAGATGGTGCAAAGAGCACATCCTAGAGTAAAGTCTGTGCAAGCAAAGAAGACATTCTGGCAAGATGATAAATTGAATCCAGTTCGTTCAATATAGGTTCAAAAATAATAAATTTACTCTCAAATTGTAGGAAACATTCTGATCTACAATATGAAAACGAATTGATTAGTTTTGAATCAATATTGACCAGGCTGTAGTGATTTTTTCATCTAGCCAGAATGTCTTCGTTGCTTGGAAAGACTTACCTGAGCCTTAGAAATGATTGATCCTTTCTGAGTGGTTTGAGACAAGATTTGTCACAAAGACGTTAAGTGCAGTTCTCTATGGGACTTTGTCTACTGCCTTGACAGCATAGGCTTAGTGTATACGGATGACATGGGAAGGATTCGACAGTTTGGGGATGAGGGGCAAAGTATGGTAGAGGATGTATGTAGAAGGAAATAAGTAGTGCCGAGGGAGGAAGAAAAAGAAAGTCATTTCCCTGTAGAAGGAATTATAGGGAAGGCGTACTCGTATCAATAGGATTGATGAATACTAGGGATGGGTATCAAAAGACAACATCGATGTTTTTCCACCTCAACATCGATAAGTAAAAATCGATCATTCAACCAACCTACTTTATTTATCCCTCTCGGAAAAACATCGAAAGACCGTTTTAAAATACCAACCATCGAAAAGTGAAATAATCGATGGAAAAACAGCAATGTCTGTTGTTGAAACATTGATGTTTATGAACCAAATGATGATGATTCAATCAAATTACCGTACAAAAATTTCAACGTTATCTATGATGTGGATAACTGATGTTGATGGAATTGACTAAAAAGTTTCAAACTCCTACAAACGAGAATGAATTTCAATAGGATACTTAAAGTAGGGGAGCAAAGTTGGAATGTATTTTATAATATTATTGAAAAGTCTCTTCATGTGTTATGAGATTTGTCTGCCTAGTATTATACTACAATTAAATTTTATTTGTAGTTTTGATTATCAGCTTCTGAAAAGGATTACAGTTAATTTTTTCAATATTTTATCTTTATCACTCAATGTACTGCTGTCAAATTGATAAAATTTTCGAAATTGAAAACAATTACAGTATGGGGGAAATCATTACTATCCAAGAGTCCAGATTATTCGATAGACTATTATATTGATCGTTTTACGCCAGTCTCTATTTTCAATTATAATATAATTATAAAAATTATTATTCATTCAACAATTCATTAACTTATATTGAAGAAAGAATACAATATACTTTTAGGATAAGAACACCGACAATCAAGTCATAACGTTATATTGAAGAATACAACAGGATTTTTCCAATAACTGTCTTTCATCCAATTTATATATAAATTCCTCAAGTAGGTTATGTTGAACAATGTTTATGTAAAGATTCCATTAATGAAAAAAATTATTATGTTAATTTTTATTGTTGAATAGTATTGTAATGTCTACGGTTTTCATATCTATGATTATGCCTCCGGAAGCCATGGCAAATAAAGATTTTAATCATATAATCTAATAATACTACTGAGAGATTGTAAAATGCTACAATGAAGAGATTTAATTTGTTCAAATCTAATCTGGAATCATCATTTTCCTCTACTTCTGATAACTCTTAAAAGGAACTCAAAAGGGAGGAATCGCTTCTCGACACTGCAATCTGCATGATTAAAGTCATTTAATCCATCCAATATTAAATTTTGATACGTCTCTCTCTTTTTTTCGATAATTCCTCAAAAGGAACTGAGATCCAGCTTCCTGCGTAGATGTGGAATTGGAGAGTATTATAAAATTGAAAAGGGTGAGGTTCAGTGGAAGAACTTACCCTCTAGTTTTCTCCTCACCAATGAGGAATTTATTCAATTTAAAATTTATTTTGTATTGTGGTGGCTATGCTTTTTGAATGAAAATGCTAGTTGTTTCCTCGAGATGCAAGTTGTTAATTGTTAGAGAATATAGCCCAATTGATATATTAATTTGTAATGATAATATGTTGATTTGATATGTTAATATCAATAATACCATTAGACCGTATCAAAATTTCAATTTAATAATAAAATAAATATCACTTAAAAATACCATTAATTCTTGTATAGTTAGATTGTCGTCAGACTCATTAATAGATCCTGGTTGTAATAGATTTCTTTGGTAACAAAATTTTTATGACGATTGAATTCAACTGATTTTTACTCGCGGCTCGTGCCCGTGAAACAGGTGAAGTGCTGTATAGGAAAAGATACGAGGGCTTCACCTGTTTCGTGGGCACGAGCCGCCAGTGCTGATTTTTCGGTAAATCGCCGTAAGAGGAGTTATTATAGCAACATAATTCAATAGTATGAAGATATCGAAATCACTTTTCAAGAAGTGTATACACGGTTCAATTTACTATAAAAAAATAAATACAAGTATTAAATTGAACAATTGTATAGAATGGTTTTGTATCGATGAGGTAGAAAACGTTTCCCTCATGAATTAAGAGGCATTGGAAGTTTCAATAATGGTAGGTCTACTTTTGCCTTAAAAATGATGAGGTCTTATTATTGAATGCGATTGTTCTTCTTCATACATTATGTGTGAAATATTGTGACACCCGTTACGTTTGAATAATGATAGATCACTTCTAATTCGATACATTAAATGAAAAATTCGAATCAAAAAGTCGATCATCGGATTTGGTGCTCGTCACCGATAAATAATATTAATAGGCCGATTGGATGTTTTGATAATGATCTACTTCTAATGCGATTATTTAATTTGATGAATTGTGTGTAAAATCTTGTGACATTTAGTATATCCTCTCTCGAAATTCAACTATCATCTCGAAATTTATCTGTGTCATCACCCTTTGAACTATCTCCAATCTCAGGTGAATCAGAGATTCCAGTATTTTCATTTGCCCTAGGTCTTCAAGAAAAATAAATTATGAACAGTCCCTAATTCCCATCCCAAAAGCCTTGTTACTCAGGACTCTGAGATGAGAATAATTTATGGATAGACTCCAACTCGTATCCCAGACGGCCTAGGAAGCAGACATAGGTACACCATACGCCAACATAGCTGTCGTCTGGTGAATGAGTGTTATTGATGCTCAACGCTTTGAGGATAGTCGGTGAGCGGTCTGTTGGGGAATATTGACTTGAGGCGATCTCAGTTGAACCGTGTTGCTTTGATAGACAGTTTTAGACTGTCCTGATAGAGCTGAACAACGATTGTAGACATTCGCCAACCGCCTCTTCCATTGGCATCTGGTGTATCCAGGCGAGGAATAATTCATGAATAGATTTAGTAGAGGACAATGCCGAGATTGCTATATTTGTTACTGGCCGGTTGACATGGACTATAGGAGTTGTTGGTTGAGGCTTGTGGCAGTGGCATGCGGGCCCAATGACGGCTATTTGCATATTGGTATTGGTTAGTGCTTCTAGTGATCACCTCTACCCGAGTGTCCAATCATCCCATTTCGATTGCAATTTCAAAACCAAAACAATATGAACATGCAAATCCGAGGCCACACCCTCACTTTGCTTGCTCCTGTTTAAACAACCACACCTCCCACTAATGAATAGAATCGATCACTGCTTCATACTTGGTGACGTTTTGATGAATCCAATTAGAAACGCGCCGATTTTATTAAAGGTGTATCAACAAGCAAAATAATCAATCAAAACTTCGAGAGGATCCAACACATTTGAAAGAACTGTCATATCTATGTCGGATTCATTTCATTACCCAAGCGCAAGCCAGGAGCTAATATTCATGGGTATTACCCTCGGGAAAATTCATTTGAATGAACTGTCTCTCACAGATTCATCTTCCATCATCGCCTGTACTATTACCACTGCACAAACCTAAAGTTGATGTGGGCATTACCGTCGAAAAAAACTCAATACATTTGAATAAATTGTTATTTTACTGTCAGAAAAGTCTGTTATCTTTACGCTTTCCATTATTCACGTAGAATAGAAGTACTGAGATGATGTGCGAACTAACATCGGAAAAAAATGTAGCCTAATACAGAAAATGTCATCTCAAAACATTTTTGAATGAACTGTCTAAATATCAACGTCGACAGAGAGATCCCTGTCAGATTCATAATGAATTTTTTCTGCAACTGCGCGTGAAGCAAGTCTTTACAAATCGAAGATTCATCGTAAAACTGATTAGTTCTGAGGAAAATTCATTTTACGCTCTTTAATTGCACATAAGCAATATGTTCAATTTACGCTCACCAAGCAACTGCGAATGAGGAGTTGGTTTACTTTACGCTCGCTGAGTTTATATAGTGTATGAGCTATTTTTCTATAATCTTGAAGCAATGGCGAATACATGAATGGACATGAAATTTGACTAGATAGATCATTGGTTACATGAACTGCAGTTGTGGAAAAAATTGTATATAATTCGAGTGTCATTCGAGTTCATTATCACTCTCTAAAATTTATCGTTTTCCGCTACCGTATTACGTGATAATTGTTTTGCTTAAGTTATAAAATTGTGCATTACGCACTTTATACATGAGTAGCTATAGTCTTTCCAAGCAAAGAAGACATTCTCGCAAGATCGAAAAATTACACCAGCTCGGTCAATATTTGATCAAAAAATAGAAATTTGGTCTCAAATTGTAGTGAACACTCTGATCTACAATTTCAGACTAAATTTATAATTTTTATATCGATATTAACCGGGCTGGAGTAATTTTTCCATCTTGCTAGAATGTCATCTTTGCTTGTACAGACTACTTCAACAAGCTCTCAGTCACTCACGTACGAACTTGGGAGATAATGTGGCCTTTACCGTAGAAAAAATAACAATCAGAATAAGAGGACAATGCATTGTGGAACAGCCATAGCCAAATAGAAGGATTACAAATTGAATCCCCAGGGTGGATGGAGTGCAGTATTTTTGTATCCATCGATTTTTTCAGCTATATGACTCTGATACTAACGTACCCTGGAACGAAAGTTTTCAGTCCAATTTCGTCTCAGTGGAATCTAATCAAACTCATATCAATTTCACTTTTTTGTAGAGTAAATGGATGATGCATAAGCTCTGGAGCTCCCATTTGTAATAGAAAGGTTAAAGGTGAGAAATTCTAGGTTTTGGAGAAAGCAAAGCTCAGAAATTTGTGTGTGGCTGACCTTTTGTGTTCATAAAAAGAGCACAGAACACTCGTTACCTATAAATTTAATCTGATACTGATATAGTCTGTCCATGCAAAGAAGACATTCTGGCAAGATGGGGAAATGACTCCAGCTCGGTCAATATTGGTTCAAAAGTTATAAATTCAGTCTCAGATTGTAGATCGGAAGGTTACCTATCATTTGAGACCAAATCTATAATTTTTGAACCAATATTAATAGAACTGGAGTCATTTATTAATCTTGCCAGAATGTCTTCTTTACTTGGACAGACTATATCAATGTTTCAAATTTATTGTCAATGCCAGAAAGCTATATAAAAAAACTTTTTCATTAATTTCTTTGAGTGAGTGCAAATCCAAACGGCATTCAGGAGGAAAAACGGTTGATATACAAAAAGCATTATTCACAAACGCGGAAATCTGATAAGGAAAAATTTCATATGATATACGAATTGGAAGATACGATAAATTTTCTGACAATTTCGCAATAATTCAAAACCATCTACGCTCTTGTCATAAAAAAATGTTGGGTAGAGTGCACATGGTTTTGTCATTTTCTCAAAGATATAGAGGAGACTGCTGTCATTGCTCAGTTGTGAGACAAAGCTTTAAGCTGCTTTTTTCAGATTTTATTTATTTCAGTCGAGTAACCCGAGCTGCGATTCAAATGAAAAATTCTTCTCTTCTATTAACTTCACGGTCGTTTATGAACTTGCTCTTTTGGAATGAATTTTCCCTCTTCAATTGTGGAATTACTGAGAGCAATGATTTGCGGATGAAATCAGTTTCACAAAAGGAAAAATGTTTTTGATTTAGCAATCATTGTCAAAAAATTATTCAATAATTAACAATAGCATTCCATGTCAGGAACACAATATCCAGTAACACAATCATTTTAGACAATGATGAGAGTTGCTTTGCTATAGAATTCCTTTGGATCGCTTGAATTGCTTTGTTATTGCATTTCCAACGCCAACATTATTTGGAGGGAATTCCATTATCTACTAATTCTACCTGGAGATAATGAATTTAAAACGACAATTGGATCTTTGTTCTACCACTAAACAGCATGCTTATAACCATACCACTTGTTCTAGATATGAAAAATTCAAGACACATCTGAATCCACCTGTGGATCTCATCTCTCACAATAAATCATGTACGGGGAGACTGGAGATCGCGTTGATGAATGGTAAGAGCTTATACAAACACCACCAATACTGATTCCATCAACCAATAATCCTCCGAATCATTGATGAACAATAAGGGTGCTTCTCTCTCATGCGATTCAGTGGAACAAACTACCAGCATACATTCGCATTGCGCCCACATTGCACTATGTACGGATCAGTGGTCAAGTGAATGGAAAAATTCGTTTAATCTGATCTGTGGAATTTTCATTCTCAACGATAAAGGTCATATTTCAATACTCTGCTATCTCTCTTATTTTGTGATCCGATTAAAAATAAGTAATGCTTCACGTTTGTATTTAATGCTCTGTTATTACTCTTGTTTTTCGATCTGATCGAAAGTAAGTAAGAAATGCATTTTGTATATAATATTGTATTTTTGAAATACAATATTTCAATTGTATTAAGAAATAGGGGATTATTAATTCAATTCAATGAACTAAATAACGGTGGTGTGCTCGTTATTATCATCGCATGGAATGTGTATAATCAATATCATCGATTCCTATCATTGAATAATTGAGCTGTAGAATCAGATGAAAATGTACTCTAATATCTACCAATTCTTCATCAACCATCGACCAATTCTGATATTGTTCTTCCAAACGCTATCTATTGCATGGAATGTGCACAATTAATATCATCAAATTCCATCATTGAATAATTAAGCTTCAGAATCAGATGAAACTGTACTCTAATATCTACCAATTCTTCATCAAACATCGACCAATTCTGATATTGTTCTTCCAAACGCTATTTACTTATTTGAATTTGAAAATTAACTTAGAAATTACTTTTCAAATTTAGTCCGCCATTATGGACTCGCCTTTATTTTCAAATATTGAAGGTTTTCATGTTACACATGAATTTGAAACAGAATTTTGAGAGAAAATAATCAATGACGGAGACCACTCATTGATATGTTATACAGTTTTGAAGATGTAAACTAATTTGGAAAAAATATCTCTGATGTGGTAATTGAAATAAGTTCGAAACGGTTTGACAAACATATCGATGAGTATTTTTTTTCTATAAAAAATCTGCATTGGAATCGTATGTAACGTGATCACCATCCCATTTGAAAAAGTGAATTTTGATTCAATACGGTGGATCCAACATGGCGGACCAAATTTTAAATGTTGAAATCAAGTACAAATATCAATATTTTTGTGCAATCCCTATAACCAATCGTCAAATTACATTTCTATATGAAATATCAAGCCGTTTCTAACTTTTCAACTCATACTGTGTAATGTAATACATACATCAATATTATGATCCATCAATATTTATATAATCTTCTATGTTCACGTTCCAACCTAGCATTTAGCGTTAGACGAGAATTTTATAACGTCAATATTAAATAAAAAGTGCAACTATATTGGTCTGTTTGTTTCATGAGACAAATTCATTTTATCCTATTAAACAATCAACTTTCCCACTGTTCCATGATGGTGAGTGTGGAAACTACGGCCATTGCTCAAGAATGTTATTTTTCGTGCTCTGTAATGCAGTAACTTATCATCTCAACGGTGCCAGATGTGAACACGTCTATTATTTTGACCGCTCAGCAGCTCATCCAGAGAGAATAGAAAAGAATATAATCTTTACTCTCCGGGATCATCTAAGGCACAAACAAGAGAGAAATTTCTCTTGGAAACCATGAGAGAAAGAGAGCGAGAGACAAATTTCTCTTGTAAACCTTGAGAGAAAGAAGACAAGATAGAAAGTTCTCTTGCAAACGATGAGAGAAAGAGAACAAGAGAGAAAGTTTCTCTCTTGATTGAGTACAAGGTGGAATTTGCAACTACAGTTGAGAAAAGAAGGAACCAAGTAGGCAACCCGCATTACTCATTCTTCTTCTCCTCCTCCTCCTCCTCCTCCTCCTCCGTCTTCTCCTCTTCTTCTCCTTATTCTTCTTATTCTTTTTATTCTTCTTATTCTTCTTCATCATCATCATCATCATCATCATCATCATCTTAATCATCTTCATCATCATCATCATCATCATCACCTAAAATCCACAATACTACCTTGAATCTCTACCCATTAGAGTTCCAACTGATACAATAATTCCATAGAATTCAATTACATTTCTAGACTTTAAGTAACTGACCTGATGAAACATTATTTCCAATCCTACGTTATAGTCTGTTCAAGGAAAGAAGACATCTTAGGAAAATGGGAAGATAACTCCAGCTCGGTCAATTTTTGTTCAAAAACTATAAATTTGGGTCTTAAATTGTAGAGCGTAACGTTTTCTATAGTTTGAGGCCAAATTTATAACTTTTTAACGAATATTGACCAAGCTGGAATCATTTTCTCATCGTGCCAGAATGTCTTCTTTACTTGGACAGACTACAGCAGGCTGATTGCCCGACAAAATGAAATTCTCAGAGGAGGAATCATAGCTACTATCGAGAGGCAATGGGGGATTATTTCTGGAATTACGGCAACGATTTGTTGAGAGAAGCTCTTCAATTGTTACAGCGCTGGAATCGATGACACATGCGTCCTGGGATTTAATATATCACTTATCAATTTCTAGTTATGATGTTGGAGCTCCAGCATATCACTACTCGTACCTCATATATTGTTCATACTTATTTATCTCCGACTGCTGTTCTCAGGTCCCACCATTGAATGCTACATCTATTTACTGTTAATCTTTTCCTGTAATTCTCTTCCACTCATATTACTTGATTCAATGTCCTTTCAAATCCTATCTGAGTTCTGCGGTCTGGAATTTTCTTGTACAATGAGGGTCTGACCATTGTTGCTTCCTAACGTACCAGTACCTTATTACTTTACCCTATACTTTGTGTTTTGAATGAGTTGAAGCGTTTAAAATCCCTATTCCGTCGAACTATGAATACGTCCCTAGAGGAAGAGAATCTTCGATATCATTTATGTTAGAATAGAAAATTATTCTTCTTATTTGGATTTAACACAACTCTTAGAATCATTATCAATTTGCATCGGATTTGTCCATTGCTGTGTAATTTTCTACTTAACGAAATTCATACAATGACTTCAAAAACACATGATTACTATGACTTAATGTGTTTACTATGACTAACAGTAATTATTGTAGACTTGAAATAACCTGAAGAACAATCACAATTTCTTATTCCGTGAAAACAATCACTTGTATGCAATAGAGCAAAACTTATTTTTTGAAGAAAACACGACTTTATTGTGCAAACTTATTATATGGAACAAAAATGTTATAGAATTCTTACATAAGTATAATATTTCAAGAAATAGCTGTGGATTTCTATAGCATTCAAGTAGAGTAGTGTTTTTATTCTGGCTTGAAAATTTTCATAATTATTCAATATTTTTCATTCAACTACTTTGATGTATTAATTTATTCGGTTGTAATCTTATTTCTGTGAATTCGGAATCCTCTTATTATCATTTTTGAGCAAGGAATACTACTTGTATGAATTGTTGTGGAAACGCATAACATGTTTTGGGCTGAGTTACTTATCAGAATTTGGGAAGAGTCACACTGGCCGCTCGTGCCCACGAAACCGGTGAAGTGCTTGTATCTTTTACTGTACAGCACTTCACCTTCTTCGTGGGCACGAGCCGCCAGTGGGAAGAGATAGCTCAAGTTCAGCCTACAGTTTTTCTGTCACAGATCATAAAAAAGATTATGTTTCCTATCATGATACCAATTTATAAACAGCTTTGAAAAATAGATTTAAACAGAATTAACAGTTTGCAACAAACAATTATAGTGAATATCAAACACAGCTTTTGAAGCTCACTAGAACAAAGTCGATAACAGGCCATTGAATTCAGTAAAGACTACTAGATATGCGATGCATTAAAGCTGACTGATGGGTGGAAATTGGAAAACCCCACAGCATCCTGGTTGTCGATTCAATATAGGCAATCTCTCTAAATCAATATATCCTATGCTTCGTTTGTGCACTCTAATTCCCCCTGAATTAATAACAGGAATGCATCAGTTGTGCCCTTGAATACAACATATTTCAATTGAATACAACGTATTATCCTTAGATACAACATATTATTCCAAAATACAACATGTTATTCTGAAATAATCTACAAAATATTGTCCCTGAACACAACAATGATATAAGTCTCAGAGAATAGGATAGAGTAGGAAGCTTCCTTTGTTGGTTTTTTGTTGATTTCAAAGGAACAGCTGATTGAATATTAGCGGCAAATTTGAAAATATTATCATGAGAAATAATAATGTTCTCAAATCAATAAATTTTTTTCATGTGAAGTCATATGTTAATATTGATTTCAAAGTTTAAACATGTGATAGGAGTCTATTTATTTGAACAGCTGACAAAACGCGCCAAATTTGAATTATTTTACCATTGGCTATTTTTCAAGTATTCTTGTTGAAGGAAGTTCGTTGTTCCATTTGATTTCCATACTTTAATAAGTAAGACTAATATATGAGTCAGCCGTGCTTTTCTACAGGATTTGAAGAATGCTATTAAGGAGATCTCTAATAATTTATACGATTTATCCGAAATACTGACCTATCAAAAAATTCCATTCTTAAACGAATCTCTACAATGTTTGTTTTCAATTTGATAGACTAAATGATTAACAAATTCTGTTGAGTTTAGAACAGGAGGCGATCAATATGACTCTACAGAGTGTTCCAAAAAGAACTAACTCACGTACTATCACGGTGTTTTCGAGGTGAAAGAAAACAGATCATTGACTAAACACCGAATTCCCATAGTTTTCCTTTAATCCGCCCTTCTATTATTTTAAGACTTTTCATTATACCTAGATAATGGATAGACCCTACACAAAGTTTAGGTTTATGGTTTTCAGAAAAAATAAGGGAAAGTTATTACATCCATATTTTTAAATTTGTTAGAATTGTTCACTGAACAATGTTCAGTTAATATGTCTACTCTGAATTCTTGCAGTCAAGTCGTCTTGAACAAGTAGGCCTACGTTTTTAATGGTGCATTGGCGGCAGAAGAGTTGCGGATAATGATGTATCAAAATATGATCAAACGATTGATCAAAATATACCGTACATAACTATATCCTCACAAAAAGGAATCATTTCATCAGTATTCAATAAATCTAGGTATCGACGTATCGTATTCGTATTAGTATGATTTGTGGTTCATATTTTTAAATAATTAAAGCCATAAGTTGTCTTTGAGGGTTCGCACGCGAGTTCTTCAGCCCATGGGGCTTACTAGTTTTATTTTATTGGAGTTTAAAATGTCAGTAAGAAAAATATAAGAGTCGGTAAGAGGCTCCCGGTGTTTTAATTTGATAATTTGAAATTAAAAAAAATATCTCCCGGAGATATCTGAATTTGTTGAGTAGGCTAGTTCTCAAAATGATATTGTGTTAGTGTGTACTAGTTATATTCATATCAAGTGAAGAGAAAAGATGTTGTAAAGTACATTTCACCGGAGATTAATAATGGTTTAGCAATCGAAACAGGTATAAGGATTTTTAATAATCTGTGTCTTGTCTCCCCATTAAGATTTACCACCTATATCATTATTACCATTATTACCAATGGATTTACAATTATTTACCAGCTTGATATCTTCTGACCCAGTACAATTAAAATAGAGTGAGAAATGCTACGATGTATTACTGATTAATATCTACTAATATCTATCTTATTACCGATAACCTCAACTCGAAAAAAATCAGCTCGCGAGAGGAAAATGATGGAAAATTATGATTGTAAACAAGTGAATGAGAATTAAAACTCAACTTTCTCTTCGATCCTCATCATGTCAAAATAAACTCTTGAACTCTCGTTTCACACCAACGGATATAATAATTAAAAGCGAGTTTTGTTATTGGAGCAGGACACATGATAATGGAGATGGAGGCATGCCTACGTTCATTATTATCGTCATCACTCGACAAACTTTTGCAATATCACTCGAGGTACTCGACAAACTTTTGCAATATTTATCTTCAACGCAAGAGGAAAAGCAAATTGCTCTTCATCGTTATTGATTTATGATATAATAATTTCAAGCGTGCTGAACTGTCATCCATTCTGCTTGTCAGTTTTGGTTTAACTGAAGCCTTTTAATTTGTGTTATCCTTTATCCCACTAATACCTCTTTCATCAATTTAATAATTCAAAAACTTTCCCATAATATTTTCCAATACAGTTTTTCTCTATCACTGGTGTAATGGAAAACTCTCTCACATAAATAAAATAATTGTCTACTTCATTAGAACTCTAGTTACTATTTTTCACACGTAGATGATCACGAATACATTTTACGGAATTCAAGACTGTCTTGAATTACAATACTTATGTACAAATGTACAATACTTATACACAAATACTTATACTTGTATACAAATACAATACTTAGTATTGTATAAAACATGTATGCATATGGAAAATCATAATTCATATTATTACTTGTTCAAGTTCTCTTGGCAATTTAGGGTCGAAAATCAAGATTCGACCCTCAAGATAGTACAGTACTCAGTGACTTGAAGCTCATGATATACGAAAAAATCGATGAAAATAACAAAACTCAATATAGATAATAAGATCAATGGAATAATGCTGAGATCCGACAAATTTCAATAATTGAAAATTCATAAAGAATAAGCTTATCATATAGTCAAGTTACCAAGAAGCGTAATTGGTTTAAATTTGCACAAATACTTTCATCTCAATCATCTCTCAACTATCTCATAATGATCAGAAACAAATGAGCTGTACTTCATTAATCTTTATCAACTTTTCTATTGCTGTGAGCTTTCGAAACTAAAAGTTGGTGTCATCCGATGTAAAAAACTGGATAATAAGTTATCGAAACCTCTTCATCATCCTTCAGATTGAATTTGGGAGAAATCAATCTCTGCTCTATTTTTCAACATTAAATCAAGAACGAAAATTTATTGTTGGCTAACTCTGATGAAGCTCTGCATAACTTCCAATCATTAGATGTCAATATGATCATGATTCCATGAGAAGAGCTGGTCTCTTCCACGCCAGTGGAGAGAAAAAGTTTCATGTTTACGGCGAACAGTGTTCCCAGAAGTGACAGGTGAAATTGCTTCCATTCCCTGTCACTCTATCGCTCACCCTCTCTCACTTTCTCTCACTGTCACTCTCTCACTTCCCTTTGACAGTTTACAGAGTGGAGCTTGTTGTTCAACACGAACAATTTACGTTCTTCGGATCACAAAAATGAGACGCAAGTCTTTATAAAGTTAAACAGTAAACCCTCAAAACTAAACTTATTGCGCACCTCAATGTGTGTTTTCTCTTGAAAACTTTTATTTTCCTATAATTCGATGACTAGGAAAGTCAAATTTATTAGTATTTTGATAAAACAAATTTTTTCCTTTTTAAAAAACTTTCGAACGAAAACGTTCTCTCTTAAAAAATTTTATTTTCCTATAATTTGATGACTAGAAATTGAAATCTCTGAGTTCTTTGATAACTTAACAGATTTCTTTATTCCCTGATCTGAGTCAACTAATTGAAAACGCATTAGAATCTATTCAAAGCAAGTTAGTTCACAATTTAGCTTATTGGTGATAAGATTGTGATCTTTTTCTAGATGTAAGAATTTTCTTACTCAGTAAATGTGAGCTGAACAATAATCCTCTACAGATGAATAGATTGATTCAATTTATCAGATTGATTAAAGATCGTCTGTAAATTCAACTGAGTTGTAGTCAATATTTTAGCAACGTTCCATGATGATATAAAAACACAGATATTTTCGATTTTTTATACTTTAAAAATGTCAGCTTGAAAATGTGGCCACGAAACAACCAAACTATTTTATTTATCTTGCATCAATTAGAAGTGTAGAAGATCTACAATATCTGTGTGTTTTCTTTCATCGTCCAAAAAGATAATATGAGAAAGCCAAACAATGTTTCTTCATAGATCAATCCGAAAGCTACAATATTCATAACATAGGAGTTCAGAAACTTTTTCCATGAATTGTGTGAACATCGTTTGATGTGATGGAGATTAATTTCACGTTCCTCAATTTAATAAAACAGTTTCGACTTAATACATTTCATTTGATCTACCTTTATTGAGATTGAATAAAGTGAGAGCAGTGCATCCTAATCGATTTTGCATTTGAAAGTATGGAAGAGAGATTCCGCTCTTATAAATAATTCATCTAGGGATGAAGAGAGTTTATGAGTCTTGTGAATTATTATTCCTCCCATTCGAAAACTCAGTTGAGTAAGAGCAGTTCAGTAACAGATAAATAAGCTGCTATCAATATTATGCTTTTGAATGAACGATGTGAATTGCGCATTTGCATTATTTATAAGGTAGATAAAGATGAAATATGCAGAATGCCAGTTATTTTACATTCAAAAAGATAGTAACACCAGCCGTATAATAACTCATGTATCAACCATTCATTCCTCACGTTTTTCAGAATCAGATGCAGAGTTCGCGCTTGTATTTTTTATGCGAACAATGAGGGTAAAGTCAAGTACAAACCAATATAAGAGTAAAGTTGATTATTTCCTAATAGAAACAATATCAGCAATAGAATAGTAACAGTCTATTAATAAAATCCTAATAGAATAGTGACAGTCTAATAATAGAATTATAATAGAATAGTGACAGTCTAATAATAGAATTCTAATAGAATAGTAACAGTCTAATAATAGAATCCTAATACAGTAGAATAGTAACAGTAAATTGTTAATTTAAAATAGCATTATTAGGGTGGCTCGTTGGAGGAAATCATAGGGCACCAGTCTGATAACCAAGTGAACCCGAGTTTGAGTCTTAACCGAAGCAAAATTATTTGACCACCGCATAATCACATAAATCCCCGTCTTTCGGAGGAGACGATAAGCCGTCGGTTTGACTACCTAAAAAGTCATTTCTCATCATCATCATCATCCATCTTATTACTCACACACAAGCCTATTGGCTCATGTGGGCTTCACTTTCAGGAACACAAAACAAAAGTTTAGATCTACCCACAATAGATCTATTATATCAACATAATTCAGGAAAGACAAACATTCAGGAATTTTATATTAAATATCATTATTATAATAAAATTTGATGCCTAATCAATTTGTGAAAATAATGATTCCTTATCATACGAAGGGTAGATGAAGCAGAAGCAGCAGCAGCTTTATGAACTCACTCATATTTATCATACATTTGAGAGGAAAATCGTCAAGTTTTCCGTGAATAATTTGCAATGGAGATGAGAATATTTTTTCTCTATTTTGGGAAATGTGTCTTCCACAAACTGAGTCACACTTTTGTAACACACAAATTGGAGAAAGTTGCATGAAAAACAACAGTTTTCTAACTTTTCCACAATTCATAAATTTTCAGAGATTATTCCCTTTCACATAACTTCACAGAATATTAGAATGTGTGATGGATTTTTAGAGTGTAATTCTCTTCCGTACAAAAAAGTAAGCCGAATAAAAGCGAATTGGTTGAGAGAATTTATTTTTATCACGCTTCTGAAAGTGCAATGATAATATTTACATCACATTCTTCTCCCGCGGAATACGTTATAAACTGTGTGAGGTTTCACTTTTTCTCATGAAGAAGTGTGAAATTTCCCCATTTATTTATTCATTCATCATTGACTTCGAATTGTTTATTAACTCACAAATCCATCAACATTGATTATTACGCTTTGAAGTTAGACTATTGGAATAGAAATTCTAATCAGTTGAAACATTCATATATCCACATCTAACTGAACAAGTATGGATGAATTTTATTTCTCAGTAAACAAAAGTGCAAAGCTATGTTGCTTCTGTAAAATTTATACAATTATGGACTCTTATACTATATTCTAGATATCAACTATCATTTTACAGTAATACCAGTTCAACGGTAGCAACATATGATAATAGATGCAGCTGTCACACCAAGTAGTATAGTGATCAATCCCATTTCAATATTTTCTCACCAAAGATGAGAATGGATGTTAGAAGTTTCATGAAGCGTTATTTCAAAACTTTCCAAACTAAACTAGCAATCAATTCATAGCAACAGAATATGATAAAGCTGGTAACATTTCAAGAGAAGAGTATAATGGAAATTTCTGTCTAAAATTATAACAAGAAAGATGAAGAAACTTTATTATTACAAAGATAACTCATATTGTTACAACCAAGAGTGGTGAAGAGTAAGTGGATAATATTGTAACAAATTTACGGAGTTTTTTGAGAATTATTCTCTTTCATGGAAAATAGGAAGAAAGTAGCTTTTTTAGAAGATTATATTAACAAAAAGACAACTTTCATTGTTACAACCAAGAGGAATGAAGAGTAAGTGAATAATATTGTAATAAATGTACGGATTTTTGTTGAGAATTATTTCCTCCCATGGAAAATAGGAGGAAAGTAGCTTACAAGTTCAACAACATTTATCACGCTTTTGAGAGCGTTATGGCCATATTTCTCCACAAGATAAGGGTATGTTATGAATACTCTACACACAGTGTTCCTTTGAAATAGCGAGGTAACAGCAGTGTTTAGTAACCCATGAATTCACCACTATTGATTTCACTCAGATGAAAAGATTGCGCGAGATAAAGAAAAATAGGTTGCGTGGAATAAAAAATGAAGTGTGACAGTAATAGGACGGAGATGAGGGTTGAAAGTGGTCAGGGGGTAGGCTAGCTCACCTGGATGCGTAATACTCGAAAAAAGCGACAAATATCTCTAAAGATCTAGAAACGGCGGCCCACATGACGGCCAGTTTCGGCCAACAGCGGTCATCTTCAAAGGAGCAAACACGAATATGGTAAACGAGACGAAGAACACGTCATCTGCTTATCCGTTGATCCAACACTGCCGCCACTCACGGAGCCTCTGCCGCCGCGCAACAAGTCACAACTACCAACCTACCCGCCACAAAATACCGCCCCGGCTACAGCCCCCGGACACCAGCACGCAGCTGGCAAACGTCACCAGCTATCGATCGCCCTCCGCCCCCTACCATCCCCTCCACCCCTTCTACCACCCCCCATTCACACTATCACAAATTTCGAAATTTCAAACGTCTCTTGACGAGAACACCCAGGACCTTCTCTCGACACGTAAGCCTGTCCCTCAAATAAACACCTGATGTGATTACAAAGCGATCAACAAACGCCGTTAATACGCACTGCCCTCCGGCTTCCTTAAAGCTGCAACCATCTAATTTAGTTCGACTTTAAGGCTTTTGAGCTGATTAACAAGGCTTCTAATACAGTTAATTAATATACTGTCAGCATCTCCATCATAATTATACATCATAATACATCAATAGGTAAAGATGAGAAGATTTTCAAAGAGAAATAAATGCGTTCAAAATCGGAAGCAATGTTATAGAATTCTCACAATTCTCTCATTAAATTGCTACAAAATTCATGGTATTGTATTATATGTCTTATCTACAACTTCTTCATAAAGTACTTTAACTTACTTACTTCTTACTATACTTACTTTATAACTAATTCATAGTGGGTTAAAAGATGAAGATGACGCTTGTTAAATCATATTATGCTCACTTCCATTTATTTGATTGTGTTTGATTACAAATTCATGAATATCAACTCTAGCTACATCTTAATTCTAATTATTATCTTTATCTTCATTCTTAAACACTAATGCATCAATATTTAACATCAAACCCAAATTCATCATTTCTTGGAAAAGAAATAAATGCGTTTAGAATGGAAGGAGATACTATGAAATTCCTCAAATTCTTTTATCAAAATTGCTATAGTTCCCAAAACTGACGACTAGCGAATTATATTTTTTATCATTGAACAGCTGATGCTGCTACACTAGTAGATATTGTTGGAGATAAGATTAGATTAGAAAGAGGAAGAGAAGAGAAAGAGAAAGATAGAGAACCGATCAATACTTCAAGATAGAAAGATTTTGGGAAAGAGAGAAATGCGTTCAGAATACAAAGGAATACCATGGAATTCCTCTGATTCTTTCATCGAAATTACTATAGTTACCAAAACTGGCGACTTACAAACAATGTTTTACCCAATGAACAGCTGACGAGGCTGTGATAAGTTGTAGATTGATAGTGTTGGAGAAAGAGCAAGAGAGGAGAAGGAATGATTAGACTATTTAGCTGATTCATTTGGTAGTTTAGGTTTTGTGAACTCCAGTATTATCTTTTAAGATGAGGAACATCTCCAAACTTGTATTGACTGGAAGTCACATTCTGACCACTGAGGCAAGTAAATTAAGAATCAATCTCTTCAATCCATGCGATATATCCCATAGAATGCCCCAAATTCTCCAATCAGCATTCTAAATACCGTATTTCTCCTGGACTATAAATTTTTGATTGAATGCTGCGAATAATTAATATAACCTAGTTTCGAACTTATGTATCAGAATTTGGTATAAAGACGTTTTGGACAATAGTCTGTGTTTTCAACCAATAGGTTTACTTGTTTCATTAAAATGAATAAATGAAATCGTATTTCGAGATCGTCTTTCATTCTCAATCTTTCAACTGGTTTTGACCCGATTAAGTTCATTTGGGCAGAGAAATATATTCTGACTATTGAAGCTTGAATTCAGTAGAGGATTTAAAAACATCTTCTTGTTTATAAAAAAAGTATCATATCAAATCTCCCTTTCTCCATTCTTTAAAGATGACAGTCATTGACCATTCTCGAAATGGTTTCGTTCGTTCCTGAGATTGATACCCACATGAGCTCTAAGGGTTGTGCGTGAGTAATTAGAGGGATGATGATGAGAGATTCAAAATTCCAATTTTAAATTGATAAATCATGTTTCTTTTCGATCTTGAGAGTTGAAATTTGTGAGTATAGTGAAAGTGGACATTGTGGATAGACATATAACCTACATTTTTCGGAGGAGACGATAAGCCGTCGGTCCCGACTACCTCAAAATAGTCGTCATCTATCATCCATATCATTACCCACGCACAAGCCTATGAGCTCATGTGGGCTTCACCCTCATAACAAACAAATCTTAAACCTTCATCATCATCATCATTTATCATCACTCATTCATCCTTTGCTTGAAATACTTGGAAGCCAAGTCGCAATTGTGAATAAAGAATAAAGAAAGATGAAGATTTCTTCTTGTGTAGTCGAGAACGTATCGTCTCAGTTTTTCCATCTTTTTCTTGCTTATCGAATGTTAAGCTACTGATGACACTTTTCCAGTTTAATTTCATCGAATTTCTACGATACGCAAAAAGGCTTCAATCGAGAGAGGCGAATGAAATTTCCTCCCATCTGTACAATTTCCATCTACCACTTCGGAAAAGTATTTCGCATTATTAATGTTGGCAGAATAATGTCAGTGAGTGGCTTTCTTTCTCCCCTCGCTTTGATCATGCAACAGGTCAATCTGTGAGGAATAAAGTCAGGCTCTGACTGTTTTATCGTCACCACTCAGTAGTTCGTGAGTCGAGCTTAAGTCAGATGTCATCTTCAATACAATAGTGAGCTCTCTCTAATACGAAACGTGATGAAAAATCATACCTCATAATCTAATACCTTTACGACCTGCGTCATAAAATAGAGCCTCATGAAATAAGGTTTTCTGAGGATCAACTATTATTAGGTTACTCCATGCTAGATTATTATCGTTGTACCGGTCGCAGGTTCGAATCCTGTTCCGACTGGTGTTTTTCCTTTTTTTAATATTCTCATAAAAATTGGGGAAGGAGACTATTTAGACATGTGTCTGTGTTTCCACCTCAAAGTGCAGTTTAAAAAACTGTAATAATCAATTAATTATAATATTATCCTTCACATCATTATAGCTTTTTCAAGTATAAAAGACATTCTGGCAAGATGGAAAAATGATTATACTTTGGCAGGAGTGATATGTAGAGCTACCGAGGAGCTACACGCATATAGGTACATCACTAGGTTTAGGTATACTTCATGCTACTTATGTAAAAGTATTTCCTTTATCTTAGGGCTACTTTTATCATTGTTTTTTTATTTGAAAATGACTATAAATAGTCAAAACATGTATGCATTGGAAAAATAATTAAAAAAGGGTACTTCGATAGTTATTTAAAATAAAATAAACAGTTATGTAAAAGGAATATGTGTACATCATCCACAAAATATAAACCAAAAACCAAATTACTAAAGTTGAATGTTTTTTGATCCAAATAAATTCTACTAACAAAAAGAAAATAAGATAGTAGTGTCGTATTCAAGGCTTATGTATTATCGTATCGTCTGCTTATCATATTTGAAGGGAATAGAATATTCTGTTCTACCATTTTGTGTTCCTAATTACTCTTCCAGGTATAAGCCTCATAGAGGATTGCATCCAATGTATATTTCAATAGAGATTTCTTGAAAAAGTGGAAATATTTCTTGTTCGATTTGATTTCAAAGAAAATTAATAGGAAAAACACTGGAAATAGCTGCTGGTTCTTATACATATAAGGAATATACTCATATAAGAATTATATATTAAATTTCATCGTTGATAATGGAATGATTAGGCCACTATTATAACATATTTCGTATATGTTTTTCACAAGGAGCAATACCTGAAGGAACTTCAGTAAAGTTAGCCTATTCGCAGAGCTGCTGATCCCTCTTCATCATTATGGAGATAAAATTTGAGTATTATCCACGGAGAACGCAGGCCTATAAGAGCTTGTTGATCGTCATTGCTCCACGTGAAAGATGGAGCAGAAGCATCCTATAAGTACGTACTTTATCCTATAAGTACCTCCTTAACACTATCTCCTAACAAGCTCATGTCATCAAGTCAGAGTTTACGGCAAAGTCAGCTCAGCTACCTACAGCTACCAAGGGTGAATTCTTCATATGAATATGAGCTCCTTCACACGCTCGTTCTCTCCCATCAAAATATTCTGGATTAATGTTGGAATGGTTGATATTATTTCCATAAGAAGATAACCGGAGGAGAGAGAATCTATTCGCCTGAGGACAATAAGACTATCTGAATTCTAAGATTGTAATAAACCTATCAAATGACACTAAAACCTGTACAGTAGAACGCCGATTAACCGGACTAATTGGGACCGGGATCAATTCGGATAATTGGACATGTAATTGTATTAAAGAAAAACAATGTGTGAAACTTGAAATAAACGTTATTACATTTGAAGAGTACAGTGATAGTTAAAATAATATGGAAAGCGAAACAAATACTGAACTAAACTACAGTAGGCCTACAGTAAGTACAATTCGAAAAAAGTAAGAAAAGATATGATCACGTTGTGAACGCTGGTTTTTAATTCATTACCACGCTCAAGACCAATTCGGATAATTGGCAATTCGGTTAATCGGCGTTCGGATAATCGGCGTTCGGATAATCGGCGTTCTACTGTATTTATTATTACTAGAATGACAGTTCAATGTTGTTCGAGCGTACCTCTTACTACAGTTCTTATTTCATTATCATAATTTAAAAAGTGATTTATTGATTTACAGTAACTGAATCGTATTACTAGCGTGGAGCAGCTTTCAAATATCTTTTTTTTTGCTGCGGATGATGCCCACATAAGTTTTCCAATTTGCATAAACGACCATGCCTCTGGTGGGATTCGAACCCACGACCGGGTAGCGCTAGCGGACTGAAGTTTGTAACGCCCCAGACCACTCGGCCAACCCGGCCGGCTATCATTAGTGTTGTTCATGATATATGAGAAGAAATGAAATATCTATACTTTTCAAAGTATTTTATTGGATCTCACTTCTATTGGTGATAGAATAGAATAGAAGTACGTTCTTTATCATGGCCTGGCGAAGTTTGGACATTGATGTCCATTCAACCACTTCACCGCGAGTACTGATTTCTCACTCACCAGCGAGCAAAACTCAATTATTTTCAAAACCCAATGGGATAAAGAGTTCTAATACTGTGAAAAAACGATATTAGAAAAGTTTTGAATAGATAAAACTTGTAAATGAAAATGTCTTGACTTGATGTTGTGCTTAGGTGAGAAATATCGATAAAGGAATCAAAAAGTTGATCTGCGTTATGTGAATGGGAGGGAAGATTGGAAAGGAATTGAAAAAGTGAGAGAGTAAGATCAAGAAAGAAATGAGAGATATGATGCATGAGAGTCATTTCAGTTGAGATGAGTTTGATTGAAGCGTGTTCGCAGTCTCTTTAATCAACCATCTAGAGCTCTGGGCGAGCTCATCTCTTCTCACTCTCATCATGCCTTAAATTACTTGTCATTTGAAATCAGTAGAATCCTTATGACTACACCGGTAATCAAAATTACTCACAGTAAAAATAAGGAGTGTAGAGGAAGAGGGCGGTGACAGGATACAGGATATCTTATCTTTAATTAGAAAACATATTTACTTCAAAATGAAGAATATATTCGAGTAAGATTTATTTTTAGAATCTTATGATATCATAAGATCCTGATAAATAAGCTCATGATAAAGATTTCAAGGAAAAAAATGGAAGTAAGAAAAATATTTCAGGATACATAAAAGTTATGATAATTTAAATGAGCATTTTATTAGAATCTCAAAATTTTAATGAATTCACGCGCCTTGCTCAACTTTAATGATGGGACATTAATGTGTTTCTATCACGTTCTCCTTCCATTTTTAATATTTGAAAGATATTAATCTGATGAGTTTATGTTTAGAGCAGCGAAGTGGAGGTAAATCTTCTTGAATGGTTGGTGGGTCCACTTAGGAAGAGTTTTTGATCATTACTTTCAACGTTCAATTTGTTATCGCTAGCTATAACGGGAATCGAGCCCTTAGGAATTTTGCAAACCCAGAAAGCTTTGGCTCCAATTATCATCTTATTATATCTGAGCTTTGTACTAGTTTATTCCTAATGAGAGTAATCAATCAGAGCAGGCACATATCTTATTCTAGGCACAAATACACCATCTCATCCGTCTAAGCATTACAAAATTCAAAACGTGGTTTAATCGACTATTCACGTTTGAACCCAAGTTAAATCCGTGTCAAAAACCGTTGTGGAGTTAAACTTGGATGGTTAATTCCAGCCTGAATATATAGAATTATATTTATCATTACAGCTATTTGGGCGGCTCGTTGGAGGAGTGATAAAGCTCCGATCCGATAACCAGGTGAACCCTGGTTCAAGTCCCAAGCGGGGAACAATTTTTGACCACAGCACAATCACATAAATACGGCAACCCCGTCTTTCGGAGGAGACAATGAGCCGTCAGTCCCGACTACCTAAAAATTAGCCGTCATCTATCATCCATCTCATTACCCACGCACAAGCCTATGAGCTCACTTGGGCTTCACCCTCATAAAACAAACAAACAAAATAAAGCAGCTTGAAGAAGAACATAATTCCAAGTAATCTATTACTGTTCCCCATCTACGTGGGTAGATGGATATTTGGTATATTATTTGATTTTCATCAATACATAAGGGGGTGGCGTAGCTGAGTGGGTAGAGCGCTGGCGTTGCAACCCAAAGGTCCCGGGTTCAAACCCAGGTCAGACCAGGAATTTTTCTCAGGCCACTCTCCCGTGTTTCGGATGGACACGTTAAGCCGTCGGTCCCGGCTGCCTAAAAACAGTCGTTAAGTCATGTCAGAGGCCCTGAAATTGATCAGGAGCGACCTGAAAACTCTGACACCAGACCTGAGCCAGCCAGGTCACACGAAAATAAAATAATAATCAATACATAATAATAATTAAATCTCCCAATTAATGTAGATTCCAATACCATTTTGAAATGATTTCCACTTCAATTGAGAGTTTTGATAAGTACAGTTGCCCTAAGAGAAAAGAAATACAATAATAATTCAAATCAAATCAAAATCAAATTTATTTCCAAAATAATACTCGTACATACATTTCATGCAATATCATAAAAATATAACTTTCTGCCTGTGCACAGGAAAGCTATCAAAACATTTTATCTATTGCATTTCGGTAATATGAATATCTCATACTTTATAATTTATGAAACTCAATGAGAATATTAGGATAATTAAATCAAATGGAAATTATTAAGACAAAGACAAATGGAGTAAAGATGAAATGAAATGAAGATTACTCTCTTTTATTGAAAAATAAATAAATGAATGAACTCTTCTATAACCAATTGATTTAAAGGAGTTTTTCTTTGAATATCACGATTGGAATATATTTTCTCTACCAAAATTATGACAGCCAGCTTTCATGGAGAAATTTCAGAAGTTGCGTGGTGGTTGAAGACATGAGTGCGAGTAGAGTAGCCCCAACTCATGTGGCAGCTTTTTGTGAATCTTTCAAAATAATTAGCTGCTCGACTGGAAGGGTAGGCCTGTGCTAGTTGAGTAAAGCATCAAGCACGCTGCTCAATGTTGAATGCCACCTTAGTAGGCGAAGTTGAACGAGCATAGAGTGCTTCTTGCTTCTTGTTGAACGACAACAGCTCATTAGCAGCAGAGCAGTCTCTCACCCCGCACCCCTAGAGTGGCATCACTTATCACGGTGTCATTTAAAAAACGCTCTCTTCACTCTCTTCAACCGATACGAACAACAGGCTAGATACACAATAGCTGCAAGATAGAAGACAATAGCTATAAAAAAGCCGTCGTTTCGCTGTTATAGTCTGTCCAAGTGAAGAAGACATTCTGGCAAGATAGGAAAATTACTCCACCTCTATCAATATTGGTTCAAAAATCAAATACTTTTTCTCAAATTGTATATTAGAATGTTATACACAACTTAAAACCAAATTTATAATTTTTGAACCAGTATTGACTACTTCTCGCCCTTCTCCCATCTTGCCAGAATGTCTTCTCTGCTTGGAAAGACCATCCTCTAGATTCATCTTGAGTTCTCTCACTATCGCCCATCCCTTTCATCTTATGTATCACAGTATTGCCTCATTCAAATTCTCAACTGGAATTTCTTTCAAGTTGATTGGAATCTCATTTCCAATCAGTTTTTTCTGGCTTCGAGTCTGACTGCTTAATGAGTTTTGATTCGAAGATTCAATTCCCTGACTGGTCGGTTTGCATTGATCGAAAACTTATCAGCTCTGTGTACTCATGGATTCGATTTCTGCACTGATTAAATAGTTTTATTCATATTCATCGACATTTTCTCAGATTGAAGCATACTTGGAAGGTAAGATAGGCTTGCATATTGTTGAATAGAATAGAATCGAATCACTTTGAACGTAATATAATCGTTGTGTTTAATTTTTATCGCACATAATATAGAATACATATTTAGAATACAGAATAATATACGTTGTAAGATAGACTTGTAATATAACATTAACAGACTTGTGCCATGTTAGAGTGGTGATAATTGGATGAATACCTACCAGGAGATTCCAATAATCTATGAGATATCTAAGACAGTAATCTATGACAGTATCTACAGCATCTATATAAAATACTCTGTCTTTGATTTCTTCTGTACTGATCTGCAATGCATATCTGTATATCTTCTGTAATACTCTTGACATAAAAATGAATGGTTTTTGACAAAAAACACATTATCAGGCCTGAATTGCATCATTAATTGAGTATTTAGGCTAAATATCTTGGGATAAAGATTTATAATGGATTTATTCCTCCACTGAGAACGATTTTCTTGAGAGACTGATATAACGGTGATAAACTTATAGAGATCTCTTTTCAGGTATAAAAGAATGATCCTGATTATCAATCTGATTCTGACTTATCCGAAAAATTGATCGTGGTATTCAGATTATGAACGATACATTTAAGCATTTGAGTATTATAATTATTTGAGATGTATAGAAGCATCTACTATGTATTAAAAAGGAATTACACTCAGATTTTATTCACTAATTCTAAAAGATACGCCCCAAATATGAATTTCCTAGAATTTTGAATGATACTTGGAAAATTTAAGTTTTTCAAAAATAATAGGTAGGAAATGTTAAATTTTGGTTTAGAGGTCCAGTTTTGGCCTAAAAATTATGTGTACAAAATTTCTTGTATTACAAAAAGAACTCAAACCAATAACTTTCAAAGTCGAACAAAGCAAATGTGTTCAATAATTAGTGGACTTTGCAATAATTTGCAAATTATCAATCACATAATTTACAACTTGTCTCACTTTCATCTGATACAGCAGCGGTTTAGCTACAAACGGATAAGGCAAGCAAAGCGAACCTGCAGGCTAATGAAGTATACAGTATAATGGGACATTTATTTCAATCTAGATAAGGGATTACAAATAGATCCCGCTTCATCAGATATTTATTATTTTATCATTTTCACAATGTTTTTTTGTTCTCATCTTATACATTAACTGTACTATAGCTGTAAATTTACAATAGTTTTCTTCTATTGAACATCCTAGAACTCGTGTCAAGAGAGAAAGAGTTCTTTCATCCCAGTCACACCAAAATATTGTTTTGTATTTCTCTCATTTTTTGATCATGAAGCTACAAAGTACTTTTAGAAGTTTCATACTCTACAATGTGTTCAAACACAATACTTAGAATCTAATTCATTCAAATAACTTTTTAATTGAGAAACTTCAATTCCGAATCTCTCTCTTCCCATCATAATAGATACACGATACTTAGAATCTAATTCATTCAAATAACTTTTTAATTGAGAAACTTCAATTCCGAATCTCTCTCTTCCCATCATAATAGTACATTGATCCCACGGAAAAATGAAAATTCAATGGAGCTACAAGGGTGAAACATCCTGATAAATTTTTTCACATCATGGATTAATCAACAGTTTCGGTTGAGCTCCAAACCACCAGGAAGTAATTTTATAGGAGATAAATGGAGTCACGAAGCGGAAAGCGGTCATCCCTTCCAAGCCAGCGATCAAACAAGAGTTTGCCACGCAAAAAGTTAATAATTAAAAAAAGTGAATGTGCGCTATCAACGTTATACCGGACAACCTGTAGCTTCACATATGTTTTACTGAAACAAAGGAGTTTAATTTCACGAAATTATGGCGTTAAAAATGAAAACCGAAATCAGAAAAAAATCATGTTTCACTCTCAAACGTTAAATTCACCAAAGCGATATCAAATTTTTTACTGTTTTTTCAGACTGCTTTCGGATAGGTGTATTGTATAATGTATTAAGCCTTTTGAAATTCATCCTCATGATCACATAAGTATACTGTATGTTCAATATACAAGATCATGATCAACATATGTTATTAAAGAGACAAAATTCAAAACTTTATACATAATATACACTTTATTTATATATATTAGCTTTATTCATAATACAATACACATGTGTGAAAGCAGTCTAAATGAGAAATGGTTTAAAAAGTGTACAATCAACTTATTTACATTTTGGATTCCTAAACAGTGATTTCTGCATACAGAAGACGCTGTTCAAAAGCTTTCAAACATGATATATTCCTTTTGCACGATATATAATCCAGGATAAAGTTACCCAACTGAAAAGAAAATTATATCTAAATCAGAGATGTTGTGAAACTTATCCATGAATCGGGTAAGTGGAAAAAAGTGATGATGGCCTGAGCATTGAAACTTGAGTATGGTTTTTGAATAAACTTTGTGGATCTGACAACCTTTGTCTCCACTTACAAAAATTGTATCTAATGATTTTCTATACGTTAATCATCTACAGAAAAGTCCATCGGATGATGGCAGTCGAACAATATTTGTTGAAAATTATCAAGAAAGATCCACAAAATTATTTTATTTTCATCCTTTATAGCTCCTCTTTGAAGCAGTTCTGCTTACTAAGAGTTTATTCGTAAATTTATGCTCTATCACAATATTTCCATCGTAGCTTTAATACCAGTCCTGTATCTCAGCTTGTATTACAATCTTCTTAATAGCAGGAGTTTGAAACAAGTAAAACTCTGATAAAACAAGAATAATCACTCAAACGTAAGAGGATTGGGACGTGTTTATGAAATAATAATAACAGAACAGGGAAAGAAAAGACTCATTATTTCAGAAGAACATGAAAACTTTACAGCGCTGGAGTGGGATCAAAAGATAACAGATGGAATGATGGAAGAGAGGGGGGATGGTTGAGTAGCTTTTAAACATTGCAGGTCCCAATTCAAAACAATGTAATTGAAAAACAAATGAAATTCTCATCAAGGGAATGAAACAGCCATTAATAAAACCTGGAACGAAAGATGTACATACAGTATTCATTGTTCACTTTTATTATACAGTATACGTATACGTTTTATTATGAATATTACTATTCGTTTAATGTCTAGCCTGAGGTAATAGAATGAATAAGTTTATTTGACATTCCTTATTCTATATAGACCATGTTTTTGAAATATAATTGTTTTTACAAACTAAATTTCATAGCAGCTACGAATATGGTCTATTAATATTACAGACAATAGTGTTACGAACTAAATATTCTTAACACTTAGAGACTAATAAATCATTTTGAAACTCCACCTTTATTGCACGGTGATTTGATTTGACTAAATTCTCCTCAGCTACGAATATAGTATTCTTATATTATAAAAAATAGTTTACAATAGTCTTGGAAAACTGAAAAGTTTCTGTACTAATATTTCTTTATGGCTAACTAAAAGTTTCTTCTAAAAGTTTCTTTATGGCTAACTAATATTTATCTTGAGACTCAACCTCCATTATACACGTTTGATTTGTCTGAATTTTCTCCCTGGTGACACTGAATATTGTAGAAGAAATTGTCAGGAAAACCACAAAAAACGGACAGGAAACAGGGAAGAATCCTCTTCAGTCCTGAAAACGTATTTAATTCTGATTCGAACAATCTACAATTAAAGTGAAGATAGATCCACAATTATTTTATTTAATTGATAGTATTTAGTCACTTTGTTGTTGTCGTCAAAGTTGTACAAGTCATTGTAGTAGTAACGGTTGTCAAGCGTTGATTCAACATGCAGTCTTGACGAAGGGTTCTAATTAATTTACTAAAATCCTCCATAAATAATTGGTAGGTAGGCACAAAAACACGTTACGACCAAGGCATCCCGTGTTTGTTTTAGGACGGAGCCAGTGACCGGATCGATGGTATCCCCTCACCACCAACCCTTCATTCACATGGAACACCTGTTTCACACTTGGCATGCTGGTTTCCCGCCTAAACACCAGCTACTATAAGAAGTAGTGGCAAGTAGACGCTAGTTGGGCCAACGCTCAACAGGTAGCAGTGGGCATCTATCCAAATAGTTGTTAGAGTCCCCCCACCGCTCCCCCCTAAACCCTTCAGTCGAGTGCAATCGACACAAATAATAATTACACCATCATACTCATGCAATTCCATCAGTTTAGCATGCATGGATACCATCGACGCAAATAACAAATTTAGCGCAATACTCGTGCAAAGTCAACAGTTTAGAATGCACGGATACCATCGGCGCAAACAATAATTATTTTACCGTTCCCGTATACAATTCCAACAGTGCATGTTTTACAGCTGGTTCACAAAGTCAATAACAGCTGATTCTTATCAGGTTACAGCTACATGCACGTTGTAGAGTTTTTGTAATAATTGTTGTTGACTTTTAAACATTCAGTATTTATGGATTCCAGTACCGAAGAAAATGTACACCTCAATTACTCGAACAAGTTAAGTACTACAAGAATGAGTTGAGTCAAATACTTGAAAATATTTTCGCAAAACAGCTGATTCTTAGGCTACTCCCTAGTTTTAACAAATATTGCAACCTCATCGCAAATATATGTCAGTAAGTATTATTACAAATTATAAAGTATTCATATTATTTAGATGCACTAGACAAGTTTATTTGAAACTTACTTGCGCTCAGGCTTATGTCTTTACAGGGTTTTTCCTGTATTTGTACTATTATTTCATGTATTTGTATACGATTTCGCATAATATGTATGTAAGTTATTATTCTATTGTATATATTTGTGGAAATGGGAGATAAAATTTGACTTGATACATATTCCTACAGTCATGACACAGTGTAAAATCACCCAAAATTCGAATCTTGAGTACATTGTAAAGTTGGTGAGCTTATCTGTATCTCAAGAGATTGAAATTAGAGATTGGAACTATCATCACGATCATTGTTGCAAACAATGTATCAACTTCGTTTCTCCCTCTAGGGAGAAGCGTCTTTTCTCTTACCAACTGAATTGAAATTTTCCATAAAACAGGTGATTCTCATTACTTGCTATTTAATTGGTTAAGTTATACTTGAATACTCATACTTATATCAAATTCATGACATGTAATGTCATCTATGTTACTGAAAAACTAAATTATTCCAATTGTTGTTTCGTACTTAGTAGACTGGCTCCATTTCAATTTTATATTACTTTTTCTCATCCAACAAACATCGTGGATAATCCACAGAGAGTATGAATCATCCGCGGATGATGAAGAGTTTATACTTAGTGGAAGGTACAATACAATTTACATTCAGCCTTTCACACACAGGAATAACAAAAAACATTTTTCCTTCGAAATAAATGGGAAAATGATTCAGTTAAAAAAACTCAAGTCTGGAATAACATGGAATCAGTTGGTAGAAGTATATTTTACACATTTCAATGGCTTTCTCTTGTTAGGGTATAAAGGGAATGGAGGATTCCAAAATAAAATACCTTTGTAAACAAAATTTTCCTCAAAAGTATCATCACTGGTGAACTCGAATTGGATTCAAGAGACATATTCAAATTCATATTCATTTATTTGATCAAAAATGCAACATCGAAGAGAGAAAAAACAGTCACTGAGAGGTTAACCTATTTTTCACAAACACGCTGCCAGCAAAAAGGCTGCGATAACTTGAAAGCTAAATGACGTATGATCAATGTGGAATGAATGCCACTTCCCACGCATCCACTTCACTTTTTTCCAGAAAAATATTTTTCTCTCTCAATTGTTCTACTCTTAATCAAACAATCACTGATCAAATCATCATTTCCATTGACTGAAAAGTACTCCCTTTACAAGGAAATATCAACATTTTATTCTCCATGGAATTTGATTCTATTTTTAAATAAAAGCATATACTTTTACACCCAATTAATGGGTCAAAGTTTTGTTTGATAATGAAGGTGATTTATTGCTTATATATTCATAATCGATGGATCGAAAGACTTCAAATTGTTGAGTGGTTATAAAGGTGATATTGTGCTAGTTAACCATATTGAATGAAAATATAAGATATTGTCAAACCACTGGTGATCAATGGTGTAACAACCGGAACCGGTATCTAAATTTCTTAAGAAATCAGTGGTTTGACAACATCTTGTCTTTCAATTTGAGACTTGAATCTGCTCCTAACCATTCATTATTCATGAAAACCTTATGGTTAAGACAAATCTACAAGCTTCCTATTTGAAAATAATATGGTTATTTGTTTAATTTTATCCCTTCAATATTCATACCATTCTTAGTTTGAGATGAACTGAATTCACATACTATAGCAGAAATCAACTTAACTTGCGGTTGGCGAATGGCTGTTATTAATGTTACTTGGCTCGTGTCCACGAAACAAGTGAAGTGCCCGTATCTTTTATTGTACAGCACTTCACCTGTTTTGTGGGCGCGAGCCGCCAGTTATTAATGCTCGGCTCTGTCAGGACAGAATTCAATTCAATTTCATTCATGGGAAACATAGTTATCCTTTCTGCTAGAATATAATACTTCAACCCCAAACTCCAAATTTTGCTACATAAATATTTGCAGTTGCAGAAGTCCTTTGTCTATTTATGTAGCAAAATATGGAGATTCTAATCAATAATTATTATAATGATCCAGCAGTTGGTGTACTAAAATATCTAACAATTGTTCCATCACCAAACTCCAATTGAGACATTAATATGCTGTACCTGTAACGTCAATCAACCATCACATTGTTCTAATCATGACATTGTTCTAACTCAACATCATAATCATATTGCTATAGTGATATCATGTTTCATCATTTTACGTACCTTTGGATAATGCTCTGGTGTAATCGATGCTTCATGTATGTATTGAATTTCATCCTTTCATACAAGTGAACAATGAAGTTTACAGCATATTTTCTATATACTGACGTGAAATCCAGTGATTACCAGGAGGCAATTAAAATTACTTTGCGAATTACATCAATGAGGTAATCTAATCCAATTTCCATAAGATGAGTACATTCAGCCTTCTCTCAGAACACATTTTCTCATTGGTCAGTCATTTGCTATTATTTTATCATGAAAGCATTCTCATCACAATAATAATTGTAATGTATACCAAATTTTAAGAGAAGATTGATTCTTCTACTCTTCATGAAATAATTCTATTACCATCCTCATAATATTTATTGTATGACAGGTTTCTGATCACCTGTCTTAGTATAATACTTGATAACAATGGTCGAGCTGGTCCATTGTTCCAGCAACGCGTGGATTGTTTGTTATCAAGTGTTCGCTTTCGCAGAGATGGACAAGATCATTGTCTTGCTTTGAAATTCGGGCATTTGCTACAGTTGGGAAACAATACTTACGCATAAAATAATAAAACAATGAACTCAAGTAGCAGGTTCCTCAAACAAGCTCTTAGCCATGTATTTAATTACGATCACGCATATGTATGGAATGTGAGGTTTTCATTATTAAATATAAGAGACAAGGTTTTCAGAATTCCAGTCGTGCTTGTAGACTGTATTAATCAAGTAATCTGATCAGTACGAAAATCATCAAGATAATTTCAACATCTCATGAAACCGTGAGTTGAGTACGATGAGATAAAGTACCGCTACAATGTTTGTACAGCTGATTAAATGGAGAAATTTCATAGCAGAGGTCCACATTTATTAGCGAACGCTACCTTTGTGAAGACTAATCTCCTCTAACTTCATGATGGAAAGAAAACGGTTTCGGACTGGAATTTTTCGGTTTTAATTAGAGTGTAACCTCACACCGATTCCATTTTTTAATTAATTCTGAGGTAAATCCAATTCGCAGTTGAAAGCAAGCTTGTACTTTTAATCTCGTAATCAGTGTAAAATGGTTAGCGTGAGTTACTTCTCTTCAGTTGATTTAATGCATCTTTTCACCTGAATAAAATGATACTGTGTTTTGGTCATTCTCTTCTCATAGTAATAGTGGAAATTTATGCGTCCTAGAAGGCAAATGATTGAATAGAAAAAAAGTTCCTTAGAAAATCACAGATGGACTAGCTGCTCTCTTTTATTTAATTCATTAATATAGCACTCACTAAGAGACCAATAAGCTATTCTATTTTAACTTAAATTGATACAAGTGATTAGGGAAGGTATGACCCATTGGTTGACCTTCTATATTGGTTAATAACTAATAAATTGTTTTACAGAAGCTGGCAAAAGCTAGTTGAAAGTCTTCAATTGATCAAGAATCACGATTATACTTTAATAATCAATGAATAATAATCTCATTTCAAGCCTCTTATATTATTCACTTTTTCATCAATTCATCGTATCATAACTCTATTCATATTATTTCCTCTGAGTGAGTCGGATTACTATGAAGCAGAATGCAAATAAAACAATTTCTTATTCCCTCAACTCAAGAGGAAAATATTATGTTGAGAGAAGTTTGTCGGTTAGCGAGAATACAATAAGTTGGTTTGATATCTCAAAGGACGAGCAGAGGGCTGGCAATGTATAGATATGAAATTCAGAACAATCCGCGCACATTTTCAGAGAGGAAGCGTCTGGAGCAGCATTTGAAGTGCATTTTTCAATAAGAAAAGAAGTTTGAAGAGTAACACATTTCATAAAGCCTGGAAGAAACTCAATTGAACTTCATGATCAAAGTTGATAGGAACTTTAGAGCTTAATCGAACCTTATGGCCACAAGCTGAATAGATTAAATTCAATTACATGGTTGTCATTAAATGAAGCTCACAGAGTTTTACACTCCATCTCCTTATAAAAGGAAATGATTAGTAATATAGTGATCTATATCTTCACAAATTTGAAACCTCTAATAAAACTTTAAAAATTGATTTGTGAATTGATAGTGATCTATATCTTTACAACTTTGACTCTTTGAAACCTCTAATAAAACTTTCAAAATTGATTTTCATCTCCTTTTGATCAAACAGCAACGTTCAAAGCAAATTCAACAGCAACGATAAATTTTAATTGATACTATTGAGAAAAAAAATCTAGTGAGGTTGAAAGCAGCCACGAGTTACAACCAACCATAGAAGATGGACAAGTAGAAGTTGCGCCAAACCCTCTACGACCGCCAAGTTCTTTTTTCCGACATTTGAGAAAATAGTTTATTCTGCTCAATGATAGTTTTTGAATTTTGAATTTGAAGCTACTAGATGATAAATTGTAAGATATAATCTATATATAGACTAATTTCATAATTTTCAATAAATTTTAAGATTCTAATATTCTAAGATCAAAATTTCTATAACCTAGTTATTGAGTTGAACTCATCATTCAAAACAGAAGCGTTCAAAAAAAATATAATGCGACCTGGATATTTGATGTCTTCAGCTTTTCAACTAACGTAAAATAATAGAATCTCAAGGATATAGTCAACTATCCCAAAATTTATTTTGACAAATCACACATGTCATATTTTCGTGAATTACTCAGGTTCAACCACTCGATGGTGATTGATTGCTTGGGTTCCAGATCACTGGCGGCTCGTACCCACGAAACAGGTGAAGTGCCCGTATCTTTTACTGTACAGCACTTCACCTGTTTGTGGGCGCAAACCACCAGTGTTCCAGATACTGTATCAAAAAACGTCCATGCGATAACGATAAATATTGAAGTGAACCTACAATTTCAGTTATGAATACAAGTTAATAGGGTTGAATTGTAGAGGACTTCCTAGTCCTGACTCCAGTATTTTTATACACTAGCGGCTGCATGATCTCGAATTTTAAAAAGTGAACAGGGAAAACTATTTCGCATCCAATATTTTTTATGAAGAATGTCATTTTATTTCCTGGATAGCACTGCTACAGACAGGCAAAATTATCTCGAAGAGTGTGATTCGATAACTCACTTGTCTGCTATACTGTTCAAAAAATATGTAAATAGGCATATCTGTTTTTCGAAAGTAACCATAATATTCCAACAAACATTGCCAGAGCCGGATAATTTTTCTCCCCCGATTTAAAGACTTAGTCAATTATCGTATTTACCTATTTACTTTATCATTGGAACAGTTTGCTGAAGTTGAAGATCCAGCTATGGTATGTCCAAGCAATAAATACCCTCTGGCAAGATGAGAAAATAACTCCAGCTCGGTCAATATTGGTTCAAAAATTATTGATTTGGTCCTAAATTGTAGGAAACAATTTTATCTACTATTACGACCACATTTATCATTCTTGAACAATTATTGATTTGGTCTCAATCGTAGGAAACATTCTGATCTACAATTTGAGAACAAATCAATATTTTTTGAACTAATATTGACCGAGCTGGAGTCATTTTCTCACCTTGCCTGGGGGTCTTCTTTGCTTGGTCAGACTATAACATACAACATCAAACAACATCTGTCAAAATTAAGACGATTGGCGAATAACAACTGTTATCAATTGTCAGTTCTATTAGGACAGTCGACGAGCTGTCTGCGAGAGTACAAAGGAACGAGAGTGAACCCAGCTTTACTAATTCGCCTTCTAAGACACCTTCAGACTGTCCTGACAGAGCTGAGCATCAACAACAGTCATTCACCAACCGCCTTCATTTTTGGTTCCAGCTATAACAGAAAGCTAAGATGAATATCATTTTCAAAATTACAGTTGAAGACGCAGATGTGAAGCTTCAGCTGGAAGAAGCCTAATCAATGCTCAAGGATAACCATTGATCAGTATCACAAGACGAAGCCTGATATAGTCTGTCCAAGCAGAGAAGACCCTCTGGCAAGATGGGAAAATGACTTCAGCTTAGTCAATATTTGTTCAAAAATTATAAATGTGGTCTCAATAGTAGATAGAATTGTTTCCTACAATGATTTGACATCAAATTGATAATTTTTGAACAAATATTGACCAAGCTGGAGTCATTTTCCCATCTTACCAGAGCGTCTTGTTTGCTTGGACAGACTGTAGCATGTCTTTTGTCCAAGAAATTCAATTACCCATCGACAAGATGAGAAACTCATGAGAAGAACGTCAGATTCTATTCGACTACTGTATTATCTGTGAATATCTTGTGATTTTGATAAATCATAAAATATTAATAGCATGAATCAATTGAATCAATAGAATCGACATTCTACTGAAAGTTCAAAATGTGGTAATATGTGAATTTGAAGCTACAATATTGCTTTCATTCGACAATATTGATTCAGTTCTCTCAATCAACATGTATTGTTATGATCAGATCTACTTCGAAAAGTAATAAATTCTAGAAAGAGAATTAATTTTAATTTTGAAAGATTGGAAGTATAAGTCAGAGAAGTCAATTCTGATTTGTTGACAGCTCTTTTCATGGAATTGCGTTCTGTGCTCAGCCACTGGCGGCTCGTGCCCACGAAACAGGTGGAGTGCTGTACAGTAAAAGATACATAATTGTGCTGTACAGCATAAAAATAATTGATCGTATTCAATTTTTCCCATACTCAGGGGTTAATCCGTTAATCAATACAAATCGGGTGTCAAACAATATATGAATGCAAAATAAAATATTGATTTGATTCAGATTCCTCCATTGTTTGATTCTATTTGAACATGCTTTATACCAAAGATAAATAAATCGAGTAAGATTGCGCTCTCCCCATTTATGAGGCTATTCAACTAATGTCCTAGCTACATTGAGAGTATACTGTCCAAATCGCATATAATAAATAATTATCATCTGCTAAGAACCTTAGAGATAAGTTCATAAACACAGCAGTTATTAAATACTTTGTGTTCAATATGTGGGAATGTGATTGGATACGTTTGATTTCGAGTTGAACAAATCAAATTAATATGTCAAAAGATCTAAGCGAACAGGAACTGAAAATACTCAAATTCTTGTTTCTCTCGAAAATTAACCTCTTTTTTGAGGTGAAAATTTTGCAATATGATGGCCAAAAAACAGCTTTCTGACACAAGTCGAGAGTAAAATTTTTCACACGTTAAATAGGAAGGTATCAGCTACCATTTCCACCATAAAACATCTTTGTTGCAATTAGCTCCACCTCAAACCCTAGAATGACTCGAATAAATGTGTTTAAATGGGCCTAGTGATTGATTAGTGTGTTTTTTTGTTGAATGTAGGATACGAAGATTTTCTTCGTTGAAATAGTTTTGACTTTCTATCAGTTATTGGAAGAGTATTGATAAATATTTAATTATGCCCAAACATCAGAGAAAATATAGTCTAAAGTCAATAGAATCGCTTTATAACTATTCAGTACTAACTCTACCAATACTAACAACCGAAAAGTCTTGATTTTCTATCAGTTATTGGAAAAGTATTGGTCAATATTTAATTATACCCAAGTCTCAGAGAAAATATAAGGCAATAGAACCGCTTTATAACGATTCAGTACTAACTCTACCAATACTAACAACCGGAAAAGTTTTGATTTTCTATCAGTTATTGGAAAAGTATTGGTCAATATTTAATTATACTCAAGTCTCAGAGAAAATATAAGTCAATAGAATCGCTTTATAACGATTTACTACTAATTCTACCAATACTAACACCCGTACTCAATAATCATCTTCAAATATTTGGTTGTTTACAAACGGCTGAGGAAAGATAATCACTGAGTCAAGTAAGACAGCTGATAGCGTGAATATCTTCGTAACTATGTTTGTTGAAAGTAAAAGCCAGGCAATCTGTATCTTATTGCATGCAGCTAGTAGAACTAAGTGTTAATTAAACAGGTGTCTGACAGATTCGTCAACAACTGGCTGAGAAGCAGGAAATTTGAAGCCTTGTTAAGCTGTTAATTTACACGAAGGAGCTGAGAAAGGAGGAGGTGAACATAACTTCAAAGTAAGTTGTGTTGAAGCTCAAAGTACAACACCTCATCCCTAACACCTCTCGTTCATCTCAAGCTCTTGCTAAAATAGGGATACTTCAGAATTTACTCGGAGCTAAACGGAGGCTATAAGGAACGTGAGACTCACAGGAGATACGTCAACTTCGAGCCTGGAAAGCGATTGATGTGGGTGGCACAAGTTCATTATTCAAAGAAGGAGAACCTTGGGGGGTAATTGATTCCCATCCTCATAATTATTACAATAGTCTCCGCAATATTCAGAGTGTGAGAAATTCACGTGGCGGAACATGAGTTTCTGACTCGAGCGTTAATTGGACACTCTAACAGGACTGTAATAGAACAAACACTTTCAAATTTTCTTTATTATTCAAATTAATACACTATACATAAACAGGAGTTTGATTACACTATGGTATGCTTTTCAAAATGCATAATCGGATCCCAGTACAACTCGAGGCTTCAATAATAATATAAGTTACGATTGACTTTTATATAAATTGTCTTCTTTATCATTGGTGATAACAGCGATGAAGAGCTAAAATCTGAAAAGGCATGATTAAAAGCGACGAAAACGCTTGAAAACTTGGGGAGGCTCGATGATTTCAACGATGAAAAGGCATGGGGGTGTCAAATTAAATGAAAGTCCAGAGATATAACAGTATCATTCTGTCGAAATCTCTGTCACATTTTTCCAAAATCAGTTTCCATAAAAAATTTCAAAATCAGTTTTTTCAGAATCCTATTCATTAAAATCAGAATACCAGTTTCTTGACTATAACTGAAAAACACATAAAAATTCTCTCTCCATGAGATTTAATTGTGAGAGTGAACGTTCATAAAATATGAGACGATGGCTGCTGTGTGATCGAAATGCTTCGGAGATGTTATATCACGTATCACGTTCGCTTCAAGGTCAATCGACCCCGTATATCTGAGCGTTCTCACTCTTCCATAGGTGCTGACAAAATGAATAACTATGGTTATGGAAATTGATAGGACACGTAAAAGTCGGAAAGTCGGAATGAAACTGACATGTTTATCCTTGGTAAACATGTGTGCTGAAACTTCTGAAAAATGAACCTGCATTGCTCCCATGAAATAAAAACGTTCAAAATAAGAATCCTTTTTTAGTGTTCTCCAACGTTTGTGAGAAATTTTGTGCAGGCCTACATTCAAGAGTTTATGACGAGGATTCAAAGTTCCTCAAATATAAATTTCCCTCTTATTTGGGCACTGACTTATGAATAACCTTTCTACAACACAACCTTTCTCCGTTCACAATACTTCTGGACTTCTGGAAATAACTGAACTCGGAATGGTACGAGAAACAGCTGATTCCGGAATGAAGGAAACATGATGATTCATACATGCTTTATGAATAAAAACACATTGAGCTCATATATTCAGTCTCCTAATTTTCTCCTGAATGGCCCCTTTTTGTTCATGCATTTCGAGAATAAAGTTTCTGATCAATGCTTATCAGCTCTACTTAGCTGGTTTTTCTTATTGCTTATCTTGTAATTAACTCAATTATTGTAAAAATAGTATTTCAAATATCGGTTCAAACACATAAGAAAGTACATAGGCCTAGAACTTAAAAAACCAACAAAAGCAGTGAAAATTGCATTATTATAGCTTTTTCTCGGTAACGCCAGAAATATAAAAAGCAGCACACGCATTAACTGTAGCCTACAAAATAAGCATGATTAATTCAATATCACTGGATATAGTTGGGCTGACAAAAACATTTTCTTTGGAAATATCTAGTCGATTATACGGATGAGAATCAGATACTGTATAATCAGAAAAATGTAAGACAAACGTTTCTATTGTATTGTTTTGTATTGTATTGTTTTGAAAGATGTAGTCTGGATGAACAATACGGAGTTAAGCGCAGCAACTACTCTTCACATACATATTTTTCCAACTATTGGTTACCTAAATTGCAGAATAATAGGCCTATTCCTCAGTATAAAATTCTTGATCTACTCATTTTCTAGAAACTTCACTATTGATTCATCCATTTTTCAGAAACTTAACTATTGATCCATCCATTTTTTTAGAAACTTCATCATTGATCTATTAATTTCTTAGAAACTTCATCATTGATCTATTAATTTTCTAGAAACTTCATCATTGATCTATTAATTTTCTAGAAACTTTATTATTGATCTACTCATTTTTAGAAACTTCATCATTGGATGAAACATATCTGCTCAAACTAAACACGATTAATCACAAACCCTGAATAGTATTGGACAGTTGAATACAGCTGGTACCAAGAGACAAAGTTCGCTACACAGGCAAGTAACAAAGCTCGTCCTTCTATTGGTTTATTCCCTCGGCGGGCCGGCCGGGGGTTGTAGCCTGCCGACCAGTTATTATCGATAAATGGGAGATTACTATAAGTGATTACGGTACTCTCCACTAATTGGAACAACGAATCCTATCATTCAATCAATAAATGTGCGTCGTCCTGACTGCGTTGTGGTAACACACGAACCATATGCTTTCGTGTTCAGTCAGCTGATCCAAATCTCTTAATGTACAGAGATCACAACAGGATTCAACAGCTCTTGTAGCTGTCATGCATTATGCACACACCCCTGAACAACATGGATATTTCAATCAGCTGATGGTGATTCAAATCTCTTAATGTATGAAGATTACAGTGCAACAGAGCAGCAAAATTCGACTTCTTTTGTACCCGTCATGAATTATTCACAAAGCTTTACGTAACTTGTAGATTTGAATCAGCTGACTGGGTCCATGGCTTTATAGGATTTGTGTTATGAGTTAAGACCGCGCAAGCTGAGAAGAGACTATGTGACTGCGTCTCTTCTCAGCGTGCGCGAACTATACTTATAACGCAGCTGATACAAGATACAATTCAGAAAACTCGCCTATTACAAAATTATCATCGAGTTATTACACAATATGCAAGATGTTACTTGTATCGAATGAGACAATCTTATTGAAAGATCACATCACTCGTATTATTATAATTTTTTCTGAGGCTGAAGCTTACATGAACTCATAGGCTTGTGCGTGCGTAATGAGAGGGATGATGATGATGAGAGATGACGACTATTTTTTATCTTGAATACAAGTCCTTCTAATTCGTTGCATGTATCATCTTGAATTCTTTAACTTTGATGAGCCAAAGACACACCGATTTCCACGCAAATGCAATTCCTGTAAGTAAATGCACTAAGTATAAATAGTTCAATGGAACGTTCAACTCGGTAAACATGATTGTATGAAAGAAATATAGATCCAAATCTGGAATTTACTGAAGATTAACGGCTTTGACAGAATTTCAATAGTAGCCTAGAATCAAAATCTTGAAACTAGATTGGATTGAATTTATATTGAATCTAGCTGTTGAATACGTGTCCAGTCCAGGCCTTCTCAGCACGATCTGATTAAATTGTACCAGCTGGAAACGTTTGGTGAGAGTAATATGACCAGGATGAGTACAGGATCAAGACCAAGATTAGAATCAGTGTCATAACCGGATACCGGAATGACTACCGAACCAACAGGACTACAGGACCAGGATCAGAATGACCTCATGGTAATGACCAGGACCAAAGTTAGAGAATCAACTTCTTTGAATTTAAGGAGTATATTGAACGATTATCAAGATATGAAATGTGGGAAATAAGAATACAAATATCAAGCTGACCATGCCCTAGCTTCAAGATGTTTCTATTTTGTTTTCTTTGTTTACATCTATTAATTTCGTTGTTCAGACGATACTTTTTTCGTTTTATAATCTGATTTCTCAATTATTGTCAGTTGTTGCACCTAATTCGATCTGCTTTGTGAACATTGATATAGACATCCACGGGATCATGATGATGACCAGGATGACTATAAGACAAGTATGACAACAGGAACCAGATGTCCACAAGATCATGATCATGACCAGTATAACTACAGGACTGGAATGACTGAAGGAGCAGGGTAACCAGAGGATGAGGACCATGACCAACACCAGGATGACTATAGGACACGTATGACAACATAGGAGCCAGATGTCCACAAGATCATGATCATGACCAGTATGAATACAGGACTAGAATGACTAAAGAACAGGACAGCCAGAGGATCAGGATCATGACCGACACCAGGATGACTCGAGAACCATGATGAGGACGAGGACTAGGATGCGGCCTCACGCCAATGCCGACATCCAGCACGATGGTGATTGGTGTATTGTGATGATGGCACCAGCACCAGCACCAGCACCACCCTGTTTCTACGGAAATCGATGCTATTTAGTTGGCAGAAGCGCCGCGACGAGCGTTTGCTTACGAGGGAATCGATAACGAGTCAGGTAACCGCCGATAGGGACCAGCACCAGCTCCGCTCGCAATTTCAACTTCCTCTTTCTTATCACATTCATCACTTTTCCACTGTCACAACAGATTAGTTGGTGAAAAAAGTACAACCCGTCGTAAATCGAGCCGCCCGCAACATATTAGCCAGCGAGAAAAATACACTTTCATCATAAATCCAACTCTCTTTGAGGTGGTTTGTATGTACGGTAGTCTGTCCAAGCAAAGAAGACATTCTGGCAAGATGGGAAAATGACTTCAGCTCGGAGCGTATTAGTTCAAAATTTATAAATTCGCTCTCAGATTGTAGAAAACAATCTTTGGAACTAAATTTATATTTTTTTAAACAATTATTGACCGAGCTCGAGTCATTTTTCGATCTTGCCAGAATGTCTCCTTCGCTTGTACAGACTCTAGTGGCAGCAACTTTTTCCTCACCTGCGCGTTTCACTTTCCAGATTGCATATTACATACACCACGCAAGCTGACAAGACCCGCCGTTACAATGTGAAGTGTATTGTGACCGCGTGTCATCTAAGCTTCTGCAAACAAACGTTTAGTGTGTACTGTTACATGGTCCTCTCACTGCTATAGCTAGGAGATAACAAAAACGTCAGAGAGCTCTCTGGCTTCACTAGACTGTTAAGGGATCACTTTTGATTCCAAATAACTCATATAAACAATATCTAAGGGTATAATTTATCCATATAAGAATTCGAAAAAAAGATAATCATTTATTATCTAATTCTTGCAAAATAAATGCTGAAAAATATAAATATCCAGTTCATTTTATAGCAAAGATATTGTTTTAAGACAATATATATACAAAAAAATTTTTTTGAATTTAATTATACCAGTAAAATATAAAAAAATTCAAACCATGTATTTCAGTATAATGAAGTAATGTTTTTTTCTTCAATTTCTTCTTTTGTCTTTAATTCTATTCAACTGGAAACAAGAACGAGCAGATTAAGGTTTAATTTCGTTATACTCATCATCGTGTAATAACGGTTTCAGGATTTTCTCTAGGGGAAGATAAATCAAAGCAGAATGTGATAAGGATCGTTTTTCCAATAAATTCTTCTTCAAGATAGAATTTGAGCAGATTTATAGCTCATGGATAAGTTGTTAAGATAAGATAATATGACTTCATCTTAATGGAAAGACACGATTTTGACAAACCACTGATTTATTAAAACTTCAAGATACCGGTTGTGGTTGTTACACCATTCTCTGACAACTTTTCTTACACCAATATTTCTCAGACCAACTCTTCTTACAACTTTTATTACACCATTCTCTTACATCAACTTTCAATCTCTGAAGTTTAAATTTAAATTTAGTTTAGTTAGTTTAAACTTTAGAAGTTTAGTTAAAGTTTAAATTTCAAACTGCTGAACTTTATACTGACATTATCATCATTATAACATAGATAATATGAATTAGGTTCAATTGTAATTAGTTGAAGGCCCACAATTATACAATATTGATTTCCATTCTTGTTTTCGGATGGAGAGAAATTCAGCTTATGAGTGGGTATCTCACGTCGGTTCTTCAGGCCTTATTCTTCAATGTTCTCTTCCTCCCATACCTTATAATTTCCTCTTCCTTTTCATATTGAATCTACATACTCGACTCTCTCTCTCTCTCTCTCTTCTTTCTCTCTCGTCTTAATTATTATTATTAATATTCATATCAAAACATAGTATTTTTTTAAGAATTTCCAAATACCTAGCTCATGTGGTATTAGCTTCAATAATTATAATTCAACTATAATAATCTCATTGAATCAACATTCCAGTTTAAATAAACTTCATTCATCATTCCTATCGTTTTCATTCATCTTTCATGAATTACAGTATCCATTCCACATTTTTGTTCAAGCTAATTTTATAGAGTAAAATTCATCAAATCAATTTTCAGTCGAATCCATCTATCAGTAAAAAATTTGTTACGGTTGAGTGTTAATGGTAGGGATATCCTTGCATATTCTTCTCCAAGAATGGACATCTTTGTCCAAACTCCGCCATTTCATGTAGATACACCACAATCATATTATAAAAGTGAGAATATTGAATCCTATATATCTGTAATTCAGCAAGTACCTTGTATATGTATTTCTTATTTGAACCAATCGTGTAATTAGATTTATGTTTAATTTTCAGAATCTAGGATTTAAGATCGTAAATGCTTTACTCTACTTGAATAAAGTGAATAATCTGATCTAATCTAATATAATCTAATCTAATCTAATCTAATCTTCCTCACTGAGCTTGTTATTATCTAATTCTCTCTTCTGTTGCCTGTCTTCCTATCTATTTTCTCTGCTCTCCTTTTCTATGTCTGTCTCTTCTTTCATATAGCTTTTCTTTTCATCCCTCTTCTATTTCTCTTCCTGATTCAATCTCTCTCTTTCAGTCACCAACCTTTTCATCTTTTCTCTCTCTCTCTCTCTTCCTGGCCAACCCTTGAGGGAAACTCGTTTTCTCTACTGGAGCTCTGTCGTGTTGAGTCGTAAATTGCAGTTGTCATTAAAATTGGCATCACCCAATAAAAATTCCTTCGAAATAGGGTAGTTACATTCAGATGAGAGACTGCTATCTTCTCAATCTTTTTTTTCTTTTTTCGAACAGGATAACAAATTTTTGATCATAAAATTAAAATATTATTCACATTTTTATCATTTCATGAGTGTTCGATTCCTTTAAATCTGGTTAAATAATACTTCGACAAAAAATCAACTCTCGTACGGCTAGCTGGACAATAATTCAGAGGAGGATGTTCAGCTCTCAATTTTTCACGTTTCTTACTTATGAATATTTATTTTAGAGTCAGAAACTTCTGTTGAATAATTTTGTTATATTTAATATACTCATCAATTCGTTAGTGACCAGAATTTTCAAATCTGAACAGATTTGATTGGAGTACCTTGTAAAAATTAGTAAATTTCAATTTAATTTTTATTTATAATATACATCCTGAACATCTGCTCATCAGACTAAGGATGAGTCAAAAAAGAAATTCGAAAGAAGGAATATAATCTGTATAAATTTCGACAACAATGATTTTAAGCATATCAACATATTATAATATATTCAAAGCCAAATATGATTCTAGCTGCCTTGCATGTTCACATTTTTCTTATAAGCAATCCCAATATTGCATGTGGTGTGACAAAAAGAATTATAGGGACTTGCTTATTTTAATGTATCTCAACATATTTTCTCGTAATTTCATGTATTGGATACGTGATAAGCAAAAGCCTACACGAATTAATGAAGAATAACTAAAGGATCTACATTGAGCAAAACTGTCACATTGTACCGTACTTTATCATTAAAATATAGAAATTTTTAATTATTGAATAATTTATTTTATTAGTTTGCTTGGAAGCTCATAAGGAAGGGCATAATAAATTTCTCACAGAAAAATATTGGGAATCATCATAAATATTTCATTTCACTTGAGATGAAGATGTTTTAACAAGAAATCGGAAACTCAATAACAAGCAAATTGAATATTTGAGCCATTTTCACTGCTTTACCCAACTTTCTTGAATAACATTCGAAATAGTTCCGGATTCAGCGAGCAGATGGCAGTAGCAATAGGGTTACTTGCTTCGAATTCCATTGGACACGCCTCCAAGCCCCGCCTACGATCAAAATGGCCAAAAACATCGGTTAGAAAAGTTTCCAAATTCAACCAGTAGATGGCAGCAGTTGACGGGTGATGTTTCAGGTTTGACTTGGACACGCCGTCATGCCCCGCCTGCTCTTTTCTTATTGGTTGACAGTGTTTCGTAAGCTCTGTCTTAGAAAATGGCTGCTAGTAGGAAAATTATGGATGGTGTATCAAGCACAAAAAATTACGCTGGCTTACTATTGACGATCTTGTGTTGATATAATATTTATTTATTTATTCAGGCAGGATTACATCGAGTAAGTATTTGAAGAACTTATTTATAGAATTTAGACTCAGTTTTACTTTATCGTGTAACTTGGGCTAGTACTAGACTTTTAATAGTTTTATGCTATTTGAAATGAGATGGAAATATGATTTCGCACTCTCATCTTATACTCATTGATTATTCTATTTTTTATGACTGTGATAAAATAGAACTCAAACTATTCATGATCAAATACCGACATCTTGCCAGAAAAAAGTTTAAAAAACTACAACAATTCGGTTAAAATATTGGGGAGAAGTTTTTATCGGAAACTGGCTTGTGGTTGGTTGACAGAGTGAAAGGTGATTGTCAGCCAACAATAGAATTAAATTTGAGAGGGGTGTTTCTTGGCTTGCTTCATACATTAATGATTATCAATTGATCAATTCATGAGTTATTGATTTATGATGAATGAGTTTTTGCAGAGGAAATAATTTCTTGTGGATTCAAGTTATTGATAAAATGAGTTTTTTATCAAATAGTGGAAAAATTATTCTAAAGCCCAATTGAAATTTTTAATATTCCCGTTTTGCTTCAGCCGCCGCGGCCCCCCTTGGCACACTTCGCGGTCGCACACTCCGCACACCCCACACTTGAAGAGCCCTGTCAATGTTTATTTAATGACAAGACTTCTCAGAGATTGATTATTTTTATTACCGTGATCGATAGACTATCGAACTAGATGATGGTCACGGTATTCTATACAAATACAACGGATTTGTGATGAAATTCAAACAAAACATCACAAATACTAGGTCATGGTGGAAATCTTGCGGTCGAATCAATTAGAAATTCATTTTGTTGGAACCTACACAATTTTCATCTTTTGTTTCTGGGAACAATGAGACAGGGGTCACTGTCAACCGTTCCATAGAAGTTCACCTTTCCAAAAATAGAAATCCACCTACTGACTTTCAGCCTCAGCCCTAGTACAATATACGTATTTATGAGGGATCAAGAGCGTAGCAGCACTGTGGCACATTGTGATTCATCAGTCTAGCTTGATGTGGTAAAGAAGGATTGGAAAGGTTATAGAATTATTGTAATAATCCTAAAAGTGTGAATATTGGGAAGTATGGAAAGTTAATTGTAGTTTTTGTGTTCAATTATGTTTAAACTTTTGAATGTAGTAATTTATTGGAATGGACTTTAATTTTAGAGAAATTAGAATAGTTTGAGAATTAATAATGTTTTAAAAATAAATGTTCAATTCTAGTTTTTACATTGGAAGGAGTTGAGAGAATTGTTTAATGAACCTAAATCTTAATTGAACAAAATACTTTTTATTGGAAAAGCATCTGTGACGTAATTATATGTTGTAGACTAGGTGGCAAATTATTATAATCTGTTTGATTGAATAAACTGATCAATTAGAAAGCTCTCAATCAAGTTCCCAATAATTGTTTTTTAATTAATCTCTCATCATCATCCTACCCATTACCCACGCACAGGCATAATAGCCCATGTGGGCATCATCCTAAAAAATAAAAAAAAAAATCATTTTGTTGCAGTTTACATTCAGATAATAGTGAGGAAGAAATGCATATTCGGCTACATAATAATGGAGTTTTACAGGATAAGACAATTCAAAGAATTACAATATGGAAAAATAAGCTGGGATGTGGTAAGAGCTGGATATTCAATCAGAATAATAACATTATGATCTCAATACATATTGAGATCACATTGACATCATAACATAATAAATTATAACATCATTATAACACATTATAATTCACATTGACATCTTACATTAATCGACTGAAATTTTTCCAAGTCTTACAAATCCAATTTTCTTGACACTGGCACTTTGAATACACGTTTTTGGAATAACGCTGTCTGAGAAACGTTATTCACTATTTCTACAACCCTGAAAAGGAATTCTCCAGCTTCGCATTTGGACTTCCCGACCACATTCTCGTGTATAATACAGATAGGCAATGTTCAGCCATTAGAACATTTAAGTTCCCCGATAGAATAATTAGCCTATTGAGAACATAACTTCACAAGTGATAATATATTAGTGTGAAAAAACAGTTCCAACGTTTTCACAACTTTATTTTGAACGAAGGTAGGAACTTTAAAACTGTCAAAAGCTGTTTTCGTCGAAACTGTGAGTGGTTAAAACTTTTGAAAAGCGGTTCACTTCACAGCTAAGAGCGATAAAAAAATGTTTTGGCTTGAAATTTTCACATTCATAACGAACAACAACGTTCGGGATTTTGGAGAGTGCTTCATCATCCTGTTATTGGTGAACTCTCTGATTTCAATTGTTTGCGAATGTCAGTTGAGAATAGAAGTTGTGCTCAGTGAAATATGGAATTACGAATGAGGAAAACCTGATACGAATTCAAATTAAAGTGGAAATATCAACATCAAACCACTAGCGACTCGTACAGTGAACAGGTGAAGTTCTGTACAGTGAAAGATACGGGCACTTCACCTGTTTCGTGGGCACGAGCCGCCAGTGCATCAAACACGTGCTTTATGATAGCTCACATTCATTCAGAAACATTTGCCTTGAACGAGACATCATTGTAACAATTTTCATTTCAACTGCCGAAGTTATTCCATACCATAGGATGCAACCTTACAGTCCTATATTTAACCTCATTCTAACCTTATTAGAAAATTATACATTCTTATTAAAATGCATGCATTTTCTAAATAGGGGCGCACTGTTGCCGTTCATCTATAGCAACAGTTATTATATGAAACCGATCTCTGTTCTCGTTTACAAACATCTGGCAGCATTGCACTCCATTTAAGCTAGATGTTTCATTGTAAGATTACAACCTACTATTATAACTACAACAATGGTATCTGATTTTCTAAACATAATAGGAGAGAATTTTAAAGACAGGGTTCACGTAACTACTACAACTAGTTTCATCAATTAGGTTTTTCCAAATTATTCAACTAATAAGTAAAATTTAAAACTGATTAGATTATTAGCCCACCAAGAAATTGTATCTGTTTGCCAAGAAATTGTGTCAATGGTATCTGATTTTCTATACATAGTAGGAGAGAACTCAAAATAATTGAAATCAACATGTAATTTACAATTGGAAATGGCTATATCGCCGAAACATGTAGTGTTAAATAGAAATATATTTAAAAAAGTGTACTTTGATTTTAATTATTTAAAGTTTTAACGGATACAGTAGCCCTAAGAGAAAATAAGTATTGTAGGAGAGAATTTCCAAAACGGGGTTCACGACTTCAACAACTACTATAACTAGTTTCATCAATTACGTTTTTTCAAATTAGTCAACTAATAAGTACACTTTCAACTGATTAGATTTCAAGCCTACTAAGAAATTGTGTTATTCCAAATATGATAGTACATTCGTGAATGTTCTCCCTGAAATAGCTATAGATACTTTTGATACTCTTCCAAATTTCTGTGATAGCAAAGTGAGAATGAAATTTGTGGCGATAGCCACAGTCTGAACTTGGCTTCATGTCAAAAATCCGGTGATAATGACTATGGTTTATGACACACTTGTAACTTGGGGTCATTTTATCATTCACGTCACTCAATTTTATTGATAGTTTGATTTCAGTTAGCATCTAGTTTGATCCCATATTTCAATATTGTTCTATCATAAATAGCATGACACATTGCAAATATAGATAGATGTTGGCAGAACTTGAATACTTCTTCTTCTTTCGAGAGATTAAAGTTTACAACGAATAAGATTGAAAAATTACAGACCTACAGTATAGAAAGTGAGTTTTATTTTCTGGCACATTTGGATATTATTTAAACGACCTGAGATATCAATGTCATATCTGGACCTTGACTTACATAAATAACACTTTTTTACTATTTGAAATTGTTGAGAATTTCGTCAGTCATCTTGGATCCGCCATATTTTCAACAACTTGAAAAAGTAAGAAGTGTTACATGAGCCAAGATCCATGTCTCACATTGGTATCTCATGCCGTTCAAATTGACTGTGAAAGATATGCAACAAGCGTAACCTGGAATGTATTCTAAATTGGAAATGGGACAGTATTAAGCTTAAGCCTGTTGAACCTTACCATCAAGTATAATTTCTAAATAACTGAATAAATGAGTCTGCTAATGAAATCAATTCAGTATATTTCGGGTATTCGTAAATATATTACGAATATACACTATATAGATTAGATTTATGAGATTTATACATTATAGATAGATAGATTAGAATTATGTAATTTTGATTGCTGAAACTTTTCAGTATTATTAAAATACTTGAATGGAGAAGAATAGATAGATGCCTACCATCCTACAGAAATTGATTGATCCGTTGTACATGTGGACATTTTCTCCACTGGCGGCTCGTACCCACGAGACAGGTGAAGTGCCCGTATCTTTTACTGTACAACACTTCACCTTTTCTGTGGGCACAAGCCGCCAGTGATTTCATCTTGTTATCCAACCATTCCAAGTTCTGGTTACACTGACATATATTATGAACCTCAGCTGTCATGTTGTCAAACTGTCCCCGGAATAAAGAATGATTTCAACCATTATGATATGACCTAATTTGCCTAATTCAATATCTCATTATCCTTGACAATTCTTATCACAAGATCTAAACTTAGATAGAAGCTCACAATATGATGGATGTCAAGGTCTTCTCTAAATATAAATAGATATACGATCGATGAAAATGTTGGAGGAGGTTACTACATCGCTTTTTGCAATGTTTTGTCTCAAATTTCCGATTTTGCACTTGGACAACTCTATATCATCCTGAAACATGTATGTGCATTAATAATTTTAAAGTTTTATAAAAAGGGAAATTGATTCTCATTTTATTCATCAACTAGGCCTATATCATCCTGTTCCTGTTCTAAGAGAGGTTATCGTCAAAATCATTCACCAATACACCACACTTACTCAATACTTATTTTCTCTTAGCGCTACTATATTAATTCAAAAGGGTACTTTGATTTGAATTATTTTAAAGTTTTAACCACACTTACTATACACATTTGAATTATCACTGATCAATAAAGATTGAAATACACATTTCTCATTTAAAATTAGATGAATAAGCGCTATGAAGTGAACGTAGAGCTCCAGATCAGAATATAGTTTTTGAAATACAACTTCTCAACAAAGATGTCACAAAATTCATGAAAATGGAACTTCAGATAGGTTTGATGGAATAGAGTCCTCATTATTCTATTCAATTTCATTAAAAACTTTCCACTTGATAAGATGAAGAAACAATATGGATTATAAAGAGTTCTTTAGATCTTGAAAAAGGCTCAATCCAACGAAGCCAATGTTTTGATAGTTCTATAGTGGCGCTAACTGAACCAAGTTCTTGCATGAACCAGCTTTGTTCTTGGTTTGTCAAGTTTATTGCTCGAAATCATATTAAAGTTTCAAATTTATATACACGTTAATAATAAGGAATGAATGTTATAGAATACCAAATACTTATATCAGTTTCATGCAGATTTAAAGAGCTGTGGAAATTAATTTCAAACATTCTCTGAACAAAGATCACAATTAACAAGAATATACCTGGTTGATATAGAAAATTCTAAATTATAGAATATACGTGATTTCAATTCATAATCAAATAATGAATAAAATACAAATTAGAAAATGTGGGGGAAGGGGAAAATTTCAATCTATCTAAACTATACTATCAACCGCGCGAAGATTTTAGGGTATTTGAGAGCAATTTTCAGGGAAGAGGATGTGGCAAGAGAAGGATATAATCCGGAAGATCTAGGAAGGCATAAGAAGCATAAGCAATCAGCAAGCAAGCAAATGATTAGTCCAATAGCCCTGGGAAGTGATTAGACCGGCGTGGTAGGTATCTAATCTCTCAGATTAGATAAGTGACAAGCGCTCGGTAATCCCTTTAGACGGGTGACCGCTTCAGGCTAGCTCCACTAACTAACAGTTATGAGCTTCGAAACCATTTCCCATGGGTAGTAAATTCACTCTAGAAATTTCCCACGCACATCTTCAATCATATTTTCCATTACTCACGCACGCACTTATTCTGCAAAATGAGAAAAGCTGGAGAGACTTTCACTTTCTCAGATTAAAATAATCGAGAAAAAATTGTTCGTTGGTTATATGCGAGTTTGCTCATGTAACTTGTTCACAATTCCCCTCCTTCATCAGCTTATTCCTGTTTCTATATCACTTACTATTATATTGATAAAGTGGCATACATTTTTAGTGTCTCCAGGAATAAGAATAATTAATTTTTTCACAGAAAAACAAAATATTTTTGTGAAATATTTTAATGATTGAAATAAATAATTAATACGTACAAAATGGGTTCGTGAAGAGTGAAAGTTTAAAACTGGAAGATTCTTCGTTGGAGACAAATTAAATTTTGTGATTGAACGAAAGGTATTGCTCATAGGCCTACTTGATGGAAATGAAGAAGAATAATATGAAAGTTCAATACACAATGAGATAGGGAATAATAGTATAAAGAAAGTATGAAGTGAACGAAAATTCGCGCTACTGGAATAAGATATTCCAACTACGTGACATTTCAATCAATCAGTCAATAATTTCGAAATTTTCATCTATGTCGAGTGCAAAACATCACGATAAAACTTTATAGAAGAGATGTTTTTAACTCGACTCAAATAAAAATTTTGAACTGGGCGCGGAAAGTAAAATCATGCCACGAGTAGAAAAGAAACTAAACGGTAGGAATTGAAATTTGTAGAAAATAAGTTTCATTAGCATTGTTCAGCAATTTTACCTGGTAAGTTATATAGCGCAAAAATTCTATCGATGCTACCAGTGAGATGGGTAGATTTGAACGCTTCGTTGAATCAATTGATTTAAACGCTCACCAGAGATAAGAATAATTGTTGATTATTCAATAAAGCAATAATTCAATAAACACAATAGATAAGCTATTATTCGAAAAACACAATAATAAAATCAACTATCATCCAAACACTCATTACTTGAACAATATAATTACATGCAGATGGGAGGAAATAGGATATTGCAATTATTGAACTGCTATTCAATTAAAATGAAATTATTCTGTGATTGTATCAAGTTTTATTTTATTAATGACCTCGTGGAGAGCAAAAGTTTTCATGAAATTTTTTTTTTAGTGGAATGATTTCCATAATATATTAGAATTCCAATTCAATCTTCATTCCAGTAGAATTATTCCGTGATAAATTATATGGAGATTAGACAAGAAAGTTGATATGTTTCAATTACATGACGTATTGTACATACATTTCACGGCAACCAATATGTCTAAAGTTGATTGAAATTATGATAGGAGATATAAATCATGACTCCCTAAAATCAAGTTCTTCCAGTACAATTCGAATGATGACAGGGATAATATAATCAATCATTTTTGAACTATTCAATGAGTAATATCATGCAATCTGTATCATTTAATGTAATATATTTAGTATTAATATTAATATATAGAGACGTTTCCCCTAATACTTCAATAATTAATCATTTTGCAACATAGTTAACCTTTTTAATTCAGTGTAATATATCAGGAAGATGTTTCCTAATACTTTAATTAATAATTTTAATAATCATGAAACCTAATTGATACAATGTAATAGATTAGGATAAAGTAATAGAACATATACTATAAATAGAACATCGTTATCTTTACAGGAACGTGCTTCCTAATACTTTGATCAATCATTTTAGTAATTATGCATCCTGAACATACATAAAGGTGTCGTTGAATATAATTATTTCTTCATGGAAGGTGTTTCCTCATTCTTCGATTAATCATTTTAGTAATTATGCTACCTGATTGATACAATGTAATAGGATGTTATTAGGATGGCGTTATGGAGCATACATAGAGGAGTCTTTAAAGATCATTATCTTTTCCATTAGCCGGCTGTAATGAACGGGCTGAGATAGTAGGGTTCAAAGGCAGAAAGCCACAAAGGCACATGATATGCAGACATCATGATTGCCATCCGGGTTGGTTTCATGGAGATGAATAGCTCCATTAGAATTCTCTGTCGTTGAGTTGCCTCTCGCCGTTATTATTATTCGGCTTTTCCAGTGCACACAGGCTTAGGCCGTCAGTGAAGGAATGCTGACTGGAAACTGAAAACCCTCCCAGTTTCATCAGAGCTCTCATCATCAAGCCCACTCAAGCTCAATCAAACTCATTACTAGAATAATCACCTATCAAGCCTATCGATTTCATACACAACAAATACAGTAAGCTCTTCCTCTATAACGACATAATCTAATCTCACCACATCCAGGGACGTTATGATTGTTATTCGATTTCGACCACCTCACACACAACAAATACAGTAGGCTCTCTTGAATGACATAATCTAATCTAAGGGTCTCCAATGGATTATGTACTTTACTGAAGAGAACAGTGAACAGCATTATAAAGGGAGTTACCTGATATAATCTCTTATATCAATATACAGTACATCTCTTATATCTGTGTATACAATGTGAGCTGTATACTTTGAGAGATGATACTGTTCAGTTATGAATAGAACAGATTAAACAAGAATAGTCTAGCTATAGGCTGTAATTCAGCTTCAGACAATTTTTGTCGGTCAGAGTTTGTCGGTTAATTTGAGAAATACTCTTTACAGATATATAGTCCGTCCAAGCGAAGAAGACACTCTAGCGTTATGAAAAAATTACTTCAGTTCAGTCAATATTGGTTGAGAAATCATCAATTTAGTCTCAAATTGTGGAGAAGAATGTAGAGCATTTGAGATCATATTGATAATTTTTGAACCTATATTTACCGAGCTGAAGTCATTTTCCCATCATGCCAGAATTTCTTCTTTGATTGGACAGACTATATCTATACAGAGTATTTTTTAACAGACAAACTTGGTGGTTCAGTAATAATTGACGACTACAGTATGGTTATTTGTAATTGAAATGAAGTAAAAGTTTCTGGTAAAAAAGGGTCCCTGTTGATAATGATCGAAAATGAATTAGCAGAATTCTCGACAGAATTAGCATGGCCTGTGAGACGCACGGAGTCAATGCATTTTACAGCCCATGATAATTCTGTCGAGTTATATTTTTCGATTCAATTATTAAAGGAAGTTTGGGAAATGCTTAGATATGAATTTGATGTGAAATGAGTTTCCTGTAACCTTTATCTAAATAATTTAGAATATTGACGGAAATATGATAGTTTGGCAGGGAAAAGGGTTCATGGTTTGCAATAATGCAAACAAACTGTGATGGATTCTTGGCTAAAATATTATTATACAGTATCTATGTGAGGATAAGGTGAGGACTTGAAAACGTAGGTTTAGGTTATTTACTGCAGTTTCCTTTGAGCGTTTCTTCAATGTTTTCTCATAACGTTTGAGTATGAAAATTCCTCACTGAATATACGGGTTCAAAAATGATATTAAAAGTGTGTACTGAGAGATATTCAAGGATTTCTTCAGATTAATATCTATCTCGACGTTCTTTTTCAATAAATTTCACGTTTGGAACAGAATTTTCTACATTCTTTGAGAGTTATCAGACAATAAAAATTGTTGGTTAGCTACAATTTTGAAAGACTTTGTAGTTTGTAGATTGAAAATTGTTGGCAAAATTTTTTCCCAATACGGTACTATTGCTCTAGTCTTGAGACTGATGAACAAATTTTATCTTATCTATCTTACTAATTATAAATTGAATAAAGAGAAATTTTCAATAAAATCTCTTACATCTTTAACAAATGGAAGTGATATTACGAAGGGATGAAATGTAAATCTAGATTGCTGATTGGTGGAGAGGCTATATGTTGGGGTTCAAAGTTCATGAGGGTGGTAGAGCCGGATAGTGAGTAGATAATTAATATCACTCCATGATGCTAAGCATCAATATTGATTGTTATGGAAGCATTATGGTTATAGTGAGTATTGGTTTATCGAGAGGTAAGTCACAGATTTAATCATACAGAATTTAACTTCTTATACGAATCTACTTATCCAGTGCACTGGCCGCTCGTACCCACGAAACAGGTGAAGTGCCCGTATCTTTTACTGTACAGCACTTCACCTGTATTTCGTGGGCACGAGCCGCCAGTGATCCAGTGTTCGCTTCCAAATTTGCGGTTGCGTGTGTCAATAGTCTCCATACTTTATCGATTTTGTGGTGTGGTTATAACTGCTTTACTATATTATATTTCAACTTCTATATTACCATTTTAATGTAATGGGAATGTGGAGTGAACTCGATCGTTATTGAATGAGCTAGTGTGGAATCTACATTTACCATCTCTTCTCTAATTATCTTCAACATTATTTACTCAATAATTTGGATGAACTTGTTTGTACAGTACATACAATAATTATTATCATTAGCATATGCCATATCTGGTGGGGAGTCTTAAAAGGATGTTCCACCGTCAAAATAACCTCAATAATTATCCTCGATAGGAAATTGTGGTATTTCTTGAAATGATCCACGGTGATTTAATGCTTGAAAATTTTCTCAATTTAAGAAAGTTCAAAACACACTAAACACAAAAATATCACCAAAATAACTTCTTTAAAATATAGGCTGAAATTTCGAAGAATTTGGAGCACAAAAATTTTGAAGTCGTTACAATCACCGTGACAACCAAGATTAACTAGTAAATGTAGTTGATGAGTTGACAATATGTAATGGTTTCCCCCTATACCACTAGGGTTCCCCAAAAGTGTATTACATACAATAGTTTGTTCCAGCGAAGAAGACCCTCAGGCAAGATGGGACTCCATCTCGGTCAACATTTGTTCAAAAATTATAAATGTGGTCTTAGCATTAGATCAAATTGTTTCCTACAATTTGAGAACAAATTGATAATTTTTTAACCAATATTGACCGACTTTCAGTCATTCTCTCATCTTGCTAGAGTGTTTTCTTTGATTGGACAGACTATAAATATAGGGAGTATAGACTATATGTATATAGACTATATATCTCCCTAGACACCCCCCACACGAAAAAGTTATATTAACTATAAAAAAACTCTGAATTCGCCTCTCATGACATTTGTTTTGTGAAAAATTAGCATTGCATATCCAGTCCATCATCTTCCATTATCGAATATCAGTTGGGTATCGGATATAGTGGTCGCTGAATTGGAAACTGACATCTCTGGCACATTGATGCGCATTTTGTCTCACTTCACACATTTCATCGCGGTGGGTTAAATTCGTCCAAGTGACCCAAAAACATAATGGATTTCAGTCAATAGATTGTGACCTATACCAGTACTTGCACATTGTCCTAAGTTGGGACGAGTCCATACTTACAGCATGTCACTCATCTTCTATTCCACATTCCGAGCCTATTCAATAAAACTTCATTTGGTCGAGCTAAGAAGAAACTCGAACAAAATTTTTGATGTTTAATCAGTCCTGCGAGCATTCAATATGGAATTAGAACAACTATCTATTTTCAAAAAACAAAAATGTTAAAAAATATAGTAGTGACCTGTCACAAACTGGATTTTCAAAAAATCAATATTCTGTTAGAATTTCTGAAACTAGATCGAACAATGTCGGACATATCATAATTCTTCTCATATTGTTGCTAGGTGATGGTTGCTCGTAGCATTAAGAAAACATTTTGGTTCAAATGTTTGAAGTTTTGATGAATATTCAGTGATATTTTCAATTTAAAAGTGTTGATTTGGCTTTCAAAATAATCATGTTGGTTTTTAAATCGATAATTTTTCCATAAATGTGTTTTTAGAGTGAAAATTGTGTGAGTGAATATTTCAAAGAAACGTAATCTGGATTTGGACATTCAAATCTGAATTGGAATAGAAGATGTTTTGGGCGAATGCCTGTATTTTCGTTCCTTTTATTGTATAATTTTTATCGAATATGATAAATAAATACTATAATACTATTATCACTTCAGATCAGCTGTAGTAGCATAGTTGGGGAAGAAACTCTTATTAAATTCTATTCAATAGGAGTTGACGTTTCCAGTTGTTAATTTGATATCTTCTCAATGAAATACTATTAACTACCCTCAAAACTAAACCATTCAATCGTGATTGAGTGATAAAGTGAATACAACTAACTGTCATACGACTATGTCATGTCAGAATCATGAAGATATAATTGTATTCCATATTAAAATAATCAACAGATCGTAATCTTGAAAAACTAAAAGTAAAATAATTGAAAATTGTCCACTGTATGAATAAGTGGTTTCAATTGAACAGATCTCTTCTGTTCTGATTTCGGTGAGGTGGGTCGTCGTGGATTCGTTTGTGTTTGCATTAACTTACGCATTACTCATGCAGAACAAAAGAAAAAACATAGAATAATGCTCTCAAAAAGTTTCTAGTGGTAAATTGTATGAATGGGGAGCTAGCAATCGAATTCTAATCACAGTTAATTATTTAGTAGGTTAATTCAAATTCGATTTTTTGGAGGCAGCGTACCTACTCAGTGCTACCTACTATACTAACAGTGTAAGATGAGAAGAAACGCCGTCAAAATGTAAAATGAGTTACCTTTTATCAGCTTGAGCTAACATCTTGTCATCTTCAGAGGTGTGCTAACTAACCTTTTAGTAAAAGGTTAACATTTTTAATAATTGATTTTCATCGATATTACTGAGTAGTAAATGAAACTTTAAACAAGTTCATTTTAAATGAACATTTAAAAATCAACACTTGAAATAAAACATTTTCAATAATTGATGTTCATCGATATTACTAAGTACTAAATGAAACCTTGAAAAGTTCATTTGATTATTGAAGCTTCATCATCTCTTCTATTAATTTTCTCTACTTCGGTTATTATAAATGGTGAGAATACTTAGTATAACAGGATGAGGGGCACGTTAGGCAACCCACCCGCAAAACAAGTTGTAGAGAGAAAGTCCACGACACTGACAGTCACCGAGAAAGTGTTGAGCCTAAGGCTCACTTGCTCAGCTCTGTTTGCGAAAGCACATCTGGACAAAAGCAATTGATTTGAGCGCTTTCGCAGACCACTTCCAGACTGTCCTGACGGAGTTTGAGCGTTGATAACATATATTACATATTATGACGTTGTTAGCTGGGTCATTGACTGCAGCAAACTGTATCAATGATTAAATGAATATTCGCCAATCTCTTTTTTGTTGAAATGTGCTTTACCAAACAGAAACTGTAAAAAAATGGTGTGAAAAGTAAGGTGTATTGGTTATTCGGTGAGTTGCTCAGTGATTGTGAATTTCCATAGCTGGCGCCAAAAAACAAGGCGGTTTTGTCTGCTCTTTGTGTGCTCCAACAGCTGATGTTATCAATTGGACTTGTCATTTAAATATGCCGATTATATTTTTGAAATCAAGAGACAAAAGATGCTCTAAATCAGCTATTAGTGAGTTACATCACGTACAAGGGACATATAAATCGCCTAACTTATAAGCGTCAGCTATTGGAACACTGTGGAATACTCTTGGATGGGTGACCAGTATTCAACTGCAGTCGACTCTCGATAATACGAATTTGGAGGAACCAGAGAAAAAGTTCGAATTATCGAGAGTTCGTATTATCAAAAGTTGTATGGAAGAGGAAAAATAACTCTATAATATAGCAAAATTGCTACTTTATATTGCTATAGAAAGTAGAATTGTTTGATATTGTAGTTTATTGAATGTTCAAATTTTCAAATGCAGTTCTGTAAAACTATGAAAATGAAAATTATCAAGAATCGAGAAAATTTAGGAAAAAGGAACTAGAAATAAAGAAATTAGAAGTTGATAAATTAATTGAAAAAAATACAATTACAGTATTGTGCAATGTGCAATCTATCGTAAGTAAATTATATTTTTTACATAAAAAAGTCTGCGATTTTCTAAGGAAAAACATCATTAATGTACATTTAGTCAAAATAAGATTATTATTTTTTTATGAGAAGTTTTTTTCTGCTTCACTCAATTTTATGCAGGTATGATTATGTTCATGTTCAATAGAAGTTCGTATTATCGAGAGTTTTTGTAAATAAATCCGAATTATCACCTGTTGCAGTCCGATCAGGCTCTGTATTTCGATTCGTATTATCGAGAGTACCTAAATGCATTGATTCTGTTCGAATTATCAAGAGTTTTTCAAGGGACCAGGGATTTAGTTCGTATTATCAAGAGTTTCGTATTATCGAATGTTTGTATATTTTGGAGAGTCAACTGTTGATAGGGCCTACATACCTATAAACGTTAAGGTCTTCTTAATAATAAAGGACATACGCATGTGTTCTCTAATGGAAGACTGCATTAATGGGAACCAATGGGAAGCTAGCTGCAATAATCCAATTCTGGTAGAGAAGATTTTCCATTTTCCATTCACTTAGTATTTTTTTTTACAGGTGGTAGAAAGACGGATAAAAGCTGATGGAATAGGTGTAATCTAGGAGTGATTAACAGGAGAAAATGGAGAGCTAGAGAAATATAATTACGTTAATGGAAAGAACGAATGAAGAGGAGCGAATCCAGAGAAAATAAATTCATTTTGGAGTTATATTTTCTTGTTGAGAAGGAAAAAAGTGCAATGGCGGGATAAACTGGGAGAAGAAGAAGAAGGATGAGAGGAAGAAGAAGAAGAAGAAGAAGAAGAAGAAGAAGAAGAAGAAGAAGAAGAAGAAGAAGAAGAAGAAGAAGAACAAGAAGAAGAACAAGAACAAGAAGAAGAACAAGAACAAGAACAAGAAAGAGAGAAAGGAGAGAAGAAGAAGAAGAAGAAGAAGAAGAAGAAGAAGAAGAAGAAGAAGAAGAAGAAGAAGAAGAAGAAGAAGAAAGAGAAGAAGAAGAAGAAGAAGAAGAAGAAGAAGAAGAAGGAAGAAGAAGAAGAAGAGAAGAAGAAGAAGAAGAATGAGAAGAAGAAGAAGAAGAAGAAGAAGAAGAAGAAGAAGAAGAAGAAGAAGAAGAAGAAGAAGAAGAAGAAGAAGAAGAAGAAGAAGAAGAAGAAGAAGAAGAAGAAGAAGAAGAAGAAGAAGAAGAAGAAGAAGAAGAAGAAGAAGAAGAAGAAGAAGAAGAAGAAGAAGAAGAAGAAGAAGAAGAAGAAGAAGAAGGAGAAGATGAACAAGAACAAGGAGTAGAAGAATAAGGAGGAGGAGGAGGAGGAGGAGAAGAAGAAGAAGAAGAAGAAGAAGAAAAGAAGGAAGAAGAAGAAGAATGAAGCGGAAGAAGAATGAGAAGAAGAAGAAGAAGAAGAAGAAGAAGAAGAAGAAGAAGAAGAAGAAGAAGAAGAAGAAGAAGAAGAAGAAGAAGAAGAAGAAGAAGAAGAAGATGAACAAGAACAAGGAGTAGAAGAATAAGGAGGAGAAGGAGGAGAAGAAGAAGAAGAAGAAGAAGAAGAAGAAGAAGAAGAAGAAGAAGAAGAAGAAGAGAAGAAGAAGAAGAAGAAGAAGAAGAAGAAGAAGAAGAAGAAGAAGAAGAAGAAGAAGAAGAAGAAGAAGAAGAAGAAGAAGAAGAAGAAGAAGAAGAAGGAGAAGGAGAAGGAGGAAAAGAAGGAGAAGAAGGAAAAGAAAAACGAGACGGGAGAGGGGGAGGAGAAGAAGAAGAAGAAAAAAAGAGGAAGAAGAAGATAACATTTACAACATGACTCAAGTACTGAAGGATGAAACGAATCAACACAGGTATACGCACTGAATGAGACAAAAAAATCGGGAACGAATTTTATAAAAAAATTGTAATACATCATAAAGCTTGCAGTACAAAATAATTGAAGAGTCACACAAGGTACAGCAAAAAACGAATCATTTTTGACAGTGAAATTAGGAGATGAACAGAGATGGAAAACTACGTCAACGTACAATGCTACACTGGGGAAAAAGCTACAAAAATAGGGTAGAGAATGCAAAAAATGGAAGATAAAGTTGAATAGATGCAGCCCACATGCCATGGAAATTGATATTAAGACTGGTTCAGCAGAAAGGAATTAGGTGGATTATGAGAATACCAGGGATTCTCAGTGATAATTATTCAAACGTTGATAACAACGAATAGTATGCAATGCATTCCTTACAGAATTTAGCTTGAATTTTTCCTTTATGAAATGGAAAAATGTTATGAATTTTATGAAGTCCGAGAGGATGATTTGAGACTTGCTTACTATTCACGTTGAATTTTATGAGTTTCATATTTATGTTACATTTTTGTTTTTAATGAACAAAAGAACATATTAGTTGACTAGCTCCAATGCAATTCCATCAAACGAATGGGTAGGCAAAAGTAGAATAACCCAACCCCCCTTATTTGATCACGCCTACATTACGCCAAAGTAACGCTCATATATTTCCACCTAATGGTCCAAGCATATTAGGAAAAATATTCAAAAAGTTTAAGGGATGAGTATCAACTGTAGAGTTGAATTATATAGGTTAATATAGATTTTTATAGATTATATATTTATATTTTTCAGCCGTTTTTAATTCAATTTGAAGTCTACCAACATCAATCAACTGGAATACCCCAAGCGATTTGTGAACGTGCTATTCGTAAAGGAGATAATTATAAGAGAATTTTAAATCGTGAGTAAGTAGACATGAGAAAGGTGTGATGAGGAAATGAGAACAATAATTCTAAAGAAATCATAAGATTCACGAATACCAACCATTTCGGGTACAAGCGTAAGTGTTATTAAAAAGTTGATTGTTCCAACTTTGAACGAGTCATGCAACTTCCTTTAACAATAGTATTGTTGAATATGATGAATATACTTAAAACGTACACCTAAGAGTAGTATTTAGATGATATCTCTATAAATAAAAGCAAAATCGCACTGACTGACTGACTGATTCATTCATTCATTCATTCATCACCAGAACTAAAAATCCACTGAACCAAATGCGTTCAGATTTGGCAGTTGGACGTTTAGACGCGCGCTAAGAAAGGATTTTTGATACTTCATAAGGATACGCCAAATATTAAAGTTTTTATATAGTTTTTCGGCGTTTTCTTAATTTTTTCGAGAATTAAATGGTAGAAAATGTTGATATTTGGTGAGAAGGTTTATATAAGGTCTAGAAATGTTGTGCTAAAATATTTTTGAAATCCGTTCAAGAGTACGCCAGTAATCATTTTTTCAAATTTGTAAATGTATTGCGTATCTTCCGCCTTGAAAAGACCAATCCTTTCTTAACAGAAGATCAATGCTTCAGCGAGATTATAGATGAACTGATTTAGAAGATATTGAATCAAGTTTCAAACTATGTTCGATATACTTTCCAAGGTTACGCTTAATATAAACGTTCAACTATTTTTCGGAGTTTTTCTCACATTTTTCGAGAACCAATTGGCAGAAAAATTTGAAATTTGGTATCAGGTCCAGATTGGTTTCAAAAATGCTGTGTTCAATAAATTTCGAACCCCTTCAGAACGGAATTTGCAGGCGAGCGAAGCGAGCCTGTTTGTCTCACTTAAACTGCCGATACAGTCGGGGGTCCAGGGTCCAGGGGGCCCCTGGCTAGCCGGAGAAGGCGAGCGAAGCGAGCCTGCCGGCTAGTGTAATATAGGAGTTTGCAGTAAGGTGAACATGTTTAGAATACAATTCACAATTATTGGAATAGGCCTATACAGTGGTCAATTTCAAAATTCTGAAAATAATGTTTCTATTGAAAACAATGATACTGGTCGTAAAACTATGTTTAGTAAGAATTCATCAATCATTATAATCCGGAAGAAATTAGGGTTATGGAAGCTAGCTCATGGTTGAGAGGATCAACTTGCTAACCACACGTTATCTCTATCCTGGATGAGAACGGAACAGGTGAAGTGCTGTACAGTGAAAGATACGGGCACTTCACCTGTTTCTTGGGTAGTCGCCAGTGATTGAATTCTAGTTAATGTTCAACCACTTCTGATATAGTTAATAGGATAATCCATACGATCTACTTATTATCGATGGCCGTAATAATTGGTCTCCCGGTGTTTTCATACATGGGTGATAATGTGAGGATTGAAGATTTGGATAAGATTGTTTTTTGGTGAACTGGTTGGATTCAAGCTGGATTACCATGGGTTCAAGTAAAATTCAATTTTCTAATATTTTCATTGTAAGACAACTGATTAATTATTACTAAAATATTGATTATTATCAAGTAATGACAATGCTTTGCAATATTGTTCATCCCAGAGAGATTTGAACAATTTTCAAATCAATTGATCAGAATTTATTCATACTCGGGAATGTTTGAAATTAGGAATGTCGAAATCCTGTTTCATTCTAGTTTCCCTGATTATTTCACATTTTGGGCATTCTCAAAATACTAGCAATTATATTGGGAAATGCTTGAAATACGTACTACCAAAATTATGCACCATCAAATCAAACTGGAATTCATCTGTTAATTCAAATTGAACTCTCAATAATTGAATATTTCATTTCGTTACGTTGAAACCAATTCGATACTCGAATAGATTTGGGATGGATATCGATTTATTCAATGGAATTCCTGCTTCTTTTGAAGTTAGTTTGGTCATAAGCCAGGTATTGAACAGCGAAATGACGTATTGGAACATTGGATATTGGAATCTACCAGGCTACAACAACGAATTTAAAAGCATTGAACGCATTACATGAATAACCGAGATAGTTTTCATTGAATACCGATCTGATGTTAATTCGAGGTGATTCCGGAACATTTTATTTGAAATAATACTACGTGACCCGTAGTACCCGTAATAAGTACTTCATATAATAACCATATAAATAAATAACAACTGTAAATACCATAGAATAACTACTAGTAACCAGTAAAGGGAAGCTGTACGAAATTTTCAAATGCCTATTGGAGCAGTTTTGTAAATGTATATTTTGAAGAAATAACCTCGAATTGTGTATACTTTTCCGTACCATAAGAATAATTTGTACTGAGTGTAGCCTAGTACCAATGTATAGGATTATTTTAAGAGATTAATCGGATTATTAATGACTGTATTCTGACAAGTATACCTAGTATAGTCTGTACAAGCAAAGAATGACATACTGTCAAGATGGGAAAATGACTCAAGCTCGGTCAATATGGTTTCAAATATCAACAATTCAGTTTCAAATTGCAGGAAACATTCTGATTCACAATTTAAGATCAAATTCATCATTGTCGAACCAATATTGACCGAGTTGAAGTCATTTTCCCATCTTGCAAGAATGTCTTCTTTGCTTGGAGACACTATACACATACAGTAATAAATTACACATGGAGATATCAGTTTTGCAATTTCAGGCTCACCTCCACGAGTTTTCAATATAAGCCACTTTTCCACTCGACTTACATCCAAACGGTAATCTAGCTCAACCCACACACGTTTCAATATTTCCCTATCGATGGTCATAAATGCGGTTTCCGTAGCTCAACTTGAGCTCTCGAGTGTGGCACGTAAACACAATCTCCAACCTATGACTCCTTGAGGAAAGAAATCACCGACCGGAGATATAAATTTGATCGGGAGATATAGAAGGACATGCAAAGAGCGCTAAGTTAATTTATTTTCTCACCTGAAGATCGCAATGTCTACTAGATAGCCTATTTTGGACCAGTCTGTGTCATATTCATCGTGAATTTTATAGTATTCCTGAGAGTGATTAGAGTCCTACTTATGAAGAGAACGTTCTTGAAGCACAACCTAAAGGATTCCGTGCACATTTATTCGCTCATTACTCAATCCAGCATCAAGTGTGTTAGTTATTCAGGTAACTATGTAGTCTCTCCAAGCACAGAAGACATTCTGGCAAGATTGTAAAATGACTCCAGCTCGGTTAATATTGGTTCAAAAATTAAAAATTTGGTCTCAAATTGTAGGGAAAATTCTGATCTACAAGTTGAGACCAAAGTAGTTATTGTTGAACCAATTTTGATCGAGCTGGAGTCATTTACCCATCTTGTCATCGTGTCTTCTGTGCTTGTACAGACTCTACTTCAGGATGCTAGTGGAGCATTAAGAATAGAATAGAATAAAATAGAATGGCTGCCTTTATTTAATAACCTGGGAGGGCGAAGTTAGGGCGCAGCCGGTCCTCTCTTACACTCAACCCTCAAATTGCATTGTTGGATTACAAAGTTGTAGAAGCAATGATAATTGCAGCATATTGTGCTATGAAACACCCGTTACTTCCATGAAGAGAACCGGACCTTTTTTTATTTTTGAGTTTGTCTTGCTATCTATCGACAAAAATTCTCAACTATACAGCGGCTAGCCCAAATTTTTAACATTTTCTTATTATTTTCATGCATAATCCATTACTGTGGTTTTATACTTTGGGATACAGCTATTTGAAATCTGATGAATCTTTTATAATAATCTTGTTCAATTGTATCACTACAGGTGAGTTGACTACTTTGATTAATGGATAAAACTTTGACTGTACTGATTAACATTCTCTTAAAGGGTGGAGAGATTATTAATTCATTTCCTCCATTATTTTTTTAAAGGAATCACTCAAGATCTATACACTACACAATAGTGAATCATCAAGAGTCATTCGAATATATTATTATCGTCTTTCATTTCCTCTTCTTCTTTTTCTTTTTTCACTTCTGTCATCACAGCGAAGGGGTTATCAGCTGTTTTTTACTTCATAAGAATAATGTATTCATTGTCTGAATAGCTTCTCCCAAAGGCAAACTCTCCTTACCGGTAGAATGTGATTTGTGAGAGGTTTGTGAGAGACTGTGGACAAAAATGTATTGAGGTATATAATTGGTAGATGACTCTCCACTGATATTGTTTCCGAGATCCTTTGTTGGCAGAAAATCAACTTTGTCAACAATAAGTAGCAAAGTCTTCGGACGCTGAGAAGTCACAATACTCCACCATTGTTACGGCGATTCTTTGTCAGCTTCTGACAAAGATAAGGATTGAAAAAAGTTCCTCAGAGATGATAAAGGAAACGAAAGATGTATCCAAAATTTATATAAAAGTGATCAGATCATTATCAACTTTGGTAAAATTATAGTCAACAATATTCGATTTGTTAATAGATAGTCAATATACAATAATATTTAAAACCTGTCATATTTTTGATAATGAGGGATTCATTCAGGTGGAGTTTATAACAAGGCATGCCATGTGTTGATTGTTGAGCTTACACGTTGATTGGATGTGGATATTGTTATAAAATCGTTACCCAATGTTACTTCGAGTTATTTCATTCCTATTCAGCTCTCTCACTCCCTCCTCCCTCTTTTCTGTATCAGCAATTCCATAACCTATTTTTATTTTGCTATATTTATATAATTCAAGTCTACTAGTTCAAAAACTAGAAAATTTTCTAATGTTATTAAGTTATATGTTAGTTGTATTGATATTGTATATCTTACATTCTTACTGATGTAATTTGATTCATGAGTGCTTTTGGGCTATGCCTGTAGTATTCATACATTTATTTGTACAATAGAAGTCCGGTTATCCGAGTCCCGATTATCCGAGCCGCCGGGTTAACCAAGCCAATTCTTAAGAGCATAACACAATTTTTCTAACCAGATTTGGACTATTTTTCCGTTAAAGAACTTCAATTGTAAACAAATTGCAATCCCGAAAGTATATTGTGAGTAATGTATATCATTTTATTCCATCACAAATCACTTTTACTTTTTTGATAAATTGTATTTCTCAGATTCAATGCGATCTATTATAATTCCAAACAATCAAATATCTTTCCTTCACCTCCACGTTGACCGAGTTTTTCGTTATCCGAGCTGGTCTTGGTCCCGTTTAGCTCGAATAATCGGACTTCTACTGTATCAATAAATAAACAGTAAATTCTTATCAGCCCATTAAGGTTGTTTAATTCTTGTGGGGTGTCAAATTGAGTCAAAATTAATGATTTTCTCACACTCCCGATATAATTCACGCACGCTGAGAATAGAAGATCTAACTAAATAAGAGTTAATAGAGTCACAGACTCTTATGTGTACCGGAGTAGGATAGAGAAATACGATTACAATCTAGACACTCTTTTTCCACTATAGAGCTGTTCTAAGCTAGAAATTCTATTTCGAGCTTGAGCGTACTCTACCATTAGAATGAATAATTAATAGACTTTGTCTAAAATCGTTGCAAATGTCTAGTGACAAGGAGCTTCCTTCCTGTACGATTACGTATCAATTTTAGCTTTTTGTATCACTTCTACGTTTCAGAAATCCGCCGTGTAAACGTAAAGAGGCTTTTATTGACTTTTCCCGAATCTCAGGATCCGATAAGACTCTACGTAGGTTGAAAGAGCTCTTGAGTTATGGTGGTTGCAGAATCCTTTTCTCCTCTTTCTAGGAAAATAGACTGGAATAAAAAGTAGTAAAGTGAAGATCTGCTTGGATCCAAGAAAAATATTTTTCAGGCGTAATTCTCTAGCTTAACCTCAATCCATGTCTCTACATGAACTCTCACAAAACTCACAAACTCACACAGTATAGTGTGTGGGAGGATGTATGACTGCTGTAGCGGTTTACAACAAACAAAGGTTTGACAAGTCAAGGTTTACAGCTAGCCTACAAGGTAGAGATAAAATTTATTTCTTCTTTGACAAAAATTTCTCTTTTTCATTCACGTCATCTCAATTTTTTTCCATTTTATGAGGAGTATCAAAGTAAATTCTATTACCTTGTATAGAACAATGATATTTAATGTACACTCAACGTTTTTTATAATAAAAATGTAATTTGATACTACTGTACTTATAACATAACAAAATATTAATAATTATTATTTTTTATAATTAATTATATATTATATTATAAAATATGTTCTTCTGCCAATTTCCAGCATAAATACTGACCAAATGTTTGTTACAATCACAAAAATTTTCTGTTAACTATACGGTTGTTCATGTAGGAGAAGAATTGGAAATCACTCCCAATCCATTTAGAGTGAATTCTCTCGTGATTCACAGAAAATTTGATCAAATGTTCCATGATTATGTTCATAAATAGCCCATAATAAGGGCTTTATTGCGATCAAACTTGTGTACGTACTTCCATCTTTTTGTATGTCTGTCCGACTGTACGTAAAATACCAAACGGATGAAAGATTTAATTGGAATAGAAGATCGTAATTCTTTGAAATTTTGAATGTATAATCTTCATAGATAGATTGAGAAGTTTATCAATTCTCATTATTGAGGGTTTAAGAAAGTGAAAAATATTAAGGTAGAAAGAAGTTACAGAAAATTAGGTATATTCAACATAAAAATGTTTTATGTTGTATGTCAGGTCCTTGAATACTTCTTTGTTCAGGTTTGTTCAATTAACTTGTCAAATAAATTTCAAGGACTCTCATTATTGGAAAATAGAGCTGGTATGGTTTTAATGGCTGAAGCCATCATAATTATCATGGGTTATTATCTATGAGTTTTTATCTATAAGTTATACCAATGTTAGATTGAATCTCAGAACGTGAGTGCTTTCAAAGCTTCATCACTATAATATTTTTTGTCAAGTGGAATGCTTGATAAAATCCAGCTTGATAGCAAATGATTGCTTGTCTAAACTCTAAAGAGTGCAAAACATGTGTTTAAATAAGAAATATTAAAAGGGTACTGCGATTTCAATCTTCATCCATTAACATAGCCTGAACTACAATGCAATAATCTCTCTCTTCAATCAATTCAAAACTTTCACAAGTCTTATCAACCCATGATCAAGTTTATTGCAGCGGAAATCATTACAGCCAACGCAATTCAATTCTCGCTGTACTGAATTTTTTATCATCTTTTGACATCAATCACTTTGGAATGTTTCAATAATTTCTGACTGGATTCGACGTGAAAAACGAGGGAAAAGAGATGCGACCCGGAAATGAGAAAAAGCTTTGGAAAGTGAGAATAATTTCGGAGGAGACGATAAGCCGTCGGTCCCGACTACCTCAAAGTAGTCGTCATTTATCATCCATATCATTACCCACGCACAAGCCTATGAGCTCATGTGGGCTTCACCCTCATAAAAAAACAAACAAACAATTTTCCTTCAATGACAAGTTTCTTAGGAGCTATCTTTGAACTTGAAGCCAATCGATATCAATATTCAAAGCAAAAACGTGCGAGAGCTGAATAAGTCTTTTCCTATGATTATTATATAAGCGACATACCTCCCGATCTTTAAAAATACATCATTCTATTTCCGTTAGTCTATTTGCGAATGACCTTGTATTAAAAGTGACAACCAATACCAAATTAAAATCGGGTCAATCGCAGTTTGTTAACTCTGTTTAACCTGGTCAAGGTTAGCAACTGGATTTTTAGGGTTAGCAACCCTGAATGAATTTCCTTTAGATAGGTGCTCAGGTGTACCTGACCATGACCCTTGGTTATGAAACATTCCTAAAAATATATCTAAGTTATGTAGGGCTGGATCACACTGCCGACATTGTCGACTTCAAATGCATTCACACTTCTCCTCCATGACGTTGAATTATCAAATATAGATGATTCATAAATTTGACTTACCAAAAAAATCCGATTACCAACAATAACTTGGGTTACAAGTACACAAGAACTAGTACACCAAGTACAAGTACTTCAAGTACACAAGTACAAGTACATCAAGCAACAAGTATACAAGTACTATTTCACCAATTACAAATACATTTAGCACAAGTGAATCAATTACAAGTATATCATGTACATTAAGTGAAAGTCCTGAATTGAAAATTATTTGTTCGTGCAGTGCTACAATATCATAACCTTATTTCGGAGAACATTGACTTTATTGAAAAGTTTTGGGAGAGGAATAAGTACAGGCTATGCCTAGTTTTTCTTCCCAATTTGTAAACATGTGTGAATAAATAAATAAATATATAAATAGTAGATTAAGTACAAATACACCAAGTCCAATAGTGAGCATACTGTTGAGGTTATTTCAATCCCAACGTTCTTCTACAATGTATTTTCCAAATTCTCTCTACTATATGCAAATAGTTGACATTAGTGGATGGAGTTATTATGCTGGTAATCTGAATATGAGTTTTACTACTGTATATAAGGATTTGGATTATGAATAGATTACCGTAAGTTTATGTTTGAACGAATTTATTCCTTTTTAAGAAGAAAAGTAGTCTTCTCTATGAATTCTCACAATTATTGTATTATGAGTGTACTTATATTTATAGTTCATGATGCCCTTTCCAAATCAGTTTCAGTTCGCCTATTATCTTTCTCCGAGGAATGAAGGGAACCCTTCTCATTCATAAGGGAAGCTTCCGATTCCCCATTAAGAGGCCATTAACAATAATGGTTCGGAGTTTGTCATCACTCCAAAATTCCGACTCGAATTCTCATTGAACAAAGCATGTAAAGAAAGGGATGGATCAACTATGTCATCAACAAAGGGTATAAAATCAAATGAAGCTACTTTCTCGTATTCCTATATATTTTAATGTATAGTTCAATTTCTCACTCTTTTTTAATCTTTCCAATCAATTCTCTTTCTAATCGATAGTAGTAATCAACTCTTCTTTAATATTTTTTTACTCTTCTCTAACTTTTCAATATTATTCTTTCAAGAACATACACAATATGAACTATCGATTTAGAAGGTCTATAACAATTATTAATGATACAAGAATAAAAAATATTAAATGGAAAAACTACCAATTCGATTTTAAAATTTGATACTGCCAAGGTAGGGTAGGTCTCAAGACAAACAAACCCTGAGGGTCCTGAATGAAAAAGCTGCTCATTAACAATATTATATTGGAACAGATTAATCAATTAATATCAGCCAAAAAATATGTTTTTGCTTAGCTGGAACGTATTAGGCATTTGAATAGAAGACACAAAATACTGAAATGTGTCCTGACAATAAATACTTGTATTATTGATTCACAAGGGGATTGGTTTACCTTTATTATTGATTTGTTAGTACAATAGGATTGAAACATTGACAAAATCTAAAACGTCTCTTCTTCCCGAATTTGATTTTTTGATATTAAAATAACAGTTATGTCAACGCTTGAAAGTCAAATTATACACAAGTTTTAACTTATCTGAGCTTCGAGAAATTCAAATTATCTTGAAAATCTTTTTGAAAGTTGATTAAGCCGTGTACATACCATTTAAAGATTATTCTCATATTACATTAACGATTCTGTTGAGATTTGTTACTAAGGTACTATTTGACCTCACGGCTCTATCATCATTGATCATCCACTTATCAAATCTATGGGATAATATATGTCAAGAGCACTGAATTGATGGGAAAATACGTCTACTTACTAAGTAGGGTCGAGTTCGAATATAGTGGGAATTCTAACTACGTGAAGCAGGAGCTCTGAATGGAGAGAATTCCATGGCTCTTGATGGGGCAGGAACCTTTACATTAAACTAACCTCACCCAACCCAACCCTTACCTAATCCGCCCTAATTCGAGGGTTGAAAGGGTAGAATTTCCCCATTTCGAGTATGCACTAGTGTGCCAGCAAGGCAACAAATCGTACAACCTATAATAATCTGTTCCCCTGGGAGGTGGAAGGTAATGCGTTTGAAAATTGTCTTCAGTTGAAGAAATAGGATTTTTAGCATTTTCATTCTTCAGTATTTTATTATTAATATTTCCAATTTAAAAAAAATGATGCGTTTGAAATTTATCTTGTGTTGAGAAAATAGTATATTTGTAATAAAACTGTTTATATAAATGTAGTGCGTTTGAAAGTTATCTTGGGAGGTTGAAAAAATAATATTTAATATGTCAATAAGTTTAAAAATCATATTCAGAATATATAATAAAACTCTACACTGTTCAGGTGAAGTTTATTAAAATATTTCCTCACCCAGAACAGTGCTAATTTAAATCTAGAACTTAAATTCTAGAGGGAATGTTAATTTGAATTCCTACTGAATCCGAAGTTTAATTTCAATGAAAGGAAGAACCCAATCTTCTTACTCACTAGGCTAAGCCTACCTATCATAATTTTACACTTTTTCAAATTTGGAAGCAAACATTTCTGAGAATATTGCATCAAATTTCACCCACATTGTTGAAAACCACATTAAGCTCTGGACCCATATTCAAATCATAATCGTTCATTACATCTATCGGTGGTTATTTGTTAGTAAAAGCAAAGAAGACATTCCGGCAAGTTAAAAAAATGACTTAAGCTTGGTCAATATTGGTTCAACAATCATAAATTTGGTCTTAAATTGTAGGAGATATTCTGATCTACAATTCGAGACAAAATTTATTATTTTCAAACCAATATTGACCGAGCGGAAGTCATCTTCCCATCTTGCCAGAATGTCTTCTTTGCTTGGACAGACTATAGTAGAGTGTTGATTTTGGGTTTCAAAGCTGATCATACGTAACCAATCAATATTATATAACGTTTAGAACAAATGACTTTGATGTAATCAACTCAAACTCCATAACTTACATTGTAAAGTCGGCGCCGAGCTCAAATGGAACTGTTTGATAATTAATTGCATTTTGATTTCAAGTGTAGTTCACAATAGAGCTCCAAAACCTGATTGCCAACACCTTATCACTACTGTTATTCAACCCCTATATAATGCCTTCAGATAAAGTTGAGTTGACTATTTTGTAATTCATCGAAAAACGTTTTGAAGGAATCTGCTTGGAACTTGAGTGTATGTACGAGTATTTATAGTCTGTCCAAGCAAAGAAGACCCTTCTGGCAAGATGGAAAAATTACTCAAGCTCGAACAATATTGGCTCAAAGATTATCAATTTGATCCCAAATCGTAGAGAACAATTTCATCTACTAATTACGACCTCATTTATAATTCTTGAACAAATATTGACCAAGCTGGAGTCATTTCCATTTCCTGGAGGGTCTTCTTTGCTTGGAAGACTATACGTGTATGAATTTAGGCCTAATGGTTTATAATATTAATGTAGAATAAAGGCTAATTTCACATATATAGTCTGTCCAAGCAAAGAAGATCCTCTGGCAAGATGGGAAAATGACTCAATCTCGGTCAATATAGGTTCAAAAATTATCAATTTGATCTCAAATTGTAGGAAACAATTTAATCCACTATTAATACCACATTTTTAATTCTTGAAGAAATATTAACCAAGCTGGAGTCATTTCCCCATCTTGCCAGAGGGTCTTCTTTGTTTGGACAGACTATACTTAATAAAGATTTTGACGTATTTACGTGACAGAAATTGGGCTTTTGACCAAAGCCCGGCTTAACATCATTAGGACACTGGTAAGCCTTTACAAGGGAACACAAGCCACATGACAGTGTAGTAATGGAAGCAGATACCACATCAAAGACCACACCAATACCATATTGTTCAGATTACTATATGGAACACCCTACATCTATAAGCATCCATCTGGTTAAAATTGACGTACATAATATAGATTACTGTTATATGTATACAAACAAACATTGTTTGAGATAAACTATGTTGACAATGCTTGAGGCAACTGGATAAATTAGCTGAGGGTGTTATATGTTATATGTAATATGTATTGTATGTTGTATCGATGAATAACAGATGTAATTGCACAGCTGGTAAGGCAATTTTCATCATAGACTATAAGCCAAATAAACCCTGATTAACTAAAGTAGCTGAAGATGGGATATTTTTGTATCTTATATATATAACAGTTGAAAAAAGTAAGTTATACAATTTAAAATCCTAAAGGCATGGACCATCATATTATAGAAGTCATATTGGTGGGACTACGTGTTGAAATATTGTATGTTTCAGGGGATAGCTTGTGATATTTTGTATGTAATATCGATGAACAAAAAAATGTAATGCAGAGTAGGTATGGTGGTAGGAGTAATTTGGTAGGACTACGTGTTAAAATATTGTATGTTCCATGGATTAAATTATGATATTTTGTATGTGATGTCGTTGAACAAAAAAATGTAATGCAGATTAGGTTAGAGAATTTTCACCATAGTCTACCTCATTATTCTTGGAAGATTAGACTTTGAAATTGGAACATTGGACATTATAGACTAGCCAAATTATTCTTGGATAACTAGAATAACTGGAGATGGAACTCCTCGTATCTTATATGGATTTGAAACAATGTTATCGAAAGTAGCTAAAATATACAATTTAGACTACCATATTAAAATTAGCTACATAATACCTGGGTAACTGGAATGAAGCAGGAGACGGAATTTTATGTATAAGTTTTTATATGAATAAACAGTTTGAAAACAGTGTGATCGAGAGTAGCTTAATAAACAATTTAGAATAAAATATTAAAATCACCTGGGTAACTAGAAAAGAGCTGGAGACGGATTTTTTTGTATCTTATATGAATAAACATTTCAAATAATGTAAGAAAGAAGGTTATACAATTTAGAATACCATTTACTATGATATTATAGGTTAGACTACAATAGGAATCATGCAGGAAAAATAAATAGCTGATGATCTACTCACAAGCTTTGAGAAAGAAACTTGAACTTGGAGAGTGGCAACTTTTTGAACATGTTTGGGATGCGCAGTTATTGGCCCCGCCGCCCCACCAGCGTCCGACGCGACGTTTTTTGTCGAGTGACGAGTGGATAAAGTGCTAGTGACGGTAGTCCGACGTTACGGCGCGTCACGGTTACAATAAAAGTAAGCTACTACAACAACAACAACTAACAACAATAGTGTTTCAGCGTTTCTACGACGACTGTTATCAAAAATGTTCACGAGTAACAGTTAACAACAACAATATTAACAACAACAACAGCAGCAGAACAACATCAACAACAACAACAATAACAGCAACAACGATTTATAAATTTTGATAACAAGTAGAACAGTTTGAAACGGCGATGATGAACATTACAAAAGATTAATGTGAGTGTGCGTTTTGTGTGTGTGTGCGCGCGCTCGCGTAAGTGTAGGTGTGTTTGTGTTTTGTGGGGGATGCCGGCGTTGGATGCTGGCTTCCGACTAAAACAAGTTTGGGTTTCACGCTGAACGCTGAACGGCTGAACGCAGCTGAAGAGCAGCGCGCCCGCTGACAACAACCCGACTCTATCGCCCCCCAAGCCCCCCCAACAGCCCCCCTCAAACCCCACAACCGCCGATTCTGCGCACCCCAATCGATTTCGGGGCATCGCTAAAAACCACCCACACCCCCCCCCCCTCAACCATATCCACGAAAGGCGTGAGCAACACTTGCAATATATTATAGTACTTGCATCTGTTGCTGCCTTTCAGAACAATACTACCCTTGAATCATTCTTATATACAACATACATACACCCAGGTGTACCTATATACGAATTTTCCACGGTTGCTGTGGTGGAAAAAGCCACATTTTATTTCCGGAATTGATTGACAAATTTTTTATTGCTCTGTTGCTGTCAAAACAATGCATGCATTAAATCATTCCCAGTATATAAGACGAAATATATTGGCTATTTATCCACATGTGAACAATTCCAGTATGGAAACAAAAAATATATGTAGTAGATGTATGTATTCATTAAAAAATGTAGTAGATATGTATTCCAAAATATATGTAGGAGATGTATGTATTCATAAAAAAATGTAGTAGATATGTATTTTGCTCGGCAGCTGTAGTAGAACAGAAAATATATTCCCTATTCTATTCCTGGAATTGATTGAAATATTATGTGGAGAGAGTTGTTGGTTTATTGAAAATCAACAGATTCAACCCCGCGCGTACTACATAGAAAGCTTTTTCCCGCTATTTGTCTATTTGATACTTTCACTTTTTCTCACTTTTCTTTATCCATTCTCTTCTACACTATTCTAATTCTTCATGCGAATGAAAAATTATATCATTCTATAAAGTGTAAACCACATGCACTATAGAATTATTTGAATATTCAATGAAAGATTAAACCTCGTTTAACCAGTGGAATATTGATACTCAAATGAACAGAAGAGTTTTAATATCTGATTCCCATTGCCATCCAAACATCACTAACTAGCTAACAGTGAATGAATTTGAATCCAATGACAGCCATTATTCCTCTAGAAGGCGAAGCTAGGACCCACCCGGCCCTCTCTTCCGCTCAATCCGTAAAGTGTAGAGAAGAAGAAGTATTCTTCCTATGGAACAGGCTACTGAAATTAAGAAAAACTAAACTAGGAATAGCCATAATTTTCCTAGAAGGCGAAGCGAGGACCCAGCCGGCCCTCTCTTCCGCTCAATCCGTAATTCTTAGGCTTTATAGTTTGCCATGACAAAATTTTAATGTTTTAATTTTTCGAGCTCTAAATTTCAAATCAAAATTTTGTATTTTCGGCGATGGTGCAATGAATTTGTGAAGTGTTTTAGTTTTAGTTGTTAATGATGTTCTGAAATAAAAATTTTTTTTCTATTATTTTTTTTTGTGAGGGTAATGCCCACATGGGCTCTTGGGCCTGTGCGTGGGTAATGGGAAGGATGATGATGAGAGATGAATGGACCTACTGCTTTAGGTGGGTTCCGAACCACCGGGAAGCGATTTTTGAGGCTCATGAATAGAATTCAGAGGAACCGGTCACCGTTACTACAGTGGTGGTAGAGGCACGTCGCTTATCTAATCTCACCGATTAGACGCTCTCTACCACTGGGACAAACCACTTCCCATTAAAAAAAAAAACATAACCTGCATGGTTTCCATGTTTTCATTTGTGAAAAATGAGGTTATAATATTGCGAAATGGAACAACCCTTTCTGTCTCCCCACTAATGAGAGCATCCGCTAAATAAATAAATTAATATTCCGTAAAGTGTATAGAAGAAGAAGAAGAAGAAGAAGTATGCTTCCTATGGAACAGGCTACTGAAATTGGGAAAAACTATACAATGAGCAAATGCGTGCAAATCCGTTTGCTGCAGCTGTCAATCAAAATGGTCTGCTGTCAGATCTGAATATGGGATCTGTATCGACACTTCAATTAACCAAGCTGGAGTAATGTGTAGAAGACTATGGGGTATAGAATAGAGACTTCACTTGTCTGGAGAAGACAGTATGCTGGTTGATGACACACACACGCCTTGCCCTCCCGATACACGAGACTGAATCTTACTAGATACACACTGTTCTGTCAGCTGTTATGTATCTCAAATGGACTGCACTTGTCAGCTGGACCGATACGCTATCGCAGACTGCGTCTTCACTATGACTGACCGCACCACCAACTGTCAAAAGCCATAATAACATAACTCGTTACCATGGTAACGTTTAATAATACGTCATTGGCTAGCCACCAATTGAGAAAAATCTCACTATAATTCAAGGAATAGCTAGAATTGATTAGTAGAACTCCGATTTTCATTGGTTGGCCAATATAATCAATGGCGGTTTTGATTGAAATTTGGATTAAGCTTAGCAATAAGCTTCTTATTGGGACGGATAATTCTTGAAACAAAAGGCTTTCAATCGAAACTTGGAATCAGATTTGAGTTTGGCATGAATGTGATAATTTGAAAGTCTTCTTCATCAATTACGTATCTACTTTGTTGTAATTGAAATTCGCGGTAAATCTCAACGAACAATGCAACGAGCAACGGGAATTTAGATTTACCTCAAATTATTATCGAATTACCGAGTGATTAAACTGGATTGGAACAATAATAATTGTTGTAGATGGATTGCGTGTTCCTGTAGGATATTGCTTTTGTTGTATGGAACATCGCTGGATAGAGTACTTTCATATAAGCCTATTAGTTGATTAATTCAGAATGTTGAGAATGTAATATTATGCTGCTGTCGAATTATTCAGATCCATTGTGGAATTATCTTCCCACTCAACAATTTCAAATTGAGAATTAATTACATAAGCCTCACGTTACGGTATTAATTGATGAATAATCCCTTTTCATTATTACTAAATTCAATATTGAAGACCTCACTCAAATATCGGTTAGCCTTTTGTCCGAATGAATAATAATGGGAATTCGTCGTATCTGAATTAGAATGGGAGTAATCTCAATACATAGAGATTTATCTTTTTATCGATAACGAACTTTTTTTACGAGCTTTGGGAATTTCAGCGGTAACCTTTTAGTGTAATGTAAAATGAGTATCGAGTATTAGGCGAAGATAGGACTAAAAAGTCCTCTCCGCCCATCAAAATTGAGAACCATGAGTTACAATCTTAGGTACACTCAAGAAAAGACTGTTGACTCTTCTTCACTTTATGCACGATCTCCAAAGATGAAAAATAGTTCTATTAATTTAGTCAATGAATGGATATCAAGGGATGAACGCGTTACTCTTCAAAACTCGTTTTATATTTCACAGCTATCAAAAAATTAGATTTGAAAATAAAAATAAAAACTTATAGAACATGTTATTGAATAGTAGTTGATGAATTTTCTGGTATCAACTAGCTTTTGAAACTCAATCACTCAATAACAAAAATATAGGAATCTTGGTTTTCATAAATATTTTTCAACTTTCTACAACATATTTCCGCTAGTTCAGTTCTTCAACCAATAAGAAACTTAATGGAAATAAACAGAATATAATCTCCAGTTCTCTTTCCATGATAATCAATAGAAGTCTGATGATCAAAATTATCCATTCCGCTTGCACAATCTTCCATTACAAACTCCACTCAGCTATGAATCACTGGCGGCTCGTGCCCACGGAACAGTTGAAGTGCTGTACGGTAAAAGATACGGGCACTTCACCTGTTTCGTGGGCACGAGCCGTCAGTGCTATGAATATTGCTATACCATTCATTCTACTTATTTAGCAATGAATAGCACATCTTGTTGATTATGTAGATTACGGTTAGGGAATTGTATGTTCAGATACTTCATTGTCTTTCCAGTGAGCAAATTTCAAGTCTCCAGTATAATAAAGCTTCTAATTTATTATTAATGACTCTTTCCTGACTGTGTCTCTCTCAAACACTCTTTATGCCTCTCTCTGAATCTCTCACTGTTCTGTCATTTCAATTCTCATTCTTTCCGTTCCTCCTCCTCTTTATCTTCATATTTATCTTCCTCTTCGTCTTGTTCCTCCTCTTTCTCTTTAGTTAAGAGGCACTGGTTGGCTGAACTACTCTCCACGCTCTTTGTTATCTGCTTTCCGTTTCTGTTTGGTGTAAGTGGCACAACTCATTATTCATCTCTTCAACCTTCAACAGACAAATCATGTACTCTAATCTTCCTTGGGAAATCTTGTTCTCAGTTATCCGTGTATCTCAGTATCTATTACTTTATTCAAAAAATCACACTCCAAATTTCTAATTGTTATTAATATCACAATTCAAATATTAATTTATCACTCATATTTCACTAAATTGATGAGAGGGAACCTACCTCTTGGGTATTTCCCAACAAATTAAAACCATGATAATATTTCTTTCACGTGTCACGTACGTTGTAACTTATCTTTGACGTAATGTGTGTAAGCGATGTAATGTAGATAAGTGGAAAATCAAGTTGGAACCATATTTTATTTTTCATGAATTCTGGGAAAAGCCTAGTCCTAGCTGGAATCCACCGAGCTTCAATGTAGATACATCTTTTGTTAACATGCTCAATAATTGTACTCGGTTTCAAGAAAACTGAAATAGCCTAATTATAATACGTTATCAATCATTTGTCCACTTCTTGATATTTAAGATGATCTATGATTGAGGCTTTCTTAATCTTGAATGATTAGAGGAAGATTTTGGAAAAAGGAAAATTTTCAGGAGATAGATACTCTTTAATAATCTGAAATTATTAAGATTATCTTAAATTGAGATATCTTAAAATAATTGAAGATTATTGAAGAGTATCTTCTTGAATTAAAGATGGCCTAATCCTAATAATTTGAGATTATTAAAGAGTATCTTCTCGAAATCTTCCTTAATTCAAAGTTTTTCACTTGTTTCACGTGTTTATTCAGTTTTTTCACTTGTTTTATATGTGTTGTAAATATTTTCATCTATTCCATTTATTATCCTTTCAGATGTCGCATGGAATTATGAACCAAATATCGAACTTCTCTGTGTAAATGGGTGATGGAATGAGTACTTCCATCCAATTCCATTCATGTACAGCATTGATTTTAATTACTTGATTGTATGTAGACAATGAATACTGCAGTGCATGATCACTTATCCTGCGAGGCGGTCACTGGCAGCCTACTGTAATCATATTTGACAAGGATTGGCTGCAAAGTGATTGCGTTGTCTGATGAACATGAATATTCATCAGCGGAGTCTGAGCTCAATCAAGTGGATGGCAGGTTGGAACGAGAAGACGTTTGTAGTGCAGTCCACAACAGTATCAGAATAATTATCATCTACATCATGGTTGGATGTTGTCTTTATACAGCCGTCACCGTCATCAATCTTTGTCAACATCGATCGCTGGATTTTTTATGGGAGCCGTAAAGTGAACGAGCTTGAAACGCCAGCCAGCCCTACTCTTGTTATTCTTAAAGACAACAAGAGCCATCCCCAGCCTCCTTTTACGTTGAAAGCATTTTATTACAGAATCATTCTTATCTCGGAATAGAAGTCACGCTTCGTTCTCCTCCTTTCGCTTCCAAAAATGACGGCGCTCTTTGTTTTCAATCAAATCCAGGAGATCCAAACTGTGCAATAGTCGTCAGGTCGGATTCGCCCAAATTTCTGAATCTCTATGGGAAGCACCACTAATAATCGTACTTTCTTGAAGCAATAGGGATGGATTTGAATATGACTGTGAATAATCAAACCCAGCAAGCTCGATCTGATTGGATTTCAATAGATATATTCAAAATTAATTATGATGTCAGATGACTAAAATATAAGTTTTGTCATAATATGACAACAATTGTTCGTTCTTGAAGCAATAGGAATGGATTTGAATATGACTGAATAATCAAACCCAATAAATTCATCGATCTGATTGGATTTCAGATATATTTTAAATTAATTATGATGTCAGATGACTAAAATATAAGTATTGCCATAATATGACAATATTCTGCCTGATAAGTGATAGGCCTATTCTCATTTTATTCCAATACTCGTCTGGTATAGATGGATTCGACAAAATATCTGGAATTCTATGTAATGGCTACAAATATTTATTCAATGATACATAGACATGATTCAATTGAAGTGAATTTAATTATTTGGGATATAACAACAGGCTTTTTCCTTACTATTTATCTCCATAGTTGTTCGTCTTTGAAGCTTTGGAGCATTGAATCGGATCTAAATATCACTGGCAATGATCAAATAAGATTTCAATCATTATTAATTATTTCGGCAATACAACATTGATTATCATGAAAGTTGTTAAATAGTCGACTAACTGATTTATTTCGAGATACAAAAGGCGACTGATCTCTTCATACCATTCGAAGGAATTATCTCGATATACCAGAATTTCTCGATTTGAATAAATAAATAAATAACTTCATTACAGGAAAAACAACATCAAGATAATACAATTGGTAGTTTGCCGATCACAATTAAAAATTAAACGAATAGTATCCTAATTAGACGATTTTGAACTTCGAATAAAACGCGAGTAATAAAGAGGGATTACTCATTGTTACTACAGATGATAGAATCCAGATAATTCCGCATTACTTACCCGCCATTAAATAGGTCTTTAATGATAATGTGAGTGATAAAATCCATTCGAGTCACTTCAATATTACTTATCATAAAATAGGCCATTAACTTTTTACTTGTTTCATCTTGTCCGTTGTCCTAAGAGCTTCTATTTTACTATGCCTTTGATAGTTTTTATACCTGCTTTTATTCTTCTACTGTTCAATGATCATCCTTCTCTTTAATTATTGTATCGAGCAATGATGTCACGCCCACTATGCGTGTTTCAGCTGTAGCCAATAATAATTGTCTTTTGGTAGATATTCCTCACTCTCAGACAATAATTTCAATATTTTTCCCTATAATATTTCATTGTATGAACATAATTGTAAAAAAGGTAGATTTTACGTGTCAATGTGTCAGTAGATAAAAAGGTGACTCGCTGTCTCCATTATTGAATTATTTATATCCTCTTATGAATCAATGAATGGATAATTTATTCATTATTTGAACAATAAATTAACAATTGATTATGTTGGTTCTGAACCAATTAAACTCCAGTATCACACACTTTGAACCGCTTGTGATATTTTTTCTCAAATTATAATTTAATATGAATATCAATTTTTTATTGATTAGCCTCTTTTTCAAAACGATTTTCTCTCAGTATTTCGTGCTTCATATAAAAATGGTTCTCATATAGATCCTTGTATTGCTGATTTATAATTACTTCTCTATCCAGGAAAAGATATTTTAGAGATAGAGTAGCAGATATAGACGTGTCAAGAACAGAAGAGCCTCTTGCAAGATGGCGGAGGGAAGTGAGAGTGTAACTACGCATGCGCAGAACTTATAATTCCAGGGTAAAATCACTTTAGCCAACCTACCGTTTTCACACTAATCGTAATCATATTGATTCCACGAATGAGAATATTTTTTTATTCATTTATTTATTCGATTATTGACATATGATAGCACAAAACATAACATAATTATGGACTGAGACAAAATAGTCCAAGCCTGTACTATTTCTTCCTAAATTTGGTTATACTAGAACAATTTCCATTTCGACTACTGGCAGCAGTAATTGCAGCGATGTTGCCTAAGGGTCTTCTTTCTTGACACAAATATACTCTACAAATTTGCCTATAAAGTCAACATTACTAGTTTAGGGAATGCTGTCATCATTGTTCGCAGTTTTTACGTGAACGATTCTATCTTTCTGTTACATAGTAATGTTATTCAATTACATGAAATTATGAATATGTACGCGATGTGATAGGAATTCATGAATATGACGACTAACCGACAAAAAATTAATTAAAATTTGAAAAAATGACGTGTAAACGTTCAGAGCGAAATCAAACCTGCAGGGAAATTCAATTACATCGCCTTGTATTGAAAATTGATAACCAATCCTAACAGTAAACTTCAAGATTGAAGGTAACAGTTCTCTCCCGTTGAATAAATATGATACTGCAACGGACTGAATATATCTGTCAATGTGTCAGTCGATGAAAATTTTACTTGCAAATTTAAACATTCGATAGAACCCAGGCAGGGAATACATCAGAAATATCTGTCTGATTTTTATGTCGTCCGCTTTGCTGTTCATGACATCTGAGCGAGAACGATTTTTGACCTTTCTCTGACCCTGTTCTCAACTAATTTCCATGTTTTCCTCTACTGTCTCCCTACTGGTCATGGTACACACTATCTCAACTTTTTCCAACTCTTCGAAATATTCCTTCAGCTATTTTTTATCCTTCTTCCAATCCCAAGACTCTCCTCAAACCTTTTCTATCCTCCATTTTCAATATTGTTACATAGCTTTTCCCCTCACATATTTTTACAAAGTTTTCCACACATCTTTTTTTCTATTTTCAGATATTAGTTTGCCTTAGGTTTTTCTCAGTTTTTCTGCACCTTTTTTCAAGTCTTCCATTAAAGTCTCTCGTTTTGCACTTTATCAATCATAATAATCATAATCATCTTTATTGAGTAATAATACATAGACGAGTACAACAGTTAAAGCCCAAAACTGTCCCTCTTACAATTTATACAAACATATTAACGATGGGTTATATTGTATTTTTAAACATATTTCCACTAATTTTTACACTGAAATCCAAATTTTAAATTTTGAAATAGATTCACAACAAAATCTCGAACAAAACACCAGATAAAACACATTTGAAATTTTTAAAATAGACTTGAAAATTTTGAAGCAAGATTCAATAAAACTCCACATATTTTTGTGAGAAAAATTAAATCGAATACCATTTAAGATTAAATCTAGCCCAATATAAAGTTCAATTTGTTCAAACTACACCGTATAATACTTTATTTAAACAATTTGTGTACATTTCGAATTTATTTACATCCATGTTGATAGCATAATTACGTATCATGATATCACGGGACTTTTAAGTCTCAACCTTCAAAAGTATTTAATTATAATTTTAAAGTTACAGCTTTGATTGGGTGACCTGTGTACTTGAATTTTCAACTGATGTTACCGTAGCATATTGTAATCGAAATCAATAAAGTTCATAATCTCATTCCAATAGAAAATCCAGTTACCCCTCTCAATATTTCATCATCCTTATTTATTTAAATGAATTAGAAATGCTTTCACCCTTCTCTATATTTATTAATGCATTGCTAAATCGGTTCATTAAAAATTCAGGTAACTTTTCCCATATTTCATTCATGTATTGCTGTTTTAATGAATTGAAACTTCAAATACCCATTTCTTTATTCCTCAATACATAGGTGTATAATCATGGTTTTTTAATATAAAATTAGTGCTCACTCTATGTAACAAAATGCAATTTTGAAATTGTAATATTATTTTCAATGTCTTCCTCTTCCAAATGCAATATTCAAATAATAATATTATTTCATTCAATGTATTCCTTTTCCTCACACAAACTAGCGATTTTTTTCTGTTCTAACGCTGGATGAACTTTTGTCAATCCCCTGTCACATTTGCAACACTATGCAGTATGCATCCTACCGCTTTTTTCTCAAGAGTTTTTCTTTTTTCAAAGATTATTGTGACCCTAACACTCTCCATTTTTTTCTATATCCTGCTCCCCAAATTCAAACTCTCTTTGTTTTCTTACTCCTTCATCCTAGCTTCTTTACACATTTTCAACTCTCTCAATAAATATTTTGCCACTAAGCTCTCCCTCAGAGTTCAACATTCTGTTCAATAATCTCTCTTCTTAGCTTTCATGAACTTTTTTTCAACCCTTCCTCACCCCCTCCTCAGCACTCCTTTACATCACTCAGCACTTCTTCTTTTAATCATTCATAGAATTTCGCGTCTCCTCTCCAATTCACAAGTATGCTCTTCACTTTGACCTGAAATAATTTCCGTTTTCATGCCACACGATTCTTTCTCTCTTACTCTCACTCTCTCTCTTTCTCTCCCTTTATCTCTCTCACAGACACACACACACACACATTCACACACACACACATTCACACACATGATACGAACTCTTACCTTCTCTTACTTTCTCTTACTCGATCCACTTTCGGCCATCTACATTAACGAGTGTTGAATGTATTCTCTGTACAACTTTAATTGTAAACAATAGAACAATCATCGAATTATGATTTCCAAATTCCTTCAAGTTTCGGATACTTCTATAGAATTGTCATCAAGGCTGAAATAGGCTCAAGTATGAATTGAAATTGATGTCGGTTTCAAACATAGAATTGTTTTCACGGGAATAAAGACAAAGACGACCTACAAGATTTTAGTAAAACTTTTCAAGCTCCTCTCATTTCTCACAAAGAGTTTTGCTAAGACAAAAAAATATCTATGAGAATCGTATTTGACAAATGTGAGTTGAAGTTTGAATCAGTGAGATATGTTGAGTGAAACTGGTTCTCCTCTGTTGTTAGAAAAGTGCTAACTTAGAAGCATTAGACATAAGAAATTTGAAAAGAAATAATTATTCACCTATTCTACATTTTAGTAATTTTCACATCATTTGGATCTACACTGCTGAGCATTTATTTCTGGAATGTAAAAATGATTATTGCATAGAATTGATAGAATCTCATATTATTCAGCTAGGCTATATCTATAAAAGCGAAATGGCACTGACTGACTGATTCATTCATTCATTCATCAGCAGAACTAAAAATCTACTGAACCGAATGCGTTCAAATTTGGCAGGCATGTTAAGTTTGACGTTTAGACGCGCGCTAAAATAGGATTTTTGAAACTTCATAAGGATACGCCAAATATTTAAGTTTTTCTATAGTTTTTCGGCGTTTTCTCAATTTTTTCGAGAATCAATCGGTAGAAAATGTTGCTATTTGGTAAGGACGTTCATATGAGGTCTAGAAATGTTGTGTTGAAATATTTTTGAAATCCGATCAAGAGTACGCCAATAATCACTTTTTCAAAATTGTAAATGTATGGCGGGTTGCATATCTTTCGCCTTGAAAAGACCAATCCTTTCTGTAAAATCAATGGTTCAGCGAGATTATAGATGAACCAATTTAGAAGATATTGAATCAAGTTTCAAACTATGTCCGATATACTTCCCAAGGTTATGCTTAATATAAACGTTCAACTATTTTTCGGAGTTTTTCTCACATTTTTCGAGAACCAATTGGCAGAAAAATTTGTAATTTGGTAAACAGGTCCAGATCAGGTGCAAAAATGCTGTATTCAATAGATTTCGAACCCCTTCTGAACGGAATTTGCAGGCGAGCGATTTGCAGTCTGTTTGTCTCACTTACACTGCCGATTCAGTCAGGGGTACAGGGGGTCCACATTTTATAATGGAACATGGAGGTAATAAGGCGACACGGATGTTAGCCATATATTTATGACACAGGCGGCTCGTGCCCACGAAACAGGTGAAGTGCTGTACAGTAAAAAATACGGGAACTTCACTCGTTTCATGGGTACGAGCCGCCAGTGATTTATGAGTTCCATGGCAACGAACTGTTAAAATTGGTTTATGTTCAATGAAATTTATCTCTATTAATAAGATTGAATTTCTAAACAGAGATATGTCAAAAAAATCCTTAGTACAATCAAAATCTTTTTACAAAATTTCAAGTTTTCACGTTAACTAGATGTCAAGTTTCACGCGCACATACTCAAAACCAAGTTCGTATTCTATTAATGATTACTAACATTATTTCATTATGATTGAACATTTGACACTATCTTCTTCAATACGGTAAATGGGTAAATTTATTTCCATAGATTTATTATTCCCATATTTGTATGTTTTCACTCAGCTTGAAGTCAGATTGAATATATTAAAATGATGTTTTTGCTTCACTTTTTATTTTGATGGGAATGAATTCATCATTTTTGTTTGTCTGTTTAAAAAATAATTTCCTTCATTATCTTTTTCAATTCTTCCACTAACATTCTGCATTTTTCTCTTATAACCGTCTCATATAGGCCTAACCACTAAACATTGTCCCACGATCAAGTTCAATCACATGTGAACGAGATGTACATACATATAGAGATATGCTGTATATATAATTTCCTGGAGGGATGAATGAACGTTGTCTGTGTTTCGTTGATAGTTGAATTAATAGTTATAGTCAGAGTTATAATTACAGCATCAGTGCTTGTGCTGGTGACAGTTAATAACGCACCATCGACGCAGATGTGATCGTATGGATTGTGCTGTGATCCTGAATCGGATATCAAAGTTTCATTAATATTCGTCACCTATAATGTGGCCTTACTCCATATTGGTGGCTCAATTGCTCTGCCGCAGGCAATATTGATGATCTGTCATTGATGGCATAAGCTATTAATAATCTCCACTCTGCTTCATCATCATACATCGATATCATAGAGCGTATGCACCTACTACAAAGTGAATTCAATTGTTATCCCAGAGATAACATTGTTGAACTTTAAATTGATGTGCGATATGAACGTGTGAAATGCCAATTTATATGATAAACAATATTGATGATGAATTATCCTTCATTACTCGGAATTAGTACTAGAGAGCCTTCTCCACCTGATATATGTTGTTTATGAGAATGAGTTTGTTCTGTGAAACATGAAATCAAAATTAAGCGAGTGACTGATGAATTACAAGCAATAATGCAGCTTGTTTGTTGTTAATTGTACAAAGAGAATTTTTGTAGCATGAGAGTGTCACGTTGAAAACAGTAGAATTTAATTAAAACTGGGTACGACTTGTGCTTGTAACAGTATACAGCACTTCACAGAACCGTGTGTATAGGATAAAAAATTTCATCCAACTAGAACAGCTCATTCCAATAATTCTGCAATAGGTCTTGCTTTTTCATCATCCAACAATATTGTGCATGATTGCTAGATTCTTGAGTAATTGCAATTTATTTTTTCATTGCATACATTTAGTTTTACTGGAATATTTCGCTTTGAAAAGTGGAACTCGAAATATTCAACTCAAACTTGATTCTATGTTGAAAGATTTGTTTTGATTAATCATATTTGTACCGAACTTGATTCAATCAGATTGAGTGAAGTTATATTGTTAATAACCGAAGTTGTATTGTGTACACAAGATTGAACTCAAGAATTGAATTGAATTGAATAATATAAAATTAAATTGAATTATATCAAATTCGATTAATGAACAACTTGATGAAGGTAAGGTCTATTCATAAATACTACTGAACGTAAAAAAAACTATTTGCTCTTTGGAAAATAAAGAATTTTATAATTATTTTGATAACCTCAACTTATCATATATTCAACCTATGTTCTAATGCTCTCAGAGTATATGATCATTGGAGAATGTAATCTTCTATATCTATAAAAGCGAAATGGCACTGACTGACTGACTGACTGACTGACTTCATCACCAGAACTAAAAATCCACCGAACCGAATGCGTTCAAATTTGGCAGGCATGTTCAGTTGGACGTTTAGACGCTCGCTAAGAACGGATTTTGAAAACTTTTCAAGAATACGCCAAATATTAAAGTTTTTCTATAGTTTTTCGGCGTTTTCTCACTTCTTTCGAGAACCAATCGGTAGAAAATGTTGATATTTGGTAGCCAGGTTCAGATAAGGTCTAGAAATGTTGTGTTAAAGTATATTTGAATTCCGTTCAAGATTACGCCAGTTATCAGTTTTTTAAAATTGTAGATGTATTGCGGGTTGCATATCTTCTGCCTTGATACGACCAATCCTTACTGTAAACTCAATGGTTCAGCAAGATTATAGATGAACTAATTTGGAAGATATTGAATCAAGTTTCAATCTATGTCTGATATACTGTCCAAGGTTACGCTCAATATTAGCGTTTACTATTTTTCGGAATTTTCGGAGTTTATTTTTGATTTTTTGAGAATAAATTGGTAGAGAATGTTGAAATTTGGTAAACTGGTCCATATTAGGTCTAGAAATGCTGTGGTCAATAAATTTTTAATCCCTTCTGAATGGAATTTGCAGGCGAGCGAAGCGAGCCTGTTTGTCTCAGCTTACACTGACAGAGGTGATGCAGGCGAGCGAAGCGAGCCTGTTTGACTCACTGACACTGCTGATACCGTCGGGGGTCCAGGGGGCGGAGCCCCCTGTCTAGGCGGAGAAGGCCAGCGAAGCGAGCCTGCCGGCTAGTGTCTATTATGCTTAGGCATATAGTTAATTGCATATAGTTATATAGGCATATAGGCATATAGTTATTGTATGCTTAGGCTTATTCTTGTAATCATTAATGTAGAATTGATGTAGTGTCATTGATGTGCATCCATTGTAGCTTTTGTTAAGTAATCATGAATTGATGTGCTTTGTGCTTACATGATTTTGTAAACTTATTGTCACCATAGGTGATAGCCTTTTAATAATTCTAAATGAACCCTATCTATCAATCTATCTGACGATTAGGCAATTTTCCGGACACCATAAACGACTATTTGCATGACAGGTGGCTATTCAACACTACTCTACGCATAGGCTTATTGTCATTGTTAATGTATTTATTCATCATTGTTATCCCTGTTGAATCACTATCATCATTTGTATACAAAAAGGTGTTGTTATCATGGTATTTTATTCATGATAATAATTATTGTTATTACTGTCGGATCTCTATCATGTTTTCGAATGCAGAAAAGCGTGTTATGAAAGCGTGGTATTGTTCATTATTGTTATTACTGTTAGATCTCTATCATGTTTCCGAACGCAAAAAAAGCGTTAAGAATACGGGATTTTTGAAAAAGTTGATATTTGAGCCCACTGTCATTATCACAAGCCAAACTTCTGAAAGATTGAAACCCATTGTAATCATGTCAGATTTCTTTAGTTTTCAGTTTATTGTTGATATTCGTTCTTTGTAATCCTCAAGACAGCTTTTTGTCACCCCTCCAGGCTGACAGCTGAGGCGAACCACTCCCTTCTTTATTCAACTATAAACTTTCCAGCTTATAAGAAATTCAATAAGGACCACGTCATCTTTATTTCTCATTACCTTGGAGATCAGCTTCGGTATTAGAGTTTCATCCATCTTTCAAACAAAGGCTCAAGTCCATACTGTAACTCAAAACTCGCCTTTCAAATTTCTCACGAAACCCATTATCTTCCAGGGGATTTGGTAGTCATGTTACTTTTTCATCTTAAACTTATTTTCGAGATCGTCCATTCAAATCGAATCAGCTTCAACGTCACGATCATTTTGTTGAGAGTAAACAATTTTCTTTCTACCCTTTCCTATGGCGTTGACATGGTCTAGGCTTTATTTACGATCTTTGTACAAATAGTTTGCTCAGCGATCAGCTGTCTCTCTGTCCAAACAGATAACATGCGAGACAAACGCTTGGCATTCTCGTCAAGTTGCCAAATGCTATACAGTTGATTATTTATCTGACTTCCACAGCGTTTCCCTTGGAACAAAAGTTTCTGGAAAAATTCAGATTTTCAACGGAGCTTCTTCTCACATTGAACATTGAAAAGATCAATTATCGATTCACAGCGTATGGATAGGAACAACACACTGAATACTATCATATTCAACTGTATAATTTATGTGGTGAATTATAGAAATGAAAAAATGAATATATTGTAATTGGAATCAATGGATTCACAACAGGCCTACATTTGTACTGTAAATTAACCCTATTATATTCTATGATCATAACATTGTATATCAATAATTATAATCAATCATGTTACTTGTAATTAAAATTTACACCTTTATCAGAGATGTTGTAGAACTTATCCATAATTTAGGTAAGAGAAAACAAATGTTGTCAGATCCACAAAGTTCATTCAAACACCATACTTAAGTTTCATACTTTGAGTTCTTCACTGATGATGATGCCCTGAGCATTGAAACTCAAGTATGGTATTTAAATAAACTTTGTGGATCTGACAATATTTGTTTTCTCTTACCTAAATTATTTGTGATTTGTAACTCTTACTAGCATCTGTAATAGAAATAGGCCTATTCAATCCATCAATTTCATCTCCATATTATTAAAAATCTTTGTCTCTTTTTTACCATTCCTCACTGGAATCCATTTGCACTATATAATTCATGAAAATTCTAATCTCCAGAAAATAAATTTACAATTTTTAACTCAAATGCGTTATAGGCAACGAGAATCATGTAGACTTGATGTTGGACTCGAATTTTCTATGACAATAATTCCCAAATAATTGAAAAAAATTTATAAATTTTTTTCAAAATAATATTTCACTTAAAATCTTCAACACGAAATAAAATAACAATAGGTATTGAATATTAAACATTAATATTGTAATAAACATTTTATGATGTTTTTATGAAGTTGAAATTGTGTGAAGTAAAAGTGTGTAACAAGTAATTTGGAGAAATTTTGGAGTAGTTTGGAGAATTTGGACATTTTCATCAAAATTGGTGTAGAAGAAGTTTTGGGCTAACGCCTGTTTTTTCTCTCCTTTACTGTATTATTTTGATGAAATAAATATCGAGTTGTGGTGTGGAAACCACGTAAGGTGAATAAATAATGCTAGGACTACGAGTGGACCTCACTCCAGTAGATAAATTATATCACTGTGAACCGTGATTTAACAAATTTATAAAACTCGAATGCTACTTGACCTAGTAGTCAAGTAATGAGTAGTCATATAATGATTTATTTCATAGTAGTAGTAAGTAGTCATAAATAATGATTTATTTCATAAACCTCTTACGCTTGAAGGAATGCTATGTTGATAAGCCAGAAAGTTTTCAATCTAATTTACTTCACTTTTAGACACAAGCATTGATTAACCTCTCCACAATAAATGGAAGAGAAACTATTCAATTATGAAGTTTTGCTATGTTGATGAACGAAAGGTCGTATTAGTTGTATCAGTGACAGTTGTATTCTATGAATACAGTATAATTCAATAATTCGTAGTTCATGGAATCAAAGCTTTACAGCGAATAAGCAAAGATTACGAATCGATAATTCATAGTTCATGGGACCAAAACTTTTGTACGAATTAAGGAGGATTACGAATTATCGAAAACTATTTCTAGGGACTGAGATATCACTATGAATTGTAGAGAATTACTTATTATAGAGGTACGAGTTATCGAGGTTCCACTGTATTATCGAAGCTAAGAATTATTATTGAATATTACCAGATTTCAAGGATCAAGCTTCCACTACGAATTATGGAGAATTAAGAATAATAAAGGTACGAATTATAGAAGTTCTACTGAACAAGGTTTATCCGTATGAATGGATTCATTATGATCGCCTCACTGGCGGCTCGTACCCACGGAACAAGTGAAGTGCCCGTATCTTTTACTGTACAACACTTCATCTGTTTTGTGAACATGAGCCGCTAGTGGATCGCCTGTTCAATGAAATTAATGAAAAAGTTTATGAGGACATCAAATGTCTCTCATGATTTCCATTTAATGCAATCAGTGCCATCCGGCTTTCATGTAGTATAATTTATAAGGTAGGACTGTATACGTTTGAATGAATTTATTATTTTATGTTTCCTAATATGAAAGTTTTGTGAAAAATGTTACGTTGACAACGAATGAATTTAATTGAAATGTAGTTTCAAACTCATCTCATATGTCAGGAGTTGAATGCATTTCTCCCCTAACGGACAGGATGCACAATCTAACGTAGTTTTCTCGAACAACATGAGTTTTGCTTCTGCACGACCCTCCCGGAATTAATAATTGTGTTTGTCGAAAGTTTGTTCGGACAAAGCACTACTACATCAGGTTTACGAGCTGGCACTTACTTGTTCAAACTCAAACCCCCCATACGCTGAGCTATTAAGCATACTCGCTATACGAAATATGGCATACTGTACTTTGAGCAAAAATTGAATTAAATTTCTTCGTTTACACTGTACTCATGAGGCAACGTTCAAGTGGAGGTAGGCTCTTAACATAACTTTGAGGAACTTAGGATACTATTTTGCCTTCTAGGATATCATCAAACAAGGCTTTCAGAATAATTATTTTGAGTAACTGTATTCTACCTCTCGAGATCAAACAAACTATCATTAATTATTGAATAAATAACTTCCATTCACAAAACAAATATTGATGAGTCAAAGTTTTTAATTAATCTAGATCTCAGTACCCTTTGAAAATGATTTTTATTTTACATGACATGTTTCAGCTTTATAGGCATTTTCAAATGCAAATAAACAAGTTAACAAAATTAATCGATTCTATTTTATCAAAATTAAATCTATCTATTCCAAAAGGGTACTGAGATCATTAAAATATTAAATTTTTAATCATGGATTGATTGATTCATTTTATCAGTTTGCTTGCATTGAAGATTAATTGTAAACTTTGATAAGTACAGTAGCCCTAAGAAAAAGGAAATATTCAAATTGATGAGTTTCTGATTATCATATTCGTATGAAATGTACTATTCAGCCAGTACAATTCAGCCAGCAGATGGCAGTAGCAATAGGGTGACTTGCTTCGACTCACATTGGACATGCCTCCAAGCTCCGCCTACAATCAAAATTGCCGGGAACATCGGCTAGAAAAGGTTCCAAATTCAACCAGTAGATGGCAGCAGTTGACGGGTGATTTATCAGATTTGACTTGGACACGCCTTTATGCCCCGCCTGCTCTTTTCTTATTGGTTGACGATGTTTCGTGAGTTTTGTCTTAGAAAATGGCTGCTAGCAAGAAAATGATGGATGGTGTATCATAAACAAAGAAATTACGCTGATTTGCTATTGATGATCTTCAGCTAATATAATATCATTTTATTTACGTATTCAGTCTGTACGTAGTACATATTCACGTACGTAGTACATAGTACAGTACGTAGCACGTATTCAGTCTGTAAATAAGTATTCACTTATTTACTATCAAGTTAGTATTTGAAGGGTATTTTTATAGAATTTAGACTCAGTTTTACTTTTATCGTGTAACTTAGGCCAGTACTAGACTCCAATAGTTGCATGCTGTATGAAATGAGATGAAAATATGATTTCGCACTACCATCTTATACTCATCAATTCTATACTATGAATATAATGAAATAGAACTCAAACTAAATCTAATATCGATCTCTTGCCAGGAAAAAAGTTTAAAAAACCACAAAAATTCGGTAAAAATATTAGGAAGAATTTTTTATCGAAAACTGGCTTGTGATTGGTCGATAGAGTGTAAGGCGGTTGTCAGCCAACAATGGGAATAAATTTAAGAGGGGCGTTTCTTGGCTTGTTCATACATTGATCGTGTTTTTCAATTGATCAATTCATTGTGATGAATGAGTTTATGCAGAGGAAATAATCTCTTGCGGATTCAAGTTGTTTATAGAATAAAAAAGAGAATAGAGAAGAGAATAGTAAAAAATAATTCTAATAGCCAAATTGAGATTTTTTAAATTCCCGTTTTGCATCAGCAGCACGGTCCCTTGGCCGTGGCGCCCTATGCGGTCGCACACTCCGCACACTTCACGCGAGGGCCCTGGTGTATTTATCAACAATAACTACCACAAAAGCAACTGAATGAGATGTCATATTCCCCACTAAAGACAATGATAGTGATTCTATTGTGATGTATTAATTCTACTCATAGTCCAAAACCAGTGTGTGTAATTCGCTTTGGGTTATCCTGTGGATTGATTTTATTGGAATTCAATCGAAATATTGGAATATTATCAAATTTCAGACGAAATATTTCTTGGACAATACATTCAAACGAATTCACCTCAAACCCCACAGATTTTCTATTTTTCAATAAAAACCTATTATCACACAAACTTTTAACCAAAAATTCTTTCGCAATAGTTCAAAACCACCCCATATTTTCCATTATATATCTATAGACTATTCACCATTCAAGTTCACAATCAGGTACATTCATTCATATATTTATCATTAATCATTCATTCAATAATAATTATACATAGGTGATTAGTATAAAAAGGGTACTTTGGTATTCATTATTTGAACATTTTGATAAATACAGTAACCCTGATAAAAAATAAGTATAGGTGAGTAGGCCTACAACTGCCCAAAATGCCCAAAACTGCTCGTCTACAAATTTAAACAACAGTGCAAAACAAGGTTATAGCCTATATCACCAACAAAAATTCTATATTTTGAAAGCATTACTCTACACGGAAACATTTGGAGCCAAATGGGTGCTTGTGAACTTTTATGAATTATAATCCATCTCTTCAAATAGACCTATAGGTCCTACATATATGCTGGTTATCTTCCAGCTTATTCTGTCACATTCATCTTCAGCTCTTCTCATTATCATCCGTATCTCTTATGGTGAGCCTCTTTCCAAATAAAAATCCACGCCTCTTATTCGTGAGAACTCTTCTTGTTCTCACACAGTTCAAGCTGTTTTATTTCTCACACTTTTCACTCAAGACAGAGAACCCATCCTCTCCCATTAGTCTCAAACCCATCTTCCGCACCTGTCATGCGAAAAAATCCGGCGATTATTCCATTCTGCCTCTAACACTTACAACCCGCTCTGCGAGATTTTACTCAATCCAATTTTCTCCCCTTCTGCGGAAAATATCCAATCCGTTTCTTCCACTACTTGTTCACTACCTGATCCGATGTTCTCAGGCACTTTTTTGCTTCAACTAAGCCTAACTTAAAACTTGATTAAACTCCAGTATGGTACAGTATCAGCTCAATATGTTAATCTAATTGAATTGAATTTGAATGTATTGGACGTCTGAAATAGAATAAATGGAAAATAGTAATCAATTTTACAAACTGTAGGCAATTTTCTAGGATTGAGATGATAGAATTAAGGATGTTAACTGTTGGGAATGAGCGCTATCAGCTTGGAAGTGCTTCAGTCACGTGGGCAACAAAAATAAGAATAAAAAAAAGAAATAAATGAATAATAGAATAAGATATAAATAGATAATAGAATAAGAAATTATTAAATGATAGGACAAGAAATGGATAAATATATGAATAATAGAATAAGAAATAAATTGAGAAAAATAAGTGAAAAGTATTACAAACAATTCAATGATATCATAGGGGACAAAATAACAATATAGGAAAGCAGATGTTGACTAGATCCAACTTATATACATTATTATCCAAAAAAGTTTGCACTTATTTTTCTAATTTCATATCTTATCTATATCTGCGGAATCGGAATCGCACTGAATCACTGACTGATTCATTCACCGACTGATTCATCCATCACCAGAACTAAAAATCCAATAAATCGAATGCGTCAAATTTGGCAGACATGCTCAGTTGGACGTTTAGACGCTTATAAACTTTAGACGTTTGAAACGTCATGAGGATACGCCAAATATTTGAGTTTTTCTATAGTTTTCCGGCGTTTTCTTGATAAAAGAAAAACTCAATATTTTAGGGGCTCAATATTAGCGTTTTACTATTTTTCGGAGTTTTTCTTGAATTTTTCAAAACCAATTGGCAGAAAATGTTGAAATTTGATAAACAGATCCAGATTAGGTATAGGAATGCTGAGTTCAATAAATTTCCTTCCGAGTTTACGCCTGTAATAAGGTTTACCAATGTTTGGAATCTTCACTTTTTTCATTTCACGGAAACTACTGAACTAAATACGTTTACCCAGTTTGAGCTGCGGTAATAGAACAACTAACTCAGAACGATTACTCAAAAGAACTCTGTTAAGTGAAATGATGATCAAAGCAAATCCTTTCGAACGAGAATTGCAGGCGAGCGGAGCGAGCCTGTTTATCTTAGTTGACACGTACAGAGGTTTTGCAGGCAATCGAAGCCAGCCTGTTTGACTCACTGACACTGCTGACTGATACTGTCAGGGGTCTGGATAGGCAGAGAAGGCGAGCGAAGCGACCCTGCCAGCTAGTTCTCAATACTGACAAACGATAGCCTGATGTGCGTCACCACAAAAAAATCGACCGATTCAGTCTACAGTGATGAAAGTATGTACTAGTCTATACCCTATTCACGATCACTTGAGACGAAATAAAGAAACTTTTTGCATGTACAGGAAGTTATTTTTGTTTGAGCTTCAGGAAAATCCATGAACTGTGATTGGCTACAGCTGTTCGACTTCGGCCGACCGTCGTATGAAGTAATACCTCCCTCTACCCGCTCACACGCGCAAAAAGTTTGTTTATTTCGTCTCAAGTAATCGTGAATAGAGTATAGTCTATTCCTTATTTCATGTGTACAATCACAGACGTACGTACCAAAAGTATAAATCAAAACTGGGTTTAAAGACATAAAATGTGGTTTTTCCTAAGACTTGGTTGAGGTGAGGGAAAACATTATTTAAGGAAGTGGATTTTTTTCTATTTTAGGCTATATTGTTGAAAGTTAAGGGGTAATCGAAGGAAAGTTGATTTGACAGACTAATGTCAATTGGCAAATTGTCAACACTGCATCTTACAAAGGTTCAATACAAGTATGTAAGTATGTATATTGATTGTATTTTCCAGGGGTAGAATAAAAACGTTTATGATGGAATTCTACTTTTTATACATTTTATTGTGTATTGTATATGTATGTTTATAATTGGAACGAATCAAGAAATTTCAAAATTAAAATTAAAAGGAAAAATCAAAATTCAATCATCCAGAATAAGTAATTTTCTACAGAAATAACATAACTTTTACTGCGACCTACTACACTTATTCTTTCTTTTTGGCATTTCTCTTGTCTTCCAAGTATAGTTTTTTCAATTTCAACTTTAAGTTGAAGCTATTGAACATTTGAACATTCCCTAAGCGCTAAAAACGCTGAAAACGACGTTAGTATACTTTTTGTAAAAGCAGGCGAGCTTCCCAGAGAAGAATCAAAACAACTTGGCGGGTGGCGAAGTCGGTTATCAATTTTCATCTCTGTCAGGACAGCCTAAAACGGATTTGTGAAAGCGGAACGATATAGCTGAGGTTTCTGTCAACTCGAAATGCTCCCATAGACCGCTGGTCGACTGTCCTGACAGAGCTGAGCATTAATAGCAATCATTCGCCAACCGCTGATTTTGTTGGAGCTTACTATATAGAAATCACTTTTTATTGCCCCGCAACCCACATGAATCTCTCATCCTAATCTTTCTCAATACTCACACACAGAAGCCTGATGTGGGCTTTATCACAGCAGAAAAAGACAGGCTACACAGAGAAAGAGATAATAGCATTGAATATGACAGTTCTACCTTTATCCTTGAAAGTAAAATAATGCTCTCCAATGCTCATTCCTCTCTAAATCATGAATTGAATACATTCATTTCTAAAATTAAACTTTAAACTTAGGGCATTGAAAATGGGGTGAGTTCCGAAACATGTCTGTAAAATAATACTTCTAAAGTTTTTTAAAAGGGGTATTTGTTTCTTCATTTTATTTATCAATTCATTTCTAATTTTGAGAAAAGTATAAACTGTCCAAGCAAAGAAAACAAGAAAGCAAAAGCAAAGAAAGCAAAGCAAGAATGCAAGCAAGAAAGCAAGAAAGCAAAGAAGACATTCTGGTAAGATGGGAGAATAACTCCAGATCGGTCAATATTGGTTCAAAAATTATACATTTGGTTTCAAATTGTAGAGCAGAATGTTTTCTACAATAATTTGAGACCACATTTATAGGTTTCAAATCAATATTGACCATTTTCCCATTTTGCCAGAATGTCTTCTTTGCTTGGATATCGAATGCTATAGAATCGAATCATTGGTGATTTTATATGCTGAACTTAATATTACCAAATGAATTTTGATCCCTATGGTATATGGCACTCTGATGTGAAGCATACTAACTCTCCTTTGTTGCTATGAACCGTCTTTTTCCCAATGAATAGTCAGTTATCCGTTTAGCCAATCAAATTCATGTGTGTTATCTCTAGATGAAAAGCCATGAGCTGATGTGAGTGCACAATGTTGAATAACTTGATTATCTGGAGTATTACTGATAGTGCCAGATCCAGAAATTAATTTGAGTAATAGCAATAATACCCTGGAGGATTGAAAATCAGATTCATGGATTATACTTTCACGAGACGAGGAAGAAATTATGATAGATTTAATGAGATAAGATGAATTATTATGAGGAAATAATCAGAATATATTAACTTTGTATTTCAAAACAATGAATTTCAAAATATAAGTCAAATTTCAACTATTGATATTCTGAAAAAAGAGGTAAAAGTGCTCAAATACGTTCCTCGAAGCATTCTGTATAAATGTATATTATCAAATTTTTTATAGGTATGTGATGATTATGGCTGTACAGTCTTCATCTTCCTTCTTCCTAGGCGGAAAATGAAAGCAGTCTCTTAATTTTACGTCCTGCTCATAATCTCCGTTCCGTAGATTCAGTAAATTTCTAGATTCGTAGACCCTCCGTTTAAACCAAGTCTTAGAAAACGGGGTTCAAGTTTAATTCGAATAGTAGATCCACGGTTCAAACTTTTTTGAAACTGTGAACAAGTAGTGAGTGGAGCTGTGTTTTAACTACGTTTCGGTAAATTTAGCTAGAAAGCTGATAGTCTGTCAAGATGAGAAAATGACTCCAGCTCGGTCAATATTGGTTCAAAAATTATTGATTTGGTCTTAAATGTTAGGGAACATTCTGATCTACAATTTGAGACAAAATCAATATTTTTTTAATCAATATTGACCGAGTTGGAGTCATTTTCTCATCTTGCCAGAAGCTCTTCTTTGCTTGGACAAACTATATATACGTGCTTGAGTAAATTAGGTAAAGTTGGATAAAAGCTCAATTACAATAGGTTAACTCAATCCAAATTTAATCCAATTATTCAAACCAAAAATTAAATAAACAAAATCTATTTCAGAAGTAAATTGAGAAAAAAATAAATTAGAATAAAAAAATACTAAACACAAGATTCTTGGTGCTTTAATGAATTCATGTTTGTAAAATTATGATGACTTCTTGTCTTCTCATCCAAAAAACTATCTTCTGATATTTATCTTCATACCATCAGCTTTCATAATAGAACAATGCTGCTAATAACTCTCATGCTACTGACTAAAATTCATTCTTCTCATTCTCATTATTCAAGTATTCCTAAGTCAAGAAAAAACAATTTTTCTCTGCTGCAACTACTCCTCAACACAATGTTCTCAATCTGATAGATGAACATTCTATTCATAGGCTGACTAATTCCAATTACAGTGGTTTATCCTATTCTAAGAAACTAGCCGGCAGGCTCGCTTCGCTCGCCTTCTCAGTCTAGCCAGGGGGCTCCGCCCCCTAGACCCCCGACAGTATCAGCAGTGTCAGTGAGTCAAACAGGCTCGCTTCGCTTGCCTGCAAATTCCGTTCATAAGAAATTCAAAATTTATTGAACACAGCATTTCTAGACCTAATCTGGACCAGTTTACCAAATTTCAACATTCTTTACCAATCTATTCTCGAAAATCCAAGAAAAACTCCGAAAATTCCAAGAAATAGTAAACGCTAATATTGAGCGTAACCTTGGGAAGTATATCGGACATTGATTCAATATCTTCCAAATTAGTTCATCTATAATCCCGCTGAACCATTGAATATTTACAGTAAGGATTGGTCGTATCAAGGCGAAAGATATGCAACCCGCAATACATCTATATCTATAAAAGCGAAACGGCACTGACTGACTGACTGATTCATTCATTCATTCATTTATTCATCACCAGAACTAAAAATATACTGAACCAAATGCGTTTAAATTTGGTAGGCATGTTAAGTTGGACGTTTAGACGCGCGCTAAGAAAGGATTTTTGAAACTTTATAAGGATACGTCAAATATTAAAGTTTTTCTATAGTTTTTCGGAGTTTTCTCAATTTTTTCAAGAGTCAATCGGTAGAAAATGTTGATATTTGGTGAGAAGGTTCTTATAAGGTCTAGAAACGTTGTGTTAAAATAATAATTATTTTTGAAATCCGTTTAAGAGTACGCCAGTAATAACTTTTTCAAAATTGTAATTGTATTGCGGGTTGCATATCTTCCGCCTTGAAAAGATCAATCCTTTCTGTAAAATCAATGGTTGAGCGAGATTATAGATGATCTAATTTAGAAGATATTGAATCAAGTCTCAAACTATGTTCTATATACTTCCCAAGGTTACGCTTAATATAAACGTTCAACTATTTTTCGGAGTTTTTCTCACATTTTTCGAGAGCCAATTGGCAGAAAAATTTGAAATTTGGTAAACAGGTCCAGATTAGGTCCAAAAATGCTGTGTTAAATAAACTTCGATCCCCTTCTGAACGGAATTTGCAGGCAAGCGAAGCGAGCCTGTTTGTCTCACTCACACTGCCGATAGTCGGGGGTCCAGAGAAGGCGAGCGAAGCGAGCCTGCCGGCTAGTCTACAATAAAATAAAAACTGATAACTGGCGTAATCTTGAACGGAATTCAAATAAATTTTAACACAACATTTCTGGACCTTATCTGAACCTGCCTAACAAATGTCAACATTTTCTACGGATTGATTCTCGGAAAAAATTAGAAAACACCGATAACCTATGGAGAAACTAAAATATTTGGCGTATCCTTGGAAAGTTTTTGAAATCCGTTCTTAGCGAGCGTCTAAACGTCCAACTGAACATGCATGCCAAATTTGAACGCATTCGGTTCAGTGGATTTTTAGTTCTGGTGATGAATGAATGAATGAATCAGTCAGTCAGTGCCATTTCGCTTTTATAGATGTAGATATAAATGGAAATTGTGAAGATATTTTGCGTTTCTGACAAATATAATATTATTGTCTTTAATCCTCATGAGCTACAATCTGAATCAACCCAATGCAGTAACAATGGAGAAATGGGTTACAAATGCATCACTATCCAATCTGACAATCGTCGATGTGAATCCATCCAATCGTGGAGAGATGTAAATCAAACTATCCATTCTTATTCAGCGTGGGAATTGGAGGGTAGAGCGACTAGTGGCGCGCTCATCCCCCCGTGCGGGAAAGCGTGAAACTAGCAGCGCCTCTAACGATGCGATGCAACACAGTGGAGCAATCTAGCGTGAAGCGTGACGCTAACTCAGTCATGTTTTCTCACTGGCGGCTCGTGCTCACGAAGCTGGTGAAGTGCTGTACAGTAGAAAATACGGGCTTTTCACCCGTTTCGTGGGCATGAGCCGCCAGTGGTTTTGATGTGTGCGCCCTGGAGACGCAATCTGTTTGGCCAGGCTTACATAGTTTGCATGACAATATTAGCATATCAATAGGTACTTGGCCAAGAAATGACGCATCATTCTGTGTCTCTATTGAGCCGAAGGTGTAGGACTTGCTGAACACCTCTTGGATTTTTATCATGGAAGAGTATTTCAGGTGGAAATTTATGGGGAAAAATGAAGTAGAAGTGATTCTCGATGACTAATACATACTATTATAGTGTATTTATGTATACAATGTAGTATTTTTATGTTAATGAATAAGAATCGAAATCTTAGTACCCTTTTAGTATTTTTGAAGGGTAGGTCTACTAAGATTTCGATTTTTATTCACTTACATACATTGATAGAAGCCCCACACAGGAAAGAAACAAAGTAGTAGTAATAAATACATTTTCTATTATGGAAGGAAAATATAAATTTTCGATTATAAAAGTCTTGTTACAGTAGTTCGCAATATATAAGTTTATCAACTATTTTGGTGGAATTCAAAATTAGCAAAAAAGTCTGAAATTTGACATGTTGATCGCTGAAAGTTGATTGACAAAGATATTTGTTAGCAATAATGAATCCTTGCGATTGAATGGCTATCCTTATGACCATGACTATATCAATTTTTGTTCATTATAATTAATGACCCTAGTGTCAAATGCTTAATATTATATTCTCTCAATTTTTAATATTATCATAAATTTGTTAATAGAGATGAATCTTCTTGATTGTATGCCTCGTACGTGCGAGAGTTTTATTTACTGCCAATTATAAATTATGTCTCTGGTATTTACTCCAAAGTATATTTTTCAATTTTGAATAATCATCTTTCACAATAATTAATATTGATGAATCTTATGGATTGAATACCTATCTTTATACTCAATCGCTTATTACCAACAATGCTTCTGATACTCAATCCTTGAGTTATTCTAAAAAAAAAATTAAAATAATTTTTTAATAATGATGAATCTTCTTGATTGATTGCATTTCCTTATGCCTGATTACCCACAATCAATAATGCGTCTGGTCTACTATCCTCATTTTATTTCTTCAATGTTTAATCTTCTGATTAATAAGATGAAAATAACCAAAAATTTTAAAAAATAATAAATAGATAAGAAAATTCAATAGAACTGAAAACAATCCTTCTTCGCCAGTAATTGAACCGAATTTCATAGCTATAAAAATTATTCCCTTTTTTCACAAACGTATTTTTAATTTCCGATTGGTATGGTTGTTTTTTCGTTTGTACACATAGGTCCTGAACAAACCTTTTAATGTCATTCTGAAAAATGCAATTTCATGTATTACTGTATACTGCAAATGGCATTCAACTGTGAATGTTCGCTGTTTGCGCAACTTAATCGATAGAGTGCCGGAAGTTGCAGCGTTGCCCGACAGATCTCGTTGGCTTGATTGCTGGAGCTGGAATATCCTTCCATACATTCATATTATTCCGCTGAAATATTTCACCAAATTTCGTCAGGTAGGCGTTTACACCAAACGCCAACGCTCGTAAAATTTTTTCGTATCGGTATTAGTTAGGTTTCACGTTTCACCCACTAGAGGGAACAAATAAAGAAAACAACCCTCACCCCCCCCCCCAAGCCCGAGCTTGCTTTTTTGGGGAATAGTTTCTTATTTTCATTTTTATATTGTTATTGATTTATTTTGCTTTTTAGGTTCCACATTTTATATTAGTGTGGTGCTTTTACGAGGAATAAATAAATAAAATAATAATAAACGAAAATGTTGTTTGTTTTGTGTTGCATTGTAGAACGAGCATGAAACAGTTTCGTTGTTGTTTATTACAGGTGACGTCGATACAAAAAAGTATAGATTTTTTCAACGACCACCTTTTCAAAAGTAGTTCCAGGTTTTATAGCCCTTTACCATCGACTTCTTTAACAAACCTTGTCTAGTATGTAGCGCCCTACAAACAAAACTTTTTATTGTTCATCATGATGTTGTTATTGGGTAGTTGCATAGGTTTGTACGTTTCTTGAATTTTGTACACTGCATAAAATTGATCGATAAAAAGATTGTTACCGGAAGGCAATAGTCATTACTCCAGATTTATGGTAAACGATATCATATAGGCTCCAGTGAACTTGACCTATAAAATTGAACATGACCTGCGACAATGTCTCAAAATCAATAATCAGAGTAGTGGATGGACTGTTTCGCATGCTTTGGAATTCCTCTTTCTCGTTCACTGATTTCTTCCTCCTCCTCCTCCTCCTCCTCCTCCTCCTCCTCCTACTACTACTACTACTCCTCCTCTTCTTCATCATCCTCCTTTTATTCTTTCTTCGCGCATCACCACCTCCACCAACAAAATCCTCTTCATTTTCTTTCTACTGCATATTTCCATTTATCTTTCTCCACGATCTATTCAAATGTATCCTCATAAATAACTCTCTTTCCACTTCTTAGAGCAAAAATAAGGACTGAATGGCCAGACTTCTTTGATATAGCTTGAACAGCAAACAAGATTTTTTTCAGTATAGATCCATAATAAAATCGATGAAGAAATGATAAAACTCTCAAGTGAAGAGATTCAATTGAATTTAAGTGGAGTTGAATATTCACTTTGCTCTACCAATACTTTTAATGGGATGTTAATTTGGGTGAGAATTATATCTCGATTAGATACATATAACTACATGCGTAGCACACACAAGGTAGGTTGAACTTTGAACTAAAAGCTATTTAAAATAATATTGATATAGGAAAAAATCAAATACCCTTTACAAACTTTAATAATACTTTCAAAGTTTATAGAGAGTATTTGATCTATTTCATAAAATACTTTTTATAATTCTTGTTCTTTTATTTATTTCTTAATAATACATTCTAAGTTTATAAAGAGTATTTGATTTATTTCATTTTATCCATCAATAAGGTGGCTATACAATGTATTCCGATATAGATGTTACATCTGATTTGAGAATAATCAGGACTTAATTTGAAACAGTACGCCATACTGGTACTTCTGAGAAGAAGAGGGAGGGAGGGTTAGTAAATATTTATCTATATTTTATTTAAGTATGGAAAAATACACAACTGAAATCTTCAAAATCATTTTGAAAACGATTTTTGAAGGAGTTGAAATTCAATATTTTTTCTAGGGAGGACCTCGGGACCACCCTACGTTTCCCCTTCCGTACCGAAAATGTTAGATTTACAAACAAAGCACTCAGTATAATAATAGTGATATTTCAAAAAGCATAAGATAGATAGATAGATAAATGCCTTGATTTTCCACTTGGTAAGATACATAAGTGTTGTGGGCGAAGATGTCAAAATATAACGATGGCGATGATGTATAACGTGGATGTCACATATCAACACATTCTTCTTATTTAAGTGTTATCAATGTAAGAGATCAGATTGAGTGTTTGTACATAATCACTATTATACTATTGTACTATATCACTATTGTATATCACTATATCACTATTGTACTCTTAATCACTATTCGAGTGAAGTTAACGTCTGGTTATAGATTTGATTAAAAATATTCAATGACTCATACATTGAACAATATAGTATGAAAACTATAGTTGCAATGTGATAATGATGATCTTATGATAGCGATTTATCTTTATGCAACGGTAATGTTCGAACATATGAATGTCCATTGTTGAAAAAGGATGTTCAGGAATTGACTTTTCAGTCAAAAAGGAATAGAAGCTGCTAGAGGGTGCTTCAGACCCTCTTGAGTGCACAAATGCGGGAGCCTAAACGAGCTCACGATTTTTTCGACTGGCTGTAGGCTAGAGATAGCTAGAGATAGTGTGGGAGTCAGTGCTGACGCTTGAATTTGTACAAGGCTCCATATGAAAACATCATCTAGTGTGGCCTTGATTTGTGTCGACTTTCACATGATATTCGTTCATACAGGATCCGGCAGAGAAGATGGACGTTTTTGAGAAGGACATTACTTATTTCCTCCGTCACCGAGAGTGGTGAGGATGGTGGCTTAAAGCTTAAATTTCGACACCATTCATCGAAATCCATCAACATTCATCAAGTAGGGCTGTTCCTTTACAAAACAACATCCTATACGATAACAAGCCCCGAACTCTGGACAAAATTAAGGACGAAGTCACCCAAGTTGAGAGAGCGATGTTTTAAAAATTAAAAAGATATTTCTTGTTGATGAAAATGATGTTTCAGCCCTAAATATGTAATAAAAAACGTGTAAAAATTGAATTTCCAAACAAATCCTGTTTTCTTGAAGTTTTTATCACTGATGGTTCCCGTTCTTTGAACGCTTCTATGGAATGCGGCATCCACCATGTTGAATCTGCCATTACGTTACCCAGTCGTGAATCTAGAGTAGCATCAAGTGGTTTTGATATCCTTACATACCCTAGATAACGAAATATCTGGTTCTGCTGCTTTCTTCACGAACCTTCTCACGGAAATAAACAAGGAACCCTAGTATTGAAGAGTCTACAAAAAGGGCAAGAATGCAAGGACGCACTGTATCAACGATTTCGGCCACCACATGCCTGATGATATTTTCAATTTTCGTTTTTCTCAAATGGTATTTCCATGCAAACATTTTGACACCAATAAATTCGTTTTTGAATGGAAACTAACAAATTCATGATATTTCAAAAATCGTTAATCTTCACTGCCGGACCCTGTATAAGGTTCATATAGTTCATGACTCTTAAATAATCGGCACTATCTTGTTCAGATCGGCACACTTATCTCTTGAGCTTCTGTAGTTCCCAAACTGATAAATAAATTACCTTCATGAATGTTTTATTTTTCATAACAAATGAAAGCAATTATCGATGAGTATAGTTATCTATAAATGAGTATAATGGTACAGTCAGTACCATTTCATAAATATTCTATATTCAATAACAAATCAGAGCAATAATCTTCATCTTTAAATGAGAAATGCTACAGTCAGTAAGACTAACTGGTTAATCAGCAGATATGTCAGAATTAAAGGTTACTAGCCGGCAAACTCGCTTCGCTCGCCCTATCCGTCTAGCCCCGGTAGTTTCAACAATGCCAATAAGACAAAAAGGCTTGCTTCCCTATTCTGAAAATTCTCCCGCAGTGACAATGGGACTAAGAGGTGCAAGATATGCAACCCACGATGCACATATGCACGTACTGTAAAAACCTCATTACTGGCGTAGTCAGGAAAGGATTTTAAAAAAAATCGTAAAAGGTCTGAAGGTCCAAATCCAGAAGATGCCAGCCAAATTTAAACGTATTTGGTCCAGTAGATTTTTGGAAATTACTGAAGTAAGTTGACTGACTGGTTAATAAGTAGATCTAGTCAATGACTGGATAATGGCAGAATCAGGCCAGTAACAAACGTTCTTACAGTTGTAGTGCATCACGGGTTGCATATCTTGCGCCTCTTAGCCTCATTGACAGTGCCGGAGAATTTGCAGGCAAGCGAAGCGAACATCCTGTCTTATTGACATTGTTGAAACTGCCGGGGCTAGACGGATAAGGCGAGCGAAGAGAGTTTGCCGGCTAGTAACCTATAATATCTGACAGACACTGAATTGTAAAAATAGTTTAAATCTCTGTTCAATAAGTTTCTTCATTAGTATCAATAAGCTATTAAAGCAATGAGCTATTTAAAAAAAACAAATATTTTCGTTGCCAAGTTATACGTGTGACGTTTAATCTATCCGTTATTGGCTTCCCATTTATTAGTGCATTTCCCTCAAATAGAATGTAAGTAAAACGAGTATTCAGCAAATACTAAATGAGAAATAATGAAGTAACTGGATTGCGGAATTGACGGAAAAACGGAAGAAAAAACATTATTCAGGGTTCTAAAGCAAGGGAGCTGGCGTATAATATGCCTTCCAATTCAAAAGGGGGAAAATTGGCCAATGTTCAAAGTTTTGTTGCGAGTTCACGACCTAGTAGCTTCTTATTGATTGACATCGTGAAAGTGAATTCGTCCCAACCCACTCTCTAATAAAGCTGTCTCTTAGATTTGTGAGCCAGATCACTTACACTCTCCTATATTGGTTGATAATTGGATTGGTTCCACTTTTACACATTGAAAAAATTCATCTGATTTGGTATCTCCTATCAATCTTACCTCAATGAATCATTGATAATTATAACCTTGTTTTGGTCTATGTAGTATAAATTGGTAGAGGAGCAGTTCAGGGCATCTAGCCTGTTGAGCTCGCCAAAATGTATTTTACAATAAATTATGATTGACTAATTATTTTTCGTTTGTTTCGAACGAATTTTGATCTGGATCTTTACAATAAGAAAATGAAATTCATCTGAGTGATTCAACATTATTATCAAATACTTAATCAATAAAACATTAATGCCCGGTTTTTCCAAGCACACTCAAATTTGAGGGACCCTCAAGTTTACTACACTTCACTACATTTCCTATACTAATCATTGAAAATGTCAGCTGTTCATCAAATTTTGAGGGTCCCTCAACTTTGAGTGTGCTTGGAAAAACCGGGCATCAGTCTGGAAATCCAGATGGATAAATACATAGATATAGAAATAAAAATCAAATACCCCATTTAAAAGCTTGAAAAATATTTTATCTATCAATAGTTTAAAATAGCCCTAAGTGTAAATTTCAATTCTCACAGATAGAGAATTATGTTTCCAGTTGAAAAATTCCTTATAACTTAATAATTAATCTAATAATATGTGAGTTTAAATATAGGCCTACACGATAATGTTTATTTGCGAATACTTCCAATGATTTTTTTTATTTTTTTATTAAACTTTTGAAATCGATACTCCTCTTGTTGTATAGTATGTCCAAGCAGAGGAGACCCTCTGGAAAGATGGGAAAATGACTCCAGATTGGTCAATATTTGTTCAAGAATTATAAATGTGGTCGTGATAGTAGATCAAATTGTTTCCTACAATTTAAAATAGAATTATTGACAATTTTTGAACCAATATTGACCGAGCTTAAGTCATTTTCCCATCTTGCCAAAGGGTCTTCTTTGCTTGGACAGACTATAATTATCCTTTCTCACGTTAATAATGGATCGAGTGGAACATAGAGACCTTAAGAGTACTTTGGATGTTTATCGATGTTTTGCGATTTCACCTGTATTGCTTCGTTTTCAATTTACATGAAACAGGATCCGGGTATGTTTTTTATTGAATTAAGACATCAATCAGATTATCAGAACATGAAGACCAACAATGAACTAGAACTGTAAGTTAAGATTTTAATGGCATTAGTCAAGTGTGTGACGGCCTTCTTCCTGTTTTACAAGAGTTTAATTTTTCTATTTTTAAGTTATCTCCTAATCATTACATGCTGATTTGTATAAAGGTCTGAATTTTTTTAAAACCCCACCTATATATGAATTTACGTATTCTAGAAATTGCCTAGGTATTTGAATTTATCAAGAGAAGACACTCCCGAGAGAATTCTGTGATTATGTTTAAAACTTTGTTTGTTTGTCAATGGCGCAACAGCCCTATGAAGGGCCTAGGCCAACTAGCTGGTTGCCAGTTTCATATTCACTAAACTATACAGTCCATCCAAGCAAAAAAGACACTCCGGCAAGCCGGGAAAACAACTCCAGCCCGGCCAATACCGACCCAAAAGCCATACATTCTCAAAAAAATCACAGCCCCCGAACCAACACCGACCGAGCCGAAGCTACTCCCCACCCCGCCAGAATGCCCTCCCAGCCCGGATAGAAAATACAGCAGGCGAATAATCATCAACCAGGACAGAGGTAACGTGTGGTTAGCACGTCGTTCTTCTCAACCATAAGCCAGTCTTCACAACCAAGTGAAGATGCAGAACTCCTTTGAATAACATGCAGTTAATCAGTTAGAGTGTAATGCATCAATTACTATTCCTCCAGAAATGGGAGACGACTGACTGTCTTTACTAACGACAGCCAATCTCCCAAAGGAGGGGTATGTTTAAAACTTGATGAACATTATTTTTTTCGGCAGATTAATAAATACGAAAACAAGGATGTCGTCAAACTTCACTTATTTATTGTAAAAACTGCTTACTATAGTTTGTCCAAGTAGAGAAGACCCTCTGACAAGATCAGCTTGGTCATTGAATTCCAGCTTTACAAGATCAGCTTTGTTCAAGAATTATAAATGTGGTTTCAATAGTACATCGAATTGTTACCTACAATTTGAGATCAAATCAATATTTATTGAACCAATATTGGCCAAGCTAGAGTCATTCTCCCATCTTGCCAGAGGCGGGTCTTCTTTGCTTGGACCGACTATATATTAACATCAATTCTACCAATTGGATCAATTATTCTAGGTACTGTAATATATCATCCTATCATTCATGATTTTCATATTGTTCACATCGTCATTATTGTTCTCGGCTGAAAGCACGCTACAAATCCATATTCGACAAAATTTTGAACCAGAACTTCAGATCTCACGTGAATTGATGAGCATGAACAATAATTATTATCGGGACGGACAGCTAGATCATGTTCACTGTCCACGCGAGATTGTGATTACGTGTGATTGCTTGCTCAGCGTATCATGATTGATCAATGAGGCAATTGATGATGACGGATGAACCATTGCTTGAGTTAACGCCAAACTTAAAACTGGCGGTTGACGAGTACCTATATATTTTTCATTCATGATAGCCCTATCATGTCTATCCTAAAAATGTCTACGATACCAAAACTGTTTAGTTAAGGTCAAGCTTGATGTGATGTTCTTTCGAAGACCGCTCGCCGACTGCCCTAACAGAGCTGAGAGGTGATAACAGCCATAAGTCCGCCACCAGCTTTGTTGGCATCTGTTTCACCAGGGCCATGTCTCATAAACATTTACAGCTTGTTTTTCAGGAGAAAAACAAGTGATCGAGATTGTAGATTTACCAATAAAACGTTCAATTTTCAATTTCCCAAATTTTGGAAGGAATCAGCTGTTTCCCTAATTGCAGACGCTGAAAATACATCAATGGCCGACTTCAAGGTTCCATATCACAGTTTCCTTTGTAGGCTATGATATTATTCTAGCGACACATGATTTCTATGCAAATTTCATAATAAAAATAATAATCGATATATATTATAATAACACATCAATTTATTCATCAAATCATTGCATTGTAAGCAAAGTTTCGGGTTCCTCACTCATAGCAACTAGCCAGCTGAGATTGTAAAATTTCCGAAGACGTTGCTGAGACAGAAACATCAATAGAATTCACGAATTATGAGTAATTGTGGATTGTAAATGTTTATGGGACACGGCCCAGAGCAGTTTTTAGCTGTTCAAGCAAAGAAGACATTCTGGCAAGATGGGAAATGACTCCAGCTCGTTAAATATTGGTTCAAAAATTATGAATTTGGTCTCAAATTGTGGAAAACTGATCTACAATCTGAGACCAAATTTGTAATTACCAACCAATATTGGCCGAGCTGGAATCATTCTTCTATCTTTCCAGAATGTCTTCTTTGCTTGGACAGACTTTACCAACAAAACGACTATACGACTACACCAACGACTATACCAACAATTACGAGTCCCAAAACAGATTAATATACAGTATTGTATATTTCTAAATGATGTATGCCTCTGGAATCTATGAGAATGCAGAAAACCAGACAATAAATTTCCTCAGGGAAAATTCTAACCGCTTGCAAACTCATTAAAGATTCCAGAGAATAGTAGCAAATATACATATTCTGATGAACGATTTTTACATACAGTTTACTCCCCACTTGGGGGGTTTGTGGGCGGACTAGATAAAGAGAAGGGGGGAAGGGGGATAAAACGCTGCAGCAACCCCTCAAGTTGAATATTGATTTATGATCTGTGGCTAGTACCCACCTGTACCCATATCCAAGCATGGAATTCGATAGCTTTGGTTTCACCGTTCCATATTATTCTTTCTAGATGCTTTGTCATGGTATTGATTCACATTCAGGTCTAGCATGTATGAATGCATGTGATCTGGATTCATCTGAACGTTTTATGATAAAATCTCGATGTTTTGAATACATTGTGAGCTGTGCTGAACGTTTGATGTTACAGCTAACAGTTTTTTTGTGAAACAAATTTAATCTTAAATAGAAAAACCTGCTACAAAAACTACGTGAGTTTGAAAGCAGGAAAAATTGATAAGTGGAGAGCTTTTTTTTTGAGGGTGATGCCCACATGGGCTCTTGGGCCTGTGCGTGGGTAATAAAAAGGATGATGATGAGAGATGAATGGACCTACTGCTTTAGGTGGGTTCCGAACCACCGGGAAGCGATTTTTGAGGACGATTTTTGTTTAAACTGCAAATGAACACATTAACTACGAAACCTATCTAATGTTCTTAATGGTCGTTATAAAAAAAATTTAAGTAAAAATAATAATGTGGTAAAATTTTGAAGAGCGACACCCTATATTACTGAATATTGGAGAGTATTACGTGTTTTAAATGAAAACCGTTCTAAAAACATATTCTCGATTTGGACTGAGTTCCTAAAATTTTATAATTCATCTTAAGAATCGTCACAGTCAAAATATGACTCTAACACTACTGTTTTCGCAAATTTTGACAAATAACGCAATATAACGTGATTATTTTTCATATTACAATACTCTGTCACAAATTATTTATAATCTGCTACAAAATGTATGAATTTGTATTGAAATTATTCATCATCTGTTACAAATGATTGATTTCTAAAGTTAAATGATAGCGACAGATTTACCCTTAAATCATTTCAATCCCTCCTCTACCATTCTGATAATATCAGTCCTTTCTCATCATGCTGAAACTTTACTACGGTGACAAGCATTTTCCAGGAAACGTTGATCCCAACTTCTCTCTCATTTTGATTCATGTTATGAGTTTGTGAAGGTAGAGAGCTTAGTTTCGGACACTCCGTCGATTCTCAAACATTCTGCAGCAATGAATCAGCTACAGCTGATTTTAATTAGTGAACTTTATATGAGAGAAACTAAGAGGTTCATGTAACGCATTCACTTTGAATGAGCTGTGAAATGGGGGAATGGAGAGGTGTTTGTAATGAAAATCACCTTTATAGACAAACTCACCGAGCTGACACTTATTCACGTAGATGAAATTAACAAAAGTTTGAATCCGTAATTTCCCTGATCTGTTCCTAGTAGTTCCTGTGTCAAATTGATTAAACTCTAAAATGGGAATATATCACGCATTGAAGTGAGATTTGAAATTGTTGCTATGACAATTTGTTCAGGTGTCATTGATTCTCAATGCTCTAACAGAATTATGTTATTATATATTATTTTTAATCATCATATCCATATAGGACCTGCATAAACTTTATGTATAGGATTTGTTTTATTAATTTATTTATTCAAGGAAGGAAAATAAACTTGAGGGTGAAAACTCAGACATTGAGTTCAAATCGCCTTCTATTTTCAATTTTGATGAATATTCCAATAGCTTATGTTCTCAATCACAATCGCATTATCACGAATTTATTATTTTCAATGGAAAACTGTGGAAAATCTATCTTGAATTGGGAAAGTCAAATAAGGAACAAAAACCTACAATAATATTGTGGAATAATTTGAAAATTTCTCTTGAAATTTTGAAGCCAAAATTTAAATACTTCTTAATAGAAGCTGCTTGTAATAGAAACAGAGATTGAAAAGTTCATTTCAACATTGTTTGTGAGTAGTCTATTCAATCAGTGATCCTATTGTCAGGAAATACTTGGGGAAAAATTACTGCATATCCTCCGTCCAAGCAAAGAAGACATTCTGGCAACATGGGAAAGTAACTCCAGTTCAGTCAATATTGGCTAAAAAGTTATCAATTCAGTCTCAAATTAGAGGAAACATTCTGATCTACAATTTGAGACTAAATTTATAATTTTTGAACCAATATTTCCCATCTTCCGATGATTTCTTCTTTGCATGGACAGACTATACTAATGCATTCAAATGCATGAATGAGGGATGAGCGCTTTAGAAAATCAGTGATGGAGAGAAATCCACCAACTAGATACAATCTGAATTTGATATCAGAAGTTTGCGATCAAGAACTTTTGATACGAAACTGTGCTCTGACTTACATGTTGGGGGCAGCAAAGTTCTGCAGTGGTTCTCGGTAAGTTCCGAAGTATCTCCAGAGAGAAACCAATATTACAAAATGGAAGTGGGCAGACAAGAATTCATTATATCTGAAGATTTGTTTCGAATAGTTGACACAGATGGCGACAGAATTTGAGATGAGAGATAGATTGACAGATAATTGCCTTTTATCGCTACTCTGTAGTGCGTTACACTCTGCAATTAACCTGAGTGCTCGGGTGAAATTGAAGCATTAATAATATCCACCTTCACTTAAATTCACAAGAGATCACTGGCGGCTCGTGCCCACGAAACAGGTGAAGTGCTGTACAGTAAAATATACATGCACTTCACTTGTTTCGTGGGCACGAGCCGCCAGTGCAAGAGATCAGATGAGAGATGAGATACGAGAAGTGGGATTTGCTTGTTGCCGTACTCCAAAGTGCATTGATCCATGGTACGTATTAATTTCTAGAATGTAATTTCGTAAAGCTTTCATCCTAATCTCAAGTTTTTCGTGTCTCTCACCCCTGATTATAAATGGTCCACATTAATTTCAAGACTGTCATTTCGTCTAGCTTAATTTTCAAGTATTTTGTATCTTTCTACCCTTATTATAAATATGGCTTAAACAATAATCATGTTGAATGAATAAGAAGTGGTAGCGAATATAGTGATTTTTGTATAAAGAACTTTAAAACAGGGCTGTTTAAAATAATTGAAAAATAAATAAAAAAATAAAAATCAAACACCCTTTTTTGAAAACTTTAAAAATGATAAAACACACATACATGTTTCGGGATCTAAGCTCATTTTCAATGTGGATAAAAATAGTTATGAAATAAATAAACAAAATTAAAATATAAGTAAAATAAAATAAATCATATGGTTACAATTGAAAGCATATGTACACATCAAAATCTAGGCTTTTAAAATTTTCTCAAAAATTGGGTTATTATTCAAATTTTCCTCATTTAATATTTTATCACCATTCAATTTTCTCCCTTTATAAATTTGGAATTCTTCTTTCACATTTAATTTAGTATTTTTGCTTCCAAAATTCATAAAGGGAGAAAATTGAATGGTGATAAAATATTAAATGAGGAAAATTTGAATAATAACCCAATTTTTGAGAAAATTTTAAAAGCCTAGATTTTGATGTGTACATATGCTTTCAATTGTAACCATATGATTTATTTTATTTTACTTATATTTTAATTTTGTTTATTTATTTCATAACTATTTTTATCCACATTGAAAATGGGCTTAGATCCCGAAACATGTATGTGTGTTTTATAATTTTTAAAGTTTTCAAAAAAAGGGTGTTTGATTTCTATTTATTTTTCAGTGATTTTTGTATTTGATTTTGAGTAGAGAAGTGTAGTGAAAAGTGTATGTACAATTTGTGAAATATATTCTTAGATATGGTTCATAATAGGTGTCTTTCCAATTCACGCAAAGAATACATCTCATGGAGCACCTTTAAAACATCTTATAGATATGTTGTGTTAGAAAGTTACAAGGGGGGAAGGAGATAATTCCATAATCTATTTCACCCGATAGTCTATCTATCGTCATGGTGATAATTCAGTACACAATGAGCTTAGTAGAACATAAAAACCAAAGGAAACCTCTGAAAGGCTTAAAAGACAAACCTTTTCTTGAAAATACCGTAAATCATGAATACTGTAGTAATTTACTTTCCATGAATTAATCATATTGTACAAATATGAATGTATTACAGTAGAACATTTATAATTCGAAGTTTATGGGATCAGAGCTTTTTCATTTCATATCAATTTGAATTCTCGAGTAATTACTAGAATCAATTATATTCTTAATTTTGATAACTTGCCAAGTAGAAACCTCTATAAAAAATTATAAAAAACTCAAAACACCTGCTATAGTCTGTTTAAGCAAAGAAGACATTCTGGCAAGATGACAAAATTACTCCATCTCGGTATATATATTGGTTCAAAAATTATAAACTTGATCATAAATGATTGTAGATCAGAATGTCTCCTGCACTATTTGAGACTAAATTCACAACTTTTGAATCAATATTGACCGAGCTGGATTCTTCCAGTTTCCCATTTTGCAAGAATGTTTTCTCTGCTTGGACAGATGATATCAGATATTAAAAGAGGCATTTGGACGAAGAATCATTGTTGATTAATCCATATTTTTCCCGATAAACACAAACAGTATCACAGTCCGTTTACTTCGAGAAGGCAAAAAATGGCGAGTGAATCAGTTGTCTAGATGTACACTCTCTTACTCAAATACTTATAATCAAACGGGATGAATTCCAATTCGATCATCAATAACAATATCAAAAAACAACAATAAAGAAATTCATAGAGCATGCTTTTAATAAGTGGCGAGCACTCACCCAAAAGTTCTGGTCGAGATGAGCGGAGTGCGCAGACTGAGAAAAGTGCTGTGATCGCCAGTATTTCCGGAGCGTCCTCCGGACGTTGCGGCCTCCGGATCGCCGTTGCCTGAAGCAGACGCGTTAGCGAGCAGCTTACGACGTCGACGGTGACACCAGAAGAACACGTACAGACCGAGAGCCAACGCCAGCAACACTGCCAACGTCGACAGAATCGCTGTGATCACCAGCTCGCGTCTCTCCATCACAACCTGCCGGAATTGAGACAATTTTTAGAGTGAATTTTGATGTTGTGGAACTTTACCATTATAGATTTTTAAATTAATGTTGATTTCGAATTCTTCGATAATAAGTTTGTAGAGTGAATTTTGATGTTTAGGAACCTATCCTTGATTATATTAATGAGACTTTTCTAAAATATCAAATTTTACTTTATGAAATTTGTCAAGTTAATTTTAATGATGTGATACTTTCCTATGATATAATTTTTTCAATGAATGTTGATTTGGGAATTTTTCATTAGTTTATATAGTGAATGTTGATGTTGTGGAGCCTACCCATGATTATATTAATGAGACTTTTCAAAATTTTTTATTTCAACTTTATGAAATTAGTAGAATGGATGTTGATATCGTGTTACTTTTACCATATTAACTCCTTATTAGGAATGTTGATGTTGCGGAACTCTTCCATAATGAATGAGGACCATAAAAATTAATGATTGATGAGTTTTCTTAATTGACAAATTTTACATCCTTATGGAATTTTAGGATTGTTGACGTTGTCCTTTCCATATAGGTCTATTATTGAGGAATTATTAGATTCTACTTCATTTAATTTCAGAGTAAATGTTGATGTTGTGGAGTCTTTGAATAATTGATGAGACTTTTTGAAATTATCGAATTCCACTTCATGAAATAAGTAGAGTGAATTTGGATATTGTTGGAACTTTCAATAAATTTCAATAAGACTTTTTTGGATTTCAGATTCCACTTAATGAAATTCATAGAGTCAATATTGATGATGTGAAACTTTTCCATGTTATCAATAATAATAATTACTTTCAAGATCCACTCAAAGTGAGCTTGGGTTAAAATTATTTTGTATTGTGTATACTTATTGCCGTTTTATCTAAAGCTCATGTCCAAAAAGATTTTACTCAAGCTACAACGACTGTACCTTTGTTTGTAATCTATAAATGTATATTTATAAGTCTATATAATAGTCATAATCTATATTATAAGTGTATATAATAATCTATGAGTATTAATAAGGCATATAACCTGAATTCAGACATTTTCATCCAAATTAAAATAGAGAAAGTTTAGGTCAAACGCCTTTTTTCATTCCTTATTGTATTATTGTAATTTAATAAATAAACAAATTACTTCTTACTGTATCAGTCTTGTGCATAATATGTTCACTTATGTTCATATTTTATTCATGTGCATATATGAATTTATGTTAATCATAATATTATATGTTTGTGATCTTGCATTCTTATAAACTTGTATATACTCATGCTTAATTGACTAAAAAAATTTTGTATAGTGATTGGATCTAAAATCTGGCCCCTTTCGTTTTTTAATTGGGGGGGAAAAACGCAATATTACAATTTTAGTGTCCAAACACCATGCATTGAGCTCTATTCACAGCAGCGAGCAATTTTTTCATCAAGCAGCCCTTGCTTTCATAAGTCATTAATATTCAGCTCCAATCACTACGCTTATACTTCTGTACATTCTTGTATATTGTACAGAATACAATATATTGTACAGTATACTTTCAAGCCAATCATGCATACAGTTTTGTTTCACATGCGTTGAGAGAGTTTGCTTTCAACCTTATAACAAATATAGGCTCTCTGAAGATTTAAATTGAACCATTATGGTTGGTTAACTTTACTGAGAAACCTGGACTTACAATAAAATACATTTTTAGCCTACAGTATGTATAAATCCTTTCAAGTACAGTATTATAATTCAGGATTTATTAATGATGATGAATCTCTCCATTTTTTCCTATTCGGAGTACAGGACGAGAAAAATAAGGATGATGATCTTATACCATATAGTATAAGTGTAGAAATTTATACTATATAGAACACTACAGTATAGGTGTGTAGAACTTGATACTGTATAGAACACTACAGTATATGTGTATAACTCAATACTATATAGAACACTACAGTATAGGTGTAGAACTTTATACTTATGGAGCTCTATTCTATAGTGTATAAGTGTAAAACTCTAGTACTGTATAGTATACCATACTTTATTGTATACTCCAGTACTGTACCATCATAGTATCAGTGCAAAACTCTAGTACTATTAATAGACAAAAAATAGCACAAGTGAAAAATCTGTGTTTTTAGGGAATTTGCGATTTTTGATTGCTATTTCTAAGATTTTCACAATCGCCGCCATTTATCGTTTTCTTCAGAATCCAACTTTCTTCAACTTCCATCAATGAAAGATACAAATTTATGTTTCCTTATCCAGTAATAACCCTTAATTGTTGAAGAATGGAGTTCTAAGCATATTTCCTCCATTATATCGATAACCGTTGAAGTTACATACTCCAAACTGGTTCCATTGAAATTCTCAGCTGATTTTACATAGGAATTGATAATTTTAGAACCTGAATGAAGCCACAAATAAATAATAAAAATTGGTATTTTTTGAAAAATTTAAATTCTCTGCCATTGTTATCTCGGTAACAAAACGTTTTTGTGGGTTTGTCCCATGAAACTTTTTGTCTACTTGGTGTAAGCAATCAGCCTAAGAAGTATAGTAAATTTCTCATGAAACATCCTGTATGGAGCACTATAGTATACAGTATAAGTGTAAAACTCTAGTACTGTATAGAGAACTATACTATACAGCATGAGTTAAGTGAAGAACTCTAGTACTGTATAGTGTATAGAGTACTCGATAACTGTATAGAACTCTAGTACTGTATAGAACACTATACAATGTTTAACACCTTTGTGCGACCCGGGCTATACTAATTTCAATTCAATTCAATTCAATTCAATTCAATGGCTGCCTTTATTTTAAGCCTGGGAGGGCGAAGTTAGGGCGCAGCCGGCCATCTCTTACACTTAACCCTCCGCTACATTTCTACTTTTAATAAACGTAAAAGCAAAATTAAATTAAAAGATAAAATAATAGATACAATAAAATAATAATAAATTAATAAAAGAAATAATACAATTATTGATAGCTCACTAATCAAAGAAAATAATTAGAACAATACTGTTGAGTAATACAAAGCGAACTAAATTAGAAATATTTGAAAATTATTTTTAAAAAAATGGCTACAGCAATAATAAGAAAAAAATGAAGTGTTTGAAGAACAGAACCATTAACGCACTCTCTCACATTCACTCACACACGCACACACCAGTATATCTTGTACTCAAGTCCCCACTAACCGTCCCAGTTGGCCCCCCTCACGCAATCCATGACATTTCCATTGTTACCAGACTATTATATATACAGGGTGTTTCAGGAGGAATGTGCAATACTTCTCAGGCTGATTCCTTACACCAAGTAGACAAAAAAGTTCCATGGGACTTTTTCTTTAGAATTCGACTCTCTTCAACTTCCATTAATAAAAAATATGATTTTATGATTACTTGTCAAGTTATAACCATTATTGTTGGAAAATGGCGTTTTTAGCATATTTTTCCAATTATCTCAATAACCGTTGAAGTTACAAACTTGGAACTAGTTTCATTGAATTCCTCAGCTAATTTTACATAGGAATTGATTATTTCATAACCTCACTAAAGCCTCTAAAAATGAGAAAAATTAATATTTTTCGAAACATTTCAATTTTCCGCCATTGTTATCTCGGTAACAAAGCGTTTTTGGGCGTTTGTCTCATGGAACTTTTTGTCTACTTGGTGTAAGGGATCAGCCTAAGAAGTATTGTAAATTTCTCCTAAAACACCCTGTATGGAGCACTATAGTATACAGTATAAGTGTAAAACTCTAGTACTGTATAGAGAACTATAAACTAAACAGTATGAGTGAAGTGAAGAACTCTATTACTGTGTAGAGTATAGAGCACTAGAGTACTGTGTAGAACTCTATTACTGTATAGAACACTATACACTGTTTAACGCCTTTGTGTGACCCGGGCTATACTAGTTTCCATTGTTACCAGGCTATTATATATATAATACATAAACCCCATAATCCAAGAGTAGAACTGCTACTAGTCTCACAGTCATCAACTCTCGTCAAATTATTTGATGGAGTTCAGTCCTCGTTGATGAAGTGTTACGTTCCAAACACATGTCAGTTGTCACAATAACCGATCGTTCACTCCGCTGTCGCCGCCAGGTGTAATTTAGCGCCCATTGTAGTCTGTCCAAGCAGAGAAGACATTCTGGCGAGATGGGAGGATGACTCTAGCTGGATCAATATTTGTTCAAAAATGATAAATTTTGGCACAAATTGTAGAAAACATTCTGATCTACAATTAGATAACAAATTCATAATTTTTGTACAAATATTGACTGATCATGAGTCATTTTCCCATTTTTCCAGAATGCCTTCTCCGCTTAAATAGGATATTGCAGCAAATTGGTGCTTTCCCACTGCGTGCGGAAATTGGAGAAAATTTCTTGTGTATGTTGTAAATAGCTTGGAATGAGTGATGATCAGCTAAATTAACATTATGGTCGCGACAAACTCAATTGAAGCTTTCGCATTGTTTGAACATTTTTATGATAAAGTACAGCAAAAATGTCATGATTGACGTCATTAATGAAGACGTCAATTGTTGTTTGTCACAGAATTTTGAATTTGTAGCACATTATGACTTGGTGGATTCAAGATGTGCGAAGTTGAGTTAATGCATTTACTCAAAGTTAGGTGAGATAATGCCTTTACTCTAAGGTAGGAGAGTTAAAGCCGTTATTCAAAGTTATAAGTAGGTACGGTTTGTTATAATGGGTGATAGATTTTGTATATTATTTCAAGAACTTAGATGGTTCATGGGGTTGATGATAATGATAATTAGTTCAGATTAGATTACTTTATTCGAATAGATAATAAAATTCAGCTTAGATTATATTTTGAAATATGGATGAGTTCCATAAAACTGATTCTATAAGTTTTACAAATAAAAAATATATTTCTGATAAGAAATACATCAAAATGATATTAGAATGAATTCAAAATTGATACAAGACGTACTGGCGGCTCGTGCCCACAAAACAGGTGAAGTGCTATACAGTAAAATATACGGGCCCTTCACCTGTTTCGTGAGTACGAGTCGCCAATGACAAAACGATGAAAATTCTACTAAATGGTTAATTACTAATGAAATAAATGCAACTATCAATTTTAGGTTTTGCAAAATGAATTCGGAATGTTAGTTGTCCTAGTGAAAAGGCGAAATTTGAACATTTGGATGTCCATTTTCGGGTAAAGGATATCAAGGATATCCATTCAATTAACACATGGCTTTGAGTGAAACTACTTATAACAAGCTAATAGCATTGCCAAAGCTACTTATTTAAGTTCTATCATTTTCCAATCTAAGGAATTCATAAATATTTGATCGATTTTCAATAATTCATGTTATGAGATAGGTAACAACTAAGAACATGAACAAGAACTGATAGATGAACTGTAATCACTCTAGTTATCCTACTTTATTGTAACTCTGGATGATAATGTAAAATAACCAGTGTAGTCTGTGATGAGATGTACTCAGTGGAATAATGAATAAATAAATGGCGATGTATCAACATTAAAAGGCAAAAATAACTTGTTTTCTATGCGTATATTGATTTGTGCTAAAGGCAAGACTTTCACAGGGCTCTTGAGGTGAAAATGGAACAGACGAAAAAACTAAGCCATCTACGACACCCGATAAAGCGAAGTGGGTGTTGAGGTTGGAAACGTCAGAGTGCATCATGTCAATAAGTAGGCTAGTGGTTTGGATCGTTTGCGCTACAAAAATTCCTATTGCTTTCTGAAATATTCTTTCAAATCTCTTATCCCTTCTAAATCTCTGGTTTATCAGTATTAATCGATCATTGATTGTTGATTGAATAGATGAATGGATCATGAATTGGATTATATAATTAATCCTCTGAACATTTATCTACTGATATGCCAATCATGTAAGACGGTATTTATGTCAGCTTAGAGAGAAAATCTAAGATAAACTAAGAAAACTGAGTCCTAATAATTGAATGGATGTGTTTATTTTAAGCCTGGGATGAGAGAGCGAAGTTAGGACGTAGCCGGCCCCGTCTTATACTTGACCCTCCGCTAAATTTCTATACTTCAACTAGAAGTAAAGAAATTGAATTGAATTGAAAAAATAATAAACAGGAACAATGAAATGTAATAACAATTAATAAATAAAATAATTAGTATTGAGAGTGAATTTCTTTTCTTGAGAGTTTTATTGAAGTAGATAAAAACAATACTGTAAAGTGACAGAGACACTTGGAGGCGACTGACCAGAAACAGCGACCCCGTATAGAAACGGGAATAAGCTGAGGAAGAAGAAGAAAGAAAAACAATACTGTTAAGTAATACAAAACGGTCTGAATTAGAGATTGAAATAAGTTAGAATTGAAAAGAATGAAAGAAATAGAGCAGTGTGGCCCTTATTGTTTAAAACTTCAATAAATGAAAATGTGTGAATCCCTGAGAGAATACAACAAATATATTAGAAAGAACTCTTGTTAATATTGTCATGAATGGTAAGAGCTCGAAATGGATTGAAGATATAAAAATACAATCCCTATAATTAAAATGAACAAGGATGTTCACAATGTATCACTGGTGGCTCGTGCCCACAAAACAGGTGAAGTGCTGTACAGTAAAAGATACGGGCACTTCACCTGTTTCGTGAGTACGAACCGCCAGTGCAATGCATAGCTGACGTCAAAACGTTTTGCGATTTATCTGTTCCTTGTACGTACCAACGATTCTTATACGTCATGTGATGCAACCTTCTAACTGATGTAATGCATCTATTGGATTTTTCCAAAGAAATTATCTAGGCATAGTTGAACGACAATTGTAATTGACAACAACAGCTGTTGGAGTGCAAAACAAGAGACGAAACCGCCTAATTATTTGGCGTAAGCTTCACAATAATAAAATGTCATCTTCATCTGTTCCACGATTGAATAGGAATTTATTCATCTGAAATTTTGAATGAACAGGAAGGTAAATATAGTACGATCTAATAAAAGGAGAACGATTGTGAAGTGCTGTCTCTCCAGCGTGTAGTCAACTTGCAGGAAATTGAAAATCTAGGAGCAAATTGAGATTGTTTTCCCTCTGTCTGTGTTCATCATAATAGAATTCTGTGTAGCTCAAAAGATCTGCTACAAGACGGGTGAGAATTTCCTATCTTCCCTCTCTGTTCATTATAGCAAAATGAGTCTGCTACAAATTGAATGTGAATAAAGTTCTATCTTGATGAAACTAGGAATTAGAGTTCACAAATTCATCCAACCCTGAAATTCAAGATTTCAGTAGCCTACTACCGTGAATTAAATTTAGTGGATGCTCTGATCAGTAGATTGGTGGAGTTTCCAACAAAAAACTGACAAAAGGTTTTTTTCTCAATAGACACGACGCTGAAACGATATTAATAGATTGATAGTGTTTAAAAAAGTCCAGAAAAGTTGTAGTATGGTCAGCTGATTCACCTGCCAGTTTTCTTGTGGGGAGCTGTAGCTTCTAGTTCTAGCTAACGAGTTGGAATCAAGCTTCCAATCAAGCCATACACTTTCGGAATCAGCGCTTAAACTTTCAAATTTAATATACAGGGTGTTTCAGGAGAAATGTGCATTACTTCTCAGGCTAATTCCTTACACCAAGTAGACAAAAAAGTTCCATGGGACCAACCCCCAAAAACAATTTGTCACCAAGATAACAATGGCGGAAAATTGAGATTTTTCAAAATATATTAATTTTTCTAATTTAGTGGCTTTAGTGAGGTTCTAAAATAATCAATTCCTATTAAAAATTAGCTGAGGAATTCAATGAAACTACTTCCAAGTTTGTAACTTCAACGGTTATTGAGATAATTGGAAAAATATGCTAAAAAACACCATTTTTCAACAATAATGGTTATAACTTGATGAGTAATCATAAAATCATATTTTTTATTAATGGAAGTTGAAGAGAGTTGGATTCTAAAGAAAAAGTTGAATGGCGGCGATTGTGTAAATCTCCCCAAATCTCAGAAATAGCAATCAAAAGCCGCAAAATTGACAAAACATAGCACAAGTGATAAATTTGTTTAGTAGCGATTTCCCGATCGTCATCAGCGATCAAACTGATCATCATATTTTCTGATACTGAATTTAGTGAATTTATTTAAATAATTTATGATGTTTTGTAGTATCCTTGCAGATACATTATTGACAATACATCAATTAAGTGTCCTAAGATACATCCACAGACACATCCTCCGAATTTGTAGAGAAGGACTTTATTACTGCTATTCAACAACTCAGCTCGGATTGCTCCACTTAATGCCAAGATTTTCTTTCAAGAGAATATTTTGGATAAATTGAATCAAAGCTTTTCTCCAGTGCTTTGTCTCACATCCTTGCAATACGTCTCTTATTCTGGCAATCTTCTAAATTTCTCGAGTAAATGTGGGTGTAATCTCTGCATCCTTCTGCTCGTTATCAACTTCAGAAGTGTTTCCATTTGATGAAACTTCATTAAGTTGAAGCTCAGTTTCTAGAGTTTCAGTAAAATCGGCTTCCCGGAGATTAATCTAAACCTAGGTGCCATCTTGGCTTCATATTGAAGATCCTAATTTTGCTTCCTCCTTCATTATTCCTCTCAACATTATCAAGTTTCATGTTTATTCCTTTTCACTTCATTAGTCAATCCTCCCAAATAATTTTTACCTTTCCAGTCTCCCTTACAAACTCTCCCAACTGTCTTCAATCTCTTCCAAGTGGAATGAGATTCCATAAAAGTATGAATTTCTCATAAACTGATCGTATAAAAAAGCTAACGATCATCTTCCCAAGGTAATTGGCATTTTAAGAGGGCTTGATCCTTCGCATTACCCACGCGCAAGTCTAGAGCTCATGTAATATTCAAACTCGGAGAAAATGTTTTCACAGCAAATCAATTTTCACAGCATCATCCATGCTAACTTTTTAGCTTTCAGCTTATAAGCCACCATTACATAGTACGTTGGATTTGTTTAAAGAATTAACCTTGATCCAACTATGTTTACAGCAGATTGTATTGATGTTTTTCTCTGAAGAGGAAATACAATATGAATAATAGGTCTTCAATATCATGGCCCTCATGTTGAGGAGCAATTTCCTGAGATGATCACAATTTAAAGCGGAAATCACTAGTTATACACCAAGGAATCTCAAGAATCTTCAAAATTGGCAGTGGGATGTTGTCAACCAGGCAAATATCCCAAAATCCACAACAAAAATTGACTATTTAGGAGTCTTGATTCTATTTAGTGACCCGCATGATTCTTAAAATATTTCTAGAAATTTGAAGATTCTGTCACGATTTTATTAATAAACAATATTATTCATTCAAACTGAAGTACAATACAATACCTGAAAGGTGATAACAAGTTATTTGTTCTTCCAATTGATAAGATTATAATGTTTAATATACTCTGAATCACCGATTCTCGCAATGAATCAGAATACCAGTAAATTAGAAAAAAATGGAAACATGCATTATTCTGGAAACTTTTAATCATACTAATACTAGTACCAACACTAGTATTCTTCTAAAAATCACGTGTAGTTGAAGAAATCACGGGTAATACTCTAGTTACCAATACTAGCAGGCTACTCTTCTAAAAATCACGGGAAATTGAATGTGGACAAATATACAAAGCCTAGTTTAAACCTTCTAGAAACTGAAAAAGAGACAACTAACACCGTCCTCTCAACTATTTCACTCTCTCAACAAATAGCAATTGTTTGTCTATACACTACATAGCGGATCGATTCTATTTATTTCTCTGAGAATTCGATGGAAATGCGGCTTAGTTGAACATCAGCGAGTAACGGTTCTATAAACCTCTCCATTCTCCCATTGCTGATATTTAATGGATTTCTATCAAGTTCCAAACTATTTCCAGTTGAGCTTGCAATTGACTGGGAGCGTAGTCCTACAGTCCTTCATGCAACTTCATTTCTTCCAGAATAATTGAAAGAAAGCTCATACTATTATTCTATTCATAAATGTTAAATCATACTATACAAATCGGTAGAGTTTTTTTTATCCAAAAATACATGTCCTTTATTTTCAATTTCCATGATTATAATACATTTATCCAAATTTATTAGGTACTCCAGAAGAATTTATTTATTTAGCGAGGTTTCTGGCTATAATATTGATGAAGTTATATTTAGAAGATTGTCTTCTCCACTTCTATTATTATATAAACTATACTGTGTTATCTTTCCAGTTTTGATTTTGAAATTTTTAATATGTAATAAATACAATTTATTATTGGATTATTCAAATTCCATATCTATAATACTATGAAGTCATACAATATTAATAAATTTTTAAGCATTATGGAGTATTATTCAGATTTTATTACGACAATTTCCTTAGCGGTTCAGTGTTTGGGTATCTAATCTATAATCATTGTTGGCACTTGGGGAAGAATTTAAACATCCAAATTTAACAAAATAGGTTCAAATGGTACATAGTCTTAGCTTGAAGGCTGCTTAGAATTTCCATTTCTTCAAGCTCTAGCACAAGGAGTTCTTTAAATATTCAACAAGAAACTTCTGTAACTGGGTTATGACTACTCAGAAAATTAGATTGAAACGTACTCACTTTGTTGCTGATGGAATTCTTCTACGTCTGACTGCTTAACGGCTACCAAACTGAAGTAGTTTAACTGGTGGACAGCTATAACAGTACACTGGGGAACGGCTAACACAGTACTGCTACCACTGGAGCAGTTTAACTGCTGAATGTGCTTTTTTAACAGTGCAGTGATCAGACCACTAGATGTTTCCTCTAGTGATGCTGAACACCGACTGTTGTCAACGAGCTACGAAGCCGCTTTAAATACTTTTTCCAACCCCAATTATTCCTGTTGGCTTGTTATAACAGGGTGGTATCATTAGCAAACGCGACAACTTTGACGCATCAACATCTTCACAATCAATCCATCAGACATCAAAAAAATCTATAGAATAGAGATGGCAAGTGGAAGTTTGTTTGAAATATTATGCTCATTAAACTTGCAGAAGTGAGCATCTGTATAACATTGATGAATAACCAACTGGCGTATTGGCAAGGATGACAATAAAGGACTTAAATCGAGAATAGAACTGTCGAACCGATGGTGACAGAAGTTCCCTTCATTAGGTAACTCGTTGAATGCTTTCTACTCGTTTCCTCGCGTTTTCCTTATACTTCTTCTTTCCTTGTGCTGATTCAAAGGGAAGCCACTGAGGTTGAATTGTGGAATCAAGTTTTTAACCTACAATAATTGCACCTTTTCTCACTATTTTTCACTTCTACCTTTTTCACAAAAGTGAATGAATTCTTTTGAAGCGTCTACACCTGCTCCCATTAAAATAATGAGTACTCTTATTTGAAATGTTTTTCAATATTTGAACAATTTCAACGCAGTATCATCATCACACGCAATACATTTTCTATCATACATCTAAACTTTTCTATTGAGAGAAGATGTCTATTGAAAAAAGCAATTTTCCAAATTGACTATTAATTATTTATTACTTATCTCTCTGAGATTTTAGGGTCTGTGCGTGAGTGGTGAGAGGGATGATTATAAGAGATGGTGACTTGATTTTGTAATGATGAGGATGGTAATTTGAGATAACGACTTCACTTTAGGCATTCGGGACTGACGGCTTATCGTCTCCTCCAAAATACCGTATTTATCTATCTATTTTGACTGTGCTGTTGTCAAAATCAGTTCACCGGTCAAGAACCAAACTCGAAACCTCTGGTTATTAGACCTGTGCGTAATCACCTACTTCAACGACCCACCCAATCGTATTAACAGTTGTAATGCCAATTCAAACTTTAAAATTGTTTCGGTGAATGCTTTTTATTTAGTTACTCGATTCATATTATTTTTTATTTATTTTTGCGACATTTTCCAGAGTTTTTCCAATTTACTGGCAAGTGACTTGGCAGGATAAAACTTACCCACGACATAAAATAAGAGAACTCTCTCTAAATAATAGGATCCTCTTAACTCACACCCAGGCTCAACTAAGGACTTTTTATTGTGTATCTGGTCATATATTTCACACACACATATATATAAAATATAAATATATATATGTTCGAAAATCGAGATTAGTTTATGATTTTTTAACATTCTCTCTACCTTCTTGAAAAAAAGTACTCGTTTTCGAGGATCCAATGAGAAGAATTCGTCTCCAAGTTTATCCCATGATAGGGTTCATCTCATTTTTCTATCCGTTTGTATATGAAAGGAGGTTTAAGATACACTGTATTCCAACAACTTTTAGTGATTATAAATTAGTGTGCTTGCAACTCAATTCTCTATTCATTGGAAATCAATATTTCGAAACTCATGTTTTTTATCAATATTTCGTAGATTTATCATAATGAGCATAGAATAGTTTTCAAGGAGATTTTCCATTCTAGACTTTAGAGTACCGTATTCGGTTCCTGGATCTCTTTTTCATTGTTACATCCTCGTCTCCAATTGTTATAACAATTGGAACAAGTGAAACTTTTATCCACAACACTGCAAAACACTCTTCTTTCATACTAGTTTTTTCGATAAAGATACAAATACTAAAGGAATAAAAGGCATTAGCCCAGAACATTTTTCTATTACAATCATAATTTGGCTGTTTCAGATTCATTCCCGCGCAGTGTATTCAAATATTTTAAAAAAATCAAATAATTAATAGGCTACATATTTTAAGCTAACGCTTGTGTTTCGAACTAATCCTCGTGATTTAAGCTCTGGTGGCTCCTGCCCACGAAACAGGTGAAGTGCTGTACAGTAAAAGATACGGACACTTCACCTGTTTCGTGGGCATGAGCCGCCAGTGTCCTCTCTCGTGCATTAATCTCGTGTATGTATGTATTGTACGTATAACATTTTCAATAAAATCACATCACTGATCGTGGGTTTTCATATATTTTCCACATTTGCTGATCTGATAGATCGAAATCAGGTGTTACCATTCCCAAATCTCCTCTACTATCACAAATCATCCATGAGGCGGAAATTTCCGTGTTTATGTGTTGTTGAATCAAATTGCAACTCTGGAACATATATTAGGCCCTATTATTCGATGAAATTTGAAAGCGATATTATTCTGAACTCCCCTTCAGAATCATATTGATATTATCTGTGCATTCCTCCATAATCATAATATTGTGTGTGCAGTATAGAGATAATCTATATAGAGAGTAATCTATATATACTCTCTAATAGATTACTATTTTCATCCACATTGAGAATGGGCTTATGTCCCGAAACATGTATGTGTTTTTTTATAATTTTAAAGTTTTCAAAAAAGGGTGTTTGATTTTTATTTATTTTTCAAGAGTAATCTATGTATCATGAACAGCAGAGGAATCAAATTTGGTGCGAAATATCGAGAATCTATCGACATAAATATCGAGAAATATTGGAAAAGCTTCAATAAAAATGTTACTCGATATAAGATATACATTCAGAACAATAGAAATAGATCTGATGAATATGATGTATGTATAAGGCGATGATCACAACCCGATGTTCATGAATTTATCAATAAAATACGATTTTTTTTCGAAGGTCAAAATACAAGAGGATTGTGATAGAAAAGTAAGTAAAGAATAATAGCTCATGTCCCGAGATATAATATTATTATTCTCGCTTCATATCCAATGGGATTTGGCCAGCAGAACGTTATTCCCTGACAATCCCTGGAGAGAGAGAGAAGAAGCCTTTATTGTCCGTATCCCGAACCCAAGATGATAAAAGTTACTCGTCCAAGGTTGGGCGGAAAAATACACATGTTTCACAGTTCTGTTGATCGATAAAATCTGTTGACTAATTCCAATTCAAACTGATCGGTTTATCAATTAAATCTTTCAATCAATTTAATCTGGTGGTCTATGCAGTGCCGGACTGGCTAGAATGTGGGCCATGAATATTTTGTTTGTTTGTTTATATTTTTATGAGGGTGAAGCCCACATGAGCTCATAGGCTTGTGCGTGGGTGATGAAATGGATGATTGACTCGCTCAAGGGTCCCCCTAAAGAGGGGTTTGGAAGGGGAGGAATTTTTCACCATTTACCACAGATTTAGAGGTCCATATTTTTGAACATGACGTCACAAAACGACGCTTTCAAAACTGGTGGTGTGATATACTATTGTCTCTTTCCACGCCCCCTGCATTAGTTTTCGTCACTCAACAGGTGGCCAACTCCAGAATACTTGTCTGCTATTGGTTGATCCATAGGCCACGTCCCCAGAAAGCTACATTCACTAGAAAATGGAGGAAGAAGCAGAAACGATTTTTGTCTCTGGCCACGTCCCCTGCAGTTGAGTTCGACATTCAACAGGTGGCCAACTCGATAATACTTGTCTGCTATTGGTTGATCCATAGGCCACGCCCCCAGAAAGCTTCATTCACTAGAAAATGAAAGGAGAAGCAGAAAAGATTTTTGTCTCTGGCCACGCCCCCTGCAGTAGTTTTTGACATTCAACAGGTGGCCGACTCGAGAATACTTGTCTGCTATTGGTTGAGCCAGTTGAGGAATGATATCAACATTCTCGAATTTAGTGTTGAGGAAGTTGATGAGGCAAATCGAATCAATAAATATAACAATAAAAAATTGAAGAATATTAAATTTGTTTTTAAAAAGCTATGAAATCACTATTTAGCCATGTGAAGTTAGTATTATGAATCAGTATTATAGTCTACACACTTCAAGTCCTTTATTAGTAACTAGTCAATTCAATATTCACAGCCCAATAGGCAGATTAAGAATGAGATCGGGAGAATTTCTGGCCTTAGTTTCTGAGCACTAGACTCGAGGACCTCACAGAAGATTATAATATAAAAAAGGTTCTCAGCATTTCAGAGGCCCTTTTAAGCTCTCTTGTGATGAGGGGCCCTCAAGTCTAATCAACGGTCTTGAAAGTCTGGAAAAATCTGTGAACTAGCATAGTATTTATTAAAGAATAATTTACTTTCTATTAAATTCAAAATTTAATACAAAACTGTTCGTTTCTTTGCAGCTGATTGATTTTACAATTTTTGTGCTGAGGGTATCTTGGGCCCCTCTGGGCTCCTAGGGCCGAGGGCCGTCGGCAATCGCCGACTAGCCGACCTGGCCAGTTCGGCACTGTTATGTCCTTGTATTAGCCTACATTTCGTTCATCCAAATGGTTCAAGGCGGGTTTTGAAATTGGGGAGGAAGAGTTGAGTGTAAGTTCCCAACAGGCTTAAAAAAAATTGCTGAAAAAATGTGGGAATGAATGGTTTGTTGCTTCTTTTTGCTTCACATAAAAAACTGCAGTCTCATTTGTAATTGCCAGTGGTTTTACAACGTCTTGTCTATTCATTTAATATGGATAACTACCAAAATATCACCTCCACAACTACTCAAAAAGGAAATAATTTTTATCTATTACAGTTGTGATAATTAATATTATTTTGTGCTCTTTAATATTTAATTTTCATTTTATTTGTTATTTTATGGACTAATCAGGAAATTCTATGTTCTTCCCAATATGGATTCTGATGTGAAAATAAGTAGGAATGTGCGTGTTTTGATTGTGTCATAACCTTTTGTTTGTATAAATATTGGAAGAGGGATAGTTCTGGGATATTTCATGTGAAATTACTCGATAAAAATTATTATTATAATGTCATACAGAAAGTATGATTTATATACATGTTTGTACTTCATTTCTTGATGGAAGTTTGTTTTTCTTTCATGGCATGTTGTAAAAATGCTATTCAAAAGTTTTGTCAATGAACAAAGAAGAAAGATTCTGAAATATTATGAGACATCATGTAATATTCGAATTATAATTGCATTAGTCGATCAGTGTTGGTTTCTTCAGCTCATTAGTAAGTTGAAGGGGGGGAACCGCTCTCCCTGAATAATCACCCCTTTGTACGTTCATTCACCTTTGTAAAAGCAAACGAAAGACATCCTTCATAGCTATGGAGTTGGAAATCTATTGATCCATAATTAACTTCAATGCATACGTCATCACTCCTAGTTATTCAACATTGAAGAGATTATTCGAATCTGAGATCAAACTCATTTGTTTACTCACTAGAGTGTTCCCTAAATTTGAAATCAAACTTATTTGTTTACTCACCAGAGTGTTTCCTACTCCCATTAGTTACATTCAAGACTGGAAACTGATTATTTCAAGTGAATTATGTAGTTTCATGTACTCCTGGAATTACAATGGTTTATTCCCTAGATTTCAAACCGTGAATAGCCTACAACAATGAAAGGTCAACCACGCTTCACTTCAGTGATGAAAAGATCTCGTTGAGAGCCTTCATTATTCATTCACCTTTCATTTGAAATCCATTCCATTATTCATGAGTTGAAAGAGCTATGAGCTACAATCGGTATTAACTTCCTTCATACACTTTTATAATTTCTACAGAGTGAGTGAGGCCAGTCTTCCTCTTCAAGCAAATTATTATAGTTGATTCGAATTTATAAATAAGTATTGCTTACAAAAATCCACTGAATGACTATGTATAGCGCAGGGTAGCCTATCACGAAAACTTGATTTTTGGAGTTGGCGAACTTCGACACTCCTAATAAGAATAATAATTCGTTAATTATTATTAACGAAATTTATTCTTCAGGATATCCGAGTTTCAAAATAAGATTCAAGAGGACTCAATATCGAGAAATTGTTTACTTCCAAGTTCCCAGATTCTCAATGAAACCTGCTCCAGGCTCCGTTTCTAAAAATTCAGAGTACTTTCAGACATTTAAACTTCAAGTATTAATTCTTTCTAGTTACATAGGTCATAAATGATACTTCCAGATACTGGTTTAATAATAATTCTCTCCACGATAGAAAACCTATTCACTTTCAACTGTCAACTATTCCTAGTGTGAAACAGACTTTTGTTTTGATGTTTGTATTTTGATTTGATACAATAATCTTATTTTCAAAATCAATACTGCTCACCAAATGAAAAACGATAGGCCTATAATATACGATATTATCGTGTCTAGTGTCCATAGACACTAGGAATACTATAGGCCAAACACTACAAAATACATAGACACATAGACACTACAAAATACTTTAGGCCTATAAAACAGATCTCTAGAGACTTTTAGGCAATGTTTGAGGGATAGAAAAAGGAAAAAGTATGTTTATATTAAATAGAAATGTGAAAAAAGTATGTAAATATTAAAAAATGTTGGAAAAAGAGAAAAGTAGTAAGCTGATGAACTGTATTTCAATGGTATTCGTTCGTATAAGTGAATGTTGTGCTCCAGAGGTAGATAGCTATTCAGTGTAGAGATGTAGATTATTCGTATGCAGAATAAATCATCAAGTACTGTCCGAGCTGAATCTATGGAACAAAATCCCACACCTGGTGCATGGATTATTCTGTTTAAAGCTTAAAAGCAACAGCATCGCTCCAGATATCGCTCAACTCTGATGCTGAGAGTATAGATGGCGCCAAAAATTAAGGCGGTTGGCGAATGACTGTTAATGATTTATAGCTCTGTCAGGACAGTCGGCGAGCTATTTGCGAGAGTACATCAAAAGGAGAGTGACTCCAGGAATATTTATTCACACTCAAAAAACAGCTTTAGTCTGTGCCGACAGAGTTTAGCATCAATAACAATCGTTCATTAAACGCCTTAAATTTTGGAACCAGCTAGTCCACTTCATTATTAAATGATGAGCTGAGAAATGGATGCTACATGTCGGACCTTGTGTCCGCATAATTATTATGACACAACCGACCGTCTGATCTCATAAAGTGGATCGAGCTCAGCCTGAGTGGCTCTCGGCCACTGGCGGCTCTTTCCCACGAAACAGGTGAAGTGCTGTACAGTAAAAGATACGAGCACTTCACCTGTATCGTTGGTACGAACCGCCAGTGCTCTCGGCGTTATAACTTGGGAGCTGTTTCGGGAAACTTTGTTTCACTTAGTTTCGTAGACCGATAAGTTCTACTAAACCGGCCTCTAGAGGCTTGTATCTACATGTCTGAGAGATAGCGGATGAAATCAGCATATAGCTGATGTATTTGAAATTGTATTCGTTTGTGTGAGTTGATGTACGAATTTTGTATTTTTGTTTATTCAGTTTTTTATCAATATAATACATGCTTTTTACACCATGGAATATTATTCTTATGTAAGTGCAGAAAATATGTGCATTCTATTAAGAAATAAGTTGTTTTCTGTATTTTGGATATTATTCATTTCATTTCATATATTTGAAAAAAATACAATACATTATGAATAAAACAGACAGAACGTCCAAAACGTCCTATTTCCAAAATTTAATAAAAATATTCTAAACTTAGGTTATGTCCACCAATTTCACTTTCGTTACTCACAAATTTCCTCTTTCAAAAGTAAAAAAACTATAATTTATCAGATGAGTATCATCCAGAATTTAAATTATTGTTATGAAATAATCACTAAAAACTAAATCTGTTGAAATAACTTTCCCCAACTGTTTGCCCTGTATTCTCAGAGCAAAGCTATAATCTGGACGAGCAAAGAAGACATTCTGACGAAATGAGAAAATGACTCCAACTCGGTCAATACTGGTTCAAAAATTTTAATTGGATCTCAAATTGTGGACCAGAATATTTTCTACAATTTGAAGGCAAATTTATAATTTCTGAACCAATATTCACCGAGCTGCAGTCATTTTCCCATCTTGCCAGAATGTCTCCTTTGCTCGACTGGATTCTACCTCTAAGCCAATTCATTGCGATATAAATTGATATCTTCAAGAACAACTAGTCCAATTTAACGAGCAGGCATTCCAATCCAATGTGCTCTCTACGTGAAGATCGTTAAGGAAAACTCAACACAAAATTCCTTCACAATTTTCTCTCAGGTACTATCGCTATTTTTGATCGTTCAAAGTAGTGTTTTCCCATTGACATGACCAGTTAATTTGAGGTTATTTTCAACCCTTTTCGTTTTTATTGATAATGTGACCAGTAACTCAGAACTGCATCGCTTTGGAACTTTCAACTGAAATAAGTTATATTTCGTCTACCTTACTTTGTAGAGGAAGAATTTACGTGTAATTTAAATTACGGAACAAGCTTTCTGATAGGTAATGAACTCAACACTGAAAAAGAACGAAAGTGAATTTGAAAAAAAACTTTGGGATTTAATGGGGAAAATGAGAAAAACTCAGAAAAAAATGTAAGGGGAAAATCATGACAATCTGTCTAGGCTGTATAAGACAATCACGCAGACACGAGACTTGGTTGTGATATGACGTCAGAACAAAGCTGCCTGCATCATCCCACCGGAATGATTTTGAAGAAGCTTGCTCCACTGAAACAGCAGGATTAGACGTCCACCTCAGTATTTCTCTCTACAGTTTCCAACAACCGTTTTTTCCAAAACTCTATCAAACTCTCATATTGAAAAAAATACGCTCAAAGAGAGCTACAAAGTTGTCCTCATATACCAAAGTATGATATGTGACGTATATACCAAGGTATATTATGTACCAAGACCAGTATTTCTTCTATTTAAAGTTCAGAAAGAGAGAGTACGTTTGAAGACAAACATGCTTAGATATTGCAGTTCTCTCAGTTCCAATTACTTGTTTCAATCTCTTGTAAGGTAGATCCCTGCAGCTACAAACTCAACGCTCGAGCAAATTCAATACAGAGTAGCTTTAATATTTTACCACAAAGTGGAACGTAGAACACCTTCATTAAAAAATCTTGGTTAATCAATAATAATTATAATTATTTAGAACAATATAATATTATAATGTTAAAATTTTGTGGATGCATAGGCCTACATTTTACAGTATTACTCTGGATAGGTGAAGCATGCAATATCATTTCTTCGAGGATATATATATTTGATAATAAAAATACTCAGAACATGTATCAAATAAAAGTTGAATTATTATATACAAGTTGTATTAATCAACTATTTACAATAATGAATCATATATACACACTTGTAACTAAGTTATTCAGCTCAAAATAAGGGGGCATTGATAGTGGGTTGGAAGATCGATGTTAAGATGAAGATAAGGTTTATCAAATTATATGATCACTTCCATTTACTTCGTTGTGTTTGATTACTACACCATTTGGATTCATCAATATCATTTCTAGTGATATCTTCATCTTTATTCTAATTTAAAAAAGTCACTATGAATTCACCCGAATTTAACCGTGACCAGTTGGAAGCCAATTATAATTATTGGTCCTCTCAAGGCAAGTCTTAATAGTGTAAGAGCTACAGTTGATGACACGGAAACTGGCGGATAAATCAGCTGACGAACACTTTCTCGTTCCCCAAGCTTCGAAGACTATCCGCATCTTTTCCTCAAACAGCATCAGTTGTTTGTTGAAAAACATAATCCACCAACCACCAGTTTCTTCGCTAACTATAACTGTCAAGCTCGAGAAACAGCACAATAAACAAATAGGAAATTGAAGAACAAAGGTCCAATTTCTGCATTTGAATTGTAAAGGCAAACAATACGATTCCATTTTAGAAGCTTCATGAATAACTGGAGTGAGAAAAGGAAACCAAATACCATTTCAAATTTATCTCAGCCTTTTCAATCCCACAAACTCAATTTCGTATCTTGATTCAGGCTATTCACTTTGCACTTTTCCACTCTCATTCAACCTAAACCCCACTTCTACCTTTTAATAAAATACGCAAACAAGATTTTTGTGGACAGAACTGCTTTTTGATTTCTCAACCGATTTAGTTTGTTTGTTTGTTTGTTTGTTTTGAGGGTGGAGCCCACATAAGCTCATAGGCTTGTGCGTGGGTAATGAAATGGATGATAGATGACGACTACTTTTTAGGTAGTCGGGACCGACGGCTTATCGTCTCCTCCGAAAGACGGGGTGGTCGTATCTATGTGATTGTGCTGTGGTCAAAAATTGTTCTCCGCTTGGGATTCGAACCAGGGTCCACCTGGTTATCAGACCGGCGCTTTATCACTCCTCCAACGAGCCACCCAAATTCCTTTAACGATATTTTGTGTATATGTGCAAAGCATTTCTAAATTTCCTACACTAGTTTCGAATAAACTTGTATAGTTTATAGTTTTTGGGAAGTCCGATCTCACAAGTTTTTAAATTACCTATAGATAAACTGAAAAACTTGAATAAATAAGAGTGTTATAGTAAACATCAGTAACGGTAAAGGTCACAATTTTTCCAATAAGGTTTACAATATTTAACTATGATCAACCAATTCAAAGTAGTTAGGATAAAATTCGGGAAAGGAATTTCTCAATCTCACAGGTAGGCTACATCCTAGTTTTTAGTCAATTAAGGAGTTTTATTCCCACGAAATTTTGTTCTACTAGCCAAAATTATTCTATGAGTTGAAATAATATCATTTTCAAAGTATTATATACACATGATGCTCATTAAACTCAATATTTTTACATAGAAGAAAATACTGGTTAGCATACCAAGACATTTCAATCTCAATCCATGTTACTCAATCAATGAATGTTTGCAGCATATCCATATTTCCAACCATCAACAAGTATATTTATTTACATGCATGAAAACGATGATTATTTATAGATGAAGTTGTAATAATGGAAATTCTGGACTATGTTTCTCCGTGTAAGCTGTCAGTCATTACTTGAATCCATGCTCTAAATATAATCCATGTCTTTGTGATATCGAACCGTGCTGTTGTAATGATCACTCAGGTCCAAAAACTGAAGCTAACATTAGTTCGAAGTGGTCGATCACACAGAAGAAGTTTATTCAAAGTTGGAAATGAGAATGTCCTTAATCTGAACGAGAGTCATCCTTGTGAAAGATATTCATACAAAATGCATAACTTGAGATTATGTCGGCCTAGATATGAAACAGATTCCAGATGTCGTGCACTAACTACAGTATTTTATTCTGGTGCAAGGGAGCTGGAGGTTATGAACAAATGAGCAATGCGCGTCAGGAGGAAGACAGAGCCTGTAGCCTATACTATTATAGTCCGGGGGCAAGTGTCAAACTAAAGTAATATTAACGATGGGTATCAACTTTTGAGTAACGTTCTCGCTGTAGTAGGCTATATTTCTATTATGCCAACCATTGTATGGAACAACACTATGTTTCAGGGAAATTGATAATGCGAAAAAAAACAATTCTATCATCAAGAATTTCAAAAAATTTATCATTATTTTCAAGAAATCTATTGTATTTGCTGGGATATTGTGATATTCAATGGCAGCTCGTGCCCACGAATCAAGTGAAGTTCTGTACAGTAACAGATACGGGCACTTCACCTGCTTCGTCGGTCCGAGCCGCCAGTGGTGATATTTCTCCATAATGAGAATGAAAATGAACTGATGTTGCCAATAGCCTACCACTTCTTTTAGTGTACAGTGTATACTTATGTACTCACTACTTTAATTATTCAATATGTTTTTGTTAAACAATTGAATTGAATATTAGAAACAATTGTCTTTTGTCAAATAAATATACAATCGTAACGGGGTGTCGAGGCATAACCAGCCCCATCATCAGCTAGACTGATGCTTTATGAGGCATGGTACAAGGAGTGTAAAAATTATCAAAAAAAAGAAGTGATATTGTCATCATCTGTGACTACTCTTCACCTTCATTTTCAGATCATTCCAATTCAAAATTGTTTTTTGAGGATTTAATAACAGTTTCAATTCTCAGCTCTCTCAGGGCAGTCAGCTAACGGTCTCTGAGAGCATATAGAGCGATCTTAGCTAACTCTTGAGGATCGCTTTCAAACTGTACTAACGGCGATAAGAATTGATTAAAGAAATAAATTATCACTTTCGTTGGCGTCTGTTGTAGTTAAGGGCAAAATGGCGGCTGTAGTCTGAATGTTTTATGGTGTCGACTTCAATTACTCAGCGCTTTAAAATAGAGTTCTCCTGGCAAAATATTATATTCAAGTTTTGTTCGAGGGAATGTTTATCGGGAATGAATATTTCATGAGTTATAAAATTCCGAACTTCAATTGAAAAAGTTTCAATGGAGAAGTCTCGGTCTCCCTTTATTGTTAATTTTGTCATGAGGATGGAGGAGAAGATTGGCTGCTTCGAAAACTGTATCAAAATCCATTACTCCAGCTTCAAAACCATTTGGCTTGTGGGTTTATTGATGCTGGAATATTTCCAAGTAGTGGCTCTTTCTATATTAGCTATAGGCCACAGGAAAGAATTGAAAATTTTTAATCTCAGTAACACTATCATTATGTTGTGAAGATTCATGTAGTCATCGATATCATTATTTCCGCATTATAGTCTGTCCAAGCAAAGAAGACATTCTGGCATGATGGAGAAATGACTCAAGCTCGATCATTATTAGTTCAAAAATTATAAATTTGGTCTCAAATCGTAGATTAGAATGTTTCTACAATTTGAGACCAAATATATAATTTTTGAACCAACTGAGCTGGAGTCATTTTTACATGTTGGCAGAATTCCTTCTTTGTTAAGAATATTATTTTGTGATAGGCTACTGACAAATTTGTTTTCCTTAATTATGTAAAAATATCACAGAATCTCACCTGAAACTGTGTCTTCAATTCCTTCTTTGCTTGGACAGACTATACCAGATGATATTGATGACAGTAACTGTATCAATATCATATATCATTATAAACTGTATATATGAGCCAAGAACTCTCGTGGCAGGTTTTATAAAATTTCTTGATAGTTATCAGTTTGATAATTTCTCCTTAATGTAATGTGATACTTCTTTTTGATTTTGACCCCATTTTATCAACTTGGTTGAGCCGCTTCACAATGTTATTTGTGGAGTATTTATTTAGTAATGACACTGACTTCTAATTACATCTAATGCTGTGTTTAATATCAATTCCTCAAAAATCAAAATTGGTCATTAATTACTTCCGGATTAATTCTTGGAGCTCCGGGCCACTCTTGAGAGCTCTTCAGAGGTTGGGGAACCTTTTTTTGGCAGGAAAATTAATTTGAGATCCCCTAAAACTTGTGTGTATATTTGAATCAAAACCGTGTTAGAGTTCCTAAGGGTTATGTCTAGTTTTTCCACTACGTATGTTTGTGATAAGATAAATTAATGAATAAATGATATGATTAGGTCATCGACTTTTTATTAAAAATAACTAAATATCAACACTTGCCCTCGGACTACCACATGCCAATCTCGCACCGTGTGGGAAGGTGATACGATAATTTACTTGATTGGTAGAATGATGAGCATTTCAAATCTTGTTTTCATCCATGATCGATATGAATTATAGTGTTGTGAAACTATGACACTCACCATTTGTTGTCCATAAACGCTGTAGATGACACCAGGATCATTGGGAGCAAGTGGGGCCGGGGCAGGAGCGGAGACCTGAACGGCTCGCTTCTGACGAGCTTCAGACATGGTACGAGCGATCTGCCCCCAACGGTGATAGTGCGTGCGGTGCGGTGCACATTACAATAACAACAATTAATAAACGGTATTTGTGTTCAGTGGTTGAATCATCTGCTGTCATTGTCTAATTATCAATCCTGATTTCGAAAATCTCAGAGAAAGGTATGATATATGAAGAGATATTCAGAGATCAGATCTCAGGTATGAAGAGATAGAAAAAGCGAGTTGGAGAAGGGTTGAGAGTGAGAAAAAGATTCAAAGAGATTGAGAGTGAGTGATACTGAGTGAGGAAGAAGAAAAATCTGTTTGCTGCAGAATAGAGTTGTGAAACAGCAGCGTAGATGAGTGTCATGCACTTACAGAAAAATTCTTATGAGGAGGAAGAAACCTGGAAAGAATTCGAAATTCTATCTTTGATATAATGTTTCCTGAGAGGATGTTCTTTTCATTCTTCGATAGGATCAATCTGAAGCTCTTTGATGGGATAAAATCCCAAAGTCCTCCAAATACTTTATAGGATGCAATCCATATCTTTCAATTGTCTGCTGAGATAATAATATTTGCAAAATATATTTATCCCATCTTTGAAAGTCCTCCTAATACTTAATAGGATGCAATCCATATCTTTCAATTCTCTTCTGAGATGATAATATTTGCAACAGATAGTACATTCACTTCAAAATACATCTACCTCCAAAATGATCATGAATGACAAGAAGGGGTGATAGGAAGAGAAGATTGATGAAAGGATGTTTGAAACATTGAATCGATAATAATAGTATGACCACATTATCTTCTACTTCAATTCTTCAATTATCTACTTAATTATCTTCAATCCTTTGTTGCGCTCCTTGTATGTACATGAAAACATACATTAGATATGTAATGTACGAAACAATTCATTATTATAATCATAAACGAAAGAATGATTTTGAGAAGAAAAAGATCTGTCAGAGTCTACCGAGTGATACAGCGCTTTCAGGAATAAATTCATAAATAAGTCATAAATAGTTATCATCCTATTCTCTGAAATAATAGGAGAAACTTCTAACGTATTCTACTGGAGAAATAATTATTTGTACAAATATTGAGTAAGTTTTAATATTACACCTTGCATCAGCACTGAAACTCGAATTTAGGGAAGTTGAATCTATTTCATTTGACTACGACGACATAACTACAGTATTTCTATTTCATCATTCCTGCATGTTACACGGAAACTCGATGTCAACATTACTGTGAATAGGGATGGTTGTCGATAATCTCACCGGAATGATACTTCGGATACTGGAATAGTATCATCCTAGAATCATTGTATAGCCTAATTCATAACTATAGCTTCTTTTTTAGAATGTACTACCTTAAATTCCAATCTATATAAATACAATAATGACTAGCACTATTGATTTCATGTTGAAAATTTCAACTATATTTTTATTGTCCTACATATTTTCCTTCACATGTAAATTCATTGACATAACTCTCAAATTTCATTTTCTCAGCCTCAATAAGAAGAGAAACCGTTTGTAGGCATAATACAGACAATTGAAGATTTCAAATTACCGAAATTTTTCACAAACGAAAAATGAGAAACATGAAGCTCCTATTAATCTTCAAAAGCAGAAAATCATAGCTTTATTGTTTCCCTCTTGAAATTACTCATATGTCAGAGTCATCAGGTGACAGGTGATTTCCCCTTTGATTAGCTTTTTGAGCTTTTCATTTCTGTTTCCCTGATCTGATTTCCAAACTGACATATCTTCTCTGATGTAGGAAGAGAGTGACATAACAATAATAAATTGAAGTTGTTTGTTTGTGATTTAGAAAAATACGACATCCATCAGTCTCCTTCCCTAGAATAAAGCATCTGTCAAAGTTATCATGTGACAGGTCTCCATCATTGTTAAGCTTTTCATGCTCTAAATTCTTGTTCAGCAATTTCGTCCCTATGTATAGAAGTGCTACAATGAAATTAATTACAATTTATGAAAAATATGTATTGAGATTTATGCTATAAAAATGACGTAGTTCAAGCATCTAAGGTAATTCAGAGTTATTTGATTTTTCATTTGAACAAGTATAATTCCTATCTGATCTATAACAATCCCTGAATAATTAATGAGTTTTTAGTCTTCAAATAAACTGACTGATCATTTTTCCATGTGGATAATCTCCTGTAACTATATTAAGAGTAAGTAGTGAATATTAAAAATAAAATCTCCTAATTGACACTCCACATCGAACATATCTATTGGAAAATTAATTACACAGTATAATCAACAGTCCATCTATAAGAATTTAAGATGAATTTTTATTGATTTGAAGGATATTTTTTATACTCTTGATTACATCTGTTCACTACTCTGATATTCATTCCTGTGATCAGTCTGAAATCTGTAATAATTGATCTCATAACCAAGGCTGAAATTTGATAAGAGGTGATAGGAAGTTCCAATGAATCAAATTGAGTTTCGATCCCTGTTTTTGAGTTATAGAATATGATTGGATGAGAAAATATTGAACTAGTTCAACACAAAAACCCTGAATACCAGCTCTTATCATATTAATTTCCATTTTCTATCTGGTATCTTAGAATTATTATGCTTTCTATTGATAGCTAATCTCGTTCTACAAGTTTATTCTGTATCTCCAATAAATTCGCACCTTATAACTTATTTGGTAAGGCCTGTAATAAACTGATAACTGAACTCTTTTGAAAATTAGCATTATGATGTAATATTGTACAAAAAATATGAGATGAGCGATTTGATGTGTTACAATAAGATTAAAGGAGACATCAAATTTGAGGCCCCGAGAATAATTCTTTGTTAATTAATGCATCATTCAATATTATAATCATATCACAGTAGGACGCTGATTATCCGAAATAATTGGGACCGGGATCAATTCGGATAAGCAAAAATTCGGATAATTGGACATGGATTTGTATTAAAGAAAAACAATGCGTTGAAGTAGTAATAAACTCTATTACATTTTAAAAGTACAGTACAGTGATGTTGAATTAATATGGAAAGCAAATTAAATACTGTACTAAACTACAGTACAGTAAGTACAATTCAATAAGTACAGTACCTATATAGTACCTAATAAGAATTTGCCTCGCCGCGCTACGATCACGTCGTAAACGCTGGTTTTTAATTTATTACCACGCTCAAGACAGATTCGTTCAATTGGCAATTCGGTAATTCGGCGTTCGAATAATCGGCGTTCTACTGTATTGTATTTGATATCATATATTATTCACGAGAAGGAAATATGAGACTGCCCATTGACTATTCATTAAAATTGAAAAGTGGATATTTATATAGCCAATATAGATATACTGTACTTGTATATTTTAGGTAAATATACCTAAATATTAACTATATAATATTAGGTAATATTTAAGGTAGAATATAAATCTCATTCACGCTTCATATATTACTTTTGGATTGTGAATGCCAATCGGAAATCAGAAGCTCATGGCATGGGAGGATTAATAAATAAAGAATGGATAATAGGAAAAATTTGATAAAGATTGTTTCGCAGAGATTGTGTGAACTTGATAGACAGACTCTCATCACTTGATTACAAATTCAACTGGGGATATAATTATTGTGATATTATACTACAGCTTCAACATGTGTCACCGACAGACGGCTGGGGTCTCATTGGGGAGCCAATGAGAGCACCTCATGCTCATCACTATGCATTCCAATTTCACTTCTCGATATTGACATTTGTGCACGCTAAACAAGATATTTCAACAATAATCACGTTGGTTATTTTGATAAAGCGCTTTTAGACAGTGATTTCTACCTCTGCTGATAAGTGGATTTCGCTTTCATATATAATATAAATAGTAGAACATGAACTATTTTGTGGAAGAGATAATATTTCATGTGTAAACTCTCACTCTCATTTGATTGCGATGGTTATTTTTGAAAGGCACTTCACCTTGAATTGTTTTTGTTGAATGTAAAAACGTTTGTAGAACGTCAAACACAAACAGGAGCAGAGAAGTATATTTATATTTGTTGTGAAAATTTGAATTTTCCATACTACTGAGGAAGTTATTTCAAAAAAGCTTTCATATTGACACTAGCACATGTGCATAAGAGCTATTATATCACGATATATAGTAAATTACAATTTTCAATTTGTAAAACAGCTAGTGATAATAATAATCTGAGGTTAGATACAAAGGGAAACAGGTTTATGTCAAGTGAAAATAGCAAACCCATCATAACTGTGGTAGGTTTTTATTTCAGGGAGGCACTCATGTAATGCATGGAATTCTGCAAAGAATTTTCTGTGTGGTTGTTTTTGGTTTCTGTACACGGTACATGAGAGACAACAATCGAAGCCAGAAGCAAACAGGGAAAGATTTATGTCATGTGAAAATTGCAATTCTCCAAAACCACGCACCCACTCAAACCCTGCCTCATCTGGTCTGTTTTTTGTTTGAACTACAGTTTATTGCAATAAAACCTACAAAAATCATAAGAGCTAAGCCCTAACCACGCATCGTGCGAAAAACATTTTTAAAACCACTGCACCTGTGCGTCCAACTAAAAGATAACCATCGTTCATATTTATCAGAGATAATAACTCATGAGAATACTGCATACCCAGTTCTATTCGCTATCTCAACAATTCATCATAATAATTATAATGTAATATTTCTTGCAAAAAATGCACATACTGAACACTGGCGGATCGTGCCCACGAAACAGGTGAAGTGCTGTACAGTAAAAGATACGGGCCCTTAACCTGTTTCGTGGATACGAGCCGCCAGTGCTACTGAGTGAAACATTAAAATAAATATATTGAACGATGTTTTCCTGGTAATGCGTTCCGATCCATACACCTGTGGTGTATTGAAAACTCTAGTAACCCTCAATTATTGGAAATACCAATGCAGCCGCCATCCTTCTAGTGACTGACTATGATTGCCTGTATATTTTCACTCGAATAAATAAATAAATATTTCATTGAAATATGTTTGCATTGTCACCATTCATTCACGAAAAGGAACTTTCTAGCTTATTTCCCTCAAACATTTTCTAATTTCCGAATCAATATTGAGATCGTGGGATTGAAAATATACTTATTGAAAGCGCGTGAAAATATTATATAACATTTCCTAAACCTAAGCTGAAACAGTTATCATGTTGAAGAATGTCTAATTTGATCGATAACGGAAAATCCCATTCAAATACTAGAGAAAACTAGAGGAACGCCGATTTTTTTGCGTGAATAATTCGAAAGTATTTGCAACATACTATTCAGCTAGAGTCAACATATATACAGTCAGCTAGAGATAGAAGAGCTCTAAGAAAATGTAAACTAGAATTCATCCTCTCGTGAAATATATTTTCCCCTTAATGTCAACATATTTTCCTCTGCGAGTTTTTCTATATTACCGATTCATAACATTGGAATAATTTTAGAAATTGTTGGAATGAAAGAAAATGGAATGATTGAAAAAATGTTGAGAGAAGCACTGTACATGGCTATAACCACTGTATGATAACATGAGTAATTCTTTGAAATAATTATCATTGTTTCTGGAGTCATCCTGTTCATTATTTTGTAGGCTAATACGGTATCGGAAATATTATTCAAAATTCCTTGTTCTCATATTTAAGTGGAAGCACAAAATGAAGTTTTTTGTGGTATTTCTAGATGCTAGGTAACAAATTCCAGGTCATAAAAACTTGATTAGTGGAAAGCCTTTCCTTTCTATTTAATAATCTCCCGCTGGCCTGTTCATGTTTTCTGAGTCAAATAATTAATTGCTGAGATTAGACCTGGACGAATAAGGCGTAGAGTTTATTCATATGCAGAGTACAATGCGTACTTCTTTGCGGGAGGGTCTAATGAATTCGCCTACATTTTCTTTCACGAAATTTGCCTTGTAATAGAAGACTAATATAATTTAAAAATAAATGAAAATCAAACACCCTTTTAAAAAACTTTAAAATTATTAAAACACAGACATGTTTCAGTTCATTTATTTTTCAATTATTTTAAATAGCCCTAAGTTTTAAAGTTCAGTTTTCAAATAAAGACTAATATAATATAAAAGAATAATGTAATATTTGAAAAATAGGCTAATGAAGGGCACTGGTGGCTCGTGCCCATGAAACAGGTGAAGTTCTGTACTGTAAAAGATACGAGCACTTCACCAGTTTCGTGGGTGCGTGCCGCCAGTGAAAAAGTGATAAAGGGCTAGATTATTATTAATACACGAGAACTTATCTTCTAATCTTAGTTTATCCTTCAGCATTTTAATAGCCTACTTCTATTTCTTGTTAATAAGTGTAGGGCTGCAATGGAAAAGTACTTTATAGTGTATATTCTGGTTTTAGCATTCTAATTTGATAAGAGCATCTGATAGCATTCATTTGGTAAATTCATCAAGAAAGATTACACGAACAAATTTTTCCTGCTCGATGATGATTTATTGAGTGAAAAAAACCAAACATAGAGTGTATTTCTATGATATTTTTGTCAAAAATTGGTAGAAAGTTTATGAACTACGTGAAGGAGTAAATGAATATTCTGTCAGAAAACTGGAAGAGCTGTGTCAGTGCAAGAGGTTCAGGAAAACAATGTTGAACTCAATGCTTTACATTCCTCTCTCGACACGAGAGTGACGGCGGGAGTAAATTATTTCGCACCCCCCTCCCTCCTGGACGCCAATCCCCTAGAAAGTCTTAGTTCAAGTACTTAATCGTTGAAGACTTACGGTTCTAGCCTTTAACAATATTATGAAGAGGAACAGAACAACAGCTGAAGCATACTAGAGCCTCCCAAAGGCACATGCTGAGGATCTTAACCTAATCTACTTCTACAATAAACCCACCTTGTTTTAGCTTTCTCCTGGTTGAGAGGATTTTGTGAAATTGGAATCAATATTGATATCAATAAAATGGCCTTCCAAAGAACACTGGCGGCTCGCGCCCACGAAATAGGTGAAGTGCCCGTATCTTTTACTGTACAGCACTTCACCTGTTTCGTGGGCACTTCACCTATTTCGTGGGCACGAGCCGCCAGTGCCACAAAGAAGCTCCTCATAGTAAAACATTAACCGAGTCTTATTCTAGCCAAATAAGCTTCTCATAGTGAAACATTGACAGAGTTTTTTTTTCTAGCCAAAACAGACTTTATGAATGCAAAGGTAAATATACTGATTAGCATTGGTGAAAACCAGATATAGTCTGTCCAAGCAAAGAAGACCCTCTGGCAAGATGAGGAAATGACTACAGCTCGATCAATATAGGTTCCAAAATGATTGATCCGGTCTCAAACGTAGGAAACATTCTGATCTACAATTTGAGACCAAATCAATATTTTTGAACCAATATTGACCGAGCTGGAATCATTTTCTCATCTTGCCAGAGGGTCTTCTTTGCTTGGACAGACTATAAAATTGTATGGTCACCTTCGTCGAATGAATATGGAGAGAATAACTTTGAAAGTCTTCGAATGAACTCTAAACCAGCATGAAAAGCGAGGTAGGCCAAGGAAAATACGGATGGAAAATGTTTGTCAGGAGATGGAAAGTAGAGGTACAGAGGATGGCAGAGGGGATACGAGAAGCGACTTGAAGTTACAAAACTTGATAAAAATCGACTTGAGTTTATTATGATAGTCTACCTTTTGAAACGCTACAGAATATCTCTTGTACCTATCACTTTGTGGATCGTAATCAAGTCCTGAAGGATCAATATCATGATATATAGATATGGAAATGGAGTTATCGGTGACATAGGAAAAGTGTTGAAGGCTAATTCGATCCAAATTCTACTGGAGTAAATCTAGGATAAATTTTTTTGAACAATTTAGAGAAGCTCCGGTTCATCTATAACTATACTTTAAGAAGAAAGCCTATGGCAAGAATTTAATAATAAGTTCAGTACTTCCGCTGGACAAAGCTTTGATCCATGTTTCTCTTGTAGTTTTCACTTATATTTTATCTCAAGGTTAAAGTCTTTTTGAAATAAGATTATTTGAAAAGTTGATCAGAACCTCTTGTATAGAAAGGAAAGTGAAATTAAGGTCTAATTTCTATTATGTCTAATAGAAAGACTAGATGTCGTCAGAACTTCATATTGAGGTTTCTCATGTAATATAAATACTGCCAACAAAGTTTATACTAGAAATCGGGTTCAATTACTACATCATTGTTAATCCTAGGTGAAATTTAAAACGTTCAGTAATGAGCAGCAGGAAAATGTTTTTCAATCATTTTCAGAAACTTCTCCAGCATGACTTACAATCGAATTGTAGATGAGTGAGCACAATATACCCTGTATTGCAGGGCCTGTAATACCATGTATAATATTTTTCTGATTATTTATTTATCTGAACAATTTGACAAATGTTGCCAGGCTGAAGCCTATTGCAACAAAATATTACACAGAATATATAAAATTGAAAAAAATCAATAAAACATAATGATTGATTGGGAATTGAAGATGAGCAATAATTAAATTATTTTTTGTTGAAATATCGTATTCCACCAATGGTAAATCTTATCTCATCCTTTTCTTATTTTGAGTAGGTTTTAATAATATTCGACTTCGGATTTTTGAGACGATCAAATAGGTCTCGATGCTTTCCTATTAGGCAGCTTCATTCATTTCTGAATATAAATGAAGTCATGGAGAAATTATTGAGAGGTGATAGATACCCTAAAACTGAAATCATCTTCAAGACCTGAGTTTGGATTGGGGAAACAAGTCATGGGTATTATTAGGTCTTAATCAAGGATTTAACTACCCCACAAGACATAGGGATTAAAGAGTAATTGACCATGCAACTCAAATTTTGGAGGAGACGATGAGTCGTCGGTGCAGATTGCCTAGAACTTAGTTGTCATCTCTCACCATCATCCCTTTCATCACCCACGCACAAGCCTAGGAGCTCATATGAGCATCAACCTCAGAAAAACACATATTTAAAACTTGAGTTTGAATTGAAAATTATGATTGAGTAGTATTTACAAGTTTGACCTTGTAAATGAGCAACGCATCTTCAAACCTTAATTCTTGCTATGAAAGTTACATCTTTCTCTTTATGGATAAAGCTCTGGAAAAAGTTTGAAGAAAGACTACTCTTATAATAAGCTACTACCAAGTCCTACGTAGATCCTACAAGATCCAAGTTAATACCTTTATTTTCAATCATTTTCAAGCTTTTGCTTGTTCAATATGTTGGACAATCTTCAGTACAATTTCGAGATCTTTCCCAGATCCTAAAAGATGTAAGACGAGGTTGAACAATCTACAGTACAGGTTCAAGATCCTACCTAGATCCTACAATATCCGAGTCCAGTCCAGAAGCAATTTCAAGGACCGATTGAGAGTGAGAGAGAGAGAGATAGTGATATTGGAGCATGGAATTGATGGATAAGACATCAAAAGCAGGTTTATCTCGACTGCAGCTTTGGGTTGCAGAGACGGATGAGAGAAAGCGAACGCGATAAAAGATTATTCTTTAGATGAGTTAATAGAACTTCTAGGTGGGGTATATGGATAGTGAATACACTGGCGGCTCGCCAGTGAGGGAGTGATCATCATTGAGGATAAAATAGGAATATGTTTAGAAATAGGATTGCTATTCTATTATCACTGGTGAGTGAAAAAAGGATAGAAATATATTTTGAAATAAGTTACAATTCATTTTCTGTTCTCTCAACTTGTGATCATATTGTACATGATTTTCATATGGAATAACAAGGGAAAATGAGTGGCGAGAGCTAAATTTTGAAATTTATTACAAATCGAGATTGGAGTTTATTTAAAATTGATGTGCATACAGTTTTGAATATATTTGAATTGTTAAAAAGACATAAATGATTACTCCTAATCGTAGAACATCAGATCAGTTTGTATCCATTTGCGATCAAGCTTGATAAAAGTTTGCTTAGCCTATTTGTGTTCCCATCAAAAGAATACAGGCTATATTATTATATTGCTTTTTTCTAACATTTAGACATAAGATTCTATTTTTTCATATAATTTGAATGTGTGATGAGATATGATTGTATTATTGTCTTGTCTCTATCTGATCACCTGATATATAAATCATTCATTTATCCATTTATGATAATGGTAAATCCAGTATGTCGGGATAAATAAAGATATTTGAAAGGAAGTCTCAACAACAATTATTGAATCACATGTAGATCATAATATCTTCTACACTTTTTACACATCCTGGCAATGTGGATGTCTTACCATTAACTCTCATCACTGGCGGCTCGTACCCACGTAACAGGTGGAGTGCCCGTATCTTCTACTGTACAGCACTTCACCTGTTTCGCGGGCACGAGCCGCCAGTGACTCTTCTGATAATTATTTGAATATTCTCTAAAACTATTTAAATATATAATATTGTCTCAGCAATTAACAATCAAATCAAATCTCTGAGAATTTGTGTTCTTTTTCTAACAGACATCGATTTTATGAGGAGTCAAAAGTTAGTTACACAGAAATAGTGTTGCAATGATTCAAGATTGCTCGATAAGTGCTGCCTGAAGATAAAAAATACTTATATCAGCGAATAACTTATATGGTACAAAGAAATGACCACCTGCCACCTATTGAGAAGTTTTTGATATTATTATCACAGTTCGATGTTCAATAAGGTTAAAATGATCGGTAATAATTTTTTTAGCTATCATATCTCACTAATAATTCAATAAATCCTACTTAAGACATTGTTGGTACCTCATTCCAAAAGTTTCTTACTTTTAAGATTCCTTCAATCTAAGATTGAATGTTGGATTGAAAGTTCCGTTAAAAGTTTATAAGATTGTAAACGGACTTCTGTTGAAATTGGTATCTTTCCAGAGATATGAGAATCCACATATTGGTTGTCTGTCAGGTACTGATGAATTATTCCATTAAGACATAAATCCACAACACATGCTGTTGGCTAATAGCTATGTACTATATAAGACGAGTGCTACTACATATTCCACACAATCATTACAATTGCATGACATCCTAAGTCAATTGCAGGAGTGATAGCTGAACATTCAAAGCCCTACACATTGACAATACATGGAACCGTGGAAACATAATTATCTAGACAAGAATTCAGTTTATGAGTAGTTTTGTACTGCTTTTGCTATTACTTCATTTGAAGAACATGTATCAAGATTGGTTTCAAAAGTACGTAGAATATCTGTGAGAGAATTTTGTTTATTAGTAGAATTGAAAAAATTCTACTTACTACTCTTTAAAAAATTATATTCAAAGATTCATAGATAACTTGTTGGTCTTTGAAGACAGTGTACTTTCCGTTTTTAACAAGCATTATAATAATAATAATAATAATAAATCAATCTTCAAACAAAGTTTATTCACAATATGCTATAATTTAGTCAATTAGATGTACATTGTCCATGATCAGGTTGGAAAGTACTCGAAAAGAATCGGGAAAGTTTTGAAAGAAACTCAATTGAGCATTATTCCAATTTGACAGATATTTTGAGAGAAATTTATCGGGGCAGTCTTTAAAGAAACTCTACAATGAAATAGGTATTTCAGTATATCACACAGATATTTTCTAGGAAGGAAAGAAAGTACTTTGAGAATACTGGAAAAGTCTTGAAATAAACTTGATAATATACAACATTTGAGCCGGCTTGACATGAATAATTTCAATTGAACTGGTTGAAAAATAGCATAATAATATTGAAAGAATGCTTCCATTTCCTCTATCAGACCTCATCACCTTATTATTGCTACAATTTGTAGTCATAACAGTGATGAATAATCACAAGCCGGAGAGAATTATTTTCTCAATAGGAACCATCCAATTCCATTGCTTAGTTTTTGAAAGCTTCCGCATTGTTGAGGAGAAGCCAAAATCATCAATTAGTTTAGAAGCTAGGAAACGCATCCAATGTTGCTTCGAAAACGTTTTTCATGCATGGGAATGAGGAAGGATGACAATAAGCGGTGCCTACTAGATTTTAAAGTGCATCTAGATTGTTTCATGAGCCGCTTTAAGTTGGCGCTCTTTATGAAACCGTTCCATAAAAGAACAACAGAGCGGCGCTGATCCCGACACAAGAAGCAAGATTTTTATTTGATAAATTTATGTAGTTTGTGTGTGTTGTGTGAGAGTGTGTGTAGCGCATGTGTGTAATAGACTGGCTAACCTGCAATGCTGTGAGAAGGAAGAGGTCCGATCTGTGCCGAGTCCAGTACGCGAATGTGACGGCGTCTTCCACCTTTCCCCCCTTTCACACCACCATCGACCCCCCATCCTGTCACCATCCCCCCTAGGCATTTCCCGTCACCCGTTACAGACAAAACTGTTCCAACGCGCATGCGCCCTTCGTCGCTCATAGGCGATACACTTACCTACTGTATTTCAGTTCCTAGAACCACCAACCATCAGGATTTGGTTTTTACACTTGGGTGCACATTACCACCCCCTCCCCCCCCCCCCCAGCAAGTATATAAATGTCATCGGTATAACGATGTTATGTAGGCTATGTATTTACAGTGTATAAATGTCATCGGTATAACGTTATAATATAAGTATAATAAAGATACCAATTAACATCCCCGCAATCATAAACATTCAGTCTAACATTACATGCTTGGAAAAGGGAAAGAAACATAAAACAATAATATGTACATTCAATAATGAAGAACTTGGATGCAAATAATAATTTTGGGGACGTATTTCATTGAAAAAGTGTTTCGGGCACTTGTCGCTAGCACTGATTACAATATTATAACTATTGCTATTACAATAGTGTTATGAAAAGAGCAATACTCCATCTACACCGTTTCCAGAAGTAGGTGAGAAAGTATGAATTTAATTTCAGAACAAGTCAAATGTAGTTCAAAATAGTGAATTGTATTTCAGAAAAGATCAAATGAAGATCAGAAAAGTCAATTTTATTCCAGAAGATATCAAATGTAGTTCAGAATAGTGAATTGTATTTCAGAAAGTTCCATTTGTAGTTGAGAAAATGCCTTATGAAATTGAGGAACTAATTTCAACAACGTCAGCTGACTTTGAGACACATTATAATAAATGCAATCATACATCCTGGTTTAATTTAAAGGTACTTGGTTCAAATTAAATGGAGATGTTACATAATATAGCACTGGAAAATGGTAGTTTTGTCACGGAAGTGGTGCGAAAAAGTTTTTCAACGGGATTATGATATTATAGGATTTCAGGGTGCTGATGATATCCAATCTGAAATCTTGTGAAACACCAGGATGTTTCACTTTTTTTTTGGAACTTTACCCTCAAAAATTGAAACATTCGGGCCGTTTACAGTAGAAACAATTGAACTTATTCAAAATATGTTAAATTATGTGAATAATTATGGTCAATGAGAATACAGTACCTACAAAATGAGGGGTATTAGTTTGGATTTTGATCAGATGTTTTTTTTTCTCAAATAAGAATGGTTTTTCTGAACTAGAACAGACATTTTCTCAATTCCAAATGATACTTTCTGAAATACAATTCACTATTCTGAACTACATTTGATATCCTCTGAATTTAAATTGACTATTCTCATTCACATATGATATTTTCTGAAATCCAATTCACTATTCTGAACTACATTAGGCGTTTTCTCAACTACTTCTGGAAAAGGTGTTGACTTCTAAGCAGTTGTGTTGCGGAAGTCACAAATAGATGCTGAAGTGGGTAAACCTACCCAATATTAATTTGACGTTGTATCCAATTTTGAAAAGTATGCTAATCTAAAAGTGGCGTTATAACCGGTAGGAACAAGGGATTCAACCTTGGAAAGCAGCATATGGAAGGGATTCTCAAGAGTTTATGTCAGAAAAAGACACTGGAGTAGGAAACTTTACGATATGATTGACGTTCTATCCGGGTTTTGAAAAAATTCTCTAAAGACTCGTTATAACGGAAGATCACGAATTCGACCTTGAATAGCAGTATTTGGATTAGAAAATCTAGAATTTTTTCCGCTGTCTACATAGACAGTAGCTGGTGTGTGGAAATTAACTCAATATTTGACGTTTTATGAGGGGTTTGTGAAAATTCTTCTCTAAATAAGGCGTTTTAACCGGAGGAGACAACAAATCCGACTTTGAAAAATAGTATTCAAACCAGATTTTCAAGCTTATATAATGTTGACGCCACAAACATTCGCTAAAATAGGAAAGTCTACCCAATATTATACTAAAAGTCAATCTTCTCTAAAATTCAAGTTGATAGAAAACATCAAAAATTGAGTCGCCTGACATAAAAGGTTGAGAACCACTTCTTTTATATGAATATCAATCTTTTTGAATAAACTTTGAACAAAAGACCACCATATAAGATGCTTTTCAAAAATTTTTTTATTATTAATATCCTTCCACTAAGCACACAGTCGAGCCACTCCAAAAGGGCAAAAACACATTTGTAAAAACAAAGTACAAAAGCAATTTCTGGGAAACGATAACGGAACAATTTCTAAGAAGATGATATTCACTGGAAAAGCTTTCCCGACATTAATATTCCAATATTGGAGCTTACTCGAGACAGAGGCCAAAGAGGTAAACGTGGGCCAATCTCTATCACAACATCCTTCAACAATGACAAAGACTCTACCAATAAAAAGAACATAATAATACCACAAACAGTCTGAACTCTTGTATCAGGAAACATCAAAGGCTAGAAGATATTGAACCCTATACCCTAGAGTATAAAGATCCATCTCGAAAGTAAGAAGCTCAATTTTTTCAAACACAGGTGCATTTGGGCAAAAATAATATAATAGCAATAACAATATCAATCAGAAGAACAATGATAGAAAATTATGATACCAATACCATACCAGCAAACTAAAGCATCGTGATTGGAAATGTAAACATATGTAAAACAGGTCTCTTCGAACAAGTAGTATTTTATAATTAATTAATGAGCACAAGTATTATTTGCTAGAAATGTGTGCTAATCACTCAATCATGCTGGCACTAATATTACTCAATCACACACACTAGCAGTTACTTGCTAGCAATAACAATATTTACCTCAAGGTAAATATTGCTAGACAAGCAAGGAGCAAACATAATAATACTAAAACCACTACACCTGACTTCATGTTATACCACTTCAAAAGGATCTCAATATAAAATATTCAGTGCATTATGTGGAACCGGTTTCCATAGAATAGCGCTTTAGTATATACATGCAAGAAGGGCAATATGTGCCCTTGCAATATATGCAATACATATGCAATACAAATGCAATACATATGCAATACATATGCAATACAAATGCAATACATATGCAATACATATGCAATAGACGTACACGTATTCTAGTTCTAGTTGACTTTACATCTACCTAGAATCACTGGCGGCTCGTGCCCACGAAACAGGTGAGTTGCTCGTATCTTTTACTGTACAGCACTTCACCTGTTTCGTGGGCACGAGCCGCCAGTGCCTAGAATAGAATACGAATCTATCATAACATTCACGGGCGTGGGCAGGAAACCAACATAATAATATCATATACTCCATCGCCAAAAGTTGAAGTGACTGGCCACTTCAAAAGCATCGCAATTGAAAGTAATATGCATGACGTGGAACAGGGAAAGCGTCCCAGTTGCAGAGAAACATCAAGTGGTACGTGCTCAAGTGTCTTCACAGTCTGATGAAGCAAGCAGTTACAAACCGTTTACCCATCAAGTACTTGGATGGCACAGTCGTTTAATTCTGACTTCTTATTCAACTCAGAAAAATTAATGTTTTTGTGTGGTACATTTCTCTTCGTACAATATTCACTGTTTGGTCGAGTTTATTCTCATCATTAGCCGGCAGGCTCGCTTCGCTCGCCTTCTCCGCCTAGCCAGGGGGCTCCTCCCACTGGACCTCCGACAGTATAGGCAGTGAAAGTGAGCCAAACAGTCTCGCTTCGCTCGCCTGCAAAACCTCTGTCAGTGTCCGTTATGAAGGGATTCGAAATTTATTGAGCACAGCATTTCTACACCTAATCTGGACCTGTTTACCTAATTTCAACATTTTCTGCCAATTTGTTCTAGAAAAATCTAAGAAAAACTTCGAAAATTCCAAAAAATAGTAAATTGTTAATATTAAGCGTAACCTTGAGAAGTATATCGGACATGGTTTGAAACTTGATTCAATATCTTCCAAATTAGTTTATCTATAATTTCGCTGAACCATTCAATTTACAATTAGGATTGGTCGTATCAAGGAGGAAGATATGCAACCCGCAACACATCTACAATTTTGAAAACCTCATTACTGGCGTAATCTTGAACGAACGGATTACAAAAATATTCAAACACAACATTTCTAGACCTTATCTGAACCTGCCCACCATATATCAACATTTTCTACTGATTGGTTCTCGAAGAAATGAGGAAAACGCCGAAAAACTCTAGAAAAACGAAAATATTTGGCGTATCCTTGAAAAAGTTTTAAAATCGCGCGCGTCTAAACATCCAACTGAATATGCCTGCCAAATTTGAACCCATTCGGTTCAGTGGATTTCTAGTTCTGGTGATGAATCAGTGCCATTTTGCTTTTATATATAGAGAAGAGATTGGTCAAAATTTATTATCCTCATTGGTCCAAATTGGTCCTCCTCATTGGTCCAAATTTATCCTCTTCTTTGGATCAATTTTTTCTTCTCGTTGATTCAATATCATTTTCTTCATTTTTTCAATTTAATTTATTCTTTTTATTGTTTCAAATTGATTTATTCTCCTCGTGTTTTCACTCGTTTTAGTTGATAGATAGTTTTAAAAGTCATAAATTTTTCAGTATAGTTGAGTATATTTTTGTATAGGCTAGTTTATCATAGTTTATTATAGTTTGATAAATTTTTGTTCGAATAGTTTGAAATGTCTGAGTAGAGTGGACATTACTGTCCGAACTTCGCCACGTCATTAAGATAAAGAAGTCATTTTATTCCATTCTATGTATGATATCATGAACAGATAGTGATTTTATATAGTTTCTGGTAGAAACAGATTAGAATATAACTCAAACAATTATAACAGAAAGTGAACGTACAAGTACAAGATTCAAGTACACAATATGAATAATGATCCGCCATTGGGAAAGCCTCTCACTGAAATAAAGATCCTCTGTCAGGAAAGTCTACTCACAACTGATTAGTACACTTTTTGCCAGATGAGCGCACTATGCATGAGTGCCAACAACAATACACAGGGTGAATTTTATGTTCCTCCACTTCTGGATATAACTTAAACGGCCTGAGATAATGCGAGACCTTGACCTTAACTTATATAACATTTTTTTCACTTTCACGGGTTCTTGAAAATAGCCTATGTAATTCAAGTAGAAATCTCTAATAAAAGTGGTGAAATGTAAAATAGGAGACTTCGAATTTTCTTATTCAGTTTTGCGATTCCTCCAGTATGGAAGAACAAGAATATAGAGGATTTATAAAATTAAGAACACGTGGATAGGATTTATACAGTATGTAGGCTCAGATTCAATGAATTGTGAATTCAATAATAAATGAAAATCTGATGTCTTCCCTAATTTTTCCAACTGATATTCCAATCCATGGATATTCAATATAATGTACAGAAAGTAGAACAACACAATTTCAAAAAATGCAAATAGTACAATACTACTGGCATAGATTTATTGTTATTATCTGTATTATTGTTATTATTTAAAGTTATTTTTATTGTAGTACACATGCAGTTCAATTATGATACAGTGAAAGCAATTGGAAGAATGTAATGTAACACTGAATGAAGATTTGATTCATCCCTCACTCCACAGACGAATTTCATATAACAGAGTAGTCTTGAAGGTCATGACCATGGCTTGAAACTGAAAACAAACTTGATAGATCTCCAATCTGTCTGGGATATGGTCTGGCGAGAGAGACTGTGTAGTTGGCTGGAGTAGTCTGCAGTATTTTGCTATTTACAAACTTATATATCTTCATTTTTGCAGGGCAAATATTTAAAATCTAATTTGTGTCCATAATCTGTCCAAGTGACACTCTAGCAAGAAGATAAATCAGCAGAAACAGTCTGTAGTAGTTTTTTTATATTTACAAACTTTCATTATTACTCCTTAATGAGAAAAATATTGGCAATTTGATATCCCATGTATAAAAAAAATTATATGTAATGTACCAATGTTCCATGTATGATCTGTAATGAATACATAAAAATTATGTATATTACATAAGAGTATGAGAACCGAGAGATTAGATAAGCTCATAATGCCTATATTTCCACACTCAATCAAGTGAACTCGTCATTAAACTTACTGTAGAACGTCAATAATCCGGATTAATTGGGATGGGACACCATCCGGATTGTCGGAATTATTTCAAAAAAAGGGCCAGCAGGCACTATTTGACAGGAAACTGTTTAAAAATTGTGTATTTCGTATTAGCAAATAATAGATCTTATTCGCTTCGCTTAACACTACAGTATGTATTCTCACATCGCCTACTCTCTAGTAAAGAACTCAGTGCAAAACGGGCTGACGGTACAAATATTTAAATATTTTTATTTCTTGCTGGAGACAAATCCGGATTTTTGACGTCCGAATTATCGACGTTCTACTGTATTACTGAAGAAAACGTCACTAAATAGGTTATGGATGATCTTCTCAGAAGTAATTTAGGATAGAATAATATAAAAAACTGTATGCTTTGAAATAATCTATATCTATAAAAGCGAAATGTCACTGACTGGCTGACTGATTCATTCATTCATTCTTTCTTCACCAGAACTAAAAATCGACTGAACCGAATGAGTTCAAATTTGGCAGGCATATCCAGTTGGACGTTTAGACGCTCGCTAAGGAAGGATTTTTAAAACTTCATAAGGATATGCCAAATATTTGAGTTTTTCTATAGTTTTTCAGCGTTCTCTTATTTTTTTCGAGAACCAATCGGTAGAAAATGTTGATATTTGATGGGCAGGTTCAGATAAGGTCTAGAAATGTTGTGTTTGACTATTTTTGCAATCCGTTCAAGATTACGCCAGTAATCAGGTTTTCAAAATTGTAGATGTGTTGCGGGTTGCATATCTTCCGCCTTGATACGACCAATCCCAACTGTTAATTGAATGGTTCAGCGAAATTATAGATGAACTAATTTGGTAGATATTGAATCAAGTTTCAAACTAAGTCCGATATACTTCCCAAGATTACGCTCAATATTAGCGTTTTAAAATTTTTCTGAATTTTCTGAGATTTTTAAAGAACAAATTGGCAGAAAATGTTTAAATTCGGTAAACAGGTCCAGATTAGGTCTGGAAAACCTGTTTGTCTCAGCTGACACTGATACAGGTTTTGCAGGCGAGCGAAGCGAGCCTGATTGACTCACTTACACTGCCGACACTGTAGGGGCTCCAGGGGGCGGAGCCCCCTGGCTAGGCGGAGAAGGTGAGCCTGCCGGCAAGTCATAAATAAAATAGGCTTTAATTAAATCTTAGATATAACCAGAAACGACATACAGCTTGATGTAAGATTAGTTACATCAATTAGTAGGTAATAGTCATGTTTAATGAAGACTGTGGCATTTCCCTTGTAAGAAGGGAATCATGTTGGAACTATAATTCCCATGCACATGTATGGAACTGTTCACAGGGAATGGGAAGCAATAAGTTTTATAACCTGGTAATGATAATCGTGAATTACAAGATTAGCTATCAAACGGAGAGTTTACTCATGAGAAGCTATTAGTGTTTGATTGGTGGAAAACCCACTTCCTGATTGGATACGATATTGTCAATCAAAATTATGTTATGCATTGTTGAATAATCTCATTTTCTTCAACCTTTATTGTGTCGAAAATTTTCATAAAAAGAGTACTATTGGATTCTTATTCAATAATAACTACGATGAAAATGATGAATACGATGTTAAACAAAATGGAAAAATCAAAAGTTTAAAAACATTGGACATGATAAGGTTTTAACACGAACTGGCGGGTATTTCATGCATAAAAAGCCATAAGATAAAGTCACTTTGAGGAGTGTCAAACTGAATGATTTTATGCATAGAAATATTGATTGTGTTTTTAAACGAATTCCGAACCGCTTCATCACCATCATCGAATATGATTAAAAAGTTATCAAATTCTAAACACATTGTGTATCACATCATATTCGCTGGACAGGGATAGGGGTTATTGGATTATTCATGAATTTTATCACTGTAGTACAAAATCAAATCTCTCTTTTCAGCATTAAAAGTATGATATTGCTGGGCTATTGACAGATTAGTGGAGTAGCCTTCCATTGAATCATATTGCAATTTTACGTACAATAATTTTTAGACTTTAGGGAATGAAGAAAATGAACTAGCAAGATAACAACACACCTTCTGGAGCCGTGTGGCCGCACAGGGCGCCGAATTTCAGGTGCGCCAAAATGGCAGGGGGAAATAATACTAGAGAAAAATATGCAAGAGGAAAAATGGTTTATGAAATGTTAATATAAGATGCGAGATTGACTGGAAAATTTTCAATTCTTTTAAGGAAATCAACACAAATCTTTGATCAAGCAGTTAGACTGGCTTAGTTAGTGATTTCATAATTGAAATGTCTTACACGCAAAATTGTCAGTTTTTTCTGCATAATGTCTAAAAAATGTAGAATTATATATTTTTTCAATCCTAATTTTCAGTCATTGATATCTAAGAAGCAAAGCGTTTTTGGGGTATGTCCTATGGAAATTTTTTCTCTACTTGGTGTAAGCAATCATCCTAAGAAGAATGGCACATTACTCCTGGAACACTCTATAGTACAACCAAATAATGCATATTTGGGGCTCTTGTGCCTCAACTCCGCCCACATCACTTATGTATAGTACTAAGTGGAAAATAAAGACATTCAACTATCTATCTATAGTCATCTAATGAAGAGAAATTTTGCCATGGTCCTTCATTGACTTGCGGTGGAGAAGAGATGTATTCTCACGATCAAGAAAATATTCATGCTATAGAAATAACAATGGTGAAACTCTGAGATGTAAAGGAGAAAGCACTTAGTCATGTTCAACTCAAAACCAATATTGATGATTGAATACACGTGATATAGAAGATAGATGAATTTGAAAGGAGCTCAAAGTCCGGTATCAAGCAAATAAACCCTGTTGGTGTTAGCACTATTCGCATATAGTGATGACAAGTTTTGTGTGCTTCAGCTTGAAGCTATAAAGTTCAAAGAGGGTGCGGGGCGAGCCCTATCGAGTCGCTTTAACTTTGTTCACAGAACTTCAATAGAACTTGAATCGTTGACAGACTCCATATGCTTCAACTTCGCTTACAGCTCTTGGAGTTGAAGTGACACATTTTGAAGTAAATCGATTTATTTGAATGCGCAATGTTAGTGTCAATTATTAACTTTCTATAACTTAGTGCAAGTAGTACTAAGATTTTCTACTTTCTATAACATTAACATTAGTCTACTTATTATAGAATTAATTTGTATATTTGTTCATTTGAATTTGAAAATGACTATAATTAGTTGAAACATGTAATGCATTGAAAAAATAATTCAAAAGGGTACTTTCATAATTATTTCAAATGAAAAAACAGTGATGAAAAGTAGCCCTGAGATTAAGGAATCACTTAGTACAAGCATGAATTATAGTGTGAACTGCATAGGTTGTGATTCTATCTGATATAACATGTTATAGTCACTGCAAGAGTAAAATCTATATCTATAAAAGGGAAATGGCACTGACTGACTCATTTATTCATTCATCACCAGAACTAAAAGTCCACTGAACCGAATGAGTTCAAATTATGCAGGCATGTTGCCGCGCGCTAAGAACGGATTTTAAAAAATTTTCAAAAATACGCTGAATATTTGAATTTTTCTATAGTTTTTCGGCGATTTCTGAATTTTTTCCAGAACCAATCGGTAGAAAATGTTAATATTTGGTGGGCAGGTTCAGATAAGGTCTAGAAATGTTGTGTTAAAATATTTTTTAAATCCGTTCAAGATTACGCCAGTAATCAGGTTTTCAAAATTGTACATGTATTGCGGGTTGCATATCATTCGCCTTGATACGACCAATCCTTAGTGTGAATTAAATGGTTCAGCGAGATTATAGATGGAGTAATTAAGAAGATATTGAATCAAGTTTCAAACTATGTTCGATATACTTCCCGAAGTAACGCTCAGTATTAGCGTTTTACTATTTTTCGGAATTTTTTGAGTTTTTCTTAGATTTCTCAAGAATCAATTGGCAGAGAATGTTGAAATTTGGTAAACAGGTCCAGATTAGGTCAAGAAATGCTGTGTTCAATTAATTTCGAATCCCTTCTGAACGGAATTTGCAGGCGAGCGAAGCGAGCCTGTTTGTCTCAGCTGACACTGGTAGAGGTTTTGCAGGCGAGCGAAGCGAGCCTCTTTGACTCACTCACACTGCTTATACTGGCAGGGGTCCAGGGGGAGGAGCCCCCTGGCTAGGCGGAGAAGGCGAGAGAAGCGAGCCTGCCGGCTAGTTTCAATAATCTTTATATGAATTGATAGAAACATTAATTCTAAAGGAAACTTTCAATTATTATATACTCTCACATCTTAATAATTATATCTATCACTATCAGCATAGAAAAATAGATCTCTCTATGCAAAGATCCTCTTTTCTATCAGTATATTAGTAAGCAATAAATAATCACAATACCCTTGAAATGGGTTTATTTCTCTTGAAAATCAATTTTTACTCAATTACTTTTAGTTCGAAACTAGTTGTAAAGATGAATAAACTCAATACAAGGGTACAGTGATTATTTATCGATATATTATACATTATTAGCGCTTATCACAAAGTATCAGTATGTCTATCCGCTCTAAAGCTATAACATTAAATGAAAGTAGATGAAGATTATTGTTGTTGAAGATTATACCTTATTGTTGTTTTGAAGTCATTCACTTTAAAAGGTTATAGTTTATACTTTTGACGATAATGAATGATTGATCTGTCACAAACATTATTTAGGTCAGAAGTCAATTCGTCAATTCTAAATGGTTACACCAGAGAGAACAAGTAGGGACAAATGCGAATTTTTATTTGAAATTCAAAGCAAGATTCACATGCTCTAGTGCTCGTACGCTCTGCTGAAACTGTGGTTTAACTATGGGTCTATGGGTTTAACTAACTGTGGTCTATAATAATAGAACACTTTCATAGAAATAGATCATTTATAAGGTTTTAATTCGAGCAGTATAAGAGACTTCTGGCTCTATACTATGTATCTTTTCAAGATATTTCCTAATCTTCTCAAGCTTAGGAGAGGATACCGTATTTTGAATTGCGGTATGCTGAACGACCTTAGCTCATTTAGTACAGCTATATCTCATCTGACAAAGCTCCTGCCTTTCGGAGGAGATGATGAGCCGTTTGTCTCAACTGCTCAAAAAGTAGACGTCATCATTATCAAATTATCACTCCTCTTGTCACTCACGCACAAGCCTAAAGTTGGAATCATCCTCGTGAAAAATTACATAAAGTAATAATGATTTTTTTATCTATGCTATTTATGTCCAGCTCTTGGACGTAAAAAAGCGGAGAAATGTGGAGAAAAAGTGAAGAAATCATTTTGCGTGCTGAGTATTATAGCTGAGTATTGAGAAGTATCTAACCGTTATTGCTCTCTAGTCTATAGCTTGCTCAATTGAAAGATTCCTTAAGAACGATTTTTTCATACAAAGAATAAACACTTCAATCGAAAGACACAAAACCAAACTCCAAACTAATTAAGGCTAACTTGGTTTTGTTTTGTTATGTTCATTGATTTTCATTTCCGATCATTTATTCAATTTTTGATACTGTTGGCTGAAGTCAGTGATTCAACCAACATACAACCACGTCCTACATTCAGTTCAACGTTGAATTAAATGAATACCGTAACTGAAAATCGAGTATAAAATAATAATTGTTCAATTGCACTAAGACTCTGATTACCTGTTAAATTTACTCAAAATCGTTTTTGTCGTTGTTTAAACGCACACTTCAATCTAATTCCTACAATGGATTGGTAAATTATTTCAAATTATGCTTGGCTTAAATGTTCGATGATTAGATCAGTTCAATATACTGGCGGCTCGTGTCAACGAAATTGGTGAAGTGCCCGTATCTTTTACCATACAGCACTTCACCTGTTTCGTGGTCACGAGCCGCCAGTGGTTCAATATCAATCGTTACCGCTGTAGATTAACGAATAACACTTCAATTTAATTTTTATTTCCTACAATGGATTGGTTGTGTAATTATTTCAAATCATGCCTAGCTTGAATGTTCAATGATTAGTTTAATTATAAAATTTAATTGATGGTAACAATCATAATTTTGTAGCAAACACCTCATTTAGTTTGACTGAATTTGGAGGTTGTTGAGAGGTTGAAATTACATTGGAACCGTTCAAACGTATTTTGACGAGCAGCGCTGGAGTGGACGAGGCTTATTTAAAATGGTGTTGAGGTGAGTCAGATGAGGGAAGGTGAGATGAGGTGAGGAAAGATGGATGAAGTAAGGTGGATGAGGTGAGGAGGGTGAGGAGGTTTGATTAAATGAGGTGACGTATAGAAAGGTGAGGTGAGGTGGGACAATTGTGGTGGGGTGAGGTGAGGCAAGCGAGCGTTATCGCCGTGTTGCCTCACTCGCGCTATTTTTAATAAACCGATGAGTGACCAATGACCGGCAAGAGATGAAAGAGAGGCTGGGCTCTCACTTATTATCAAGAGCCACTCATTCGGAACGATTGATTGAATTGTATGTTGTTGTATCCCGATCGATTCCCGAGGTCCACGTCTGGAAAATAAAACCTCAACAGCAATCTCTTCAGTGGCAGACCGGCATTGTTTTGTTGAAACAACTGAACTGTTTTACTTATTATTGTACTAGTTTTTCAATAAATAACATATTTTTCGGATTTTAAGACTATTTTCATAATAAAGAGCCTCTATAGGGCAGCTGCAGCAACGCGGGCAGCGCGCCCAGGGTACAAAAAGTGTACTTGATGTTGAACGCTATCCGTTTTATTCTTGTTAGCTAATTTGCTCAATCATACATAAACTTTAGAGTTTTTGTTTAAATTATTATTACAACCTTCGATACCTCTGTCTTTGTAAACATGGAATAGAGTCGACTCTCTAGTTAACTTCTGTTACCCTACTCTTCTTTATTGTGTTATTATAAATTTATCAAGTTATCCGTTTCTTATGTTATAAAGTTTTTCAGTTATAAGGTTATAAAGTTCAGTTTTTGTTATAAGATTGTGAGTTACAGAGTTATTAAGAGTTATCAGTCTATAAATTACTTCAGTGTATTTTTTTACTACGTTTTCTACAATGGTTGATTGACTTCATTCTGATTACACAGCTGAACTGTTATACTTATTACAGTACGATTTTCCTAATAAATAGTACAATTTTTCGAATTCTGCTTGGATAGTGAGTTTGTTGATAGTAATGAATCCCTGTAAAGTCTATATTCATGGTTGAACTTGATTGTAATGAAGAGCAATTTCACTGAAAAGCGAGCTGACGTTGATGATAAAGAGCCTCTCCATGATTGAAGTTAATTAATTTTGTTGTTAATTTCCTCAATTAAACCGACCCATCCAGTGTTTACCGACATTATTTTGTCAACATTTTAGTCCTTCAAATTTGTTCATTGTAGCTCTAATTTCCTTATAAAAAATAAATTTCGATGAGGTTCGTATAATATTTGTTGATGATGGAGAACTTCTCCGTGATTAACTCAGATTGGATTGTCAATTTCCAAAATGTTCGACCTACAAATTGTTCAACACAACTGTATAGTCTGTCTAAGCAAAGAAGACCCTCTGGCAAGAAGAGAAAATGACTCCAGCTCGGTCAATATTGGTTCAAAAAATATTGATTTGATCTCAATCGTAGGAAACATTCTGATCTTCAATTAGAGACCAAATAAATATTTTTTGAACCTATATTGACCGAGCTGGAGTCATTTTCCCATCTTGCCAGAGGGTCTTCTTTGCTTTGACAAACTATAGCACTGGCTACAAGCTTAGATTGGCTCTCGTTTTACCTGTCAATTTCCTTGTACGATTCTCCGAAACACGACCAATGATGGAAAAAATCTTGATTGCAGTTGATTGGGATATTGTCAATTCCAGGAAAATAACTGCTCGAGATATAGATCATAAGTCCATGTTGGCATATCAGGTTCCTTCCATTAACTGAAATAGTTTGATTTTGTGAAATAGAGAATTCCATCAATTCAATAATGTAACATTTAAGTATTTGATCCATTGTTAGATGTTTTTTGATGGATCGGTTTTCCAAAGTAATAATTTATTTCAAATTCTAATCAATGTCTAAAACAAGTTATTTGCAAAAAAAAAGATTTTTGTGAACTTGAGACCTTGAATAATAAAAATCCAAGCATGATATAGTATTGAACTGAGTTCAAGTTTAGCGTTCAGTATTTCCTTCACTGGCGGCTCGTGCTTATGAAAAAGGTGAAGTGCTGTACAGTAAAATATATGGGCACTTCACCTGTTTAGTGGGCACAAGCAGCCAGTGATTTTTGTGATTTTTGATTTATGACCCTGATTTTTATGAGTGATTTTTGACCCTCTTTTACAGAGTTTTGTGCCAATTGCCAGCTAAGCTGATCTCATTGGGATGTCAAATCCTAAAATGCCTGGACTACATGAGATTATATGAATATCTTTAGTCTTAATTTCTGAAAGCCATTAATATTAATTTTCCTCTAAAGAACAATCCCATTAGTTTAGGATAATCTTCACAGATATTTTGTAACCCTTATTACTTTTCAATGACTTCCGCTTCTTTAGAATCATAAAAAATAAAAAAGAACAGACATTTTGAAAATTGTGTACGTTTAGGGCGGCACAGAAACTTTCAATTTCCACTGTAAGCTTTGAAGGGAGCGACTACAAGCTTATAAACGGGTCGGGTATCATTTGAGGAAGGAGTTTTAAACTTTTTATTTTTCAAACATGCAAGGACAAAGGAGCTTGTGCTTTTGCCTGCAAGCTTTACTTTTCCAACATTCGTTCTATTATCACCACCTAACGTTTCTCTAAAACTCAATTATTTATCCTGCTAGTACTGTGCCTGGCGGGCAATCAATTCTTTCCTGGATAAACACTTTCAGGTTGAGTGGGATGGTGGAGAAAAGTGAACCAGGGGGTCAACGAACAGCAGAACACCGTAAAACCCCTGTAATCCCCTAGGCGTTTATCTCAGACATATTACGATCTGAAGGGATAGGTTCCAAATGGTGCCAAGCAACTTTTTTTGGAGAAATAAAGTGCTGCTGCCATCTGTTAGCGAATATGAGATGTCATCTAGAGCATGAAATTTATTCACTGATATTCTGGTTAGAATATCTTCTGAATCGTAATCACATAGCTTATTCAGTAATGTGCCAAGAAACATTTTAATTGAGAAATAAAAATTATTACCTGAAATGTTTTCAAAGTACAATGTAGGCTACATGTCGTACAAAAATATTTTGATCTTTTTTGAAGGTCCAGAACATTTTATCCGCGCATTATTCGGCTCTTCAAAATTTATTTAAATGGGTTACTTTGATTCCTTTATTCAAACTGATCAACTAGAAAACTTACTCTAGATTTTTTCCCAATTTGATGAAAAAGTTGAATAGAATTCTTACAAGTTCTACTACATAATCAAGCATAGCATAGCTTAGTAGTATATGAGAAGTGACATGTCAAGTAATAAATGATGTAAAGCAGGGGATGAGAACAAATGAGAAACCTGACCAAATGTCGCGTATACTGACTGTTTTAAAAAACGACGTTTTCAAAACTAGTGGTGTAATATACTATTGCCTGCATCTTACAAGAAATACACTGAAATTCCAGCTTTTTTAAGACAAAATGCACTTGTCAGTTGGGACTTTACTCTTGCGGATCGCTTTAACCCTGACTGTTTTCACAGAACTAAACATAACATCACTCTTCATAATGATATTGTTGAACAACAGTTATTCGCCGAGAAAAAACTTTAACTTATCACACACTTCATTAATCACTATGCTTTAATTCCTTCAACGCTTTAACTATTATAATACTATACCGTAATTAAAAGAAAAATGAAGTTAATCTATTTATTATGAAGATATCGTAGGGTTTAAACCGGCATTCCAGTGCATCGAATATGGGAGCTGCCACTTTACCGATTTAATCTCCAAAAGAATATAAAAGTTAGTGTACATCGACATTTCCTATGGATAATGATAGAAACTATAAAAATAAGACAAGATGAAATCTCACTTTATATGCTCTGTTCAAATGTTGGCTTTGGCTCGGTCAGTGTTGGTTTGGGGACTGTGGGTTCTGTTTGAGAAATTATGGCCTTTGGGACGGTATTGGCCGGGCTGGAGTAGTTTCCCCGATCATGCCGGTGTGTCTCATTTGCTTGGACGGACTGTATAGTGGAGTGAATATGAAACTGCCAACCAGCTGGTAGGCCTAGGCCCTTCATGGGCTGTTGACTGTTAAGCCATTGACAAACAAACACTATGTTCAAAACCCTTCAAGTAGTTGTAAGGGGAATCTGATCAAGTTTCACCCCAGGTGTCTTAATGAACCAGTTCAATAGTTAAATAAATCCACCATCAAAAAGTTAATAGACAATTAGTTCAACAGTTAACCAGTTAACTAGTTTAATAGTCAACCAGTTCAACCGTTAACCAGTTTAATAGTTCAATAAACCAGCTATAGTGGTATTTAAATTCGCCTCTCTAATCAACAAGTTGTGTATCACACTCTGTACATATATGATTAGAGTTTGGAAAAGTGATTTTCTCAGCGGTTAGCCCAGTATGTGTGATAATTTTGATGAGTTAAGTGATGAGCGCTCAATATTCCCGTTGAAGTGGTGAGAGCTTGTTTGCTTTTTAGCCAGCAATGCCGTCAGCTTTGCTTTTAGCTTGCAGTTTAGTACTCCGATATTTCCTCCATTAGTTCGAAACAATCCTAAAACTGTCGAAATTCATAATGTATCATCGTTCTTCCCAATATGAACATCCAATATCAACTCATATGTGAGCAACGTGTACTTTTCCAATTTCCCAATACTTTCCAGATGCTTCCATATTTTTCCAATTCACCAAAATCCCAATCACTTATAATTCAAATCAAATCAAATTCATTTCCATAAAACAAAAATTAACTACCAAAGAAAAATCTGAGCGCGGAGTGCTGGTGAATTTGATCAAATAAAATAGAAATTTGACGATCAAAACAAAAATATAAATTAGGCTATGAGAATCAATCAAGAATAGATAAAATACTGTGATAATGATAATTATTATTGAATAAATATAATAATTGAATGAACTGAAAGCTGTTTGGTCAATGATCAAGTTCCTCCATGATTACAAAATAAGTATTTCAAATAATATTCAATAGTATTTGGATTATTAAAATACACTAGATTTATCCTTCATTCATAACCATTGATTATTTATTTATTTATTTATTCATTCATTCAAGATAATACAATAGTAGTCTGCTAATGCTGGGAACACAAATGCATGAATATGTTCAAAACGTCTTTATTCCCGTATTGTTTTCTTCCTGTCTAGGGTCACTATGTTAATAGATTAATATCAAAATCACAGTACCCTTCTGATATTTTCTATTTTACACAACAAATTTTGCTCTCCTGATAGGTATTCTCAAGTGTAGATCAATAAATGAACAACATAAATTTTATAAATTCTACACTTCTCATTATCACAAAAATTCATTATTATACAGAAGACACTTTATCATATTGTAGAATCAATTGGTTTGATAACAGTGTAGCTTTACTCTGTAATAATTTTCAAGACTAATGAGGAATTTGGTAGTGAATTCAAAAAGAACTTCTCATTCTTCGACTATAATCAACTAAGTCAGCTATTTTATTTCGTATAGATTTTGTAATCAACAAATAGATCAACTCAATTTTGAACATCATGGATACTCGCAGTGATTCTAAGGCAAGGTTATCACAAGAGAAGTTCGCTTCATACCTGCCTGTGATTGGACGAAATTAAAACCGGGTAGGGAAGACTGAAATCTGACGTAGTTTAGATCTAGAACCGTGCGCATTTCCTACAAAAAAGATCATATTATGTTGTTGATGTGATCAACATCATTCTCTGGCTCCCCCATTCCCTTTCTAGTTCCCTCAAATCGGGAAAACCTTATCGAAATAACCTTGATTTAAAGGCAAAGTGGAATTCAAAATGGAATATTATTGCTTGAGGAGTTGAACGAGTTCCTTTACTTTCAAGTTGAAGATGGTACATTAAAAAGCAATGTTGAAAAGTAATATTCGTACGACGTACCATTACAATTTCGTTTCATTCATGTAATATAATTTTTGTTCCATGAGAAAAGAATAAATTATTATTTACCGGGACAAAGAGTCTCGGAGATGAAGGATTTATGAAGAATACTCTACTCTAACAATGAGAGCTCTGTCATATTTGTTGTTAAGATCTCTTTTGTTGCGCATTCAGCGGGCTCCAGGCAGTCAGTCAATACAGCTACTTGGTCTATGAAGGTTTTATTTTTAATAAACAAAATTTCATTTCAGGAATAGAAATTTCTTCCAAAACATTCTCTTTGACTCAGTATTAAATTAATATAATTATATTCACTGTGAACTGTGATTGAGTGGGAGAGTAATTATTTAGAGCAGGGGTTCTCAAACGGGGGGTCGCGGAGCATGTGCCGGGGGTCAGGAACTTGGAAGGAGAAAAGTAAAACAAATAATACTGATTTAATTTTTTTTTTCAATTTCAAATCAATCAATTCTATTCAAGTTGAATTAATTATTGTTAATTATCATTTGTTTATTGCAGTTTATCTCAAAACAAGATGATGTATTGCACATCTTTTCAATTGAAGCTGATAACTTTATTCAAATTTACAGTCTCTTCAACAAAAAAAAAATCATCCTTGAACACATCACGATGTCTTTCTCCAAAATCGAACGGATTCTTGATTTAGTTTTTCAATTCATCTTAGAAGCCACTTGGTGCGCGACCATCAAAGACGAAAATGGGTGTTTTAAAATGAAATGAGTGTTTTAGTTGAAATGGGTGTTTACGAACATTCCTTACTCTCATGGTTTTGTCAGAAAAGCAAGCAATAAACCTCCAGGTACATGCTAGGAACCTGTTGAATTGATTGTAATGATAACCAGGGCTTAATCTGTGACGGTATGCACCGATACCTGCATAACTCTGAGAGGGAGAGAGGGTATCATTTGTTGAATTATTGAAAATTGATGGTGATAATACTCAACTTAAAGCTTGAACAAACGGAATTCGATAAGATAACATTTCATTTTTTTCCAGGTGAGGACCATCATTCTGGGCACCATCTTTGGCCCCCTCTGTATAGAAACTTTTTATTTTAACTTTTAAACAAATAAGCACTAATTATTACTATCAATGAAACACAAATTCTAGTAGGTAACGTACAACTTTAACCGTACGATAATAGAATAATATCCTAGATCAAATATTAATATACAATATGTACATAGTATTAGCATGATAATTTGGGGGGTCACCAAAATATATGACCTGGAAGGGTGGTCGCAGGTCCAAAAAGTTTAAGAACCCCTGATTTAGTGAAAAGATGGGATGCGATAAATTTTATCGGTCTGTTACTCAGTGTTCGCTCGTTAAAATTTTTATAGAGTGGATGCGTTTCTGTGAGATGTGAACAAGATTCTATTGGGAAGGGTTGGTTGCACTTTTTTCAGAAATCTGCTATCATCACAGGATGACAGAAGGTTATTGGAGTGTTTTGATCATCGAAGAAAAAGAAGTGGGAAATATTACTACATAGATATTACCAGAATTAGAGTCTGGAATGAATACATCAGATGATATAAAGTTAGACTAACTATTAGAGTAGATTGTCTTTGGTATAAATCCACTCAGTAGAACAGTAATTTGGTTGTTTCAGCTTCAATCCCGCACAGTGTATTTAAATATTTTTAAAAAATCAAATAACTAATAGGCTACATATTTTAAGCTAACGCTTGTGTTTCGAACTAATCCTCGTGAATCAAGCACTGGCGGCTCGTGCCCACGAAACAGGTGAAGTGCTGTATAGTAAAAGATACGGGCACTTCACCTGTTTAGTGGGTACGAGCTGCCAGTGATGTTAGTTATATAAGTTGCCAGTACTATCACAATGTTTCAGCCTACAAGCCACCGGAAAAATATTTCTAGATTTTATATTAATTTTATTTCATGTTCATAAATAAGATAATAGGAGCAAATAAACTATTCTATTATATTATGTTGAGTTTAATTATATTGAGTTGTTAGTACCTTCACAATGTTTTAGTTTACAAGCTACTATAGCTAACTATAACTTACTACAGTAGCTAGTAGTTACTGAAGTTACAATTATTGTAGCTAACTGTTTCTAAAGTATATTAGACTATTAAATACAAAAAAGAAGAGCACAGAGTTTACTAATATATTGTAAAAATGGTTAGCTGGTCCCAATTGTTGAAACAATGTACTGTAGTTTGTCACTAGCTTGTTTCACTCAAGCATACTGTATTTCCAAAAAATTTCAGAATTCAGTCCAAACCAACCACTAAACTCTTTTTGTTAATATAATTACAGAAAAAGTGCAATCTTTAGATAATCTCATTTCGTTTACAAAGGGAAATCTCTGAACTTTTTTGGAAGAGACCTGAAGAACTATATTGTTCTGATGGGAACAACAAGCCCCACAAGTAAACAATGCGAAACACTCTGTAGAGTTGCAGCAAGACTTAATTAGTTGAGATCTGGGTCGTCGGAATCGATTCAATCAATGATGTTTTGTGGTTGACAAATGAGAACTCCAGTTCCACAGTTCAGTTCCAGAAGCGAGTCGGTTTCTTGCTAGCGAGCTCAAAGTGAATCACTCAACAACCCAGCCACGAGGAACTGAAATGGAACAACAATAAGATGACCCTACCCCACTTAGATATCGAACTTACTGACAAAGGATATTATTCTACATCATAAGTATCAACAATAGAGTGAAATGTACATAGTTGATTATTATTTACTATTTTATGTATGTCATATTGAAATAATTTAATTAGTATGTGAATGTAGTAGTCCTAATGAGGACTCCCAACTTGGACCAAAATTCCAATTAAAAGTTAAAAATTAATTGCTTATTAGCCTTTTATGAGACTAGATTGCAATAGTAGAGGGAAAGGAAAAAGATAAGTGTCAATGTTTGAAAATTAAAATTGACACTTTTTCAAAATTGATGTATAAAAATAAAAATGAATTGAAAGAGTTTTCAAAGAGAATTTTTATCTATCAGTATCAATGTTTGCTACATAATTCAATAAAATAGATGATAAGAATCAAGAGATATTTCTCGAAAAATGAGAAAAGCTTTTCAATAATCTTGGAAAAGCATAGAAGAACGCCGACGGTCCAGTGGTAAGTTGTGAAATATTATTTAAGCAATATCCTATGGTTTATCCCATATCCTTTCATATTTTTATAACTATCCTATCCTGTTATATTATAGAAGTTCTAGTTACTATCCTATCCCATGTTGTACAATAGGCTATTACAAAGTATAGAAGAATGGTATCCTTTGGGAGATCGGCTTGTCGTTATTAAAGACAGTCGGTCGTTTCCCGTCTCTGGAGGGAAATTAACTGTTGCATTACACTCTAGCTGGTTAACTGGATTTTATTCAGACATTCAGAGGTGTTCTTTGCCGTCACATGGTTAAGGAAACTAAGATATGGTTGAGAGGATCAACGTGCTAACCACACGTTACCTTTATCTTGGTTGATGATTCACCTCTGCTAAATGAATACGCTAGGGGAATGAATATGAAACTGGCAACCAGCTGGTAGGCCTAAGCTCTAATGGGATGTTTAGTACATACATGTCTATACATACATAGAAGAATGGTATAGGCTTGAATTTCTCAGTTGATCTCTGGAAATCAACTCTGTCATTATTGAGAAAGCTACACGGAACAAGAGAAGGCAAGTCACAATTTTTTTCTAGTTTTCATTTTCAATGAGTGCATTAGTATTTTTGTCTTCAGTGAGAAAAATAGTGATTGAGTAAGTTGGAAAATCAGGGAAGTAGAGTATCATATAATAATGACTACAACAGTCAGTGTGAGAGAGAGACACAATCAGATCTACGATAAAGTATCTGATGTAGGCTACAAGCTAAAACCCTTATACTTTATGACACTTTCATTGTTTAGTTTGATGATTATATTAAGGCACCTTGATAAACAATAAATCACCTCAATACAGCTTCTAACAATGTTCGAAATGCATAATACTTTGAAACTATATATTATGCACACGTGATTGTACTGAATGTTTTAAGTGGATGATTTTCCTACACTGAGGAGATGATATGAAGAATGGAGTTGAATGGTGTACTTCAAAGTCAACCCAGGTGATATAAAATAATGAACCAGTTATACCTGGGACTACTGGGTTCAAGCTTAACTATACATAATTATATCCAGCACTGGCTCGTACCCACGAAACAGGCGAAGTGCCAGTATCTTTCACTGTATAGCACTTCATCTGTTTTGTGGGCACGAGCCACCAGTGATATCCAGCCAACCAGCAAAGAAAAGGAAATCTCTTAATTATCTCCGCTATTAGCCTCTAATGAAGGAACAGTACCTTGATGCCTGATTTTTAACTTTGTTGAGATTGAAAACTTTTACTCTGTTCAAGCTTTAAGGGATCAATGGAATATTTTAATTAGTAGAAAAGAGGAAGAAGGAGGTAGAGGAAGACCTCAAGGTAAGGGGAATCAAGATTCAAGTTGGATCAGACAAGGCAGCAGACACTGCGACTAGAATAAGAAAAATAAGGCTTTGTTTGCAGGAAAATCTTTCCTGTACTTCAGATAAAACATCAGCAAGCGACGTTGGAGATTTAATTAGAAGCTCTGTTGTGTCTGGCCTGGTACATAGCATGAACTTCGATCCAAATCCACAGATCTCTATACCTATTCATGAAAAAATATCATCGAATATCCTCGAGTTATTTTATTCTCTCGTCAATGTTCAAAGTCAAGGAATTTGTATGTCTATTTATGAAAAATATCATCAAATATCCTTGGGTCATTTTAATTTCTCGTCAATGTTCAAAGTTGAGTAATTTTTCAGAGTTCATTGGAGAATTTAAATTCTTGTGTCTTTCAAAAAATATTCGAAAAAATTGAATAAATCATAATTATAGTGAAGAAAGTATACAAAAGAGCAAGATTTTTTTATTTAAAACAACCCTTCCTCCCCTAGAACCTTCGAAAACTTCAACTTCCATTGCTAGAAACTAGCAACTTTTGTTACAAAAACATTGATAGAAGCTTCGAGCTCATCTGTGAAAACTTGATGAACATTTGAGTCTTATTAGACTCGAGTCTTATTTAGTCAATATGAATTCACCAAATGAAGATAACTACAATAATTTTTCTCTACAAACTCGAGCTTAATATTACCTAGAATACTCAAGATCTGAAATATTCCAAAATAGATGAGAAGTTTTCAATCTAAACATTGAATAAACTGGAGTTGAAGCGGATATTCTGTGTTCAGTCAAGCACCACTACAAATAATAGGCTGGAAGCTGCGGAAAACGTTCAAACTTTGCGGGGAAGGAGGGAATTTCTTCCAATCTATAGTGAAAGAAACAGTAGCAGACAATATTATTCAAGAAAATCGAAGTAGCTCTGCAACTAGAGTGATTGAAACAACTTCAACACCTCTTTTAATGAAATAAATCAGTCTCAATTAATGCAGCATCAGTAACTTTAAATATTGATATTCGACTGATTTTCAAAGGGGTTCTATCGTGTTTATAATAAAGGTATTACTTATCAATTCGTACCCGTGTTTATTTTTCGATCTATTCATAGCATTCAGTTCTCGATACGAAAACAGTAAAACCTCGAACTAATGAGCGCGTGGAGGAAACTTTACAAATATTGGAGAGAAGAGAAGAAGTTCAACAAGCGCGTGGAGTCTGAGAGAAAGTTCATGGGTTGAAAAACGAAGAAATAAGAAAAGTTCTATTTGAGACCGACTGAAATGAGAAATAAATGATTTGAGGTTGGTAAGAAAATACTTTAAGCGTCTCTAATTGGTAAGAAGTAAGTTTTGCAATAAATATAAAAAATACGAGGAAGATAATTATAATATTCATGCCATCTATGATATAATCATTACACTTGATGATAAATTCAGGTATTTTACCAAAAACAATTTACATATTTAAATACGATAATGTTTGATGGGAAGCAACAACACTATCAACAACACCATCAACACAACAATATCGAATAAAACACCACTAATAAACACAAATTAGAAATTGTATGCTTTTCTAACAATTCCAATTATATACTCTCTTAGTATATTAATTTTATAATCTCTGAGTATGATAATTCTATACTCTCTCAGTATACTAAATCTATCCTCTCTCAGTATAACGTCCATAGTCACTAAAGCATTATCGATTTTGGAAAATTTGCATGGCAGTTCATTGAGACAAAGTAACATCGATGGAATTTAAACATGTTGACCATAATTAATTACGCCGTTAAAAGTATGGATTATTCTGACCATGCATGACGCTCACATAAGCCTCTCACTATAGGCCTACCCGTATATGAAGAGTGTGCAAGTGAAACATGTAGGATGACTTTTCAAGTTAACATGACTCAAGTTAACATTCAGTAATATAAAAAGTATTGAGCTCGAGCTAAATTATTACTCTTGTACCCAGGGCCCTCACGTGTTTTTTTTTTTGCGCCCTGTGCGAGTTTTTGGCAAAATCGGAAACTCAATAACAAGCAAATTGAAGATTTCTGCCATTTTCACTGCTCTACCCAACTTTCATGAATAACATTCGAAATAGTTTCGAATTCAGCCAGCAGATGGCAGTAGCAATAGGGTGACTTGCTTCGACTTCTATTGGACAAGCCTACAAGCTCCGCCTATAATCAAAATGGACGATAACATCGGTTAGATAAGTTTCCAAATCCAACCAGTAGATGGCAGCAGTTGACGGATGATGTTTCAGATTTGACTTGGACACGTCTTCATGGCCCGCCTGCTCTTTCCTTATTGGTTAACGGTGGTTCGTGAATTCTGTCTCAGAAAATGGCTGCTAGCAAGAAAATGATTATTAAATATATTTTATAAAATATATAATATATTCTTGAATTGAATATATTTCTATTTGTGGAATCAATATGATTATGATTTCCCTGCAACACAATATTTCATAATATTATTACAGTATGGTACTTCTGTACGGGGTCTGTGCTCTCTGGTGGTGAAAATTATACTTTGATTTGTGAACATTCATGTTTAATTTTGTGGCTAAACACCGCTCATGGCCAACAGATTATTATGAAAACAAACTGGGGAAAGGATTGAAATTAAATAAAAATATAATTACCATTTGCAGTAGACCATAATAGGCTAGGTACTAATATTCATTCATACATTTATTCATATTATGCTTGTTTTAAAACCATTCAATATTCTAACATACTGCTAATTATCTACCCATTTAAGGTTACTGTAAAGCTCAGTACATAATTATCAAAATGTCTCGAGGGAATGTTTTTGTAGTCAGCTGATTTATGAGACACGGCCCTGTTCTGTAGATTATGTATGGTAGGTCATGGCGAAGACTACAAAATCATATTGGCAGTGGCAATGTGTGCTTTGGTGATTCAGCCTCTTGGAACTATAATTCAGTGTAAAAGCGTTAGGTTGGCTGAAGTGATATTTCCCCAGAAATTATAGTTCGGCGCATGCGTAGTTACACTCTCACTTCCCTCCGCCATCTTGCCGAAGGCTCTTCTATTCGCGGCACCACTATACTACTTATGACTACTTTACGACGATCTTGTGCTAATATAACATTTATTCATGTATTCAGGCTGGTAAGATTCTATCAAGTTAGTATTTAAAAAATTTATTTATAGAATTTAGACTCAGTTTCACTTTTATTGTGTAACTTGGGCCAGTAATAGACTTCAATAGTTTTATGCTGTATGGAAGGAGATGAAATAGTTATTACACCACTAGTTTTGAAAACTTCGTTTTGCGACGTCAACAATATGGAGCTTTACAGCCGAAGCGATCAGCTGAGGCTGGAAAGGTGGAGTATTCGCGACGTCGCGAACGTTTTCGAAACGTGTTGTGTATTTGTGTTTTTGGTACACTTCATAAAAAGGCTTCTTAGAATAAGACGAAAAGTTTCTATAAATACGGCAAACGAATTCAACTTGCTGAATTCCATATTGGTAATTTTCTTTTTTTGTTTCAAAATAAATTCAGGATTCTAATTTGAACGAAGGTTATCAGTCGCTAAAATCAAAACAAAAGGTTAGGTGTGGAATTATACGGAACGAAAATTATTGCTTGAAGAAAATCATCTGCTAAATCCTCTGATGCAATCTGCTGGAAAATGTTTGAAATAGTCGACTTACCTGTTCAGGCGACCAATTTGCATAAAATGCGTTGCTAAGTCAACGGAAAATTTTGTTGACAGCTGATTTTTCCTATCTTTTACGGCTATAAGGCCCAAATATCAGCCGTTTATTCCGCACTAGTGTGGAAAATGAATGTTTTTAAAGCCTGTCAAGTAGATCGAAACTGGCTACTTTTTATCAAGTGTGCCAAAAATATGATTTAGCACTCCCATCTTATACTCCTTGATTCTATTTTTCCTGCGATGAATATAATGAGATAGAAATCAAACTATTCATGATCTAATACCGACCTCTTGCCAGATTTTTTTTTTAACTACAAAAATTAGGTAAAAATATTAGGGAAAGTCTTTATTGGGAACTGGCTTGTGATTGGTCGAAAAGGTGTAAGGTGGTTGTCAGCCAACAATAGAATTAAATTTAAGAGGGGCGTTTTGTGGCTTGCTTCATACATTGATCGTGGTTTTTCAATTGATCAATTCACTATGATGAATAAGTTTATGCGGAGGAAATAATTTCTTGTGGATTCAATTTGTTGGTAGAATAAGTTTTCAATGAAATGGTGGAAAAATAATTCTCATAGCCCAATTGAAAATTTTGAAATTCTCGTTTTGCCGCAGCAGCCGCAGCGGCGCCCCCTTGGCCGTGGCGCCCTGTACGGTCGCACACTCCGCACACCCCACGTGATGGCCCTGCTTGTAGGTTAGTTTGGAATATGGGAGATGAATTTCATCATCTGCTTAAAAAAGTTACCGTGTCAGGTTTTTGCTAGCCAAAGGCATAAATTCTCTAATATATAATGGAATTAGAGAGCGTGGGATGATAATTTTCCATTGATGGCATTGTGTTTGAATATGTACCTGTGAACGAATAATGACGATATTGAAAATGACCGGTAGGACGTAGTGTGGAATTATGCAAACCCGTCACTTCGGTTTTGGTTGAGTTGACAAAAAGTTGTTTGACACCTTTCATCCCCAATCAACCGATAATTGGGTTCACATCCTGAATCAGGATCGACGTTTTCCTAGTGTTCTGTGTTTTTGATACGAACCAATTTCAACTCTTGATTCTCATTGGCTGCTCCTTTCTGCATTGAAAATAAGTGACCTTCTATTATTGGCTGCTTCATCCTCTCGTTAGTACGCTCATTATTAATTTATTTGTGGTACCACATTCCAATTATTCGAAATAGACATTTCTAGCCACAAAATTCTCCTAACTGGTCTTCTAATTGGCTGCTTTTATACCTCGTGTCAAAATTCAACTCTCTAGCTGTTATTGATCTGAATTCACTCAGAGAGATCTAAGTGATATTTTTATTACCTTTGTGGTATTCAATTGACTGCGTTCTCTCATTGATTGGAGTACGCCTTACCCACTCTTTTGAAGAATAAAATGTTCCATTGAAAACAAAACTGACACTAGTTCAATGACAGAAGTATTTGAACATTCTCACGCAATAATAATTGTTTACGGAATTTCTATTCTTTATTTTTTCTTATACTACATGAATAGGTATAACTGATCTTATTAGTTTTTCATTGAGTCGACACTAAAAGTTTCAATAAAAACAAACAAGACAAATAGAAAAGGTCGTCTGCCCAAATTCAAATTTAATTATGGACAGTAACAAGCAAAAATCCTTGTGTTACCTTAGACTTGTCAGATAACTCTAATAGATTGGTTCAAAATTATAGATTAATTTTTTAGGCTTTAGCGTTACAGAGTTGAATAAAAACTCTGAGAAGGGAAAACTTTTGTCCGAACTTAGCAACAAACCACAAAGTTGTATTCAGGTATGAAAGAATTACACCCAAAGTTCTTGTACCTGCACTGTCTTTCCACCACAAGTTCTTGTACTTCCACAAGTGGACAACTTTATCAACGTTTCTTCTTGGACTCTATTCTCTTTATTCTTGAGCATTATTTGTTTTGTTTTCTAATGAAGCTTTAAATTCCAATCAACAAATTTCTTTTTCAAATAAAATTATTAAATGGAAAATTAGAGATTCAACTGAGTTTTGGTCGATATTGTAGAAACGTTCCATGATGGAATAAAAACACTAGATTTTGTACACTATTTATTGGAAAAATTGGAATATATTTTGTATCCCATTTGATGAATATTACTATTTGAAAACATAATTTGACTAGAATTCTACCACATAACCCTAGTAATTATGTACTAAATCAATAATTATCAAATTATTGTGATCACAAAAAATCCCTGTTATTCAAATTAATCGATGGAACTAGACTATTTTATTTTATTGGGACTGTCTGGAATGAATTGACACATCTTGTACGGTTTGGCCAAGTTTACATATAAACTGAGCTCAACAATGGTTTCCCAAGTATGTCAATTCCATGGCAAAAGGTTTGTACTTCAATTGAAGAGCTTCGTAAAATATACCAATGCTCAATGGCGTTGCAAGGTGGTGCCCGTTCCCACGCTCACAATACTGTCTAGCACTTTTTGCAATACCTAACATACTGTCAGCGTGGAAACTCTCTTATCACTCGAGAAACGCTCAGTGAAGTTTTCACCCAGCCGCCCACTCTCTTCTATAGTTTTCGTTTGATCAAAGCATGCTTGTTTCCTCACACACAGTTCAATTTATTTACTTATTTATTTATTTATTGACTTTCTACAAAGGTGACCATTAGTCTATGTAGAAAAATATAATTATACTGGCCGGCAGGCTCGTTTCCTCTGGGTAGCCAGGGGGGCTCCGCCCCCTGAACCCCCTACAGTGTCAGCAGTGTCGGTGAGTCAAACAGGTTCGCTTCGCTCGCCTGCAATTTCCGTTCGAAAGAATGATCTTTGATTATCATATTACTCAACAGGGTTATTTTGAGTAATCGGTCTGAATTAGTGTTGTTCTATTACCTCAGCTCAACCTGGGTTTATGATTTGAACATAAATATTATTTAGTTCAGTAGTTTTCGTGAAATAAACAAAACTGCAGATTGCAAACATTATAAAACCCTATTACAGGCGTAACCTCAGAAGAGTTTCGAAATTTATTGTACACATCAATTCTAGACCCACTCTGGACTTGTTCACCGAATTTCAACATTTTCTGCCAATTTGATCTCGAAAAAATTAATAAAAACTCCGAAATATTGAGCGTAACCTTAGGAAGTATATTGGACATAGTTTGAAACTTGATTAAATATCTTCCAAATTGGTTCATCTCGCTGAACCATTGAATTTACAGTAAGAATTGGTCGTATCAAGGCGGGAGATATGTAGCCCGCAATACATCAACAATTTTGAAAACTGATTACTGGCGTAATCTTGAACGTATTTCAAAAATATTCCAACAAAACATTTCTAGACCTTATCTTAACCTGCCTACCAAATAAAAACATTTTCTACCGATTGGTTCTCAAAAAAATAAGAAAACGCTGAAAACTATAGAAAGCCTCAAATATTTGGCCCTTAAATATTTGGCCCAAATATTTGTATCCTTATGAAGTTTCAAAAATCCTTTCTTAGCGCGCGTCTAAACGTCCAACTAAACATGCCTTCCAGATTTGAACGCATTCGGTTCGGTGGATTTTTAGTTCTGGTGATGAATGAATGAATCAGTGCCATATCGCTTCTATATATAGAGATTTCCTGTATAATGCACAATCTTTTAATCTACAAGTTCCGTTTCATATATAAACAAGAGTACGCAGACACCCCCTGGAGAAAAATTCTCACATGAGCTTTGATGTAATGTCTCACATGCGTAAAATGTAATGAGGCAGATCTCTGCTGAATATGTAAAAGATATTGTTAGAGAGCGGAAGTGGAAGCCGCATTCAGAGAACCGTCTCCATTATTTGATAAATAATGAAATAATTTGATGATGATGATGATGATGATGATGATGCCGGTGATGATGGTATAAGTTTTCGTACAGATATCAAACTGAATATCCCATTGAACTTGCTCCTATTAACAAATTAATTCGTTGAACCTTTGGTCAGATTACAACAATAGTATTTTTATTATTGCAATAAATAAATGAAATTTATACCAAATTTTCCTTTATTCCAACTAGTGGATAATGAAATATGAAATATTCTGTACCGGTAACCAATTTATTGTAACTTGTACTGAATTGAATAACTTTGAGGTTGAGTGTGAGAGAGTACCTAGTTTCACCTTAAATAATAGTCAGTAAATGGATGTTGACAGTTGACATTATTCCTAGGCCGCGAGATGCAGGTAAAAAATTATTGTTTATGATTATAAAATTAGTTTACTGTCCATAAAAAAATATGATGGAATTTCATTTTTTTAAAATTCATCAATTTTTATAATTAATATGAAATTAATTATTGAAATAAATAGAAACATACTTTCCGGATCGCATTATTATCTAGCCTATATGTAATAAAGAATGAGTTGAAGACGAATATTTGTAATAGATTTCCAATTATTGTAAAATATAATGCCGTTTCTTTCAAACAAGTCATCAAGTTTACCCGTGTCACCTTTACCTTTACCCGTAAATCTTCTCTTCTCTTAGTTTTCACATTTTCACAGCCGATTTTGGCATGAAAAATCCTTGCTGCTTGCCAAGATTGCCTTCATTCCAAGGTTTGGCATTTTTTCACCTGGACTACTATGCGGACTTGTCTTATTTAGACAACCGACGATCAATTAGACGACGCTGAAGGAATTCCATTATTCAGCGAGCGAGTGCTGGGGTGTGCGCGTGCGCGTGCGCGAGTCAGCAAACTCCCAATCGGCCTCATATCGATCCACACCCACACACACACACACACACACTCACCCAAAACTAAGCCACATTCACCCTTGACCTTGTGGACCTACATAGTAGCAGCTGTTGGATGGTCCATTCTATGCCATGCTATTAATTTAGTTCAGCAGCAACAGAGGGCTGACAAGAAGTTGATAGACTTACGGAGAGAGAGGGATGGTAAGAGGCAGAGTGAAAGGGATGATGAGAAAGGGACAGTGCTCAGAAAAAAGAACGACCACTATTGAGAAAGACCTTATAGTGATAGGGTGAGAGTGAAAGGGTAATGCCTTAAACCATGGTTGGGGAGGTGTTGAGGGGAGAAGGAGGAGGAAGAGGAATAGGAGGAGGAGGAGGACGAGGAGGAGGAGGAAGAGGAGGAGGGAGGAGGAGGAAGAGGAGGTGGTGGAGGAGGAGGAGGAGGAGAGGAGAGGAGGAGGGAGGAGAAGGAGGAGGAGGAAGAGGATGAGGAGGAGGGGAGGAGGGGAGGAGGAGGAGGAGGTGGAGGAGGACGAGGAGGAGGGGGAAGAGGAGGTGGAGAAGCAGTGATAAGAAACAACAAGAATTACTGTAAAAAGATAGTAGTTGACGATACAAACATTTTTTATAGTAATAGGCAGGGTTTAATTTGTGACGGTACGCACCGGTACGCCGTACCGGTACCTCTGAGAGGGAGAAGAATTGAGATTGATACTTCTAATTTTTTTTTTAATGAAAGAATGAGGGCGAAATACACAATTAAAAGCTTCAAAGTCACTCTAAAAACGAGTTTTGAAGAGTTGAAATTTCATTTTCTCCGGGAATCCCAGGACCCCCCACCACCATAACCAGTAACCACATTTCCCCTCTGTACCGGAGCTTCCAATTCTACAAATAAGACACTGGTTATAGTTATTTTATGGTTTGGAGAACAATAGAAAAAGTAGATGGATCATAGATCAATAGATCATAGATGACAATAAAGAAGCTGGGTTCAGAAACAAGAATGAGTTAGAGGTAAATTACCTATACCCTATCCACTATAACTTGAGACAAAGTAAACAAACAAGCATGTAAATATGTGGTGGCCACCTTAACCACGACAAACCAAAACCAATACACGACTTAGCAAAGCATTGGCAATGCGTATACGTATGTCTGCGATGTTTCTTTGTCGTATTGTAGTTTCTCTCCAGTTATTTTTAATTAGGTAGAGGCAGGGCCCTCGCGTGGTTTTTTGGCGCCCTGTGCGAGATTTTGGCAGGCGCCCCTCCCCCATTACCAGACGAATGCAATCCAACATATTATAATCTATTCAAAGCCAAACATGATTCAAGCTGCCTTGCATGTTCACATTTTTCTCATAAGCAATCCCAATATGGGGGTGGGTGATTTATGGCATTTGGGCCGGTATTGGCCGGGCTGGAGTCATTTTCCCGTCTTGCCGGGGTGTCTTCTTTGGACGGGTTGTATAGTGGAGTGAATGTGAAACTGGCAACTAGCTGGTAGGCCTAGGCCCTTCATAGGGCTGTTGCGCCATTGACAAACAAAATCCCAATGTTGCAAGTGGTGTGGCAAACAGGATTATAGGAATCTGCTTATTTTAATGTTTCGTATCCGAACGTATCATTTCGTATTTTCGTTTTCATGTATTGGATAAGCAGAAGCCTACAGGAATTAATAAAAAATAGCTACATTGAGCAAAACTGACATATTGTACTGTACTTTATCTTTAAAATATTGAGTTTTCAATTATCGATTAATTTATTTTTGGTATTTGCTTGGAAGGACATAAGGAATAAAATAATACATTTTTCAAAGAAAAATAACGGGTATTATCATAAATATTCCATTTCAATTGGAAATAAAGATGTTTTAACAGAAAATCGAATAACCAATAACAAGCAAATTGAAGATTTCAGCCATTTTTAATACTCCACTCAACTTTCTTGAATAACATTCGAAATAGTTCCGAGTTCAGCCAGCAGAGGGCAGTAGCAATAGGGTGACTTGCTTTGACTTCCATAGGACACGCCTCCAAGCTCCGCCTACGATAAAATGGCCGAAAAGATCGGTTAGAAAAGCTTCCAAATTCAACCAGTAAATGGCAGCAGTTGACGGATGATGTTTCAGATTTGACTTGGACACGGCTCCATGCCCCGCCTGCTCTTTTCTTATTGGTTGACGGTTTTTTGTGAGTTCTGTCTTAGAAGATGGCTGCTATCAAAAATATGATGAATGGTGTATCATACAAAAAAAAATTATGCTGATTTACTATTGACAATCTTCTGCTAATTAATATAATATTCATTTATGTATTCAGGCTGATAAGATTCTATCAAGTTAGTATTTGAAGGATTTATTTTTAGAATTCAGACTCAGTTCTACTTCCTTTAACTTGGGCCAGTACTAGACTTCAATAGTTTTATGCTGTATGAAATGTGATGGAAATATGATTTTGCACTCCCATCTTATACTCGTAAATTCTATTTTTTATACAATGAATACATATAATAAAATAGAACTCCAACTATACATGATCTAATACTGACCTCATGCTAGAAAAAAGTTGGAAAAACTACAACAATTCTTCAAAAATAAAAAATGTAAGGGAGAAGTTTTTATCGGAAACTGGCTTGTGATTGGTCGACAGAGTGTAAGGTGGTTGACAGCCAAAAATAGAATTGAATTTGAGAGGGGCGTTTCTTGGCTTGCTTGATACATTGATTGTAGTTTTTCAATTGATCAATTCATCAGGCCTATTATGAATGAGTTTATGCAGAGGAAATAAGTTGTTGATAGAATAAGTTTTTTATCAAATAGTGGAAAAATTATTCTAATAGCCCTGAATTTTTCAAAATTCCCATTTTTCATCAGCCGCCGCGGCGCCCCCTTGGCCGTGGCGCCCTGTGCCGTCGCACACCCCGCACACCCCACGCGAGGGCCCTGGGTAAAGGGGAAGAGAGGGGAAGGATACTTGTCTTTCCTTTGGGAGATTGACTTGTCGTTAGTAAAGACAGTCAGTCGTTATCCGTCTCTGGAGGAATAGTAATTGTTACTTTACACTCAATGTTATAGAGGTGTTTTGCGGCGTCACTTGGTTACGGAAGCTAGCTTATGGTTGGGAGGATCAACATGCTAACTACACGTTACCTCTATCCTGGTTGAAGATTTTAGTGGATTGAATATAAAACTGGCAACCAGCTGGTAGGCCTAAGCCCTTCATGGGTTATTGTGTCTTTTACATAAATACATAGAGAGGGGAAGCAATTGAGTAATAAATTCGATTAGTGAAGGAAAAGCGAAATAGGAAAGACATATCCAAATTAGAAAACAGAAATCGACAAGTAGGAAGAAATTATTTAATTTCCACATCGATGCCAAGTCTCTAGCGGGAAATCGGTGCCGAAGATTCACATCGGAAAAACGGTGTCGAATAACCGCAGCGGAAAATCGTTGCTAAATCTCTGCGGCGTAATATCGCACCTACTGATTTCTCTCTCCAAGTAGTGAAAAACATTCTGGACTTGCCCTCAGAGCCCAGAAATGAGCTAAAAAAACTCGTTTTACCGAGGTAAAAATGGCAGAATACAGTACATCTCTCATAAAGACAATAGTTTACAATTTGAAGAGGCTTCATCAATGTTCCAAAACGATCAGATCATATTTGAAGCCAACTGAGAAATTCAATGTAACCTGTTGGAAGTTTGTAACTTGAAAAAGCTTGAAGGGTTGAACTCCTTCTCATTCTCAAGGCAATCATCCTATCACTTTTATTGATTCATATCATAATGTTGATACAAGCAGGAGGTGTTTGTTGTTGTTTTGTAGGCCAGCAACCATGCGAAAACTCCCTCTCACGGACAAAATACAAACTAAAATAACAAAAGGGAAATAGGACGATGACCCATGTTTTGGACGCAATTTCTTTATTGATTGAGCTTTGATTTTTGTATGGTAGAGAAATGTGGAGACAAGAAATGTAAACAAGAAGGGAATAGTGCAACCATATTCGTCTACAAATTTTGGAAACTTGGAAATTATCTTTAAAAATTTGATTTTTTTTCAATCGTGAAAATAAATTTTCATTGAATTTCATAAAATACATTAATGTCAATCAAGAATGAAGTGTTCATTTGAATCTAAAATAAGTTTTTTTTAATAAGGCTGTTTCCCTACTACATGCTTTAGAATAATGAAAAAAATTTGCTCATTTGTGGATAATTATCACATCTAATATATAGGATGATAGATGAATACAAATTATTGTTCTCCAAATCAATCGATTGAACTCCTTCTCATTCAAAGGACAATTATCCTATCCACGGTTACTAGAAGGATTCATATTCATTTGTCATTGTAAATTATGATAAGTTGGTAGGTAGGTTGAAGTACGGCTGCTCCTTCCCTAAGGTCGGGCTTGCTTTTTGAAGAAGTAGTTCCTCATGTTTAATTTATATAATTCTGTATTCAATGTATTGTGGTTCAAGTGGAAGAGGGGGCTTGCATGCCTCAACTTCGCCCACAAAACTCTTGTAAAGTATTGACAAAGTGTAAATAAAGGTATTTATCTACAGGCGTATTGAAGAATTCCTATTTCAGTTTTACAATTGAAATCGAAATGACTACCATTTCAAAATGGAATCTTAGAACCGTGTCGTAATGAACGTTTTTCGATACAGGAGGAACTTTTCGATACAGTCCAAATTCCACTTTATGATACATTTCTTGTTTCGTTTCGAAATCAGATGATAAAAAGTAAACAGTGTTCAACTAACCTCAAAATCAAAACTGCGATTGGGATTGAGTAGCCTACCAGTATTTTTTCGTCAATATTTCAATTTACGTATTTGAATTTTTAACAAATTTGAATAGTCCAAAGTTCAAATAGTTTAATATACTTATAACTTTGTTAGTGAATATGTTAATAACTTTCACTTTTACAACAACACTCACGATTTTGTTGCTTGTCAAATGCCTTTTGTGGTTCTGACTGATATGTTATTTTTAACATATGTAACAAGTAATAAGTTGATTATCATAACAGTTCAAGTGGGATGAAAACAAAAGAAGTTAAATAAACGACGGTATGTTGATTTTAATAATAGCATACACTTACAGATAGCTTGATACTGGTCTGATACTGATAACTACACTGGTGGTCGTAGATAAAATAGTGTATGCAACCGTTGTATTAGGCCTTTATAGTATTCGTGAGATATTTAGAGCACTCGCTTCGCTCGTGGCTCTAACTTACATCTCACCTCATGCTATAAAGGCTCCCATTATAATAACCGTTGCATAAACTACTATTATCTATCATTCAAATGAATGTTTTATTCTTCCTTCTAATGTTATTCTTGTTTGATAATGTTTTATTCCTCTTTTCTATAGGGTGTTCAACTTAAAAGAGAGTCAATTAGTTTAAATAAGTAATGGGGCCTCTTTTAAGTAGAACACCGTATATATAATTTTCAATATCTCTCGAAGAACAAGTGAATAGAGATTAATAACTCTTATAAAATTGAAAAAGTTATAGGGTGATTATAGAGTAAAAATATGCGCATTAACCGGTTAACTCAACGAATCACCGAGTTGTGAACTACCTATTGGTGAATCTATCAAATTTGTCTCCATAACAAATGATTGGACGTGAATCGAAGTCGGTGACATGTGATATTCAGCACTAACAACCAGATGACGCTCGTCTTTAGATATACTACCTGATATTGAATTTACCCTCTGATTGGATATAAACTGATAAAACAATTTCTGATCCAATTTTTGAGCTGTGCAATATTGTTTGTCAGAACTTGACATCTGACATTTCCATGCATAGAGAGGAAAATCCTCTTGAACGTCGAATAAAACCCGACACTCGACTGTCGACATCTCCCACTCAAATACCAATCGATAAGTGCTATGATTTCCAATACAATTCGAGAGCTTGCTTTTCCACAGCTTCCAATATCAATTTGTTGAAAAATCCATTATGACTGCTTCGTGGATTCATTCGTTAGGAGGAAAATTTGTTATTTGCAAGCTTGAAAATACTTTTCCCAATAACAAAATTAATATCGACTACCGTTTACCGTTATGAAACTGTTTACAGTTTACCGCGAATAAAATACTCCCATCTGCCTATGGTATTATTATATATTATGTTATTATATCCCATCACTTAATTGAAAATTTACCGAATACTCGTTGACTATTCGCCCCTTTTGATTTTGATAATCATGTTATTGATATTGACATAATATTAAAACACAGTTATTCGAATCCCAATGGCATGGCTGTTTTTCACCTCATCAATCACCTTAGCACTCAAGATCCATTACCCACGCACAAGCTAAAATGCTTATGTGGGCATCATCCGCAATATAAAAAAAAAATTAATTATTGATCAGATTGTTTACGATGCTGAAATTTAAATGACTTCTATTTATTGTCAAGATGTATTTTTCGTATGATATTTTCAAGAATCCATGCTATAGATTTCGAAAAATGATTATATTATTACATTGATAGTTATCACAAGAAAGAAACTTAATGCAATATGTAATTAGTATAGTAAAAATATACTACTCTATACATAACAATAGCCCTACCCAAGTCACTAGCCTATAGCTTGAATAAAATTCAAAACAGTTCATTGTTAACTTCCTACGTTGCAGTATAGTTGCCTTCAAGTAGGTTTTTGTGTAGAAAAATTGTTAAGAAAAGTAATATATTTGTAACAAAAAAATTATGGAGGATAAAACCCTCATGAGATGTTTGAATTCAGTGATTCTTCCAGTATAAATTGAATCGTGTTCTCTAACTCTCGGCTAGAATAGAAACAAGCAGAAAAATAGTGATAAGATGATGGTTGCGTTACTTGATAAGATTAATCGAATCCGATAAGTTCGGATTCGGCGTTAGTTGAGCCAAAATCTCATTAACGTTTCTCAGTCGCTAGTTGTTTAGTATTGTTTTTGTGAGCAATAATTGTAAAGTGATCTCGCTACCAGATCAAACGGGCAATGGTAAGTAATATCCAAAAATACTTCCCAATTCAAACGTGCTTTGTTATTAATTAGACCCATATTGTTTTAGAAAACTCTCAGTTTAAATTTTAGTATTAGTATTCAATTATAATAGACATTTACTAATCTACATTATTGCAAATGGATATGGTTCAAAATATTGCTTTTATTGATTCTTATTAGGCTGTAGTCATATCAATTGCTCCACATTATTGTACTTTTTGAGTAGTTGTGAAGGTGTATATGGTTATTATGTAAGTGAATATGATTATTATAATTGGAAGACTCAACAGAATCAATATCCACTCTTCAAAATAATTTAATTCATGTTTCTAATCCACGTGCATTATTTACAAACGTATGATCTTCAACAGAATAACGGAGACCTGTTCTATAGAATTGAGTGATAGTGATCCCAACAAAAATATTGGCGATTGAAACAGCTGGTGCTGTTCGATCTCTAATATTTCTCTGTTACACTCTAAGCAGTGTTTTATAATAGTAATTGTGTTTCCAGTTGAATTTGTATTCGATTAGCTCATTATTCAAGTTTTATAAGAAATCCATTGCTATTTTAAGAAACAAAAATGATTGAAATAATACATGTACTCGATTTTATACGGTTCAATTACTATATCTGTACAAAGTATAGATATATCTATATATATCTGTAGAAAGTGTGAGACTAGTTTTTCTCCCTTTTTTTGTTTCATGCATTCAATATTGGTGATCTGATGTCTTATTTCCCCTTATATCTTGATTTTCGTTATGTTATAACAGTTATTTTTGTATTATCTGTCTTAGTTTCGGAAACATACTCATTCCACAGTTTAAATGAATGAAGTTGATTTATTTGCATTATCAATTTTTTGTTTTGTTATTTATCATCTTTCTTATCGATTTTGCAATTATATCTGTAATAATCTGGGGCTAACGGGTAGCTCTAAAGCAAAGAGCTATACGGAATATGAAAACGATCCGTTCCAATAACAAGATATCCTTTTATTTTTATTTTTTTGTATTTAGTATTTCATCAAGAATTCTCCTAGTTGTGATTCTGTCAAGTTCATAAGATGCCAGAGTACTCGCAGTACTCGCAAAATCTATAACTAGACAATAATTGGGGATGTACTGATAATACTCTTTTTAACATCATAAAGTAATTTTTCACTTTATCAATTTGAATTATCAACCACTGATTTGGGCGTTTTCAGGGCTTGTCTATTTATTGGCCATTGCTTTTAAGCGCTCTATTATTCTTTGGAATAAGTAGTTGCTATGAGGAAAATGGTGACTTGAGTCGTTTCCTGGAGAGGAGATTACGTGAAGTGAAAACGGAGCTCGAGAAGATAGTCTTAGACGCTAATGGATTCTTAGTAAGAAGAGCAAAAAGAGGTAAGTCTAATTCCTACTTTTCAAATCCTTAAACCCTTATTTCCATTCAACATTCCAGATGAAATGTTGAAACCCTTTCAAAGCTCTTATTTCAGTATTTCTAAAATCTTATTTCCATTCTTATTCTGAGGTTCCGCAAGTATCTTCCATGCATATAGCCTGTCCAAGCACAGAAGACATTCTGGCAAGATGGAAAAATGACTCTAGCTCGGTCATTATTTATTTATTTATCACTTATTCATTTGTTACTTATCTATTATTTACTTATTTATTTCTTTATTACTTATTTATTATTGAATCAAAAAATATCAATTTGTAGATCAGGATGTTTTATACCATTAATTTGAGATCAAACTTGTCATATTAATTCGATCTCAAATTGTAGATCAGATTGTTACCTACCATTCGAGACCAAAATTATTATTCTTGAACTAATATTGACCAAGCTGGAGTCATTTTCCTATCTTTCCAAAATGTTTTCTTTGCTTGGACAGACCATATGAATTATTTCGTGGATTTGAGTTGTCTTTCAATTTACATTCTCTTGCACTTCAAGTTTTTGTATTTACATTGAACATGTACATTTTGTATAAGGGATGAATAAATTTAAAATTTTAATAATCAAAAAGATAGACAGATTCTAAAGTAAATAGATTTAAATAATAGCTTGGAGTTCTATTTTCATTCAACTTTTCTAATCTATTGACCTGCAGGATTGTGCCTTGAGCATGACTTTTTCATTTGAGTCATTAAATCAGCTTAAACTAAGTGCTGGGAGGGCCTTATACACACTAAATAGTACTTTTTGGTATGAACGAGAGAAATATTTTGCTAGGTTACTGAGCAAAAATAAATCAGTTTTGAAATACTATTAGATCATTCAATATCTCTATGACTGGCGGCTCGTTACCACGAAACAGGTAAAGTGCTATACAGTAAAAGATATGGACACTTCACCTGATTCGTTGGTACGAGCCGCCGGTGCTCTATGAATCTGGACTTTCCCATAAGAAAAACGTTCACCAAACAACATTATATTGGTTTGAAGTTGGCATCATTTAGTTTTTGTCTAGTAATCAGCATTCATAGAGTGGATAAATATTATTGTTACTCTATATCTATAAAAGCGAAATGGCACTGACTGACTGACTGACTGACTCATCCATTCATTCATCACCAGAACTAAAAATCCACTGAACCGAATGCGTCCATATTTGGCAGGCCTGTTCAGTTGGACGTTTAGACGCGCGCTAAGAAAGGATTTTAGAAACTTTCCAAGGATACGCAAAATATTAGAGTTTTTCTATAGTTTTTCAGCGTTTTTTTAATTTTTTCGAGAACCAATCGGTAGAAAATGTTGATATTTGGTAGGCAGGTTCAGATAAGGTCTAGAAATGTTGTGCTAAAATATTTTTTAATTCCGTTCAAGATTACGCCACTTATCAGTATTTTTCAAATTGTAGATGTATTGCGGGTTGCAATCCTCCATACGACCAATCCTTACTGTAAATTCAATGGTTCAGCGAGATTATAAATGAACTAATTGAAAAGATCAAGTCAAGTCTCAAACTATGTCCAATATACTTCCCAAGGTTACGCTCAATATTAGTGATTTACTATTTTTCGGAATTTTTGGAGCTTTTCTTGGATTTTTCGAGAATAAATAGGTAGAAAATGTTGGAATTTGATAAACAGGTCCAGATTAGGTCTAGAAATGCTGTGTTCAATTAATTTTGAATCCCTTCTGAGCCGAATTTGCAGGCGAGCAAAGCAAGCCTGTTTGTCTCAGCTTACACTGACAGAGGTTATGCAGGCGAGCGAAGCGAGCCTGTTTGACTCTTTGACACTGCTGATACTGTCGGGGGTCCAGGGGGCGGAGCCCCCTGGCTAGGAGGAGAAGGCGAGCGAAGCGAGCCTGCCGGCTAGTATGTTAATAAGAATTCATATTCTATGTTGCATGGTGTGAAATTGTATTGATATCTATGAGAAAAATGCCATGTAAAACAATTTGAAATGGCTAATAGGACGTGATTGATTACCATAATTATAAATTCTGGAGACAAGTAAAACCCGATTGAATAATTATGTTCGCATAGGATGGGTTTCTATTACTACAAGTTGCGGGCACATGTCGGGCACAAGATGTAATAGGAAAACATACTTCTATGGAGTAACTCAAATAAAAATCAACTTACTACAACATTCCTTTCTACAACTCTGTGTTTCTATCGAGAATGTGGCTGAGCGAATAATAATGGAAACCAACCTTTAGAAAAAATTATTTTGAGAAGCTATTTCACGTACAAGCCTCGTACCGGCTGACAGCATACCGTATAACATTATCCAAGGGATGTGATTGATTGACAACTTGGAGTACTCAATTTGAATTATGATTGATGATGAAAATATATGGAGTGTTTCATAAAGACTGGAGATGAAAAGGGAGTCTCCCGACTTGACCTTGACCTGAATCAGATTTTTCAAGGTCTTCAAGGGTGAGAATCCACCCGTAAATAGGCCAGGAATAAATTGGGTACAAATAATGTATATGTATACATGCATACTTGAATAGATTCAACTTTAGTATCGGAAAACCCTGAATTCCTTATCTTAAACGTGTTACTCTTATATTGAAGTTACATATATTCAAGTAGAGTAGGTGATCAAACTTGAATTAGATTATTAAAAGTCCTACAAATTTCTTATCACTCATTTATTCATCATTTACTGCTATATACTGTCTTATTCTACATCATGTAACAACTTCATTACTACTTACGGCTACATATTTCCCATATCACTTCAATATTATATTTATATAATTTTCAATATCAGAGAAATATCACTTCTAATATTATCCTGTATTATAATATGCTTATCGTATCTACTATCGTAGAAGAAACATGTATCATAAAGTTATCATGTAATAATATTGAACATGTATGAAGTTATATTCATTTTGCAGACTCACAACGGCCCGTGATTACTTTTGATAAACTCTTTGAAAACAATACCAAAATCGATGGAGAAATTTATCATTTTGACAACATACTTGTGCTCAACAGCGAAAATATCAGAGGAATTGATAAGCAACACCTTCACCACATGAATATATTGTGTGAAGAATGTCTAGGTATCGATTTTAGACAAGTTACTTTCGTGCAGGTTTGTAACATAAAATTAATATGTTATTAATGAGTAATCAGTTTCTATAAATCAATTTGTTCATCTGCTTGAGATCAATATGGGGGACTGTAATTTAAATTATTCTCTCAAACTCAGAACAAAAGGATTAACATGGTATTGGACTACAATATTAATTGAATATACTATTCAATTTAATAATCACTTCCAATTTTCTATGAAACTAGATTAGTCTGGTTAACACTGATTACACTCCATCCCGAATTCCCAATTGAACTGGGAGACCTACTATAACTTTGATTGAAAATTTTCATAGCCACATTAAGTTAGTTACAAGCAACTGTTGAATTAATTTGTATTGTAACATCTCGTGGAGATTCTCTCTATCTGATTGATGAATTTCCACATATGTATTTTTAATTTTGAGCAGCTTAGTAGCCTATGAGACTCATAGTGGCTACTAATTTCAGATACTTGATCATTGTATTATGATGGAAATATGAAGTTTACTTGGTCACAAAAACATACTCGTTCCACTGACGGCTCGTGCTCACGAAACAGGTGAAGTGCTGTACAGTAATGGTTGAAAGATACGGGCACTTCACCTGTTTCGTGGGTACGAGGCGCCAGTGACTCGTTTACTCCATCAACATTACGCAAAAAAACTGACATTAATTTTAATTTGATTTCATGAGAGAACCAATTTATAAATTGATTAAACTGACACATTTCTTATCCTTTCAGGTTAAGAAACATTCAAACACCATGTTTATCGTAATAGGAATGAACGATGGATTTCTGAATCTATTTTCTACTCAGTTATCAGACCTCAAACACCATCATCACCATCACCAGAAGTATGACCTGCTTCAGAGAATTCCATCCAGCCGAGGTAGCGCCATTTATCCAGTAGACGGAAAATTCTTCACCGAGTCTGGACATCTGTTTTTGTATGTCATCTACACAAGTGCAAACGGAGACACATCTGAATCGATGTGAGTGATTGTCAACTTTTCGCTATCAAAGGTTCAAATTTATGCATCATCTACGTTTAAACTACTGTATGTAAACTCACAAAATGAGCTCAGCAGTTGAAGCTTGTTTCAAACCAACTATTCACAGTTTAAATGAAGCTTAAACACATTTCGCTTCTACGGATTTGGTGCATAACCTCTACTATTTTAAATATTTTAATCAAAATTTGGGAAAAAGACGATTTGGAATATCTGTGTTTTATTGTGATTTGTCGAATAAATGAAGCAATAAAATATATGTACCTAACTTTCCAAACAATACATTGAAACTCAACCAATATTCTGTTACATCGTTCATATCAATTTTCATGGTTTTATTTCGAGCTACCAAACCAACAAGAGTTTGGAGGGAATTCCCAATCACGTTCGTGAGAAACGCAGGGCAAAAAATGATAAAATATAAAATGCTGAAATATAAAATTCACCCCAAAAATGTGTTGAACATACAAATATTTGAAAAAGGATTGCCCATATTATCAACTTATATTGAAGTCATTCAGTAAGGCCTAAAACAAGTTATTCAAGATAAAAAGAATTGAAAGTGATAAACCGATTACGTTGATGATTAAAACTTAATTTTATCTTCAAAATCATATCGCTGGACTATATCTAATAGGAAATTCATCAAGTTTGAAGTCAAGCAAAATGAAACAACTAGTATGATAATACATGTAGAAGTTTTAATATCCACAAGGTAAACTTCTCATCAAATAACGTTGATATCATTTGTGGAAAGAGCAATTATTGAACTAAAACTCTATTTTAGATAGAAAAATAATTATGTTTTTTACAATATTATACTCTAGTGGAATACGGTTCTCTAGCATGTTATTCACTGGCGGCTCGTGCCCACGAAACAGGTGAAGTGCTGTACAGAGCAGTGGCGGCTCGTGCCCACAAAACAGGTGAAGTGCTCTGTACAGCACTTCACCTGTTTCGTGGGCACGAGCCACTAGTGATGTTATTCTCATATTATAATAATTTTTGTTCGGACGTTGAATAAGTTATTTCCTTTTAGACACAATAAAAAATCTCCACATCAGAGTGAAAGTCAGTATTTAGTTTCCACGCTTGGTGAGGGGGGAGAGTAGAGCTTTTAGCAAAAACCTTTTAAGCTAAATCCTGCCGATGTGTATTGGACTATTACGCATTGTTTTCCGTCAACTAGAATCTTCTAATAACAGGTTTTAATAACTTTCTTCACTTTTAATATTCTTCTACAAAAAATAACATCATATCCAATTACAATTTAACATGAACAAATTGAAAAACTAAGATGTATAACCCTAATCTTAAAATATAGGCTCACTAAAATGTTTTTAGAATAAAAGATGAATTTTTTATAAATAAACTGATAATACACGTTTACATGGTTACATGTGTATAGTCTGTCCAAGCAAAGAAGACCCTCTGGCAAGATGGGAAAATAACTCAAGCTCAGTCAATATTGGTTAAAAAATTATCAATTTGATATCAAATTGTAGGAAACAATTTGTTCCACTATTAAGACCACATTTATAATTCTTGAGTAAATATTGACCAAGCTGGAGTCATTTTCCCATCTTGCCAGAGGGTCATCTTCGCTTAGACAGACTATACATGTTAATGTGATCGAACTTTTGACATCAATAAGTCAATACTACCACAAACAACTATGTGTAATAGTACACATGATAGTATCACTCTATAACTCTACACTGTGTACATGAGAAAAAATTGTAAAAATTATCGGATGTTCTGAAGTAATAGAATTTTCACATACAAGTACACACTGCAAATGCAGGAAGTATATAGAAGAACAATTCCATTAATTTCGATTCCCTCTCAAACGCCACATTCAGAATTATTTTATAATTTTGGAGCAGCTTTAATCTCAAAGAGAGAAACACTTAAAGAGATACAGAACACAAGTATGAGTGTTAGTAAGGAGCGCCGAGGATGAGCACCATTGCTCGAAACGCGTCCGCGATTCAAAGAAATTGTGAGTGAACTGCAAAGCAAGTTATAAGCTTATTCACCAATATTTCCAGAATATTTTTTTCAGCGCAAATATTTTATCTTTGAGGTAAAATAACTTTTACCTTTTCACCTTCGTCTTTCAATAAGCCTTCAAAAGTTCGTCCTTCAAAGTAAGCCTTTCAAAGTTCGCCTTTCAAATATTTTACTTACAAGGATATACTACACAAGTATGAAGAGTGTCTCTTAAGTTCTGAAACAATAATGTATTGGCTAATAATGTAGTGCATTATCTAAGTGCTGTGGGCAAAATTGATGCATACAAGCCTCCTCTTGCACTCAACCCAATCATAGTGGTCCCATATCAGTGGAGTAACGTAAGGTAACGTGGAAAAAAGTAGTTATGTAGGTTGTATGTCAAGTAGAGGTATTTTACTTCTACTATAATTGATTTTTTCACTGTTAATTACTATTATTACTTATTACTATTACTATTATCAGTTATTTTTTCACTATTAATTACTTTTCACTGTATTCAACTATTTATTGACTTCATTACTGTATTCAACAATGGAGTGATTCAAAAAGAGCGCGTCAGTTTTTATACATCAAAATATGAGGTTTATATGAACGAAAAACTTGAAATGAACACATTAATATGTTCATTTGACTCTTTAATTTAATGAATGAAAAATTATCTCGTACAATGTGAAATCTACGGTGCTGGCACGCATCAACTCTGTTCATGTAATCCACTATAGTCGAGCAAAAAAGACATTCTGGCAAGATGGGAAAATGACTCCAGCTCAGTCAATATTTGTTCAGAAATGATAAATTTGGTCTCAAATTGTAGAAAACATACTGTTCTATAAGTTTAGACCAAGTTTATGTTTTACTGATTGAGTTGTAGTCACTATCCCATCTTGCCAGTATATGTATAAACTTGAATTACTAAACAGTGAATTACATTATTGATGCGTGCCAGCGCAGTTGAGGACTACACATGCATGACATAATTTTTCTATACATAAAATCAGAAAGTAGGATGAACATTATGATGTACCTAATTTCACATTTTTTTGTTAAATAACCCTTTCACATATTAAAATCGGCGCTCTTTTTGAATCACCAAAATTATATTTTCTGCAGTTATTGATTTTTCCACTGTATTCGACTGTTATTGACTTTTAAGGCCCATTCTAGACGAGCGTAGGAAACGCGGCGTGAGCAACGCGTTAACGCGTCAAATTTTTTTGCAAACTATACGAGGCGTGAGAAACGCGTGGAGAAAAAATCAAAATGGCTGATGAACCTAACCTAGAAAAAGTTAAACAAAACCTAGCTGATTAACGCGCGCTCAACAGAACCCATTGTGTTAAATGGGCTTGTCTACACGAGCGAAATAATCACGCGTTCTTAACGCGTTGCTAACGCCGACCTCGGCGTCGGTAACGCGTTGACTCCCGCTGACGCTGTGAGAACGCGTGATTATTTCGCTCGTGTAGACAAGTCCATTTAGCACAATGTGTTCTGTCGAGCACGCGTTCCGAACACGACGTTAACGCCGCGTCTCCTACGCCCGTCTAGAATGGGCCTTACGGTATTCAACTGTTATTGACCTTCTACTGTATTCAACTGTTACAGACCAGCGATAATAGAATATGAGATAATAGAATAATATGATAGAATGATATAATAGAATAGAATGATATATAATATAATAATTTCTATATTCTATTCTCTCTGTTACAGACTTCTCAGACTGAGAAACGCATATCTTGACAAAGAATACACTAATATTCGTACTCACGGGGCAAAGTCAGTAGCGACATTCAGTTTTGAAAGGTCACAGATAATTGTCATAGCTGAAACTGCTGCGAAAAAGGTAAGGTTTTGAGACACCTTATACAATAGATAACCATGTCAGCTACAGCTGAAGCCGAAAAGTTAGGCGGTTTCGTCTGTCTCTTGTATGTGATGTAACCCACTAAAACAGCATTTAAACAGAAAATTAGAAGCATCTATTGTCTCTTTTGATTTAAAGAACATCATCTAGGCATAGCTAGAAGACAATTCTTGTAAATGACAACAACAGATGTTGCAGAGTACAAGGAGCACACGAAACCACCTAAATTTTTGGTGTAAGCTATATTCACGTGTAATCAAGAATTGAGCTCCTTGGAACAACAATAATTGTGGAGATCGAATTCACCAAGCCCAGGGCAACAGAGTGTTGTTCTCTGAACTCTATAGTTCTGAATATCACGACCATTAACATCGTGATTAATCATCTTCTTCTATGAATGTTAATAATAATAATAATAATAAATTATTTAATAAATAAAATAATATAATAATTATTATTATTATTATTAACGTCAATTAATCATCTTCTTCTATCAATGTTAATCAAATAAACATGAAGGTTTTAGTCAAAGGTAAAACTGAAAAACAAAATAATAGTTTGATAACACGAATCCAACTCTATCACTCAGAATACCTTCAAACGTCTATACCTCCATACAGCATTTTTGAGACATATTAGGAATGAATCAACTTTTGTTTGCTAAAATTGAATTAATTTAAGAACATAATAATGTTTGACTAGTTTAAATTGGTAGAACTCATTGGATCAATAGTTTAAAAAAATGAAAAAACAACCGGTGATCCAAAAATAACGAAGCGATTAAGGGTTGAAGTCATGAAAGATCATTTAGCAATCAGTTATTATATAAGCCTATTTTGATCCGCATTCCATTTAAATCATAAAAATCATGACAATTTTAATTAGAACCATTTTAGTAGAATTTGAGATGTAAAAATGAATGCACGTTTGTATAGAACAGAGAAGTCTGTCCATATTGTAATGTAAGCAAAGCACTGGCGGCTCGAACCCACGAAACAGGTGAAGTGCCCGTATCTTTTACTGTACAACAATTCACCTGTTTCGTGGGCACGAGCCGCCAGTGATTAGCAAAGCCAGACAAAACTGGGATTTTAACAATTGATCATCATATCTCAGTTGATAACACAGTACTATAAAATTCATTGATTATCGATAAGTTAGTTATTTATGATTATTAAAATTGAAGTACATAGTGGAAAAATGGTGATACGATTACTAAGCAGGAAGCAAAAAAATTATACAGAGTGAAATAACTAATGAATTATGTTGATAACATACTATAAAATGATACATAGATTCACAGATTTTGATCAAAAATTGTGCAGGAAGGAAGCTCCTTGATTGTTGAGTTGATACGTGTATCTTCTTTTTACTCTTGGTAACTGTATCTTTGTTACTCAGAGTAAACAGTAAACAATGCTGAATACAACAGTAGTGAGATATTAATATACTCAAAGTGATTCATTATACGAAAACCTATTATTTATCTAGTTGCACTAATTTTTCAAGGTGAGCTCCCAAGTTTTGAAATTTTCACATTCAAAAAGGAAGTTGGAGAGAGTCCAACTGCTGGAAACAAAACGTCCAAGAAGTGTGACGCATTTTCGAGCGTTTGAGAACAACTTTGTGTTTGTTTGTGAAGAATCTCCACCAAGTACCATCTACTGGTGGCACGGTAAGTTGATAAAAGTTGCAACTTGAAACTTTATTCATGTTGGTAAATACTGTACTTCTAAAATATAATTATAGGAGAAAAGGAGATGGTTACTTCTTAATAATTATTAAAATCTTTTAAAACCATTAGAGATAATTAATATACGGCTTATTTCGATAAACTATTTATAGACTACAGGGTGTTTCAGGAGGAATGTGCAGTACTTCTCAGGCTGATTCCTTACACTAAATAGACAAAAAAGGTTCCCTGGGACGAGCCCCCAAAAACGCTTTGTTACCGAGATAACAATGGCGAAAAATTGAGATTTCTTTAAAAATATGAATTTTTCTAATTTTTAAGACGCTTCACTCAGATTCTGAATTATTAATTCCTATGTAGAATTAGCTTATAAATTCAATGAAATCAGTTTTAAGTTTTTAACTTCAACAGTTATTGAAATAATGGGAGAAATATGCTTAAAACGCCATTTTTCAACAATTAAGGGTTATAACTGGATAAGGAATCATAAATTTGTAATTTTTATTGATGAAAGTTGAAGAGAGTCGTACTCTAAAGAGAAATATGAATGGGCGCGATGGTATAAATCTTACTCAAATATCAGAAATAGCGATCAATACTAAACACAAATTTTTCACTTGTGCTATGTTTTGTCTATAACATAATATAACATTATTTTATTCACATTGAAAATGAGCTAAAGCTTGAAACATGTCTGTGTAAAAATAATACTTTTAAAGTTTAAAAAGGGGTATTTGATTTCTTTCATTTCATCTATCAACATTATTATCATTATGATTCTATACTTTTTTAATAAGATTTTTTATTCAACGATAGGCTGCTATCTAGTCTGGTGACTAATGAGCAACTTTTTTCTGACCTAAACTACTACTATAATCACTTCATACAAGAGAATCCTCTTTAGGATCTCTCATTCACACTCTAATAATTATTCTTAGTACATGAATTATGTCTGTACTATACTTAATAAGAATTGATATTCATTATGGAGTTATTCATTATCACAGCGGTAAATATTGCCTATTACATAGTTTTCCAACCTGTTGATTTTGTGACCTACTTTTCAGTTTGTGAAACTCTCCATCAATCGATGCATGTTGACGCAAAGTAAACAAAATCCCCATTTATGGTGTACAAAAGCCCCTTCACTGTATTTGTATTCCTTTCTGTAGTCAGATCGATGAAGGCCAGTGGAGGCGAATGGTGTAAGCAAGACTACGCCAATCGATAGAGTGCGTTCACATGTAAATTTCGTGTCTTGCATCTAAATTTATCTGATGTCAATTAACATCCATGTTAATCGCAGGTGAACTATTCTATAGAATAATGGAGAGCTGATGAAGGTCACAATAACTGGGATGAGGCTTGCTTCAAATTATAAATCTATTTAGAGAGTAATATCTATATGGAAGAATTCATTGAATAGTTACTTTATAAGTATAGACTAATAAAATATATGCTTCCTCTCATAAAACAAAAGCAATCAAAACGCTATAATAATACAAACAAAAGATTTGATGTGATTTTTTATTGAAAATACTTCATAAAGACTAGAAAAATACTAATAAGAAGAACATCAGAATATCAGAACATCATAGCTGTCCAATTAAGCCAAGACAAAAAAATTAAAAAAGCTTCAGATATATTAAAGCTTGATAAAGCTGAATAAAAAGCTAAAATAAAAAAGCTTGAATATAAAAAGCTTCAAAGCTTGAATATAAAAATCTTCAAAGCTTGAATATAAAAAGCTTCAAAGCGTGAATATAAAAAGTTTCAAAGCTTGAATATAAAAAGCTTCAAAGAGCATATCATTGAGACCGAAAATTTCTGTGTTTGGTAGATCCTCATTTTGTACCACTGTTGTAACTTAACCTTCATTTCAAGAGATATAATAGGGACAAAGTTAATTTTCTATAACAAATTATTTCATGGTTATGTATCCTATGCGCGCCGAATTATTTAAATAAATTTATGGAAGAATTATATATACTCTACGTGCAGTTGATCTGGCTCACATTATCTATCACATGTCACAATAATAATGATGCTCTTAACACAGAAAATCTTCTTTTGAAATGGGCCCGAAATAATGTTTATCTTGAGAATCATCTACAAACGTACATTTAGAGACGTTCATACGTAGCTGATGATATAGAAAGCAGACCAGCTAATAAAAACCTTACGATGAATTTAATAATTGTTTTATTTTTCAGGAGGAGAGTTCCTGAAATGGCTGGATATTCCATTCATGTTTGACAGTTGCTCCTTTTCCATCAAGCAAGTTCAAGATCAAACTCTTTTTATCAACATAATGAAAGTGAGTTTACTCATATATTCAGAATATTCTAAAAAATCACATATTTTGAATAATCATACTCCAGTTATAACCCAGATTCAACATTCTATTCTATTGACCAAATGTAAATAAAATGTATTCACCATTACAATCAAATCCAAACTCTGAAAAAATTGATGAAAAGTCTATTTGATTACTAAGTAACTTCTTTTATTATCACACTTCATCTTTATTGTAAACTGTTAATAAAATTTGAATTCACAGCGGAAAGAAACCACTGTACCAACTATATTTTTTTTCTACGTGTTAGACCAATCTAGAATTTCACTTGAACCAATCTGACTCTTATTATCACATATCATAATAATAATGATGCTCTTAACACAGTAAATCTTCTTTCAATATGGGCGCAAAATAATGTTTGTTTTGAGAATCTTCTACAAACGTACATTTAGAGACGTTCATTGTTGGAAGTTCAAGAGACACCGCAAGTTCTCCATCATTAATCTACGTTGTGAACGTAAGGGATGCTCAAACCTACTCTAAGAATGCTACACTACAACTGCTATCCCCATTCCCCTGATGTGTTGGCCTCAATCTCTTGAAAGCCATTTTTAACAATTCTAAAAAAATCATTTATCTCCTAAGCACTGAAGAGAAGCAATACTGCTGTCTCTTAAAAACACAACACTGGTCTCTCACTCAATCTCTCTCTCTCTCTCTCTCTCTCTCTCTCTCTCACACACACACACACACACACAAACATTATACATTCACACTATCTTTTAAAATCCTCACGCTCTTTCTCTCTTCTTTCTTTAAATTCAAATTATTGATAATTCTAATCCATATTATAGCATGAAAATTGTTGAAAGCTTCATATTGACTGTAATACATTGCTACGAATCTTGTATTAATCGTTTTGTTAAATGATTATGATGAGTTTTCTTCTTGTGAAATCTATAGAATAATCAGTTTCACTAGCTGTTTTTGCAATTCAAAATCTAAGTTGAAATATTTTGTTATCTACAGTATTAGAATGAAGTGATCTAACTCTATCTCTCTCAAACCTTCTTCAAGCCATTCTCTTCCAGAATACTTCCCAGTTGCAGAATGACCTTTTACTATGCACCTAATTATTGTAGGTTTACAACAATAAGACAAAACTCAATTAATTATCATGTAGGCAAAACATATACATAATAATAACATATAAACATACATAAATAATATACAGAGTGTTCCAAGAAGAGCGCCAGTTTTGAAATAACAAATTGTGAGTTTATTTAAATCAAAGAATGAAAATAAATACATCAGAATGTTCATCTCAATTTCCAATTTCCTGTATGAAAAGTGATGTCATTCATGTGTTGATGCGTGCTAGTGTCCACAAGCATGGAACATATGGAAAACAGAAATTTTGAAACTTTGCTTACAAAATCTAGGCGTAATTTCTATTCACATCATGGGAATACCAAATTTTTGAGCCTCAATTTTTGAAATTCAATTTCCCGATTGAAACTGAACAAAACTAAAATTTCATTGTTGTTTCGAGCAGAATGAAGCGACAATCTATTCTCTTGGCTGGAAGCATATCAGAGAGATAGTGCCGGTACCACGTCCCATCAATGACGATCAAAAGATTATCAATCTCTTCATTTCGACTGAAAATATAACCCGACTGAATATCGTTGGCATTGCACCAAAAAGCATCAGGTTCTCCATGTGGGATCTAACAATTACCTCCCCAATTTCAACTGGTATGTATAATCGATATCAACTTTTTATTACATGTAAGTGTTTATTGAACATTACTTTGAGAGGCACTTGTTGCTGCAACAGTAATGATTAGGTTTAAATGGGGAAAGATATGTTTTACAAAATACTCGTAGTATAGTGTTATAATTTCTACTCTACAGCAGCTTTAGTTGTACTATGGAGCTTCTCCTTCTCTCTCCATTTTACATTTCAGTTCAGTGATTGCATAAACTTTTGACAAACTTCAGAGGATATTTCCACCACTGGCGGCTCATGCCCACGAAAGAGGTGAAGTGCTGTACAGTAAAAGATACGGGCACTTCACCTGTTTCGTGGGTACGAGCCGCCAGTGATTTCCAAGTATCTTAAGGTATCATTCCCAAGCTCTATCATTCACAACTCTATTCCCGTAACTATATTATTAATGTTCGCTTTGTTATTAGGGCTTATATGAATTACTAATCAATAAATAGTGTGATTTTCAAGTGAATTTCACAATTTTTATTGATTTATTATACATTAGTAGCCCTAATAAGAAAATGAACATTTATAATATAGTTATGTGAATAGAGTTGTGATGGTGAGACATTGCAGCTAGAGCCGGGCAGCTCGAGAAGCGCAGATAAAGCCGCGCGAGCTGCCGCTTGGGAATGATACCTTTACCTGATCATAAAATTATTTACTTTTAATCCTTTTCCCTATTCACCAAGTGCGAGTTGCATTGTTTTCCCCCTGTTTTGGAATAATCTACTACTATAGTCTGTCAAGCATAGAAGACATTCTGGCAACTTGGAAGAATAACTTCAGCTCGATCAATATTGATTGAAAAATTAAAAATTTAGTCTCAGATTGTGGAGCAGAATGTTTTATACGATTTGAGACCAAATTCATAATTTTTAAACCAATATTGACCGAGCTGGAGTCATTTTCTCATTTTGAAATAATGTCTTCTTTGCTTAGGCCAGGAACACACGGTCCGGCGAAATCGCCGTCCGGCGACGTCGCGTTTGCGACTGTTGCCGTCCGGTTGTATCAAGTACACAGGAAGGCATGGGGAAGAACACATGACGCCGGACGGCGAAATCGCCGTCCCGGCGTGAAATTTAGCCGGCGACATCACCGGCTATTCTCTACTTTGCCGTCCGGTTTTGCCGCCGGACGGTAGTAGAAGTACATTGGCACAAATGGAGATGAACACACGACACGGCAAAACGCCGGACGGCGATGTCCCACCCATGCCACTTCTCCAGTTATTCACATGTGTACAGTTGAGGGAAGAATTGTAAGGGTAGCTACTACGATATTTTGCTTCTGAAGAGTTTGCAACACTGATTTAACCCTCAAAGTGGTTGTGTTGCCGTTTTTTCGTTCAGTGTCGACTGTCGAGTAGGGTATAATATTTTTGTGAATAAAATGCTCCATGAAACTGTCGTTTTTCTAATATTGGATGAACCCAGAGACTACGGTTGAGTTTCTTCTTTCTCCTGTGGTGGAGCAGAGATAGCACAGCCAATTTTTTACGTCTGAACAGTGCCATTTCAAAACAACGACTGTCCTCCAAGAAGGAAATATTCATCCCCAATAGAAAATAATTGTCGCCGGACGGCGTCTTGTCGTGTGTTCTGAAAATAATTTCCGCCGGGCCCGGCGAAATCGCCGGACCGTGTGTTCCTAGCCTTAGGCCAGGAACACACGGTCCGGCGAAATCGCCGTCCGGCGACGTCGCGTTTGCGACTGTTGCCGTCCGGTTGTATCAAGTACACAGGAAGGCATGGGGAAGAACACACGACGCCGGACGGCGAAATCGCCGGCCCGGCGAAAATTTAGCCGGCGACATCACCGGCTATTCTCTACTTCGCCGTCCGGTTTTGCCGCCGGACGGTAGTAGAAGTACATTGGCACAAATGGAGATGAACACACGACACGGCAAAACGCCGGACGGCGATGTCCCCACCCATGCCACTTCTCCAGTTATTCACATGTGTAAAGTTGAGGGAAGAATTGTAAGGGTAGCTACTACGATATTTTGCTTCTGAAGACTTTGCAACACTGATTTAACCCTCAAAGTGGTTGTGTTGCCGTTTTTTCGTTCAGTGTCGACTGTCGAGTAGGGTATAATATTTTTGTATATTGACTACGGTTGAGTTTCTTCTTTCTCCTTTGGTGGAGCAGAGATAGCACAGCCAATTTTTTACGTCTGGACAGTGCCATTTCAAAACAACGACTGTCCTCCAAGAAGGAAATATTCATCCCCAATAGAAAATAATTGCCGCCGGACGGCGTCTTGTCGTGTGTTCTGAAAATAATTTCCGCCGGGCCCGGCGAAATCGCCGGACGGCGATTTCGCCGGACCGTGTGTTCCTAGCCTTAGACAGACTACTTTCATGCCAGTCGCATACGATGTAAGTGATTCCATGAGTGATTGAATCTATTTGTTTCAGTTCACTTTATACAACCCGTCGTTGATGTACTGTATGTAACCTTTATTGGTTTGAAAAAAGGGAACGAAGAATGAGCGTAAAATAATAGTGCAGTCCCTACTCCCACCTGTTTTCAAATGAGTTGGATCATCTGGAACAATTTCACATGCTTCCCACTCACAAAATATGAAATTTATAAGTTGATGTAGTTCATTTTCTCGTAGAATTTCAAATTGAAATCATCAGAACGATCTCATTTGGAACGATTGATTCCCAATATGGTAGGAAATGTTCAAAAACTCTACAATTACCAAACAGGCATAACCTTTTTAGATTAACTTCAATATTATCCCAAATAGGGAAGGAAATGTTTAAAAAACTCTACAATTTCCAAACAGCCATAACCTTTTTAGATTGACTTCAATATTATTCCAATTAGGGAAGGAAATGTTTAAAAACTCTACAATTGCCAAACAACAAACAATAAGGAATAACTCATAAAACACTGTCAACCAATCAGAAAAGAGCAGGTGGGGCATGAAGGCGTGTCCTAGTCAAATCTGGAACATAACCCAAGAACTGCTGCCATCTACTAGTCGAGTTTCAAACTTTTCGAATTGATCAGAGCGAGGCCAATCAGAAAGTAGGTGGAGCTTGGAGGCGTGTCCAATAGGAATCGAAGCAAATCACCCTATTGCTACTGCCATCTTCTGGCTGAATTCGAAACTATTCCGAGTGTTCTTACAAGAAAGTTGGTGAGGGCAGTGGAAATGGCTGCAATCTTCAATCTGCTTGTTATTAAATTTTTGATGTTTCGTTAAAACATGTATATTTTTAGTTAAATGCAAGAAATATGATTACCAATAATTTTCCTATGAAAAATTTATAATTTCCCTCCTTATGTGCTTTCAAGCAAACAATTTGAAATAAATCACTCAATAATTGAAAATTAAATAATCAGTATCTCGCTAAAAATGTTTCGTTAATATTCATAGTACAGTATTTTCATTTCCAACTTCAATGTAACACCATAAATATCCAAGCATTATTTTCAAGTGCTCTTGATGATAAAGTACTGCACAATGCAACAGTTCTGCTCACTGCAGATCACTGGCGGCTCGTAACCACGAAACAGGTTAAGTGCTCGTGTCTTTTACTATACAGCACTTCACCTGCTTAGTGAGCACGAGCCGCCAGTGCTGCAGATAGCCTATACTTATTTTTTATTCATACCTCTTATGATTTTGCTCAGTTGCACTCTTTTATATTATTTGAGAATTAATCTTTTAATCAAATTAGTAAATAATTTTAAATAATTTCTCAGTTGGAGAAGGAAAGTCTGCTGCAGTTGAAGATCCTTTAACCGAGTGTCTTGCAAAAGCAGAGGGAAATCTAGGTGCTATTGCAAAGCGTATCAATGAAACTAATGAACTGGCCAACAAGCACCTTATACAACTCAATAAAGACCTACGTTTTGACACTGTAAAAGGTAGTTTTTCACGTAAAATAGGCTAATCTTTAGATTAAAATCTTTGTGATCATGAACTCTTTCATTTCCTCCTTATTTTTCTAAACCTTTTTTGTTATCACATGTTCCTCTTAATCATTGCATCCTCTCTATTCTATTAATGTATTAACAAGTTCAATCTCAACGTGAAGTTCATTATTTTCCATCTCTTCGCTTAATTATTCATTTATCTTTTCTACTCATCTGTCTCTCCATCATCCATGATTTTCTTTCTCTACTATTACTGTATTTATATTAAGTTTTGCATGATGTCGATTCATCACTTTTCATTCCAATTGAAATTATAAAGATTCATCAAAGTACTTAATTACTTTATTTAAAATGTAATCAGCATTGATCTATTGTTTCTCTTGCTATCTATTGTTTCCTAGTGTTCCTAGTTTCCTTGCTAACTTGCTGATCTAATATTTCCAAATTTGTCAGTAGACCTTGCCAAATCATGGTTCTGGCATATTTCACTCATTATCTCAATAATGACTCACACAACAAACTCCTGAATGGTTCCACACGATTTCTAGCCGAATTAATAACTAGCCAACAAGGTCTTGTCAGTTTTGTCAGTTCCGAATTCATTGAATTCATTTTTCCAAATGTTCCATTGAAGATGGTTTTTACCATTTGTTTTATATCTCATCCTTTTATCAACTATTACTGAATAATCCAGGGCTCTATTCAGTCATAATTTATAATTATAATTATATTTTATTGAGATAAAGTGAGTTTATCATAGAACAGAATGTTGAAATCTATACAACCCAGATGATGGAGATTGTATAAAATATAAAACAGCGATATGGGATCAAAGTTTTTAGAATATACCTCAAATCGCTGAAATTCTTATTACTCATTAAATGTTGTTATTATTATTATTGTATCAAAGTTTTTAGATAATAGGGTTTGTGTGATTTGTAATGATTTTCAAATCTAACAAATCAGCCTTAGTTTTGGCAGATAAACATGAAAATTTACAAGTAGTTTCCATCAATGAAACAATATTATTTGGCAAGTAAACATAGCAATCCACACAAGAATTTCGTTTATGATATTCATTCATTTATTAATCATTTGAAATTTTATTCTATAACACGAATTCACTTCGTCAATTATTATTATTATTATTATTATTAGTTCGTCAATGTACCAATCTAGTATATATTTTTTACGTTTAAAATATAGAAATAAGTCATTTAATTTCCAATCTCATGTTAAACTCTTGCTGATAATTCATTTCTAATTTACAGTTCTGGGTGAAAAATGTAGTGTGCGTATAAATAGCGGCTCAGCTGACAGATTAGACCTGAGCTACGCTGATGGAAAAAGCTCAACTGACAACGACATAGATGAACTTCTAGCAAAGTCCAGTGACTTCATTCAATCATCGATTATCGATCAGGTTCATGTCAGATTCGCCTCAAATCTGACAATAAAAATTGCAAATTTGAAACTGGCTTCAGCAGCTCGTGTGAATGATCGAGAGTTGACAAGTAAAGACTTCATTTGGTTAGAAGGAGGACAAGAGCTGGAGAGTCTGAACATTACTGACATCAAAACTGATCAACTCCATATTAATGATCTCGGGGGGAAGCAAATTGATGGTATGTACAACCAATGCTGAGAAAAGATGATCAAGAATAATATTTCAACACATAGATGTTGTCAATTTTCTACACTTTTAATTGGTACACGACCATGGTTTCGTGACCACACAGGTCACATTTTCAAGCTTAAACATGTGAAAAATTGACAATTTCTATGTTTTCTTCATGATGGAACAATATCCACTACAACTCAGTTAGATTTTTGAAAATAATTCAACTGACTTTCACTACTCAGCTAGTAGCATAGTAGAAGATTGAGTAGCACTGAATATTTTGTGCTATAGTCAGTCCAGGCAAAGAAGACATTCTGACAAGATGGAAAAATGACTTCAGCTCCGTCAATATTGGTTCAAAATTTATAAATTTAGTCTCAATCTGTAGAAAATATTCTTATCCACAATTCAACAACATTAAACAATTCTACAATTTATACATTTTTAACCAATAATAATTAACCGAGCTGGAGTCATTTTCTCATGTTTCCAGAATGTCTTCTTTGCTTGAACAGACTATAGGCCTAGAAGTGAATGATATCTATATCTATAAAAGCGAAATGGCACTGACTGACTGACTGACTGATACCTTCATTCATCACCAGAACTAAAAATCCACTGAACCGAATGCGTTCAAATTTGGCAGGCATGTTCAGTTGGACGTTTAAATGCGCGCTAAGAACGGATTTTAGGACCTTTTCAAGGATACACCAAATATTTAAGTTTTTCTATAGTTTTCCGGCGTTTTCTCAATTTTTTCGAGAACCAATCGGTAGAAAATGTTGATATTTGGTAGGTAGGTTCAGATAAGGTATAGAAATGTTGTGTTAAAATATTTTGAATTCCGGTCAAGATTATGCCAGTAATCAGGTTTTCAAAATTGTAGATGTATTACGGGTTGCATATCTTTCGCCATGATACGACCAATAATCCTTACTGTAAATTCAATGGTTCAATGAGATTATAAATAAACTAATTTGGAAGATATTGAATCAAGTTTCAAACTATGTCCGATATAGTTCTCAAGGTTACGCTCAATATTAACGTTTTACTATTTTTCAGAATTTTCAGTTTTTCTTGGATTTTTCGAGATTAAATTGGTAGGAAATGTCGAAATTTGGTGAACAGGTCCAGCTTAGGTCTAGAAATGCTGTGTTCAATTAATTTTGAATCCCTTCTGAACGGAATTTGCAGGCGAGCGAAGCGAGCCTGTTTTTCTCAGCTTACACTGACAGAGGTTATGCAGGCGAGCGAAGCGAGTAATAACTGCCGGCTAGTTATTGATATTTGACTAAGAATAGTGTTTTGTTCAGTTCAGAATGTCTTATTGGCTCCGATACACTTTAGTAGTGAATAATATGATATTTATTCGACTAAGAATAGTCTGTGGCTCAGTTCTGTAGTAAGTTAGATTATGAATCACGATAGCCAATAATTTTCCAGAAACAAACAATAAACAGTGAATTGAGAGAAATCTAAGATTTATTTCCAATCAAATTTTTTTTTTTTTTTTTGAGACATGATAACACACATAATCTAGCAGGATTGTCTGCAGGAAATCTCAACAGTGTCCTCACTCTTGAGAAGATAACTGTCAGAATCCTTGTAGATCTACGAAAGCAGGAAACTTCCCGAGAAGCTTTCCAAGCTCTGAGAATCATGACAGTGACAAGCATGTACGTAATGGAGGTCATTATTCACACCAGAGATCTGCATCCACAAAGAGGCACACTCACACGAATCACCACACCACACTACTGTTAAAAGAGAAGCCATCTTATAGTCTGTACAAGGAAATAAGACATTCTGGCTAGATGGGAAAATGACTCCAGCTTGGTCGAAACTGACTCAAAATTTATGAATTTGGTTTAAAATTGTAGATCAAAATGTTTCCTAAAATTTGAAACGTAATTCATATTTTTTAACCAATATTGACCGAACTGGAGTCATTTTCCCATCTTGCCAGAATGTCTTCTTTGCTTGGATAGACTATACATGGGACGGAAGTTTCAAAATGGTTTACCCAAGGAGTTTAAAGAGCTGGAAAGAAGTTTTTAAAAGATTCTCAGTGATCTGAAAAATAATTCGATCTACACAGTCACAGAATTCCTATAAATATTTTTTGTATAAATTAATGTGAAAAAATGTGAGACTACTGTTCTTGAAGTTTGATTGCTGTTTGACTACTGATTGCTGTTCTTAAACAATATTCATTAAAAACCCATCGACGATACATAATGGATCCGTTATTCCTGAAGTCAATACTGAATAACAAATAGCAAAGACGATCAGCTCTGCTCTAATAACATCGACAAAAAATTCAAAATCGGTTCTTTGAATTTGAGCTGTCATTTGTAACATTTGAATTTAAGTATAATAGAAATCCTAATAGCTCTATCATCAATTTTTTATCTACTTATTTGTATTGTATTTGTATTTGGTACCAGTATATACGCTTGTGACATTTTAAGTTCAAAGATATGAAAGAATTTGATGATTAATTCTAGTTCATTCTTTCTTGAAATTCATATTCTCCAGAATTTATTTTGAAGAGCACACTTGATGACGTGGAGACCTTATTCCTGGGCAGTATGAATTGCAAAGACATACATTCCAATAATAAAAGGATTAATGAGATAAATCTTGAGCAGCTAGTCTTGAAAAATCATACTGATACAATTCATGGAAAAAAGTATTTCAAATTAGTTGAAGTTGGCGAATTACAAGGCATTGGAGCAAAACAACAGGTATTGTATTTTATATTTTTATAATTGAAAATAATTTAGACGAACTTTCTCAACCCTTCCTCTACAATAATCATAATAAAAATCATTTTTATTGAGTAATAATATACCGTATAGAAGAGTAATATTTTATTTCACAATAAGTACCCTATAATAATTATTTTCCCTATGAATTTCCTCATGGTTTATTCTCAATATGGTATCTATACAGAGCTCATTATACAGTGTTTCAATAATTGTAGATTGTACAATTGTTACAATAATTCAAATTATTTGAATAGACTACTAGATTTGAAAAGACTAAAAGTGACTTGGGGTTCTAATAACCTTGATTCATTTACTACCTTATACAGAGTTAGTCAGTGGAACGGAAAATTATAATAATTCACCAGCCCTTAAAGAATAATTTCATCATCTATTGGTTATGAATATAAAGAAAAAATGTAGCCAACTGCTACATTATGGAGGTTGACTCATTCAAATTTTTCCGTTTCATTGACTAACTCTTTATTTACTACTTCACTTCTTTGTATTAAATTTACTATTCACTCACTTCCCCATCTACTCTCAAATGTTCTACATATATTATGAAATATCATTTTCCACACACTTATTTATCCTTTTTTCATTCTATTCTATCATTTCTTGCAGCAACAGATCAACAAACAGTCGTATTCTCAGGAGGAAGCAGTAGACGATCCCTTCAAAGGAAACTCACTGGAGCTGGAAGCCAATACAATCATAGATAATTTAATCGTTCAACATATAAACGGGAAAGATGTTGATGAATTGATGAAAAGCATCGCCCTCAATAACGAGGCGTCTAGTATTGACAGTGCATTGACTTTTCTGAATGACATGAAAGTCGATCTTCTAAAAGGATATCGAATTCAGCCAACTAATTCTAGTTCCCAGTCGACGAATACCCAGGAATCTTCTTCAATTCTGAGCAAAAGGCAATTTAGCTCAGGGAGTGAAGAAGAAGAAGATGCAGAAGACGAATGCGTAATTGAACAAGGTAATACGACTACAACATAGCTTGCTTTTATAGCGATAGATCTGTGACTCAGTATATATATACATTTAGAGACTTCTCCTTTGAAATGTTCACCAGATATCTTGTTCCATTTGCCTAATAGTAGAATATCTATATCATAACACAAACCAATTATATTTCACCATTATTACCACCATTTCTAGAAAGAAATCATGCTCTCAAAATTGAAAAGTTACGGCATGGAAAAACGGAAACCGAGCTCATACTTTTTCTCTGATTATAACTATTATGAGGATAAATTTGATTAATTTCATATTCAAATAAATTAATGATTGAATGATTAATTTTATGATAGCAGTGTTTCAATCACGATTATATTCGAAGAATTGACATAATGTTTCTTTTTTATTGACAATCAAGTCTTTTCGACAATGTTGGCTGGGCTGAATTTGAAAATGCAACATCATGAAGTAGATTATTCAATTTCAAGATTATTGGTATGATAACAGTGATGATTGATTACGGTTATCGACCAATATCAGATTGATGACTATGGTGATACAAACTTTGAGACGTGTTGGAAGTTTTTGATTGTTAATCAGAATTTGTGCTGACGTGACTGAACTTTGCCTTAACTTTTTACATTCATCCATTCTTCTCCCAGTTCTCCCTTGCTGATAATCATCGTTTACTCCTTCTTAATTTTTTCTTCAATCCATCACATCTTTATATTCTTCTTCATTTAAATGCTATATCTTAATTTTTCATTGCATAACATAAATTGACAACAAATATAATGTATAATTGATATTATCAGAATTGATAGTGAAACAGATTTCATGATGAATACCGAGTTATAGCATGTGAATAAGACGTCACCATCTTTCTCAAAATAATTAAAAATCCATCATCTTGAAACTAGAAATGGTTAATTATCATTAAATTTACCGAAGAATGAATCTCAATATTCTGGAATACGGTACTTGAATGTTATCGAATCCCCTTACCTTATCAGGTGTTTTTGTATTGTTTGCATGATAATATCTTTATGTTGTTGATTATTAAATCAATCAAATCAAATCAAATCGTTTATTTATTAAGAATAATAACAGAAGTGAAAATTAAAAATCGAGTTACATTAGAATAATATTATAAGTATAAAATTGAATAAAACGGCAAAAAATAAGCAAGGTTAAGAAATCAGTCTTATATTTTTAAAGAATTATTTCAGACTATTTAAAAATATTAGACTATTTTCAGACCAAAACTAGCTATTCTGAGAGTTTTGATTCTTACTTTATTGTTTTCACAGAAGAAGTTGATGATTTTGGTGAGACTAGTCAAAGATCGAGGTCTATCATTCAATCAGGATTCCCTCGATATAATTTTGGTAAAGATATTCATGTCAAAGGAAATATGAAGGTTTGTTTTCAATCTTGCAATTAGATATACTATTTTATTAGATTCAGTTTCATAGTTTCACAAATAGATTGCTTGCTACTTGCTCTGAAATCAAATACAAATTAATTTATAATGATTCGATAATCACATGATGATTCAAATACTGCAGTGTCCAATCAACACTCACTCATTTAGAAAAATACATAATTTTATTTCCACATAGTTGAAGTATCCTGTTAACTTTCCATATGGTTTATAGTAAGGAGATTCATGGAACGCATTCATTAACAATGCGTTGAATGCTTGAATACATGACTTGAATACTATTATCAAACTAGTGGAAGTCACTAGCATAGACTTTTGCTAACACAAACAGAATTCTACAATAGTAGTGGATAATTATGATTTCAAAATAAGTTGTATTCAATTCTTTCTTACGAAAAAATTGAATCTACGTAGAGAGATGATAGGCTATCGCATGGTTTTGAAAGTTTTCCAATACAAGTTTTTCAAACTGTTCACTAGAATAAATTGAGATTGGAAGCACGGCTTAGACTTAGTCTTGGACTTCGACTAGAAATCATTTTACTGTTATCTCTATTTTTCAATTTTTATGGAGGGTTTTTCTATTTTTCATTTTTATTACTATAGAAACCTCATTCCATACCTCAACTGGAACTATTTTTATGTTTTAATTAATGTAGATGTTTCTCATACTACCAAGAAGTGTTTTATTCACAAAAATCACTGAAAACTATACATAATTATTTTGTATGCATAAATTCTGTACGAAACACCTTATCTAAAATAACAAATTTTCACAGGTCAATGAATTGATATGCAAAAACTGTAAAGTGGTTGTACAAAGCCAATCATTCCCAATCAGTAATTTGGAGGAGATCTTCTGGACCCATGGCACAAAGCAGGTACCGTATCAGTTCTACACTAATGATCATTAATATCAAATCAGTCAATCAATTGTTATACATATCAATTATCATCTTTGGTAGCATTCAAACACTGTTGTTTGTCTCTGAGGTTGAAACATAATCTACCAAACAGTTTCACGTCAATAATCAATATTGTTACCTGAGATGATAGTAATGTTACCTGAGATGATAATAATGTTACCTGAGGGCAACACAACATCATTACAGGATAATGAGACAACACATGCGAGTTATATTTCAGTCTAGCACATAGCGAAAATTACTGGCTATCCTAGACCATAGTCAAAATTAATTAGATGTTTTAATTCATCAAGAATCCTGCAGTTGATGACTTATTCAAGAGTTCATAGTATCGTGTTAAAGCACATAGGTGGAGTAACCAGCTGCAGTCTGTCCGAACAAAGAAGACATTCTGGCAATGTGAGGAAATGACTCCAGCTTGGTCAATATTAATTCAAAAATCATAATTTTGGAATCAAATTGTAGATCAGAATGTTTTCTACAATAATTTGAGACAAAAATTCTAATTTTTGAACCAATATTGACCGATCTGGAGTTATTTTCTCATCTTGCCAGAATGTCTTCTTTGCTTGGGAAGTCTATAGAATAACCAGCTACCGTATACCATACTAGGGATTAATTAGTGCTGATTTATCAAGGGTCTTGCAATCCACAACTCCACTTGATAGAAACAAATGTTTCACTTGAAACCTTGCGTTTGGAGTAAGATTGTATACACAGATAGTGTGTTGTAATAAACAACAAAACACACGACCAAAATGCGATTAATCAGCCAGAAAGCGGCGTATTAGGGTGTACTATATCAAGCTTTAACTTGCGATTATGATGAAATATTCGATAGCAAACTATTATCATGGGGAGTGTTATCAGTCAAAACGCCCTCGACATAAAATATATTAAGTGAAATAAACGGTTCAATCTTTATTCTCTCTTGTTATTTATTTTTTTCGGGTCTTCATTTTGATCCTTGAATCGAGTATTTTAACTCAGTACTGTTTTTTATTTGTTAAAACATAATATTAATAATAATAATATTCGTGTAAGCTGGCTGGCTCAGGTCTGGTGTCAGAGTTTTCAGGTCGCTCCTGATCAATTTCAGGGCCTCTGACATGACTTAACGACTGTTTTTAGGCAGCCGGGACCGACGGCTTAACGTCAGTGCCGGAATGGCCAGGTCGGCTAGTCGGCGATCGCCGACGGCCCTGGAACCTGGGGGCCCGGAGGGGCCCAAGATTCAATCAGCAAAAAAAAAAAATAATTGGCTCCAAAGAAATTATCAATCTTTTATTGAAATTTAAACTATTTAAAAGAAGTAAATGATTTTCTAATAAATAATATGAGAATACTACACATTTTTCCAGACTTCCATGGCCCCTGATTATAGGGCCCCTCATCCCAAGTCAGCTTGAAGGGGCCCCTTAAATTCCGAGATCCTTTTTCACGTAATCTACTGTGAGGTGCTGGAGTCTTGTGCTCAGAAACTAAGGCCAAAAATTCTTCAAATATAATTCTCTGTGACCCTGGGGGCCCTGCATTCTCATCTACGACATATTCACTGGGCCCACAAAAATCTGCCGATAGGGCTGTGAATATCAAAGTGACTATATAACTATAACTATAGTTATTGATAGAGCATTTGAAGTGTGTAGACTATAATTATACTGATATTTTTCTAAGTGGCTTTATAGTGATTTCATGCCTTTTTTCAAACAAATTCTATATTCTTCAAGTTTTTATTGTTTTTTAACACTTATATTTGTCACTCTCAACTCTCTAAGTTCAAAGTTTTCAATATCATTCCTGGACCAAAAAATATGTATTCAAGAGTGGTTATACAATAATCTCATCTGGACTACATCGCAACTTCTTCCAAAATTTGAGAGATAACTAGTAGAGCGTAGCTTGTTTTTCAATTTTCAATAGTTATTTCATATCACTGTAAAAATGGATAAATAGTACCTACTGATAGAAATGTTGTACTAAACTAGTGCATTGGTAGAATGATTGATCATGGAAATTTCAATTCAAATTTCTTATAAGGCTAAAAACTATAAAAAATGTAGTCCTAGAGTACGCCTAAATTGATCTTGAAAAAAGTATTTCCCCCTGACGGGGGAAATACTTATTCAGAGTCCTCAAGGCCATTTTTGTTCATGAGAAACACCTTTTGAGTGCTGTATGAATAGTGTGTTCAACTTCCCTAATATATAACTAATGTAAGATATCCATGATGCTAGATATCTATTAAAATGAGTAAGGTTAGCATACGCTTAGTTGATGAAATAATTTATTTATAAATATTCGTATAAATAAGTGGAGTATAATAAGTATAATTAAGTGGAGTTTTAAAGGAATAAATAAGAATTAGTTTCAATAAAAGTGGTGAGAGAGAATTTCTCTCATTTGTGATTCGAATAGAATGCAGGACCTTAAACTACTCTGAATGCTGTTTTCAATGGCCTAACTTTACTAAAATTTCCCGGGGGAAGGCCCCCGGACCCCTTTTTCTATATGAGTCCTAAAACTGATCAAGGCAACCGATCAAGAAAAGTTCACTTGTTTCTAAAATTAAGTGCATTTCACAGCTCACATATAATGTTGTACATTCCACATCTTATAAGGGGGAAGTTCATCTGTTTGAGGAACTTCAACTACTACTATCCAAATAGATACATTTTTTATTATTTTTATCAATATACAGTATTTTAGTTCAAAGACCTAAAAACTGTTTTTTTTTTTTTAGAATGACATTTCTCAGGTTAACTACCCTCTCAAATTCATAACTCTACTTACACCCTCCTCTAAAAAATTGTATCTAATTTTTTAGAAGTATAAAAATACACAGACATACCCAGAAAGGCTGGGTACGCATTTGGTCAGCGATTCAGTTCAGAAAGCATAGAGTATTCTACGGTTAAATACTTTTCATGCCATTATCAACATCAATACGATAATGATTTGATTAAAGAGAATCACTTGCACAATAACTTTGAAGTTTTCAGTGAAGGATAAAATTCCGCTTCCGGAGAGTATTCCATATCCCCAAACCCCTCAGTATTTCACGTGCCCTTCGAATATTGCATGACGTCCTAAATGAGAAGAGGTAGATCACCTCTGTTATAGAACTAGGTACATACTGTAATAGTTGACAAAATGAATATATATATAGCACAATTATAACAATATTACTAGTGAGTGCAATCAGGCATACTGCTGCTGGTAGCCTATTGTTGTTTGTGGTATTTTTCTCTACTGCCAAAGTCTACGTAAATATTACTCAAAAATTAATTAATACAATGGTATATGAACTGTTTAATTAGAAAAATTTCAACGTATATGAGAAAAATTGCAAAAACCTCCCTTTCACACCCCCCCCCTCCCGCTCACTATTGAAAATAATAAAAAACTCCCCCACCTCCACCACAATCCCTCTTTAGGGGGGCCCTTGAGCGAGTATAGCCGACGGCCCAAATCCTAGCCAGTCCGGCACTGCTTAACGTGTCCATCCGAAACACGGGAGAGTGGCCTGAGAAAAATTCCTGGTCTGACCTGGGTTTGAACCCGGGACCTTTGGGTTGCAACGCCAGCGCTTAACCCACTCATAATACATAATATAATATTACAAATGAAATTCACACTCGGGGTGATTTTTATTTTCAACTATAATATTACAATACATGTACATACATAATAAAATACATGAATTAGTACAATACAGTATGTTGTTCATATATTTCAGAATATTACAGTACCAACTACCATCAATTCATCAATAACAGCCAATGAAGCAATTGAAGCAACCTTTATCAATGGACAGAAACTGGATTGCATTCTAGATGACAGCAACGATAGAATTTTCAAACCGAAATTCATTTTCAAGAATGTGACAGTATTGAGTGACATTATAGACAGCAGTGATATGAGTCATGATGGATTGAAAGCGAAACAATTGAGCGATTCAATTGTACGGTCATCTGACACACAATACATCAAAGATAAAAAGGTAAGATATGTAACTTCAAGTTCTCACAATTAATCCAATGAGATAAAATGAGATGAACTATATGATGTGAAATGCTATCTTATGAGATAAAATAACGTATTAAGATAAAATAACAACGTTTCAAAATTTCAAATAACAAAATTTCGTATTAAGTTCATTAAAATTATTTCATATAAAATTATTGATTTCATTAAATTTATCTTATGTTAAAATGTTATGGTACTTCTCCATAGACACTGGATGTCAATACTACTTTCTAATTATAAATTAACACTTACAAGTCTACAAGTGTAATTTTTCATATTGAGCGTGAGAGTGGATGTTACATGTAATAATTATAATTTGAGCTTTAATTCAAATTAATAAACATAAAGTGGTATTGACAATATCAGTGCCTTTTGTCTTTTATAGTTTCTGATTATTGCACAGAATAATATGGTATATATGGTACAGATGGTATGCCACTGATAAAGGTATAATTTTATTTGTTTTCCTTATAGAGGCTGTGAGTGAAATATCATTAAGCTCCAAAAACAAACATATCTAGCTCCATCTATTATCAAACAGCATTGGTTTCTTGTTTCTAGTTGAAACACCTTTGTTTCATCTTAGTACAAAAGACGGATTCATCCAAAATGATTCTACAAATAAATTTAGTTGTACATTTATTCATAGTTCTTATGATACCTGTCAATCAACTTTCACTCACTTCTTTGTACTTTATTTAAAAAACATGAGAGTATCTGAGCTTCTTTCAAGCACAGATAAAATTTACAGAGGAAGCGATTAATTCATACATTAGTCTATAGTTGAAGTTACTATAGTGTGACACGTCAAGTAATGAATCAATAAATTTCTAAATATGTTTAGAATTTCAATGGAGGTGTTTCCGTCAACTATCTAAAAGCAGAAAACTTTGAACAAAGGTCACCACCAGAACTGTCTTCTAGGTCGATGAGAAAATCTACTGAGGAAGGTGAGTGCAATAAACCATGTTCAATATTGATATTGACAGGTAAGCAAATGTGAAGGTGGTAGTAAAGTCTGTCCAAGCAAAGAAGACATTCTGGCAAGATGGGAAAATGACACCAGCTCGATCAATATTGGTTCTAGAATTATAGATTTTATATCAAATAAAAAGAAAACTCATCTGCAATTTGAAAACAAATTTGTAGTTTTTGAACCAATATTGACAGAGCTGGAGTCATTTTCCCATCTTGCCAGAATGTCTTCTTTGCTTGAACAGACTATAACTGGGTCGAAGGCCTGTTCGAAGTCAATTTATGTGATGAAGAGAAAGGAGCTCTCTAGTCTTGTAGAACACTATAAAATGATAAATTCAGTATGGATTAGGCTGCAATTATAAGATTAATTTCATTTTCACACTAATGGGTATTGGCTACTCGGTAAGGGTGGCCCCTAAGAGATCGTGAACTTAAGTCCCGAACACTGTGGACTGATCTTGTATGGGTGACCAGTATTTGGCAAGGGACATTGGTGAGGTGGAACCTACCTGTAAGGGACTCCATAAAATTGAAAGCCATAAGAATATTCATTCACTACTATTTATGAACGTGTAACGGAATCTTAGCCATTTTCTGCATTGTATTGAACAGCCCTCTGGTGTATGATTATAATTATTTTTCCATAACCGTTCGCTTGTGCCGAAATAGGCTTGACCGAATAGGGCAAAACGAAAAAACGAAATTGTGATGTAATGGCTAGGCCGAGACATAACCATTTCTTAATTCTTAACTGAAATTTTCTGTAATTATCTGAATCGTGGTTGGTTGGGAGCTTATTGGTGGATTCGTTCATCCAAATGCCAGATATGCCTTTTATTTTGAACACCTATTTTAGCAACTAGTCACTATGAGCAAGGAATTTTAATAAAAATGATAGTTTGTGATCATTGAAACTTTGCAGATTTATTGTGATATCTTTCCATTTTAAATAAAATTATCTACTATCAAGTCATCTAACAAATCAGAATTTTGGAAAAAACAAAGTTATTTAATACGTAATTTCTTTAAAATTTCAATTTTCAATTTAATATTCCAATTTCCGAAAAAAACTGCTAACTTGCTACTTTAATTATTAAGGCCTCGGTCGACGTACTACTAATTTAATTCAAATTTGAGCTAGAGAACTACAACAAAAGTTTGGCACTCACCATAATCATTTTAAACCACACAAGATACACAAACACTTTCATAATGAAACTGAAACTTTACATATGCCTACTCTTGAACTGAAACTAATACGGAAATAACTACGATTTGCCCCTCTGGATGAAAAACCCCATCCAGAGAGCCGAGGCCTGTTCATAACTACATTTTTGATGTTTCCGCGGCTGTGTCTCAAATCGAACTCTCAATTAGCACTGGAAATCATTCCCCCTCCAACCACTCTACGCGTGGAGTCAGGACTAATTCCCAGCGAAAATTCCAAGGGTCATTCTCCTATTGGTACACTTCCAAATAAGGTAGCAATTTTGGTTACAAAATTGAAACCAGTACTTGGGAATGCACCAACAACAATAATTTTGACAACTAAGCTTCAGCAAGTTAGCAATTTTCTATTAAACGTTACCAATTCTAATCAAAACCAAAGTTCATGGAAAAAGTTTGCTTAAATCTAAAAGTTCATCAACCTGAAAAATAATTTATTACATGCACACAAAAATAAAACTTCAATAATACAACCACTCAATTTTCACCATATTACAGTGAATTATTCAGAGTTGTTCTGATAGTGCGGAAAAGTTGCGATTGGTGAATTGCCTAATCAAAATGTAAAATCAGTAAGTTATCACTAATGAATTAAGAATTATCAATCTTATCTATATTTAATACAAATTTCTGTAGTAGCCTACATTGAAGAATGAGAATCGATAGATTCTCGATCAGTGGAATGAGAAAGATCAGAAAGGTCTCGTCAATTTCACTGATTAATCATGAGCTTAGTCACTAATCTCTCATCTCTCTAATCTCCCGCTTATTCATCCAACCGGTAGCGATGATAATACCATGAGTTCCAATACAAGGTTCAATGCTGACCAAAGACTACAATACGGATTTCACGGAAAAAGTAGCCTAAGGAATTAACTCTGAGGAATTTCTGATTGAAAACATTTTTTCCTTTAAAAATTCGTCAGCCATGAGCTCTCTTATTAATATCCTCTCACTGATAAACTTATTATTCAAAGTACATTGGTGGAATTCGATTTTTTTTATTGTTTAATTGAAGGAGCTCCAAGCAGTTGGATCATTCGAAAGAAACACTTTGAAATCAATTGTAACTCATTCTTGAATAAAAGGCAAAAATTTTCAAACCAGATATTCATTTATCAAGTATCGAGATACCTGTTTCAGTGATACACGATTATTAATTTCTGTTAATATAGATTACATTTAGAAAGTCGATAATCCGGGCGTCGATAATTTGGATTTGTCTCCAGCAATAAATAAAAATGTTTGAACCGTCTGCCCTTGTTCTTTACTAGAGAGTGGGCAATGAGAGAATACATACTGTAGTGTTTAGCGAAGCGAAGAAAATAATTTTCTATTATTTCCTAATAGAAAATAAAATACACATAGATTTTACTGAATCTATAAGTTATGTATGTGTAATTTCTAGAGATTGTATGTAACTTAGTTTTAGAAATATGACAAGTCACCAGTCAAATGAGTTCAACTCAAAGTATGATGTAGTGTGATGATGAATGAATAAATACTATTTTGAAACATTTTTTTTTTTTTCAAATAGTACCTGCTGCCCCTTTTTGTAAGGTAATTTTGATAATCCGGACGGGGTCCGGTCCCAATTAATCTAGATTATCGACGTTGTACTGTAATTAATCTCTTAGGCTGAGGCCGCACTGCCGGTGGCTAGAGCCTGGAGGGTGGAGAGTAGTTGGTAAATCTATAGAACATACACACCATCTACAGTAATTCATCGTATGAATGGTATGACGTCATTCTGTTTTTTGAGGTTATGTTGTCCATATTTAAGAACTAGCCGGCAGGCTCACTTTGCTTGCCTTCTCCGCCTAGCCTGCCCCCTGGACCCCCGACAGTATCAAGCAGTGTCAGTGAGACAAACAGGCTCGCTTCGCTCGCCTGCAAATTCTGTTCAGAAGGGATTCAAAACTTATTGAACACAGGATTTCTAGACCTAATCTGGACCTGCACCAAATTTGGACTTTTCCTATCAATTTATTCCCGAAAAATCCAAGAAAAACTCTGAAAATTCCGAAAAATAGTAAAACGCTAATATTGAGCGTAACCTTGGGAACTATATCGGACATAGTTTGAAACTTGATTCAATATCTTCCAAATTAGTTTATCTATAATCTCACTGAACCATTGTATTTACAGTAAGGATTTGTCGTATCAAGGCGGAAGAAATGCAACCCGCAATACATCTATTCATCAATTTTGTAAAACCTGATTACTGGCGTAATCTTGAACGTAATTCAAAAATATCTTAACACAACATTTCTAGACCTTATTTCTTACCTACCAAATATCAACATTTTCTACCAATTGGTTCTCGAAAAAATTGAGAAAACGCCGAAAAACTATAGAAAAACTAAAATATTTGGCGTATCCTTGAAAAGTTCCTAAAATCCGTTCTTAGCGCGCGTCTAAACGTCCAACTGAACATTCCTGCCAAATTTGAACGCATTCGGTTCAGTGGATTTTTAGTTCTGGTGATGAATGAATGAGTCAGTCAGTGCCATTTTGCTTTTATAAATATAGATTTCAAGATGGGGCTGAACACATACCATTCATACCATTGGATGATGTGTATGTTCTATAGATTTACCAACTACCCTCCACCCTCCAGGCTCTACCCACCGGCAGTGCGGCCTCAGCCTCATAGCTCATTTATTCAACGCTATTCGTTTCGGAAGCTTTCTTGTTATTTCCATTCAATAGCAATTTCATTTTTCTATATTTAAATTGAAGGCTAGAACCTAACTATGTTTCAAAACTGTTTTGAAACACATTGAAATTAACGTGGGTTTGTTGGAATACATCGCGATACACTGTATCCATAATTGGATAATTTATAAAATTTGTAGATTTGATGTTTGTTGATCTCCATAATAAGAGGAAACCAATATTTACTAGGTTTCGCGGTTGACGTCATAGGCTATACATTTTTATTATAAAGTAATTATAACTAATTTATTTTAATTTCTGGTAATTCATTTTCAATTTCAATTAGACGCAACGGATGATCGACCTCACAGATTTGTCGTTGATGGAGACTTGATAGTTAGAGAAGATTTGGATGTGATCTACTTCAATGATATCGAGATTGAGTCTAAAATGAAATTGGCTGCCTACAAAGATCAAGATTTTGATTTGGAACGGATTGAATTCAAAAACTTGGAAGGTAAATAAATATTTGATAGCTCACTTAATATCTATTATAGTGTCGTCTTCTATTTCCTATCAAATATTCTTCATGCTTAATAATTTTAAGTTAATTGGTTTTCAGCATCGAGCATCATCTATTTATTGCAACCGCTAATACTCTCACGTACAAATCAAAATCTTTATTATTGAAAACATTGATCAAAGTTATAACAACGTCAGTACTTGAATTTGAAAAAAATATGATGAATTTATGATTTATAAATGGGAAATTTATAGGCTAATAATAGATTATATTCAGTATATTATATTACAAACTAGATATACTCCATAATACAGAGTACATTGGGTATAATCATATGTATTGGATATAATGAATATTAAGGGTCAATGTATACACAGACCAAGTGATACGATATGATAATCTTCTTGCATGCAAATCACAATGCTTATAGTTTATTCTAAACTGCAGATGAATAATTCAAATCATGATAATGTTCATCTGTGCATACAGTTGACAACATTATTGTTCCTGACAAAAATCGTTAAAATTTATGTAAATTCAGAGTTCTGAAGATTCAAAGGTCCTGTAATAATAATAGAGAAATTGAATTGAATCAAATGGAAAATATTAATTCAAATACGGTTCTCAAAAACTAATTCTAGAGAAAAACCTCTCGCTATATTTTTCTGTTTCTGTTTCTGAGAAGTGTCATCACGTATCATTATTTATGATAGTATTCAATAGTTATAATTATAATATTCATATTACATGATAATTTCACTGACACCGAAGTAGGCCTACTGTCAGCACTGTAGAATTGTTCCGTGGTAGAGTGGACATTACTGACCATACTTAGTAAAATTAAGGTGTCATTATAGACTTTACATAAGTCTCCTTTTTGAAATCCTAATACGATCGACTATTTTTTGATCCATCTTTTCTTTAAACTATCGAATGATTGATTAGAACAGATCTTTAGCATTAGCATTGATATACTGTATTTTATCCGCTATAATTTTCAGTTGACAACATCGATATTGGCTTATTGAACGGAGAGAGCCCTGAGATAGCTCTGAAATCACCACAACCCCAAGCAAAAATACACAAGGCCGAGCTACACATCCTTGATAACTCGGAACCACTCCACCTGCTTGATGTGGATTACATTAATTATATCAAAATTCACGAGCTACTACCAAAGGTATTGTTTCAAGAGTAGTTCGATTGAAATGTATTCACTATGAGTCAAGTTTTTTTTAAGTTTAATACTTTTGTTAGACAATACCAAAAGTGTATAATTTTTCAATATATCTCGTTAATGCGAAAACTTTCAAGACCTATCAATCCAATGAGAATCAATTAATTGAAAGTTATTATCAAAATTAAATCACGGATAAACTTGCGTATATGACACGAATATGAATATGTTTCTTTTTAGTCTAGTCAATATCAAAGTACCCTTTTATTATTATTTTTCATACAACATGTATGTCTCTTAGGCTGAGGCCGCACTGCCAGTGGGTAGAGCCTGGAGGGTGGAGGGTAGTTGGTAAATCTATAGAACATACACACCATCCACAGTAATACATCGTATGAATGGTATGTGTTGCCATGACAAAATTATAGAACGTTAATATTTTTTGCTTCAAGTTTTTCTTAAATTAAAAAATTTTCTGTTTCTGATTAGTGATTTTGACTTGTGCTTTGGTGTTTTTGGACCTTCTAAATTGAAAATAACTCTTCCGAATCAAAATAACTGTGAACATTTTCAAGAACTTCTACCATGTTTTCTACTAAACAAGGTTATGTCGGCGAGGTGGAACACCTTTTGGTCTCTCCACCAAATAAAGCCATAAGCTAATAATAATAATGGTATGTGTTCAGCCGCCATCTTGAAATTCTTGAATATGGACAACATAACCTAAAAAAAATAGTATGACGTCATACCATTCATACGATGTATTACTGTGGATGGTGTGTATGTTCTATAGATTTACCAACTACCCTCCACCCTCCAGGCTCTACCCACTGGCAGTGCGGTCTCAGCCTTAGGGGAGCGAAACATGTTGTGTTTGATGAGAAATACTGATAGGGTACTGTGATTTTTATTTTTATCTATTTATATGAATAGATATAGTATAAGAACGTTTTACTTTATGATGCAATCACTTGTTTGGAAAAATAATGAGAGTAGATCAGTAGACCTGGCTTTAATAATTACAGATGGTAATTTACTTCAATGAATGATAGTTTCAACTTTCATTTTAGTATTATCAAAGAAATTTGATTAATTCGAATTCAAGAATCACTAATTGAATCAGTTCAGATTTTCCTTTGTCACTATAATTAATCTTAACTTGTCACTTTATTGGACGACTGTATAGGAACCTTTCTGCTCAATCAGAAAGTCTCAGACGTGCAATATGATTGGTTTATTGGTAACCTCATTAGTGAGCAGACTAAGCACCTCACCCCCTGATTCACTCTGCCGTTTAACCAATCACCATCGAGCATTGTGAAACAAAGTAACTTGCTGGTCACGCAATAGATGGCGTTAGTTAGCAAATCATCTAATTTTCGTTCAAGAGACATCGAAACTTCATGGTAACATCCAAACATATTGATTTTGAAAGTTCTGAAATTCAAGAGTTTCCTAAACTTTTGTGATTTGGGGAAATTCATGTCTCAAACCATAAACTGAATTGGGCAACAAAATGAAATTATCATCTCTTGTTTGACACTGGCATCATTTATGTACGGCCTTTTATGTGCGGTACCTATTCTCTACATTAATATAATCTACATTATAATACCTCACTGTATTTCATTACTACAATAATATACATTTGTTTGATATAATTATGGTTTGTAAGTATCTTCCTGCATAGTGAATACTATCTCTAACAGATTTTTAAAATCAATAATTTTCAACGAAAATTTTGTAAACCTTTTTTATTCTCATGCTCTACTCGGATGTTTTTGTTTGATTGGAAAATGGAACAGAACAAAATAGATCTGAGCTAAGTTAATAATCATTTCATTTGAAATCTCAAACAATATTGGATTTATATAAAGGAATCTTTCAATATCTATACCATTTTTTCTACAAAAAATAATTTCAAGGTCACCAATTAAGTTGCTTTAGTAGTCAACATCACATACAACATACATTATACAAGCAGAATTCACCTTTTCAAAAATATTCGCCACTTGTTCTCTTTTGAACAATTAGGGCCTGTCATGAACAGTTCTCATTAAGTGTTTTTGCAAAGTTCATTAGAATTTCCAAAGCACTAACTCATACCAACAAACATTTTTGGCAGAACACTGGCGGCTCGCGCTTACGAAACAGGTGAAGGGCCCGTATATTTTACTATACAGCACTTCACCTGTTTCATGGGAACGAACCGCAAGTGGAGAACGAGTTAACTTTTACATTGTAGACTATATGTATATTACCTTTTTCATGAGCTGCGGTTTCGTATTTTCTGTTTTAAAAAAGTATTCAATAAGAGTACTGCTGTCTAGACCATAAATGATAATTTAATATGCCAGACTCTCTGAACAAGAATGTCACAAATTTACATTTTTATAATGAGACTTTCTCTTTGACGTGGAATCTGTCAAAATAATATGTTCCTTGAATGCAAAAAAGAAATTCAATATTCTATTTTATAATTGCAGGTTGCCAACATGACCGACAAAACAATAATAATCAGAGACAAAAAAATATTCGAATCCCCAACAATTATCACAAATAATTTGAATACTGAAGAAATTAACGATATCAGAATAACAGATATGTATGAAGACGCATTATCCAGAACCAAGGAGCAGATCATCAAACAACCAACCAGGGTTCTTCATCATTCCTCAATCAGTGAGTAGAGCTAGATAGTTTCACGGTTTCACCAACAATATAATAATACTAGTTTAATAGAATTTTTTATGTTTTATGTAAATAATTTACATTTAAATAATTTATCCGCAAGTAATATAATAATTATATAATAATTTAGCAAGTCTGCTCGATAAATTATTTATGCCAGGTTTTTCCAAGCAGACTCAAAGTTGAGGAACCCTCAAATTTTGATGAACAGCTGACATTTTCTATGATAAGTATAGGAAATGTAAACTTGAGGGTCCCTCAAATTTGAGAGTGCTTGGAAAAATCGGGCATTAGTCTTTTAGTAGTCTACTAGTTAAGGGAAATGTAGAATTTAGTGTGTTGAAAGATTGTATGGAGTTTGATCTATGAGACTAGAAGTTTTAAAAGTTGGTATAGCTGAAAGTAAGTTTCCTCTCGCTCTTGTACATAATGCAACCTACTAACAGCTGATTTAAATCATCTATCGCCTCTTCTAATTTTTAAACATAATAATGGCTAAATGACAACTCTAATTGACAACATGAGCTGTTGGAGCTCACAAAACCGTTTAACATTTTGATGTATGCTATGTAAAATTTTAATCAGGTCGAATTTAAGGGTTGTATCAAGTGAAACGGTATTTTTAAAGTATGATGTTATCACAGGGTGCTGTTGAAAAGAATATTTAACGTGTGAAAGATGAAACGTGTAATCTAAGTATAATAAACGGAAATTAAAAAAATAGAAATTCAGTTTTCAAAACGTGACGGAGCAGGCATATTGGATTTTGAAAGAAGGAAATGAAATGTGAAAATTGAATTTTTTGTCCGTTTATTTCATAGAAGTAATTAAATTCCATACTGTTCAAACATTCGTTTATTGTTATAGAGTGATATCTGAGTGTGTCCGAGTTTGCTGGGACTAAACAATTATTATTTATTTGTGATATCAATGTTACTTTTAGTGACGTAATCAAGTAAGACATATTCTAAAAGGAAAATCACAAGAATGGAGATTTCGAAGCGTTTGAATTAATCAAAATTGAATAAACTCTTTACTTCTATTACAATATTACATGTAATATAACTGTTTAAATGAGGTGTTATTGGGAATGTATGTTTCTATATGAGAGTTTTCTAACATCTACTTTGTGTTTTTTCTTTCTTAGAGTATCTGAATTCAGAAAAAATGAACGGAATTGAAGCCTCTCAACTCATCGATGTGTCCAGCAATGAGTCCATCATTCTAAACTGCGACCTTCTATTCAAAAAGTTGACTGTATTGGGAAATGTAACCATTGCTGATTCATGTGATAGATCGAAAGTATGATTGAAGTTCAAATTATTAATTATTTCTTCACTTTCAACTTCTGTTATCGTTTTACAAAAGAATTGTGACATATGATAATCGATCAACTTTGTCGTACCATCATTGTATAACAAAATTGCGATACTATGTCTGTACCAATATTTTTTTTTTTCATAACAATTATTATACTGTTCAACCTAAAATCTATTTATTCCTCTTATAGCTCATACATTCCATCATTGACGACATCATCCAATTTCGTAATAAATGTCCAAATTGACCTACTCAATAATGATTGATAACATAATGTTCATGTTTTCTACGCAGTTAATAATTATTTTCTAGACTAAAGGGTGAATGAATATTCACTAGGATGGATGACACTTTTGAGAAACGTGATTGTTTTTTCAAAAGGAGTCCAATCTAGTTTCTAATTGTCTTTCTGAAACTCATTTCCTCTTCCTATTCAGATCCTCTCTAAATATGCATGAGAGATAAAGTTCTTATTTCTCTTATAACAGAATTGAGTAGTAAACTACTAATAGCTCCACAATAATAACCTAATGTTGAAATTGAAATCTGCTGTTTCAAATTTCAATAATCAATGAAGCAATATTGTAGTTGTAATCGAATCTTTATTGCAGGAAAATTCTAATAAGGACGTGAACAACCGAAAACATTTTCAAAATATGCATGTCATTGGAAATGTTAGCTGGAATGAGGGAGATAACAATATAGGAAAGATTTCGACCATGCTGAAAAAAGCTGTAACAGCGGACAAGAGACAAACCATAACTGGATCAGTGATTTTCAACAAAGATCTAACAATAAAACAAGTACAACATGCAAATGGTAAAAGTATCAGAAACATCAATCTCACCCATATCATGAAAGATTCTTTGATGAAGAACAAAATCAATCAGGTAAAAAGTGAAACTTATTCATTGATTATTTAATAACACAGCGTAGGTTCAAGAATATAATATCATTGTTGAAATCAAATCCAACTAGAACAAGACGAATTTTGTATTCAAATTTTCTACTTCAAACCTTGAAGTAAAACTGAAAATTTGCTTGGATGTAACAATTTCTATGTAAGAATTTTGTTAATGGATATTAAAATACGGGTAACAACAGAGTAAATAAGAATCAGTCATGCAACTCTATATAGCCTACAGTTGAGATTTTTTCATCCATAAAAATATGTTTTTTATCTTGTTTTATTGTCTTACTTGTGTTTCATAGGTAAAAGGTGATGAAGATGAATAATATTTCTCTCAAATACTGAACGGTCAATATCTATTCATTAATTTCTATATTCTGTATTAATATGTGTTATAAAGCCAAACATTTGAGAACATTTTCAGACTCACATAAAAGTTCGATAAATGAGTAATTTACTTTCACCCATCATATAGCCTACTAATTCCTATTAGGCCCTATCTATTCATCAATCATTGTTACTTTTCATCTTGTTTACTTATTCTTGGTGAGACAATATTCTAATTCTATTTTTTTATATTAAAATAAATTTTTAAGTTGAAGATTTTTTTGTTATATTTAAAAATTTAAATTCCATTTTATTGGAAGGGAAGAATAAAACAGTTATGGTGGAAAGCTCTCACATAATATCTTGACATAAAGAAAAAGCTCTATAAGTAGATAAGAAAAAGTGTTATTGAATATACAGAATAATATTGTGAATTTGGTACTGTAAGAGATTTTTCTGAAATGAAAGTATGAGGAATTTTCGAATTCTGTGATAATATTTCCATTTTCAGGTTGTTATGGGAGAGAAAATATTCTTGAATTGTGTATTATGTAACTCTATGACGCTCACTGGAGATTTACTGGCGGATCATATAAATCAGGAGGATATCCTGCATTTTAACAAGACTCTTGTAAGAAAGCACTCCACAGACATAGTAGAGGGTCACAAATACTTTGAGAACGGATTCAATTCATTCAGTTTGAAAACTGGAGGTAAGAAGTATTCAGTGAGGATTCATCACAGAATCTTTTTGCGAATAATTTTGATAGCCGCTGATATATGCACCATACAGAATAGTCTGCATGTTATTCAGAGGTGTTCTGCGCCGCCAATTGGTTGTGGAGACTGGCTTATGGTTTATTGATTCACAGAAACAGAATCGTATTGCTAGGGCACATTGCATACATAACATATTACAACATCCAACTGTACTATACAATATACTTATACAAATAGAAATAAATAAATTCAATCACAACAGAGAATAATTGTTGAATAATTTAGAACTTCTGAAAAAGCAAACAGTAGATTTCTATGTTGAGAAAAATAGAATCATTTCTACAAAAATGGTAATTTGAATTACAAGGAAAATAGATGTAATTCATCACATAGCTTATTTAAATGGATGAATAACAAGATGATGAATGATTACACAAAAGAAAATAAATAATAAAAAAAATGAAGGCCCTATCAATCTGTACCATCAAGGAAGTATCTGAAAAGTCTTCTCTTGAATACATTGAGTGAATTAGAAAACACTATTCTCTCAGGGAGCACATTCCAAAGTCGAGCAGCAGTTACCACAAATGAGGAATTGAAGGCTGCTGTCCGGTGAATAGGGATCTGTAGGGTGTATTCATGTGATCTAGTATTGCGGTTTGGGTAGACATCAATAAGCCGCACAAAATTATCAGCTAAGTAAGCAGGACCCGCTTTCAGGATCAGAATTCTAAATACTTGACACAGTAGAAAATATTGCCTACGCCTATGGTTGAGAGGATCACACGTTACCTCTATCCTGGTTGATGATTATTTGCTTGCTGTATGGTCTGTCCGGCCGGGGGGGGATTCTGGCGGGATGGGGGCTCGACTGGCTTCGGCTCGGCCAGTGTTGGTTCGGGGACTCTGAGCTCTGATTGAGAATTTATGGCTTTTGGGCCGATATTGGCCGGGCTGGGGCCGTTTTCCCGCCGTGCCGGGGTGTCTTCTTGGCTTGCACGGGCTGTATAGTAGAGTGAATTAAAAACTGGCAACCAGCTTGTAGGCCTAGGTCCTTTATGGGCTGTTGAGCCAAACGTACATACAGATTAGTCAATGATCCATGAAATCTAGTGAATAAGTCAAGATCATCTTCACGTTTATCTAATTAATTATCTATTTACATTCTGAAGATAATCCTGTATAGCCTTGGATTACTTCTCGTATTTTAGAGAATACAACATTTAATTTTTAACAGTTTCCAATTTATAATTATGTATTTTTTCATCAATCACATTATAAAATGCATGTAAACATGTAATAATGAACAATTGATTTGAAGTGACCGTAGCTGAAAGCAACAAGAACGACCAAAGAGATACAAAACCAGCTAAAAATGTATTATAAAAATCTATAACCCTCGCGGCTCTCATGGAAAATATGTGAATGCTCAACATTTTTCACCAATAGTGTCCTGAAAAATGTAGGGTTTGCTCATGAAATTCAGATTAAAAGAAAGAATAGTGATATGCCAAAGGAAATTCTTTATCATACCAAAGGTCATAAAAATGGCTAGGGAATTCTTGTTCAAATTTACCAACTGTGACCCAAGAATAGGTCTAACTTGTTCAATAAATGGAATAGCTTCGCATATAAGTCATCTTGCTCAGTACACTAACATTCTTCATAGCACGATAACTCTAAACTAAACGGTAGGATCAATAAGATCAAATTGAAACAAACAAAAAAAATCAATAGCTTACATATTCAACGTGACAATCATTCAACGAAATTTGCAGGTATGTCTGGTCAAGCGAAGAAGACATTCTGGCAAGATAGAGAAATGACTCCAGCTCGGTCAATACTGGTTCAGAAATAATAAACTCGGTCTGAAATTTTAGAACCCATTCTGTTCTTTGAACCAATATTGACCAAGCTAGAGTCATTTTTCCATCTTGCCAGAATGTCTTCTTTGCTCGACCACACTATAATCAATTTCTGACCTCAGTCTGAAACCGTGGGGCCTAATGCCTAACTATTTGTCAGAAATATTATTTTTAACACTTTAATACTTCTACCTCTCTATTTGGAAAGCAATATCACAACTGAAAATACCACATCTATATTGATTCAATATATTATTATACTGTAACAAAATTGGTTCGTCAATAATATCAACTAAGTTGACACCACTTACCAAATCACAAAGGCGCGAATTTCTAAGAGAAAGAACAAGAAGAATACCGATCTACTCGTTAAAACTGGAAATGTACTTTTTCGTTTACGGATAGGTAAAATTCACTTCAATTTGAATTGTCAGATGTACCAAGAAATAATTTCCAGAATCCGAATGCAATTCAAATTTGAATCACTGGCGGCTCGTACCCACGAAACAGGTAAAGTGCCCCCGTATCTTTTACTGTACATCACTTGCCTTGTACGAGCCGCCAGTGACTTGAATACGATTGGTTTGGAATCTATTAAAATTTTCGAGTAGCCTACCGTTTGTTGGTACAGTACCTGATTATAGGTATATGCATAGCTTTCTAATCAAACATATACAAGTTGCGAGTATGATACAATAATTAGTTTGTGATCCATTAGTGCTTTTGTAATCATCCTCTATTTTTTCATTTTCAGGTGGGGTGAATGGAATTTCGATGAATGATATTATTCTCACCAACTCGAACAGAGTCCTGCCTGAAACTGTTTTTGAGGATCTTGAAATAGTTAGGAATCTTGACACAAAAACTTATAACGATGTTGATTTGAACGAGTTCTTGAAAGAGAGATTCTTAATATCGAAGGGAACTCATCAGGTTTTTAACGGAAGTATTACATTCAAGAATAGTGTGATTTTTGAAGGTTGGTGATTTCTGATTTAAAAATATAAAGTTTTATGTTAAAATATTATATTTTTCTGATTTTAAAATATAAAATATTTTAATGTTAAGCTTCGTTTCCATTGGGAACAATTCATGTGCTTAAACATTGTTCCTGGAACAAATTTCCCAGAATAATGTTTCTGGAACTTCACTCAAAATATACGTTTCTATTGTGCTACCAATCATAAGCCTTTTAAAAACATGGTAGGCCTACTGAAACATTAGACAATAGGCAATAAGAGTGAGTAGAGAGACAATAAATTATGCTGGCTGTTTTCTGTAACAAATTTTGTTGATCAATGAGTTTTTTGAATCTCCAGTTATCCGCTAAAAACGAGAAACAAGGGACAACCCCTGATTTTTGTTCGGGAGCCCCTTTTTCAAAACGTTTTGAAGGAGTCGTTATTATTGAGAAATATGTGTTTCAAAACACTTTCTATAAACAAGAATTGTTTCCAGACTAAACTCAGCTAGAAATCAACTACAGAAAAACATAAATGGAGAAATGCCGAATTTCTGTTCTAGATCACTTTCGAGAACATTTTAAAAGAAGCTATTTTCCAATTAGTGAAACATTCATTATATGAAATACTGTTCATAAACGTGTTTTTGCCATGGAAGCGCAGTATGACGCTTCTCCATTAAATCCCATTGAAATATTTTAAGGCTCTTTATTCATCAAATTATAGATGAATTACATTCATCTCTTCACTGCTCAACAGTTAAGTGAATTTTCTTAAAAGTAAAAGCTTTGTTAATCTTTGAACCAACCGACTCTCAGCCAGTCTGCGCACAATGATGTTTAGAATGTCAGATGAAAATTACTCGAGTAAACAACGAGAACAACAGCTATGAAACACTATTTCTCTTTATTTCTGAATGCCCAATAGTCTCAAGTATCAATAACTAGCCGGCAGGCTCGCTTCGCTCGCCTTCTCCGCCTAGCCAGGGGGCTCCGCCCCCTGGATCCCCGACAGTATAGGCCGTGTAAGTGAGTCAAACAGGCTCGCTTCGCTCGCCTGCAAAACCTCTGTCAGTGACAGCTGAGACAAACAGGCTCGCTTCGCTCGCCTGCAAATTCCGTTCAGAAGGGATTCGGAATTTATTTCAGCATTTCTACACCTGATCTGGACCTGTTCACCTAATTTCAGCATTTTCTGCCAATTTGTTCTAGGAAAATCTAAGAAAAACTCCGAAAATTCTAAAAAAATAGTAAAACGCTAATATTAAGCGTAACCTTGGAAAGTATATCGGAAGTATACATAGTTTGAAACTTGATTCAATGATTCAAACTTGATCTTCCAAATTAGTTCATCTAAAATCTCGCTGAACCATTAAATTTACAGTTAGGATTGGTCGTATCAAGGCGGAAGATATGCAACCCGCAACACATCTACAATTTTGAAAACCTGATTACTGGCGTAATCTTGAACGGATTGCAAAAATATTTTAACACAACATTTCTAGACCTTATCTGAACCTGCCCACCAAATATCAACATTTTCTACCGATTGGTTCTCGAACAAATGAAGAAAACGTTGAAAAACTCTAGAAAAACTAAAATATTTGGCGTATCCTTGAAAAGTTTTTAAAATCCGTTCTTAGCGCGCGTCTTAACGTCCAACTGAACATGCCTGCCAAATTTGAACGCATTCGGTTCAGTGGATTTTTAGTTCTGGTGATGAATGAATGAATCAGTGCCATTTCGCTTTTATATATAGAGATTGTATAAATTACCTCAAGTATTATTCTTCATATATCAATGAAGAAGAGGAATTAGAAGATATATCACGATAATGTTGACTCATTCTTCCCACAGGAGAATCGTTGGTTGGTACTTTGAACAATGTTAGCATCGACAGTATTGTTCTAAAGAAGGGAAACTCACCCGTACCCGTCAATCAAATTGATGATTGCAAGACATTCAATGCACCGATGAAAATAGAGGGAGTGATTAACACTGAAAGATTAAACTATCAAGATTTACACAAACTCAATCAATGCTCAGTATTGTATGATGGACCATCAAATCTCAAGGGAAACATTGTAAGTATATGAACTCAACATTATATTTTCGTAAATCCTCATTTTTGTATACTCAACGATTTGATCCAATTTTGTTTGCACTGTGATATGCATAATGCTATATGACTGATAAATTTAATATCATTACTGTTCTGTTCATTACTGTTCTATCAAACCGTCCGAGTGTTCAGTTCCTGATGGATCCTCTAAATATCTTGTTCAAAATTGTTTATCTCACAGATTGAAATTTACTGCTGACCTACATTGAAATTATAATTTTTACCTTAACAGTAGGCCTAATTATTTTGAAATCACAATTACAGTTATTATAAATTCATTTTATTATTATCTTGCAATACATTCTAGACGCCTGCAAAAACTGTGACTCTGGATAAAAATTAGTCGAATTAGTTAAAATTCAAGGTATTGTGAGTTAAAAATAGATTTATAGTTGAAAAGTTGAATAGTTTGACAATAGAAGCTGTTATAGCATTAAAAATCTGCTGTTATAGCAGTTGAAAAGTTGAATAGTTTGACAATAGAAGCTGTTATAGCATAAAAAACTGCTGTTATAGCAGTTGAAAAGTTGGATAGTTTGACAATAGAAGCTGTTATAGCATTAAAAATCTGCTGTTATAGCAGTTGAAAAGTTGAATAGTTTGACAATAGAAGCTGTTATAGCATTAAAAATTAAGTGTTATAGTTTGTAATGACTTGTTGAAATGTTAGTACGGTACTGTCGTTTTAGAGTAGTTTATTCTGTGAAAACCTCTTCTTTTCACCATTCCCGAGATTAACCTTAACCCAAATTCTATATTAATTATGTACCGTACTTACATAACTTGAATTGAATAACTTTCCAGGTGTTTGAAAATTATGTGGAATTGAACAACGAACTTTGGGCTCAGGCGTATTCCATCGAAGGTATAGATGTAAATCTCACGAATGCCATAGAAAAATTTAGAGCAACCACTGGATACAAACTCATTGATGAAGTATGAAATACTTGACAACTTTTACAAAAGCATAAATTTGATTACAATGCTTGTTTTGTTTAAATGCCATAGAAACATTAGGAGCCATCACTATATACAAACTAATTGATGAAGTATGAAATACTTGACAACTTTTACAAAAGCATGAATTTAATGACAATGCTTGTTTGCTTGAATGCCATGGAAACATTTAGAGCAATCAATAGATACAAACTTATTGATGAAGTATGAAATACTTGAAGACTTTTACAAAAGCATTAATATTATTATGCTTGTTTTATAGGAATCCTGCATTGTAATTGTGATGATGCCTTGGTAATTTCAGTTTTTATGTAGATCTTTTGAATGGTCGAAGACATTATTAATTTAATTTTTGTTTACATGTTTATACTCATGTATTTCAGTCTGGGAAGAATTTTGGAAGAAAAATTTATTTACAAATATTCTAAAATAATTATAGTTCTTATACTCACTTTTTACCGGAATAAATCCTTTTTATAAAATGTCTTTCCTATCCTTATTACATACTTGTTACCCAATTTGATGTAATATGTTATGATTACATCTCATGCTTTCATCCATTATACAGTTTCAAAAAACTGCACTCTCTTATTATTATAACTATCAGTTTCCACAATTCAACTGCTGATTTCATATTCTCATTTCTATCGAAATATTCTTTATAGAGGAAATTTTGTAATGAACTTTCAGTTAAATTTATCCTGGGCCTGAAAATTTCTCCACCCCCTGCTTCAACACAGAAAACACAGATTCAGCTGAGGTATTAAAAAACTCATGTGAAAGGTTTTACAATAATCCTCTAATACATCCTGTATAGATATTTTTCCAATTATTCTATGCTTTTTTAAAATTTATTAATTTCAAAATTGTCAAAGTTGAATGATGAGACAAACAAGTTGAGTATACAGGCGAGCGAAGCTCGCCTGTTTTGCAATAATTTCAGAAATAAGTCCGCCCTTATTGTACGGATGAGGCGTTAGAAGCGAGCCTTCCGGTTACACTAGTTTCGTAATAAAATCTCAGTAATTTTTTAGAAACGGTCCACCAGATTTCTAGCACCCTAGACTGATATTGATCAATTCATTGAAAAATACCTATAATGGAGAATCCTACAAATAATATATCCCTCTATTCAATAATATATTCAACAATTTCTTTATTGATTGTTGAAGGCTGCATGACTAAATTTTAGGGACGATCTACCGAGCCTTTAAGCTAATATTGATTTATCGAGTTGTCCTAAAATCTCATTGCACTAAAAAAACAACCCTTGTAAATATTTCTTACGATAGAATCAATTGTTAATTCTTAACAATATTATAATGACATGGTGGAAGTTGCAAACAATCTACCTAACCGTTTACCTATTATTAATTTAAAAGTCCTTCAAGTTGAAAAACAACCCTCGTTAATATGAATTAATTTGAGTATGATGCAATTAAAACATGAACAATATCATAATACTCGTATGGTAAAATTTTATGGACGATCTAACGAACTGTTTACCCAAGATTAATTAATTCATTCAAAAGTCATTCCACTTAAAAAACAACCCTCGTGAATATGAATTTAAGTATGATGTATGAACATTAGCACACCATAATTATACTCGTATGGTGAAATTGTAGAAACGATCTAACGAACTTTTCACACTCAAGATTAATCTATCCATTCAAAAGTCCTTCTACTTGAAAAACTACCCTCGTGAATATAAATAATAGAGAAAGATGCAATTAAAACATGAGCAATATCATAATACTTGTATGGTAGAATTTCAGGAACGATCTAACGAACTACTGTTAACCCGAGAATAATTAATTCATTAAAAAGTTCTTCCACTTAAAAAACAGCCTTCGTGAATATAAATTTAAGTATGATGCAATTAAAACATTAACAATATCATAATACTTGTATGGTAGAACTTAAGGAACTATTTACCGAACCGTTAACTTAATATCAATTAATCAATTAAAAAACCCTCCACTTAAAAAACAACCCTCGTGAATGTATCATGCGATTATGTATTCTAGTATGATGTAATTAAAACATGAACAACAATATCATGATACTTGTATGGTAAAATTCACGATTTTCCGTTTTGTACACCGAATATTGCACAATATTTCATTTACGGAAAAATCCGACGACTAAAAAAACAGCCCTTGTAAAGGGGATTTATTTTAGTATAAAACAGGATCATTGTATCATTATTATAATTATTGCATGGTGAAATTTTGGAAACGATCTATACCGAATCCTTTAGACTATAATATAATTATGCATTATCTACTGAAAACTCCCTTTATAAGAAAAGCAGCCCTTGTAAATGTTTATTATATATAAATAAATTATAATATAGAGTTGTATTGGATGTAGCCTAAATTCAGTCATTTAACTTTTGATGAAGGAATGAGATGAATTGGAATAAATAAAATAATCATTAGAAGCATAACAGAAATACGGAACCTTGCGTTACCTCCGAACACTCAAGGCTGAAGCTTTAACATCATACCAGCTTCAACCTGTTTAAATTCGAAGGTTTTGAGGTTATGTTAACAAATTTTCACCCAATTTCCACTTTACACCCAAAAAAACAACTTAAACCACTCACCAACTATCGTAATCTTATCTAAAAAAGTATATTATCAATTTATGAACATATATTACAATAGAACATTCGAAATAATTAGTTTATCACATATAATTACTCACCGCTTTTTCCGAAATCGTACGCAAAACGATACTTTTCGACAAAACGTTATTCGTACTAAACTTTAATTTCACCCGACTTCATCCGCTAATTATGGTGAATTATTGAGTTTAGAACGATAATTGATAAGAATCACACTATTAAACACAATATTCAAGTGAATTAAAACGTAATTAACAACAATGAAATGCGTTCGAATTCACGGATCGTATCTCCCGGAACGATAATATGATAATGAACTTATTATTATGTTGGGAAAATGTATAAACTTCAAACACAGTTTGTCTTATGCCTTGAATGATAATCAATATTATGTGTTATGAACTGAATACACAATCATTTCACTAATTAGAAAGAGATAAAACATAATTTTGTACACTCCACTACCGAACTCCCATGGCCAAGCCGAAATACTGAGTCTAGGAGTCAAAGAGACAAGAGTATCATAGTGTAAGGGTGGGGGGTGGTATGCTCCTGGGTGAAAATAGTGTACTACCGTAGTTTTGACAGGATTGTTTTCAGGTAGAATCGCTGTCGATGGCTCATGTTCTGCTACTCTATGATTGTGGGTTAAGTGGAAGAGGGGGCTTGCATGCCTCAACTTCGCCCACAATACTTTTGTAAAGTATTAACAAAATGTAAATGAATTTACTATCTATCTATTCAATAATAATTATTATTCTTCCCCTTGATAATATTAGAATGAATATTATTCGATGAGTTAATTATAAGAATTGACAAAATAACTTACTACGGTGAACTCACGATAATGTAAATCTACGATGAGTTTTATGTTGATGTTATATTCTTCTGATTATTTTAATGAATTGATCATTCTCAATCACATTTCTACTACAAAAATTTGATGATATTGTTGAAAAATAAGTAAAATTCGAACAGCCTATAGAAAATTAGAGAAAAAACTTACGATAATACATAGGTACTATGTTGATGATTATTCTTGTTTAACTGAATATATATTTATGAATATGAAATAATCGTACATTTACCTAATAATATCATGTAGATTCCACTGTAATTTCAGTTTTTATATTATATAGCATTGAATATATTATTGATTTATCATATCAACTAAAATTACAGTGAAATTTTGCATGATTGAATTGATTCTATAGAATAAAAATTGAAGTATATTACTGGCCACTACTAGCTAGTTTATAATCATACACATGTTCAATTACATGTAGACTACTTGTTCATGTTCTATTTGGTATTCTTTCCCATTCATTTCCAACATTTTTTCTACTTAAATTATTTTTCGAGATCACGTACATTATCTAGGAAAACTAAAGCGAGATCCAGGCTGGAACCTGGAACTGTTGTTGAATCTTCAACATCGTCTTCGTCTCTCTTATTAATTTTGCCTCAATTATTCCTCCAGCAGATGAAGCTGGAGACTCATTCATACTTCAGAAACTAGAGAAACCAATCTTTCAATGATTTGTTGATACTACTGTATTCAAAAAAGATTTCTATTATTTCCATAATGTGCAGTAATCTATTGTTTATAAATATAGAATTTCCTGAAATGACGACTCAAGGGTTAGTATAAAAATCAAATGCACGTATTTTCTTAGTTCAAAATTTATTTTATTGGAATTTTCATCATTGATTTGAAATTTAAATTCAAAATTTCTTCCAGTTTGTTTTGAATACTGTACTGCCTATTTTTTCAAAGAGGACCTTGAAATCTAACTAAAAAATGTGTGGGCTCTTTAATTATTTGACAACTGTGTTAAATAGATCTTCAATAATCCTCTAAAGTAACTTATATATAAAAATCTGCAAAATCATGATAAACTTCATTTTTTCAATACCAAACAAACAGTGCTCATTTTAGTCATTCAATTCAAATTCACTGTCACATTTTCACAAATAAATATCTCTATATAAAAAACATGAGATTTAAAAATTCTACTCATTCCAGATACCAGTGTTTATTTTAACATGAGATTTGTTTGACATCATTCAAGAGTACTGGGAATTGTCAGCCATTGCAATGGGTACTACTGAATATTTTGAATGAATCTTCCATTGCGATGAAGTCTCTATCCAATATTATTCTCTCAAAGGAATTATATTACTTATTATATAACTGTATTACTTATCACGTCCCCTTTATTAAATCTTTCATTTTAATTTTACAGTCACTGGAATAATTTAGAAATTTTCACCAGAAACTAATTATAAATAATAGTTTCATTTCTAATTATTAATAAATAATTTTATTCACAATGATATACGCTATACGATGGTCAGTTTCCATCACCTCAGAAGCATATTTGATTGAAGATTGAAATTGATTCCCATTTTCAGGAATTAATTCTATAGAGATGCAAAATGAGATACATTTATCTCTTATATCTCATAATTACTGAAGATTACAATGAAGATCCGTTCCCAGAGCCCATCAAAATCAAATAACAATCTCATCAAAGATCAAAGGAATTAAGTTTCCAGAGCCCATTCAAAAGCATAATATTACAATCTTATCAAAGATCAATATAATTGAATGAATAGATTTTATTGTAGTAGAACATAGCCACACTGAATTCATATAACTTCATATCTTAACAATAACAATAATTGGAAGTGTGGATGACATATTTATTGCTTATTATTAGCTTACACGTAGATGCGGATACAACGATAATAACCACCACAAAAAACGCATGTTTTTCATGAGAGGTAGGCTATAATGTCATGGAATGATGGTCCATGTATCCCTGAGATATAATATATCTAAAATTATTATGTTATTATTATTATTAACATAATAAAATTATGTTAGTTGCATCATAATGTATCCTCAGATATACTTATGCTTCATTACTTCAATTGCTTAATGTTTTGACTACTTCTTGAATCATACGCAAAAATCTATGTATCTTTTTCAATTAGAAAATAATACCTACAATATAAGAAACTTGTCACATAAAAAAACGATAACATTTTTATTCCTACTTCGTGGTAAGAAAAGTGTGTGTATTATGAGTGTTCTTAAAATTACCTTTCTTGTAGGTTCATAAACTTCCATAAACATATCACCTACGTTACGAATTATTCTTGAATGAATTATAAATTAACAGGATTATTTTTGCCAATATATCACCACAGGAAATTTATCAAAGTAAGTGTGGCATTCCTAATACCGATGAAATGCAATTGCTTGAAAGCTTCTATTCATTTCCACAAAATTAATTTCTTATGCTCAATTCACAAAATTGAGAATGTTATGTCCTTTTCCTCCTACGGTAAAAGATCAAATAAGACCAAACACTGTTGAGTGTGTAGATGTCGATGCAGCTCTTAATTTTGAAAGTGATAAAGTGGTACCTACAGTATATGCAATTATGCTGAGAGATTATAAGAGATTATGCAATTATAAGAGACTCCAGTAGTTGTCTTATAATGATATAATATAGAGAATTATTTATAGATAAAATGAAGTAAATCAAATACCCTTTTTAAAACTTTAAAAGTATTATTTTTATACAGACATGTTTCAATCTCTACCCCATTTTCAATGTGAATAAAGAAAATACTATTTAAAAATGGGTATTTGATTCATTTCATTTTATCTATCAATTATTTCAAATAGCCCTAAGTTTAAAGTTTAATTTTCATAGAGAATTATTTATTACCAAAACAGGAATACACTTAAATTGCATAGGTAGCTTTGAAGTGTGATTTGTAGCCTTTCCACATAAGATTTAAAACAATTATAGTTAATTAAAAATCACAAGCAAACCATTTCCCATCATGGGAAATTGGCGAGGTGAAAATTCAATTAGGACCAATAGCTACCATTATAGTTAAGCCATATGCCATTAGTGTTAGAACAAAATTCATTATGTACTAATGAACGTCCCAAGCTCATAGTAGTGACTCCATAGTAGTGAGTGACTGGTGACTACTGAACAGGGTGTTTAAGGAGGAAAGTGCAATACCGTCCTTCTAATTCTGATACCTCACACCAAGTAGTAAACAATTTTACTGGACATAGTCTACTCCCAAAATTTTTTTACTGGAATAACAATGGCGAGAAATGTACATTTTTTTTAAATCTAGATTTTTATAATTTTTTAGAGGCATAAGTACAAAACTGTCATTTCCAATCTAAAAATTAGCTGAAAATTCAATGAAAAACGTTAGAAGTTTAAAACTTAAACGATTAGTGAGATAATAGGAAGAAAATGCTTTAAAAACAATTTTATCGACAACTGGATATGAAATCATAAACTTATATTTTTAATTGATATAAGTTGTAGAGAATCATTGACTTGTTCTAAGTGAGGAGTACTATTCTTTTTTAAATGTTCCTTTTATTTCAAGTTGTAATGTTTATTTATTTTGGAATAAAACAATTCAATTCAAAAATTCAAATTCTGGGCAAAAAGTTGAATGATCGTGAGAGTGTGAAACTTACCAAAATCTCAAAAACCGTGATCAAAAGAAGACAAAATAGGAATAAACATAGCACAGTGTAAGTAAAGATCAATGTAAGGAGTTGAGAAGTATTGCACATTTCTCCTTGAACAACCTGGGTTGTTTAGGCTGGTAGATGGGGTATTTAGGCTAGAATACAACACAAGTGTAGTTTTTACCTAGTTCATTGATTATACAATATATTAGTTCATTATTATAACAATATACTCAGACCTCATACAGATTTTGCAAATCTTGAAATGCAGTTGCAAAAAGTTGCTATTAATTTCCATTCTCGATTGTTATAGAACTATATAGACGTGTTCTATTGGAAACATGAAAAGCTGACTTGAGTTTCTAAGGCGTTTTTGAATTGTATGAGTGCAATGCTGCAATCTAAGTTTTGCAACACTATAAAGGGGTGCAAGCCAATGACTGTAACTATTCCTCGTCAATATATCTTTATACTATACATCACATAGACTGTAGCTCTAATATAGCATCACACCAAGAATTGAATGCAATGAGCTGATCTTGACTTCATTAGTTCGTTCACATATGGTGAATGATAGCAAAAAATCTATCAAACCAATCAGGAAATAAATTATAAATCATTCATTGGATGAAACGATTGAATCTGAATAATTGTCACTGCTCCTACGCATTTAAAAGCATTCAGTGACAACATCCAAGTCTTCAATTATCACTTTTGGATTAATGTTTTAGATATTTGATTTGAAGTTGTATGATATTCAAATTCAACTGATGTAAAAAACTATACTGATCAACTAGATACTATATCAACTGAATCTAGAATCAGTTAATTGTTTGTTTCAGTATGTAATTCGATGCATGACAGACATAATAGATCATAATATATAACTATTCAAATCACATTATTTATAATGTAGGTTGCTGTGATCTGTAACAAGTATGGACTTTATACGTCACTTTAATGTATATGCTGAAAACAAGTACCTATGGCAGGCAGCCCAATGCTACGAAGAATCATCAATGTGTAGATTATGGAGTATATCGTTACAGTAGGCTGATAATTAAATTATAAAATTCTAGATTTTTATTACTGGTAAGTTATAACATGGATAAGAGAGGACATCTATTATTCTCATCTGTGGTCATGAGCAGTTGAAATCGTTTTCTGAATTATTATGGTATTGATCTCAAATAGTCATTAGATTTAACTAGCGCATTGTGGAAGGACTGATCAAAATGTCAATATTGGATTTGGATTCGAGGGAATAAAATATATAAAATTGGAAATTGAAATATAAAGTGTCTATTGAAGCATTTCAAATTTTCTCAAGACAGACATTATCCAATTACGAATTTGAGTTTAATTTTTTAGTTTATTTACGTTTGGTTATTAATGAAAGAAAAACTTGACAGTAAATTATATAGATAATAATACAGTAGGTGGCCGCTAATTCTTAAATGAAATAAGAAAAATCCGTAGAATATTCATATTTCAAATCTGAAATTGGGTGAAGTCAGTAGACTTCATATTTATATCTATAATTATAGATATAAATAATTATTTCAAGTCTTAAATTTACAAATAGATTTCCCAACAAAAAGCATGCGTTTTTCATCAGTGGCTACTTTTGTTGAAAAAACACAGAAACTGCTTATTCAGCAGATATTTAAGAGCCTTATATCTACCAGTGAAATACAATCAGCAATTTTGATTCAACATCTTGATCATGATTTGAAATAAAAATGAAATGTTGAAACGCATAAACCAAATGAAATCATATTAAACACACAGACCTACTTGCAAATATCACAGAAAATTTTTATTCATTTTTTACAGAAGCATAATATGAAACCAATAATCAACTGACAGACAATCATAAATTATAAGAAAATGAGAATTTGAAATAATTCAACATTAAACTAATGAACACTTCTTAATATCCAAAGACAAAAATTGACTTCACAACTACAAAGTAGGTAGCCTATATTCTTCTTCACAAATCTTACTTTGTGACCAATCTTATCATCGCGAAAATCATAATCTCACGTGCATGGAACTTATTCAAAGTGAACTCAATTTTGACTATTTTTCAAGATAAATATCACAAACAGCAATACTTGGAATATAGCTTGAATCGACCAGTACAATGCGTTAGAACACTTTCCGTAAATTTTATGCAAAATATGTCAGTTTAATTAAAATTCAAACAAAGAATTATTATTAATAATATTGTTATTTTTATTTACAAGCACAGTAGCAAATACAATACTTACGATAAACAGTATGCAAATGTATACTGTACAAACACTCAAGTTAAATTAGTAGTAGCTACTATTATTTTCAGTGTACAGTTCTATACTTGACTGCTTCCAGCCAATTGAACGATTATTAAATATATAACACTATTAATTTTAAATATTTATAAATTTGAGTTTACATTAATCAAGTATCTATAACGAATAGGATGAATAATTCGACTTAATTAAGACACTTTTGATATTGAATACAACACCTAAAATTAGATTCCATGAGTGTCCATAAATTAATATTTTTCAATAATTTTTTCGCATGCTAGATTCATGTTAAGCTCTCTATAAGCATGAGAATTACAAAAATAAAATACTAAAAATTCACCTAAACCAACTGACAAGAAACTTTATCACAGTTCAACTGTTGGCATGTTTTCATAACACCATAAAATTATTCAAATACGAATACTATAAGAGTTTCAAGCAATTCCTTTAATCTGTAGAAATATAATCTGTATGTTGAATGGTAATTTGAAACAAAGTAAAGCAGATTATTTTCAATATTCGATTGGAGCATCAATTCTATGGTTATTGATTTATAAGTATTGGCTGTACGTGGAATATAGATATGAATTCATGGAAGTAAGCTGAAATATAAAATTGAAGCATAAATAACAGTTTTCCGAGCTACAAATCAAATAAGAGAAAAACTTGGAATACTAGTCTTAGAGACAGTGAAAACATCATTAATAACATTGAAATAATGGCCTCTAGTAGCGACCAAATCCAATTATTACTTTCAGTTATCTCATATCTATAATACAAGAACTCTTTCATAGTTCTTATCAGCATTCTACTTCTAATCTGGTTAGTGTCTTTATATATTCTACTGATTCGTAGAGTGGACATGCAGGCCTAAACGCCTCTAGGATAAAACATGAGCTGGCAACTAGAACCCCAGACTAGAGTCGAGATTGATCCATAATTATTGGTCCACATAGCACACAACAATGTGGAAATCATTATTTAATCGAATATTAGATAAGACAGCGGGGTATTGAAATAAAGAGAATATTCAGCCCCTTTGAAACAAAAGAAGATAAATAATAAATATCAAGTAATAAACCTATGAAATATTCTCAATCATAGATCTCTTTCTATGAATTATCAGTATCATATTTACCATGTGATATTCCTATCATACGGTATTAAATTTAATAGTCCACCACAATTTATTACGCTATCATCAATAACTTTATAATAATATAACCTGAATAATAGTGATGTTTGAAGCTAATATAATGCAATTGAGACGATACGTACATTTATAAAAACAATTCCAAAAATAGCTTATTATACCTTACTGCAATGTAATAGTTCAAATATGAACTAAAATTACATAAACAATCCAGTCCATGCTTTCAAATACTGGGAATTATTTTTATCGGGGGGAATATTATATTTTACTTTGCTAATATGAGTAGCATTATACATTTTTCATTAATAAAAATATTGGGCTAAATAGCTAATTTTCAAACACTGGAAGATTTACAACCGAGGTATTTTCTAGCTGAATTTTTTGTGCCAACAGCAAAATAATCACTCAATGAATAATAAAAGGAAATGAAAATTTAAGATGGAAACTTTTAACAACGAAAATTACAGACGTGAAATACACCAAAGAATCTATTTCAAGAACCCATAAACACTAGCCAACAATATTGGAATCACAACATTCCACCAAAATGTAGGTCATATTATTTGTGCATCTAGAATTCATTAATAATTTAAGTGCTATTATTAATATCAATATAAGACGATTATTTAGAATTTGAGACACATTTAAAATTGAAAGCAAATTCACACTTAATTCTATTCATGAGTGACATCGATTGGCTCCCAACTTTGTATTTTCTCCCAGATTGAAAAATATATAATATATAACATTGGACGAGCAAAACATAAAATAATCTGAATATTATTATTGAAGTCGTAGATTGACATTTCTAGAATGATACAGCAACTTTATTTAGATATAGTACTTAAAATAGTTCAATTAAAATAGATTTCACACTAAATCTTAATAGAATGCTTTTTAATTTAGCACCTATAATTCCCGCACAGCAGGAATCTCTGCGCTAATTTCGTTGTCTGACTACATTGACCGATTTTTCAAAGTCTCTAGGAGTCGAACTGCAATACTGTCTGTGGAAAAATAAAACATTTCGCATTAATTTACCCGCAAATGATTTACGGAATGATCAAGTTATCATTTGATGTTATTGAAAAACGACAGCTAAAATAATGATGGAATCTTATGGAATGCGAATACATATTTCTCAGATCGAAAAATAATAATAAGAAAACGTAAGAACAAATTTTTAACTAATATACAAGAATCAGACTGCAGCAGTATCGTTTGTAATATCTGAGAGCAGAATATCAACTAGCAGTTCGTCATGGAAAGTGAAATAGATAAATAAAGTTTAGTTATAAATTTTAGTGTTCTTATCTCAGTTAATACCTGGAAACCACAGGATCAACTTTTGAAAATCCGTAATTTTTAAAATGATCCCCGACCTTGATTTTAGAGTAATTAATTGAATAGAGTGAAGATTCTAGAGTATTTAATGATAAACAAATTATCATCAAATTCTGGAGGGATCTTACCTAAAATACTCCAAGCTCATGAGTCTTTTGCTGCTTCAGTTGTTCCTACTGGGTGAAACCTACGGCACCTGCAATAATTTATTTATTAATAATTGGATAAATTCATGGAGTAGCCTACAATTCATGAAAACTGGATTACAAAGTGACACATATGCATTTTATTCGATGAGTGAGAATTGACCACGTCGTTGAAAAATATAATTTTTATTTATTTATTTGTTTACAGAATTGAAATTTCATTTCCACAAATAAAGAATATGTACGATAAAAAATGCAATAAGATTCTGAAAATACAATAATCAAACAAGAAATTATCAATTCGCAAGACACGACAAAGAAATTATTTTTATAGATGACATAAAATTAATGTACTGCTGTATTGCATGTCTGGACTGGGAGGGCATTCTGGCGGGGTGGGGGTGGCTTCGGCTCGGTCGGTGTTGGTTCGGGGACTGTGGGTTCTGTTTAAGAATTTATGGCTTTTGGGCCGGTATTGGCCGGGCTGGAGTCATTTTCCCGTCTTGCCGGGGTATCTTCTTCACTTGGATGGGTTGTATAGTGGAGTGAATATGAAACTGGCAACCAGCCTAGGCCCTTCATAGGGCTGTTGCGCCATTGACAAACATTATGATTTAGATGGATTTACCATCTGGATTTAAATTATTGCAGCCCCTCATTAAGTCAGTTAAAAAAAACAGATGAGAGTACTTTACTCATAAAAAAAATGATTGCATTTGAGTTTTCGATTTTTCAAGCCATGTATGTTATAGTTCTTATCTCAGTTATTCAGTGAAAATTATTTAGTTATTTAGTAGTAATTTAATGAAAACCACAGTTCAGCAGACAACATGAGGGAGAAGAGTCTTAACTGGGATTCCATAATTATGTGAAACCCGTTGTCTCCATTGTGAATGAATAAATAAATGTGTGTCATTCTTGACACAAAACGACAAATATTAGGAGATTTTTCCAGGCTATAAAAATTTCAGCAAGATATTCTACACAATATTGATAATATTTTGTTAGAAGATGTAAGTCAGTAAAAAGTCAATAAAAAATAATCATATCAGGTCAGTAAGAATACTGACAGAATAAATGAAGGCTTCGGACGAATTATAGTCCGACCAAGCAAAGAAGAGCCTCTGGCAAGATGGGAAAATGACTTCAGCTTGGTCAATATCTGTTGGAGAATTATAAATGTGGTCTTAATAGTAGATCAAATCGTTTCCTATAATTTGAGATCAAATTTATAATTTTTGAACCGATATTGACCGAGCTTGAGTCATTTCTCCATCTTACCAGAGGCTCTTCTTTGCTTGGTCAGACTATACTTAAATAGTGACTATAGATAGTCAGATATGGGTACATGGGTCTGTATTGAAATTTATTCCACAAAATAAAATTACAATCAAAACTAAATCGACTTTTTTTTGCACAAATAAAGAATATGTACGATAACAAAATGCAAATTTGAAAAAATGCAGATTTTGAAAATACAATAATTAAACAAGAAATTATAAATTCTCAAATATAATAACAGCCAAATAATCATCGATTAAATAATAGATGTTGACCAACCGTGCATTATTCTCGTGCGTAGCAAGCAGATCATCAAGGGGTGGAGGGTGCGGCGGGGTAGGAACATTGCAGTCCTGCTCCTGATCACCACTTTCCTCCCCACCACTAGATGCCGATTCTTCGCCACCCACCCCCATCCCACCAACCACCACTCCCAGTGGTGACGTAAGCAGATGGGAAGGCAGTCCTCTCTTGCAAGGCCTGCAATAAAACGGACCCTCATTGTTAGAACAATAATGTGAAATTGTATTTAATGGAGATTAATATAAATTAAATGACAAAGACAATACATGAAATAGAGATATTATTAAATATTTGGCAAGATATTGTCACACCATATATTTATTAAAAATCGAGATACTGGTAAAATCTCAATTTTCCGCCATTGTTATCTCAGTAACAAAGCGTTTTTGGGGGTTGGTCCCATGGAACTTTTTTGTCTACTTGGTGTAAGGAATCAGCCTGAGAAGTATTGCACATTCCTCCTGAAACACCCTGAATATTATGATTAAGAATCTAGATACCAGATTCGGTTTCTGAGTTTATCAGATATTGTTAATGGTGTAGCAGCTGAAACTGGTATCTCGATTTTTAATAAATTTGTGGTTTGACAATATCTACTGTAGTATTTTCATTTAATATTGATAATTAACTATTCATAAATAAATAAATAACCCCCACAACTACTCAAAACATTATACAAAACCTTTTAATTATATTGTTTCATTCGATACATGTATATTGCACGCCTGTACGTTCCTTTTTGAATGTATCGGCCTGAAAGGAAGAAGCTGTGGAGGAGAAGAAGCTTTAGAGGAAAGATTTCCTCTCTATCATTTCAAGTGTAGAAACAGTTCATGTGACAAAACTCTGCCATTGATGTAAGATTTATCATCAATTTAGAATGATTTATAAATTTAAGATTTTAAACAAAAATCTTCATAGCTTTCATTATCATTGTATTCTTAGTCTCATCTGATGATCTTCAATGTCAATTAATGTCAAGTTTTCTTTGATATCGAGAGTTTCAATTTCACAGAAAAAAACTTTTATAATTCCTTAGAAAGGTTGATAATTTTATTTTTTAATGTTTCATTGGATTAGATTATTCCAGTTTCAGTCTTTCCCCAACGATTTCAATAAATAAGTCGATATTTTTAGTTGATGGCCCATAAAAATTTGACAATATTAATGATTTGATATACAAAGTATGAATCAATCAATGATTATATATAATTATTTTTGGGGACTTTCAATTAATTAAGATCAAAGTACACTTTTGAAATATTTGTAATATTAGTATGCAAAATAAAAATATTTTAAAAGGGTACTTTGATCTTCATTAGTTGAAACACATTTTGATAAATACAGTAGCCCTGAGAAAAAATAAGTATTTATTATTTTTGGGGTTTTTCTGCGCATAAACTTGACTTCGATAAATTGATCAATACCTATTACAATAATCTGTAGAATTCAGATTTTTATAAAGTCTATCGTGTAAATTCGTCGGTACCCATACCAATTATGATCAGGATCAAGAATACTCAAGATACAATTATTGTTAAATAATTTAAAATATTAAATTGTTAAATCCGATATTGATGATCAGGATCAAGATACAAGCATCACAGATAGCATAATTATTTATGATATTGAATGAAATTAAATTAATGAAATTTTAATTTTAACAACAATAAGTCAGAAACTAGAAAGTTGCAAAAACTGTTTCCATTAGTACCTTTCTTACAGTCGCAATTTCTAAATTTCAAGATATGGATAATTCAAAATGATACGTTATTATTTTTTCTTATACATAATATGTATGTATATTATACTTACGTATATACCCATGAAAATAGGTATATCAAAAATTATTATATTTATAGACTTATTGTTACATGATAAGCATGCATGCATTATTGTTAAAATCCGATATTGCTTTTAGCTTCACACTAAAAAAAATTGATTCAAATCATGATCAAACATGCACAAACATTAAGTTTAGTTATAACAGGAGGATTAGGCTGGGAGTTTATAGATATTGTTATTCCTTAGCAGGAAATCTGTTTATATACTAGGTAATCCTAGCAGTTCTAAATTTTACCCTGAGGTAAGTACATCTGCCGTTGTTCTAAATATTTAATACTACCCTGAGGTTGATCCTAATAGTATAGTCTGTTCAAGCAAAGAAAACATTCTGGATAGATGGGGAAATGACTCCAGCTCGGTCAATATTGTTTCAATTTTAAATTTGGTTTCAAATTGTAGGAAACATTCTGATATACAATTTGAAACCAAATTTATAATTTTCGAACCAATATTGAGCGATCTGGAGTCATTTTCCTCATCATGCCAGAAAGTCTTATTTGTAGGAAACATTCTGATCTACAATTTGAAACTAAATTTATAATTTTTGAACCAATATCGACCGATCTGGAGTCATTTTCCCCATCATGCCAGAAAGTCTTCTTTGTAGGAAACATCCTGATATACAATTTGAAACCAAATTTATAATTTTTGAAGCAATATCGACCGATCTGGAGTCATTTTCCCCATCATGCCAGAAAGTCTTATTTGTAGGAAACATTCTGATATACAATTTGAAACCAAATTTATAATTTTTGAAGCAATATCGACCGATCTGGAGTCATTTTCCCCATCATGCCAGAAAGTCTTATTTGTAGGAAACATTCTGATATACAATTTGAAACCAAATTTATAATTTTCGAACCAATATTGAGCGATCTGAAGTCATTTTCCCATCATACCAGAATGTCTTCTATGCTTGCTTGGACAAACTAAACCGTAGCTCTTGTCCACATCATGTATCCAAAATCATGTTCCCATTACAACGATTAGTTAACATTCAAAAATGAGAAAGCTTCTTTTTGGGGCCAGTTATATACATAAACTAATCTATTATGCTGACAATTTTTTTATATTCTATCCAAAATAAAAATTATTTCATTTGATTATTGAGGTTCACGTCTTCTCCTCCTCTCCTGCGATTACATTGATCTTCTATTGATGAATGCTGCTCTGTTAATAAGTGACTTTCTCTGCCAATTAGGACCTCTTCTGCAGGCGATATAAAATGGTAATTACCATTTTTGGCAGTTTTCTATTACATTCTTTGTTCATAGAATGACACATGCTGACTTTTCCTGCTGGTTTCGATATCAAACACAGTTCAACATAATATTAACCAACAAACGTTCCTTTGCTGTACACGGAAATTCCTTAGATATCTTCGTTTAAAGCAGCTCCATTCAGAGTTCAAGGTTGAAATTCTTTTTTATCTGTTGGTTCATGATACCTTCCTTGCATTCTTGATACTTTCGCCTTTCATTCTTCCCCTGGAAGCTATTTTTCTACCTATATTATTGTTTGTTTGTTATGAGGGTGAAGCCCACATGAGCTCATAGGCTTGTGCGTGGGTAATGATATGGATGATAGATGACGACTACTTTGAGGTAGTCGGGACCGACGGCTTATCGTCTCAATAGTCATGGATGTTTCATTTTTGTGATATTCTTCCTCTCTGTTCATCAGTATAAGTCAATTCAAAGAATAATTTCCAAATAAAAATTTAATCATCCGAAATTATCACACACTTCTCATTCCATCCGTGAAATTATAATGTAGGAATCACTGATCGTCATCTATAGTTCAAAATGAGATATAGTTCAACATTCACCAGATTAATGGTATGTATGTATGTTTTTCGTATGTATTATTTGAAATCGTAGCTTGTAGGAAGTGACATCAACATTCAAATAAAGACCGTTCATTCATCTTCATTCGGAGATGAACATCTTCTCACTGAAGTTCCTAACTATATCATGTTGTAGAAAATGTTTTCTAATATTTGCAATCAGCAAATAAACCCTCGTTTGGGAGATTGGCTTGTCGTTAGTAAAGATAGTCAGTCGTTTCCCGTCTCTGGAGGAATAGTAATTGTTGCATTACACTCTAACTGATTAACTGGATGTTATTCAGAGATGTTCTGCGCTGTCACTTGGTTACGGAAACTAGCTTGTGGTTGAGAGGATCAACGTGCTAACCATACGTTACTTCTAATTCTATCCTGGTTGATGATTATTCACCTCTGCTGTATAGTGGAGTGAATATGGAACTGTCAACCAGCTGGTAGGCCTAAGCCCTTCATGGGCTGTTAAGCCATTGACACACATTCAATTGTAACCAGCAAACGTCAATATTTGTTAGAATTATAACTTTGATAGGCTATTTATCATTGCTGGAGAACTAATTCTGGGCTATCATTGCTAGAACCGTAATGATGATTTACACAATGATCTTGAATCCTTTTGTTTGAATTGCTAATTTAGAATTGAATAAAACTGGGCTGGATATAATAAATTAATGCTACTGCCTATATATACCAATGCTACTGCTACTAAATATAATTGATGCAATGCCACTGTCAAAAAAATTTTCCAAATAGCTTCAATAATTGTATGTTGGTTACGGTATGTTTTTCTGTTCCAATATGAGTTTCATTATTTATAAAATCTACATTTTCATTATACGAATTTAACATGAATAAGCTTGTATGACGTAATAGTCTATAGTGATATTCATATGTTTAATTTACTAATTATATCTCATATGTATTAAAAGAACGAATATCAGTTAGGTAAGAACTCATTTAATGAATAGAAATGTATGATGTTTGCTCTATTTCATTTATGAACATGTTATTATTTATTAACAAGCACGTGCATCTCACTAGAAAATTATAAAATAGAGTAAAATGAGGAAAACCGTTATGTTACCGAGCAAAAAAAGACATGTGCGAAACCAAGATTGCAGTGTAAGTGTTGCTGTTAATGATTTTTAAGAAATACATTATGATAAGTAAATAATAAATAAATAATTTATTTTTAATAAATACATTATTTTAGAATTCCAAAGAGCCACTATTAATAAATCATAGAACCGTTTCATAATAGTTGAAATAAGAAAATAGATTTTGCCAATTCTACACTTTACTCATAGAGAGTATAGTAGAAAAAATCAGTAGATTTTTGAGAAATTAACAATGGTTTATATTTATTTGTACTGTAATAAGATAATATAGATTGAAAAATTACAAAATTAATCCAAGCCTCAGTCGACTTTGGTCAATGACACATAAATAATAGTTGAAAATAAAAAACAAACACACAGTTTTTATCAATTCTAAACTACTTATAAAGTTTAAAGTTGATTAGATCTGTAGAGTTATGAGCAAATAGTATTGAGTTATGAGTTAATAGTGTAGATGAGCTGTTATAAGTAAGTAGTGTAGAGTTATAAGTAGCTTACATATTTCTTATTCATTGAACAATACATGCCATGGGTATAGCTTATAGAAAACCAGATAAACGTCATAGATATAGTTGTGGTTAAGTTGTAGAGTGGACATTACTGCCCAAACTTCATCACGTCATTAAAATAAACAAGTCATTCTTTTCAATTCTAGTTATTAGTGTTGTGTTAAGAGTAAAAGTGTAGTGTAGAATTCACAAGATCTGTATTTCATTACAACTATCATGTATTCAAATTCAACCAGCATGAACAAGGACATAATTATATTTAACGCCATACCTTATTGTTATTACCTAAAGCATTAACATAACGATAACAATGTATGATTGATGAATTAGAGGTAGGAGCATGAATGAGACGAAAACCGATCACTATCACACAATGAGAGTATCACGATGCACGTTGATGTTATTTTGACGGGCACAAAACTGACGATCGCGAGTCTTACCGTGCCTTCTGCGCGAGATGGTCATTATTGGGACCGGCACCTGGCCTGCGGTGCAACGGCCGGTTAAATCTGAGCGGCAGTTGACTCTGGTCAGTGACATATTTGGCCTCCCGTCGTCTCCGCAACGCCGGAGTCAAATGCCCCCTCTCCTCGCTCGGACTCTCCTCGCCACTGCCTTGCTGCCTTTACACACAAACCATAAACTCGTTTTACACACTCTAAACAAAGTGTTTTATACACTCTCAGCCTCGCATCATAGAACAAGGGAAGCAAAATCCAATTCTCTTTGCTCGCATCCACCGTCTAAATAGTACACATTCCAGTGCAATGAACCAAGGCAAGCTATAGTTTCCGAGATTAAACATAACTCAAGCTATAGTTTCCGAGATTAAACATTTTTCACTGCATCTTCTAAGGAGTGATCAAATGCATTTCCCTGTCATATCCAGGAGATCAAGCATTTTTCAACGGATTTCTATATGGTTCAGAGTATTTCAGGCAAATAATGTTCAAGGTTCACTGAATCCAATTCAAATGCATTTTCAAAGAATTTTCTTAAGGTACCAATTCAAACGTATCCAGTGCATAAAATTTATACAATTTACTACATTCTAAATTATTATTCATTCTATCAAATTAATAACCGAGCTTAATAATAACAATAACTTGGCGCAACCAATACAAAATTATTAGCAACTTGATGCACTACAGATTAATTAGTACATTTTATACTGTACTATTCAAGAAGTGTATTTTGTGATAACTATTGAATCTTTATTAAATATTATTGTAGTTTAGATATCATTCCAGTGCTTCTTATCTAAAAGATGACAGAGTTAATACCCAATTCACAGAATCTAGCAAACATTTAAGGTAATATTAACCCACATTTGAATAGTCTATCTAAGAATTTCCAGGAGTGGGGTAGACAATACATTTGTGTGGCCACAATAATTTTTTCTATAATATACATTAAATTTAGTGTCCAAGTGTATCCTATAAAAATTTTAATTTAAAAGTAAGGTGCAATGGAAATATTCAATTTCAATTATTCACATGCCAAACCCATATCCAGGAGGATATGAAAGGATAATAAAATTGATAGAAAAAGAATAGAATACTTTTTGGTGTTATAATCATGAGAATATCATGTGACCAACTTTCATTGCCAGAGTAATGCAGCCTGTACGTTTATTATATTTGATATATATATTCCATTTGTTCTTGTTTAAAAGTTCAAGTTTTTAAATACACATATCCTATTCATATCATTATTCAGTTCATTATCTATTCACATGTGTATAAATTTTCTCCTCAATCAATGTTATTACCTCTTTGGAAATTGTGTTGAAGCATCATGCACACAAGTTAGTTGTTTTCTACAATACCTACCTAGTAGATTAAGCATTTCTAGCAAAAACCTGAGAAATTATTAACCCGAACTCAAATAGAAGGTACAGTATATTCATTTTTCAAAGATTTGTTCATTTATTATACATACATTATTATTTTTCTTGAAGATTTCAATTTGTTATTTTGCCCTGACTTTTGAACTTGTTGTTGAACTATTCATTATTATTTTGACTTGTAACTATCAGACTTTTTTATGTGCTATATTTGTATAGTTTTTAGCCCATCCAACAGAATATTTGTTTTTCCAATCAATTTAACAAACATAATCATACAAAATTTACCGCATATATAGACATACCGATTTTCATTAATATCCTATCAATTGATGTATTAGTAAGAAATAATCAATATAGGTGGGTGGTTCAGAATGAGTAGCCTATTAAGACGTATGCATACAATTATTTTGTATAATGAATACTTCGTTTTGAAAATAATAAAGGTTTATTTGCATTTGAGATCGGAAATGCTTCACAACTGAATTGTTAAAAGGAGAGTAAGCCGTAGATCTTATCTTTCCTTCAAAAAGTGACTGAGGCTAGCAATAAAAATCGTAAATCCATCACGAAGAAGAAGTGCAAATTATTATTTTTTTATCATGAAAGAGTTACAGATTTAGGAGAGAATATTTCCTATCCTATATAATAATATTTTCAACTAGTTATATTGACCTGATTCCAGATATAGCTTTACTTCTTACCAAAACATACACAACACAAAACACATCACATACATTGCAGGGGCAAGCTCATTAGCGCACAAACACAGAAAAATAAAAAAGTGAGTGCATATAGGTGTCTCACCTTGAAGGCTCTGTATTCGAGTCTATAAAGCTTGATCTTGGGCTCTTGTTGGCTCCAACAAGAACTGGAATTTTACTAACTTTGGCAATCATTCTCTTGGACCTGGAATAATACAGGATGGTTAAGTATTATTAGTTCATATTAGTTGGGAGAAATCCAAGCTTTCGATTGTGTTAATAAGAATTTGTTAGTATTACCTTCAATATACAGATTGGCGATTTTTGAAAGTCAAATGAAACTAATGATGAAATGTTATATCCATCCCATATTATAAGTGTGTCGCATAATATTAGCTGCTTTGTGATGCAGATTTGCAATGTATGATGTAGATGATCAATAAAATGTAAATTCAATGTATGTTATGTTCATACATTTTATGTGATTTAGATTGCAGAGAACACAAAGTTCTCTTGCATAGAATGCAGCATATTAGCAAAAAAGCGTTGAACCTTCAATTTTGTTTAATTCTATTGTTGTTTTTTTTAAATAGGTGCAGATTTGAGTAATAATTTGGTATTAAAATCTTCAATTATACTTTGCTATTTGAATGTTGTTATCCTTTGCATATCAAACGACCTAAAATGTACCGGTAGTGACAATAATAGTTTCTATATAGAGAAAGAAGATTGTGTTAATCGATTTCTATCAGGAAATTTAATCATGATAATTCTTTAATTCATGAAAAGCTGTTATGTGTTACTTTCACCATGTTTTCTTATACTGAAAATACATTTACTGCATGTCGGTAATTATAATATTAATCACAATTGATGTGCATGACTGATAAGTAGAGAAATCGCTGTGTTGGAGAATTGAAATCAGTATAATCTAAATGATATGTGTTTCCTTTATCTCAGGGCTACTTTTATCACTGTTTTTCAATTATCAAAGTACCCTTTTTAATTTTTTCCAATGCATTACATGTTTCTACTGATATTATTAATAATTATCAAGTAATACATGTATATGATGTGTTTCTCTTTGGAAAAACTCAATCAATTATCACTCTGTTGCGCATTTGGACTCAGGGCTTCATTCCTGAACATAACTTCAGTCACAAACTATGGGAATAATTAATTATCTAGTCTGTGCTTGAGTTTAGCTTGTCTTGAAAGTTACTTGAGGGATAGTACGGGCCTTAAAAGTCACTGTATATTAAAAGATTACTTTTAATATACAAATTCTAAAAGCAAATTTAAATTCAGCAATTTCAAAAGTATTTGGGAAAGGGGTACTAAAGCAAACAACAAAACCATTTCAGCAGTCACAAAACAGATTTTGAGTGGAGGCAACAACATTTACCTAGTATCAATTTCAATAACTGGAGACAGACTGTGTTGTGCTTTACTGGACTCTTCTGTGGCATCGAAATAGATGGAAGCTGGCTCCTCCTTGCCGGGACTGACTGGACTGCAACCACCTCCACCTGCCCTCACCATTCCTACAACGGTAAAGTCATTTTAGAATAGCTATTCATGTCGAGCGTAAAGCGCGACTTAATCGCTCAAGCAAAACAGTTATCGCGCGACGTGATAGCGGAGCGTGATAATTTTGCAAGAGCGTTAAAGAAGCTTTACACGCGAATTACATACAAATTTTTTTCTACAACTGCACATTATAATAACCTGTTGAACTAATTTCATTTATCAAATGGCCAACAATAAACTATTATTAAATTTCTCTGAAGATTATTGTAATAATAGAATGAATCGATCCAGTTAAACTCGAAAATTATAATATATTTATTAATATAATTATATGTTTTGATTATACTGAGAAAAAACAATTTTATGAACTGCAAAAAACATCCGGGCACCAGAATGGGACCTGATACCGTCGCAGCGAAAGGTAATGAACGCCGCTTTAGCCACTTCCGCCATTGAGTTCTTATGGAAGAGGGCGGAAATTTAGATACATGAAACGAAAACTAAAAATATCACAAACATCAAGCAAATCTAGCAATACTCTAGCATCTAGCAAATACTCTAACTTTAAATCACAGAGTAGGCTTACTGTGATTTGAGATTTCATATCCTATACAATCAAGCAATAATGTGTTTTATAAAACAAAAAGAAGAATTAAAGTTCACCTCTATTGGTCTCAGTTGAATTCCTCTTGTTCTCTCGGGCTGTATGCATTTGCGATTCTCCACATCTGTCCACCACTCTTATCTCTAATCGTCCAGAAACAGGACGCATTTCGACTTCATCTAAAAATGATTAAAAAGTAATTATCTATATTTATAAATTAATAAAAGATCATTTTTAATTCAAACAAGTATCAAGACTAGAGTAATATGCAAGGCTGGTGAAGAAATGTTAATTCACAGGAAGTCAATCAGAAGAGATCTTCTGATTTGCTGAGATCTGTTAGATGTTTCATTTTTTTGTGATGCATGCAAAAGCCCTAAATCATTCAGCCTCCCTTTTACTGTGATGCATACATTGGGGAAGTGAAACTGAGCAGCTAGTTATTGATTATTCAGCATTAATCTTGAGAATTATAAACCAAACAAAAGATCACCTCAGAATAATGAGGTGATCTTATAATGTTATTCACACACATATAGTCTGTCCAAGCAAAGAAGACCCTCTGGCAAGATGAGAAAATGACTCCAACTCGGTCAATATTGGTTAAAAAATTATTGATTTGTCCTCAGTTGTAGGAAATATTCTGATCTACAATTTGAGACCAAATCAATATTTTTCGAACCAATATTGACCAAGCTGGAGTCATTTTCTCATCTTGACAGAGGGTCTTCTTTGCTTGGGCAGACTATAATATAGAGAAGAAAAAACAGACTATTCATTTTGGATTAAGAGTCCAAACTAATAGGTTAAACATGAATCCATATATTTTTGAAATATCTTTTCTATAACTCAGTTTCTATAGGAAATAACTAAGAAATTTGGAATTGAAGAATAATAGAAAATTCTTGTACTTGAGTGAATACGACTTGCAGGTTCAAAATATTAATGTTCTGTTCTCAAACTATATAGTACTACAAATAGGTAGCCTAAAATGCTAAAAATGAGGATAATTACCTTCATTTGCATCATCAGCTGTCGTTTTAGCTGTAGCCAAAGAAGATTCCTCCCTCTCCACAGATGACTTGTTATTGTTGTTAATGCGATTCGGTGTTCTCATACGACAAGTGAAGTGCATATTCTGAAAATTTAAGTATGGTATTATATTCATTAATGAAATCCACAAATAATATGTAAACAAATAACACAATTGAGTATTTTTTCAGTATAAAGTCTGGTTTATAAGTAAGGTAGTAAATCACAATAATTCATCTACTTATTTTGGAATGTAGGGTGCTTGGATACTATAGTCGACCACAGATCATTGGAATTACCAAGGTCACGGGATTGCTGAGCACTGTTGTCCACCCTCACCCAAACAAAACATCACTCCTTCTTTCTCACACACACTCTCTTACTAGCTACCCCTAAGTACAAAGCGGGAGAAACAGGGAGTGGTGTCGGAAGAATAGCTCGTCCTTGACCATTCCAATGATCTGTGGACGACTATAGAAAGGTTCAACAACTGCTCTACAATAAAATCTCATCCAAAATCAAAGTATGAAAAAATAGTAGTCAATCAATTTTAATTTTTTTAAAGGTAGAGTCGATATTAAAATTTAGATTAAGATAAATAAATTTACATTAAAATAAAGAAGGCATTCTATTCTTGTATTAAGATTGTTTGGTTTGACAATAATTTTAATTTATTAGTGGACTGTAATTTCGATAGGTTGATTTTATAAAATACTGCAAAATAAGACCAAATTCTTAACAATGAGATGAAAGAATAAGATTAAAATTTACTTACAGTTTGTTCCTTTTTCATACATTAGATTAACTTTAGCAGGGGTTGCTAGACTGACTAGAATAAGTACAAAGAACAGTAACAATTGTATTGTAACATTGTAACTGACATAATAAAGATAAGACAGCTTGATCAGCTTGCGCCATCTAGTAACAAAACTATGAACTATTCTTGGAAATTTTAATAATGGCGCCAACATTATTATTAATCTCATTCTATGAAATATGCGAGATAGCAATAATCCATACTAATTCACCTACAGTTATGTATTTAATTGCTGCACCACTGCAGTGAATAGTTTCTACCCTAAATTAATAATTATGAAGTATAAAAATTACATCATGATATCACACAAATTATTTCCAATTTTTTAAACTTTTGCTTGAAATTCCAGTCCAATGCTAATTGTTTTCAGTTGATTGCCATAGTATGGAATTATTAGTTGATTGAGTACACTCAAACTAATTAGAAGTTGTTTAACCAAAAATAACAATCAACTCAAACCCATAAGCATTGCACTTAAATTTTGAGCAAAAGAGTAGCTAATTGTAATTGCAGACAGCAAAATATTATAAATAAGGATACATATATCTGTGAGAAAATTCATACTTCAGCTGATAAATATCTATATTATTCAACAATTCAGCTGGTGATGAAACGTGATTGGTATAGATAGGAAAAAAATTGAAATAAAATCACGAATGGAATTTCTTATAAACATGCGAGTCATATCTGGTGAACCTTTTAGAAAAACTATGGAAAAACCAACTTACTGGCAAGCTATTGCTTCTTTTCTCCGAAGTGATTGGATGTTCTTCTCGAGTTGCAACATTTCGCAGAATATCAAAAGTGAATACTAAGTCATCAAAAGTTGCCTGTTGTAAAACTGGATGCGCTACATTGGACCTAAAAATCAAGAGAAAAATTAATAAGAGGTATAGATTGTTTAGATAATTTAACCCTAAAAAGGAAGACCTTCGTGAATTTCACGCATAAGCCGTCATAAATCTGTGTCACGTGTTTAGGTCACGTGGGTATCTGTCTGGAGCTAGTATTTATTCAGTCTTCTTTTTATTGTCAGTGATCATCATAGCAATACTAAGTGATAAACCATTGTCAGAAGGCTTTTTGTAAGAGTTAGTGAGTAGTTTTTACTCATATCTAACAATCACTGTGGTTCAGTCAAGGTTATCACAAGAGGGTTGTTCCGATTCGAGGGAACTAGAAAAGTGGGAGGGAGACCGGAGAGCTAGAAAATCATGTAGATCAGATCAACAACATGTGATAGTTTTGATGAAAATATCAGCGCATGCGTACGGCAATAGAAGTTCAGATCTAAATTACGTCACATTCCAGTCTTTTTTAATTGTACCCAAAAAAATTCAGTTTTGAAGCTACCTTCTCTTGTGATACTCAAGTTCTCTAATAGTACTTAATTCTGTACCTCAGTGTTAGAAGCACGTATGTCACAAAAAGCAAATTATGCAGGAGAGCGCAAAAAACACACCCTTTTTTACTTTACTTCTCTTCCAGTCAACATAGAAATAAACTGATTTCCCTCTCAATACTCTATTTATATAATGCTTTATAACTAATATTTTTAAAAATGTTGATACTTTAAGATCATTGAAAATATTGAGCTTACGTTATTGTGTCTCAAATTAAAAACGTTATAGTGACTAATGATGATAATATTATTGGACTTACGTTTTTCAGGTTTTGTGATTCAGGTTTATGTAATGGATTCAAGGCCTTTTAGCTTGCATGTAATGGAGTTGAGCTCTTTAAGCTCAACTAGATTCTAAACATGAGTGGGACTCACGCTCTTTTAACCACTGGTACTTTCAAAACTATTCATCTTAGAGGACTCGCGTTATTTTTGTTTGATGTAGCTTGAAAAACTGAGCAAAACCCATGAAAACCTCATTTTGTTAAAAAATGGTCTTACTTCCTTCTATCACTGAATAAAGTACTACCTAGAGAACTTGAGTATCACAAGAGAAGGTTGCTCCAAAACTGCATTTTATTGGGTTGGTACAATTAAAAATCGCTTGTGGATGACTGGAATGTGACGTAGTTCAGATCTGAACTTCTATTACCGTGCGCATGCGCTAATATTTTCAACAAAAGTATAACAGGTTTATGTTGTTGATCTGATCTACATGATTTTCAATGCATTTATTATTTTCAATACATATCACAAAGTTTATTATTTGATTGAAAAGTAATGTTGTATTATTCTATTATTCGATTGTGTAATATTTGGTTTAATTTCATTTTTTTAAATAGAAAAAACAAAAAGTACAGTTTTTAAAGTTACCTGATTTTTGTAGATATTTGTGGAGCACTCCACGAGCGTGGCAGTCTGGACTGGAACTGTGTATGACTCCATCCATCAACACCCTCGACATTCACACAGTTCAGCCTGCGGTTACGGCGCTCCGTGCTATTATTATTGGTGCCCTGCAGGAAAGGCAATTGTAGCTCGTTGACATTCAGAGTCATCATTCGCTCTAAAAGCTTTAGTGGCTTAAACTACGATGGTGAGATGAGGACGGACGACGAGACAAAACCAAAGAAACGAAAGAGCAAAAACAAATTAAACGAGACAATGACAAACAAGACAAAAACAAAACAATGACGATTAACGAACAAGACAAAAAGAAACGAAGACATTTAGAGACAAACACAAGGTAATAAACAATAAGAAAACAATATGAATTGTGTATGTGTAGGTACAACATTAAAAACATGAAATTAAAAATGTAATAAAATCAATGATAACATCAACGTGATGAGAAAAAATTTTGTTCAAAATAAAGTATCGTACCAAAATATGAATTAATTTTTGTGTGCCAACAGGAAAAATATGGCACATTACTGCTAGGCCTGTTATTATCATAATAATATTATTCATGTTTTTCATTTTAAATGTTAATCTCAGTACCCTTTTTCAATTATTTTTATTGATGCATGAATCTTTTCAATTATTTTTATTCATGCATCAATAAAAATAATTGAAAAAGGTTACTGATTAACATTAAAAATTAAAAAACATGAATAAAATAGCCCTAAAATAAAGGAAACATTAATATTATTCATATTTCATTTGAAGTATGGGTCCAGTGAATATTATTTCCTTTCTCTGAAAGCAAGAATTGGAATCGCGAATATAACTATAGTGTATTGTATTTTATTGATAACATTAATTTAACACATTCACTTTGATAATAAGTGTTTATTTTAGTAATCTATGAGATAAATTAATACTGTAATGCTATAATGTCATGTAATGCTGTAATACTGTAATATTTTTGCTTTTTTTCACTGGATTTACAGACGTCACAGAGTGCGAGAGTTTATAAAATATTGCTGGACTCAAAAATTAACAAGATAAATACTTTGATTATTTTTGTTTAAAAGTTGACTACGAAAACTGGTTAATGTAGTCGACTTATTTCCTGTTTTTTTTCTTCAAGTTTTTATATTGTATGTTTTGAAAGGAAAATAAAATTCATTATTCATTTATTCATTATTCATTATTTATTCAATTTTCCAGTATCATGGGCTGAGAGCTTTCTTCTCTTAGCATAATAATCATAGGAGCTCATTTAATTATTATTATTATTTTTAATATACATGAATAAATTGACGCATCAAATAATAAAATCTCCTGTCAATTTGTTACATAATAAACAGCAAATAGTTTCTACTGAGCAGAGAGTCATTTGATTCATTTTGATGATTTCAAATTTTGTACAAAGTTTTTATGTATAAAACTATATTCTGTTTTAATTTGGTGAAATTTTGCTTCTTAGTAATTTTGATGAATATTCCTCTCTCTTTCGTTTCTCTCATCAACTTAATAACAAAATGATACAAGTGACAGAATAAAAAGATACATATGAAAATGTAAAACAGTCTCTCACCTGGAAAGTAGCGAAGCTGTGTTTTTCGTTTTTTGAGTCCTCACTAATGCGAGACAGCTCGACTGGAGCAGGATGGGTGGGGGGAAGGTTTTGATGGGGAGTGGTGGGGGAAAGCACACTTGGTGCTGAGGGGGGCACAGTACCCCCCACCCCATCACACCCATCTCCCCCTCCCAAATCAGTCATCGGTTGCGGTGGTTGCTGCTGCTCAAAAAAAAAAAATTCAATTCAATTAAAAACTAACCCTTAGTAAACAATCCTCATAATATAAATCTTTGTACAAAGTTTCTAGGAGAAAATAACAATTATTTTAATTCAATTCAAAAATAATCCTTAGTATAATAAAAACTTTGTGCAAAGTTTCAAAGAAATAAATTTCAATTCAATTAAAACAATCCCTGTTATAATAAAAATCTATGTACAAAGTTTCAAGTTTGTACATTATCTGGAAATAGAATTTTAGTCGTTACATCCGTGAGAAAGTAATTTCCATAGAATTTCATGGATAAACAACCGAAAATAATTATTCTAATTATTTCAATAAACTAAAGTAAGAGACATTATTAAGTTTGCAATAGAAACGAACAATTTCCATAGAGTTTTATGGATATGATGGACAACGCCAAAAATAGTTCTAATTATTCCAATAAACTACTTGAGATAATTATTATATGATATTCAATTTGTATTAAAGATTAAACCAAAAATGTAAGTACATTGCTCTGATACAGTCATAGTGTAACATTCACTCATCTTTGGTAGACCTATAAGTGACAATATTGGCTTATTTTCACAAATAATAAATAACAACCAAGTGTTAATGCTACCAGTATTCCGCGGGAAAATCAATCCTATTTTTAGCCCTATTTGAGCTCTATTAGAAGATTTCAGAATAACCCACTTTCTTCGTTTCTAAATTACCTACTTTCTTATTATTTAATACATTGTAATACTTCTCACATGAAAATAAAAATGAATACAAGCATGACTATAAAAACTCACAATACAGAAATTTGAAAAGAACTCACTAACGATGATAAAAAATAATATCTCCTACCTGACTTGAAGTATTACGATGCTCAGGACTAGGAAGATTTTCAGCTTTCCACTCATTGTCAGTTGTCTCCTCTGAATCATCAAATTGAGACTTCCATTGTGATGCCAGAGTTAATCCTGAATAAAAGTTTTAAAAAACCCTGTTATGAAGATGAAATAATGATGATGGATAATAGAAAATTGATAATAATGGAGTGATTATCAATAATGTAAAATATTTCAAGATTAATCTATATTTGGAATTTGATAACTTGAGAGATGGATATCAAGCATGAAAATTCAGACTAAGAGTGCTAAAAATACAAAATATTGTGAGTCGAAAGTTCAAAGGATCTACAGTGCAAAATAGTGCGATTTCTCAATCTGAATATAATACGGAGGATAAAAGGTATGATAAATGGTGAAACTTAAAATAATTAAAACCACAGTACCCTTTTTTTAAATATTTTTATTTTACACTACATGTTTCGGCGATATAGCCATTTTCAAGTGTAAATATTTTTTTAAAAAAGGGACTTTTATTTTTATTATTTGAAGTTTCAACGAATACAGTAGCCCTGAGAGAAAATAAGTATTGGATAGATGGTGAATATATAATGAAAATAAATAGATCTCGGGTTCTGGATGAATAAAAACAATGAAGTTCGACCTCTCAGGGCCCATTGAACATGCATCAAGATCAAATCTATCAACACGATCTTCTAAATATTGCTGGGGAAAGATGGAACTATTCATAAAAATCAGGTTTTGAATGCCAAGATGGAGAAGTGACTCCAGGTCGGTCAATATTGGTTCAAAATTATCAATTCTTATCTACAATTTACGACCACATTCATGATATTTTAATCACTATTGACCGAGTTGGAGTAATTTTGCCATCTTGCCAGAATGTCTCCTTTGCTTGTCTGTAGTAGACAGACCATCGTAGCAGCTATCTCATTAGCAGATGATGAATTTAGCTAGATATGACTAGACCTGAAGGTGTGTCTCATTCCCCACAGCCTATGTAACTTTATATAATGTACAAGTCTTTCTATGTAGTTTTTTTCCAAATTTGATACTCAAAGTCTCAAAAAATCCAGTATAATAATCTGTTGAAGGGGTATAAGGATTTTTCATGACAAGTTGATTTGTGCCATTGAAATAGGATTTTTTTTGCTAAAGAACTAAAATTACAGTTGATTTGATTAATTTAGATTGGAATTTTGTTTGCTAAAATTCTAGAGCTACAGTTGATTTGGGATATTGCCATTGGAAAAAATGGCTTGAAAAATAATAAAATGAGGAAGGGGCTCTCATGCTTATAATGAAGATTCACCTCCACCTCCTCGTGTGACTTGCTGCATAGCTGATACATTCTCATCATCCATGACTGCGAACTGGGTGACGGAAGTGTCACGAGTGGTTTTGGTTGAGAGCAGAGAGCGGGGGAGGGGTCTCTTGCCCCCTGTGCCCCCTCCGGATCCGGATGTCACTCGCCCACCAACCTCACTCACTGCTCCGGCTGCTGCGAAATAAATTTTTATAATATAAATAAATTAGTAAAATATGAATAAATTTTTATAGTATTATTAAATTTGTATAGGTATTTGATTCGCATTTGAAAACGACTATAAATAATCGAAACATGTAATGCATTGATAAATAATAACTGAAAAGGGTACTGTGATTATTATTTAAAATAAAAATTTGTATAGGTGATTGATGAATAAAAATAAAATAAATCAAATAGCCTTTTTTAAAACTTAAAAAGTATTATTTTCACACAATAGGTTATTCAAAAAAGGGGATCTATTTGATTTATTTCATTTTATCTATCAATTATTTTAAATAGCCCTTAAAAGTTTAATTTTGTATAGGTAGTATGAATAAATTTGTATAATTGTTTTACATTTATTCCGCTTGGTTATTGCTAGATTCTATATTATTATTTTCAATTTTTTCTAGGAACAACAAAACACGCAATTATTGTAACTTTTTTGCAAGTATTGTAATTTTTGTTACTGAAATTATTGTAAATTTAGTTGTTTCCTACTAGTAAATTGTAGAACACAGATCTATTCTCACAAGTTGTTCATCTATAAAATAATGTCAGGCGTGGTTTTTCCCTCTCATTTCAAGCTTTCAATGGACAGAATAATAAAAATTTGATTGTATTAATAGCAAAATAGGGCCTTATTGTCATTGCTGTAAAAAATTATTAAGAGTGATTTATTTATTTTTATTTTTCGCTTGAAATCGCTAATAAAGCCTTTCTGAATAATTAAGTATATTATTACAAGTGAATTGTGTTAGGTTATTGATGTTTTATGTATTAATTGTACACCCCTAATAGAACTTCACCATAGACCATATGTTTGTAGTGTATGTAGATTTCTCAACAACGAAACTAGCGAATGAATCAGCTGATCTTACTAAAATACTTCTGTTATCTATCCCTCTCTTCTCTTCCTCCAAACTATCAATCTATACTACTATTTCAACGTGACATCAGCTGTTCATTGAAAAACATAATTTGACAAGTTTTCCCAGTCTCCACTTTTGTTGTGGGGAAGTAGACTAATAAAGTATCATGACGAGAATTGTGAATTCCAATTATTAATAGTTTAAAAATTAATAATAGAATTTTTATTATACAAATGTAACTCTAATAGGAGTTTTAATAATTCTCTACATTTTAGAAATAGTATTAAGTAAGTAACCATCTATAGAAATAGACTAATAGACTCCTATTGAAGTTACTTTTAAATTTGATTATAAACTTTATAATATTAATAATAACTCAACTGTAAATATCAGTCTAGTAACTCAACTGTAAATATTTAACATCATCAAACATAATCTTGGATAAGATAATCAGTAGTGAAATGACGTAATTATATCTATATTTTTTTTAAATTGAATTTGATATTAACATAGAAATTTCAGTCGTAGATTTGAAGAGAAGTCAAATTGACAAATTAGCAAGTCAGTTTCAAAATAGCAAACAAAGAGAATGAAGCTTACTATTACAACCCTTAATATTCAAGATCTGTGTTTGTACACTGCTCAGATAATGCTTCAATCTTATTTTTGTAGCCTTAAAATGAACATCAGAACAATCGAAATTGAGCATATTATAGTGTAATAACAAAATTTGACATCCAAAAAAACCAAACAATAAACTTGCGCTGCGACAGCAGTTATTGTGGAATACTTTGACTACGATAATAAGATAATGAAGCTCTGATGTAGACCTACAACTTTTTTTTAATGAAAGTTAACTTCTAAAAACTTAATTAGCTGGAAAAAAATTAGAACAATTTTAAATAATATAAAACAAGAATATTAACTCATTTATCGATAGTGATGGAGAAGAGGAACATAAACAGAATAGTAAATTTACATACTGTTATCAGTAAAGTAAATAAAATATTATGAGAAAATGGAAGAGTTAACAATCACAACTCTAGAACTAATGCTTGCTGCATCATAAAAAAGAAAAATACATGAATGAGCAACATGTTATCTTTATAACTGAAAAGTATCACATATCCTAAATAAAAAGAATGACATGGTAGTTGACGTTTGTTTGAACTATTTAATCATCAGCAGAGCAATATCTATAATAAATTAATACTCACATTTACCTGTGTATCCCAAAGGTGAATGTCTATAGATATAGAACTAGACTGACTACACTGAATTTCGTGTCAATTGAAAAAACAAAAACATTTCAACACCTTTCACGAAATTTTTATCCTACAATTTTCAATGTTTGTAGTGAATACAGGAAATTTGAAGATTATCACCAAACATCCAAAAAGACAATCTTTCAAACTTTGAAAATTTCCAAGGAGTCACACACAGGACCAGCATAGCACATTGTAATACATAACCATAGTTATATCATGCAGTATCCCAGCAATAAATTCCAAACAATCACATGCCTTTCTTGCATTGATGATAGTGATGAGTTATGGACTTCATTTACTAATCGTTGGCTTTTAGTCATTAGTCTGAAGGATGTAGTTTGATATCACACTCAATTTTCATCATATCAGGATCTATGCCGCATGGATCATTTACATTTTGGATCAACACATATTTAAGGAACTGAGGAATCGAATCAAGCCATGCACTTAAAAGCAAGCAAATTAATTGCAGGGCAGCGTTTTCCATCACTTACAATACAACAAAAATCTATAGTTTAATCCAGTTGTATACATCGTAAATAAGTTTACTGTATCGAACACGACACGAGACTCATGTTAGAACAAATAATTATTCTTAAGACTTCTATAACAATTATTGCTGCGGGTTATGGTAAGATGCAGATAGGGTTGAATGAATGATTTGAAGAGGTTGAATTTCTCACTATTTATGCTTTCTATAACATGGGCAACACAAAAACCTGTTCTAAATGTCTAGTGATTTATTGTGAAACACGGTATGAGTGGGTTATTCAGGTGAGCATGAAAGACACAATTAGTTGATCAATGGTGGATTTAGTTACTAAAGTTTTTACCTATTTCATTTCAGGAAATTGCGTTATATGTTTGACATTTATGATCTAGAATAGAATCTATGAAGATCTAAACTTTTTGGGGGTGATACCCACATGTGCTCTGAGCATGTGCGTGGGTAACGGGAGGGGTGATGATGAGAGATGACGACTGCTTTTGAAGCGACAGTTTCACGTCTCCTCCGAAAGAAGGGAGTGGCTGCTAGCGGCCAAAAATTGTTGATTCCAACTGGGATCGAACCCCAGGAGCCTTATCGGACTCAGATTTTGCTGATTAACAGACCAACGCTTTATCGCACTCGGCTACAGCCACTGCCAATCTATATAATAGAATTTATTATTCAGTACCGGTATTATTTATTATTCGGTATAACGTTCTTGTTGGAAGTGAACTTGGTGGCATTCCTCCAAATAATATTAAAATGATATTGAACTTATTCTTATCAGATTTAGAAATCTATTTCTGAAAGCTTAAGCAGGAAATTACGAGAAACTGAGCCTGATGAATAAAATTTAAAGGAAATGTGCATGTAGCTGATCTTGAAGAAACATAAGGGTGGATACGTTATAGTTTATTAAATATTTTTATGGATGATTCTTAAATGAAATCACTCTACAACACTGTACACGTAGGCTACAGTCATGTAGAAGACATCATTGTTCAACTCATTTTTTATTATTTAAGAATAATTAATAGCATGAAGTCGATTAATAATACTATGACAATGTAGACTTTGCGTTTATGTATTTTTTTATTACCAAAATTATGAGTTCTATGATATAAGCAACTCATTCTTAAGAATAAGGTAGATTTTTGAGTTCACTACATTTTTGAATGTTTAAACATTTTAAAGTAGACTACATAATTACTTGTTCGTAAAATAAAATAACACTGTCAATATTAAATAAAATTTAATTACTTCTCCATTTTTATGATCTTTTAATGTTTTTTTAATTACGGTACTTTTCGACAAAAATTTCCTCTCAACCACTTAGCCACAAATAATACAAAGTGCTACAATTTTATAAATTCGAATATAGAAAATAATATTATACGTCAGCTTTGCACTCGGAACTATAATTTTTCTCATAATTTTATATTATATTATTATCATAAAACCTAGTTTCGAACATTATTATTCATAAAAATTTGGTATGAAGACGTTTTGGACATAAGTCTGTGTTTTTAACCAATAAGTTGGTTATTGTATAAGTATAATTATTGTCTGTAATATAAATGAATAAATAATTAATCACATAATTGATAATCATTAATCGCATGAAACACTTGATCATATTATAAGTGAAATCATTGAATTCGATTCATCAAGCTCATCAAGTCAAAATTTAGACTGTAGTGTCCTCAAAATATGATTCTTCATAGTGAAATACCAACTAGAAGTTAGTATTATAATGGATGAGAAATATCTAGTTGATATTAATTTATGGATGAGAAATCTACTTAACAGATGAGAAATGCTTTGTCTATAGGAGAAGAGAACTTGAAAATAAATGGATCGATTTTATTGTTTCTATAACTAAGTACCTATTTTTATTAAATTAAAATTCGATTATTGGAGAATAAGTGGATCTACAGTGGATCTGGAGATGGATCATATGTTAAGAATTTGACTCACTGTTGCAAGCATGCAAAGGATTTCATATTTTCTAAATTTCATTCCTCTATTTATTGAACCTTCAACTAAGAATAAGAATAATATTAATTTTTGTTGGGTGAACAACAAATCACTGAGTGATTTGAGTGATGATGATCACGAAGTATCGTTCAAACTTCATTTGATGAATCTATCCGAATAATTTAGGTTTGCATAGTCAATCGAAAGCCATAGTACCCAAATAATTTATGTTTGGAAATACGCTAGTTCTCATTTTCCACATCCCTCAAATTATTATAATGTAATAAAATTACATTAATTTAATGTAAAATTTAATTGTCAATAGTAAGTTATGAATTATTTTCAATTAATAGTTACTCAATTTAATTTGATTTTTCAATTAAATAGTCCAATGCAGAATTAGACTGGATGATAATATGAATATTCCAACAGTTCTAGTATAACCAATAGTGTATCATTTTACAAACTCTAACTCTGTATCATTTTACAAACTCATCAAACAATAACTGAATTGAGTCTGCCGCAAAAAATGAGAGGATACTCGTAACAATTGTATGTGTGATATACACAACTAAAAACACTGAAAGTTTATTCACATTTATTTGGGAAGCTAGGTACTTTACTTTAAAATGAAGCTTTTCCAAAGCATTTTAACCTATGTTATGAGAAGCAGGTTTGGATGTACACATATTGTAGATACAAAAATAGCAATTTGGAGTCAAGCCTTTGGAATCGACACACATACACAAGTATTATTTCTGCACATCAAATTATCCGACTAACATATCTGAAATTCATAGAAAGTTCATTCCAAATCATGTTTCTCAACTGACAGTAATTAATGATAGCAAGAGAAAGATAGCATTGAGGTATGGATGAATCTCATATTGAAACAGATATCTAGTAAGAGTCTAATGAGAACACAATGAACTCTATTCAATTTTTCTAAGGAGCGGAAGAAATGTTAATGATGATTAGAAGCTATATTTAGAGGAAAGTCAATGAACGAACATTCTAGACAAGACAAAACTTTACTTTTGGGCATAGCTGGAAGTGACGAACACTTCTTCAGGGCATCACCAAATGCAGAAGGCACGTGAAGGCACTCTTCTGTGCTGGTGCAATTTCCTATACAGCAAAATAAATTCGACATTATTCTACAAATTATAATTTAATTTCAATTCCAAAGTACATCATTCACAACAGACAAATTAAATATACAACGCAAGCTATTATTCTACCACAATTGTCACAATGGTTGAACATAAGGTGAAAATTCCTGAGGCAGGTTTCAAGTTGACAAAACTGACAAAATTCGATGTATAAAAACGCTTGGTCTTGTAATAATGAGGTTCATTTGCATCTTACCAACGAGTGTAGTAGTCAGTAGTTGCTTTTTCAAAGTTGCTCTCATGTAGACTGTAATGAATATTTTGCTTTATTGACATCAGAAGCTGATGTTATAGCCTTCAATCTCCAGCTGCGTGTTGTCTCCACAAATAAAAATGATGTAGCCCATGCAATAAATCATCTACAAAACTTGATGGTCAACAAGAATATTGTGATTCGCCTTTTCAATTCCGTATGCCTTCAAATTTCTAATGAGTTTCGATCATAATTTTTTATGAATTCATTTCTAAATGAATTTCACAACTAAAACTAACCAGATGTTCCAATGATGATGTCACAGTTGAGATTATTTCATGATCTAAATCTGTTACACATTTGCGTCCCTTGTTACATAAGTTATTGATTTGGAACTATTTACTTTTATATATTTCTATGTTGGACACATCAGGAATTATTAGCTGGCTTATTTGGTGGAGGAGTGCGTCATATACCAATGCTTTTAACCCTTTATAAACGATAAAATATTTAAAACGTTACCTACTTCGGTACTTCATAGTTATTCAAATATCTACTTTATAATGGCACAAAATCTAGTGCCACAGCATAAATGTTTGGTATGGTATAAGTTTGTAAGCTCATCTAGTTTTTATATGTAGGTGAATTTCATAAGTTCATAACTAACCAGATGTTCCGGTATTGATTGTAAGTCAGTAACAGTAGAGATGTATAACTCTGAGAAGCATCAACTAAATAATTGAGCGTAGGCTTTATTGCAAGGTTCGAAGTGGGCCTACCTATTTTGGATGGTCAGTCTAGAAAATAATTTTTATTACTTCAAATAATACCCTGCTCTAATACACGTTCCATGTTTACCAATATTATTAAGTTTAGTTTTGAAATGAATTGATTGTATCACGATATATTTCTCCTTTTTTTAAATAATAATTCTGACCGACCATTTGGGAGGAAGTTCGAGCGTAAATATGCATAAACTTTCATGTTTATACCTGGATTCAGCATAGACATGTTTATGTTTCTATTAGAACGGAGGTATATTATTTCACTCATTAGAAAATTTATTACACGGCGTTATGCAGAAAGGAACCAATCCACAATCAACTACTTCTGAGATATCCAGTACGAAAGTTAGATGAGGTATTGCAGTAGGTACCAAACTGCAATAATACCTGTCAGTTTATTCTCCAATCAGATATTCTGATTTTGTGAACGTATATAAGTTTCTAATATCATAAATTGGATATTTATATGCATAAAAAACAATAATTTCCCGTTTTATAACAATTATGTAGGTTGGTTCCTTTTTTTTAAAAAAAAAAACAATATATACCTCTTTTTCATTGCAATATAGGCAACCAGACACAAATTTCCCGTTTCATGTGGGTTGGTTTCTTTCTGAGAAAATTCAATCAATTAAAAGAAGCAAAAATATCAGCTGATATTGGGAGAGTTGACCAGTTGACCTACAGGAAGTAACCAAGTCGCTTGGTCCCATTCTGCATTTCTAAAATCCCTGATTTACTGGAAAAAAGTTGGTTCCCGTGATATTTTATAACTGACCAGTTAGTTACCTATGGGTTGGCTACATTCTTCACAACATGAATATGAGTTCTATCATCTCAAATATTGAAAAATCCAATTGTTTTCATTTTTGTGGATTGGTTCCTTTCTGTACAACTACGTCTAATTTCACTAGCACCTTATACTGTACTGGTACCTAATTGCAGGTTAGAATATATTTCCTTGGATATCACTATAACGATTCCTATAGAGATCACTATGGGAGCCTTCTAGATAAAAAAATTAACTCGATGAACTGTATCCTACATGTTATACTTTTTACCTTGTTTATAACTTTGTGAAAAATTTGACTTTTTTAAATTTCTCTGAATTTGTTCTAAAAATATATAGTTTTTGATTTGGGGAAAGTTTGCCAACTTTCAAATTGAGTGCTATCCAAAAAAACCTTACTATTGAGACACATAATTTTTTACCCCACACAGCAAAAAACTGAGTAACTTTTGTTTAATACTGAGTAATATTGTTTGATTTGGACGTAATAAAAATTTGCTAATTTTTTAATGATGCTCGAAAAATAACTGAAGCGTCAAACAAATAAGCATGCCAAACAAAACAGATCATAATGGAGAATGAATGAGAAAATAAATAGAATGAGATGAACTTTGATCTGTTTATGGCTAAGGTGAAATAAAAATAAAAAAAGCGTTACGATTCAACAAATTTAATGATTTTTCATAATCTTGTTTCATTAAGCGTATTGAATTTGAACAAAATTCATGCAAAAACATAAGTCACAACATAATAACATGATAAATAATAGTACATAAGAAGTGAAAAATAAAATTCTCAGCAGTGGAATCTACTTCATAAACCAAACATAATTCTAATACTAACAGGAATGCTGAAGAAAAAACTTAACTTGTGCAAATGATCGAGACTAAATGATATTTATAAGTAGGCATCATAGCACTGTAATATCGCTCAAAAAAGTTTAATGTAGACATGAAACACTGTTTCAATTTTTGATTTTTCATTCTTCAATAATAATTAAAATTCACAGAAAAAAAGTTTGGGTGAAGAAATAAAATAAAATAGATTCGAAGCTTAAATAAATATAAAATATTTGGCATTGAACAAAAGATAATAGTTGTCCAGTCTTATCTATTTATAACAATCTCAGTGAGTGTAAAAGATAAAAAGATTGAATTTTAATATCTGTTTCAATGTGTAACAAGAATACGTTGGCTTCTCATGGATATTGTAAGAAAATAGTTCAGTGCCATGGAAAATAATTTGTCTATTCTATGGGTTGTTTATTAATAAATATATTCTAAGGGCTGTCATTTTCAATAAGTCTTTGATATTAAAGACTCTATGATAATTACATAGCTGAAACTGGGGGGACAATCTCATCAAACCCCGCCAAGTGGCATAAGGTCCACAAGGACTTAATATGAAAATTAACATTTTCAAAATAATAAAAAATAATCCAATATCTTCGATAACTGTAAATAAATAGCTATCAATACTATCAATAGTAATTAAACAAAATTAATTTAATTGATAAACAAAAGAAAATTTGTAAAAAAAATCTTATGATGATAATAAACTTAAAACACTTGTAATCATAAAATAGTAAAAGGAACTTCTCTCCAAACAGTAATGACTAGAAAAGTATTAACTGATAGCACGAAGACTTTTCAAGTTTAACTGAATGGCTCTTGAGCAAACTAGAAGGAATAAGAAGCTCAATCGCTCATGATAATCTTATGAAGAAAAACTTTGCTCTTTAACCTTCTGAACAAAATAAAATAAAAACTTATTATTAACTACATAAATTAGAAGCCAAGTCAAATTTTACATAAAATTTGGAAAAATGGTGTAGTAGATTTGTTACTCGCGAAATCAAAACAAATAATATCGTATCTGATAATAATTAAATTATAGAATTACTTTCAAGGAAAAAATACGACTAAACAAGTTGAATTAATGTTTTGAATAGTATTTGTTTCACTGATATAAATGACAAGAAACTGATTCTTACTTTTTGGTCTATAATCTGAAATAGTCTGGAAATCTAAATAATAGATTAGTTGAAATTGTGTGCTTGATATGTAAATCGAGTAGAGTGATTTTGGATTTTTTTTTTAATCATATAATATATTTAAAGATTTTTACACTAACAACGTTAAGAGTATCAAGATTCCAAAACCATGGAGTGTAATGTTTAGGAAAACACAAATAATACTATTAAAATTGGGAAACATATCTTTATTCCCTTAGTGCTACTGGGTTGAAGGGATTTTTTGGCGATCGAAGCGCTAGTGGTGGAAGATCCGTGCTTAAAAAAGTGGAAAATTGCTAGATTAAACATTAGAGGAATTTGGCTAAAACGAAAACAATGAGCTGGAAAAATTGTTGCGTTCCAGAGTGCAAAAATAAAACACGCAATGTAAATTTCAAGTTCTACAATTTTCCAGTTGCAAAACATGAATTTCTTCAACGAAGAGAATGGATAACTGCATTGAATAAGTATTGATAAGTGAACCTAACTTATCAGTTTTGTTTTCTTGGGAAGAGAATTTGATGATCGAAGTACTATTAAGTGCCCTATTCTAACCGATACAACATCATGTACTTACATCGATCATTTTCATTCTAGTTAATCTGATGAGCTGCTACTATCAACGGAAAAACTCTATTCAATATTTTTTGATCATAAATATTCATATCATTCAATTTTTCAAATAAATGTGAGCTTGCGCGAACTTTTCATTTTTATGTCTGATAACTTATCAGCTGTTTATCTCAACACTGTTATCTCAGCTGTTATCTAGCACGGTAGAAGCTCACAGCGAATAATATGGTTATAAGATTCCATTAGATCTCAGAGAGAGATTCATTTATGCGCAGAGTTCAACCTTGGAAATCAAATTTAGTATTGTATTATATTAATATTGTATTATTGTATTATGAGTATTGTATTGTATTGTATTATAAAAACAGTAATATTGAAAGTGATCTGTAATAATATTATGTTATATTTCATTGCACATTCATGAAGTTGTAAATATTTCAACGAAATGAATAAATTCGAAATCAATAAGATAATGTTGGAAGTGCAGCGAATATATATTCATTGTGCTTTCAGTTTTGGATATTTTGATCTATCACTGAGGATCTCTCATTCCTCCAAAATATGTCCAGCTCAATTGAGCAACGGAAATCTACCACACCTTTTCAGCAGATTGAAATTTTAGCAGTGTAAAACTTGATCAGGCAACCAATTAAAAATCATAATTTTAATAAAAAAGACTAGACATCAACATGATACAGTCTTTAGCTACAACAAGAAAATATTTTCGCTAAAATACATAATAAATAAGATTTATTTCAAATAAAAATCTAAAAAATGTTCAGTGCTCAATCTACAACCAAGTACTGTAGTTCGGTAAATATCAATCAAGAATGGTTGATTGTGAATAGAGATTCTACTAAATAATAATATTATTTATATTTCGTAATAATTAAAATAATGAATTACAGTACACTTCACAATGTTTCTTTATTCCAACACAACTAGTTCCAAACTCATTAGAGTAATTTTCAAGTGTAACGGAAAAAATAAACAACAATTGAAAATGACTATGAGTTCGAAACTAAGTTTCAAAATAAGAACATATTAAAGGGTATTGTGTTTCATTATTATATTCATTATGGAATAGTAGCCCCAGACATCAAAGTGAACAGTAATATATTTCTTGTACAACAGAAATACAGGAAGCGAAATAATTAAAAAGCGCAAAAGCATTAAAAAAAGAAGATTCGAAAGAACCCTCACAAAAATAATTAAATAATAATACATGCAGTGAAAATAAAACTCCAATTATGAAAATAACTAGTTAAAAATCGTTGCACACAATAGAATGCACACATTAACGCTTACATCAGTTTTAAATGTATCAAAACTGAACTAAATTTATTCAACTAGGTACCCAATTATTGGGTTGTTTAAGCGGATGGCACTTGTTCAAGCAGTGTTTTCACACTTCAATAGCATTTAAAGAAAGAATTTGTCATGGAAAGTTAATGAAGCAAAGCATCGTCCAATTTAATGACATTCATTGCTAATTAATCGAATTTCAGTCGTTAAGCTACTTTTGAGACTTTATTAAAGTACAAACAACATCAGAAATGAGATCGATCATTAAATACTACTAATTAGGCGTCCCTCAATTCCTATCAATTTTTTATCAATCGTATTGAACTCAAATGAGTTCAACGATGACAATGGAATCTGAGATACCTATAAAAACTACTAATAATAATAATATAATAATTAACTATGCAAATTTTTGATCGATATTTCTTAATCTAGGTATAATGTGAAAGTCAAAACTAGTTTAAACTACGAGTAGTTCAAGTGGACTGAAAATTATTGATTTGTCTCTTAAGACAAGTTTTCATGATAATCATAAAAATAAAATGGTTTCCCTGCGATTAAACTTTGTTAGGATATTGAATGATATAACTGCAACCTCTAGTTTAAAATTGTTCAAGGATTTCTCATGATTTTTTGACAGTACTGCAACGGTTTCATTTCATTATTGATTGAATGTCAAACCTCATCCCACCACCCAACTCACGTTTCGGGAAAATCTTACCAGTCAATCAAAAATAGCCTACCTCCTTTTAATTCAATTTTTTCTATTCCCAATTTCGATCTCTTCTTAACCATCCTTTTTTGAATGAAAGGATTCACATCTTACTTTCTCCTAATTAGTTTTCAACAAAAACCCTCCCAAATAAGAGAATTTATTGTCATAATATCGATTCCTGCTTGAATATTCTTGAGATACGTTTCAGGAATAAATGCTTTCTCGATAGTTATTGCCGCTTTCCATAGATTACAATAATTTATATTACATGCTCAGTTTTTGTCTCTTTCAGAATCGTTGGTAACATCATTTTGTAAACTTTATTAAAACCATGCACTACGATATTTTTGACACATTACCCCAAAAGTTTATTTTTTACTGGACATCATTGATACGAATTAATTGGTGGCTGTTTTATATTTACGCTCTCATTATAATGTATTACTTCACCACTGGGTAGTTATTTGGACGATACTTGGAATGTATTTGATATGTTATCAGCAGCCTTAGTTCCAAATCACATCCCCTAAAGGCACAAGAAATGCGATCTAGAACTATCTTTCCTTCGAATCCTCTATTTGTCTGTAAATCAACAAAGTGAATACACATGTGAATTATTTTGAATGAAATTTTGAAGGAAATTATAAAAATAATTTGATTAATAAGAATATTTACAAGAAACGTGTTAGTTTCATGTGATAATGATTTGATTAAAGGGAACCCCGGATCCACATGAAAATGGTTGAGAAACAGGAAGAAATATACAGGACATTTACAAACAACGATTCACAGGTAGAAAGATATTGACATAGTTGGCATTCTCTGAAGTTGATCAAAACTTCAATAAAACTGAATGATATCAATCTGTAATATTAAAGCTTCATAAGTCAGTTACAAAAAAATTGTCAGCGTATTCAAGGATTGGTAGACAAGAGACACACATTGAAGACATTCACACCCATATTTACACAAAAATTTACCGATAGGCTAGATCGTTTAGTTAAAATCGCTAGAAAAATTTGAATTGCTGAGGAAAAGTTGCTACAAAACTTACTCAACTATTCAAAAATATTTTTTATACATTCATAGTAGGCTTAGCTAGGTTCCAGCCTCCTAGTATTTTCAAGCACACTAGAATATTGCAGGGTTTAAAAGATCTAATACCAAGAGATACCCGAGCTCAAAGCCTTGCTTTTAAGGATTGTGGTTTTCAAAAATTGTGTACTGGTACGAATGAAGCTGGAAGCACTTCAGTGACGTTCATGGTCAATCGTTATTTGCTTTTATTCAAGTAAAAACTTGGATTTTTATCTACTAAGGCATTACCTTTTTCCCATGATGTTACCAACTTGCATACATAAATTTTGATCAGCGAAAGATGAAACGAGGTAGATGAGAGTTATAGACTAAAACGTTTCTGAGTGTCATGATAATATCACGCAATGTCCACTCAAATTGGGACTCAAACTGAACTAAATTACATTTGGAATAGCTTAGTAATTCCCAATCTAGCACTTGAACAGGTAATTTGCCCAGAAGAATATTAAATTTTGGATATTGATGACTGTCTGAATGCATAGCAGTGATCTGCATTCAATTTCAACTTCAATGATGACCTTGGCTTTGAAATCAGCCTGAATTTTCAAGGGCTACTGATTGACTGGTAGGAGAAACTGCATGTTCTGATATTACCCCAGAATAATTGGGAATTTGATCATCTCAATACAAAGGTAAGTAGTTTGACTCCAATGCTGCTGTGGGGTATGAAATTAAAAAATTGGTGAAAGAGGAGGAAAAATATCTTAGGAGAAAAAATTTACAGAACCGGTAAGCTAAAAGATTATTAAAAAACTTAATCATGAGCTTTGAAGTAAGAATGAATGCATTTTAGTTTAAATTACACAAGGGCACAAGTGTACGTCATCGCAAACAGTGGATTATGGAAATTGATAATTTCAAAGTCAGCTATCTGTATTAACTTTAGTCGGAATTGAATGTGTTTATTGTTAGTGTATGGCTTATTAGTGGGGAGTTCCAAAGAAGTTCCCCATAGACGTGGTTGATATGCATTGATAATTACGTAATCAGCTATTTATTTAATAGCATTATTATAGTCCACTAATGTTCATAAATTAGAATAGTGTATGCAACTATTGTATTCAACCTTTGAAGCACTCCATGAGATATTTAGAGCACCTGCTACACCCGCTATGCTCGCTGCTCGTGCTCTAACTTACACCTCACTCGTATTTTGAAGGCTCTCATAATACAAATGTTGCATAAACTACTATTATAGTTTATAATATGCTGTCCTTCAGAGTATCAAGATGCGGTGTATCCCTCTCTAACTTTTCCCATCTTTTCCCCCCTTAAATAACTATTGAATAACTTTTCTCAGCAGGTGTGATTCCCCACTATAATAATATATGTGTTAGGGTACCTAACCATTGTTGATGTAATTGAAAACCTTTAATCTTTTCCTGATTCAATACATCAATATCAACGAATGTTTTATAATATATAATATAAACTTTTTATTCTCATCAATCTCGAGAAGCCTGACATCAGTCTATGCCTCTATCATTGCGGTCCCCACCACCAGATCTTTTAATAGGTTTTTTCTTTTTAGAAGAATTTATCCCTCTATCCTTCTCTTTTTCATTGGAGTGCTACTTGGATCCTAGCTGTCTAGACCCTAAGCTAAGATTTCTTTTTTTATACAATCGTAATATTATAAAAAAACAAATAATATGAATATTGAATAAATTCTAGTCAGAATTGTACATGTTTATCATTAGCTTATTAGTGGGGAGTTCCAAAGAAGTTCCCCATAGATATAGTTGATAGGCATTGATAATTTCAAAGTCAGTTTTCTAAATGAATCACAGTCGGAATTGAGCATGGAGGATAGGCATTGATCATTTCGAAGTCAGCTTTCTAAATGAATTGCAGTCGGAATTGAACGTGGTGGATGGACACTGATAATTTCTTAATCAGTCATACTCAAAATTGAACAGGGTTTTAGGAATTGATAATTTCGAAGTCAGCAACCATGTTGGATCGCAGTCGGAATTTAACGGGGTTAATGGACAAAATTATAATTTTTAAGTCAGCTTTCTAAATGAATCGTACTTGGAATTGAACGTGATGGATAGGCATTGATAATTTCTAAGTCAGCAATCAAGTTGAATCGCAGTCGAAATTGAACTTGATTGATAGGCATTGATAATTTCGAAGTCAGCAACCTAAATGAATCGTAGACGGAATTGAACGTGGTTGATAATTTTGAAGCCAGCTATAAATCATTGCCGGAGTTTGTTGTGTAATCGTGGATGCCTCACACATACGCATTGTACGTGGAAGACACGTTTCCCAGAGACAGCTGCCAGTCGCGCTTGAAATTGAGCCGCGAGTAGTGTAAGTGTGAAGAGGGGGGAGGGGGTGTGAAATGACCTTGTTTGTTAGTGTAGGCGCTGTCTGGGTCCGGGTCGGCGGCCGAGACCACTCCGCCCCCCATCGGCTGCAGCTCCGAGTCCTGGTTGAGGGAGACGGCGGCCGCGACCGAGGCACGACTCCTCTCCTGCGGCGACACGGCCACCCTCAGCCGCGACAGCGCTGCGTCCGCTAGAAAAATTAGTTCAGCTTTCTCACTAGCTGCTTGGTTAGGCTAGCGCCACATCAGACAACACACTCAAGCACCAAGTAAACATGTAATAGGCCTACTTTTTATTAGTTCAGTAGCACCACATCATACTAGACAATACAGTTATCAGAAAGCACCAAGTAAAACATGTGATAGACCTACTTTTTATTAGTTTAGTAGCGCCACATTATACCAGAAAGCACCAAATAAAACATGTGATAGGCCTAATTTTTATTAGTTCAGTAGCGCCACATCATACTAGACAATAAAGTTTTCAGAAAGTACCAATTAAAACGAAAGGTAATGAGATTGACCTACTTTTCATTAGTTCAGTACCAGACAATACAGTTTTCAAAAAGCAGCAAGTAAAACTTGTAATAGGCCTACTTTTTATTAGTTCAGTTCACTAAATTTCATTAGTTCAGTAACGCCACATCATAAGTTAAACCAGATAGCACATGAGATATCAATTCAGTAGCACCACTTCATGTGTCAAACCAGACAATACAGTTATCTGAAAGTACTATGTAAAATTTGTGATAAGAATTCAGTAGCAACACTTTATATAGCAAACCAGCACTATGTAAAGCATGTGATATCAATTCAGTAGCGCTAACTTCATAACTTGGTAGTCAAACCTGATAATACAGTTACCAACACCATGAGAAATCAGTAGACACTAAATAAGCTCAAAATAGTAATCTGTGATTTCAGGCCACATCATGACCTGGTAGTCAAACCTGACAATAAAGTTACCAACACCACGATAAATCAGAAAACACTGGTAAAACATGAGATATTTTGTATCAATTCAGAAGCGCAACTCATACATGTCAAACAAGACAACATGGTTATCAGAAAGCACTATGTAAAGCGCCAGACCATGGTATTCACACATACCAATAGAGTTACCATCACCATGAGAGATCAAAAAGCACTGGTGTGCTATTTTGTGTTCCTTAACTAAAAATAGTACCAGATCAACCAAACAGTTAAGTTACCAACACCATGAAGAATGAGAAAAATACTAGTAAAGCATGTAATAATTATTTTGTATTGATTTAATTACCAGATCGAAGTGTGAAATTAACCTGACAATAGAAAACCCAACACTATAGACTGCTAATCCAAAACTTCACCGAATATGTTATTAGCACAGTATCGTATACTGTCCCTTTACTACAAAAACAGTGAGTAGCCTAATATTGCTCTGAAATGCGACAGGATTTCAAAATCACATTTGCGCAATGGCATTAACGATAGTAAAACGGATCAAAATTATCAGCTCCAATAAAAAGAATACAATAATAATACAAAGGGAATTGGAAGAACACAAAGTAAAACAAGGATTGTTGTAACAGTTGAGTTACCTCTTGTAGTATTAGTTAAGCTTATGTCACACCCGGCTTGCTATAGTTTGTAGGTTCTAGCGAAAAAGCTGTCTCTCAAGTTTTTAAATCATTCAATGTAAAAATCAATATTGGATGAAACGTTATGTATTACATGTTTGGAAATTGTTGAGGGGCTTAGAAAATGGTTGTAATTCCAGTTCAGGGTTTGCATCAACATTACCGAAACAAAACAATTGGGAAAATAGGATATTTTGTTTCAATTCAGTTACCTCTTCCAAAGGAAATTAGTAAAATTAGTTGTCTTATCGAAGACAATACTCAAGTATTCCAATAAATTTGTCATAAAAAGTAAAAGAAATATTGATCTAATCAAGTACTGATACAATTTTACGTTTAAAAATTGTGATTGTGTATAGCAGATCAATTTAGGTTGAGGACTTGAAAGCATATTTTTGTAAACAAATAATTTATTAATATTGTAATAATAGAATTCCATTTATATTACGTCACCAATGTGAAGAGGAAGATCGTTCCATAAAAAGAGTAAAATCTTTTTATGACAATAATTTTTTAGCATTTTAACAAGCGGCGGTTAGAACACCTAAGCATGAAGAAAGAATATCTCACAAAGCTTTCTCTCCATGGAAAGAACGCAAGAAGTTATCTAAAATATTATTGATCCAACTAAAGTAGAAGCAAGCAGTAGCTTCAATAGTTTTGATACAATATACTTGAAAACTAATAGATCTAATAAAAGATTATGAGAAAATCAGGATATTGAAAAATATAAGCAAAATAATAAAAACAATTGAAAGTATCAGCCGCTCTGGGTGTTGTATCCACAGAGGAGCATAGCTCTGCAGCTTAAGGCAGAAAGGACTCCCTAGTTCCAACAAAGTATTAAAAATAAAAATGGATGAAAAAAGTTACTCTTCTAAGAGTTGATTTACAGTCTGCTCGAGAAGATTGGATTGGTATTAAAACCATGTAATATGGATTACAGGTATGGAAATGTGATGTTGTGAAAACAATGTAATTATTGTAGAATTACAATTTTCGAGGCAGAGTTCTAGACCTCTTCTCTCCTCTTTGAAACGATCACTTGACTCGAAAAACCCATATTTACTGAAATTTTCCAGAAATACTTTACAACTACCCAATAGTTTATTACTCGTATTATTGGAATGAGGTTAATGAATAGCAATTTGAAATATGATACACTAGTGGTAATAACATCACATTGTTTCCAACTAATAAACAGTTTCAAACATAATGATTCATTTTTGAAATAACACATGACAATTTTCGTTGTGAATCATTATATCACGAGAATTTATAAAGCTCCCACACTGGCGGCTCGTGCCCACGAAACAGGTGAAGTGTTGTACAGTAAATGATACGGGCACTTCACCTGTTTCGTAAGCACGAGCTGCCAGTGAGCTTGCATACAATTCATTCAGAGAGGGGAATGCCGTTATGATAAAAAAATAAACTTGAAATCAGAGGAAATATGATTTCTAGATATTTAGAAATCATTGAGCAAAGGGTAAGATGAGTTTAAATTGGTGAAATAGAACGAACTCAACATTTAGAAATACAAATTGAAGAAACCTGATAGAGCATTTGTTAGACATTGAGCAAAGAAACGAAAAATGTTAAAAACTGAAGAAAAACAAACAAAAAATGTAGGAGGTAGTTATAATCAACACAAAAAATAAACAAAATCACACAAAACAAGGATATTTAACAATTTTAGAACATCTACAGAACAAAAATAAGTATTATGAAAGTAATTTAATGGAAAAATAATATTGCAAAATGTAATACTGAGAAAACAAAACATTATTAGTTACAAAACATACAACATTGACATTTGAACTTTCAGATAACATTGGGGTTGATACCTAGAATAATATTAACTAAAAAAGTAAAGTTCAACAGATTTTTCAACGTGAAAACTTACGTTGACATCAGGTTGACATCTACACTCAAACTTTCATTACCGTACATAGAATTATCTAATATTGTAGGTCTACAAAGCGTCATTACAAAACGTAAAAATCAAAATTTGATTGATATGGCTGATATGAAATTCTTCAGTTTTACAATCTACATTACACGTTAGGTTCGAATTGAGTAACTATTTTGAACTTGAATCAGCAAATGATACTAAAGTTTTTAAGAGAATACAACATTATGAGACAAACATATCAGGAATGAATCTAAAATTTTAAAATAATAATACTGTGCGGTAGTTTAAAGAGAAATTTGATTTTGATTCGGGTGATTATTAGAAGTATTATTGAATGATTTTGATTGAGAATTCAATCTTTGAAAATGCAATCTTGGACGGTAATTTTACTCAAATTCAAAAATCAATACACAAGTCTGATTTGAATAGATACAGTTAATTTCTACTTGGATAGAGTTACTGCAGCAGTTACATCCAAGTATAAGTGGTTTACAAAGAATTCAAAAATCAACCATCAATTCAGATTTGAATCTATACGAAAGTGAAAAATTCAAACAACAACTATCAAGTAAGATTTGAATCGATACAAATACTTCAATAATATATCTAAATGAAAGCTTCAAACAAAAAATTCAAACATCAACTATCAAGTCAGATTCAAATTAATACAGATACTTGGAAGATGTAACTACAGAAATTATATACGAGTAAAAAATGAAAACAAAAGAATTCAAACATAAACTATCAAGTCAGATTTGAATCAATACAAATACTTGAATAATGTAACTTCAGGAGTAATATCTTAGTAATCAGTTAAAAAATATCAACTATCACGTTAGATTTGAATCGATACTGATAATACCTAACAATGTATCACAAAATATTTTAGCTATATGTAAGGATTGAATTGATATTGTTCAATGTTTTACAAAACATGTGAGCTACATGTTAGATTTGGATTGGGTGAGAGCTTGCTGGCTGAAAACGCAAAACAAAACAAAAACTTCTGGCAAAAGCGGGTGGTGTGGAGTGAGTGCTGGGTTTGGCAAAACTAACCTGATTTTCGCTGGTTTTGATTATTTGGATGTCTACGCCGGTCGGCACCCGACTGGCTTCTAGCCGATACCATGACGGCATCACCCTCACAGTCAACTGCTGGCTGCTGGGGGGAGACAGCTGCTGAGGCCGGGGTGCCAGGCATCGACACGGCCCTCCTCTGTTTTTTAGGTGAACCTGCCAGTCACAATAATTTATTGTGAACGATCATTATCGAAACCAGCTAAACCCGATACCACTTCCCACTAATTATTACAATAACAACTAAACCATCACCAAACAATTATTGGAATTCATTCACACAACCAGTTTTGCCACAAAACATGAAATATATGAGAATGTCGCAGCGTCCTGATTTTCCCCGTACAATTGACCTATTTGGATTTAATGACTGGACTATATACAACATTTAACAAACTACGACTCTACAAGAAAATACTACGATTTAAAAATACTACGATACTACAAAAATACTACGATTTAAAGATACTACGACTTCTACGATTTCTGTAAGTTTAAATCTTGATTTAAATTGAGTGGCCGTATACGATTACAAGATAAATTAAGAACATCCAATTTAGAAATTGTAATTTTTCTGTTATTTATATACAAATGAATATAAATTGAAGTTTGTTGAAATAGTGACTGGTCCAACAAACATTTCCAAGAATCAGACTTTAAAGGGTCGTATGAAAATATACGTAGATTGCAACTGATAGTTAGATATTGATCCACCTTGAACGATTGAAGGCATGTAAGAGCAGACTCTTCTGCCAAGACATTGTTGAAATTCCACTTGACAAAAAAATCGGCTCTTCCGCCCGACCAACCATCCATGGAGGAACATCTAGCCATCTACGTACAATGTCATATGGCAATCAAAAATTTGACAATAGAAATACTGCGTTATAATAGTCACTATTTTAATATACTTTGATAGACAACCATCGTTTTACTACTGCAGAAAGTACTTCTAGATTAAATTAATTCACTGTGAAACAAAATTATAAATAATTGGAGTTATTCCAGCTAAACCCAACACCTCATAATCGACCATCACCAAACATCTAATCAATACATATTTTAACAATGTTGTATGCACTTGTTTGGTGGAGTATCCGTAAACAGTTGAATTGTTTTACGTCTAATGATAAAAATTTGTACTACATATTCTACACAGCCTCAAAGTTTACTTTCTTCAACTCATATACTATTATCTGTAAACATTATAAATTGGTTTTATAACATTATATGATCAATAACTGATGCACATCGTAAATATTTTCTAAATATTAGTCAACAAATCTAACACAGTGAAAGACGCCGTTATCACATTAAACCATCATGACCTCAAGTCAATTATTAATAAACTTGCTACGAAAATTAACAAAGGGTTATATTTTTAATACTATCTTAATCCTATACAAGTATTGCTTTAATCTTGGGCTAATCCTCGAGATTATAATAAACTAGCTTGGAAGGACTAATTGAACTTATCAATCAACACGGTGTTAAACTATACATTAATAGTACATCAATACTATTAATGTATCTTTCTGTATTTAATGTATTAAATTAATGAGCTTCATTATCTCCTGTAGTTTTAAACCTTGGTTATTCATTAGTTTATTGAAATAGTGACTGGTCCGACATACATTTCCTAGCATCGGACTTTGAATGCCTCCATCACACTATACAGAGATTAAAACTGATTGTTGGATAATACACCGCCTTGAGAGCAGACTCTCCGGTCAAGAAATTGTTGGAATTCTACCTGTCAGAAAAAACAACTCTTCCAGCCCTCTAACCGTCCAAGAAGGGGTGACATTCAAGCATTTATATACAATGTCATAAATTTAATATGACACTCCAAAATCTAACTGTAGGGAAACTATTCGTCAAAATAGTCACTATTTCAACAGATAGATAACCAAGGTTCCAATACTACAGAAAATGCCTATCGATTCAATTTAATTTTATGGTTCCATACATATTTCAAACCAAGCTTTTTAGTTGCTAATGTTTCAGAATCGCTTAAACCTAAATTCGACTAAGCTAATTTGATTTTTTTAGTCTTAAAATTTCATTATCAGTCTTCATTTTGTTTCTCTTAATCCTAATTCTTGTTATTATCAAATACTTATTATTGTTATCTTATGAAATCTTTGGTTTAGTCAGCCTTTCATTACCCTTTTTGAGCCTTCTTTTGTGGTTGAATCATCAACAAAATTTATTGCATTTCATAAAGAATAATACTGGTATCATCGTCGTTGGGGACGGTATCAAGTTCCCAACCATCAGAGGGCGTAATACAATCAGTATTAGCATTGCACATTAAGCAGCGCAAAAGCCTAAAGCAACCTTTAAAATTACATTTTTTAAATATCTTACTCAGCACAGGTGCAGTTTCCGATGGTTGGGTGGTAGCATTGCAGTTGCGATCCATTGTCATTTGCTTATTGGTAACTTGCTGGGAGCTTTGAATTGCTTCTAGTCTTCTGGTTCTTCGGCAAACACCGATGACCTGCAAGACAAAGACATATGATAGATTAGAGAGAAGCAAACTCAGTATTGAATGACAAGAATGAATCAACGGCTTCACAACATCTTATATTTTCATTTAATATAGATAACTACCACAATATCATCTTCAACAAGTGTATCACCAGAAATGATAAAACATTTATCCATACCGGTCTTCATAACATTTATTTATTTTATTTCATTTATGTACAAATTTACAAGATGCGGAAAGAAAAAATAGGCTATTGGCCAAAACTTCTTCTATTCCTAATTTGGTCACAAAATAAATTGTCCAAATTTTCAGGTTATGTATAAAGTTTTGTTTTACCCAAAGTTTTCCACTCGAAGAAAAGATAATTCGACGTAACTGATCAATTTAGAATTTAGAAAGGTTCATATTAAGCCAAAATAACACAAAACAATTTGAAAGTTTCAAACATTCGGCTTATGACACTTTTTTATAGCTGATGAAGCCCACAAGGATTTTAGCTTGAACGTGGGTAATGGATAGTGAGTGCGAAGGTGATTGATGAGGTGAAAAACAGTCATTCCTATTGGGTCTCAAAATCTGACCGACCAGGCAGTGCTAGCGGACTGAAGGTTTTGACGTCCCAACCCACTGCGCCAACCGGGCCGGCAATTTAGATCATTTGAAAATGTTTCTACGCAAAACGACGAGTATTGTCGATTCTGTAGAAAACTTGACGATTCTGTAGAGAACAGAACTCAACAAGAACCAATTTTTCAAGTATTTGAGACAACACCTCAAACATAGCAGCTATCTCTTACTGATTCAAAATTATTTCCAATAAAAAGATATGTGTTACGAAAATTGATATTATAGGTCCAGGATTAGTTATATTAGAGAGTACAGCGGTCAAATCTGCAGCTAACTTCTGCTGCCCTATAGCATCTAGTGAGAGACAAATGAGCTATTCTATTGATGAGAGCGTATTTCAGCTTAACGTTTTGTTTTAGAAAACTACAATTTAGGTTTGATTTGATTTCGATTTTGAATAAGATTTATTGCAGAGGGAAATTAACCTCGATATCTTTGCGATTATCAATTTCATTTTGATATTGAATAAAATTTGTTGCATGAGGAAACTAACCTCGATATCTTTGCGATTGTCAGGCTCAATGTTCTCCTGGTTGTTGTCGAGCGGAGTGATCATGACGTTGTCGGTGGTGACGATGCGTGGTGAGAGGGGGGTGGGCGTGGCCGGAGTGGCGGCAGTTCCGGTTCCGGTCAGCGGCGGTTGCGGATTGCCCATTATTGGCTTTTCCCAGTCGTAGGGATCGGTGTCCTTCAAATCAAATTGAAACACTTTATTTCCACATTGCTCAACAAAAACGTACAATTATAAGTCGGCTTTCACAGTAGTGTATTATAGTCTGTCCAAGCAAAGAAGACATTCTGGCAAGATGGGAGAATGACTTCAGCTCGGTCAATATTTGTTCAAAAATTGTAAATTTGGTCTCAAGTTGTGGAAACATTCTGATCTACAATTTGAGATCAAATTTATGAGTTTCAAACCAATATTGACCAAGCTGGAATCATTTTCTTCATCAGGCCAGATTGTCTTCTTTGCTCGAACAGACTACATTACGTCATACTTACAATATTTCAGAGTTTCTCTCATTGAAAACTTTATTAATTGACTATTACAAACTGAGTTACTGAGAATTACATGTGATGTATTGTAAATTTACGATTAGAAGAGAGATAGATAGATAAAATTTCTTTATTTTCCACTTTGTACGATACATAAGTGATGTGGGCGAAGTTGAGGCACAAGACCCCCCTCTTCCACTTAACCCACAACATTCAGAGAGAGAGAGAGATTGGATTAGATTTCTTTATTCATATAGACAATAACAATACATTCACGCTTCAATTCTAGATTGCTTAAATATAGTATGTAATAACATAAAGAAGTAAGTGTACTTCTATTATACAGAAATGAATATACAGTAGCTATTACTTCTATATAAACGTCACGAGCTGAAAACATAGGAACATTATACAACAAAACCGGATACATATGAAGGCGAAATTATAGAAATTTTATTTAAATATATTTAATTGGCAATCTTTCAAATTACGATTGAATAATTGTCTAGATGAAAAAGCGAAGTTTGGACATAAAGATGTCCATTCTTGGGAGGGAGAGAGAGAGAGGGAAGGGAACGCGACACCAGCATTGATCCAAATCTCACATTTAAATGCAAATAGTGGTCTGCCGTCCCCTACCTTATATTAATATGTTATAATTGAATTATAAAATTGGTTTACTGTAGTCTATTCAAGATCTCTTGAGACGAAATGAACAAACTTATTGCATGTGAGTGCGTGTAATGTTAGGTCTTCTTCTATGCGAAACGGTCGGCCGCAGTCGAACAGCTGACTCTTGTCTTGAGCTGTGATTGACTACAGCTGTTCAATTGGCCAGACCGTTTCGCATAGAAGGAGACCTACCATTACACGCACTCGCAAAAACTTTGTTCATTTCGTCTCAAGTGATCGTGAATAGGGTATGAGTGTAGGGCAAAAATAGAGTTACTCATCAGTTTCAACACATCACAGCAACTCTTGGCCTCCCTGATGTGTTCTGGATAGATAATTCAAGCTACATGGTAAAGGCAGCACCATACATGCGTTATTTGGCAAATACCGAACATTTGGCCTATGGCGAACTATTTTGCTTGCTATTAGCCAACTAACGAACACACATGCGTGGTTTTCCAAGCACGTATTCTTACTGGGAATAGAAAATCGTCAACCGAATAGTTGACATTGTCAAGGTCAATAATGTCAAAATGTTGTTCAACTTTCATAATTCTAACTACGGTACTAATTTCAACTTTAATCTTGGCAATGATTGAATATTGGACTAATATTTGTAGGAATTTTTAGAACATTTTAAGTATCAAGTTTACAATTCAGTAACCTGAACCGGACTGGACATCCACTAGTTTTCACTATGTTTTAATTGAATTTGAATAGAATTGAATTGAATTTCATAGTATCAAAATTTATTATATCACTTAAAAATCATGTAAAGACTGTAATATAATATTTATCTCGTCTAAAAAAATTATGTATTAAATCAACATGTATAACTTTTTCCTCAATTAACTTAACCTCAATCTACATGCACCAACAAACAACAAAATGAGCCAAACATGAATAGAAGGCGAATGTGTGGATGGGCAAAAAGTTTGCTATTTGCCGAACATTTGTTCACTTCGATGTGTTCAAAAGACCGACAATGGACGGAACACACAAACATTCGTGTTCGCTATTTGCCATTCCGCTCCACACTAGTCGTGATTCGGCGACTAGATGTTCGGTATTTGCCAAATAACGCATGTAAGTTATGGAGCTGCCTTAAGGCGATTTGTGTTCTATACTGTGTTATAATCTAGGTGTTGAACTGGGCGTTGATAATTATAAAACTAGAAGTCTGAGAATGGCAGTGATGTGGAGAAGCCTACCTTGACACCTCGTCTCTTCATGCAGCGTTCCAGAAGATTGCTGAGCATCTGATAGTCCGGCTTGTCATTGTACTCGAGCGACTGAATGTGCTCCAGAAAGATGCGCAGGTCGGATGGCAGATGCTTGAGCAGAGCTTTGTGATCGTACTTCTCCTTCATCAGGCCGACCTGTTCCTTGTCCTTGATCTTGCGCCATGGAAGCTGCCCGTTCACGAATTCGACTAGCATGTAGAACAGGGACCACAAATCGTCGTGGCGTCCCATTTCCTACGGACAAACACAAGAAGAGTGATTTATTGATAAAATTAATAACTCACCTTGGATCAAGGAAACTTTCAAATTTATTATCATTTCAATCAATGAAATCAAATCAAATTTATTGAGGGTTTCGAAAGCAAATATATCACAAATATAATGTTCATATACTAACAAAATTAACTTCCTAACTTCACCTTGTAAAAATTCAATAAATAAATGATGAATAAATAAAATTACCTGCAAGGGAAAATCCTATGCGCAGGTAAGAGTTTCTACTATTTTCATCAATATAACAAATAATTAAAAAACCCAAAATAGTAAAATAAGTTGATAATAATTTGCAAAGAGAATTTCATACTTCAAATTAAAATGTCACCTCGTTTCCTGATGATTGATCATTACATAAGAGAACTAATCTATTAGTTCAATAGAACTGATAGATTCAACCTAAAAACTCAAATTAAATTAGAAACTCAAAATTAAATTAACCTCGATTTCAACAGCTTCAACATTTAATAACATCTGAATTTACCAACTATCATAGCAGATGCTGACGATACTACCGGTTGGCGATTGAATGTTATTAATGCCCAGCTCTATCAGGACAATCGGCTAGCTCAGAATATCTTCTCAGCTCGACCGAAGAAGTTATACAAAATATCAATATAGAAAAGTCAGTGTTAGACCTAGATGGCAACCTACGGTTGTCAACTAAGGTATGTCAATAAGGCAGTCTGGATGTACTGGGTTCAATTCTCAGTCTGGGCAGTTTTACGTACAGTCTCATTCAAAGAAATCCCTTCTGCTATTTAGTTTTGTCATCAATATTTTCGGTAGCAGAAGTCTCCAGTACTAATTATATAGCTCTCTTTGATTTTCGAGCTATTACTAAAATTGAGTACATATTGAATTAATCTGCCAAAGACGACTAACAATGTCAGTAATAATAAAAGTTTCAGTTTCAGAATGAGATGGATATCAGCATACCTTGTTCTTGTGGGCATTTATGGAGGCGTAGCGCACAGTGCCCCTGAATCCAGCAGCGGCCCTGGGTGCCCTAACTTCGCCATTTCCGGTGGTATACTGCCTGGCGAGACCAAAGTCCAACATGTACACTTTGCGACAATTGGAAGGGAGTCGACCCACCGAGAAATTCGACTGAAAAACAAGCCACAAAATTCAATTAATCGAGTTTATAGTTAGCCTAAATCTAGAAAATATGAAATTCAATAAATCAACTTTGAAATTAGCTTAGTTAAATCTAAAACATGATGTTAGAATGGCTCAAGTCAATTCTTCTACTTTTCGAATTAGATTAAGAAAAAACTGAATGATTGCAGAAAACTTTTGAGTACAACACAAAAATCAACAAATAATGAAACAAAACAAATGTTTAATTGGTACTTTTGAAAAAAATTCAATTCGTTACTACTGTGTGTCCAATTGTAAGTTAATTTTAATTCATATAACACACAATATGATTTATGTAAACGCCGAGTGTTCAATTTACTTTATGTAGCACACAATATAATTGATGTAAGTGCTATGTGTTCAATTTACTTTCAAAAAAATACAAAACACAAATTTAAATTTTATTAAAATTTGATAGCCCACAATTCAATTTGGTATAATATTTTCCCTTTCAATAAAACACAATCGTATTGAGTCATATCTAATTGATCGTATTATGCAACAAATTATTATTAACTTTGATATCTTTCTGAAAGCAAAGTGAAAAAAGGAGCCACATGTTTCGAAATACGAATTTTAAATCAAAGTTTCATGTTATTTTAAAACTTACATAAATACTTACGATTCAATACTTTAAAAAACATGAATACTTACCAAATATACTCATACACTTACAGGTTTTATATCCCTGTGAAGAAAGCCGACCTGATGAATACTGTCAATAGCTCGAAGAATCTGATGACCAAGACGCAGAGTGGTAGAAAGAGTGAATGCTCCGCGAGGCTGCGCTCTACGCAATTCGGCTAGATTTTTACCTGTAAAAATTAAATGCATCAAAATAAATTAATTTTAGTAGTTAATATTGTTCGTTACTAATATAAGAAACAAATATAGTAGTCGACAGTATAAACTTTAAACGATTTGATAGTCGAAACAATCTTGTCCAATGATTCGCATTTGAAAATGACTATAAATAGTCGAAACATGTAATGCATTGGAAAAATAATTGAAAAAGGATACTTTGATAATTATTTAAAATGAAAAACAGTGATAAAAGTAGACCTGAGATAGAAGAAACACAATCTTGTCCACACCTGGTTTGATTTTCCAAAACATAAATTTCCCAAACCAAACACCTGAATAAATTAGCTTGTATAACAGTACTGAAATTATAAGAGGTTGGTTCTTGAATTATTGTTCGTGACTAATAGAAGAAAGAAATTAGAAGAAAGAAGTAGATACTGTAAACTTTAAAGGAGTTGATAGTCTGAAATATATTTTTAAAACCTGGTCAGATTTTCCATGACATCAATTTCCCATATTTTCTTTGATATTTTCATAAATTTTCCAGAAAACACCTCAATAAATTATCATGTATAACCTGCATTATTAAAGTTATAGAAGGTTGGTTCTCAAGCTTCAGTTAACTAATCTTTAACCAACTCCAAGCACCAACACTTTCAAAATAAATTTTTGTTGAAATTGTTCGTCATTACAAGGAAAATTAAGGTTTTCAATTAATCATTTGAATGAGTCTAGTGGAGTAGTAGCAAATAATAACAATATAAGTAAAGTATATAATTAGAGAATTTTTCAAAATTTCATTGTTAATATATTTTAAAATTCCCAATGAAGTATTTATTTATTCAAGAATGCGCAATAATACTAACAGGCGAAAATACAGACACAAATGACCAAAACGTCATCGTTCCTAATTTCAATTAGAATATCACAAGTAGAGGTTAGTATCAACATATCAACAACCACTTCTTGTATGAATATATTCCACCAATATTGAATTATTATTTGCATCTTATACACTAAATTCATTATTTGAATGGTAAACTTGAAACTTTGATTTTTAATTTTTAATAACGACCACTCTTAGCAAAATTATATTTCGATAGTGATCGTGCTTGTAGTTTTTTTCAAACCACGAGCTGATGGTTTCCTTTTTCAACTACAAGCCATAAAGTGATGTTGCTTTATATATTTTTCATTCTATAAATATAATTGCAACGACAATTCGATGTTCAAACAAAGGGGACGAACAATAAAAGTGGAATATGATCATGTGATATGGTTTCATTTATAGATGAGGGTATTAATGATGCGAGGGTAATTATGAATGAAATGAAAGAGGAGAATTAAATAAAGGGTGTATCAATTAATTGATATTGGTTTTAGAATGAAATAAAAGAGATTTGAACCCACGCAATCAGCTGGAGTCACGTTGCCTACACGCTTCCACCAACACATTACAACCCCACGTTATAGAGACATAATGTGGACGATTATAAACGCATTCAAAAGCTCGAATAATGGAGAATTTTCCTCGTAATTCAACAAAAACGTGTTGAAAAATTAAAACGAGAGAGCCTCTTCTGTAATAACACCAGGGAGTTTAAATATCTCATTTATTTTCAAACAGAGTCATTCACGGGGGTCGGACGTTCTTAAAATAAAAACTCATGAAAAATTATATATTTGTTTTAAAATCGTTTGATTGGTACATAAACACTCGATAAATCATAGAATTTTCGACAATTGAAAGGTCAGTATTCAGATGGGAACGTTTAAGGAAACAATGACTGATCTCTGTAACTTGTGACATTCCCCGACTTGAGTTATGACTCTCTGTTGTGTTAAATTAAATTAAGCGAATACGAAAATAAACCAAGTACATTGGAAGACCTAAAGATCGTCATCACATCACCTAGATTGATGTAGACATACTGCAAAAAGCTGAGAACAATTATTGTAAAAAATTCAACAATAATGTATTGTCCAATGGACATCATTCGCTGTGTATAATTATTTGTTTCCTATTGCATGAAAGTTCTATGATTCAAGAAGTATTTCTGTACAAAAAACGTTTTTAAAGCAAATATATGACATTATTGTATCGTTATTCCAAAATCTCCAGTGAATGATCCCTAATAGAAACCCCTATTATGATAACACCTGATAAAATTCTTCCGCACATAAAGAATTAAATCTTCGACAGATTACACAATTGAAAATTCTAATTCGATTGATTCGCGAGAACATAATCAAATTAATAATTTAATTATAATTTGATCACCTGGTGTATGGAGTGAATTTAATCTTAAAAGGTGCTACAAGTTTTGTATATTTTGTCATAGGGAAAAAGCTTCTTTTGAGGCTTTTTACTCAAGTGTTTGATTTTTAGTTTATTTCAATAATTAGGGTTTAATACTTTTATAGTTAATTAATTATACGATAATAATTATTATTAAAATAAAATAAAAATCGAAAAATTCAAAAGACACGCCCCTGGAGAATTAAATTCTCTTTCCTCCAATGACATAAAGAACGTGAAATTCTGTTCATAAATAACGGCGCTATCTGCTCCAAGAGATTGATAAAGATTACATTGTTCTTATTGGAGAAAATTTTACCGTTCGGCAGTTGCCGTCCACTACCACCCACCCTTAATACGAATTGAATTTGGTTGAAATGATATTCAACTAACCCAATGATTAAAGAGAACCTCAATTGATTTCCATCAAATGGCTTCATTTTACGGCGGCTTTGTTTAATTGAGTTTCTTGAAACTCTTTTCTACTTACACATCAATCAATCAACCAATCAATTTTGTTTGCAATCGTTCATGATAAATCCGAAGCTCAACTTGAAGATTAAACACACTTGAGCCTCATGTTTTGAAATCATTATCTATGATAACATAATTTATGTTGAATTATGATCTTGGATATTTAGAATGTTATTACTGGGACAAAGAAACTAATTTGAAACGAATTAGATTTATTCACTGGACAAACTATGAAATATTACAATCCAAATTCTGGTGTGAATATAAAGAAATGAGTTTAAAATGGGATTGCTAAAAAAAGGTGCTAGGGAAATTTTAGTGAAACTTTTGACTGACTCTTTTACTTTAAAAATGATTCAATTCTTTATCAAACTGTTATTAATTAGATTTCAATTGGATTAATAATATTTTTGACAAGGAGAGTTAAGTGAATGGAAAATCAGCTGATATTGAATTTAATTCAATTTTTTAGAAAGAAGTACAAATCACAGATTTGTTTTCGAATTTATTATGAAAAGGAATTAATTACAAGACTTGCTTAGTTCAAAAAAGCTGGAAAAGTTAAAGGAGGTGAAATCGAAACAATAAATTTGTTCAGATATGCCTGGGAAACAATCAAATAATCCAGACATAGCACAATTACTGTTTCTCATTAAAATTGAGGATGATAAAAGGAAAGAGTTATTTTCAATAGGGTATGAAAACCTGAATAACAATGGAATTTATTAATATTAAGGATTGTTATTAAAGGATTTATGGATTTTAAGGATCTCATTTCTCAACCGATCCTAATACAATTTTTTTATTCACAACCGTATGAATTACTAATAACTTGAAAAGCTGTATAACTACGATCAAATTTTCATCAAATTCAGTCAATAAAATACTTAAAAAACAGCAGGCAAACATGAAGGTAAGGTACCCTCGAAGATGGACTTCTATAAAACGGTAAGTTTTGGAGGTCAAGTGTAGTGGAGACATGTGAAGTCATTACATTATTAAAATGCGGCTGAATAGCTTATGTATGACTTGTATTTGCTTATCTAATCAGCTTTTAGTTCATGATGTAAATGGAATTGGATGAGTAAACGAGGAATTTTATTGAATCAGCTGTTAGTTCAATTTTGTAAATGGAATTGGACGAGGAATTTTATTGAGGAAACGCAGTTTAATGTTTGTGAGGTCAGATCAAGTTATGCCGTTAGTAAGACGGGCTATCAAATGTTTTGAAAAGTACTCCCCAAGGCAGGAAAGGCTCAATATTATACTAAATTCAATTTCTTCCGTCACAGGTTCCAGTGGATAACAGATAAAATTATATTCAATTAGAAAGGCCGGAAGACTACCTGCTAAGTGGAATTATACTCATTGAAATTTGAAAGAGGGATATAAATTAAGCGAGCAGTATAGTCATACTATTATAATATTTATTTTAATGGATCTATAAAATTATAAGATTGATTGATTGAAACATTTCAACAAGCCACCCTACTCTCAATTCTTAGAATTAAACTTAACATTACTCGATTATTTAATGACCTAATTAACAATAAATTAGATGCCTACGGGCTACGCTAGTGAGAGAGAGCTAATTCGTTGAACAATACCTAATAAATAAATAAATACGATCGAGTAAGACAGTTGAAATAGAATGAGAAATAGAGTAGAAGGTAGAAGATTTCTTGTGAGATGAGTTTTCTATAGCTTAGATTATTGAATTCTTACGTTTTATTAAAGGGTATTAAACCGATGATGATAATAATATATTGTTTATATGATTATGGATGATATTGTGATCAATGAAGTTTCAAACTTATAATTTTATTATAAAAACTAAATATTTTGTTATAAATATCATCATAAATTGTATAGTCGTAATTAAGTATTTGGTATTGAATAATTAAGTGCATAAAATATGCAGAAAATGAAGTTAAACATCAAACAAAATGTAATTCCTCGTTACCTTGAAGCTGCATCACGACATAGTTGAAACGATCGTTCCTTCCACATCCAATAAATCGACAAACGTGTTCTTTTCCTATAAAAATAATACAATATTTGTTGAACCAATTGTTATAACCAAAATCACACCACCGAGAAAGGAATAGCAACGAGAAAGGAGTAACAGTTGTTATCCCGCACTTACAGTTCACAGTAAATGGAAATAAAGACATTGATGCGGAATTTCAATTTCTTGAAGTAACTGGTTGTGTGATATTCAAGACTAATGGTGAAATTAATCTCAAAAAGATCAAATTTATAATTATTGTAATGTTGCTCACATGAAAAAGTTTTTCTATCGTAGATCGTAGTTTGATGGTGTTTCGTGATGAATGTTGTATCCAAAAATATTATTTAGTTTTAAACGTTCGTATCATAATTCTACAAAATTTTTCACCACCATTTATTATAATAAACCCAACTCATGGAATAGGCCTAAATTATAAAAATGATATGAGTGACTTCCATAAGTCCCATTGGTCCCGTATAAATAATTTGGCAATGCTAGTGAATAAAACTGTACAACTCCAAAAAGAAGATATTATTAACACAATCAAGTTGATAATTTGTTCAACTACAATGAATTATATCAACTGTAATGAATATTACATCATTATAAGTCGAATTACTTCAAAACAATCAATTTGAGATGAAAACAAATGATTACAAGAGTAATAATCTAATCAATTGATATAATTATTTTTGTCAATGGCTTAACAGCCCGCCAGAATGCCCTCTTCGCCCAGACAGACCATACAATGTTATGAAAACAATTCTCAAAAAAGAAGCCAGGTACCCCATGTTACTGCTGTTCTCGGACTTCCCTGTTCTTAATATTAGACAGCTCTATATCAAATCAATCCTTACCTACATTAGAAAACATAGAACAGAACTTTTTGAAAATATTCAACACAATTATCAAACTCGACTCAGAAGTCATCATGGTTATACAACACCCAGATTAGTACACGGGATAGAACTTAAATCACCTTACTATCTAGCTCAAATAATCTATAGGAATTTACCAGAAGATATCAGGGAGGCCGAGAGCTGCAGTGACGTGGTGTATAAAAGGAGGTTGATGGAGTGGCTCTTAGGTATAGGCTGGATTGGAGCAGAGGAGCTCATCAATTCGCCTTATACGTAGCTTAACAATTTTGTATATGAATTAATAAAATATATATAATTTGCATTCAATTTTAAAATTTGCATCGTTGCTGGTCCCAGGTTCTCTTCTCCTGCTCTTGGAACTGTACACTCTGCTCTCTACTCTAAATGTATTTTTTTTTTGTATTCAAATTAATTTATTTTTTTGTAAAACTTATTTTTTAAACTATTGTACATAGAAAACTTATATACCGTAGTATCGTACTGTCACTTCGGAGCTCTCCCCTATACACAGACGCACAGTCTTCTTGGGGGAATTCCACTCTATATCTTGTATACTTATGGTGTAATATTATAAGGATGCATTATTATTGAATGTAATGAAATTTTTTTTATCAAACCATGAGTATATGTATACATTTTTTTTCATGTATTGATGAGCAATGTGGAAATAAAGAATTTGATTTGATTTGATTTGATACAGCAGGCGAATAATCATCAACCAGGATAGAGGTAACGTGTGGTTAGCACGTTGATCCTCATTGATATGATTATAGCATAGAATAATTATAATGAAATTGAACTGGAATAGACAACCATAAGCACATTGTGAGGAAAATATTATAAAATATGTACCTTGTAATTTTTTCAGTACAGCAACCTCCATTTTCAAAACTTGTTTTGGCTGCCTTGCAGACTCCACTTTCAAGGCAACCTGTTCTTTGGTAACCAAGTCCAATCCTTCATAAATCTCTCCAAAGCCGCCTCCGCCGATTTTTCGGACCTGATAAAAAAAAGGAAATAAAGTAACATTTATTAAATGACCTAATCAAACTTTAGAAAACGAATTACGTATAAAATGGACTATTGCTATTGTACTCGAATATTGGAATCAAGATTATCAAGAATAATCTTTATTTTCGAGAATATTTCTGATTTGTTTTCAATGGCTCAACAGCCCAAGAAGGGCCTAGGTCTACTAGCTGGTTGCCAGTTTCATATTCACTCCACTATACAGCCCCTTTGGAATTACTATTCCTTCAGAGACGGGAGCAACTATCTTTACTAAAGACAGCCAACCTCCCAAAGGAGTGAGAATATTTTTTATAACACCAAATAAAAATTGGGAAGAACAGACATTCAGGACTTTGTATTTCAATCTCATTGTAATCTTGTAACTAAATGATGAAAGATGAATCTTAATACCATATTATGAATTATTATTATTATTATTATGTTCATAATGAAGCTAGAATGACACAGTTGATTCAATGCTGGTTACAATAAGTTTCTGATTTTAAATGGAATAGAAAATCGAAAAGTTATTTGTATTTTTCAAAACCAAGAATGATGGAAATCGTTCAAATTTTGTCAAGAGGACATTCCCCAACATGACTTCCTTAATGAATCATAATATTGAATGAGTCATGAAAATATGAATATTTTCATATTTGTACCGAACCAAACTAGTACTAGGTATTTGTACTACGTATTTTTTGTAGAACCAAGAAAGATATTAACATTTTCAAGAGGACAAAGCTCAATTTTATCCTGACCTCAAAGATACCATCTTTGCACTTATGCAGGTTTGTAGTGAGTTGAGGGAATTTACATTTTAAACTTTGAATCCTATACTTTCTATTCTGAACTAGACAAAAAATGCTTTACTGCATTTCTTGAGAGATGTCAGTTAAGAAGCAACAGAAAAGTAACGTCAGTTGAATATTTTGTTTGAAAATATTACACATGATTAGAATGTTGAGTGACTAAGTAAGTTCCAACTCTTATTGAAGAAATTTTGATTTGATGAAATTAATGGATTACTCATCAATCTAGTCAATGCTTTTTGCATAATTGATGAAACATATGGATAAGAAATAATAACCAGTAATGGGTTGTGACATCATTGGAAATAGTTTGATTGAAAAGAAAAACAAAAATAAGTAGCCCAATATCAGTACTTTTTGTTAATTTTTACATCATTTCGAAATGGAATATTTCCATTTAACTTTATCAAAAACACAATTTAATATAAATGGAAAGAATTTGGAGACAAGGGCATTGAGCATACCTTCATAATGAATTGAGTAGGCATGTACAAAAAAATATTCTTATAACAGTGAAAATTAAACTTTAAACTTAGGGCTATTTAAATAATGTATAGATAAAATTAAATAAATCAAATACCCTTTATAAACTTTAAAAGTATTATTTTTACACAGACATGCAAAGGAAAGAAGTTGAATGGCCTTATAACAGTGCATAGTATAACAACATAATATAACTTACTGAATTATTAAATAATACTGTTCAAGAAAGAACTCGAATATACTCGTATTAGTAACTTATTACAAGCATTATTGAAAAGTAGTTATAATGATAAGGGAAGTTTTATAAAATGGAATTTAAAGGATTAGGTTTCACGTTCTCTTCAATTGATTGATTGAAATTGAACCTATCTAGTTTTAAATTTTCAGTGGAATAAACAAGTAAAACCATATTGGTTAAATTAGTTATATTAACTATAGAGTGATTTAAATAGAGCGCCAGTTTTAATACTGTACATCAAATTGGGAGGGCTATTTTAATAAAAAATTGGAAGTAAATATATCAAAATGTTCATCTGGCTTTCAGTTTTAATGCATGAAAAATGATGTCATGCATTTTTCCTCTTATTCCTCCTTTTTCCTGTAATCTTATTGAATTTGACTTATTATGAAACATGTATTCTTTGGAGAGCCGTCTAATGATATAAATTACCTCTATTATTTAAAAACTTGATAAGTTACTTGATAAAAGATATTCTCTAACCATGCAGATGTATTTAAAATCGAGATACCGTTTTCGGTTGCTAAACCATTATGAATCTCAGGTAAACCGATTTAGTTTAACCGGAGTGGTATCTCGATTTTTAATAGATTTGTAGTTCGAAAATATTTTGTATTTTTATTCAATATAGATAACCACAATATCACCATTACTACTACACAACTAGAGCCTCCTGTACACGGGGTTAGTAGTGGCGGCCAGTCGAATAGCTGTAGCCAATCACAGCCTTTGTTGAACAATGATTAGAGTTGTCATTGGCTACAGCTATTCGACTGTTTGCCACTACTAACCCCGTGTACAGGAGGCTCTAGTTATGTAGTAGTGATGGTGATATTGTGGTAGTTATCTATATTAAATAAAAATACAAAATATTTTCGAACTACAAATCTATTAAAAATCGAGATACCGGTTACCACTCCGGTTAAACTAAATCGGTTTACCTGAGATTGATAATGGTTTAGCAACCGAAAACGGTATCTCGATTTTAAATACATCTGCATGGTTAGAGAATATCTTTTATCAAGTAACTTATCAAGTTTTTAAATAATAGAGGTAATTTATATCATTAGACGGCTCTCCAAAGAATACCTGTCCCATAATAAGTCAAATTCAATAAGATTACAGATATAGTCTGTCCAAGCAAAGAAGACATTCTAGGAAAATGACTACAGCTCGTTAAATATTAGTTCAAAAATTGAAAACTTGGTCTCAAATTGTAGGAAATATTCTGATCTATAATTTGAGAGCAATGTTATAATTTTTATAATATTGACCAAGCAGAAGTCATTTTCACATCTTGCCAGAGTGTCTTCTTTGCTTGGACAACCTGCGTACTGGAAGAAGAATCTGCTGTTTTCCATTAGAAACATAATCTATTTTATACAGAAAAAGGATAAGATGAAATATCATATTATGCGCTTAAAACAACATTTTATGCCCTTTACTCTCATCATCTCATCAACAAAGAATTTTTTAAATTCTCCAATCAACCAATCAAAATAAAATATAATTTTAACTGTTTGTAAGAAATACAATGGTCAACAGCATTATCATTTGGAAATAGCCACTTTTATAATAACCAAATCTATAAAGTAAATTTGATAGAGTTTCTATGGAAATCCACGAGAGATATGATGAAATATTGAGATATCTATAAAACGGTGAAGTTGGCATACTAAACGTAAACGTTCATTCTTCAGAAAGGATGACAAATTATAACGTTTTCATCCACACTTACCACGGTAGGTAAGATAAAAGAAAAAAGCTATTTCACATACTTTCAACAGAAATAATAATTTACTATGTTATAGTCTGTCCAAGCAAATATACATTCTGGTAAGATGAAAAATGACACCAGCTCGGTCGATATTGGTTCAAAAATTATAATTTGGTCTCAAATTAATAATTTTTGAACCAATACTCACCGAGCTGGAGTCATTTTCCCATCTTGCCAGAATATCTTCTTTGCTTGAACATACTATAAAATTGGAACAAGAAAAATAATCATCAAGTTATTATAATTAATACTCCATGTGTTTCTCTGCGCGCAGCTGAATATCTCCACGTTTTCAAGTAAGTTAGCCTACTTTGAAACAGATGATCGTATTCACGAAATCATATTATTGACACAAGCATAAAGATGTCTAATACATCTAAAAATGGAGTAAGTAAACATCTAAGAAGTGAAACAAAAACTGTTAAGACGAATAATTTTAAATGAAAATTAGAAATAAAAAATTAACAACAAAATGTTGAGACGAATATTTCAATTTTAAAATGGAAATTGAAAGTAATAAAAATTAACCAACTTGGAAAAAAGTTGCAAACAATTTTTTCAACAAATGGAAATTGAAAAAAATTAACAAATTGAAAGTAATTTTTGAGTGGGTAGATGAATAAGGTAACCAACTTATAAAAAATTGGACAATTCAATTAAATAAAAATTAAATATTTCAATTTCATAGAAATAAAAATTATAAAAAAAATTATCAAGGACCCGTTTTGGGTGTGACGGTGTGAGGTTAATGGACCTTCCATTTAGTATATTTTGTAACTTAATTATGAATAATTATGAAATAATAATAATAATAATAATAAGAGACTCACCACTTTCCATCTTTCTTTGACAATGTGTCCCGGCTGGAGCAGATCTTCGCTAGTCATGGTTATTTTGTAGTTTGAGTCGGACGATTCCTCAACCTCATTCAGTCCTAAATTCGGACGAAACTCCTCCTGATCGGAGTCGTCGATGTAGTTCCTGCAAGTTGATACAGAATATAACAATGTGATGCGAAGATGATATTGAGATGATACAGAACTAAGTAGAGTACAAGGTGATGGGCCAGCTAAGACCGCAGAGTTCACCAGCTCGCCTGGTCAACAACGCCTGCTAGTGCTGAGCTGCTGACACAGAATGAAAGGAAACTCAGCGCTGTCGACAAAGGAAAACTACTATGATATGCGCATGCGCCACAGTATCACATGTGTCTCAGTCATTCCCTTTCCTCATAGGTGGTGTTCAGAAAAAAATCATGAATTTTAACAGCTGCTAGCTCCAGATTGGCCAGTATTATGCTTCAGCAGCCAACCATAGAAGTTTTACAGTCAAGCCACGCCTTCTAACATATTTAATGTCAGCTCAAAAAACACTAAAAGGACTAATTTGATCAACGCTAAAAAATAACTATAAAAATGAGCCTCTAGCTCAAAAAAACGTATACTCCATCGAGCTGTATGCAACTGACAGTTTATAAAAAACCTCGATGTTAGTTCCCATGTTAGTCAAAATATCAAATACTAAGACTAAAATCAAATTATTATTTGTCATTAATGGAAAGTGTAAACGAAATGTTTGTATTACTCATGACACAATTGGACTCAAATAATAAAATAAGGTAATCATGGAAAATTAGAATCCAGAAGTGAATTTCTTATCTCAAGTCAACAACTCTTGGTTCAACGTATCTCAAGCGAATCGAAAAGGCACAGCTTTATATTTATTTTATTGAGATTCTAGATTCTGGAATTCTTCCACTGTCAAGTATTGAATTGCCGCAAACATCACAAATTAAAAAAATTAAGCAGGCTCAATAATACTACACTAATGTATTAGATCATGATAGTTGGGTATAAAGATAACTTTATTAAATTAGTTAAATCGTTTCCGGTTAGTCTGTTGTTCATCACATTAAGTTAGTGGATTGATAAAAAATTGGAGTTATTAAAAAGATGGAATCTGAATAGTTTGGATGGATAATGGAGGTCATGTTGACTGGAACAGTATTAAGAAAATTGAAATATTTTGGAATGTATGATAATTTCACTATCAAATGCCTATCCAAAAAGTATCGGTATACAATATAAAATCATTATAATACATTTGTTTTCACCTAAATCGATGAAATTATACTTTTTATTGAAATAAACGGTTTCAATATTAACAAAAGTGCAATAAGTTAGTACTAAATTACACCTAATCGTCAAAGTAACCTCATTGGCACGGATCTTACGAACAATACCACACCCACCCTCAAGCCCCACCCAACATCGAACTAACCCAACTTTATAACCTTATCAATTTATAACTGGCAATGAAAGAAATGAAAATTCACCCTATTTACAGAATATTTTAAACTCCACTTATGCCTATTGGCAGTGTTTTCACTATAAACCGGTCGAAATACTTGTGATTAAATTAATGAATGACTGAGAAACCTGGTACGGTAACACAACTGGGCCCCAAGTGGGTATGTACCAGAGCCTGAGGAGGCCCCAAAACTCCAATACTTTAATGAATTCAGAAATTCAGTAACTTTCATCATTTTGTAATATTTCGGTTTTAAAAAATCAAACCTTTATTTAGCATTATTTTAAATGGTATCTTATAGATATAATTTTTTAGTCGAAAGGCTACTTTGAAAATGATAAAGCCCGAATAATTTTGACCAAAATGATGCAAAATTGAATTATTATTTAGGCCTAGTCCAAAACAAATTTTCTCTAGACAAATTTTGAGAATAGACTAAGTTATATAAATAGGCGTCCCTTTCACACAGATGAGTCCGCAGTATGGGTTTAGACCCAATGCACTATGATACTCAATCCACCTGCAATATAATTTGAATAAACTCCACCAAGCGATTAAGAACATGATCAGAGATCATAGGATAAAATAAATCTCGATAATGTAATGAGTAATGTGGAATACTTTCAACAATTCTTATAGAAACTCACGATCGACTTCATCCATAACTGTTTCAGTGAGTCAAAACAGTCATGTAGGCTATTATAATTTTGACCAACAGTTTGTTAACTTACTACCAACTTTCTAATATTAAATATTGAGGGCTAATATTATTCAAATCATTTCATTACCAGCTGGAAAATTTTGCAACTAATTATTCCAAGCAACCTGTCACCTGATTTAACCTAACCAAACAAAAAACAATCAGTTTCTACCAAATAGGCTTAAATATTTCATCGACTTCAAAAAATTTTTCTGTTGGTGGATAAAGTTTATTACTTGGATGAAACTGTGGAGATTCAATAAATTTACATGGAACTGAAATAATAAACCTAGGATGAGAAATTTAGACTCCTTCGTTACTAAAGTTAGTAACTTATCAATAATAGTAACTTTTATAATAATTGAGATGGCAAGTTTTAAAATGATAAAATATTGATGAATTTATATTTTGGAGACATGCGCTTAGAACATGAACATTCACAACCATAGTTCATAACCCAGACTAACCTACACCTAGGAGATTCCCATTTTTTGCGCATAACTTATGCCTAGTCTGAAAATTTTGGATGGATGAAAAGATTGATTCATAATAAAGCTAGAATTCTAGAAATTATGTGGTGCCATCAGAGATGTGGCTGCAGACAAGTGTAAGTCATTATTAACACCCGAGTCCTCTTTCCAAGAACTGCAGTCAACACAATAGCTTAGGCTATATGAGATTTTTCTAATCAAGATTCGTTCAATTTCTTAGTAGTTAAGAATTCCTATCAATGGAAATAACAATGTATTAAATTTCTATCATAAACTTGTTTGATACTCATTCCTATATTGATTGTAATCTTCACTATCACCGTTGACCTACCGTAGCTGAAATAGAAGATAAGTTCAACTCAAAAGATCAAATGAAATTTGATCCAACAAGCAACAAATTAAGAGTTCAAAATTAAATAAATTGAAGGCTAATCCGCAACCAAGTAGAATGGTCCCACTTACTCCCACCTTTAAATGATACCGAATTTTGGCTGGGCCCCCACTAAAGTTACAAGGGTCACTGAGAAAATTATTTCAAATAGTAGTATAACTTACTTGTGCAATTAATAATATTCAGAACTTAATTTCACAAAAATATATTGAAAACGTTATAATGCAGAATAATCTCCACCCTGAAAATACAAAATGCCGAGGTCTCAAGCCCATGAAGTGTAAGTTCTAGACGTGATTTCATCAATTAAGAATGCAATATGTATTATGAAGGATATAAGAAACTAAAATGTGATGAAATGCTTACACCTATGATTGAGATAACAATTTTCAACATAATAAGTAATTTTTATAAGAAATAACTAAAAAGTGACATTCGAGTACACTACAGTGATAGTCCAACATTGGAAGTTCAATAGAAGAAATGCATATTATATAAGATCGAATAAAGTACACACATTTGTAAAAGTGATATTTAAACTACTTACTAAACGGAATAATGTTACTAATTTCATCCTTCACAAAAATTTTGGCATTACACATCACGAAAATAAAGTCTTAACTCCTACCACTAAACCTATAAGCTTACGGGTCGATAAGCCGCCATTGTAAAGTGAAACTACCAAGCTTGAAATTTCCCACTTATGAGAAAATTTTATTCATACTCACCTTGTTTGATTATTTTCAATAAATCAATACTTAGATTATTCAGTAAATTTCAACAACAATTCTAGCCAACAAAGTTGAAAATTCAGTAAGAACACAAACTTAGTACTTTTCACAACAGACTAGTGCTGCGACTGGTGTGTATTATAGCAACTAAGCCGTATACCGGGAAGTTTGAATATTTTCTGTTAAGCTGCAACTTATACTTAGTTGCATACTACTGTAATTTGTTTCTTGAATCGGAATTTTCTAGGATGTTTAAAGGTATTAAGCGAATAAAACAGTTATAGAGAGTGATTTCCGTGGAAGTACTAGCACCTGGTTCTACAAGCAAATATTTTGTACGAGCCTATCTTATAAATGCTTAAACTTAGTTACGTTTTTTCCAAAAAGAAAATAGTTAATTTTTCTTCAAATTTTTAATTTTATCATTCTATGAAAATTAACAATATTTATCAAAGTTACCTAAGAACTCGAATAAAGCTAATTAGAAGCCTGTAACTTCAATGATAATTGGGATATAATGGCCAAAATATGCTAAAAACCTAATACCTATACAGAGTGTTTCAGGAGGAATAATTAATATGTGAAATATTTCTCAGGATGATTCCTCACACCAAGTAGACAAAAAAGTTCCATGGGACCAACCCCCAAAAACGCTTTGTTACCGAGATAACAATGGCGGAAAATTGAGATTTTTTAAAACATATTAATTTTTCTAATTTTTTAGAGGCGTCACTCAGGGTCTAAAATGATCAATTTCTATGTGAAATTAGCTGAGGAATTCAATGGAACCAGTTTCAAGTTTGTAACTTCAACGGTTATTGGAATAATTGAAAAAATATGCTTAAAACCGCCATTTTTCAACAATAAGGGCTATAACTGAATAAGGAATCATAAATTTGTATTTTTTATTAATGGAAGTTGAAGAGAGTCGGATTCTGAAGAAAAAGTTGAATGGTGGCGATTGTGTAAATCCTACCTAAATCTCTGAAATAGCGATCGAAAATCGCTACTACACACAAATTTATCACTTGTGCTATGTTTTGTCAATTTCTCGATTTTCGATCGCTATTTCTGAGATTAGGGTAAGATTTACACAATCGCCGCCATTCAACTTTCTCTCCAGAATCTGACTCTCTTCAACTCCCATTAATAAAAAATACAAATTTATGATTCTTTATTTACTTATAACCCTTATTGTTGAAAAATGGCGGTTTTTAGCATATTTTTCGAATAATCTAAATAACCGTTGAAGTTACAAACTTGAAACCGGTTCCATTGGATTTCTCAGCTAAGTTTACATAAGAATTGATCATTTTAGACCCTGAGTGACGCCTCTAAAAATTAGAAAAATTAATATGTTTTGAAAAATCTCAATTTTCCGCCATTGTTATCTCGTTAACAAAACGTTTTTGAGGGTTGGTCCCATGGAACTTTTTTGTGTACTTGGTGTAAGGTATCATCCTGAGAAATATTTCACATTCCTCCTGAAACACTCTGTATATAGGTACCATATAACTTATTCGGTACGGTAATTTTTCAACAGCAAAATAGTATCATTGACTATGGATAAGTTATATTATATCTATAGTCAAAGGTAGTATAAAAATTATTGACTGTTTCAAATTAAAGTATAAGGACACTGTGTATTCATTAAATTCAATCTTAAATTAGTCCACAATAACTTGAGCTCAATCCGCTCAATTTCTTCTTAAGTCAGACTCCATGGCTTTTAGTATGTGACTGATAGTAGGATTTTCTAGAGTACGTAGTGTACACTGTATAGGCCTGATTTAGCAGTTCATTGTAGAGTCTAGGTTTGCGTTCTATAAACATGATACTGCAGTTGATTCTCAATAATCATTCCTCTAATAAATACAGTTGATGAAACATAAAAGATATTTCCAAATAATACGAGTGAATACAGTACGGTAAGCTTTATATAAAAAACTGTAGCCTGAGTCAACTCATGAAAAACTGGGAAAATTCTATTGTATCACTGCTATAATTGCTTCCAATTGAAATTATTATACTGCTATTATTATCAATTTTGAACATTATTGCATCTCATTTCTATAAATCTGGGTGCATTTACTTTGCTGATTGATAAAATAATAATAATAATAATAATTTGTTGATGAATGAAAACACACAATGTAACTATAAGCCTTTATATAAGCTTACTATGTACTTTTAATGAGCTCTAAAAACTTATGAGTTCATTATTATTGAATAATATAGTTTTAGTTGTAGCTAACTACTTTTGGAAAGTAGTTTACCCAACACTGGTTTTTTGTTACACGTAGGCTATAATATCAATTATTTTCATTCTTGAACATTATGTCTAAATAGCTTTGTATGTGTTTATGATTCATAGTTGTGAAAATGCCGTGAAATAAAAGAATAATTAAATTAAGCAATCTATGATACAAGTCTGTGCATATTCACATCTGTATAAAATTATGAAATGTTCAGTGCCCCGATACACGTTCAACAAGCAACGGAATCGTGAGTAGGTACCTTACTGTTATTGAAGTAGAAGTTAATAACGTAATTAATCACAATAATTATAATCAAAAGTTTAAGTAGGATAAAGCGAGAAAATCTTTTAATAGGTGAATAAAAAGCATTATTTTGCAGAAACTATTTACCTAAAAAATTATATTGTAGTGATAAACTTTAATGTTACATGGAGCTCCACCTGCTTCGACAATGAAACACTCTCAACGTACCGTATGTGTTTTTGATGAGTGCTCAACACTCATTAATTTATTGCATCTTACAGTATGCGTGACTGTTTTCCATGATTGATGACATTCTACACAAATTTGACACTTGAACGACGTACTACTGTTATTTTATCGGGCTGAGAAGACATTCTGGTTGAATGTATTGTAATTTATAGCTTTGAATCATAATCGTTAGTAGGATTTATCAATTACTTATAAAAAAAATTATAAATTTAAACATAATCATTCAAGTTATTTCAATATTATTATGTTTAATAATAACATGTAAACACGTCCTGAACTATAAAATCTTTTTTTTTTTGTTAAATTGCTCTTGAACGCCTGTTTTTTCATTGCTTAATATATTCGTATTATTTGTAATAGAATAAATACGGTGAAATAAATAAATAAAGTCTATGCGTGTTCCGTGATTGATTCTCCTGTTCCATTGTTCACTTTGTTATCACGGTTATAGTCTGTCCAAGCAAAGAAGACCCTCTGGAAAGATGGGAAAATGACTCCAGCTCGGTCAATATCGGTTCAAAAAATCATCAATTGATCTTAAATTGGTCTTAAACATCAATTTGATATCAAATTTTAGGGAACAATTTGATCCACTATCAAGCCCACATTTACAATTCTTGAACAAACATGTCTGTGAATAATAATACTTTTTATGTTTTAAAAAAAGGTATTTGATTTTTTTTTTCATTTTATTTATCAATTCTTGAACAAATATTGATCAATATGGAAGTCATGGAGATAATATGGAGATATGGGAGTCATTTTCCCATCTTGCCAGAGGGTCCTCTTTGTTCAAAAAGACTATAATAATGTATGATACCTAAATCAATAATCACAGTTGAAACACATCAATCACAATAATCAATAATCACTATAAAATCACAGTTCCCTCTGAAATTAGTTTTTTTTTCTTTATAAAATAATAAATTTGTTTTAAAGGACACAGTGATCAATCATTATTAATTAATAAATCAATTATTTGAATCAATTAATTTTTTCAATTATTAATTAATTATTATTACTCAATACTCTATAGTATACTGATCAATGGATCTCGCCTGCTATTTAGTACATTAGTCAATATTTGCAGTTGCAGAAGTCCTTTGTCTATTTATATAGCAATAAATTTAGCAATTGAGATTCGAATTAATTATTATTATACTCTATACTCATGTTTTATATTTTAAATAATATAAAACTATATATAATTACTTTATACTAATATAAATAATTATACTAATATAAAATTAATTCAACCCTTTTGAATTTTTTTTTTTTTTTACCATAGGTAGCCTACGAAAAAAAACTACCTATATTAATGTGCCTATGTAGAAAAGCATAAATGAAAGCTCAATAGAACAAACTGAATACTCTTGTATATAATAACCGATAAAAACTGCAGAGTCGTAAATTGAGAGAGATATTAGCGCCTGGTGTCTTTGTTTACGCGAGTGGTCCATCAGAGAACTCGGCTTCAGTCGTCTAGAGTGGCTACTGGTCAGGTGATGGGTGGGGTGATGATAAGAGGAGTGAGGTAAAGATGAAAAGAGGGAGTGTGGTGATGAGGAGGTGGGGTGGTAATTAGGTAAGGTGAGGAGTAGAGGACTGGCGGTGAGGTAGTAAGGGACTGTGGTGGTGAGATGAGGTGAGGTGGCGTTGAGTTGAGGGAGTGAGGAGATGAGGAAGTGAGTTGAGGAGGCGATTAGGTGAGGAGGTGAGAGCGTCCGAACAGTGGCCCGGGTAAATTTAGACCATTATGACCCTGAGTAGTCCGGGGAGGGGGGGGGGGTTGTGAGGAGTGAGCCAGTCTGCCGACATTAAAATAATAGTCTTCCGCGTCAAGATAAAGGCCCACCTACCCTGCTGTCATTTATCCATCACAAAATTTCAATTAAACACTTTTTAAAAGCTCTGAGCCCCAAAATATCCGTTCGACTTGCTCATAGATAACAAGTAAATTTCATTAATCCATAATGGAATAAATCATTTAACAAATCTCTAGAGGCTCACCAACTCCGCTGTCCAATTTTAAATAACTGTGATTTGTGAACCCCAAAATATCTATCTGATTTGTTCATAAATTAGAAGCTATGTAGTTTCACTAATAATTCATGATGGAATAATTAACAAGACCATAATTTTCATAATTTTGGCTATCTATGCTTTTTGATCTGTGGTGAATAATAATATTATGGAATAATGGATCTGTATATGCAGAACACTCACGTTTGAGTCGCTGGATTTATATTATTTCATGAAACCATCATAATATCATATTTTCAGCTTGGTAATCATAATTGACGATTAAATATAGCTGAATTTTTGTTTTGAAAATATTTGATTTACATCTCAATCTATTATTCTACCTATTACGTACAATAATTACGTTAGTTAGTTACTTACTATAGGATTGAGATTTAAAGGATTCTTGAACAAAAAGTACAGCATTCATGACCTCGCAGAGAGAGCTAGAGCCAAAAATAAAGGCGGTTGGCGAATGACTGTTATCAAAGCTCAGCTCTCTCAGAACAGTGGGCGAACTGTCTGCGTGAGTAAATCAGAACCAGAGCCGGTAATAAAATACGTAATAATTCACTCTTGAAGACAGCTTCAGAGTTTTGTTGAATGCAACTGCATAAAATATAAACACTTGTTGATATCTTTCACAGCTGTGTTTTTTCTGTTCTTATATTCTGATTAAGTTCACTGTCAAAGAGTTATGAATTATTTGAACTATTTTAAACTTCACTATGAACTGTGAAAACTTGGCAGTAAAGTATCATAAGTGGCGGCAGTATACTACGCCTCAGTAATTTCTTGATTCTACTCTTGGAAAAGTATTACGGTATACTGTAAGAGATGTAAAAACTCAACTTTCTAATAAATACACAGATAATTTTGACCATCACTAGCCTATTACAAAATTCACTTTCAAAAGAATACTTTATTTACACATATGTTTTAACTTATTCGAGTTATATAGCAATGAAACTATACTTTTCATTATTAGAAGTTCTTGAAAAGAAATAATAGTTAAAAATTTGAATACGGTAATAATTTATTTTAGTTCTTTTCACATTTTGCAATCTTTAAAGGATAGTAAATTGCCAAACAAAACAAAGTGTACAATTACAAGTTTTGAAAAACATTATCTATATTCACAATCTAAAAAACATAAGAATAAGAGTTTTCCTATATACAAATTTCACAGGGGTTGTAATGATTGGAATGTGGTTGAAAACTGAATTATAACATCATTATGAAAGACATCACTTAGAAAATATTATTCCAAGCAGTAGGTATGTGAGCTCTGCACTTACCCAAAGTATTCGCACCCCCACCCAAAAGTTAACACCTACTCTAGAACATGGGTTCCCCATAGTTGAGTAGGTTAATTTACAAAAATAAAATCTTATTATTTATACAGTAACTGGATTTAAAGTTAAATTGTACTCATCATATATGCTTGCTGTTTTGTACTTTTTTCATTTTTGAAGGAAATAAAATTATTTATTCATTTTATTCAATGAAATAAACAGTTTAATTAAAAATTCAAGTTCCCACCACAGAGTGATTTTATTGTTCACCCTTCGAATCATTCAGCTTGAATTAAATTCAAGGTTTGTTTTGAATCGTAGCTGTGGGCTTCTATAGGCTGTAATTTTTGAAAACTTAAAAAACATTGCGTCTTCCCTGCTCGAGTCCCGAATTTAATAAGCGTACCGTATCATTTATGACGCTTAATGAGAGTAAGAACGTCTCACCCACTCTCTGAACTGAAGCCAGTTGGTTCCAAATCTTAATTGGTTAGTAAACAATTTATCTTCGCTGTAAACAATCTGTCTTGGTTATGCTATGTTAGTTAGTAGCCTACCTAGTTTATACACTGTCGTTCTTGTTTTGTATTTTGGCCGAAAGAATAAAAATGTGATCACAGTATCTAGGCTATTATTAGTATAATCATGATAATAATTCATGCAGTAACTTGTTGATATATTACGTAATTATTCAGTATCCCATTATAATATGGTTGAAATCGTTTCCTCTTATTAGGCTACAATAATATTTGAAACGCATTTTGAATGCCGAGATTAATAAAGTCTGACAAAATTTTAACACATGGAGCTGTTTTAAGATATTGAATGAATCAATCATTTACACATTTATAGTAATGGCTAACGCCCAATTGCAGATATTTAATTTGTATGTATATAATTTTAATGAATCATTTTATTTTACATATATTTTTCATCTATTAGCATGCAGCAATCGACTTACTTCAGGCCGGAATCGGTCTGAAATTAAGTTGAATAATTGTAATTTCATAAACAAGAAAAAAAGGTTTCGAGATATTTATTGTTGCTCTCCTTGTCAATAATTAGTAGCTTGAAAGAGGCAGACTTGGCCTATATCATTGTTGAAAAACTCCATTTTTGAATCGCAATAATAGCCTCAATAATGAGTTACCTGACCAGTCGAAACTCAAAATATACATGTGAAAGGGATATTTTGGCAGATTGTTTCATTTTAGACACTCTCTTAGACCTATTTTCAATAACAAATCTTATTCTCAAACAGTGACACAGTTTTCTAAGAATAAATCAAGAGAATTAATTTTTCTTAGGCAGTTGTGAGGATGAATGGTTTGTAAGAATGAGTTATGCAAAAATAATTATGTCCACAGTCCAATGAAAATCGGTTGAGGATTTGAACGGAAAATGGAATTGAGGACAAAATTCCACTTTCATTTTGTAAGTGTAATGACAATGATCATAAAAAATAGACTATTATAACTCAGGTTGACACCACAACAAAATATGCCAGCTACTATGGGCTAAGACTATTATAATTTTTATAATTATTTACAAATTTAGATTAGATATTAGCATACACCGGTACGTAAACTATCTAACGATGAATTTTATTTATTATTATTTTTATTGCGGATGATGCCCACATGAGCATTTTAGCTTGTGCGTAGGTAATGGATATTGAGTGCGAAGGTGATTGATGAGGTGAAAAACAGCCATGCCACTGGGATTCGAACCCAGACCTTTTAATTGAAAAACATATTGTACAATCATAAATAATCACAGTGTATTAAGCCACAGTACTCATGTATAGGCTCATTTCTTTTACAATATAAATAAAATTTAGTGTTATTACTGTATTCAAGAAATTTTATTAGTGAATAAAATTTTTCTATCACATGTAGGTCTATACTGTAGGCTACTTATATTAATAAATTGTGGAATAAACGAGATTTTGATTCTATTCTATTGGAAATTTTGTAGTCAACAGAGCCAATTCATCATAATTAAACTCAAGTTCCATACAAAATTGCACTTGTACAGCATTTTTCAGCTTTTATATGCTCTATTTATAGATCCAAAAGGTGTTTGAACCTGTGTGGGTTGAGGAAAACAAAACGTCACTTTCTCTTCTAAATAATAATAATACACTAGGAAATACATATAGTGAATACTGTATTCTTGTTAATCGATTATTAATCACAAATATTCTACAGTCGAAATTGCTTTAACCAACATTTTAGATCATATTAATGACAGTAGAAATCTTAGGCTATACACTCAAAATTGAAGTTGCTGAAATTTTAAATCTCTAGCATTATTTATGACTTTTCAAATTCAGTGATGGCTCTGCTTCTGTCTCAGATAACCTGTTATAAAAATGTTCCCAACAAAATGTTTTTTGGACTTGGCTCAGCTGCCAGGCCAGTCACATTCAGAAAACAAGGCACAGGGGAGTCTCATATCACACAACAAATAACTTCAAGAGAAGCACTGGCGTTCTGTCTTATCCCGTTCTGTCTTATTTTCAAACACTTGATCAATTTACATAGTTTTAAACATTCTTAGCATGTCAACACATTGTTTTCTCGCAATCCAGGAATGTTCGACTCAACTACTCATACATATATTTACCAACAAAATAAACGATTTGTAGAGTAGCCCATTGAATATACTGTAGTGAGATCAATATTTTTTCTTTCTTCTTTCTTGTTACATTTTTTGTATTGAAAATAGATAATTTGATGTGATTTCTAATAACAAGAGGATTGAAATTTATATAATTGTTTATACCGCTCTCATATTACATAAATGGAAAAAATAATTATGATGATTTCACAATATTTTTTTAAAATATTTATTTTTGTTCATCGAATCTCCTCAGACTATTTATTTGTTGTCAATGTCCACAGTGGCGAAAGTCTTTAGAGTTGTTCATATTGTAATAACTCGAAATTAATCATGGATTTTAGATTATTGTTGAAATATTTTCTTGCAGGATCAACGCAACTACTTAATACATAAGTAGAATATTATGATTGTGAACCTTGGTCTAATCGTCAGCTGTCATGTTTTGAAATATAATGGACATGTAGCTTAATCAGCGATATAGACTTGAAGACCACTTTCAGACTGACCTGACAGAGTTGAGTATATAGTATTACCCGTTTACCATGAAACACCGAATTTTACCAATTCTACCCTCAAAGAGAAATTTCACAATACATCGATTACCACTGATAGATAACGGAAATGAACCAAAAAGATAATTTTTTCAAAAGAAGAACAGAGATTTTGACTCTTAATGCTATTTTAAATAGAAATAGGTATAATTCTCTATGGAATCATATAAGATGAGAAAATCAAGGATATTTTTCATTTGCTTTCATTTTTTAACTATAGCAATATATTTTTTGTTCAGTCGTTCTTTTTTTATGGAAAAAGCTGTTATTCTTGACCAGTGAAGTGTGAGTTTTTATAGTTTGTCGGGAACATAAATTGAGTTACTGCTTCTCTTTTGGATTAACCTATAGAAATATATTATCTTTAGGATTCTGTTCAGCCAAAAGCTCTATATGCTGCCTCAAGTTTCGTTTTTTTCTACCGGAGAACAGAAAAAGATTCTTCAAAGATTTATTATAATAAACTGAAGACGCCTGTAACTTTTGTTGAATTTATAAAAAAAACTGAATTTGAAGAATTAACTACAGTAGTTGAAACTACAGAATCGGCGAAAGTAAACTTGTACGCCGAATTTGAACAATAAATTTAAGTAACTAAAATTACAAGACATATTGTCAAAAGTAAACTTGTAAGTTGTAGTGCATGCTGGTATTCTTGATACACGTTGAATAAATACCGAACTCACTATGAGCACAATATCCTAATCTATTCTATAACACTCACTATTCATGGAAAAAAACATAAGAAACTAAAATAATAATAATTCTTTCTGTATGTAGGTTACTAGCCGAATCGGATAGTATAGTACGATTGCTTATTCTATTGAGCACATCAATGATGCTGAATTTTATCTATAATACGTCTGATCCGGTTGAAAACTAAAATTTTATTTCTGAAAGAACAATGACCCTTTCCCTCAAAAAGAGGGAAAACAGCTATTTCTCTGTTTTCAAAAACGTCTCTCTCCGAGCTGATTTATCATTTCTCTGTATTGACTGAACCTATCTGTATTGTTGATGGAATAAAGAGATATAATCTCAGTAGGCTAACAATAAGCAGTTCACTTTTACAAAAATCCTGTGATGAAAAAATATGATATCGATCATGAAAAAATAGGAGTGATCATATATAAATTATTAGTTGAACAAACTGGACCAGTTTGAATTGAACTTAGCGCAGCAGACGAAGGATGACAGAAACTGAAGTTTGAGCCAACTGAACCACTGCCAACATTAATCTACACTTTAACAGACTGCTTTCAGTTATTATATGAAATAGCCAGGTAGAGCGTGCAATACGGCTTCTTTATAACCTATAACTTCAGCTGATTCAACAGATCCACGAGCATGGATCTGCATGGCAAAATAATTTTTTTTTAGGACTCCTAACTTAGACCAAAATTCTGATTATAAGTGAGAAATGAATTGCTCATTAGCCTCTAATAATTTTTTCATTGATAATTTTTTTTTGAGGACTCCTAATTTAGTCCAAAATTACAATTATAAGTGAGAAATAAATTGATTATTAGCCTCTTATGAGACTAGATTGCAATAGTAGAAGGAAAGGAAAAAATTAGACCTCTCAATAACATAAACAAGGAGACTAGATATAACATAATTTGAATAATCAAATTCAACCTCCTTGTATGGTCTGACAAGCAAAGAAGACATTCTGGCAAGATGGGAAAATAACTCCAGCTCGGTCAATATTGGTTCAACAATGTTATTAATTTGGTTTAAAATTGTAGATCAGAATATTTCCTACAATTTAAGACCAAATCCCTTCATTTCCCAAGTGATTGGATGGCTATTCGTATCCAGACTATCACTCATACTCCCTCAACATTCTCTGATTATCATTCTTAAGGAAATCAATACTACATTTCATAATTCACTATAGGAAATGTAGTACATTCTAAAGTCACATTTAGGCATCATGAATAGAATAGAACAACCGAATCGATGGTCTTGCACCATCATTGGAGGATCTTCAACGGTATTGAGTCGCATCTATCGTCTATAGAATGTATGTTCTTGTAAGGATTTTGAACCATGGACTTGATATAGTGCGCCTGTCAAAGTACAAGTATGCAACCAGTATTATCCGTGCTCCGATCATCCGTTTACCAAACCGAATCGCTCTAACAAAGTGTTGGGAAAATTATCAGGCAATACATTGTTCACTTTTAGGCAATAAAAATAATTTGGAATTACAATTCGATTGTAACACTTTTACTGATATGAACACTTTTACTGATATGTTAAGTATTTCAACTGTTGTTGTATAGCTTTATAATAGAGTTTTTCTGCTAAATGAAAGTTCTACACTACTGTAGCTCGTTTAAAAAGTTTGTAAATCTCCACGCTTTGTTTTTGAAACACAAAGCTAAAAAAAGGATTTCCCCTATTCTTACGCTCACGTTTGTCCAGACTTCATGAAAGGTTTTAAGTAAGCGATTGGAGATCTCAAAGGCACATTATTGAGAGCAAACACCGATAAAACGGCCAAACGGGGCTAACCAATGAGTGATCGCCGATATGAAAGATATTTCTCTAGATAATTTGATTAGGGCATACATAGGTATGAAACATGAGAGATTCATATTGAAAATGAGTAGGCTAACCACTTTTAATTTTTGTTATCAGAGATGATAGAAACTTTTAAACTCTTGTGAATTTTAATAATTCAAAGTGGCGGTAGTATGATAGAGGATAGAAATCGAAGTTTTCTCATAAAGATATTCGTTGTTATTTTTAAATTTGACTGAACGGGTCTTATTCAACTGGAACGAGGGGTATCACCAAAGACTATCCTACTCTTAGGAAAGAACTTGAAAGAGAATCGACTTTGGTGTTACTGATTTCACTTGAATTTTCCGCCTCAATTCTTATATGAATGAATCACATTGAAGTATACGGTACAGGTTTAATAAATAGCTAGTACATGTCGATACAAAACGTACTTGTACCAATAACGAAAAGGAAAAACTGTAACATTTTATTCACTGAGTTATATACTACAGAGAATGTACTACATTTCCTATACTGAATTATGAAATTTAGTATTGATTTCCTTGAAAATGATAATCAGAGAATATTAAGGGAGTATGAGTGATAGATAGTCTGGATACGAATAGCCTACGACAATAATATTGATAGACGGAATCTACTTTCTTCTCATATTGTGACTTATCTTTATCAAGGAAACGTTTCTCAAGGATGTTCAAGAGAAGCCAGGGATGCTTCTATTTATAAATGTCAGAATCACTTTTAAGCTTCATGTTACTATAAGGATTATTCAATGATAATAAACACAAACTTCAATAGTATTACAACTTATATTCAATTCACATTTTCATGACGACAGTTTTCCCAGTAGATATAGTTAGACACATAAGTAATGGGAGTTTATATTGTTTTTATTGTACGTAGGCCTACACGTATTCCTACTCTCGAAGATTGGCTTTATTATTTTATTTTATTACAGTTTATTTAGCTATCATCAGGTAAACAGATTGGATCCCGAGTATGGACAATGGTTTAAGGATACAAGGATTATATTCATATATCATATTCATTGGGATATATCACCGTCGACACACAGCAGCTCGTCATGGATCAAGAAACCACCTTCTTCGAATATCTTCACTTCTAAACTATCTGAGTCTTCTCAACATTATCTACTATACACTTCTCATTCAGTATTTTTTCTTACAGAGCTACAGTCAAATTGTGTAAATCGAGGAAAGCAGAACAACACTTTCGGCCAACGTGAAAGATATAAGTGGACGTGTAATTGATAAACGTTTTATTTGTGAACGTGAAATATATGTATAGATGAACATGAAATTTATAAATATGTTTGTGAACTTGCATTAAATATTTGTGAACGTGGAACAAATGGTTGTTCAAATACAATCATTGCATTGCCTTTTCTAAAACAAGAACGAACTATCATCATCGTGTATCATGTTCCCCATGAAGGAAAATTTGCTCTTCATGGCGATATAGAATAATAAAAGCCACACGCTAATAATAATTAATAGGAATGGTTAAATATAGATTGAAAGGTGTCTAATTGAAAAGCGCAAGTAGTGATTGTGAATGAATTTCGAATATTGGCGATTGATTTGGCGAAAATCGTCTTGGATTGACATGAGTGACCAGCATGAATGGATTCGGCCAAGATTACAACGAACTTGAACGCTTGTAATTGGGATTAGTTCAAGTGTCGCATGCCATTCATAGCTCACGATTTGTCAATAATGCATTTGGGGCTTGCGCCAGCCGAAACTGAGTTAAAAAAGCACCAGGAAGTTGAATCATTCTATTTTCAATGTCAATGAAAGATTTGGTGAGTGATTGAGAAGCTTAGAATTGAAGAGTTAATCTATTATCAGATGCACAATGTATTAATAAAATATTCAGAGTTCATTACACAATGCGCACTCTGCTCCTGTGAATATGATTTATAATAACCATCCAATCACTATTTGTGATTTCAATAAATGTTGCCGTCAGCCATCTTTGATTGATAGGCTATCAAAAACGTAATTCGTGTTTCACTTGTAAAGTACCGATATGCTTCAAATAGAATGCTATAAGCCAGATAAACTAGATTCAAAGATTCAAACTTTTTCAAATCTATAAAAGAATTGATTCATTGATATTTGTCTTAAGATTTTACACACTTGAATTCATTATTATTCATTATTGAACCGATAGGTAAATTATTCATTATTGAAACTTGTAAGTCCTATTTCACACATCATGATTTTTGGGCATCCGGTTTTTGTTTACTTTATTAAAAAACTTTACTTTATTATAAATTCTACTAGATTAAATGAAAATTGGTGAACATAATAATTATGAATTCACTGGCGGCTCGTGCCCACGAAACAGGTGGAGTGCCCGTATCTTTTACTGTACAGCACTTCACTTGTTTCGTGGGCACGAGCCACCAGTGATTATGATGTGTCTCTTAGATTTAGCAGCAGAACAGTGATTTGAAAGGACAGATTTTTCAGGTACCACGTCAAACTACAGAAAATATTTGAACACCATGATCATGCTATTGTACTGTACAAAAGATCATGGTGTTTTTCAGACAGATTTAGTTTTTATAAGAGAGTACAGAAGTGATAGGCTTTCAAAAGAGTTCCAAATCTATATTCCCACTCAGAGCGATAACTTTGGAGAACTCAAATTTTGAATATTCAACTCTAACTTCATTAATTGGAATAGTAGTATGTTTTTCTGAGGGTGATGCCCATATGTGCGTGGGTAATGAGAGGGATGATGATGACAGATGACTGCTTTTGAGTCAATCGCATGTAGAATTGCGTAATATTCAAATAATCATTATTAAACTATTAGGATTCGAATATAGGAATGTTTTTGAGTCATTTTGTTAAAAAGTTGGAATTAGGCAGCCTGGACCAACGACTCATCATCATTTTCAAAGGACGATACGGTAGTCTCTTGAAACTACCGAAAGTGCTGAGAGCGTAATGAGAGTGCCGCCTTGTACTGCATGTCGGAGGTGATATCATCAAATACTACAATACTGAATACTATGACCCTTTTGTTTAGATCATTACTGACTTTTTGCTATTGATTTATTCAACTTGTCTCCTATTACAAGCTCTGATGTTTAAATTACCAGTGTGAGCATATGATTGACTTTTATCGTATGAATAATATTCAATAATTTTATGCTACCTCGAAGAAGTACATGACTTATCATGCGTTCTTCTCTGTTAATATTGACAAAATAAGACCATTTATAAAGTATAACCACACATACTCATATGAACGTGTTTTTCACGTTTTCTAATAAATAGAATATGCATTGAATAAATTTACAATATATTCTAAATATATAAATTGAAACCCCCGTATTCTTGTGTACTGCTTCTTTTGCCATGCCTTCAACGACCAAATTCGATACTTGCATAAGTTCAAAAATAAATTTTAAAAAAAAGTTCAAGTTTATTCAACTTAATCCCTTGAAAATATTAAAACTCACATGCAACCACAACAAATAATAATATTATTTTTGAGAAAAAGTAATAATATTCGATACTAATAGTAATACTATTCAGCATGAATTGAATGAAATTATATTTAGCGTAATTTTTTGTTTGTGTAAGCGCTTTTTTGGCCAGTAATAATATGAAGGAAGTGTACTGTGAATTTCGCTGTTGGTCTTCAAGCTTTCCATAGGATTTCACAACGTTTTCATCGAATTATGATTTAGTAATAAAAAACAATCGCTGCCTGATTCTAGGGTACTGAATACAATGACATGTTTACTAGACTATACACAATTAAATAATTTTATCAATGTATGATTCCATAATAATAATTCAATAAAAACAATTCAAAAATGCACAATGACTTTTGACTACCGGGGCTTTCACACTCGCATGTTCAATTGCTTAGCATACAACGATTGAATATATTTTCATAGATGATCACTCCACAAATAAAAAAAGATAACTTCACTACTTGTCTTCTGGGTTCCTTCACATTCATGATCAATATTGCTATATAATGTACATTTTAAATTATTTTTAAACATGATCTCTTCAAAACACGTAACCAAATAATATTTTGAATCTAGATACACGTTTCACTACTAAATCCACTGGATAAGAAACTATAATTTCTTACTATAGGGCTGTTCCACACTATTATAACAATCAATTAACAACAATTAAATTTGAATAAAGAAAAATATGATCACTGTAAATAATTGAAATTTTGGGTGAGAATGTATGTTTGGCTGATACATTTCCAATGAAAAACGTGTGCATTATTTAGGCTTCTAGGTTTATTCGCATTCATGATGTTTAATTGTATTATGTACGAAGATTAAATTCATTAAGAAAGATGATCACTCAAGTAACAAGTAACTACACCATTATTCATACAACTTTTCACATTCATAATGTTTTAATTATTGCATACAAGGTGCTTAATTGTATTATGTACAAAGATTAAATTCAATAAAAAAGATGATCACTCAAGTAACAAGTAACTACACCATTATTCATACAACTTTTCATATTCATAATGTTTTAATTATTGCATACAAGGTGCTTAATTGTATTATGTACAAAGATTAAATTCATTAAAAAAGATGATCACTCAAGTAACAAGTAGGCTAACTACGCCATTATTCATACAACTTTTCACATTCCTAATGTTTTATATGCAAAGGTCTATTATATCGCAGGCCTATACAATAATATGAAATCCATTTAAAAAAATATGATCACTCAAGGAACAAGTAACTACGCCAGTATTGGTACAATATGCGGTTTCTGCTCCTCGAACATAATAACTTAGTGAATAAGTGAAGTCAGTCGATTACCTTGATTAGCTGGTGCAAAGTATCCGTATGAGTGTGACAGAGAGATAGAGTGTGTGTGTGTAACACGCGTAACGGACTTACCACTTCATCAGAACTGCTTAAGGGTTATCGGTGTATCTCAGATGAGCGCGTTCTCACAGCATTAGCCAAAACTAAAAGCGAGCCGCGCCGCGCACTGATAGACTGACTGAAACTAACCGCGCTCGCTGGCTAGTGATCTATTGTGGGGTGGGCAGTGGTCAGTGGGCAGTGTGCAGAAGTGTGTCAGTGCTACTGGATTTCCTCTTTTCTGTTATCTCACCTGTGGCATCAATGTGAGCATCACATTGCTCCTTACTCTTACCACTAGTATTACACTTCACTACTGTCACTTCTGTAGACAATACACATTGCCTTACATGCATTAGTATCACTGCTTTACACTTTGATTTACATTCACTACTAAACGCTATCACTAATTTACACTTTGCTTTGCATTCACTATGTCACCACTCTACACTTACCTTCACTACTATCACTACTCTACACTTACCTTCACTACTTTACACTCAACTTCACTACTATCACTACTCTACACATTGCTTTATATTTACTACTATCAATAATCTCCACATTGCTTTAAATTCACTACTATCACTACTCAACAGGTTGATTTTATTTACTACTATCACTACCGGTACTTTACATTTTGCTTTGCATTTACTACTATCACTAATTCACACTTTGATTTACATTTACTTTTATCAGTACTTCGATTTTAGCTTCACATTCACTACTATCGATACTTTACCCTTTGATTTACATTGACTACTATCAAAGCCAATCTACTTAGAGTAGATTAGAAAGGTGAAGAGTAGATAGTTCATCCTGCTTTCTAAGTTTGTATAAAAACAGATACAATGAATGTGAGGCGTGGTTTTCTAGTTTTTAGGATATTTCAAGATTATCATATTCATGTTTTTAAGCAGAATATTTATAAATTTTTCATGCTCTGGGGTAACTCAAGAAAAGATTTTGAAGGGACGAGCACTGCGGAAAATGGTGGCTTTCGGAAAAACTACTGCCATCTGTGAGGATAAAATCCAACCTCTTCTGGAAAATTCTTCTCCTATTGATTACAGAGCGCCGGGAAATGGGAGCACCCAACGCTGTCAGTGGGCAAAAGTCGAACCCTGATCAGGAGACGATTCCCAAAATGTTAATTATCCAAAATTCATGAAATGTTTCCTATTTCTCAATAAATGGCTTTCCTTGACGCATTTCGCTGTCAGAATTTCCCGATCAAATGTCTCTACTACGTAACTATGTTATTTTTGAATGAATTTCTTCTGTAACAATCATAATAAAATATGATGATGGTAATACATGGATGATGATGATCACTATTATGAATTATTATTATCATCACATCGAAAAAGGCGACATAATTTGAACAGGCCCCGACTTTTCCCATGTATTTAGGTAGAATGTAGAACATTTTTCATGTTCTGGGGTAAAAAATGGTGGCTTTCATAAAAACTACTGCTATCTGTGAGGGTGAAATCGAACCTCTTCTGGGACATTCGTCCTATTGATTACAGAGCGCCAAGAAATAAGAGCTTATCAGAAATTCATGAAATGTTTCCTATTTCTCAATAAATTGCTTTTCTTGTCGCATTTTACAGTCATAATTTCTCGATCAAATGTCTCTGCTACGTAACTATGTTATTTTTGAATGAATTTGATTGTTGAAACTACCTGAACTAAATGGGTGATTTTCCAGTCTTTTCATACTTCTCGCCAGCATTTTTCGTGAACCGAGATAGGGTCTGAACCGCAGAGGAGGATCATTCTGCATTCGAAGCTACTTCGTAACTGCTTGAGGAAGTAAATTCCTAGTTACCGTAATCTTAATAAAATATTCTGAAACTCAGGGTAGACAAAATTGAAAATCAAATTTGGGAAAATACTCAAATCAAATTAGAGACAGGAAAAAAGTCCTGTCCTTATAAAAATTATACTAACAAGGAATCTACCTCCTCTAGCAGTTACGAAGCAGCTTCGACTGAAGAATAATCCTCCTCTGATTTATTACAGACCTATTCGGTTCAGAGAGTTGTTAAAGTTTTATAGTTTGTATAGAAGTTTTAACAATCATTTCAATTCGTATCTGAGATTGTTCTACTGTCAAAATTCAACTCTGAGCTCGGCTAATTTCAATGAACAGTTTAGTGCTGAAACATTCTTCATTCTGTTAAAAACTTATAAATAATAATTCGTAATTATTCTTTTAAATTTCTTTTTACAGTGACAGGGATTCAGGAGGACGGCAAGGTAGGGTGTTGGCAACATCATCACACCTCTCTCCCACTCTCTCTCTCTCTCACTCAAGGCCAAGTGTAAATGGAAAGGATATCCTTATTATCCTTTCCCAAGAATGGACATATATATGTCTAAACTTCGCCTTTTCACTTAGATAACTTACACTCCTTATTCATTTTGCAGAACCTCGAATTAAAATTTTGTATAAATTTTGCATTCATTACTTCACCGTTTTATTGTATTTTTACTAGAAGTTTCTATTTTGTGAAATTTATAGGATAATTTTGTCTTACTCATATATTATATTACAATGTAGAATCTAAGCCGAATTTTGTTATCTATTTGAATAAAGTAATCTAATCTCTCTATGAGGCGTGGTTTTTAGGAAATTCCAAGATTATTATGTGAAGTTTTTTAATACTTCACCTGAATCATGTATGGAACTTGAGTTCTCAATAAGTGTCTTCTGAAGAATCTGCAAGAACAGACACGCATGGAAAATGCTAATATTATACTCGAAAACATTTAGATGGAGCATAATAAATATGATAGTGTTTTGAAAATGAAGTACACCACCCACATTGCATCAGTGACAACAACAAGAATGAGTTTATAACTCAAAACATCGGCTTCAATAACGCTTTCTTATGACTAACTCGTATGAAAAACAAATAGAATTTCCATTACAAATCCCCGAGGAAAGTTCATAACATGTGAGATTATTTTACTCTGACGTGGTATGCTAAAAGCTCTTTCTTAAGGAGCGTGAGCAGCTGTTGGCAAAAATGTGATAACATTTAGGATGAAATACCAATTTGTTTTATTGAAAGCGAACCTAGTCAAAACAAAGTTATAAAAGCGTATAACCAATTAGAAACGCTCATGTTTTCAAATAGTTATTTAGGAATGAATGTGGAGAATGCTGGAGTGAGATTGGTCATTCCAGTAACGGAAAACAATATTTGAAAGCCATTTCAATATGGGAAACGACGTTACGACTTGGACTGTGTGATACGCTCGAACAATAGCCAATAAAATAAACAATTACTCGCACCAAAGAAAACAAACTTTTAAAAACAAAACATTAACAAGGAAGTTTTTATTGCAACCGTCTGGAATGCTTCCGAACAATCCCTACGTTTTTTGTAAAATATAGTCGCCGCTACGCTCTTGAATAATATTAGTACTAGTTGCCTACAGGCCTACACAGTGGGTGTTCCGATGCAAAAATACACGAGAAAAGGCGTTGACTTGATGCTATTTCCATTCCAATCATAAGAGCCGAGCTTGATCGAAACAAATTATTAGACCTATGCATGTATGCACTATTGGATTATGATAGTAAAGAGAAGATTTAGTTTTCTTCTCTCTCTTTAGTTTTCTCTGTCCATCCCCATCTCCTTCACCCTCTTTCTTCTACTTTCTCTCACCCTATCCCACTCTCACTCCCTCTCTCTCACACCCTCATACCATTACTACTACCATTACCTACTTACTGTATTCATATGTAGACTTATATCTATTATGCGATCTAGGAACTAAACTGTAATGTTTTGCTGTTACAGTATCTACATGAATGAAGAGATCGAATCTAATCTAACTTTCTCCATCTTTCACATTCTGGCTAAAATTCTGTCAATTTTACTCATTTTCAATGAATACCCATCTCAAAAGTAAACAGTCAATATTGTAATAAGCCTACATGGTAATTCGGAAGTGATAGGCTTTTTGATCCAGCGGCGTTATCTTTTGCGCCTTAATATGTACACGATTTTTTATAATAACCGTACACTTTCTATTGATAAGTGACAAAGCTAGACTTTATATGTTTCACAACTACTATCATTACTTGCATTTTACATGTGTTCACTTATTACACAAAAAACATTATGTAACACATATGTGTTTTAAATTAGTCCACGACTTTCAAGGGTATAGAAGGTATTCATTGTGTTTAGAAGAAAGTGATTTCTTATTTTATTGAGGGTGTTTTCCAACATGATTACATGAGCCCTAGAAATATGAGTGATTAATTGGAAAGGTGACGATGAGAGATATAGTATAGTATAGTACTAGCCGGCAGGCTCGCTTCGCTCGCCTTCTCCGCCTAGCATGGGGGGCTCCGCCCCCTGGATCCCTGACAGTATCAGCAGTGTCAGTGAGTCAAACAGGCTCGCTTCGCTCGCCTGCACGACCTCTGTCAGTGTAAACTGGGACAAACAGGCTCGCTTCGCTCGCCTGCAAATTCCGTTCAGAAGGGATTCAAAACTTATTGAACACAGCATTTCTAGACCTAATCTGGACCTGTTCACTAAATTTCGACATTTTCTACCAATTTATTCTCGAAAAATCCAAGAAAAACTCTGAAAATTCAGAAAAATAGGAAAACGCTGATATTGATATAGAAACACTATAACTATAGAGAAACTCTATAGAACTATAGAAAAACTCAAATATTTGGCGTATCCTTGAAAAGTTTTTAAAATCCGTTCTTAGCGCGTGTCTAAACATCCAACAGTGGAACAGTGGTTCAGTGGATTTTTAGTTCTGGTGATGAATCAGTCAGTCAGTCAGTGCCATTTCGCTTTTATAGATATAGATATAGTGGGGAGTCCGATCCCACTAGACATCAAATCTGCAATCGGGAGAAAGTAGGTCCAAGCAAAGAAGACCCTCTAGCAAGATGAGAAAATGACTTCAGCTTGGTCAATATTTGTTCAAGAATTGTAAAGGTGTTCTTAAAAGAAGATCAAATTGTTTCCTACAATTTGAGGTAAAATTGTTATTTTTTAAACCAATATTGACCGAGCTTGATTCATTCTCCCATCTTGCCAGAGTGTCTTCTTTGCTTGAACAGACTATACTACTTCTTTCCGGGTAGCCAGGACCAACGGCTTAACGTGACGGAGGTAGCACAAAAATTAAATCAAATTAAAAATTTATCTATAACTTAAAAAAAATGCGATGAAAAAAGTGAACATTACAGGATCAACTTATTAACTCTACAAGAAATCATCAATTCACAAGCAAGTAAAAGTTGATAATTTTATAAAAATCAAACAAGAGAGTTATCTTGATCAAATCAGGGTTAGAACCAGGATCTTTTCTTATCAGACATGTAATAAATTTGTACGCTTACAGCCACTTAACATGAGATTTTTTCTGTGGGTGAGATACATGAGATCTTAGGCTTGTTCGTTTGTTATGAGAGGGGTGATGACAAGAGATAACTACGTACTATTCAGGTAGTCGAGGCCGACGAGGCCGAAAGTTTATCGTCCCCTCTGACAGAGGATTACCTCCACTTTAGGATTACCAGCTCAGGATTAACAGTATTGTATAATCTTATGCACTTCTAATAAACCGGGAAAAGGTTGGCTTAGGAGTCGAGCTGCAATATCTTATCGCTTAGATCAAAGTGAGAGATGCACCTGTTTCATTTATATCATGTGTGAGAATCAAAGTCGTTTTACGGTGTTTTGCAACTCAACGGAATTCGTTGATAGAGTTTCCTACAAGAGATTGGCTGCTGGTGTTGACAAATGATGTTATTCAATAAACAGATGACGCTACGCTGAATCATTTGTTATGTAAGTAGATTTATATTGTTATATAGTAAAACAAATTTTCCTTGAGTGTCTTTTTTGCTTGGACGGACTGTATACGTATAGTGGAGTGCATATGGAACTGGCAACCAGCTGGTAGGCCTAGGCCCTTCGTGGGCTGATGAGCCATGGACAGACAGTGAAAACCTAAAACAAGATAGATTGATATCGTTAGATAGATATTGATAATATATAGATTGATATTGCCAGATAGTGAAACAGAAGATTAATATTTATTGAACATTTTTTGTGTCTCCAACATCATTTGAAACTCAATTGGTGGTTTATATCTCTTATTTTGAATAGATATCTAGACTCCTGCATGTTTTTCTGGACCAATTCACATCAATCTTCTCAAAGTTTTAAAAATGGTTATGATAAAGTTCAACTGGATGGGAAGTTGGGAAGTCTGCAACCGTAAAAATGATTTGAAACTCAATTTTTTGGGGATCCATATCTCTTATTTGGTAAATGTATAGGCTATTGCGTGTTTTTCTGGACTAATTCCCATCCATCCTGAAATGTTGAACAACTGTAACATAATTTGAAACTATATATTTTTTTGGAGGAACAATACCTCTTATTTCCACTATACCTCATCGATTCACTTCAATTGAATAGTAAATCATAATTTTTGATTATTCAATTTCAAATGTGATTCCGTTGCATTTTTAAATATTTTATTACTTATTCTAACTTAGAAGTATTCATTACTTTTCACTGTAGTTTTATTTTTACTGTATAAGTAACTCTATCATTGAAGTTGTATTTTAGTCATTTTTTCAACGCTACAGTACCGTTGTTCTTTTCTCTTTCTTTCTTTTCGTTTTATTAACTATTATTTAAACTATGTATTACATAGTTTTCAAGTATTTAGTTTTATATACTAATATAAGTTTATATTACAATTTTGTTACTTCGTGATTTAATGTATGTTGTGTTGTGCAATGGTTCTTTCCAAACCTAGCACTAAACAAAAATCAATCAATCAATCAATCTTATTTGGTAAACTTTTAGGCTACTGCATGTTTTGCTGTACCATCCCACGTCAATCCTATTCTCTCAAAGTTATAGAAATGGAGATGATAAGAGTACAATAGTATGTGGGTTTGCGCGGAATGCGATTTCTTTAATGTCATGAGAGGTGAGGGCTAACGTATTCTAAGTGCGAGTGTATTATTGTTCAGTAATAATAATTCTAGCTGACAATAAGCGTGGCCTTGCGTTATCAGGGATGCGTCCTGTGCCCGCGGCCTAGTTGGCTCTCTCTCTGCTACTGACATTGCACTGCGCATGCGCAGGTGTACACACACACACACATACAACCCCAGCCACTACTTCCTTCTTGTAATTCGTACTCGTCAGCAACGATTACTGCGATTTCACAGCTATTAAAAACTATTTCGGATGTGAGATTTGTTATTTTGTTTTCTCTTTTGATGTCAGATTTGTTATTTTGCTGTTTTCAGAAAAAGGTAATTAATTTCTCAAGAAATTTATCTTTACGGGGAAGATTAATTTCATTTTATGTGAAATATGTTATTTTGCTGATATGTTAATTTAATTACTCGAAAAAATTAATATTTTCAGGAAAGAGTAATTTCATTATTCATGTAAGATTTGTAATTCTGCTGTTTTTAGGAGAAAGTAATTCAATATCTCAATAAATTTAGTGAGGTTTAAAAGTAGTTGAGTAAAGCCGCGTATCGACAGTCCAAGGCATGTGCCGCGAATGCCTCAAGGTACAGTCTGTTCACGCAAAGAAGAGTCTTGCTACTACTACTAGTCTACTATCTACTCCAGTCTCCAGCTCGGTCAATATTGGTTCAAACCTTATTGATCTGGTCTCAATTAACATTTCGATCTTCAATTCAAGACCAAATCAATAATTTTTGAACGAATATTGACCGAGCTGGAGACTGGAGTAAAGCCGCGTATCGACAGTCCGAGGCATGTGCCACACATGCCTCGGACTGTCGATACCGGGTTTGCTAGCAGCCAGGCAAACGCGGCACACAATTCGCAGCGAGCAGTGCCTGTTGCCTCGCAACGCACAACGAACAATTCTACAAACTAACCTCAAAATTGTATACCCCATTCCTATGCATTTTTGTGATTGAGAATTCTATTTGGGTGCAGAAGGTTCTAATAGGCAATAATAAACATTGCCTTAAATTTTTATCTACTAATTGAGCACAAACCAACATCCAAAGTCCAAATTATCAATTGTCAGAGCTTAGTTCCTTTGTCTCCCGCTTGATGGCGCTAGTCAATTTGCTCGCGTGCTCGCATTTTTGGTTAGGCCGGTATTACACGATAATAGTTCTATGATCATACCTGATCATATGGAAAAAGATGAAAATAATTATGATTTGGTATTTTCATCTCTTTCCATATGATCAGATATGCTCATAGAACTATTATCGTGTAATAACGGCCTTACAAAAATTGCAGATCACACATATGCCTCAGCCATGAGTTCATACTTTTTTTGCGTCAACGGACTGTACCGCGAGGCATTCGTGGCACATGCCTCGGACTGTCGATACGCGGCTTAAGAGTAGTTAATAAGTGCTGAATCAATTAAGAAGTATGTTCATTAATCAAGATATTCTTGATCTAGGATAAATTTAGAGACAAATATGGATATTTACATTCAGGGAATGTATTCTACGACACATAATTTATGAAATATAATATTGTGACATAAGATATAATATACCTGTCTGATATTCTCCGACTCTGATTGGATTAAAATTCCCTGTAAATAGTCTAAATCTGTAAATTAGTTGTGAATATCGATGAAGAATCAATGTGTTTAGTCTATAGCGGGGTGTCATTTTAATTCATTCAGAAATTTTTTATATGATTGAATTATTACAGGTGTCAATTGCACAAGGCGTCAAACAGCAATATTACGCCATATCACGGAGCTCGATAAGGATCTCGTTACATTGTTTTCTTAAAATAAGATCGAATTCCAACACCATCAATTGGTATTACGAGCAGCTGGCCGTTTCATTTTAAAAACAATTCCGAATCAACAGGAAGTAATTTTGGAGTAATGCAGTAACCGTGAGGTTAGCGGTCTTCCTTCGGAAGTTCTGAGAGAGTTATTTGGGAGTTCTGGGAGAGTTTGGGAGTTCAGAGGGAGTTTAGGAGTTCTGGGGGAGTTTGGGAGTTCTGGGGGAGTTTGGGAGTTCTGGGGGAGTTTGGGAGTCTTGTCACATTAATGATTGAATAAATCGAAACAAAGCTAAATAAATAGAACCTCTTCAATTTCGATTCAAGTGAGAATTATGGCAGAGTGACAGTCAATGACTCCACGATATTTTTGTGAAAAAATGAATTACCTGATTTTGGTGCTTACCGTCGAGAGAGAGGGATTATTATCACTCTTTATCGAGGAACCTGATTCTAATTTTAGCATTATTTTGGCAAAATCATTATTTTCAAGGCAGCACCAAACTGACAAATTTCTTCTGTAACAATCATAATAAAATATGATGATGATAATACATGGATGATTATGATCACTATTATGAATTATTATCATCACATCTGAAAAGGCGTCATAATTTGAACAGGCCCCGACTTTTCCCATGTTTTTAGGTAGAATGTATACATTTTTCATGTTCTGGGGTAACTCAAGGAATGAATTTGAAGGGATGAGCACCGCGGAAAATGGTGGCTTTCGGAAAAGCTACTGCTATCTGTGAGGGTGAAATCGAACCTCTTCTGGAAAATTCTTCCAATTGATAACAGAGCGCCAGGAAATGAGAGCTTATCAGAAATTTATGAAATGTTTCCTATTTCTCAATAAATTGCTTTTCTTGTCGCATTTTGCTGTCAGAATTTCTCGATCAAATGTCTCTGCTACATAACTATGTTATTTTTGAATGAATTTCATTGTTGAAACTACCTGAACTAAATGGGTCTTTTCATACTTCTCGCCAGCATTTTTCGTGAACCGAGATAGGGTTTGAACCGAATGTAGGTCTGTGATACATCGTCATTTTCAAGTGGGCTGAAATTTCACTGGAATTCGGAAGGGATATTTTAGCAAAAAATGCTGAATTCCACTTCACTCCAATCCACTTCACTCCAATTCACTCCACTAGTGGATTTCTAGTGGAATTCAGTAATTTTTGCAAAAGTATCTTCCAGTGGAAATCCAGTCCACTTGAAAATGGGGATATTTATCAATTTATATTTATGTATCACAGACCTATTCGGTTGAGACCTTACAGCTTCGTATCAGTTCACACAAAATAGTGGCGAAAAGTATGAAGAGACTGGAAAATCACCCATTTAGTTCAGGTAGTTTCAACAATTCATTCAAAAATGACATAGTTACGTTATAGCCTATCCTGCCCCTATAATCTTCTTAAGATATTTTGAAACTAAAGTTCACACCCTGAAGCGACAAGTGCAAATTACAAAATTATACAGAAACATTTTTTTCATTTGAATTCACACATCTCAAGAATTTCAGAATTTCTCGATCAAATGTTTCTGCTACGTAACTATGTTATTTTTGAATGAATTTGATTGTTGAAACTACCTGAACTAAATGGGTGATTTTCCAGTCTCTTCATACTTCTCGCCAACATTTTTCGTGAACCGAGATAGGGTCTGAACCGAATAGGTCATCATTCCACTGTTGTTGTTACTACGTGACTTTTTGTAAGCTCTACAGGTTTTATAAGATTTGTGGGGGGCGAGCCCCTGGATAGCTGGAGAACGCGAGCTCTCCGCGTTCATATTATATGAAAATATATGAAATAATATGAAAATCGTAATATTTTATGAAAATACCTGCACTAGTCGCTTAAGGGTGTGAAACTTTTGTTTCAAAATATGTTATTAAGATTAGGGACAGGAAAAAAGTCCTGCCCTTCAAAAATTATAAACCTGTGAAGCTCACTGAAAGTCACGTAGTAACAACAACAAAAATAACTCCAAAAATAGTAAAACGCTAATATTGAGCAAAACCTTGGGAAGTATATCGGACATAGGTTAAAACTTGATTCAATATCTTCCAGATTAGTTCATCTATAATCTCGCTGAACCATTGAGTTTACAGGTAGGATTGGTAGTATCGAGCCGGAATATATGCAACCCACAATACATATAGAATTTTGAAAACCTGATTACTGGCGTAATCTTGAACGGATTTCGAAAATATTTCAACACAACATTTCTAGACCTTATCTGAACCTGCCCACCAAATATGAACATTTTCTACCGATTGGTTCTGGAAAAATAAAGAAAACGCCGAAAAACTCTAGAAAAACTAAAATCGTGACTTGCAGAGGAGGTGGATTCAGAGATAATTTCTGAAAGGACAGGACTTTTTTCCTGTCCCTAATCTTAATAACATATTTTGATACAAAAGTTTCACACCCTGAAGTGACTAGTGAAGTCAGAATAGGTATTTCCATCAAATATTACGAGTTAAAAATGATCAAACTCAGGGTAGACGAAATAGGAAATCAAATTTGGGATAATACTGATAGTTGTTATAGTTTTATAGTTTGTATTTGTATAGCCAAAAAGTTTCAACAATAATATAAATTTGTATCTGATATTGTTTTACTGACAAAATTCAACTCTGACTGAGCTCGGTTGATTCCAATAAACAGTTTAGTACTGAAACTTTCTTCATTCTGTTGAAAAATTATGAATAATTAATCAAAATATTTTTTTAAAATTTCTTCATATTGTGACAGGGATTGAGGAACTTGAGTCGGCAAGGGGTGGCAACATCATCACACCACTCTCTCTTTCTCTCTCTCTCTCTCTCTCTCTCGCAAGGCCAAGTGTTAATGGAATGGATATCCTTATTATCCTTTCTCAAGAATGGACATATATATGTCTAAACCTCGCCTTTTCACTTGGATAACTTACACTCCTTATTCATTTTGCAGAACCTCGAATTACAATTTGTACAAATTTTGCATTCTTTACATTACTATCTTTTCGTTTTTCTACTAGAGGTTCCTATATTGTGAAATATATACGATAATTTTGTTCACTCATTCATATTACAATGTAGAATCTAAGCCAAATTTTGTTGTCTATTTGAATAAAGTAATCCAATCTAATCTCTCTCTCTCTCTCTCTCTTGGACGTTGTAAGTTTTACAGTTTTTTAAGATGAAGTCCAAAGTTAACAACATTCTATGTACAAGGTTTTCTTCATGTTTAAGGGTTGTGTGGAAGAGAGGACACGGATTCCTAACTCCGACATTAATAAATGCAATTTATCTATCCATCTACCAATCTATCTATGTAAAGGTATAATACCCTTTTCCATTATGAATCAACGGTTTTCGTGTTTTTCATCGTCAGTTATGAAGAAATATTTGTTTATTTATTTATTGTTTTTTATTTGTTTTTACGAGGGTGAAGCCCACATGAGCTCATAGGCTTGTGCGTGGGCAATGAGAAGGATGATAGATGACGACTACTTTTTAGGTAGTCGGGACCGACGGTTTTTTGTCTACTACGAAAGCGGGGGTGGCCCGTGGCCGCATTTATGTGATTGTGTTGTGGTCAAAGAATTTTGCCCTGCTTGAGACTCAAACCTGAGTCCACCTGGTTATCAGACCGGTGCTTTATCACTCCTCCAATGAGCCACCCAAATTTCTTTTCTAAATCATGGAACCTGATTTTGATGTTTAACATCGTTAGAGATGAGGAAATATCACGTATTTCTGTACAAATGAAGAAATCATTTAGAGACATTATCTCTTCAAAGTCAATCCAAACACTACGAGGTTGCAATTCTATGATGGCTCAAATCATATGACTTATAATGAGCTATTCAGGGTATGAATTCAAATGTGCCGTTTTCGAAGAACACAATTTTCGGCATATTATTCGCCATTTTCTCCGCCAATTTTGATTGGATTTTTCCGTTGATGGCTCAAATTGTAGGGCATAATAAGGGTATTATACACACCAATTTTCAAAACGATCAAGTTATTGGTATATTTGTAGTGATTTTTTAAAATTTCCATCCCCTAAACTCACCCCCTTCCCTTGGAACAATTTGGCTGGTTAACGAACTTGACCGAGATATTTACACTAATGATTTTTGTGCAAAATTTGGTCACTGACAGTGGTTTGAATCACTTACACTGCCTATACTGTTGGGGGTCCAGGGGGCGGAGCTCCCTGGCTAGGCGGAGAAGGCGAGCGAAGCGAGCCACGCTAGTAATATATATATATATATCGTTATAGAGTTTTATGAGTTTTAACGGACATCAGATTCGTGTTCTAGGAGCTCGGAAACGTGTAAAAAATATATCACATCATAAATTTTCGATTTTCAGGGCAAGACCAATAGTGCATTTTTTCGAATGAAATGCACTAAGAGGAGGATGGAGGCCGTTCGCTGTGAGAGATACGTGGTGAATGTTTGCTCACAATTTGACTCTTGAGAAGCTTACTATTTTCATTTATGATTTCTATCAAATTGACTTGTAGAGTGGCATTAATGTTTGAATTTATATCGTGTTTCCATATAAATTTGGGAAGAGGTGCTACAAAACAGATACTATAGACATTACCTGTGTGGAAATTTCCCCATCAAAAAGTAAGGAGTGGAAGGTAAGATTGTCAAACTTTTTTTGAATGAGAGATTTAGTTTTATGAATACCAGAATTTGGACGTTGTTTTTAATTAGAAGTACAATTTCATGAATAGAATAAACCAGAATAATTATATAAACATTTTGAATAGAGCTTATATGAAATTTGATGTTTTTTGTCCTGGGCTAGATAAGAATCAAAATTGCAGTTGGCTACACTTTTAGTATTTTTAATTCTGACACATGTTTCGCACTCCTTAGAGGCATTCTCAAGTGTCAATGAATAAATGAACGGCATTAAATTAATTCTATAGGCTAGTACTAAATTATTTTTCATAAACATTTGTGTTTGTTCTAAACAAACTATGTTATAGACATTTGGGAATATAGATAATAATAAAAATTGCAGTTGGCTACCCTTTTAGTATTTTTTATAGTACCTATATGAATTGGGTCACACGCTACCCGAATATATATGTTGTTTTTGAATTGGTAGACTCATTTTATGAACAGAATAATGTAGATGTTGTTTTCGAATGCAAACTTTTTTAGTTGAATGAATCAGAAGTGCGGTCTAGGGATGAAGTAGACCTAGACATCACAGCATAGCACACAAGTAGACCGTTGTAAGTTGAAAGCGGCCGACCGCCCTCACAGGTCGAGGAGGAGGCAGTCATTCGATGGTTCAAGGTTGGCAAACTCAATTGGCCTGATTCTGTCGGAAATAAGTCGGTCAAAACATAACCTCGACCCGTCTCCACGTTACCTGCCGCCCTGCACCGCTCGGCTCATCTCTTGTACACTGTACAGGTGGACGTGCCTAAGAATAGTTGAAGCTGGCTACTTGCCACCCCATCCACCCACCATGCCGAGAGCGCACCACAACAAAGTGAAAGTAAAAGAAAACAGTTATATGATCCACATACAACTTCTACAACAGAAAGAACATGCTGAAATTGTTTGCTGATTTTGTAATTGTACAATCTAGACTGCTCTCTCAATCTCCCTAGACTTTTTGAACTTTTTAAGAAGAAAAAAGAAAAACATGTACATTATGGTCCACATACAAATGCTACGATAGAAAGAACATGCTGAAATTGTTTGCTGAATTTGTAATGATACAATTTCGACTACTCTCTCAATCTCCCTAGACGTTTTGAACTTTTTAAGAACAAAAAAGAAAAACATGTAACTTACATTATGGTCCACATACAAGTGCTACGATAGGAAGAACATACTAAAATTTTTTCCTAAATTTTTAATGCTGAATTTATTCTGCTCTTTAGCCTGCTCTCTTGATCTCTTTAGACTTCCTAAGAATATAAAAAACACTCTTTTTTCAGGTAAGTTATAATAATTTATAAAAGATACAGTATATCCTATACTTAGAGTATAAGAGTATAAATAGAGTATTAATGTAATGAAGTAATAAAATAGGTGAAGTTCGACAATATCCTTGTTTTCTTATCATGGAGAGATTTCACAATATCACCATAAATTCTAACAATTCCATCAATTGAAGCATCCTGTAGTATAATAACATTGTCAATTACAGTATTGAATTGAAGGAGTCAGTAAGCCGTCGGTCCCGACTACCTAAAATGTAGTCGTCATCTCTCATCACTCATCATCACCCATGTTCACCTACCATCATTTATTTATTCATTAACAATTGAGACAACGGGTTTCCCCAAATAAGCCTCCTACGCATTACAGTACCTAAAACGTAATCGTCATCACTCATCACTCATCATCACCTATGATCACCTACCATCATTTATTCATTTATTAACAATTAAGCCTCTTACGCATTACAGTACCTAAAACGTAGTCGTCATCTCTCATCACTCACCATCACCTATGATCACCTACCATCATTTATTTATTTTATTTATTAAGCCTCCTATGCATTACAGTATCTAAAACGTAGTCGTCATCTCTCATCACTCACCATCACCTATGATCACCTACCATCATTTATTCATTTATTAACAATTGAGACAACGGGTTTTCCCAAATAAGCCTCCTACGCATTACAGTACCTAAAACGTAGTCGTCATCTCTCATCACTCATCATCACCCATGATCACCTACCATCATTTATTTATTCATTAACAATTGAGACAACGGGGTTCCCCAAATCAGTCTCCTACGCATTACAGTACAAAGGAATAATTAGCATACAGTAAAATTACAAAAAATACAATGAAATCAAATAATTGTTAAGGATCGAATAATAAAATAAAGATGAAGATTAAAAAAATAAAGAAAGATTATAAGAAACTAGCCGGCAGGCTCGCTTCGCTCGCCTTCTCCGCCTAGCCAGGGGCTCCGCCCCTGGACCCCCGCCAGTATCGGCAGTGTAAGTGAGTCAAACAGGCTCGCTTCGCTCGCCTGCAAAACCTCTGCCAGTGTCAGCTGACAAACAACAGGCTCGCTTCGCTCGCCTGCAAATTCCGTTAAGAAGGGGTTCGAAATTTATTGAACACAGCATTTATTGACCTAATATAGACCTGTTTACCAAATTTAAACATTTTCTGCAAATTTGTTTTCGGAAAATCTAAGAATAATTCCGAAAAATAGTAAAACGCTAATATTGAGCGTAACCTTGGGAAGTATATCGGACATTGTTTGAAAGTTGATTAAATATCTTCTTAATTACTCCATCTATAACCTCGCTGATCCATTGAATTTACAGTAAGTATCAAGGCGGAAGATATGCAACCCGCAATACATCTACCATTTTGAAAACCTGATTACTGGCGTAATCTTGAACGGATTTGAAAAATATTTCAACACAACATTTATAGACCTTATCTGAACCTGCCTACCAAATATCAACATTTTCTACCGATTGATTCTCGAAAAATTGAGAAAACGCCGAAAAACTATAGAAAAACTCATATATTTAGCGTATCCCTGAAAAGTTTTCAACATCCGTTCTTAGCGCGCGTCTAAACGTCCAACTGAACATGCCTGCCAAATTTGAACGCATTCGGTTCAGTGGATTTTTAGTTCTGGTGATGAATGAATGAATCAGTCAGTGCCATTTCGCTTATATAGATATAGATATGTAATTAATGTATGTACATTATCATGTACATTATGATTCATATACAATTGCTACGAAGAAAACAGGAGCAACAGTATTGCTACGTAGGAAATCACACAATTTGTACATTGTAATGCTGAAATTATTCTGCTCTCGAAATCTCTTTAGACTTTTTGGACTTCACATGCTACAATAGAAAAAAAAAACTATTGAGTAGCAGCCGTTATTGTATTAACGTTCCATGATGGAATAGAAACACATAGAATGATGTTATCAATGATCGTGTACCAGTAAAAAGATTAGTGAATTGACAACATCCAAGTTATGTGTTTTTATTTCATGCTGAAATTGTTTTCTGAATTTGTAATGCTGAATTTATTCTGCTTTTTAGATTTTATTAGGCTTTCTTGGACTTCATAAGGTAAAACCTAAATAAACTTTTCAAGAATAAAAAACACATATGTAAATTATAGTCTACATATAAGATGGTTCTTCAATAGAAAAAAACCTGCTGAAGATAGATTAAATAGATAGATAAATTGCTGAATGCTGAATTAGTTTTGCTCATTATTCTCCTCCCATAATCTATTTAGGCTTTTCAAGAGAAAAAACACACATGTAAGATCCACACTCAATTGCTACAACAGAAAAAAAACATGCTGAAATTGTTTGCCGAATTCATAATGCTAAATATTATTCTGCTATTTTGACTCCTCTCTGGATCTTTCTAGATTTTCTAAAATCTTTAACAGTAACAACTCAACACAACAAGTGTCCACTGTTTGGTTCCAATCTAAGAATAGTCTGTCCAAGCAAAGAAGATCCTCTGGCAAGATGGGAAAATGACTCAAGCCCGGTCAATATTGGTTTAAAAATTATCAATTCGACCTCGAATTGTAGGAAAAAATTCGATCTACTCTTAAGACCACATTTATAATTCTTGAAAAAATATTGACCGAGCTGAAGTTATTTTCCCATCTTGCCAGAGAGTCTTCTTTGCTTAGACAAACTATAGGTAGGATACAAGTCCATCTAGTGGGCAAAATCCAAGTTTTTTTTTGTGCGAACCGGGTATATATTATAGTGTCTTCTAAAATAAAAGAAAAAGTATTCTTTATTAATAAAAAACACTTCAACATTCCTTTTCAATTCTTGTGTTTCGATTGGATTATTGAACAAGAGAAAAGAAGTATATTACTACAAATGAATACAAATATCCTTACAGAATTCATATATCCTACATAATATCCAATTGCTACAATGCAGATTTATTCAACAGCAGTCCTACATACGCAACACAACTATTCTACAAACAATAATACAAACTATTCTACAACTATATCAACACCAACAAAATCAAAGACAACATCAACAGCAACAAAACAAGCATCACCAACAAAACAAACAACACCTACAGCAAATAAATAATAGGTTGAATCTTTACAATTTTCATGTTCTGGGGTAATTCAAGTAATGATTTTGAAGGGATGAGCACCGCGGAAAATGGTGGCTTTCCGAAAAACTGCTGCTATCTGTGGGGATAAAATCCAACCTCTTCTGGAAAATTCTTCTCCTATTGATTACAGAGCGCCGGGAAATGGGAGCACCCAACGCTGTTAGTGGGCAAAAGTCGAACCCTGATCAGGAGACGATTCCCAAAATGTTAATTATCCAAAATTCATGAAATGTTTCCTATTTCTCAATAAATTGCTTCTCTTGTCGCATTTTGCTGTCAGAATTTCTCGATCAAATGTCTCTGCTACGCAACTATGTTATTTTTGAATGAATTTCATTGTTGAAACTACCTGAACTAAATGGGTGATTTTCCAGTCTCTTCATACTTCTCGCCAACATTTTTCGAGAACCGAGATAGGGTCTGAACCGAATAGGTCATCATTCCACTGTTGTTGTTACTACGTGACTTTTTGTTAGCTTTACAGGTTTTATAAGATTTGTGCGGGGCGAGCTCCTGGATAGCCGGAGAACGCGAGCTCTCCGCGTTCATATTATATGAAATAATATGAAAATCGTAATATTTTATGAAAATACCTATGCTGACTGCACTAGTTGCTTAAGGGTGTGAAACTTTCGTTTCAAAATATGTTATTAAGATTAGGGACAGGAAAAAAGTCCTGCCCTTTCGAAAATTAAAAACCTGTGAAGCTCACTGAAAGTCACGTAGTAACAACAACAAAAATAACTCCAAAAATAGTAAAACGCTAATATTGAGCAAAACCTCGGACAGAGGTTAAAACTCGATTCAATATCTTCCAGATTAGTTCATCTATAATCTCACTGAACCATTGAATTTACAGGTAGGATTGGTAGTATCAACCCGGAAGATATGCAACCCGCAATACATATACAATTTTGAAAACCTGATTACTGGCGTAATCTTGAACGGATTTCGAAAATATTTGAACACAACATTCCTAGACCTTATCTGAACCTGCCCACCAAATATGAACATTTTCTACCGATTGGTTCTGGAAAAAATAAAGAAAACACCGAAAAACTCTAGAAAAACTGAAATATTTGGCGTATCCTTGAATAGTTTTCAAAATACGTTCTTAGCGCGCATCTAAACGTCCAACTGAACATGCCTGCCAAATTTGAACGCATTCGGTTCAGTGGATTTTTAGTTCTGGTGATGAATGAATGAATCAGTCAGTGCCATTTCGCTTTTATATATAGAGATTAAAAATAATCAAACTCAGGGTAGACGAAATGGGAAATCAAATTTGTGAAAATACTGATAGTTTTAATAGTTTTATAGTTTGAAGCTTATAGAAGTTTGAACAATCATTTAAATTTGTATCTGAGATTGTTCTACTGTCAAAATTCAACTCTGAGCTCGGCTAATTCCAATAAACAGTTTTGTGCTGAAACTTTCTTCATTCTGTTGTGAAATTATAAAGAACTAGCGGGCAGGCTCGCTCCGCTCGCCTTCTCCGCCTAGCCAGGCGATACTGGACCCTCGACAGTATCGGTAGTGTGAGTCAAACAGGCTCGCTTCGCTCACCTGCAAATTCCGTTCAGAACGGATTCGAAATTCATTGAACACAGCATTTCTAGACCTAATCTGAACTTGTTCACCAAATTCCAACATTTTCTGTCAATTTGTTCTCGAAAAATCTAAGAAAAACTCTGAAAATTCCGAAAAATAGTAAACGCCAATATCGAGCGTAACCCTTGGGAAGTATATCGGGCATAGTTTGAAACTTGATTCAATATCTTCTAAATTAGTTCATCTATAATCTTGCTCAACCATTTAATTTACAGTAAGTAAGGATTGGTCGTATCATGGCGAAAGATATGCAACCCGCAATACATTTGAAAAGTGATTTCTGGCGTACTCTTGAACGGAGTTCAAAAGTATTTTAAAACAACATTTCTAGACCTTATCTGAGCCTTCCCATCAAATATCAACATTTTCTACCGATTGGTACCCGAAAAAATAAGAAAACGCTGAAAAACTATAGAAAAACTGAAATGTATTGTATTTAATTAAAATAGATAAATTTTTTTAACCATATTTGAATAGAAAAAAAATTATATTTATGTATTCAGTTAAAAAAATAGAAGAAAAGTTAAAAGAACTGTATTCAGTATTAAAACCAGACACTAGTTCTGACTCACCTTCAGAAAAATCCAAGGGTGATCGTTTAGTCTCAGCCAAAACGCAAGAGAATAAAATTAAAATAAAGGTATCCTTATGAAGTTTCAAAAATTCTTTCTTAGAGCGCGTCTAAACGTCCAACTGAACATGCCTGCCAAATTTGAACGCATTCGGTTCACATATACAACAAGCACGCACCTTTTGTGACAAGAAGGATAAACAGAAAACGACGAGTACCTTGGATGACTGACATCTTAAAAATGATGTCAAAGGGACAAAGAGATAAAGCTCATAGGAAATTTAAAAGGACATTTGACTTGGGTAGTTTAATTGATTACCGACGTTTAAGAAATAAAGTGAAGCAGGAATTACGAAATTCAAAAATAAGATACCTTCATTCATGACTGACAATAAACTAGACTCTAAATTGTTGTGGCGAGGAATAAAGGAATTTGGCTTGGGTAAACAAAAGTCCGAAACAGAGATTGACTTACCACTGGATAATATAAATGACTATTTCATCTCACAATCAACTCAACGTGACAAACCTATCATCAGTGATCACATCAATGTTTTGAAAGATCAAGTAGCTAACTCAAATATTCAGCCTGCAAATCAATTTCATTCCAAACCCATTTCAGAACAAGATGCTCTCAAAGCAATTCAACTCATGCATAGTAATGCTACTGGGGCTGACAAAATCTCAATCAAATTTATAAAGAAAATGCTATTTGTAGTTCTTCCAACTATCACTTCAATTTTCAACAAGTCTCTTGAATCACGCCAATTTCCTGAAAATTGGAAGCTTGCTCTAGTTCGTCCTTTAAATAAAGTTCCATCACCCAAGGTTGAAGATCTTAGATCAATTAGTATTCTACCTGCCCTTTCTAAAGTACTTGAAAGACTTGTCCACAGTCAAGTCGTAGCATTTCTCGAACAGAATAACAAATTACATAACTTCCAATCTGGGTTTCGAAAATCTCACTCAGCCGAAACAGCTCTTCTGCGTGTAACTGACGATATTAGTTAGGCTAGCCATGGATCAAGGTTCCTAGAACCTTCCTAGGAATATTCGACTTTCGCTAGTTCAATCACTAATTTTCCCGCAATTGACGTATTGCAACTCTGTTCTGAATGATATGCAAGTAACACTTAATAATAAATTACAAAACTATGCTATACTTTGTCAAAACTATTGCTAAAGGTTTGTTTACTCTCTCCAACGCCATGAACGAAATCACCCAAGCCCATATCTCAAATTAAACTTTAAAGCTTCCAGATCAGAGAAATTTTCGAATAATCAAACTTGTTAGAGATATATTACAATATGGTAGACCTTATTACTTCAAATATGATTTCAAATTTGTCTCAGAAGGAAGAAGAATAGACGTGTCTCATACTAGAACCGGGGAAAATATTTTGAGGATTCCAAATCACCGAACCACCATCGATACTAAGTCATTTCTAGTTTCAGGCTGTCGAGCATGGAATGCACTCCCTGATTCTATTAGATCTATTGAGAGTCGAGCAAGCTTTATCTCAAAACTTAGAAAATATATTTTAGAGAAGATGATCAAAAACGTTCAACCCTAGAGCAACAGCAACTACCCTTCATCATTCATTTCATCCTTCACCCATTCAACATACTTGTACAAAAATGCATTTCATCACCAGTAGTAATTCTACATCCATTTAACACCCACTAATCATTGCTCTTAGTTATCAATTTTACGTGTAAATGAGCTTTATTTATTCATTCATTACATTTTCATTTATTTATTTTTATTATTATCTATTGATTTATTTACTTCATCGATCATTTTTCAATCACTTAGATCTAGTTTTGAACTACAACTGGACATTTTCGATATTTTTCTAGTAATAGTGTAATAGTACGAATTTCACAGGCCAAGTGTTAATGAAAAGATTATACTTATTCTTTCCCAAGAATGGACATTTTTATGTCCAAACTTCGCCTTTCCAGTTAGATATTCTACACCCAGTAAGATTGCAAGCAAGTAGCATATTGTTTGGATAATTGTTCTATGATTTTTGCATTCGCATGTAACCTCTCTCATTGAATAGATTATAGAATAACCTGTAAAAATTGTAGTGTAAATTGTCGAAATTAGTGTGTAACTTGTAAAAATAATAGAATAATTAGATTTAATAATAACTCTTGTAATCTAGAAACTAAGCATAAATATTTTGTTGCTATCTAAATGAATAAAGAAATCTAATCTAATCTAACCTCTCTCTCTCTCTCTCTCTCTCTCTCTCTCTCTCTCTCTCTCTCTCTCTCTGACCGAAAACGTTCAACCCTAGAGCAATAGCAGAGAATGACCAAAAACGTTCAACCCTAGAGCAATAGCGTGACAACATTTATCCTCCATCCATCACCCATTCAATATACTTGTAAATATACTCGTAATTTTTGTAGAAATAAGTTCAACCTTCGTTATAGACCCCATGTACAAAGTTTTAAAATTTTTGTTTTTTTCAGAGAAAAAAAATCATATGAGGCTATTTTTTTACTCATGGATTAATATAATAAAGAAAAGTGTTCTGTCAAAATTCCCCACCCCCACCCATCTTGCTACCCCCTCTGCACCCCTCAAAGTTTCCATTTGTAAGGGTTTCTTATATTGAATGTATCTCAGCACTCATTGGAAATAAGAAATCAAACTTTCTCTTATTTTTCAGTAAATTTAATTCTCTTTATTTTATGTCTCACCATTTCATTGTAGCTCCTGCGGTTCAAAAATTATATAAATGGAAGAATGAAGGGATTCCCTAGATAGAAGGGGTTTCCTAGGGGATTCCTAGGGATTTCTGCACAAAATTTTAATTATCTTCTAAATGAAAGTTTACAGGATGATTCCACTGGAAATGTCTCTTATGAAACTTGTAGAACTTTTCAAAACCTACATTTTGAATGATAGAAACATAATATATTTTTCTGAAATTTAACGTAAATGTAAGTCAGTGAATATATCTCAGAAGCACTTGGCGGATAGACTGATATTATAGTCTATGAAGTGAGTACTAAAATATCCCTTTTAATTCATTAAATTTTAAAATAATTCATTTGGGGAAATTATATGGAGTTGATTTTCTCTCCATTGATAATTAGCATGTTGGCAAGTGTCCTGTCTGAAGTCCCCACACTACCCCTCTTATTCAAGAATTCTCATATCACGTGTGTCTTGGCACTCTATAGAGATAAATAGTTGAACTTTGTATCATTATTCAGTGAATTCAATTGGCTTCAACTCATAATATATGTATTCATCATTACACTCTAGCTCTTGAAGTTGAGGTTATTCATGGAAGAATATGAATGAAAAACGATGTTTTCAGCCGCTAATTTTCATTATTTTTCAAATAAAGGATTGGAATCTGCAATTTAGTAGAACATTAAGAAACTTAGGTCCGAGAAATAGGAAACATCTTTGAAATGTAGTGGAATTTGGCTTTGGGACTTTCAACATCAGTTGCATTGATTGACGTGTCACCCGATGATCAGCTTCATGATTGGGCCTAGCTGGAAGTCCTATACTACCACTCATTCTGTAAAACAAGGATAACACCTCCAGAACATAGATGTATCTGAAAGGGAGGATTCGCAACAGTTGGAAAATTGGAAAGGTATGAGTCCTTACCTCTTGATAGTATCAATGAATATTTCATCTCACATACAAATCAACGTGACAAGACAACAATTAGTAATCATGTTAACAGTTTAAATGATCAGACAACTAACTTGAACACACCACTTGTTGATCAGTTTAACTTTCATCCAATTTCACAACAGGAAACTTTAAAAGCAATTCAGCATATTCGTAGTAATGCTACTGGGGCAGATAAAATTTCAATCAAATTTATCAAGAAAATGTTATTTGCAGTCCTACCAATCATCACATTCATTTTTAATAAATCTCTCGAAAGTGGTATATTTCCTGAAAATTGGAGGCTTGCTCTGGTTCGACCATTGAATAAAGTAGCCTCTCCCAATAAAGTTGAAGATTTTAGACCTATTAGTATTCTACCTGCCCTTTCCAAAGTACTTGAAAGACTAGTTCATGCACAGGTCTCAACTTTCTTAGAAAATAAGAAAAAACTCCACAACTTTCAATCAGGTTTTCGGAAATCACATTCGACAGAAACAGCCTTATTGCGTGTCACTGATGACATTAGGTTGGCCATGGATCAAAGAAAATGTACTATCTTGAGTCTATTTGATTTTTCCAAAGCGTTTGACACTGTAGATCATAAAGTTCTTCTGAAGAAACTAGCTATTCTTGGATTCAATCATAGAGCACTGCACTGGTTCAATTCATATCTATCTGGTAGAAAGCAATGTGTATCTGTTAATGAAAAAAGGTCAGATTGGAAGAATGTTGCTCATGGTGTTCCTCAAGGATCAATTCTTGGCCCCCTGTTGTTCACTTTGTATGCAAATGACCTTTCCTCTGTTATCAAGTTTTCTAGTTACCATACTTATGCAGATGACCTTCAGATTTATGCAAGCTGTCCCATCGCCAAAATCAATGAAACAGTAGATAAAATGAATGATGATATAGATCAAATAGTTGAATGGACAAAGAAAAATGGCCTTAAACTTAATCCCACCAAAACACAGCCTATAATTATTGGATATTCACGTATAGTTAACAGAATCGATTTGAACTCAACACACAAAATTACAGTTGATGGTAATGAAATACCCTACTGTAGCTCAGTAAAAAATCTTGGAATTCTTATGGATAAAACCCTTGATTGGTCAGAACAAGTAAATAGCACCTGTAAAAAAGTCTTTTCAGCAATGCACCCAATAAAAAAATTGCAAGATATTCTTCCCAGACACATTAGATTGTTACTAGTTAAGTCTCTCATATTCCCACACTTTATGTACTGCAACTCTGTTCTAAATGACATGCAAGTCACTCTTAATGATAAACTACAGCGCTGTCAAAACTACTGCTTACGATTTGTGTACTCTCTTGAACGTCATGAAAGGATCACCCAAGCTCACATTGATAGTTTAACTTTAAAATTACCAGATCAAAGACTCTTTAGAATTTTGAAACTTGTCAGGGATATTTTGGAATATGGCAAACCCAACTATTTCATAAATGATTTCAAATTTGTTTCCGAAGGTAGAAGATTAGATGTTTCAAGTACGAGGACTGGAGAAAATACGTTGAGGATACCAATTCATCGAACTACTATATATAATAAATCATTTCTTGTTAGTGCGTGTCGCGCATGGAATAACCTTCCCATCACCATCAAATCCATTGAGAGCCGTGCGGGCTTCAATTCAAAATTGAAAACACTTTTTCGAAAAAATGACGGAGTCTTTCCAAAATTAGAGCAACCACATGACAGCTTCCTTCCTTTCATCCCTCCATTCATCTTTTCATAGTCAATCGTATTATTTTAAATTCTAGTGATTTTTGTCAATACAAATAAGTGGTTAAATTTTCAATGTTTGAATAGAACAAAATACGAGTGATGATTATCACTTACTAATTCAACTATTTTACCTCTCAATAATACATTCTATTTAGTTCTATCGATTACAATTGGGCACATGCTTATATTGATTTTATAGTTCCATCGATTAAAATTAAGCCCATGCTTGAATTGATTTCATTATTCAGTAATACTAGCTTTAATTTAACTCAAGCAATTTAAATTCCATCTATTTTTCTCAATTCATCTTCAATTCTCTAAGCAATCTCATCATCATTCCATATTCCTATTGTTCCCATCATTCTCATCTATTTTTTAATTTATGTAAGTCAAAGCATTAAATTTTTATAAATTTCATAGCATTTAATTATCAATTCTTATTCGAATTTATTAAGAAAACATAAGCCCATGGTTGAGTGTTAATGGGAGGTATGTTCTTGAGCATTCCTCTCCAAGAATGGACACTTATATGTCCAAACTCCGCCTTTTATGTAATTACAGCATCAGTTAAAATACCGTTAACATAATTATTAAATCCTACATTTCAATCATTCTCGTAAGTTATCATATAGTCTTCAATAGTCCATACTTAGTTATTAAAACGAGCGATGTAATTAGTATCATTTTTAATTTGCATAATATAGGATTTGAGCCGATGTATTTTTGTAATTTACATAAATAAAGTAAATGAATCTGAATCTGAATCCTTCTATTTACACCATGAATAATTATTCTTGCCATTGATTTCTTCAGTGTGATTGGGATGAGATAGGAAAGAACAAGGCATAACAAGAGATTCGATATTCCAGTCGACAATTGAAAAATGCAAAATACATGACACGTAAAATACTCACTGGAAAGAATTGCTTCAATATTGATGGAATCTTCTTAGCAAATATAATAGGTACCTCTAAATCTTGATTTTCTGTATATGTAGATTCTAAGTCAATAAGTAATAATCAAGAGTTAGTCCCAAATACTTGACAAAATCCAACTGATTTATGACAGCTACAATTTGAATGATTACAGCCAATCTTATGATACTTGATTGGGTCAGTAAAAAGAAATGGAGGTGATAATGAAAAATTAATTTAACAGGTTTCAGTAGCATTAAGTGCTAATTTTATTACAATCAAACCAGCAACGCAGATCTATTAGATCAAGCTGGATCATTTCCTGTAGCTCATTTTAACTTGAGGCACACCATAGCCTACTCAATTGTTGCCAAGTCACTGCTACAACTACCAAGTGCAAATTTCAAGCATTGGAAAACCTTATTACAGGCGTAACCTCAGAAGGGATTTGAAATTTATTGAATACAGCATTTCTAGAGCTATTCTGGACCTGTTTACCAAATTTCAACATTTTATGCCAATTGATTCTCGAAAAATGTAAGAGAAACTCAGAAAAATAATAAAACGCTAATATTGAGCAAAACCTTGGGAAGAGTATCGGACATAGTTTGAAACTTGATCTTCCAAATTAGTTTAGTTCATCTATAATATCGCTGCACCATTGAATTTACAGTAAGGATTGGTCGTATCAAGGCGGAAGATATGCAATCCGCAATACATCTACAATTTTTAAAAACTGAATACTGACGTAATCTTGAACGGATTTCAAAAATTTTTCAACACGACATTTCTAGACCTTATCTGAACCTGTCCACCAAATATAAACATTTTCTACAGATTGGTTTCTCGAAGAAATGAAGAAAACGCCAAAAAAAACTATAGAAAAACTCAAATATTTGGCGTATTCTTATGAAGTTTCTAAATTCCTTTCTCAGTGCGCGTCTAAACGTCCAACCGAACATGCTTGCGAAATTTGAACGCATTCGGTTCAGTGGATTTTTAGTATTGAATAGGTACTTAGTCTATGATGATATACGGTACAGCAAACGCCATTTTCCAACAGAGTAGGTTCCTGGAACTCCCTATATCAAATACATCCAATGACTTATCAACGCAAATAAAAGATTCAGAATACAACCAAAACATAGTGTATTTCCTGTATGACCAGGAATCATATCAGAGCGATAGGATAGAGTGAATGTCACATATTTAAGCCAATTCAGTGGTTCCAAATCTGTCATTTCCCGACTGTCAAAATTGATGAGGCTGAATCAACTACACTTTGCTGTAGTTGAGTCTCAACTACTGAACTACACTTCAGTTTTCACAGCGAGTATTTTCTTCTTATTCATTTTTCTTCATTTTATCATGATCATAATGTAAATTGTTTGTTTTTCAGTTCAGTTAATTCACATTATATTTGATAAAATTTATGTACAGTAATATTATATTGAAATAATTATTCACTCAACTCAGTTATTGAAACATAGTATTTGAAAAAATCATCTACCATATCATGTATCGTCATGTATTATCAGCTGTCAAAAGGAATTCTGAAAAGTCTATCAACAGTATGTTTGTCGTCTTGTCTGTTAATTTTTCCAAAGCAATACCGGTATCATTTCTTTCCCATTATTTGTTTCATTCTCAATCTATTATTCACATAATACAAATAATTTTTCAAGTCGAAAATTGACATTCTCATATTAAAACTTGCTCAATATAATAGCAAAACCTATAAAGCTGAATATAATAAACAATACTTTATCATTAAAACTAAAAATTCTCTTTTCAGCTGTTGTACTGTATCAGCTTCGCAGCTTTTTCTCCAAATATTGAAGGGGGTTTTCAATCGATGATGGGGATGCACCTCAAAATAGTGTAATTAGATTGAAATAGGGTACTCCATGATTTTTCTCTCATAATTTTTCTCCTCGCTGCACATGGATCTGAAGAGCGGCGATAGATGGCTACCAGTAGGGCCCTCGCGTGGTTTTTTGGCGCCCTATGCGAGATTTTGGCAGGCGCCCCCCTCATTACCAGACGAATGCAATCCAACATAATGTATTATAATATACAGAGTGTTTCAGGAGGAATGTGCAATACTTCTCAGGCTGATTGCTTACACCAAGTAGACAAAAAGTTACATGGGACCAACCCCCAAAAACGATTTGTTACCGAAATAAAAATGGCGGAAAATCCATATTTTTCAAAATATATTACTTTTTCTATTTTTTTAGAGGCTTTAGTGAGGTTCTAAAATAATCAATTCCTATGTAGAATTAGCTGAGAAATTTAATGAAACCAGTTCCAAGGATGTAACTTTAACGGTTATTGAGATAATTGGAAAAATATGCTGGAAAACGCCATTTTTCAACAATAAGGGTTATAGCTGGATGAGGAATCATAAAATTGTATTTTTTATTAATGGAAGTTGTAGAGAGTCGGATTCTAAAGAAAAAGTTAAATGGCGGCGATTGTGTAAATCTTACCGAAGTCTCAGAAATGGCGATCAAAAATCGCAAAATCGCTACTAAACACAAATTCATCACTTGTTCTATGTTTTGTCAATTTGCATTTGCATAAATTCGAATACACCATATATATCTTATACATAATTTAAAGTCTAGTCTTTTCACGGACTGGTCCAACGGGGGTGCAGGGGTATTCACCCCCTGCCGAGGCGTGAAGCGCGAGTGTAATATTTATAAACGTATTGTTCAATCCTATCCACAACATAGCCTTTTCTCTCTCTCTCTCTCTCTCTTTCTCTTTCTATTTTGCCTTCCCCAGCCCCTTCCAGGCATTACTCAATTGCGATAAGGGCGAAAAACAATGCTACAATTATGGTATTTTACTATTCTACAAGTCAGTGCTTGACCAGCCGCGCTACTGGAAACATTCTCGGTGAGCATGCTCCGATACTTGTGCCGTCTCTTCTTCAAACGTCCAACGCTGACGACGTTACTTTATGCGATCTTACCTCGCGTTTTGAGCAATAAAATCTCTCGATGGAGAGCAGCAATTGAGTAAGTGCTTTCTTTTCTGTCTTTCTACCCACTTTTTTCTAGTAAAAACTTTTCAACGAAATCTACCGGAGTATCAAATATGTAATAATTAATTACTGGTCAATTGATACTTTATTAAAATAATTACTTATGTATAATTTCTATGTATAATACTGCTGTTTTGAAAATGAACTATTGCTGCAATTCAACTCAGATTGTAGAACATAATCTTTACTATAATTTGCATTTAATAAGCCTATGTAATACTGTATTCTAAGAGTACCGTGAGAATTTTTGATTTTGTAAACTCGAAAACCATTAGATTTCTTTATCTTTATACTTTTTACGCTATTTTTATAATATAATACGAGTTTAAATGATGATTGAAGTCGAATGATATCGTAGAGAATTTAAATATGAACAGTTCAACTCAACATTGCATTACATTGATTCTACATTCAATAAGTTGAATCATTCACAGTTTAGAATCAAATTTATAAGATTAAAATAATGAGGAAAATGAAAAAAATGTTTTCTGTTTTCTGTTTTGTCAATAAAATTGACTTGAGTAGTTTTAAATCAAGATTTCTATATATAAAACGATAGATATAGATATAGATAGATAGATATATATAAAACTATTTTCTACAATCTGAGTTCGAATGCGACTTTCTACCTAAAATGGTTTCCAAGATAGACACACTTTAACACAAAAATATTGTGTTTTCCCGGTATATAAGAATAAGCTCAAAGTACCCAAGTTGATAAAATTCTTCAATTTTGGCCGAATTGAACATATGATACATGAAATAGAACCGCCTTTTCAAGCTAAAAAAATGAGCTATAGTTTATTAGAATCCATAAACTTTTACTAGAGTTAGGGATGTCCTTAGATTATTATCCTTAAAGGGTGCTTTCCACTGCAAATAGGCTAACCCAGATTTTGAGCAGTAAAATGAGTAAGTTATTCTGATGAGGAATGGTCCATATAGACTACCATACACCAGCTTGAATATAGTTATTACTTCGTATGTATATTTTAGCATCAATATATTGACAAAAACCACCTGTAGCTGATCTTGGAGGAATTCCACTCTTGGAAAAGTGATTTTTAAACCACCAAAAATAGGTAAAATATCAATATAAATATGTTATTTGAACTCTACTTCTCATGCTTAAAAAACTTTTTGGGAGTGAGCAATTATAATGTTAATTTTAATGATCATGATAGCCTAACCTTATTTTGGACTGTTTGGGCTAAGCCTGTTGTACTCACCTAAGTTTATAATTATTCTTGAATAAATGATAAATTATAAATGCTCCACAACTTTCAGGGTGAGGGGGTAGAGGATTTATTGTTACTTTATGAGTTACATCACATTTAAAAGCAGTTAGGACAATTTTTTTAGATTTTTTTTTAATGGGGGTTTTGATCGAATTTTGAAAAAAAATTCTATTGGACCGATCTTTGTTCTCTTTTTTTTAATAGACGCAGATTTCAGACCTCTTCAATTTCTATTCAGGTCATTTTTCTGTAGGATCAACCGTTTTCGAGTTTTATGCGAAAATTGAAAAATTGTACCTTCTACTCCCCTCCCTCCCTATGCTCACCCCCAGGTTAGGGGGACTTTTAGTATGTTAACCTCCCTACTAGTCTAAACAAATCCCCGATGTCAAAAATTGGTGCATATTTCATGCACTTTATACCCTTGTGGACAGACTTCATTGACTGGACTAAATTGCTCAATACCAAATTGAATAAGACCATGGAAAATTATCAACAGGAGCTTTATATTTATTCTAGGCTACCGTACAGTTTTTTCTTAGTAGGTTTAAGGCCTTAAGATTTTCTTTGAAAAACTTATATTTATATAACAACCGAATGGCACTTGTATCATGTGAAGGTTTAGGGGGAAACCCCATAAGTACTTTCTTCAACCCCTTATTTTGAAAAAAAAATGTCGTGAGTAATAGTACCGTAACTTTTTATTGCGAAAGATGCCACATAAACATTTATTGTGCGTGGGTAATGAAGAGTTCGAGAGTGATTGATGAGATGTGGTGAATTGACCATGCCTCTGGTGGGATTCGAACCCGGACCGGGTAGCGCTAACGGACTGAAGGTAACGCCCCAGACCACTCGGCCAACCCGGCCGAGCATTGACTTTATAAAGGTTAAGGGGGTTCGCAAAGTCGATTTTGGTCAAAAATTGGATTTTCGTTTTTTTACATTTTTGAATTCTCCCGGTCTTTCTGATGACAATGATATATAATAAGTAGCTGTTTGAGCTTTGTTTTGATGAATAAAAATTAATTTTCCAAACCTCTGCACTGAAAAATGTGTGTACTGATAATTTTTCGTCGACATTTTCGGAAATTTTATAATGTTTTTCCACATTATAATGCCAATGCTGTATTAGTTTTTGTTAGGTTGGCTAGCATTGGCACAAACTGTTCAAGATTGTGAGTTTGTGAACATGTGTTTTTATTGATATCTGTCATAAAGGTTATGTTTGCTCTAACCATCTAACCAAGTATTGGTGATTACAAAGTTTTTATTATTTCGTGAAGTATTATTTTGTGAATTATTATTTTGTGAAGTATTATTCTGTGAAGTATTATTTCGTGATGCCGAGAGTTTGTAAAGTATTTAAAAAACGAAAAAACGTTGGGAAACCTAAAATAATTAGTATCACTCCTGAAAGCATTGAACTTTATCAACACCCAGTACTAGTAGGCCTACATCTTCAACAAGTAGGGATGATAAAAGTAGTAGGTCTTCTGTCAAGCTAGGTGATACTTTAGAAGAATATAATAATTATAGTGACTCATTTGTTTATGATATTGTGAATTTTAATTTAGTGAATGAACTCATTGGTGCAGTTGGTGTGTGCTCAAATTGTCATGGTCAATTGAATTTGTATATAGACAGGAAAAAGGGACTTGCTTGTGATATTATATTAGAATGTGATAATTGTAAGAAATCTTCAACAACAAAAAATACTGATATTGGTAGTTATAATGATAGAAATATTGATGACATCAATGTTCGTTTTGTGTATGCCATGCGCTCTATTGGGAGAGGTGAAAGTGCAGCTGTCACTTTCTGCAATGTTATGAATCTTCCCAAACCAGCCAGATTTAATTTTTATAATAATATTCTGGGCTCTGTGGTCAAAGATGTTTGTTCTGAAACAATGAAAGAGGCAGCAGAAGAGGCAGTAGTGCATAATGATGGTGATAATAATATTGCTGCTGTTTTTGATGGTACCTGGCAAAAACGAGGGTATGCATCAATGAATGGAGTAGTTTCTGCAATAAGTGTTGGGACTGGGAAGGTTATGGATGTGAGCATACTATCCAAATATTGCAGATGTAAAGATAAATTGAAGAATATTCATGATGATGATAAGTGTTTTGCCAACTACTCAGGCACAAGTGGTGGGATGGAGGTTGAAGGTGTAAGACAAATGTTTGAACGGTCAGTAAATTTGAACAATGTTTGTTACAAGTATTATTTAGGGGATGGGGACAGTAAGGCCTACACGACTGTAGCAAATAGTAATCCTTATGGTCCAGACATACAAATAGAAAAATTAGAGTGCATCAACCATGTCCAAAAACGAATGGGTTCTCGTCTGCGAACATTGAAATCAAAACTGGGTAAAGAAAAATTATCTGATGGAAAAACAATAGGTGGACACAGAAGGTTGACTGATTCAAGAATCAATGAGATTCAAACATATTATGGTCTATCCATAAGAAGAAATCTGACAAGTGTACAAGACATGAAGACAGCCATATGGGCTTCATATTTTCATCTGTCATCTTCTAATGAAAACCCAACACATGAACTTTGCCCAAGTGAAGCCGGTACCTGGTGCAAATATAGGAAGTCAATAATAGAAGGAAAACCATATGACCATGATAAGCACACACATCTACCCTCAGACATTATGAAAGCTGTGAAACCGATATTTCAAGACTTATCAAATCCGATTTTGCTTGCTAAGTGCTCACATGGAGGAACTCAAAATGTCAGTGAGTCACTCAACAGTGTTATATGGCAGAGGATTCCAAAATCTTTGTTTCACTGCAGACTCTCAAACTAGGAGTGTACGATGCTGTCAGTGCATATAATATTGGAAACCTATCCAAATGTAGAGTTTTTAAAAAACTTGGATTGAAGCCTGGGTACTATTGCATACATGGACTACGGGAACAGGATATGGCAAGAATAAAGTTTGCTGACAAAAAAATTGAGGAGATACAACAGAAGTGCAGGAAGAACATCAGTAATGCCAGGAAATTACTAGAAGATGAGTATGCTGCCACCGAGGATGCAGACAATCCTTCATATGCTGCTGGAATGCATTGATCCAAGTCATGTGAGTTTAAATGCGTTTTTCTCAAAATCTTATTTTTTCACACTAAGGTACATTTTTCTCAGCAACCATTGAAGATATTCCAACAAACTCAACGCGGTTTGATGCATACTGGAGATATCTATATTTTAACATGGGATTATTGAGAAATATTGATGCTGAAAATTATTAAACAAGTTTTTCGATCAAAAATTATTTGAATTTTTTTATATTTTGGAAAAATATTAAAAAAAAATTATTTTATGTAATAAAGGAAAATGCCTTCGTCTAATTATAGAGAAATAAAAGGGGAACAAAACAAAAAAAAATTCATAGCTCTATCTTTACTGGTTGTTGAGAAAAATGTACCCAAATATTGGAAATTTTAACATTGTAGGTATAGGACTTTGCGAACCCCCTTAAACACTGCCGTACAGGCCTACTACACAGAGTGGACAAAATACCTATACACACGGTACTTCTTGACAGTTTAGGCCTACAAAATTTAGGACTAATTAATAGAAGAGAGAACTTTATTAGAAATAAAGAGAACGTGAAGAAATGCCACGATGAAAAAATGTGCAATGTAATTATTGTGTATTTAGGAAAAGTGGCCACCAATAGTCAAGGTTTACAGTGTTGTGGAGGGTTCCTTAATTTTCAAGTAAAGCAGTAAATTGATTTTTATTAGAAAAAACTACAATAAATATTGTTCTTGGAACTTTTTGCAATAATTCCACTATAAAAATATTATAAAAATTAATGTATTTAAGATTCAGAATAGAAAGGAATTTAAAATTATTTCAAAAGTCTTTAATCATTTGATTATGAAAAAGTTCTACATCAACGTTTAGGCTTACTCAACAAATGTTATTGAATAATATTTTTCTAAAAATAAAAATGTCATTTTGATGTGTGAGAGCCATGAGAGGTACCGTACCGGTACTGTACTTTATTTCGCACGCCAGTGATTCAATTACTCACTTTCATAGCCGCTAGGCTTCTTTTGTTATTGTTATTATTGCTATCATTTTGTGTTGCAACATAAATCTCATTACATAAAATCCTAAAATTTTAATTGAGGGGATATATCCCCCCGAAATTGGGACCTATCCTACACTAAATAGAATTCTCTTTAAAGGAGTTGCGAAATTTTTTAATAACAACTTCTAAAAATATAGTTTTATGGTGTTTTTTTGAAAAAATTTTCCCTCTTACGGGGGAATCCTTTTGGAGAAGGAAATGGAATGAAACTGAAACCAAGCATTGGAAGCCCAAATATTTCATTTCTTGTTTGAATGAATGCAACAAGAATATTCTCCGTAATAAAATGTTGAAGATTGGTGCAACATGTTCAATTCAACAATTTTCTCGATTTACAACATCTACAAGAGACCAATAGCTCGTGTTAAAATCAATTACTCTACAATAATTTATGAATAAATTTTCCATTATTCAACTATTTTTCAACAATTTGATCAACAATTCGATGAACAATATTTGATCAACAATTTGTTGACAAAATTGTATTCGAAATAGCTCAATTGAAATTTTTCAAATTCCCGTTTTGCATCAGCCGCCGCGGCGCCCCCTTGGCTGTGATAAAAATTCTAACTCAAAACTAAGGGTAATTGTGTAAAACTTGCCCGAATTTTAGACATAAGAAATCAGCGTCTCCTTGTGACATAAATTTCTGAGATTTGGGTAAGTTTAAAGCCGCCTATCGACAGTACGCGACAGCCGCGAATGCCTCGCGGCACGTTGATACTTATGCGACTGGAACGCAGTCAATCAGCTGTGGCCAATCACATCTCTTATTCTATCATTTAAATTTAATAGCAAGAGATGTGATTGGCCACAGCTGATCGACTACGTTCCAGTAGTCGCACAAGCATCAACGCACCGCGAGGCGTTCGCGGCACATGCCTCGCACTGTCGATACGCGGCTTTACCACTTTTTCCCTTATATTCAAATTGTCTGCAACTGATATTATATTCACTCTGCAGATACCCCTTCATAGAACTGCAACTTTCAATAAGTCTTTTCTAGTTGTGGCTTCGCGATTGTGGAACTTACTGCCATTTCATATAGTTTCAGCTCCTTCTATCAACTCTTTCAAGTACCGCCTATACTTGCACCTACTAGGGGAATTACCATAGTAAAATTACAGGGAAATATGCATGCATGAGTAACTGTCTTAAATCACCATCAACTCTCCTTTAGCTCTGTTTCTTTCTACTCTAATTTATTTGTATATCTTTCTTATCGATATTTTATTTTTAGTTTTCTTCTCAACTCATCAATATCATTATTTGATTCAATACATATTGTATATTTCATTATTATTATTTTATTTTTATTATTACTTCTCTTGTATTTATTGTCTTCGCGTTTTCTACATTATTCTTATTTTTAGTTTTACTTTAGATATAATATTATCTTTGTACTTGCTCTGCTCTTATTATTTAATTATTTCTGTTGTTTCAATGGGCTTAAGCCTGGAAACAGTTGTCTTTGTAAATAAATAAATAAATAAATATTATTAATTAAAAATACAGTTAAGATGACAGAATCATACCTTTATTTTGATCCAATATAAGTTGCAGTTTTTTAGCATAACTTGCACTTTATATCAATATGATTAGCATTTACAAGTCCCATCTTTTCTGTCTCAATTGGGCTTGAGAATAATTTTTGCGAAAAAGCTACAAATAAATATTCTTTTTATGGAAAAAACTTTTCAAATATTTGGGCGGTAGGTACCTATCTATCCCGCCCGCCAGGGTTGGTTATTATTTGTAGTCTATTTCATGAGTAGAGGAATAATTGCAATATCAAGCCTTGAAAAATTATAATACAGTATTGATGATTGAGTTTGAAGGAAAACAATCCTATACTTTCCTTGCTTAATGATTGTTCCATATAATGGCCGCATAATAATTACGGTAGCACTCCAGTTCATTCTGCAGCAATTTTTCTTCAATGGAAATAATTCAACAAAACTTGATGAGTTAGAAGTATAAGGTTCTTCTCATGACTAGTATACTTTACTTTTTTCCCCACAGTTGGACTACAAAAAAATCTTTTCATCTAATACAGAAGATTTAGATCTTCATAAGTCCATAGTTAGGTAGGTACCGTAGGAAATACGTGCTTACTTTCTAGAATTGCAAAATCATAATATTTTTTTGATTGTAATTTTCAAACGTGAATAATTTAAAAATGTTTTTACAATCTACAGTAGCCTATTATTTATTATGAAAATTATATTTCTATTTGCAATTTTATTCTAATTTGTTCAGAAAAAGGTAGGAGAATAAAACAGCACATGATAATAATTTTGTACATTATTATTTTCTTTCATCCTCTTCAAAATTATACCGTTGAAAATACACACAAGTCACATTCATTTTCATTTTTCAGTTCAACTGGAGCGTTTTTTGATGAGACTAGTCAATATTATCAAGAAGAATTCATCATAAACATATTATTTAAGGCACTGCGGGTGGGATTATTATTGATGTCAATAATTTTTTACATGTCATACTCAGAATATACCAACAAAGATAATGTTCTACAAAATGACATTACTATTAATGTATGTATAAATATTACTGTTCATGCGAAAAATTACAGTTATAGATTTTATAATTTGATTACCATTGATTATAATTTTATACAATCATATCGTAGGCTATTCAAAATATACCAAAAATGAAATGAAATTACAATATTGAAACGTATGTATTAATTGGATAGTAAACTTATTTTGAAGAGACTATTTTGTCTATTACTAATAAAGCAGTTATAAAATTAATTATTCAGATGATTCTAGCCTGGTATGTTGTGGACAACCACACAAAGAGTTGAGAAATCCTAGGACAAAAAAAATTGAAATTGACCTGGAAAAGTAAATTAGCTAGCAAAAGTAAATGATGATGAAACATTAATCTTTGAATTAACTTTCGTAAAATCAAGAAATTTCGAATATAATAATGGTGATGGATGGCTAGAGTTGAATTTCATTTATCAATAACGGTTACATATCGAATCAAATCTGTTATTTATGAATAAATATACAACCCGAGTGCACATTTTGCTTTTCCATTCATTTCGAATGAGTATTGCAACAAACTCGAAAAGTTTATTTACAGATGTTTGGAAAATTGGCTTATATAGTTTCAACATTCATTGGGATAGGATCAACTTACGTAAGAACATGATTAACATACAAAAAACATTAAAAAGAGTGAACTGGATACATACAATGAAGGCTGTATATTGCGTTTTCAAAAATTTACAGCTTCAAAATATGACAAAGTTTGACTTGTAGGACAAACGTCGATCAATTATTGATTTCTAATCAACCATTATACATTTCACTAACGATAATCAAACATTAAACATTGATCAACCAACTAGCCAAGAGGAAAACTCAGAAGCAATTTAATATACTTAGTGGATTTCTATTGTAGTTTATATACGAATATCGAAATATTATTTTTGCATCGATTTTTCCATTTCAAGTTTCTTAAACCCAGAAATTTCAATATAACGTTGGTCCTACTCGTCGTCACAGAAAAATAAAAATTGAAAATTACACTATTGAACAGATAACGTCAATCGAAAGAATCACAATTTTGTCACCAGCTCTACATTTATGAAGAATATCAACATCAACTTCAGGATTTATTGTATAAATTGAAAGAACAGTTTTAGGAGAAATCCTGTTGGGATCCCCATTGTAAATTATTGACTAAATTAATAAAGAATTTTAATTGGTGGTTTTCACCAATCACGAACACTTATCGCTTTTTTTCTGAGTTTGAATGAGCTGTTTAATCTGAATAATACATTATAGATTATATTAAAACAAATAATATTTTCTGAGAATTGTTAAAGTAGGCATTAATATTTTTAATAGAGATAATATTCCCAAATATAGCCTTTCTATTTATTATTACACCTTTCATAATAATTACTGAAATAGAATCACAAAAATCTGATCTCATTTACATTGGAAATAGTTCTAAATATAAACTGAATTAAAAATGTGAAATGATCAGATATAATTTTCAATCTGTATTGGATATTAATTAAACATAAATTAAAAGTACATGAGTTATTACGTTTGTTCTCAAATTTACTATAGCCTACCTATATAAACAATAATTATTATGAAATTGAAAAAAAATATTTAGAATTATACTAAATGTTCATAATGTTATACATTTTCTTTAATTCACTCGAAAGCTTTCTGAAAAATACTAGAGGCCGGTAGCACAAAATTGATCAAAGTTCATTTTTGATCACTAGTAAGGAGAATAATGGTCGGTCAGAATCACATCGTTATTTGTGCGACCACATGTCCACATTTGTGCTCGTCCACACCACGTTGAATTGATTGAAATCGGTTGCATGTATAGTCTGTCCAAGCATAGAAGACATTCTGGTACGATGGGAAAATGACTCCAGCTAGGTCAATATTAGTTAAAAAAATTATAAATTTGGTCTTAAATTGTAGATCAGAATGTTCCTATAATTTGAAACCAAATTTATAATTTTTGAACTAATATTGACCGAGTTGAAATCATTTTCCCATCTTTCAAGAATGTCTTCTTTGCTTGGACAGACTACCTAGTGTGGACGACAATTTGCGTTTTAGTAAAAACGACTTGCGCATGAAATTTAAATTCGAAAATGCAAAAAGTCGTCCACACTAGGTACTTTAGGAGTCAAGCAGACTCGATAAAGGCGACTCGACCCAAGAACAACTTTGTGTAAACGAACCATAAGCTACAAAATCTCTTAAATTTTCATATAATAATACTGAATACAAATCTACTTAGCCGCGACAAATATTTTCGCTTAAAATTAACGAATGTATATTATTTATGAAAGATCATAAATCTGACAGTGACAGAAAGAATATTTCACAAAAAATTTATAATTTTAACAGAGTGAAATTAGGTGGCGAGACATTTTATCTATAGTATCTTCAAGTTGACCGGGTTTTTAATACAGTGCATAGAAAATACTTCAGAATGCTTCATGCATATTGAATAATTTAAATGCTAATAATGTACAGATTGCAATTTTTACAATTTAGATACATGATCAATACTATTACAATGGAGCCACTGTTGACAAAAATATTTCAAATGAAAATTCAATACAGTTTCAGATGATTTGAATGTTACATATAATACAATTAGGCTTAACTTACGCTCAGTTCAGACTGTACAAATTATTGTACATATTACCGAATACCTATCTTGAAATAGATTTTTCAGGATTTTACTGTTTTGTTTAATAAATTTCGTATCATCAAGTAACAATATTGCATCAATAACTTTCAAAAAGGAAAAAATGACGTTTGAGTGTCATGATAGAGTTTGTCAACTATAAAAAAGAATTGTATACATAAAATATTGTTTATTATTTTGATCGCATGTTAATTATTATTTTTATTCTTCCTATAACATTGAATTGTTGATCTGAATGGCAAGAGCAATATGATACCAGTACATCACATTGCAGTGGGAGATCAAAATAGGATAATTAGGAAATAACAATTAGTGTATTAGTATTGATTAACTAGCAGAAAATTCAATTTTTGGAAATAGAAGGACAAGTAGAATCAGAAAGTATCTAGGTAGTAATGCTCACATTTCTTATTTTTCCCTAATAGACTGGATGCTTGAATTTCTTCCTAATAATCAGATCTAGGCTTCAAGTTTTAGTTAATCTTATTACAAACTCGCATCAACAACGTTCAAAATTTTCCAACATCAATTCATATTTAATTCTAATTAAATAATATTATCGTTACAGCAACGATTACATAGAAAACACACTAAGCTACATAATCAAAAGTTATTGCCTTTTTCTCACTAGATTAGAATTTTATTTACAAAACTGGAATACCAATCAATAATTTTTCAATTTCAGATGGGATTTCGCAACATCTGAAAAAGTTCGCGTTTACATTACAATAATGAAGTCTTTAAAATTAAAAAGTTGCTGTTTGAGTTTGCAATAAGAAGTTTAGTTTCAACAGCTAAACGAAATGTAAGTAAAGTATGCAAACATACGGGGTTTACCACTAGATCGAGATGGTAAATCAACAATATTTTAGAGTTACTACGAATAAGATTTAGGAATAATAGCTCTAATAATTCTATAATCTAGTCAACATATTTCAACGAAACTTGAGAGATTATGAAATATTTTTAAATTTAATAAACAATATTATTTAAACTCAAATTTTCAAAGAGCTGTTTCATAAATCTTCAAATACAAGGTGTTTCACGAGGAATGTGCAATACTTCGCAGGCTGATTCCTTACACCAAGTAGACGAAAAAGTTCCATGGGACCAACCCCCAAAAACGCTTTGTTACCGAGATAACAATGGCGGAAAATTGAGATTTTTCAAAATATATTAATTTTTCTAATTTTTTAGAGGCTTTAGTTAGGTTCTAAAATAATCAATTCCTATGTAAAATTAGCTGAGGAATTCAATGAAACAAGTTCCAAGTTTGTTACTCTAACGGTTATTGAGATAATTGGAAAAATATGCTTGAAAAACGCAATTTTTCAACAATAAGGGTTATAACTGGATAAGGTATTATAAAATTGTATTTTTTATTAATGGAAGTTGAAGAGAGTCGGATTCTCAAGAAAAAGTTAAATGGCGGCGATTGTGTAAATCTTACCCAAATATCAGAAATAGCGATCGAAAATCGCAAAATCGCTACCAAACACAAATTTATCACTTGTGTTATTTTTTGTCAATTTTGCGATTTTTGATCGCTATTTCTGAGATTTGGGTAAGATTTACACAATCGCCACCATTTAACATTTTCTTGAGAATTCGACTCTCTTCAACTTCCATTAATGAAAAATACAATTTTATAATTCCTTATCCAGTTATAACCCTCATTGTTGAAAAAATTGCGTTTTTTAAGCATATTTTATCAAATATCTCAATAACCGTCAATGTTACAGACTTCAGTTTGGTTTCATTGATTTCCTTAGCTTATTTTACATAGGTATTGCTTATTTTAGAACCTTACTAAAGCCTCTAGAAAATTAGAAAAATTAATATGTTTTGAAAAATCTCAATTTTCCGCCATTGTTATCTCGGTAACAAAGCGTTTTTGGGGGTTGGTCCCATGGAACTTTTTGTCTACTTGGTGTAAGGAATCAGCCTGAGAAGTATTGCACATTCCTCCTGAAACACCCTGTATATAAACTTTTATCGATTTTTACAAAGAACCATTTGACAGGAAACATAGAATAATTAAATCAGTACCATGTTAAAAATATAGAAAAACATAAAAAACAAGGACAGTTCAAAATTGCAGCCAGAAACTTCATTGAATTGCAAGCACCAAAATCATATTTAAACTTGTTTATGCTCAAGTACCTTATCAAGCTCTCATGAAGCTCAAGATAATTTTAGAAAAAAATGTATTTTACTTAGTTTCTCAAAAATTTATCCCGAACAAAAACATTTGCATTTATATTTGTAGATTGTAGAGCGCGATTCTTAGATTTGTTCGCAAAAAATTATATGAAATAAATTTTCAAAAGGTTTGAATTGAGATTTTGTGGGTATTTCATTACTGAAAAATTATCCATTGTTCACAAGAGTCCAGTCATGGGTTAAAGAGTATTCAGAATCATCATGATATAACAGAGGATTACAGGAAGATAAGAGTGCTTTTCCAGTACTTCCATCTGAATAAATGAAGTAAAGAAATACCTTATTATGAATAATTCATTTTCAAGTAAATGAAACGGCAGATTCAAATAAATTTTGCACAAAAAATGCGAAATTGATAAGCGAATTGGAAACTAGTTTAATACGTAGAAGAAGAAAAAGAATCTGAATTGAGGCTCTCCGATATTGTAGTCATTCAACTTAGTGAAACATTAAATCTTCAAAAATAATCAAATCTGAATTAAGAAGCATTTGTTGAATAGAGCTTCTCATTTTAAAAGAGAGAGGTACCCGAAAGAAGTAAATATTTTGAATACACACGTCAGTTGCAATTATCAATCGGTTACAAAATCTTACATAAGTTCTATCCAGTTAAAATTGACTAGAATAAGAATGTTTAAAAAAACTATGATTGAGCAGAGATCTGAAACATAAGAATTGACTTTCGGTTGATTTGTTTTAAAAAACTGTTATAATAATTTGAAAAATATTCCAGAGAAGATTGTTCATAAAGTTAATATGAATATTTTAAGGTAGCTTGTAGAGAAATAAAATCCAGGATCATATTAAACTTACTTCAATTCAATTTCGCATAAATATACTAAGTAAAATTTCTCATCAAATCATATATTTTTCATACCAGAGAATTAATTTATTAACATATTTCTCTATTATTAATCCAGTTTTAATCATGATAAAAACAAACATATAATGTCTGGTATTCATCACAGTGTCTTTCAAATAGATTACTTCAAAATCTTTAAATCACTGATTTATTTTGAAATTAAAATCAATTCATTAGAATTTGATCATTGAATTAAATTAAAATTGATGATTCTGAAATTCCTTACTCTTCCAAGACTGGATTGTCATGTACGAGAGATTATTGAGGCAATCAATTCACGATAATTAATTTAAAAGCATCGATAATATCTACCTAATTAAAAAATCTGATTTCACACGCAGCTATTTTGATACTTGATTGGTCTGGGTAAATGTGATAATATCTAGCAAGATTTCATACATTAAAGTTTCACTTAGGAACAAAGAACTGTTGATTTGCTCCTACCGCTTGATTACTCATCTGACTTCGTGTGTTAGTAGCGTACAACTGCTGCTGAAAATTATGAAACTGCTGAGCATAGTTGGGATCCGACGTGGTTGGCCCGATAAAAGAAGAGTTCTTGAAGTTATTCGACTGGCCCATGGACGGCGGAAGAGGCTGACTGGCATCCGGAGGATGTCCGGGACCCGGACCCGGACCCGGACCACCCGGCATGGGACACGGAAACATGCCCCCACCACCATCACCGGCAAAGTTCACTTGTGGGGGCATCACACCCACACCCCCGCCCATCGGACCCATTCGCATACCACCTCCACCCACCCCCACTCCCACCCCTCCTCCTGCCCCTCCTCGCATCCCACCACCCCTCATCATTCCACCCATCATATCATTCGAGTTCACATTGTTTTGTTGATAGTTGTTGGGAAAATACTGCAGGTTGTGAGTGGGCACTTTTGCATCCAAATTCGACAGAGGATTTGAGAAGCGCTGTAGAAAGTCAAGGCTGGGAGGTCCCCTGGGTCCCGTGGCCTGACCTTGAGGTCTAGTGGGAAGATACTGAATAGTGTTGGGGGCACTCGGCTTGACCTGTATGTTTGCGCCTGCGCCGTTGTACGCGTTGGGCATGTTCGGGCGAGTCATCATTCGAGGCGGATAACCTGCGCCGGGGCCTGGTTGCATCATGCCCGGCTTCGGAGAGATCGAGTTGTTTGGTCCTTGACAAGGCATCATTCGGCCTTGACCGTTGGAGCCAGGACTGAACGAGTGAGGCATCTGTGCATTGGCCATCCGCGAGTTATCTTGGCATACACCCATGTCGTTCATCTGCATTAGATGCATGTTTGAAGGAGGCTGATTGAAGCCCATCATTCCAGGATGCATCATATTGTTTTGTGGATTGGCGCCAGGGCTAGCAACGTTGGTTGTCAGCTGCTGACTCATTTGAGCAAGAGAGGTGATTGGATCAAAATGTGAACCAGGTTTACTGCTATTGACACCAGGCAGTCTTGTGATCCCATTCGGATTGAGCGGAACGTTATCAGGTCCAATGCACTGATAATTGGGGTTGGCTCCAGTGGGTGTTCCGCTTGGAGGGGGAATTCCCTCTTTCACTGGATTTCCATCAGACGGTGGTTTACTGTTGGGTGACACGTCTAAGAACGGTTGCTGCCCTAGCTTTCCAGACTGCTGAGGCATGAAGTTGTTGGGAAGCACTGGTGATGACCCCATTATTGGAAAGCGTGATTGATTCATATTGTCTGCCATCTGAGGGCTATTACATGAGAATCTGAGATCTGTTTTGGCGCCTTGTCCAGATGAACGTGATTTATCGCCGCCAGTTCCAGGACTTGGACTTGATCCCGCAAACACTCCACGAGACACTTGCATCTCGAGGGATGATGGCGTCAACGGGCCAGACACTTTGCTGCCTGACATGTCTGTGCCTGAAGTCGGCAGCACTGATTCCAAGCTGGTGGGAGGCAACCTGCAACATTAAATAAATAAATACTCTATTCCCCAAAAACTAATACTAATGCAATTACAAAAATATACAATCATTCACATTATTTATAAATAATTATTTGTTTCGGAAAAAGGCTTATAGTAAGTGTTAATGTGTTAGGCCTGAACTTTCATTTGTTTTGATAGGTTTTTAACTTGACTTCATTATTCTACAACTTGAGTTATTCCTATTCACTATTTATTAGCTATACTATTAACTATTTCATCAACTCTTTAAAATATTATAGAACATAATATTCCTTATTTATGATATTTGACTCCTTATCATATCATAGTGACTGGTTCAGACAATTATTGCCCTTCAGCTCGAAATAGAATTGACAAATTCACATTCCAAATTTGTCAAACTATAACCACATACTTCTTGATTATGCGGATTTATTTCCGGCAATGTATTCTAGAAACGATTAAAATAGAAAATATACTTTTGCTTTTTTTAATATACATTTATAGATTTTTCCCCCTCTCTCCGAGAGAGGAAAACTACGTTGAACCTAAAGTATTTCACTCCCTAATTCTGATCGATTGATTTGTTTTTCTTTTATACTTGGCTCTACTTATTTTACTTAAGAAATCAGGTCTTAGTTTCACTCTTGTCTATAAATCACAGAATACTGACTATGAATTTTAAATAAAACATGAAAGGTGCTATTGTCCTGAACATACCGAGTATTATGAAGAAATTAAAAATTAGAAGTAGAAAATTGCAGGAATTCTACAATCCTGATGAGTAGGAAAAATGGGCCTACATCACTTGTGCGAGTGTAATGAGGTGATGAATGACAAAAAAATGCCAGACTGAACAGGAATCGAACTTATGACTGTGGTAGCCCGAGTAAACTTGACTGGTGAAACTTTAACCTATCCACAAGGCGACGACGTTTTTCCTATAGTTGAACATTCATTGTGAGTAAAAATTTGAATAAGACGTGGAACTGGATCGTTGTAATCATAACCTTAAGACAATTATTTTAAATATTATTTCTCAAAATTTTTAAAAGAGACGTTTTGGACTCTACTGCATGTGTTTTTATCCAATAAGTACAGGATGACACAGAGAAACGGGAAATTTAGAACTAACACGCACGTGAATAAAGGAAATGTAATAATTAGTTTTATTGCTGAAAATATGAAGTAAAATAGTTGCCATTTATAGTTCCAACATAAAATTTCAATTTTTATTGATAATGTCCTTGAGATGACGGACAAGGTATACTTTCCAGGAAGCAAACAGTGAGATAGATCTGCATGTGAGCATGAAACATCGAAGCACTGTGTGTGACTTTTTCTTGTGAGACCATTTAAAAAGTAAAGTGTACGCTTCACACACAAAAATAATTATTGATTCGAAACGAGGATTCAATAAGAAACGTGCCGTGCAAAATCTCACAGTTCGCCTCCAGGAATTTATACATACGTTTGAATGGTCATCTCAAGGAAATTATCTATAGAAAATGACATTTTTTAGTTAGAACTATAAATGTCAACTATTTTACTTAATATTTTCAGAAATAAAACCAATAATTACATTTCCTTTATTTACGTACGTGTTACTTCAAAATTTCTCCCTGGGTCAACCTGTACATTTTGTATCGTTTCAAATAAATGAATATTATTAGCTCACACCATATCGTAAATAACAAATTCTAATACTCACGTCGGAGACATATTTGGTTCTTTTAAACTTGTATTTGGCTGCTTCTGGATAGTTAGTTCTTGTCCTTCAAATGCATTCAGATACTGAATTTGTTGAGGTGAAGGCACTGGCATTAGGTTTGGTTCTTTTGAAAGAGCCGACTGCTGCTTTTGAGCCAAGGACTGAAGAGATCGACAGAACATTCCATCTGAAAAATCAATAATTCGAAATATTTATTGATTTACATCATTTAAAGACAGTGAAAGAACTATTATTCACTTTTTATGAACGGTAGTTGTAAAGATGATATTGTGCTAATTATCCATAGTGCATGATCAGAAATTGTCATAACCACTGTCATAACTTAAATATTGAGATACCGGTTTCGGTTTTTACACCATTATCAATCACTGATAACATCCAGGTCTCGTATCAATTCTTAATCCTCAGATTAATGGACAATTTACAAAAATAGACATTCTTATGTCTAAACTTCACCTTTCCATAAATCTAATCCATTGGATGGATTGATAGAACTTGTTGCTTGGATATACTGGATAATTATTGTTGTTTGGATGATATTGCTATAATTTATGCGTTAATGAACACTGCTGTATAATGGAGTGAATATGGAACTGTCAACCAGCTGGTAGGCCTAAGCTCTTCATGGTTTGTTGAGAATTTGACAAACAAAAAAATGAATACAATTTTTGTTGAATAATTTTTTAAAATTCATGCGTTAATGATTACCATTTTTTAATAATTCAAGTTATATAATTTCTGTGTTATGTTAATGAATACTGTACCATTCTTTGTTGAATAATTTTAGTAGGTTTTCAACTCGTGAAATGTATAAAATAATTGGTTGTACAATAATTTATTGGAATCTGGAAACAAAACAGAAATATTTTGTGACCTACATGAATGAAGAAATCATAATCAATTTTCATTAGCAATATTATCCAAACAACAATAATTATCCAGTACATCCAAATCCAGTATATCTTATGAATCTCGTCACCTCCAGATTATCAATCGCAGTTTACCAGATATTGATGATGGTGTAACAGTCGGAACCGCGTTATCTCAACATTCTGTAAAGTAGTGGTTATAACAATCCTAGTATTTTTCTATATTCAATGATAACTATTATTCCTATGAACATAGATGAATGCTCCCTAATTATGTGATCACAATTGAAATTATCATAGAGTAATCAAAATGTAATCATGATCATAGCAAAATTCACCTGGAGAATGTTGACTTGATGGTGTGGGCGAGAAATCACCGGGAGCCACCGGTGTACCTGCCGCTCCACTGCCATTGAGCTTTTCCTTTTTAGAAGGCGGGGAGTGCGGCGTGCCGGGGTTGGAGGTACTTGGGGGTGCGGGCGACTCATGACTGGGACTGGGCCCAGCTCCCGGAGGGTTCCTGCCGGCTGGGGAGTTTAGCCCGGAACAGGTTCTGGGAGACGGTAGCGAGAGATTGGAAGTTGTATTGTTCGGTGAGCTCGGGTTGGGACTTGGCATCGCTACGGGTACGCTTGCAGATCGTGTTGTTGGGTGGTAGGGGGGAGGTGGACCTTGATTCCGATTTCGCATTTGATTATCGGTTGAAGGACACGGTTTTTTCTTGCGTTCTTCGTAGAATTGCAACTGCATTTTCTGCCATTCAGCCTGGGGCGTCATGGATGGTTGACCCCCCTTTTGGTGTGGGGACATTGCTATATCGTTGGGATCTGAGGTGAGCGGAATTACTTCGTCCAGATCGGTTGATCCTCCGCCGGTAGCTGAAGGTGGCATTGTTAGGGCGTTGGGTCCAGGCCCAGGGGGTGGCTGCCCACTTGGCACTTCACCGGGTGAATGGTTCTCTGGAAAAAGCATCTGCTGCATTTTGCGAAGAGTGGCCAGCTGCTCTTCCCTATGCTGCCTCTGTTGTGGTGTTAAATTCTCATCGGGAACTTTGACACCTACGACAAATAAGTGAATACATTAATAGAATAACTAATTAGTGATTAGATAAATTAATGAATTATTTTATTCCCATCCACCAAGTTAAAGTTATTTTTTCGAATTGATCAGCTTCTAAAAGGTAGGTAGATAGATACATAGACATCTTTTCCAGTAAGTACATTATATGGGTGATGTGGGAGAAGTTGAGGCACAAGAGACATCTCTTCCACTTGACCCACAATTAGTATTTGTAAGTTTATTTCAATTTTGTATATTATTTATTACTCATTGATATGAGTAAATAGGATCATTTCACCACTTTTAAAACTGATAATTGCACATAAATAGATTAATGGATAGTTGTTAATATAATTTACAGTGGCAATAAAAGTTACAGTTGTTTTTACTTTTATGGAAATTGAACGGCAACTTTTATAAGGTTGACAATATTGGTATTTTTAAATACATTTCAATTTTCTGCATTGCTTGTTGAAATGGATAAACTTTTTATAAGATCAGTTCATCACTTTTAAAACTGTTAAGCACACATAACATAATCTACATATGGAACCCACAATAAAAAAAAATCTACATATAAAATGACTATTATAAATGCTCAATTCTGCCATGAAAGTCAGCAACAGGCGTTAGCCAATCACCAATTTTGTTTTTCAATTTTTACTGTCCAAACTTCGCCATATCATTAAAATAAAGATGTCATTCTATTCTATATCTATATAGTCTATACTATACTTCAGGCACTTCACAAATGAAACTCCCGCAAACGACGTTTAGCTCAATCAAGATTCAACTTTTTTAGCCAATTGGCCTAATGATAAAAAAGTTCCTTCAATTGTAACGGAAGAAATTGAAAATTATTTCAAAACTAACTACCTGCTAACGAATGATGAGGTCCAACACCCATAGGATCAGTATCGGCGAAATCGGACAGTGAATTGATTATTGCGTTTGAATTAGGAGAACCAGCATTCATAGGTCCCTGACCGTCAATTGGTGGCCCACCCACACCTCCTGGTCCCGGCTTCAATGGAGCTGCACAACTCTGTCGTACAAAGAAAAAAGGTTGAACAAAATGTCAGAATAAGCAGCGTTATAGTCTGGTCGAGCAAAGAAGACATTCTGGCAAGATCAAAAAAAGACTCCAGCTCAAGCTATATTGGTTCAAAAATTAAAAATTTGATCTTACATTGTAGAAAACATTCTTCTCTACAATTTGAGACCATATTCATAATTTTTCAACCAATATTGCCGAGCTGGAGTCATTTTTCCTGGATGTCTTCTTTGCTCGGCCAGAATAAACGGGAAATGGATGGCATGAATCATATTACATCGATATTATACAACTAATAATTGGAGTCATTTGAATTACAAGGAGAACAATTTAATTATTAATTTCAATTATTGGCATAATATACAAGTATCCTCATTCAAACTACAAATTTTATAATTCCCTGATAAATATTGTCATTGGAACTACAAATTCCAATTCCCTGAAAAATTTCCTCATTCGAACTCCAAATTTCAATTCCCTAATTCTAGATTAAATATACTGTACTTAGAAAGGATTGAAAAATTGAATTTATTATTATTATTTTTAGTTTACTGATCGAAAGTTTGACATATTCATTTGACATGACGCAGATTGTGATTAATATTACTATTTTTGAGTAGTTGAGGAGGTGATATTGTGGTAGTTATCCATGTATAAAATATCTTGTCTTTTAATTTAATTAATATTACTGAATATGCTCGAATTGGAAATAATCAGAGGTTGGTTATTTTTTTATTGGAATTTGTAAGGAAACAAATTGGAAGTTAATTTGAAATAAGAAACATTGGTTCTTCAACGCCGATTCATACTACTGTACTTGCTCTACCGAAATATTCCTGTCTTTTGAAACATCGTTCAAACAACAAACACATCACAAATATACACCTGAATATGCTAGGATTGAAGCTCAAGTCTCTAAATCATTGTCAAAAATGAATAAATGAATAAGGAGTTCAGTAGTTGAATAACATTGTTATTTTGAATTAAACCTTTAAATGTATACTCAACACTATAACTTTAGATAATGATGCACTTGTAAGTTTATTAATTTATTTAATGCACTAATTCCATTTTTAGACTCAAATCAATCTTATTTTCCATAAATAACAGTAAAAATGTTTCACTTGCACTCTTAATGTAATAGATAATGGTTGAGCATGACAAGCTAACACATTGTCAATCAAATAATTTGAGAGTAGAGATCGTAAAGTAAACTAGTGAATGTTATAAACAAATATGACGTATGACTATGATTATGAAAATGACTGTTAATAGTCAAAACATGATATGAATGAATAAAAATAATTGAAAAGGGTACTGTGATTAACATTTAAAATAAAAAACAGTAATAAAGTAGCCCCAAGATAAAGGAAACATTAAAAATGAATAACAGTACAAATGTACTACTTTTACTTTAAATACATATTTGAATGAAATAGATAATGGTTTGGCATCATAACCTAAACATACTATCAATCAAATAAGTAATAAATGGAGATCGCAAAGCACAAATATCTCTATGTTATCAGTTATTATAGAGACTTCTTCCAAAATGTTTAGAAAGCAAAACTAGCCAAACTTTTTGTCTGACAATAATAATAGAAAATACAAGACACCCAAGTATAGAAGAGCTACATATTATATAATAATCCGCAGCTGACGAACAAAAAATTCACAATTATAATAGAAAATACAAGTCACCCAAGTAAAGAAGAGCTAAATATCATACAATAATCCTCAGTTGACAACAAAAAATTCACGATAATAATAATAATAATAGAAAATGCAAATCACCTAAGAATAGAAATAATACAATAATCTTTAGCTAACAAACAAAAAAATTCACCTGATTCCACATTGGCATTCTGTTGTGCATGCCCGGCATTCCTGGGTGACCAACATCCATCATCATATTGTTAGGTTTCACTCCTCGATTCAAGCCCATGCACTTGCCTTGGCCTTTCTGTTTCATCTGTGCGAGGTTGTTCAACCATTGAGCTGGATTTTGCCGGTTGAATTGATTGGTTTTCAAAGGATGTTTCTGCAATGAATAGCGATTTCGATCAATTCAGGAATTCAATCATCATTGTGTAAGAAATACCAAGGGGTTATCATTCTGGACATGGGTCTGTTCTTTCTTTCACTATGTATGTTTAGATACATGAATAAATATATTCAGGAAGTAATGGGAGGAGTGGGGTGCAATCAAATGACGTCCCCCAAGTAGTGAACAATCGAAAAGTTTGTCATCTGCAAATTTTGGGAGATAAGTAGAAGGTTACATAAAATGATCATAGATAATATTATAATGATAGATGTTGCAATAGATGGTTGGAAAATGAACTTAACATGATAAAAAAATTATAAAGATGTACATAATTTCTCTTAATAAGCCAATACACTTTGAAATGCCATTTGGAAACCTTGAAAGGCAAGACAAATGGAACCTAAATACATGTAGAAAAGTTATCAATGAATATTGTTCACTAATGTAAAGCAAATTCCTGAAGTTTTATCATGTTGTGCTCTTCTTTGAAGTTTTTTTCATTTGATAGTTAACATTTCAACGAGAATTTCATCTTTATTTTATGTTAGGTTAATACGCTATAGTTATTTTACGGTTAATTTCAATAGTTATTTTTAAAGATAGTTACTTTTTACACTTATAGTATTGAATTGGTTATTTATAAATATGAGTTATTCTTAATAGAGGTTATATTCGATTATCAATTGAAAGTTTGAAGTTCAAGTTTTTATGTATCGATGCGTCAAGCAAGAAAAGATCCAAAAATAAATGGAATAAATTACATATGACAAAGAATGCAGTAGCAACAGTCCAGTGAATCTCCAATGCCAGATTTCAATATTATATTGGAGATTTTCTGGAGAATATGGTTAGTTGAGAAATGGAAATTTATTTGAGGAATGTGATAGTGGCAAGACTATGGTTAGGTGGAATTAAAAATGTGCAAAATTAGTAATTTCTTGATACCAAAGCAATCTTGACATCATTATCAATCTCATGAATGCCTAAATTGAAAACCGCAAGTAAGCTTATTTCTAGATAAGTTAATGTTAATTTAATGCTTTATCTGAACAATTAACTTAACATTAGCTAAATAAACCTAGATACTCAACATTTTTTGGTGAAAATCACTGGCGGCTCGTGCTCACGAAACAGCGAAGTGATGTACAGTGAAAGATACGGGCACTTCACTTGTTTTGTGAAAATATGTGTTAAAAAAACCTAATCTGATTTGTAATATGTTTCCATAAATTGTAAGAAGGGCAGTTTTGGGCATTGCCCATACAATTCATGATTAATTTACTCAATAGAGATGATGATTATGATTGAATGAGCCACAATGTATAGAATGGACGTGTGCATCTTCAATATATTTTTAAAGTGATATCGTACAGATCATCAGAAATAAGTAGAATTGTTTGCAATCTTACATCTAGATACTTTCTTGTTTTGGGTTTTTGGCTTTGCCTGTTGGGCTTCCATGTTTCATTGCTTAATAAAGGTGGTGATTAAGATTATTTTTGAATACATGAACACAATTTATGGAATGGATGTGTACATCTTCAGTGATGTAGTAGTTACTACTGTTTTGGAGAAATATTATCATAATAACTGATTAAAATTGTTAGAAATCTTACCTCTAGATACTTTTTTGTTCTTGGCTGTGCACAGTGATATGCGATGATGGAGGCGTACTGGCCTTGAAGAACAGATTCTGCCGACTTATTGGCCAGTGCCGTGGAGAACACGAATATCTGGCTCTGCTGTTGCATGTATTGCGCTTCCATGGTGCCAGGCTGTTTGTTGATGACATTGCTGGCAAGAGGCTGCACGCCATCCAACAATGGATCCGGCCCCAACATTGGAAGAACACTCTCACCCATTTCTTCAAACAGAAATAACAATCACAACTTAGATTCTCTACAAAAATCCATGAATTTACACACAATTACTATCAAATCAATACAGTAATTCATGTGGTATAATTTATGTGCTTTCGGAAATGCAAGCAAATTATAGCTGACGCCAAAAAGTTGAGCGGTTTCGTCTGTCAATGTTGTCAATTGAAGTTGTCATTTACCTATGCATATACTGCACCTCATTCACAATAACTTGAGACAGTTAACGATACGACACAGTACCGTTAAAAAATTGCAAACTTACGCACATTTACGCATTGCCAATACTTTGCTAAGTCGTGTATTGGTTATGGTTTATCGTGGTCAAGATGGACACTCTATATTTGAACTCACTCAAAAACGTTGTTTACTTTGTCTGAAGTTAACGTGGATAGGATATAGATAATGTTTTTCATATCAGAAGTAACAATTTATCATATTATGAGACAAATTAGAGGATATAATTTTGAAATCATCAGGAGTAACTCATTAGATTTAAGAGACATGGTAGGTTACATCAAGAGACAGACGGGGTCGTCTGACTTTTTGGCGTCAGCTAACTAACGCCGAATTACATGTAAACTGAAAATTATCAAATTATTGAAATCATTAAGAGCAATCCATCAGATTTATTCAGCATGTGCTTTTGTAAATGTAATGATAATTATCGACTTATTCCATAAAAATTAAAATAAATTCAACGCCTCAATGCAACGTAATTTCACGGAGCTCTAATATTCCTCAGATTACGTCATATTAAAGCGATTGAATTTTAATTGGCTTTCCTGCAATCGCCAAATCGTACAAATTATTCTTCAACGTGAACTATGATTCTAGAGTTTTCAGAACATGGGAAAATTTGAGAGAGTTTAAAGGATAATTAAGTGCAGGTGAAAATTTTAGTGTTGTATAACTTACGTAATAAATAATTCAAGATGTAAAAACGGAAGTTATAAGCTCGAATGGTCAATTTATTTTAATACTGTGACATTCAAGTCATTGAATAAATCTATATGATATTGGATGAGTCAACTTGATACTGTTTTAATCAAATCTTTGAAATCCCAATCTTCAAGTATTGAATATTTGTTGGTTAAAAAAATGTTCATTGAATGCATACAATGCAGAAAATAATTCAATAAAAAGTCGGAACTAGTCGTGACAAAAAATGAACTCATTCCAAAGGTATTGTGATTATTTATTGAATTATTATACATTGGTAGCCCTTATGACATTAAAAATGGAGGAAGGTATCCCGACACATAAGCGCCCTGTACACGGCGATTGTAGTGTTGGCCAGTTGAATATCTGTAGCCAATCACAGCCATTGTCTTGTCATTGAGTTAAGCAACAACAGCTGTGATTGGCTACATATATTCAACTGGCCGACACTACAATCCCCGTGTACAGGGCGCTATAGACTCTATAGTGGAGTGGTGTGAGAATAAATTTATTCTCATCTGGTAATTGTTTTTATATATTCAATACATTAACCTGGACATGAGGTGCGTGGAAAAAGTACGAGAGTACTTACCAGATCCGAATTCCGTTTCACTCTCATCATTTTTGTGCGTTTTAAGAGGTACTTGATTATCTATTATGGAACTGTCCGGATCTGTTTTACCTGAAACATGAGATATATAATATTGATGAAATTGACAAACTAACAACAAATTTGGAAAATAATTATTGTAACAAAAGCCTCGAGGTATACTAGATTACTAAAAATAGATCAGAAAGGATGTTTCATTGTAAAAATCACCTTCTCAAAAGAAGCATCTTCTTATCAAGCATCTTCCAACAATACTCTACTGATCAAAACTAGACTGTGAATGTTCAGATGAGCACCTACTGGATTTCATAATCAATGTTTCACGAATGTGTGTGAAATTGCAATGGAACTCATCGATTTTATATAAAAAAACAACAAAATAATTGACAATTATTTCACGACAACGAAAAGGACAAGATATATTTTCCATGTATAGGCCGCGTAAGCTGAGAATGAAATATTTATTGAAATACATAAAGATTATAGACAGTAGAGCACAGTATAGCTGGCACAAAAATTAAGGTGGTTGGCGGATGACATATTAATACTACTCAGCTCTCTCAGGACGGTCTAAAGCTGTGTTCGAGAGCGAATTAGTATAGCTGGGGTCACTCTCGTTTCTAGCAGACAGCTTTCCGACTGTCCTAACATAGCTGAGAATTAATAACAGTCATTCGCCAACCGCCTTACATTTTGGCGCCAGCTATATAGATATAGAGTACGGTATCAAATGAAAGTGCATGGATGATCGTGTATCTAGGAATAGGTTAAATAGGACACTATTATGCTACTATTTCTCTATGCTATAAATTCTATCCTCAGTGTGCGCGAAATATAACTGAATAGATTATTTGAGGATCCTATTCCATTGCATTCTATCATAGAACTAAATGAATGGAAGGGAAATGTCGAACCGACAGTGCAGTAGATAGAGGCATCCTAAGAAATTGACAATCTACAGTAGATTTCCCAATAAATTTACATCGGCTCTGTTCGCATTTAATAGTCATGAAGTGGAATATCTATGGGTAGCAGAGGTGTCCACTCAGGGGCGTGGTATATCTCCCAGTTCTTGGATCACCTTTCCAAACGTCAGCCGGCTGATCACTTCGCTTCCATCTCTTCTTATTTTCATGAATTTTATCTTTGCAGACAATTTTTGTTGTCCCTTCTCTAACGGGTGCGGCGGTGAATTGAAAGATTACGAAAACACAAAAATAATTACAAATCACGAGATTGATCTAAGAGATTATGTTCAGTACATTCAAGCAATCTTGTCAAAGATTGATTATTCAATCAAGTTAGACGACTCTTATAATAAATATGGTAACAAAAATCAATCAATCAATCATATGGTATCAAAAATTCCATTTCTGATAACATTTGTTTGAACCGTCCACTACGAGAGTGGCTTGTCTAGGCCAATAAAAGTCATTCATCTTGATTGATTAGATAACTTAATCTTTTACAAAAATTTCTGGTATGTGCCGAACATAATAAAGAACATCCTTTCGAATGGTCTTTTTCTTTTTGAATATATGTAAGTATCTAGTTATATGTAACTATAAAGATAGTGGATCTTATTCAGTGGTTCTGGAGATGATATTGTGATAGTTATTCATATTAAATTGAAAGACAAGATATTGTTAAACCACGGATTTATTAGAAATCGAAATACCGAACAGTGCTACACAATTTTCAATCTCTGGTAAAACTCTCAAATTCAGTTAACCAGAGATTGATAATTGTATAGTGGATTTTCTTCACATATTTCTCGTGTCAACCTTCTAAATTCAAAATTCTCTAATAGTTTTTTTGCATCAAAAATATCTGTGCTAAGAAGATTTCAATGAACACAACCTTTTCTGAACTGAATTTTTCTTCAAAATTGGGACCAAGATAGTAAAAGGCCTGTGCCTGTTATCTCTTGCCTGTGCCTGATCATAAAATTATTATGATTGTGTGTTTGTATCTCTGAATAAATAAATAAATAAATAAATCCGTGATTTCACAATATTTTTTCTTTTCGTTTAATTAATAAATTTCATGATTTGTATTTTTTTGTGCTATCATGATCGCCCGACTCACTGCCGCGTCCGTTAATACAGTATTTGAGTACTACATAATGACAATAATATTGCATGAACTTCATGTATTTAGTCTCTGAGCTTTTTCAAGTATGTAATGAATGAATAAATCACCTGGTTCTGGCAGACAGACGTCAGATGGTACGGAGGTTTTCACATCAGCCACCGGTGACTGCTGCGTACTCTTCTCACCAGAACCTGGAATCTCATCTGGCTCCTCCTTGACTTCTGCCTCTCTCTCCCGGTCACGATCTCTCTCCACCGGTTCGCTTTTAATTTCCAGATTGGATCCTCCGCTTCCCCCACTGGTACTCCCAACACTGTTATTGCCATTATTGTTATTACTATTTGATTTCTTCTTTTCCCTTGGTTTCTCTTTGATCATGTTTCCCGCTTCGCATGGAAGCTGAGTGCTATTGGCTTGATTGGGTTGGCACTTTGCTCCAAGGAAATCCTCTTCCAGAGTTCCCTGTAACAAAAGCATCAAAGTGTTCAGTATGATCCGAGTACCGTATGCTAACCCCAGTAAAGAAGAACCCCTGGCACGATAAGAAAATGACTCCAGCTCGGTCCTTATTGGCTCAAAAATTATTGATTTGGTCTCAATTGTAGGAAACATTCTGATCTACAATTTGAGACAAAATAAATATTTTTTGAACCAATATAGACCGAGCTGGAGTAATTTTCTCATCTTGCCAGAGGGTCTTCTTTGCTTGGACAGACTATACATGGTAAGATATTGCATTGGACCCAGTACATGATAAGATATTAATCTACAGTTTTACTTTTTTACTAGTAATAGTAATTATTTGAATAGTTATTATTTAAAATATAAAATAGTTATTAATAGACATTATATTTCATAATAGTTTTAGATAGGCTAATTATTATCTATTTTGTGACAGAATAGACATAGCTATATTTACATGCCGATGCTAATCGGATGCTAAACATAGAACAGCGACTATTGTCTCCTCATCCCGACCGAGCTATCATGAGTATATCAAGATTCAGTTGAAATTAATGATGCAACTAGCATTTCATCTATTATCAATTGAGATCCAAAACATAAGCAACGATTTAATGTACAATTAGATGGTCACTAATAACTCCATGATTCATCCTTTGGGAGATTGGTTGTCGTTAGTAAAGGTAATCAATCGTTTCTAGTCTCTGGAAGAAGATTAATTGTTGCATTACACTCTAACTAATTAACTGGATGCTATTCAAAGATATTCTACGCCGTCATTTGGTTACGGAAGCTAGCTTATGGTTGAGAGGATCAACGTGCTAACTACACGTTATCTCTATTCTGGTTGATGATTATTGACCTCTACTGTATATAATGTATGAAACTGGCAACCAGCTGGCAGGCCTAGGTCCTACATTGACGAACAAACAAAAGTCCATTCAATGAATAACGTTAAGTTAGAGGTAAGATGAATTAGACGATAATTCTGATAAGTTAGAGGTGTAACGATCGTTGCCAGTTCTAGGATGACAGTTGAGAAATCCCGGTGGTTCAGAATCGACCTTCATTACAGTTTACCTCTCATTTTATTAATGTCCAATATTATTAATGCTTCTTATCTTTATCTTAATGTCTTCCAGTACGTGCAATACTTATTACGTGTTAAACAAGTGGGCCCAGTTGTAACATATTGACCAATATGCTTATTGATTTCACCTAGAAAAAAGTTGTTTCATCTCTATTAGTACATTGATATTATATGAATAGCAAACGTAAGAAATATATGAGAGTTGCAAATAAGAGTAGAAAACCTTACCTCCTTAGGCTGATCAGGCTCTAATTCTTGTTCAGATTTGCTCATTTGATATCGATAAGTCTTTTAACGTGGTGTATCATGTTTACATCTGAAAAATAGAGTAGAAACAACTTTGAAGATCAATGAGTACAAGTGAATATCGGAAATGCAAAATAACTTTCAACAATATTCATTGAAAAATAAATTACAAGTTCTCTATGTAAACAAAAATTGAATAATAAATGCAAATCCATATTATACATATTTCATAGGCCCATCTGCATCAAGCTGATCATACGTGGAATTCCTAAATTCCACCTACACAACATAAATTATCCTGTATATTCTTAAAGATACTGCGAGGGGTTTCTCTCACAATTTTATTCCTGAAATTCGCTAGATTTAATGTAATATTTCTACCAAGAGGAATCTGCCTACAGGATTTCTTGAAGGCCTACCCTACTGTTATTGGGTTCATCTTCAAAATTGAAAATCAATATCTAGCAGTTCGTTGCTACAAGATTTCACCCATTCCATCGATAAAGGATTTGTTTAATAAAACTTACAAGTTTAGGAGAACATATAGAACGGCTACCTAAAAATTAGACTGCGGCTGCGGTCACATCCAGTCCAAAACAACACTACACTGCCCAACAACCACAATGCACATGCACAAAATATTGGATGTATTGTATTGTGTCTGCTGCGGTAATTTGTCTCTACTACTTTAAAGCCTTCTCAATCGTTCGAAGCCAGATTTTTGTCTTGTCGGGCCAGGTGTGACCAAAGCTTACACAGATATATCAGTTTTGGAGAACTAATGCAGGATATATTCATACTTGTGAACTTATAGAATTGGGTATTGTAGGTTTTGGTTATCTTTCAACCTTTTCAGTTCCTGATTTTAAAATGATAATCTGTTTTAATTAACTTCTAACTTGATCTGTAACTTAGTTAGACATAACCTAACATTCAATGTGAGTTTGCCATTCCTTACATATTTCTGGATTCAAGGTGAATGGAACAGGTCCCAGTCCCAGTAAAGTAAAAGGAATGGACTATCTCTCAACTTGATCCCTATTATAGACTGAATTACTCCACTCGTATTGAACAATTTCCTGATAAATTATGCTGTACAATTGAAAGTTAGGGTGATCTAGTGGTTGAAGGATTAGGTTAGACCGTAGTCTAAGGCACGCCTAAACTTTTTACCTTTTGTTTGGCTCCTTCAGTATACCTCTTGTTAAGAAAGATAGGGTATTCTATTTGATGACATACTCGATTAAAGACAAACTGCTTGATACTAAATGTCATGTAAGTTACCTGTTATATACCCAACTGCTTTTCATGTGCCTGGTTACTAGAAACAAAAACACAGCCGGCTAACAAACTTCAAGTCAAATTTCTCATGTCAACCAAAAATTTTGTAACTTAGCAAGTTACTTTTCAAGATGATAAAGGTAAGTTATAAGTTATGTATCAAATAACTTATTTATCTTCCCTTGTCCCTAGGAATTCCACAGTTGAACTTGGGTAAGGTTCCCTAGTTACACTTACCTTTTTATAATTTTTAGTTCTTGGAATAAGTAAATAATTCATCAACTAGGAATAAATACACCCTAATAAAACTTCCTTATACTGTACTTGCAGGGAGAAAATGAATAGAGAGAATAACAGAACTGAGGAGACTAACACTCACGTCAGATTGATATCCTAACTTAGGTTAATAGACAAATAATCATAGATTGCATACCTGGTTATACTGTTGAAGGAATCGATGAGCTGCATTGAGCATATTATGAAGAATACTTTCTACCAATCAACATTATTGCAATGAATAATTCATTTTGTCACGAACATTTACGACACACAAATATTATAATTTTCAGTCACTACAAAAAAGTTTCACATCATCTAAAGAAAACTAACAAGCCAAAAAGGCTTAACATATTGCTTATAATTATGCGAAGAATGATGTATAATTTACATTTAAGCCTTGTAAATACTAAAACTTCAAGTTCAAGAATGATATAAATATTTAACTTTTAGTAATAAAATTCGAAATTATAGCACAAATTTACTGATCAAAACTACAAACACAAACAAAATGAGACGCTTATGATGAAAATTATGATCAAATTGATGATTTCAATATGCGTTAATTCTAATAATGTTCATAAGATCAATTCATAAACACGCCAAGCACCCAAACCCACAATAATTTTGAGTAACTATTACGACTGCCTGCCATTTTGAAATGTGGAAACCTACTACTGCCTTATAAATATTTGAAATATAAACTCTTCATTGGCAAAACAGAGTACAAACAAAACCGAAACCGCATTCCAACCAAGAACTCAACTGGTGACTACCCAGAGAACTGCTCACTGATCTTGTTCAGCTCACTTCCGTTGCATTCATAAAGCAACGGTCACAAAGCAATATTATATAGAGATCGCCAATGAAGTGGGACGATTTGAATGAGTAACAGATAGTTTGAGAAATTGTACTTTTGTAGTTTTTTCATCATAAATAGAAAGTAAAAATGTAGCCATTTAGTGTACAATAAGTGAGAAATCATTTTTTGAATACATCATCTTCCAAATGTCCTCCATTGGAATCTATGCACTTTTGCAGCCGGGCCTGGAAGCTTCCCATGACATTTTGCAGCATATTGCGTGGTATTGCTCAAATCTCATCTGGAATCCATTAAATCCGTTGTTTTAGAGCTGGGATAGTTTTGAGTGGATCGCTTTGAAAAAAATCTCATTTTTAAGTAAGCTTATCCCCATAGAAAAAAGTCACAGGTTGATAAATCTGGAGAGCAAGGGGCCAAGGGATATCCCCGTTTCAAGAAATGACGCGGCTTGGAAACAAAACATTCACAGCATTCATGGCAATTCTCGCAGTGTGGCTTGTTGTTCCATATTGTTTGTTCATTCAATAGAAAACGGACGAGTTCTGGTGTAAGAAAGTTATGAATCATTTCAATGTACGGTAACCCTCAAAGTTTGAAAGTTACAGCAAATATACCCGTTTTTTTCAGGCCCGGCTGCAAAAGTGCAAACATTCCAATGGAGGACATTTGGAAGATATTATATTCGAAAATAAATTATTTTACACTAAATGGTTACATTTCTACTCTCTATTTATGATAAAAAATAACAAAAATACAATTTCTTAAACAACCTGTAGCTTATTCAAATCGTCCCACTTCATTGGCGAATCCTGTATATTATATTAAAATATGAGAAAGCATTGATGGCGTCGAATAGCCTACATGAATACAAACAAACATAAATAGCATGTTTATCAACATCATATTCCAAATAATAAATCTTGCTCTCCAAGTGTACAACTGTGTCGGTCCTGCAGGCAACCTGTTGGAGTTTTGCAGTGCTGAAGCACACTTTTGAGGCTGCGATCTCTGGATGAATCCCCTGAGAATCTCAATCAGCTCTCAATGTCTGGTGTTATATTATATTGATGCACCTCAGTCTAAGTCATTATATTCAGCTCTTCAGGTTCTTCCTGACTTACATCAGACAGCGGAAAATGAAGTGGCTGATTACTGTTAGAGTATCAAGTCTGACAAACAGGGACTAGCAATGAACACAATTTTTGCTTGCAGTGTGATGATCCAGGGAGCCTGTTTTTCAGCTCATGTACTTGTATGTCTACAATATTTGCTAAATGGCCTCAATATTTCCACAACCGTGGCTGAATGACCCACACATGTGTACCTGCTCACATGTCACCTGTAGCTGCTAAATATGGCTGGTTCGGTAGAGTTTACTGTCTGTTGTCCAAGACAAAATCACAGCATATCATCAGCTCTATGAATTACCATGTCCATCCAGACCCACTTATTTGTGGACCAAACGTTCAAACCGTGCTTTCTCCTTCAGATGTAAATTTATAGGAAACACAAAAAACTGATAAAAATTAAAAGAACATTCATGAACTAAAAATATTGTTTCCTATTGTTTTCAGTAGCTCTAAGGAGCATTTTGATGCATTATTCAAGATATTTGTTTTATTTAAATAAATTTTATTTATACATATATAGCATCCACAATAGACCTCCCTCTTTAAAATCAAGAAAGTTTCATCTAATCAGCAGAGCAAATTTTGCTCCTACTTGATACTTGAAGTTCTCCCCCTGGAAGCACGTTTGTACTGTGTTCATCAGATTTTTCATCACATTAGAGATCAAATTGCTTTTCATGGTTCCTGGCGTCGGTGTGGTGAGATTCTTTCCCCAAAATACTCTTGTGGACTATAATATGGTCTTGTTATGAGGAAGCTTTTGAGTTCATTTTTAAAATGTTTAGAATTTTCCAATCTCTTCATGTCATTTGGCAAACGATTGTAGACCCTTGAGCAGATGTATTAAAAGGTAAATTTTGAGCCAGTCTTGATCATACCACTGATAGATGATTGATGTCATTCCTCCATCTGGTGTTATAGTGGTGACATTGCTCATTACTCAAAAATATATTTTGTTTCCTTCTAATAATCAAACATGCCTCCAAAACAAAGAGTGCAGGTAGTGTGAGAATTTCAGCCTCCACAAACAAGTGTCTGCAGTATGCAAGGTATGGTTACTTGAAGATATTCCTTATATATGATCCTTTATTTCTGTAAATTTCTTTCCATAGGTGGCGCGAGCCGCCAGTGATGTGGACTGTTTCCCCAGAATAGTAAACCGTAATTTATTACTTCATATTTCCCTGGAAGTGACTGTGGCTAGCAAACAAGCACTCAAAACAACTTAATGAATCAGCAGCTGATCAATAATGAACAACTGCTTGTTCTCTATTTTTTCCCAGGTAAAAATTGAGGTAGCTATACCATTCTCTCAAACACTACCAATCTACCCTTTCAGTTGTTTATTGGAAGATCATTAGATCATTACTTGCCAGTTTCATTGTTGTATACGGTACTGAATGACAGCCATAGGCTAGTCATTATACTAGCTAGATACGGATCGTACTGCTGATAGACTGGTTGATACGGATACGAAGGAGGATACGAATATGGAGGTATAAGGATACGGAGCAACTCTATCAGCATTCATTACTACTCATGATCGCTGATCGGTGATCGCACGGGAAAGATGGCAAAGTACGAAGTCACACAACGCGGCTGAAAAACATGGCTGATCATGATTTAAAATTAATTTAGTTCTCTATTCAATTCTTCATCCAATCCGTGGTAAATATCTCAAAAATACAATTATAAAATTTCTGAAAAGTGAAACATTCTAGTTCTGAAAGACATCATCTTTAAAGTAGGTTATAATCTACATAACCTAGACATTTCTTTATTCTTCAAACTGTCTAAATTTATATTTCATCAGTATTAATGATTTTAGTAGGCCTAGAGCTCATTCTTGAGTGAAAAACTCACGCATTCCTGTTTAAAATTGAGTAGTACTCAGGACCAGCTTCTTGAGTACTCTAATTTCTGTCACTTGCTCGTTATCAATCTTTATCCTCTACTCAACATTCAGTAGGCAGTAGAGCTGAAGCAGTAGCTGCTCAGTTCACTTCGATCGATCCATGACGGCTTTAGTTCGTGTTTATTCATAAAATAATTTATCCAACCTAGTTAAAATATGTTTGATGCCTTAGGATTGTTCATGTGCTAAATAACTAATAATGGGGTATTTGTACGTGTTATAATAGAATCATGAGTGTTGAAAGTGACAGCTTTAAAACTCCTAACATAAATACGAATACTACCAATCACCAATGTGAAAGTCAAGTCTCTCTATCAGATGATGAAAAAAGTTTGATTATCAAACAGCAGCAGGAAATTGATGAGCTGAAGAACAAATTGGAATCCGTCATGAGTGAAAGAAATATGCTGTTATGTGAAGTGAGTCGACTGAAATTTGAACTTGAAATAGCAGATTTGAAAAGGATTCATGATGACAGGTGAGGATGGAATTGCCAATTGGGTTTGTAACAACTGTTACGATTCCAGCAGCTCTGTTTCTTGATATTGTTTTAAATTTCTTAGAACTATTGTGAGTTCTTAATTTTTTGAAAAAGGCAATAATTATTATTTCAATTAGGCCTACTAATTCTGAATATTATGTATTAGCTTATCTACATGATAAATGTAAAATTCGACTTGCATTACCCACTACCCAACCTTCAGCAAGATCTGGCTGGATGAAAGAAATAATGTCATAATTTATTTGGTAGGTTACAGAAATGACTATTTTTCCGTAAGATCGAGGATATAACAACTCAGCTAATCCCCTGTATGGAAAATTCAGAAACAAATTTAAAATAAAACATTGTATTATCATCATTAGTATTACTTTTTTTTTTATTAGTATTACTCTGTTTTTTCTTTACCCCCTTCTGCCTTTACAGCGTAGGGGTTGTAAAGAAGCATAAACCTTACAACCTTACTTATTCAACCAACTCTATTCAACGTATGAAAACTTTGTGATATTAACCTTACCTGCAATCATTTAATGTTGATGCTTTTGTTTAATTGGCTATAACTTATTATATTAGTGTAAAATGCTTGATCGGTTGGTCTTGGGTGAATATTGTGGCTCATAACAATGCAACTCATGTACATTGTGCCTCAGGAGGAATGTGCGAAACATTTCACACTGATTTCCTACACCAAAAAGTGTAAAACCTATTGGACATATCTCCAGATATTATTTGTTACCAATGTAACAATGGCAAAAAATTGACAATTTTTCATGGCTATTATCTTTTAGAATTGAATTTTTCACAACCTTCATTCATCTAAAATACTAAAATGATGTTTTTGAAATGAAAAAGACAATAGATCCCTTACATCAGCTGTTATTAGGTTACATCACGTACAAGTGACATGTATCCACCTGAATTTTTGTCGTCATGCTTGTGGCTAATGTTTTACTTTTTCATTCACAGAGGAGGCACTTTTGTCAAGGAGAGGAATCATCATCAAGGCTACATCAATGGAAATATTAACGGGAGCAAAGAGAGGTAAAATGATTCAATATTCGTTGTCAGAACTTTATGATAACTTATCCACAAATCTATTATTATCTATCAAATGTAGCCTACCTTCATTGTACGAGAATAATACTCACTGTAAGGGCAGTTTTCATATTGAAAATTATCATCGCCTCATACTCAAATTATAAACTTATTGATTTATTAAGTAGTTCTGGAACAATACCAACAATTCCCGCTTATTGTCAAAATCGAGTTAACATTATGTTTCTTTACAAGCTCTTCCCAATAGAGTAAGCTACTCGGTATCGATATAAACGCAATTGTCATGTTAAAAATGTGTAAAATCAAAAGCTGAGTAAATCTGATAAAAATCTGAGTAAATCAAAAGCAAAAATTTCCTGAGCAGATTTTTTTTGCAATTCGTCAAAAATTGACTAAAGTAAAGATGTTTTGTTCATGCACTACTAAATTTATTTATATCAACAAGCTTAACTATTTATGCTTGTTCTTTCTAATAAGCATCTAATCAGGCATAAAAACTATTAAAAAATTATGAAAATCCTGTTCTAAAATAATTATTGTTTTCCCCCATTTTCAGCGATGATACAAACGAACTATCAATGACACCAAGTTTCCCTTGTCACGTTTGGTCCTCACAAGGACTCATGAAAAAAGGTTCAGTGAGGAACAATGGCGATGTTCTCAAAAGGTCCAGAGTACAAAGTAATGTGTAAGTATGAAATAATATTTTCAAATTTTGCAGTGTTAACTACAGTAGTATAAGAAATAATGTTCTAATAAGTACTGATGAGATATATTTCACTGATGAGAATGAAAATCACTGGACCGGTTTAGTATTTTTTATTAATACAGCATGTTTCGCTCTCTTAAAAGGCATTATATGAGCTCATGTGGGCTTCACCCTCATAAACAAACAAACAAACAAACAAATTCTCAAGTGTAAATACTGTTTAATACTCACCAGCTCAATGTTCATTAACACTTGAGAATGCCTCTTAAGTGTCATAAGAAAGCGAAACGTGTTGAGTTCAAATAAAAAAATACTAAAAGTGTACTGTGATTTTTTTCTTTTTTATACAGCTTTTTATATATTAACATACATCGATAGTAGCTCTAAAAAAATGAATCATTTATTGAGTATGATCATCTCAATAATTTCTGCCTGGTTTGTGATTGGAATAACGTTTTATATTTACTTATGCAGTTCGCGTATTTGTAATGTACTTATTGAGCAGATACATTTTCCATCACTTAAACCCGATACTTTATTCAGAACCCTTACAAGAGGCTGTGCTGAAGGGTTCGAATTAATGAGGTATGTGTTCACTTGTCGCTGAGATTTCACATTCTCATGGACAGAAAACATGTTGGACCAGAGATGGAGAGATCTTTTGTAAAAATACTGGATATTGGGTTGATCTTCTATATCAATTCAGTATTGTCTCATCTACACTCATCAAAAGTTCAGGAAAACTACCTATTAAATACCTAGGTCATATTCCAGTTTTTTCCATATTCCAAAGAGAGATCGGTGAATAAATGATTTTTTCTGGCTTCGTACAGCCACTTTCTCTTCCATTTTCTTCAAGTTTTATACCCAAATTAAATTTGTTAAAGTCCTATGTATAAAGCCCCAGTTTATTCATTAATGAGATGAAAACTATAAAAATGAAGTTTTGTGGCTCTCTTGCCTTAACTTCTCTCACAGTACTTATGCAATAACCCAAGTAAATTCGATAAAGTCAGTTATCCATCTATCTACTTCAGTGGAAAACTCTTACTGGAGTACTGGAGCAGTTGTTAAGTGGTAGAGTGGACATTACTATCCAAACTCCGCCACGTCATTGAAATAAAGAAGTCATTCCATTCTATTACTGGTATTTATTACACACGAGGTCAATTTTGAGTCAAGTAGACTTGTTCAAGAAGATAAATGAGAATCAGTTGTTTTTTGAGTAAGTTATACAAAACAGCAACAATCATAAAATATCAACTGAAATTATCAATTATTTCTATCTGGTTTGTGAAATATAAAAACAGGTTCAGTACAAAAAGAAACCAATTGCTCTTAAGATTTATAATTTAGTATATATCTGTCAGCATATATAATATTTAAAATAGAAAAACTGAACTTTAAGACTTAATGCTGTTTAAAATAATTGAAAAATAAATGAAAATCAAACACCCTTTTAAAAAACTTTTAAAAACCTAGATTTTGGTGTAAATAGGAGTTATAACATACGCTTTCAATTGCAATCATATGATATTATTTAAACTTATATTTTTAATTTTTAATCCTGTTTACTTATTTCATTATTATTTTATCCACATTGATAATGGCCTAATGTGCCGAAACATGTCTGTGTTTTAATAATTTTAAAGTTTTTTAAAAGGGTGTTTGATTTTCATTTATTTTTCAATTATTCAAAATAGCTTCAAATCTCTAGTGACTGAAATAGCTTAGTTTCTATTTTAATCTTTTCCACTTGATGTAGACTTGACTCGAAAACGACCTAGTGCGGTCATGCCATTATTTAAATTTCTTATTTTGGACATGCTTTTAGATTAAAATCTTCTTGAATTTAGCAGTTACCTACAAAACTATACTCAATTCACTAATACTGTTAATTACATGATATTCATAATTATGATATGGATCCTCGAATTATATCATCTTTGAATTCCTTGCTTCCAGCTATGAACTGTCACAAGATCTCCTAGATAAACAAATTGAACTGCTTGAAAGAAAGTATGGCGGCGTTAAAGCACGCAACGCAGCTCTCACAATTCAGCGAGCATTTCGTCACTACACCTTGCTCAAGAAGTTCGCCGCGATCACCGCCATGGCAAAAGCTGAGAAGAGGTAAATTATTTAAAAGAAACTAAAGCTGAAAATAGAATTAAAGGTTGACAGTTGAAAATTGAAAGTTGCAAGACAGTTTATGCACAAACCTGTCAATAAAAGGTTGACAGTTGAAAATTGAAAGTTGCAAGACAGTTTATGCACAAACCTGTCAATAAAAGGTTGACAGTTGAAAATTGAAAGTTGCAAGTCAGTTTGTGTACAAACCTGTCAATACTCTTATTTATTATTAGTTGTTATTACTAAGCAGCTGATAAGCGTAAAATTTTATTAAGTTTGTGTTATTATTCCGTTATTAGTATTTCTATTATATGTTCAACTGATACATCAAGTCGTATTTCATTGTCGTTTTAGTTATTTATAATGTTTATCTCCATTTTTACTAGTAGGCTAGTTCAAAAGTAAGAACTTTTTATGCCCAAACTGATTTCTGTAATCCTAGAATTTCTTGTAATTTTTTCTAGGGTAATGTTATATGGCTAAGTTATTTCATTATAAGAGGAAGAAATTTGAATATAGAATTGAGATACTTGTATTTTATTTATCTATATATTCATTCTTACAGTCATGTATCAATTTTATTCAATACATCAATTGAAACACATGAACGGAGGATACATAAAATTACAAAGTATAATACATATGTTGAATATATTAGTAATAAAATACATAATTTTTTATATTATATAAATTTTTTTATAATTTTTTACATCTTATTCATGTCTCCTTCCCCAAGCTCGAGCTTGCTCTTTTGGGGAAGTAGTTCCTTATGTTTATCTGCATTTGTTATTATTGATTCATTTTGCTGTTCTATTTCTACATTGTAAATTGTTGTAATGCTTTTTCAAGGAATAAATAAATAAAATAAAAATAAAATAATAAGCTATACAAAAAACTACAAAGATAGAAGTATGAATGTAAGCCCCACAAAAGCATAGTTTGTTTGTGGTAATTATTTAATAGAATAATTTTGAATTTGAATAGTTGGGTATTTCGTTTAGTAGTTCATAAAGAAAATGGAATAAAATTACAAAAAAAAGATATCAATTTTTCGATCATTTATTTATTGATGTGACTATTACAATGATCTTTAGTATTATGAATAAAATTACTGTATGATTGTCAAATAGTAACAATACTATTATTACTGAAAATTATAAGTCGTGTAATGTTTTGTGATCTGGAGAATAAATTTCATTTTGTATTTGAGGTTGAGCCGGCGTCTGGTGGGGTTTCCCGAGGATGATTCATCGTCGAACGGTGGGGGCGCAGTTGGTGGGGCCGATGGGGGGCCCTCGCACCACTCCATGCCTGTGCGCTCCATGTCGATGAGGGAGAGAGAGCGTGCTGCTCCCCCCACCCCTCTCACCAGTTCGGCTTCCCTCTCTCGCTCCCATTCTGGACGCTGCGATCTCACCTACTACTGTGAATACTCGCCTCAGGATATGTTTACAGAAATAAACAAGGTATTTAAAAATCATTACATTTTTAATTTGGCGTTTGAGGTAATTGAAGGTGTTGAACCTGATAAAAATTGAATGTTGGTTTCAATTATTCCGTACCACAACATATATTAATTTTTCCTTTTTGTCGGGCTACTATCGATACATGTTAATAGCTGATAATAATAAAATCACATTACCCTTTTAGTATTTTTTATTTAAACACATCATGTTTCGCTCTCCTTAGAATCAGTACCTTGAGAATGCCTCTTAGTTGAGCGAAACATGTGGTGTTATAAATAGAAAATATTGAAATTTTACTGTGATTTCAATTTTTAATCTATTAACACACAACATATTAATATCACAATTCAATTTCTTACCACGGCTTATATTTTTTATGGCAATCTAAATCTAATTTGTAACAAATATAATTTTTTATAAGGCTTAAACTATCCTCAAATCATGAGGCATAAAAATTGTAAGAACGATAAGTTGATAAAATCGTTCAATAGTGAAGTACATTATTCATGGCTAGAAAATTTTACGGATTAGTGTAAGAAAGTGCCCTTGAAGCCTTGCAATACAGGCAAAAGGAGGAACCAAGCTTTTCTTTGTAATTCAAGTGCATGTGTAGTTTCATTGGTCATCATTGAAGTTTTAATCACAGTACTTACTTCTAAATTTTTATGAGACTGATTTCGTTGTTCAAAATGTTTTACAGTATTCATGAACACTGAATGAATGTAATCATTACCTATTATGAATTCATTGTAAATTATTTGTAATACATTATTAGAACTTGGTTATTTTCGATTTTTCGTGCCCATATTGATGTTACCCATATAACTTAGTGGATCATTATGGTGGGGCATGGGATGATAGAATAAATTAATCAGGTGGAATAGGAACCCTATGGAGCACTAAGCTCCATAACACTAGAATATGCCTTACCAAAATATTTACTAGGGAAGCGCATGCGGAGGCAGCCGCAAATTGAGCGGAGCGAGCTTTCTTTTTGTCCAAAAGTTTTTGAAGCGTGTGGACTCGAAAATTTGATCGGTATTTAAGCCTAGCTAAACCTAGCTGATGGTGAAAGTGGCTCATTCTATTACCATGCAATGTTATGAAATGAGAATATAAAATATGAACAACGACCTTTAAGTGAATATTTTCTCAAGTGAGTGTTTATTTTGATAAAATAAGGCAAGATGAAAAATGACTCCAGCTTGGTCAATATTGGTTAAAAAATATTGATTGGGCTCAAATTGAAGGTCAAATTTTTCCTACGATTGTGACAGAATCAATATTTTTCAAAGAATATTGACCGAGCTGGAGTCATTTCCTCTATGAGTGGTTCGACTTTGTAAATACAGCATTTGACGTACCTTTTTTGGTCTCAAATGTGCTCTGATTGTTTAAAATAATTATTCAGTAGCAAATTATAAAGGAAAATCAATATAAACTTGAAAAATTGCGAAAAATTAGCCTAATGGATAAAATTTGGGCAAAATTTTGGTGTATTTCCACAACAAGCTTCCATTGATTGTTAGCATGTTGAGAAATATTGAATGAATGCGAATAAATAAATAATTTTATTAATAAGGACATCAGGTAAAAACCCATTTTGCCTCCTTCACACAGTACAATATAGTTATTTGTGTATCAGTACGCAAAGAGTGATTTTGCTGCATCAAGAGAAACACTTACGTACGAGCCGCAGGCCGTATTACACATTAAGTTTTTCCAAACTACCATATTGAATGTGAAAGGTTGAAATTAAAATTAAAATAGTCATCTCAGTTATTTATCATTGAATCCTGACAAATCAGGCACCATTTTATTCAGAACTAGCCGGCAGGCTCGCTTCGCTCGCCTTCTCCGCCTAGCCAGGGGGCTTCGCCCCTGGACCCTAACAGTATAGGTAGTGTAAGTGAGACAAACAGGCTTGCTTTGCTCGCCTGCAAAACCTCTGTCAGTGTCAGCTGAGACAAACAGGCTCGCTTCGCTCGCCTGCAAATTCCGTTCAGAAGGGATTAGAAATTTATTGAACACAGCATTTCTAGACCTAATTTGGACCTTTTTACTTAATTTCAACATTTCCTGATTTCCAATTTGTTCTCAAAAAATCTAAGAAAAACTCTAAATCTGAAAAATAGTAAAACGCTAATTTGAAGTGTAACCTTTGGAAAGTATATTGGACATAGATTAAAACGTAATTCAATATCTTCCAAATTAGTTCATCTATAATCTTGCTGAACCATTGAACTTACAATTTGGATTTGTCGTATCAAGGTGGAATATATGCAACTCGCAATAAATCTACAATTTTTAAAAACTTATTACTAGCTTAATCTTGAACGGATTTCAAAAATAAACACAACATTTCTAGTCTCATCTGAACCTGCCCACCAAATATCAACATTTCTTACCGATTTTTTAAATTATTAATTTTCAATTTTCAATTTTGAATTTTGAATTTTGAAATTTAAAACTCAATAAAAAACACTTATAAATGGAAATAAACTTACTTAGTAGTAGTTACTATAGTTTCGGCCTGTTGTGTGGCCATCTTCAGACTGAACAGTACACTCTGTTCAAGGTTATGTTGTGGAAGGTGGTTGGAGGAAAAGGGTGGGGATAGTGGTGTGGGGGTGTAGTTGTTATAAGGGTGGGAATTTTGAATTTTGGTGAATTTTGTCAAAAAGGGTGTGGGATGAGAAGTTCAATTGATCATTTAGGATTTTGTTGGGAAACTGTTTTGTGTGATTGTAAATTTCAAATTGTTCCAATATGTTTAATTTTCTGCTTTTTTGTTGTATGTGGAGAATTTCAAGGTTGGTGTTTATGTCAGTATATGTGTGGTTGGATGTTATGAGGTGGTCAGCAAAATTTGAATGGGATGTTGGATGATTTATTGCCCTGGTGTGTTCTTTGAATCTCAAATTGAATTTTGGATTTTGAATTTTGAATTTTAAACTTTAAACTTTAAATTTTGAATTTTAAATTTTAAATTTTAAATTTTAAATTTTAAATTTTAAATTTTAAATTTTAAATTTTAAATTTTAAATTTTAAATTTTAAATTTTAAATTTTAAATTTTAAATTTTAAATTTTAAATTTTAAATTTTAAATTTTAAATTTTAAATTTTAAATTTTAAATTTTAAATTTTAAATTTTAAATTTTAAATTTTAAATTTTAAATTTTAAATTTTAAATTTTAAATTTTAAATTTTAAATTTAAATTTTAAATTTTAAATTTTAAATTTTAAATTTTAAATTTTAAATTTTAAATTTTAAATTTTAAATTTTAAATTTTAAATTTTAAATTTTAAATTTTAAATTTTAAATTTTAAATTTTAAATTTAATTTTCTCTTAACCAAACAAATCTTAAAAGGTCGTTTATTTCTTTTATTTCCATATAAAATAATATTAAAAGTTGTTCTAAGTTGAAAATAATCGGCAAAAAAGAAATGTTCTACTCAGGTTTCGAACCCCCCTGATTGGTAAGCAGTGAAATAGTAGTCCACGTCGCTAACCACTGGGCTATGAGGCTTCGATGTGGAGATGATTCTGCCAGTGATACCAACATGATTTCAAGAGCATAATGGTCATTTCTGACCAGGAACGTTTCTCAAAACTGATGTTAGGTTGCAATCCTGCAGTGCAGAGAGCATGAATATAGCATGAATAATGTGTATAGTAATAGTGTGTAAGCAATCCTTTTTTTCCTTTTTTCGTCCTTAATATGCAAATTTTCAAAATGCTCTATAGCCTATAACCTGGTCGTCCATGTCTACTATCACCATGGCAAGTTTGAATCAAATCGGTCGAGCGGTTCCGGACGATTAGTTATACAAAGAGTGACTTTCCTAATCCATTAGAGCTTCGCTTCGCTCCGCTCAAAAAGAGATAGCCTACCCTACCGAAAAATATACAGTTTAGCGGTTTCAATTAGCATGATATAAGATTGAAATAGAATACTATAAATAGAAATAATACCTAAAATCTTTGTGAAGAGGAGGTAGTTCAATCATAGTTTGCGCGTTTAAAAATTGAGGGAAACGAGCTTAGAATATATTTTAATAATACAAGTATAGCTTTATTACACTCCTCTGTTTACATTACGTTATTACACTAGTCTTTCACTATTTTTGTTTAGTTTATCTGTTTAAGCTGTCATTACTTTGCATAACTATAATTAATTTACAAGTAAACAGTAATAAACGTGCTGTTTCAAAAACAAATGTAGCATTGTATAAATGACTAACCAGAAATTGAAAATTTTTCAAGTTTAATTAAGAGAAAGATATTCATATATACTAGGTCTACTGTCTATTGATATGGTTATTGGTATGGGAGTAAATGAGCTTAGAAAGCTCATGTATAACATGTGGCCTTATCTTATCACATATAATTAAAGAGAAAGATTTTCAAATTGCAAGTAAGTTATCAAAGATATCAAATTGCGAAAATATTTTCAAATTGCTAGTGACAAACGTACTGTTACAAACACAAGTTCTATTGGATTATGACTAACTAGAAACTAGAAATTAAAACATTTTTATAAATTTAATAAAGAGAGATATATTCACTTATGCTAGCCCTACTGTCTATGAGGATGGTTACTTTGATGGGAGTAAATGAGCTTAGAGTGTTCATGTATCACATGTGGCCTTATCTTATCAAGCTGATATCAATTTCAGAAATTCTATTTAAATGGTGACGATCCTACTTTTAATAGGCTTAAACCCACATTCACCCATCAACTGAGAATTAATATGGCCTTGACTCGTCAATCTATTCAAAACTGGGATATCAATTCAATCTCAGCTCCTTTGACTGGTTACTTACCACTCTCGATTTACGTGGTTTAACCATAGTAGTTTGTTGTGTAATGTATTCGAAACGACTGTTGGTTTGTTATTGATCGCTTCCAATACAAGTGACTTTTTCAGTAATCGTAATGAATCACGCTTGAGGCGCATTATTCCTCATTCATCTCTTGAACTCCTTTCTAGTAGTCAATTCTTACAAAAATCAACACAAGTTTTGGAAGAAATAATTTATTCATTGTGCGAAAATTTTATAATGATTTGTTTGATCGCCTGTTAATCGAATACATTTCTGTGTAAGCCATGTTTACAATCCCAGAAGATGTAAAGCCGTCGGTCCTGACTGTCTGAAAAGCAGTCATCATCTCTCATCATCAGCGCTCTTATTGCTCAAGTTCATACTTAGAACATATCTGTGCATTAACCTTGAAAAAATATCATTATGAAGAATCCGAACTCAGAAGATGTCAAATTTTAGGTTTAAATGAACTTAACTTATCATACTTATAAAATGAGTTGATTGAGTAACATGATCATGGTTAATTATAGGATGAACAATTTATAGGATTGTGGAATATTAAGTTCCTCAATATCTAGATTCAAATTATAGGAATCTATTCAATTTTAATTTAGTTTTGTAATGTAGTCAATAGGTAGGAACTGTAGATTAATCCCTCTGAAAACTTTAATAATACTGTAATTTTATTCATCATGAGGGAATTCAGGCCTACATTTCATAAATTTTCATCTAGTAAGTTGATGAATTAAGAGAATCAATTGAATTTAGTAGTTAGTGTGGCCTAGGCCTAACACTGTCTGTCCTATCTGTTGCATTGCAGCCTTCACGGTCCACACCATTATTATCTTCGTGTTATAATGATTCACAACCCGATGGTAATGATTCGGATGGCCTTCACAGAGACCAGGTAAAAATCCAATCAGACCGTCGTAATTTATATTTATTTATGATTTTGTGATTTTATGAATTTATGATTTTGTTCGGTTTTATTTTTTTGGTGTTATTTTTTCTTTTTTATTTGTAAATTTCGCCTATTGTGGTTGTTGATTGATTATTCTTACTATAGCTGACTCAAAAAATTGAACTGTTTCATCTGGTCCTTGTGTGCTCCAAAAGCTGATGTTGTGAATTATTAGAGTTGTCATTGAGCTATGCCTAGCAAGATGATGTTTTTGAAATTGAAAGAGAGAATAGATGCTTTACATCAGCTGTTTTAAGGCCCGTATCGACAGTGTGAGGCATGTGCCGCGAATGCCTCGCGGTATAGTCTGTTGAATCAAAAAAGACCCTCTGGCAAGATATGAAAATGACTAGCTCGGTCAATATTGGTGCAATAATTATAAATGTGGTCTCAAATTTTATAACAAATTGTTTAGACTTTTTAACAAATATTGGCCGAGCTAGAGTCATTTTCCCATCTTGCCAGAGGGTTTTTTTTGTTTCAACAGACTATACCGCGAGGCATTCGCGGCACATGCCTCACACTGTCGATACGCGGCTTGAAGTATGTCCAAGCAAAGAAGAAATTTTGACAAGATGGGGAAATGACTCCAGCTCGGTCAATATAGGCTCAAAAGTATAAATTTTGTCTCAATTTTCAAAGCAGAATGTTTTCTACAAGACCAAATTTATAATTTGTAAGCAAAGAAGACATTCTGGCAAGATGGGGAAATGACTCCAGCTCGGTCAATATAGGCTCAAAAGTATAAATTTTGTCTCAATTTTAAAACAGAATGTTTTCTACAAGACCAAATTTTTAATTTTTGAACCAATATTGACCGAGCTGGATTCATTTTCCAATTTTGCCAGAATATCTTCTTTACTTTGACAGACTTTATTAGGTTATATCACTCACAAGAGACAGACGAAACCGCCCATCTTTTTGGCGACAGCTATATTAGTGAAGCACAAGGCACTCTTCTTTAAAAGCACGTTGTTTCATAAATGCGAAGTATATCGTGTGTAGCACATATCACTCTTCCTTTAAAAGCACGTTTTTTCATATATGTGAAGTATATCGCCTTCGTTTAGTTGATATAATTGTGAAATCATTCAAACTGCAATTGAATGAAAATAACAATATTCAAAGGCGTAGTCTCAAAACTAACTTTGGGGCTAGCTGTCCTCGAAATCTCCTCGAAAATTGTCAATATTGCTTTCTTGTACCTAAATATCCAACGAGCCTCGTTTGTCTTTATTCTTTATTCTTTCTTTACAATTGCGACTTGGTTTCCAAGTATATTAAGCAAAGGATTTGTCTACAAATCCCATTAATGCTAATATTTGAGCAAGCTGAGAAGACATGCCGTTACAATGTAAAATTTATTGTAAGCCTTGTCTTTTCACCTTGCTCGAACGATATTTACATTTTGTTGAAGTTTTCTTTATAATTTTATCTAGAATATAAAGTATCTCTCGAAAAGCTGTTTACAAAGTGTGCTTTGTAGTATCGATTTATTATACAATTTTGCATTTCTTTCACATAGTAGCATTATAGAGAAGTTATATTTATTGTATAATAATTATCACTATTCTTCCTCTATGGTAGCATATCATGACATATCTGCATGTTGTATGTTTTGAGGTTTGAGCGATTAACAGTAACGTGATTTTAATTCTATTTTTCAATGTAATTTATTTATTTACGATATTGATACGATGATGATATTGAAACACAGACAAAGTCCAATACATCTCTTCATCCCAATTTTGGTTAGTTTTCAGTAAAAATAAAGGCTATATTCACACTTAGAACTTGAATTAAATTTTGACTCAAACAAATTTTGACTTCTGAAAAGCTATAGAACATCAGTTGAGAATTTGGAAGGTTGTTATAAAAATGAAAAATAACCGGATATACAAGTAATATTATTTAAAATACTAAATTTTACTTGATATTCCGAAACTATGTTGTTGATTGAACCGTAACTTTTGACCCAAACATATACGATAATGTTATAAAACATACACAAAGAAAAGTTACTTGGTTTTCCACATAATTGAAATAGCATTAGTTAAAAATAATATTTAGAAATATATCCGATATTTATTTATTAGGATATACTTCTAAATGCATAAATACATTTAACTAATGCTATTTCAATAATTTGGAAAACCAAGTAACCGTTTCTTTTTCATTTAATACAGCATCACAAGTATCTACTCTCAACGGTGATTATCAAATGCCTTCTGGTCATATATTTGTGTGTTCGATATTAATATTGTGTTTGATCGATGAGCCCTACTTTACAAAAGAAAATAGCCTCTCTTTAAACTTAAACGTTTCTTATAATACTTTTTCATACCTGAAAATACTCGCCATAGGCTACTGTGTAGGTTTCCGATCCTCAGCGCATGAGTATGGTTGTTATAGGACTGAAACGTTTAATAATTGGTCATTCAAATAAACTCATTGTTCAATATGTTTTTTAGAACTACTAATAATTAATTTAAAATTGAAAATCAAAGCCCCTTGTAGCATTGGTTTCAATAAGATGATATGTTTTGATCTCTTGAGAGTCATTTACTTGACTTGAGAGATTCACACTTGGAAATTATTTCCGAATTATATTTTATGTGAATTCAGTAGGAAAGACTGGAGTTACATGAAAAGTTTCAGTTCATTTCATGAGAATCCAGTTGAAAATATTGGAGTTAGATTAGAAAAATACTCCATTGAACGACATGAAAAGAACCCTGGATAAAATAATAAGTTTCGAAAAAAGGAATACCTCTTAGGTTTTTATTGATTTAGATAATAGACCTAATTTTAATAGTAATTTGGTTGTGTCCCAATTTACATACTGTAACCTGTTGGTGTATTGAGTAATTTCTTGGAGGAATAATGGTTATCTTGATTTTGTTTCAAGATGATAATTATAATTATTTTGCAGGCATTATTCTTATATATTTCAGTATTTATACATTCAAAATGTTACAACATAATGATTATTATGATTATCAAGTAAAAGGCATTATTGTTATGCATTTGAGTATTAACACATTCAAAATGTATTTTTGAATTAATCATTGAACTCATTGAGTTTCGGTTTTTTAGGAGAGCTGTGTGAAAATGATGGGAGATCACAATACGTCAGGTGACGGCGGCTGTATGCACTCGCAGCCTCAACGTTATTGTTCTCAAAACAACAGCCGAAGTCGGATTCCACCCGAAGTGCCCAAGAGAACCTCGTCCATTTCCCTACACTCGACATCTCCAGCCTTAGCCAGAACCTCAGACAGTGGCAGCTTATCCAGCGTGCAATCATCGGGTAGTGATACAACAATTGCCGCTGCTCATCACCCTCCCAATTGGAATAAAAAAATTCAAGTGAGTTGAATCGAGGAGAAATGTCCTATATTTTATTAAAGAAATCGAAGTATACACATAGTAGCTCGTCATAGATCAAGAAAGTATCCTATGTAGGACATTTCTATCCACTGGTATGCTTTTTGCATTACTCTTTGTATATTTTGTAGTACAAAAATCATCTTTATCGTTGTATTGATTGAGATCGATTCATAGATTTAGGCCCATATATTCATCGATTAAAAGTATCTTACGATTTCACCAATTCCGTATAATGATAACAGCTTGTAATTGTTTACATCGCTCTATTTTCATAACATCCTCTGAAATCAGCTACATTGAAATATTTGGATGAGATATTAAAATGAGTATTTATTAAAAAATACTGGAAATACGGAAAATTTATCAAGATTTGAGAGAATAATTTTATGAAATGCAGTATTTTAACATTTTACAGTGCAGTGATATACACAATACTGTCCCTTCTATCATGAAAATATTTTACTACTGTAGTTGATTTCAGTACAATACATGAAACTGCACCTTCTATCATAATTATAGATTACTACAGATCCTTGTGCAGAACAATTTAGAATAATTACTTCTTGAAAATGAGTGATAAGAAAATATATTTTACTAATATTTTCCAACCATTTTTTCTCAACAGTGCTCATTTAATAATAATTATTGATAAAGTATATAAAAGTGAAAAGACTCGTCGGTTAATATTAATCTTAATATTAATATTATCACTCATATTTAGAAAACTTAGAATCCCGATTTTTGTCAATTGGGTTCATTCTAGATATAAGAATCCTTGTTGCTCTTGGTAGAATCTAATTTGATACGATATTTTGTAGATGGAATCATCTGAGGTAAAGGAACATCCTAACAATGCTGTTTATCGAAATGATCAACATTCTTTCTACAAGGTGAACTATCTCTTTTACTAACAAACAGTTGCTTCTTCAAGTAGAAGGCTTTTGTAAATGCAGTGTTCATTTCTCTAATGGTCTTCTTTGTTTTATCAATTGTCACATCACACTCTTTTCTTATAAAACTGTTCTTTATTGTTTCTACCAAAAATTTCAAAAATTATTACCTATTTCAAAAATTATAGTACTTATTATTATTACTTATAGTACTTATTCCAAAAATTCATTTTAAATATATTGACACTTATATCAATTGCTCAGTCTATTCGCTAAACTCTGATTACTCCACTTGGCATTATCATCTAGAGAAAATATTGATTTAATTCAGTTCTATTCATAACTACATCAAATTTTTCTCAAATCGAATGTATTATTTCTGGCTTTTTTATCAATTGTTGTAAAAATCACTGCACTTCACAAGCCTACAAATTAATTTTTCTATGAATATATTTTGAATCACTATCGAATGTAGACTATTCTTTTCTTGAGTGCCCAACAAATAAACTGGCGATTGAATCAGCTGATCAGTCTATTTATCAGCTACCAGGCTAATCTACTCTTTCGGGGTAGCGTAAACTGAGTATTGAAAATATATCAGTCGCCAGTTTTTCTGTTTATTCAGGCACAGGCCACCTACTATTTTGCTCACTTTTCTTTTTGACTAACATCATATCGCTTCTTCTCTTTTTCACCTTTCACCAAATAGTTTTCTTTTCTCGTTTTATATTCAAATTTATGTTTTTCTAATTTCAAATTTCCTGTGTTTTGTGCAGTGTTTGTTGCTTGTAAAAAAGCTTTTTTCAGCGTGTGAATAAAGTGTTTGTATTTTGGTTAGTTTAAGTACGGTATAGATATTGCAAATCTTTTAGGAATGCGGATAGTGAAGAATCAATAGCGTTTCCATGGTGTAGTTATTCTTAGGTCTGTCTCCAGTCTGCTGATGGAATTTATCAAGCTGACTAGTATAGTTTGTCCAAGCAAAGAAGACATTCTGGCAAGATGAGAGAATGTTTCCAGATCGATTAATATTAGTTGAAAAATTGTTAATTTGGTCTCAAATTGTAGGAAACATTCTGATCTACAGTTCGAGACCAAATTTATAATTTTTCAACCAATATCGACCCAGTCATTTTTCCATCTTGCCAGAATGTCTTATTTGCTTGGACAGAATATATTGGAAGAACTAAGATGTTGTCACAAATCCACTTGATTTCTAATAATATATATTATTTTTGAAATACACAGCAGATGATATTGCAGTTTTATCTTGTTAGATACAGCTATATGTTTCACTGGCGGCTCGTGCTCATGAAACAGGTGAAGTGCTGTACGGTAAAAGATACGGGAACTTCACCTGTTTCGTGGGCACGAGCCACCAGTGATATGTTTTTAAATTTGTGAAAACAGTTGAGCGTGTAGAAGATGCGTATGTGGCTGTGAGCGTAGCGAAACACACAAGTGTATATTTCCACCAAGCAAGCTAATTTGATTATCCGCCTTCTTAAAGAAATTACACCATAATAAATTGTATCATACAATTCTACTTTGATCGCTCGCTGTCTAATGTCGAATTGTTTAAAGGTTTCAGAAACACTGAGAAAGCGTCAGTACAGAGTTGGACTAAATCTTTTCAATAAAAAGCCGGAAAGAGGTATAAGCTACCTGGTGAGACGAGGTTTTCTGGAGAATTCTCCTCAAGGTGTCGCTAGATTTCTCATCTCAAGAAAAGGTCTCAGCAAGCAAATGATCGGCGAATACCTAGGAAACCTGCAAAATCCATTCAACAATGCCACTTTAGAGTAAGTATGATTTTACAGTGTTGAGTAAACTACTTTTCAAAAGTAGTTAGCTACAACTACAACTACTTTATTCAATAAGTAGCTAAACTACACTACAATTACTTTTTTTAAAAAGTAGCTTGCTACAACTAAATATTTTCACTACTTTACAAAAAGTCATGATAGAATGTTTTTGTCGTGTGGTTTAGGCAAATGATGTCAATCAAAACGCAAAAACGTTATGCGTAGGCTACACACTTACATACATTGATTGACATTCATTTATATAATAGCAATGTGAATATATAATTATATGCACCTAAATGTAATGGAGAAATATGGAACTACAAAATTATCCTATTTCAACGTTTTCATATCATACCAATTACAACCTATTCATATCAACTCACAAATAATCAGGAACAAACAAAAAACTTACTTGAAAACAACAGACCGAATTCCCTCTTAGCTTATGTTTCTTAAATTATTGAAAAGTGTGTCAATTTGGAGGTTTAATTGATGGAATATTTGACAAATATTATATCTAGATATCTATTAGATATTCTAGATTATAATTATTATTATTATATAAATAATTATGGGCCACTAGCCCACTGGTGGCCATGGTGGGCTGGTGGCATCGATTTATCGATCATTGTACTAATGGTTATGAGTTGATGTATACCAAAAGTAACGTGAAAAGTAGCGTGATTTACGCTACATACTACTCTTGAAATATAGCGACGCTACAATATTTATGCTACTTTTAAAAAGTAGCGTCGTTACACTACAAACAAAAAAAGTAGCGCGCTACTCCCCAACACTGTTGAATTACACTTCCAGAGTGGAAGCTTTTTTCGACAAAGTTTTCTAACTACATAATTTCTTTCTTAGTAGTGTATATTTTTGTATAGCTGACTGCGAAACGTTAGGCGGTTCCGTATGTTTATTGTACGTGATGTAACCAACTTGCAGCTATTGTCTCTTTTGATTCCAAAAACATAATCTAGGCATAGCTAATTGATTACATAAGCTGATGGAGAGTACAAGGAGCAGACGAAACCACCTAACTTTTCGTTGTCAGCTTTACTTGGATTCATTTATGATTCAATTTTCAATTTCACATATCTCAAGGATGTTTAAGCTTAACTTACTATAAAATTTATTCATTCACTTTTATAGATTAAAATACAAGCTATTCACTATTCTATATTTTCTCTTGATATACAAATTGGAAATTTCAGCCTATAAGCACTTATAGAAAATATTATAAAGAATACTTGAATTAAAATTACTAAAATACTACAAAAAATTAGTTTTTACAGCTCATTTTTTTTTAGTTGAATGTAAAATAATATTTGATTCTTATTGAACGATTTGAAGAACTCAGAATGGAGTCCATAAATTGAGGATAATGAAGTTCAATGGATGTTAGGTCATAATTGATAATCAACCTACTCCAAGCCTATAAATATAAATTTATCATTTTAGTGTGGTCGGGCAAAGAATACATTCTGGCATGATGGGAAAATGACTCCAGCTCGATCAATATTGGTTCAAAAGTTTTCAAATAATGTAAATCTCAGTAGGTACCATTTTAAAATATATTTTTTAAAGGGTAGGCTACTGAGATTTACATTGTTTGAGAACTTTGATAAGTACTGTAGCCCTAAAAAATAAATATTGGTTCAAAAGTTATAAATTTGGTCTCAAATTGTAGAGAAGATTGTTTTCTTCAATTAGGATTTTTTTAGGGCTACTAATTCTAAAAAAATTCTCCAATTTTTTTATGTTGCCAGAATTTCTTCTTTGCTTGACCAGACGACTATATCAATAATGTAATTTTTTCATTTATCAATTTAACGTTTTATAGTTTAGTGTTCATTAATGACAAAGAAGTACTTTCTCGAAGTAGATGTATAAGTGTAGCCTATAGTAAATTTTGGTGGAGTTATAGTTTGTTATTCACTGTTTCAGATGTTTCGCCCAAGAACTGGATTTGTCGGGAATGCAGGTTGATGTTGCACTGCGTAAATTTCAGACATTTTTCCGTATGCCTGGCGAGGCTCAGAAAATCGAGCGTCTCATGGAAGTATTCAGTCACAGATATTGTCATTGTAATCGTGATGTGGTCGCCAGGCTGCGTAATTTGGACACTGTCTTTGTTTTGGCATTCGCCATTATAATGCTGAACACTGATCTCCACACACCAAACCTGAAACCAGAAAGACGAATGAAGATCGAGGATTTCATCAAGAACCTTAGGGGTGAGAATTGAGAAACGAACATTTGGAGATTGATTCGTAGTAAATCCTGTTAAGATTGTTGAATTTTTTCCCCTATAAATATCTTTGTTTGTCTGTTTTCTGTAGTCAACCGTGTACCTCTTTCCCCATACCATCTTTTGATATTTTACAATGCTGATTGGACTCTAACAGAAGTTTCTTCTAACCTAATCAATGGTTTCAGTTGTTTTGTTTTTATGAGGTTGGTAACTTAGTTATTTATATTTAATGAAAATACAAGAGATTGATATTGATATTATTAAAAAATCGAGATACCGGTCTCCAGAGCTTGATAATGGTGTAGAAACCAAAACCTCGATTTTTAATAAATTTGTGGTTTGACAATGTTTTGTCTTCTAATTCAATTCATTGCTTCCAACACCAATGAAAGATAACCTCATCCTCATATTGGTATCCTTATTTCATGCATATTGTTGATAATTTGTCTAGCTTTTGTGATTTTCTAATTTCAGTCTTGAATATAAACAGATACTTGATTCCAGAATAAGCTTGGAATCATAAATCTCTGAGTCAACTTTTTTCCTGATCAAATTTATGTCTGTCAATATTTGAATATTCCTCAGAGTAGATTTATCCAATGGAGTTGGTGGTTATTGTTATTGTTATGAGGGTGAAGCCCACATGAGCTCATAGGCCTGTGCGTGGGTAATGATATGGATGAAAGATGACGACTACTTTGAGGTAGTCGGGACCGACGGCTTATCGTCTCCTCCGAAAGACGGGGTGGCCGTATTTATGTGATTGTGCTGTGGTCAAAAAACTGTTCCCCGCTTGGGACTTGAACCAGGGTCCACCTGGTTATCAGACCGGCGCTTTACCACTCCTCCAACGAGCCACCCACATGGTGACTGGTGGTTTCAATAATAATTACGGTATCCAATAACTGGTCCTTGAAGTTAGGCCCACCCTGAAAATAATAGAAGAAAAAGTTTAAATATTATTAAAATATTTTTGAATGTCAACCAAAGTAACACTTATGAATAGGAATTTTATCACTTACTGATTGCTATAGAATTGAGAATACTCTTGATGAATAATTTTTTCATGTAGTGTGATTGAAATTACATTACCTAATTGTATTCTGTTTTCAGGTGTTGATGATTGTTGTGATGTGGACCGCGACATGCTGATTGGGATCTATGAACGAGTGAAAGCAAACGAATTCAAGCCGGGATCCGATCACGTGACTCAAGTTTTGAAAGTACAATCTACCATTGTCGGCAAGAAACCGGTTAGAAATCAATCCAATTCCTTCACAATAATGTGTGTCTAGGGACGTGATTTATACAAAGTATTCCAAAAAGAACGTACTGTTACGTATTACTACAGTTTATCGATAATAAACCACAAAAATTATAAGAATCAGTGATAAATTATATGATTTCACAAAATAATATTTTCCACCACCACTGTATTCTTCAAGCTGAAGAAAATAGAAAAAGTTTGGCAAAATTCCAAATCTCCTTAGTTTTCCTATTTTTTAATCCACGTTTACTGTTCAAGATTATTGTTTTTACGAAAATATTATATATTTTGTCATGATTGTATATCTATAATACATTCTATTATGTATTAATACATATATAATACAATATATTATATCATGACAAAATGAAGACGTTTCAATTTTAAAATAAGATATGCATGATTTTTTTAAATACGATTATAACTGAGATAGTTATGTCCGTATTTGTTACGAGCTATGTCACTGTTCAAATCGCTGGTTTATTCATATTCAATTTTTAAAAAATCAATGTACGCTATTTCATCCAGCTGTTTTATTCCGGATAAAGGTTTTTATAATGCAACTCCTTGTAGTTTGAATCTCATGCATGGAAGTATATTTCTGTAGGTAATGGAACTAGGCCTAAAGACTATTATACTTACTGAGTATTTAAAACTCTAATTTATTTATTTTTAATATTACGAGTATGATGTAGGTATGATCTACTAGGATTCTGTAACTTTATTTTGATTATTGTTCTTTATCTGCACAAGTTTGATGTATGTGATTGATCGATTGTTTTATTTGTTTTTCTTTTCTACAGAAATAAAGAAAGAGTATTATTATTATCATTATTATTATAGATGTATTTCAAGATCAATGTATATTGATTTTCTCGCAACTCTTCAACTCCTTGAATCATACACTTATAGTTTCACACCAAATACTGACTTATTTATAAGTATTTATACTATATTATATTATAATTATGTACTAGGCTTTTTTTATAATTGGCTCATTTCGATTTTTCTCTCCTCAGAATTTGGCTCTGCCCCATCGACGTCTAGTCTGCTATTGTCGTCTCTATGAAGTGAGTGATATTTACAAGAAGGAACGTTCCGTTCATCAAAGAGAAGTGTTTCTATTCAACGATTTGCTGGTCATAACAAAAATATTGAGCAAAAAGAAGAACTCAGTTACCTACACTTTCCGGCAGAGTTTCTCTTTGTCCGGATTGGTCGTCTCCTTGTTCGAAGTAGCATGTAAGTACACAAATAATTAAAAATAATAAATAAATAAAGAAAAATACAGTGATTTTGTCAATGCCACTTATAAGTTATTTGAAACTTATATCATGAAGGCATACCACAACATCTCATCACATTCAATCAATTCCGTAACATGTTCAACTTTTTGAAAATTTAAGTAATTACAAAAATATTTTAAATCAATATTCTCGTTGTAAAAAAGCAAGATGTACATCAAGAAAATGAAAATGTAAAATGAGAAATAATAAGACAGATATTGTCAATACCACTAATTTATTAAAATTTTTTCACAATAGTACCTATACCATGGTTTCAGGGCTATACCTGCTCCATCCTCAGCTAAAATGGTGTTTGGGTAGGCTACAAGGAACAGCAAGTTTTTTGTAGTTTCAAAAAACTGTAGTTGCAAGTTTCAAAAAACTTGCTGTTCCTTGTAGCCTACCCAAACACCATTTTAGCTGGGGATGGGGCAGGTATAGCCCTGAAACCATGGCACTATTGTGAAAATATATTAATAAACTAGTGGTATTGACAATATCTGTCTTATTATTTCTCATTATGGAAAAATACCACAATATCTCATCAAATACAATTAATTTTCTTAAATGTAAAAAAAATGTATCTTGAGGTAGTGAAACTTTTTTGAGAGCTCTTCAAATAAATTTTGATAACTTAAGCTGTAAGGAAACTAGTTTCAATGTTCGATTTCGACTTGATTTTGATTACTCAATCTGGAAGTAAACTTGTTTCAAAGTTTGATTTTGATTACTCAAGCTGTAAGAAAAGTAATTTCAATTAAAATTCGAATGAATTGAAAATTTAGATACCCCTTTCCATATTTTGCATTATTGCATTGAATTTTTCAACTCCTTGTACTCATTTTCAAGTGTAATTACACAAAAATTAACAATGCTTCAACATGAATGACTTACGGGTTGAAACAATAACATGTAATGCATTAATAAAAATGAATAAAAGGGTACCTAGATTACAAATCAGTGTTACCAATTAGTAGTATCTAGGCTACTCATTTATCTTTGAGTGTTCTTTTTGTGTTTTGGCTCTTTAAAATCAGATGAACTTCTGCAAAATGCTAATCACTGTGTATAAAATCAATAACTTTCGCAAATTTCCTTCATGGAAAATTGTAGTGATGTCGACTGTGGAACTTCTTCGGAACTCGCCACTCATAAGCCAAGCGCTAATTAATCGTTAATAAAATAATATCTATTCATTTGGAAATAATTATTGATATATGAATTTTGTTGTAGATTATCCATTTGGAATTCGCTTATCACAACGTGTTGACTCACGTATCCTGATCACATTTAATGCTCGTAACGACCATGATCGCTGCAAGTTTGCTGAAGATATCAGAGAATCCATTAGTGAAATGGATGAAATGGAGAATCTGCGTATTGAGGCGGAGTTAGAAAGACAGAAAAGTAGTAGGGGTGGAAGGTGAGACTTATTCATAATTATTATTTATTTTCCATTATGGGTTTTGGTGAAAATTCGACAGATGTTTAGTCTCCTCGTCATCAATGATAACGAGTTTCAAATTTGAGTTGATATTTAAGTCTGTATTCACAAAATAATACAATTTTCATTCACCAAACACTTCAAATATTTGATTTTCGACAGTATTCAGTGTTAATTTAAAATTTCAGTGTTATTCCTGGATTGAAAATTATGTGTTTACTCAGTGTTATATCATAATCTTATTTTTGAGAATATTGACTTCATGATGAAATTTTTAGGAGAGGAATAGCACAGGCTATGCCTATTTTTTCCTCCCAATTCAAGTAGTTGTATCGATGTATGAATAAAGAATAGAGAATATATTCTAATTCTCATATTTGTAATATTGTTCTACTAAAATTTAGTTTCAAGGTTTCTAGTTCATAATTTTTTTAAAGTAACATAATCAAAGTAAATACATTAGTTTATACTTATCTAACGTATTTCATTGTGCTACCTTATTTTTTTTCAAATTCACCACCGTTTGTTTTTGTCTTCATGATCATTTTAGGTTAAATTTATTATACCGCAACAACTTCTATTTGTTTCCTTGGAATAATTTCGATCCCTTCATGACCATTCAGTAATGTTTTACGAAGTGGCTCCGTCAAGACGTACGCCGATATAGATCCGTCAACTATTAACGCCACCAATTATTACGACGTCACGGGTTGACGGAACCATTCCACTGTATGCACTTTCTTGACTGACGCTTGGCTTGGCTTGGGTTAGTTGCCAGTCCTATCACGGTAAATGGTGGATCGCAAATTTAAAATTTGATTTATACAAGATGAGCATAGATTTAAACTCGTGAATGTAATAAATTGATGGTTAATTTGATGTATTAATGATAAAATTCTATCTTGAAAAACTGTTTTGTTACTAAGTTATAACATTCTCAGATACAGAAATAGCGCTAGAACTTGTAATTTTGTCACTCAGTGCTATTCAATTAATTCCTTCTTGTTTCAATTCGTGACAGCAATTGTGTTAATTTGAATAAACGAATCTTTGTGTTAATTTAGGTCGAGTGCTGGTGGATCAGAAAACCGGGATAGCGGAGTAGCCGATGTTGGTGACGTTGTTTGTGAAGCAGCCACCCCCACCGCTAATCCTCCACCCCCTCCTCCCAACACTCATCCTTCAGCTCAATTGAAACGTTCAGCTCTCAGCAACTCCCTGCTCGACATACATGACCAATGTGAGTGTAATATGCCAACTTATACAAATCATTACCAGGTGTAATACTCTTTATAGGTAGCAGAAAACAGTATCTTATTGTTCAGCTTGCGTAAGTCATCTTCTAATACTGAGGCATTATGCCTTCATCAATTTTGTTACCTGTTACCATAGCATTTTGATGTATGAATATTGATAACATTAGATACAGTCTACTTCTATTTTTAAGTTTCTTCAGCTTTTGCCTGTTCGGAAATTGCTAGTAAGTTTATAATTTGTTTTTCATGTGATACGTCTACAATTTATTTTTATCACAAAGCTTGAAAACTATTGTATTGTGCTCAAACTTACTTTGCCTGATTCATATTATCGCTTACCATCCAAATATAAGGAGCCCTGTATCGTATTTAGAGTTGACTCCTAAATTGAATAATAAACATTCACAGTACTCTGTGTAAGTCTAACTTGATAATTATTTTTAATATATACCTAAAAAAATGTAACAAAAATAAACTTTTCTTATAAATATATTTATAAAGTAAATTTTAAGCGAAAATCCCTTTCATATTAAGGGATTGTGTAAATCTTTTTCTTCAATGAACATTGAAACGCAATTTTTCGCGCTGTATCACGTATTTTCCATTTTGTATCTATGGTAGAACCCAAATCTAAACCCCAGTGTAAAATGCACTCTTCCTAAGTCGCCATTCATTAATAACTAATAATGAATTATATTTATGAATAGATGTTGAGTGTAATGTGTTGTGTTTCCTTAGGTTTTATACTATTCAATACTAATTAATGTAGGAATTGATCCAATGAATATTGATTTGAAATAGTTCTAATAACAATACATTGTAATATATAACAGAAATAACATTTGTGGCAAAGATAATTAAGCAGTACTCGACTAATGGCTGTGATAGTTTATAATATTCTAATGAGATTGTTTATTTATATATTTTTATCGATAGCTTATACAAGTTTGAATGACTGTTACCATATTTTAATTTTCCTTTAGGTACTTTGGTCAGTTTGGACCATAGTTTAAAAACTCATTTCAGCTATTTTCAAATGTTGCTTCAACCGTTTTTTATATTTATATTTTTCAATACATTGTCAGTCATTATTATAAATAATTTTTGATTACCTATATAAAGTTTAGCTATTTAAAATAAAAAATCACCATTTACTCTCTGAGTTACTTGTAATATAAAACTTTAGTATTAGTGAGTGGAGATTAATGTATAACTAAATGTTTATTTTTGTCCCTATGAGGGTGATAATAACAATTAATATTTCTGACATTAAATCAGAAAAATGATAACTTCTGCTGGTTTTTGTCACAAACTATATTAGGTATAATTATATTCTTATATTTTTCAATTAGAACCCATGAAAGTACCCCTAGTTTTTAATAATGTAGGAAGCAGCTCACATTTAAAAGTATTATTCAGAATTGGCAGCTATGTATTGAAGGCCTAGAGCCGATATGTATCGATAAAATTTGTCCAGAGTTTGTCGTGTTGATTATTTACATCCAAGTTCAATAAGGAGTTCTCAAATTGATGATAAGTAAATGAATGCATAGTAAAATCTAGCATTCCTAAAATATCAATAATAATTCATAATAAGCATCATGATTGTATGAATTACTCGAAGGCAGCTATTATAATTCCTATGTATACATCACTATTAACAAAATAATTTGTTCCATAAAATATTTCTGAGGAAATTAACATTTGAAATGATGATAATAATAATGATAATATTGATTGTTACTCAAACATTTATAAGGTTTATAACTATATAAAGTAATATGAAGTAAGTGATCAAGGAGTATTCGTGTCTCTTCTATCATTCGTTTGTGATTTCATCTTCTGTATTAGTTCTATGATAATTATTATTTCGATAAGACTTTGATAAAATGTGTGCATGTGTTCAGAAAGACTTGCTCTAAAGTGTATAAACCAAATACTGTACCAAATATTAACAGTTTCTAGTCAGTGTTATAGATTTGGCCTGCATAGTTAACCATATTAATGTTATACAGTAGAGTGATCAACCTTAGCATACAATTGAAGTGTAGAATTTCTTTAAAATAGTCAAGTATTGTAATAAATGCAATTTGTGGATTTTGCTAGTCCTGATTGCACTGGTTGCATCATTTTTATGTTTTTATTTTCTTAGTAATTTTAATGGAAGTGAAAATTGAATAGATTGTTTCCATCACCATTATTTAAAACACAAATATGGCAAATTTAACTCCAATCACACTCAAAATACAATTTTTGATGTAAATTTTATAAATAATTCTATTCATGAAGTAATTACCAACTGTTTTTGGCCACCCTAACCATCCCTCACTATTGTCAGCTCACACTCTAGATTTTCAATTTGGAAATCACGTCTTGGTGGTTTGGAACCCCCTAAAACCCAAGTTCGTTGATCCCTCATATAATCAAAGTCTGAGACTTGGATAAACTTGTAAAAATTAAGATAAAAGCGAATTATTCATAAGAAATATTGATTTTTAAAATGAAGGGCCTAGGATTTAAGGAGATCTCTCTCAGGTTGATCACTCTACTTGATGCTAGATTTAAAATCAGCTTCTATCGAGTCTTACTGTATAAAGATTTCCTACATGCACTATTTTCCACCCAGTCATTTGTATTTTGATGCTTCCATCTTGATCATAACTGTAGTTTGCATGGTCATTCTACTCATCTTGTCGTCGAAGGTCATATTCTTGTCTCAACGATTCTATACACCTTAATAAATTGAAATTTTATTAACTATATTGTCATAATTTTATTTATCACCACTCACCCATATCAGTAACAAACTACTGATTTCATCCTTTCCCTAAACGTTGATATCAAACACCATTTTACACACAAAACTTTTCAAACTCTAGATTTTATTTTAGCTTCTCATCCATACATTCTTTGTACATTATTCACCTGAAATTATAAATATTACTCAGTATTTTTCTGCATGATATCTATTTGTTTCTTTATTTAGATATTCTCGTGTTTTATTGCTTTCCATTGAATTGTAGCTCTAATGGAGAATATTTATCTCATCTATTGATTAGCAATATCTTTTCACTTTTCCCATCAATTCTTATTAGCTCATTTTAATATTATTTACTTTGAAAATAATGTGCGTTAAAAAAACTGGATACAGTAATCGCTAAATGATATTTTAATACAAACTGTGTGTCCTTGTATTTTTACCATGACATAATATGATTTAATTCTCCATGTTTTTGAAATATATTGCAGCTTCCTACTTGAAATCAAGACAAAATTGAGAGCCGTGGGTTTAATCCTAAGAATTCGGAACTGGGATTCACATTGAAAGTTTTGATAAGAAGAGGCATGTTTGATGAGTAGGCTATTATTAACACAAGCTCCATGAATTCCAAAGTAGACCAATAACATGCATGTGTTCGAGCTTCTATAACCTATTTACATTATGCAAGTAATCAATTTAGATATTTTTGATGGCTCCCGTTTGCCGTATGACTTAACAGTACCACCATACATTTAACAAAAAGAACGAAACATTAATAATTGAAGTCTGATATTTTTATTCGGAATTCTTTGATTTTCAATCACCGAAACATGAGCAAATCGACAACCCCACTACCGATCTGGTATAGATGACGGCAAAAAAAATTAAGTGGTTTCGTCTACTTCTTGTGCGTGCCAACACCTGATGTTGTCTATTAGAGTTGTCATTTAGCTATGCATAGTTTATGTTTTTGACATAGAATGAAACAATTGATACTTTACATCAGCTGTTAGTAGGTTACATCACGTTCAAGAATCAGACGAAACCGCCTAAATTTTTGGCGTCAGCTATACATTTTTTCTCGTGGCTGAGAACAAAGACCTACTCTCCAAAAACGAGTCTTACTATCAAAGTCGATGTAGACAGAATTATGAGTGCAATAAAATTATTAGTAGATGTTATTGAAAATATACATTCATTCAAATAAAAATATCTTCGAAGCTTAAATGGGTGAATAATACACTTTTATAACCAACCAATTTGGTGGTTCACCTTTCACCGTAACAATGGTGATATACTTTCTCACTTGATGCAACCAGATTAAATTGCTTTCAATTCGTATCTATATTGTATTTGTATCAGCAATAGCCTTTATTGAATACCGTAATAGTTTTGCAATAATTCCTTTAATTAAATACAAGCTCCAATACAATATTTGAGACTTGTAGCAAAGAGGATTCTAGGATTTAGCAGAGTTCTATTATTCTATGCCTGTAGTATCCAGTAATATTAAATTTGATACTCATTCTAGTAGATGTGTTATGAAAATGTTGCTTATTTTGTATACTCACATGATAATAATAATACTGACACTTCTAGTCAAGTATCACTCATTAGATGAGCTAAGCTGATTTCAATTCTATCATTTATACTATGAAAACTAAGGCAGTTAGATTGGACTTTAGTAGTACCTATCATACTCACTTTGCTTATGAGGATTATCTGGTTATCAATTTAATAGGGAGCTGCACAGAGAGAGTGTTACTTATGTAGTATTATTATAATACATGTAATTGTTACAACTGAAAGTTAACGATAAAATAAAACAATTTCCAGTATTCTGGGTGATTTTCATCAAAAAAATTTTCTCTAGTAGAGAAAAATAAAGATATCATTACTAAAAATTTGAGTAAGTTACTGGAGATGAAATGATAATATTTTGTATTCTGAATTTCAATTTCAATAGCTTTCTTCAGGCAGATTGCCTGGTGTCATTCTATCGAAGAAAACTTATGAAGACGCTGACTATATTCGAAGATTTCATTTCATTGGAATAAATTATTTAAATCTATATAAAGAATTTTGCTATATTAGAACTAATTTGTAGTTTTAAAACTACTTTGAAAACTTTCATCGATGAGACAGCAACACAAAAATTTCTTTTTTGTGGCATAGATTATGATCAAAAAAGTTGAAAAGATTGATGGTCATGAGGTATGTAATGTTAATTATTATTTCAAAGCCTTTGAATTTCCCATTTCAACTGGAAAGTATTAGACATGTCGAAATGACAATGTGGCACATTATTATAAAAAAATTCGAATTGTTTAGGGAATACTGTGTTGGATTTCTTCAAATATGGAATTAAATAATAATATAAATCTAGAGAACATTATGCCTTTAAAGGTATGTATTATGCATTTTTTTAGGAAAATATGTTGAAACAAAATAGATTATATGAATCAAGTTGGCATCAATAATCTAGAAAACAGTATGCCTTCAACGATTTTTTTGCGAAAATACGTATATGTATAGGCCTACAAGAGAATGGATTATGTATATTAAGAATATTCTATACATAGAATTCTTTATTATAGAATTTGAAGAGTTATTTAATAATGTTTATGCGTTTTTGTTTATTTTAAGAAACGACTGGACTTGAAAATTTCTAATTCTTTACAATAAAGGATCAGTGTAGGTATTAGAAAAACAAATTTGGAGGATTTTCAAATAATCCTAAAATTACGCCCAATATAGAAGTTTTCCCAGCCATTCTTTGTTTCTTATGAGTTATTCCAAATTTCTCAAGAACTGTTAAACAAAAAGTTCAGCTCAGGTATTTAATGAGCTAGTTAATTGTTACTCCTATGTTCTTAAGAGCAACAATTACTAGTTCCAGGAGCTATAATTATGTAGTTTGATTTGAATTTATTTAACAACAAGCGAGTGAAGCAAAAGCTCAAGAGACCCTGTTAAAAATCCAGATAATTTTTTAAAGTCATTTATCAGTTGGGTTATCACTCAAAGAACAAAGCAAATCTGTTTTGTTGAAATGTAGGCCTCCTGTACACGGGGTAAGTAGTCGACCAGCTGTAAACAATCTCAGTTATTGTTGTTTAAGCTCAAGGATAAGACAAAGGCTGTGATTGGCTACAGCTGTTCAACTGGAGGTTACTATTCACCCCGTTTAATTTAGACCTAGAGGCGAGCAAGCAAGCCTGTGTCATATTATTGGCTTATACTACTGGGGTCCATATTTTTGGCTAGATGGATAAAGTTAGCATTCCCAAGCGGCAGCTCGAGCTGCGCTGCTCTAGCCATCACAGCTCAGCACTATTCACATAACTATATTATGAATGTTCAATTTTTCATTACTTGGGCTACTAATGTATAGTCAATCAACAAATAATGAAACTCACTTGAAGATGACTTAAAAATAGTGAATTTTGCTATTAAAAAAATAGTAATTTACTGTGTGAATTTCAATTAATAGTGAATTTCACTATTTATTGATTTATTATACATTATAGTAGAAATAATATAACGAAGGAGGCATAACAAAGGGAAGCTCGAGGTTCTGCGGCTCTAGCTGCGCTGCTCTAGCCATCACAACTTAACTCACATAACTATATATTATAAATTTCCACTATGTTGTTAGGGCTACTAATGAATAATTAATCAATAAATAGTGAAATTTACCCTTCTTAAGCCATTTCAAGCGAATCTCACCACCGTATTTATTGATTATACATTGGTAGCCCTAATAAAAAGTGAACATTTATAATATAGTTACGGTATGTGAATGAATTTGTGATGGCTAGAGCAGCGCAGCTACAGCATCGCAGTTAGAACCTCGGAATCCTACCTTTAAGGTGAGCCAATTGAGTCTGCCGGCAGTGTAGTCGAGTAATCTCTTTATATAATGTTCTCGTTAATAATCTCGTTATATTCACTGCTGCTGCCGACAAATGTAGTTATTTGTCAATGTTGGGAATAAATGTATCAATCTTCGTTTATAGAGCAGCTGTGTATCTATTCAAAAGTGAATGATGGTAATAATAATGAATCTATCCAACAGTGAATAATAATGATGGTTTGTTGTGATTGAAATAAAGTTGTAGGCGGTGTTGAGAAGCAGAAACAGCGACGTGGCAGTGCCGGCTCACTAGACTCTGGAATGTCGACCAGTATCATTTCATCAGCGTCAAAACAGCAGCAACAACAACAGCAGAGCTCTTCATCGTTTTTGAGCAGTCTGTTCGCGAAGCGCGAACGAAAGTTGTCCAAGGCATCAGTGGGATGCTCCGAGGACCTTCTTGTGGCCACTGCTACTACGGCTGCAGCTGCCACGCAGGTCTAGCGGTCAGAAAAGCGGGGCTTCTTTCGACGGAAAAGTAGCGCTGCTTCAACTAACATAACGCTCTTTCGATAATGAGAACACTGTAACTACTCGTTCATCTTCACAAAAGCTGTGCATGTACTCCTTTGTCCGGAAAGTGATAATCGGTCTACTAATCTTGTCGTAGCCTACAAGATATAGTAGACTATAATCATATTGCTATTCTTGTATCACCGCTACTGAGCTTAGGAGTGCGCGTCCGCCGACTGGATTCTTTACAGGTGTTCTTCAGCTAACAAATGAAGTGTTGTTCAGCTGTCTCCGAGCTTTCTTAGATTCAGATTTATTTTTCGTTTGAAGTGCTACAGGGAGGCTGTGAAGGGTTTGAAATGCAGCATTTGATAGATTGATTAATTGCGTTATTATATGCCACGTCTCGGGAAAGCAATTTTATTTATAAATGAATAAAATATATAGTAAACAATTGTAAAATTATTGGAATGATAATGAATACATACTCTTCATCTCCAAGTATACAAAGTTAACTGAATTTCAAGCATATAACAATTATAAATATGAGACAAAAGGAAAGTAAATTGTACAATCAATCGGATAAAATTACTAAGAAAATGATACTATATGAACTCTTGAAGATGTACAACAAGATAAAAGTCTCAATATGATGAAAGGTTCAAAGAAATAAATTTTGATTAAGAATCATGTGATATAGGTACATCACATATTTCAAATGTTATATATCACATGTTTCTTAGTCAAAACTTTCTTTCTTTCTTAAAATATTAATATGGTAAAGAAAAAAAGAGAGAGCAGAAAAGAAAAAAGTGATGGAGTTTTGATGTTGCTTTCCAAAACGAAATAATAATAAAAGCTTCAAGATAAATGTTTCAGAGGTGTAAAGAGGGTGGTGAATGGTGAAGGATGTGTGAAGTGTTAAATGTGTGATTGCAACTGGCGGCTCGTGCCCACAAAACTGGTGAAGTGCTGTACAGTAAAATATACGAGCACTTCACCTGTTTTGTGGGTACGAGCCGACAGTGATGTTTGTTGAGTCAGTGGTGTAGATGAATGCATCTCACTCTTGGAAAGGAAATGATGAAACTCCTCTTCAAGAGTCAAATGCACTCCTCTTCACTATGACAGAAAATTGAGTGATTTAACCACTCCCAAAAAAACTTCCTACGTAAATCCTATGATGGCTCTAAGGAGCTCTGAGATCGCAGACGTTTTGTTAGCTAAACAGAACCCCCTATTATCGAATCCAGTCCTATTTTACTTTCTGGACAATGAAGTATAACTACAATAAAGTACAGTATTTGTAGAACTATAATATAGATAAAGTTCTATATTCATTAATAATTTAAATTGTTTAATGAGTTACCAACTGATGTTTTTACCAATTCGATCTGATTGTGCTAGGGTTTATGTAGGTACCCTTTTTTCTTTCTTAGAAAAATCTTCACCACGATTCTTCTTAGAAATATATAAATTCTCTCTTATCTACGAAATTTTCCCTGTTTCTTGAAATATTAATAATTTATTCTTAAGAATTACAAAATATTACTGAATTAAATTGATAATTCCAACCTGTTAAGTCTAGTAAAAATTTGATAAATAAGAATGAATTGAAAACTTCTTGACAATACTTGAAAAAAATTTGGCTCATTTCGTATATTGGTAGCTGATTCAATATGATCAATTTGTTCATGATTACTAATTAAAGCCAATTTACCAAATTTTATTCTCACAAATTTGATCTTATATGGAAGAATGCGCATTTCTTTCCAAGAATAATAATATTAGTAATTACTATCTATTGGGCCTATTGACAAACCATAATAAAATATGAAAGTTTCTTGACAATACAAAATCTAGCATGCAAGATATAATTGTGAAAAGTTCTTTGTTATACTGGATTTTGTATATCAAATGTTCAAATTATCACCCTAGAATTCTGCTAGCTTTTGTGTACGAAAACATTCCGCTTTAGTTCCTATAAGACGAGTATCTATATAGTGTAATGTTGAAATACTAATAAATTGATTCCTGAAATATTTGATATTTTTCAACAATCTATTCATATATTCCAATGCATTTGAAACAATATTTCTATGTGATACGAGCAATTGAACTTTATACAAGGCCATGAAACAAGATTGAAAATACTGTATTTCTAAGGTTATATTATTTTTCATCTCTCAGGGTCATAGTTGCCTTTTAGGATCTTGATAGATTCTCGTTTGCATCGACCTAAACGTTGTTATTGAATGTGCAAAAAAGTTCAAGTAAAATATATCGCGCATCTCTGCAATCGATGCAGTTTAAAACTTAGCATGAAAATTGATACAATGCATTTTTCAATATACTCCAGTACTCATAGTCTGTCCAAGTAAAGAAGACCTCTGGCAAGATGGGAAAATGACTCAAGCTCGGTCAAATTTGGTTCAAAAATTATCAATTTGATTTCAAATTGTAGGAAACAATTTGATCTTCTAAGACCACATTTATAATTCTTGAACAAATATTGACCAAGCTGGAGTCATTTTCCCATCTTGCCAGAGGGTCTTCTTTGCTTCGACACACTATAACTCTTATTAATCCTAGCGTCAGTGCTCGTATTTTTTACTCCACTCAGTAATCAGGTCCTTATGGCAAAATAATTTAAACTAGATCTTCATTATGGCTAAAATATGATGTTCTATAAAAATTATTACAAAGACTTGATGATTTCAGAACTGGCTCTGTATGCTCAGTGTCGAATGACTCCTATTAGTGGTCAGCTCTGCCAGCACAGAAAGCGGAGAGAGAAACTTTATATGCTTTCGAAGACCTTTAGCCGACTGCCCTGACAGAGCTGAGCATGAATAACAGACACTTTTGAACGTCTGAGTAGCCCACACGAGTACTCTGGAGTGTTAATCATTCTCCTGAGGTTAGGCCGTCCTGAGGCCAAGTCTGCATTATATAAAATTATAAGCTCGTCGGTATTTTCTATTTTAGATTTTCTAGCTCCAAATTACTTTTCCTATAAATTAATCGGAAAAATGTTGTTACTAAATGATCAAACTGTATTTTTTTAATAATACTAAGAACTATCTTATACACTATTATATAATAGAATATCTTATAAATTCTGTTATCCTAACTTCCAATAAATTCATCAATGCGGGTATATATTGTTCTTTACTGTAGGTCATTTTCAAGATTCGTTTTGAAAATTGGACGAAACTAGTCAGAAGGTGAATAATAATTGAAGGATTATCCAATCTAATAACTATTCATCATAAATTTTAAATTTAGTCAAATTCCTCTTTGATAATAAACATGTTAAGCTTCAGAGACATATTTTTATATTCTCCATATGACCAGCAGGGCTATATTTTTGTTTCAGTTGATAATACTGTGAGTATAGTATCCAATTGCTGAAATGATAAAATCACAACCACTGTATATATACAGTTAGAAAGAAAAAACGGGCCTACATATTCTTTTTTATGTAAATTGTAGATACAGGCTAGAATCAGTTTGATTGGATTCGGATCTCGGTTCAGTAGGTGTGCTGGATACACTGAACATTATTGTAGATATTAAAAATAATAATTTGGAGCAATATTCAGAATTAATTAATGAAAATATTTACTCTTCAAAGTCATGACAACTGAATTCTTGTTTGCTCCTGAAATAAAAAAGTGCCAAGCTGGAGTTAATATGTACCAGCTTGATCAGTTATAAGAGAAGGAATAAAAAATACATTTTATGCATGAATTTTTCAGGACGATCGGTTTCTTGAAAACGTTCACCTGGAATTTTAGTTTAAACTATCAGCTGTCAGTGTATGGCCACATTTATTATCATGTGATTCAGTTGAGCCAGCTAATGATTAAAATTATGGTTTAACTAAATCTCATTTAAACTTTTTTTGAGAAACCAAACCTGAATATCTAATATTTTTCAAACCTTCGATTTAGTTTAAAGCCCAGGAGGTTGTCCAAAATATACCAAAATTCGAATGTTAGATTTTTAATGAAGTACCTTATAATTAAATTGCTTATATAAATCCTTATTTCAAAAATCGTCTCATTGTAATTTTTTAAAAGTTTCGAGTTGCAAATATCAACAATATAACAGAGTTGACGTTCAGAAAAACTTGTAGAATCAAATTATGCATAATTTTAATTCCATTCTGAAGTTGATAGATTGTGTTAAAATTTATATTTAATATAATCCTATTCTATATTGTATTGTTGTGAATTTATAATCGATTGAATGTTTGTCCTACATGTTTGCGTCAAAATGACAATATTAACTTGTTGAATTGTTACTTACAAAAATTGTATCTTTACTATAAATAAATCTTACAATATAATACAGTATGATTTCAATCCAAGAGTTTTTATTGGTGTTAGTTGTGGAACTCCATTTTGTGATGAAACTATAGTGTCGATTTTGCAAATTGGATAAAATTCTGGATTAAGCATCTTGGATAAGATGTTTCCAACAGTTTGCATAGTTAGAGCACCAAGAGATTATTGCATTTCTAGCAATGGATACCTGGCCAGAACTTGACTTCAGCCGGAGCAAACCGGATCACAGCTCCGGTACTTAATTCTTACAAGTTTGCAAACCGGAGCTAATAGGAGTAGCTGTAACTGCTTATCACTATAAATCTCCTAATATCACTTATTGTCAATAAACACTTGTCAGCTTATCACTCAATCTCTTATTTTATTTTAATATTTAATGTACTGGGTATAGGCCACTCGGTAAGGGCGGCTACTTATTGGTTGTGAAGATGAGTCACGATCACAGTGGACTGCTCTTGGATGGGTGACCGCAGTATTTGACCAGGTAAACATTAACGAGGGGACCTACTCGTGAGGGTCTCCCCGCCACGATCAATCATTATATATTACCGACGCACAGGTCTAGGATCCCATGTGGATATCACCATCAGAAAAAAATTGAATCATCAAAAATTGCCTGGCAGATTCCTTTTACCAAGATCCATTGAACATGCCTAGATAAAAATAGCGAAAATTGTACATTTTTTCCAATCTACAATAATTTTATAATTTGTGTTGTATTTCATCTGGTGGAAGATTACCATAAATAGCATGTCAATAAATAACAGAGAACAATTTATTATTTCGTTAGACATTGCCTCATAAGACCAATTATAATAGGTAAATTTTTTACAGGGTATTGGCAAAGAATATGTAGAATGTACTTATGTACTTTATATTCACTGGTATTGGCCACTCGGTGATGATGGTTGCTTCGCGTTTGGATAGTTCAGTCACGAACATTGTATACTGGTCTAGGATGGGTGACCAGTATTTGGCCAAGTAACTTACACATTGCAGAGGTGGAACCAACCTGTAAGGGTCTCCCCACCATACGAATATTTTTATGATAAAATTTGATACAGGGATGATAAGCAAATCAGCGCTATCTTTGAATAATTGAATAAAGGAGTATCACATAAAATAACGCAACTTCGACTATTTCTTAAACATTTATTACAGAGAAAGTGTTTCAAACAAAATTAGAACAATTACATTATTAAAACACTTTTATTTTTCAAATGGAATGAGAAAGAAAATTATGTTTTGTTTGAACTAGAAAGACAGTGGTCAGTGAAATTACCACAAACATGACAATACTCTATAAGGATTCCATCCAGGAATCTTTTCTTTTAAACAAGGCACATATGGCAACGAAAAAACAAACAACAAAAACTTGAAGAAAACAAACAAATTCTTTGGTACAAAGCTAACGAAAAGCTTGAACTTATAAACTATGAAAATAAATTAATTCTCAAATTTATCATAATCAATATAAAAATGGCTCTTAATCTTTTGGCAGTTCACATGTAACAAAATTAACTCCATGAAAAAATTTGAACTCATTAACTAAAAAAGATAAATATGGCTCATATTCTTTTGGCAGTTTTCATGTATCAAAACTAACTTCTATGTTTATCCTATACATTTATTGATTAAGGTATGTAAAAAAATACAAAAGAACTAAATTTGAAGTACCAAGACCACACATCATATGAATTCATTTCTTTAGCATTTATATTATTGAAAATTCTCTAATTGACTTTTTGGTTTTGGTTTTGATTTTTGGAAAGATTTTTGGTTTCATAATGCTACAATATTGTTGATAGTTACTAAAATTCTATTGCTAGTTCTTTGAAAACTCGATCAGATAACTTATCACCATGAAATTTATAAAAATTTTGTATCCTGTTACCTAGTTATTAGTCTACTGGGAAAAACAGTATTATTTTGAAAGACATAGATTAAAGTAGGAGATCTTTAGAATTTTTCAAACTAGTTATTCTCTGAACATCTTAAAAACTACATACCGTAACAAGAGTCTTCATATATTTTGTTATAATAGTCGTCCTTTTATCACAGTCGGGTAAACAGCAACACAATACTTATCTATTTATCATAATATTAAGGTAATATACATACTACATCACAGTTCTTTTACGGATGGTATAAATCATTTCGGAAATTTTCAAGATAATCGGTTTCATATCTTCCAAATTTTAATTGAGCACTTCTGAAAAAGAACAGAGAATTGATTGTTATACAGTATTTTCAATAATTTATTTGCAATTACAAAAACATATTAGTAATATTTTATACGCACATACTTCTAAAATGAATGCTGATAAATAAATTCAATTAGAAAACATTTTCTCAAGTCGATAAAATAAGCAAAGATATAAGTTACTTCTTTGATTGATTTTGCCATTCACTCCAAAGAATTAATAATTGGAAAGTTCAGATATTCTTTGTGTTTACAAGAAGATGAAACAATACTCTCACATTGAATTTATGAAAAAGCATACGGCATGTAGGCTACCATTTAATACTTTTTGATAAATTTGGAAGAGAGCTAAATGGCTGTTGTCTTTGGGGCAATGTTGTAAAATATCTTCAAGTCTGGCATATAGACTTATTATACTGTTGGTGACTATAGTTATTATTATATTATATAATAAACTATCCTGCGGGTTCAAGTATTACAAAAATTTCCAATAAAGAATAAATTGTATTACAATAATGGAAATAGTGATTAGGCTACCTCAATACTTTTTTTTACTGTAATAATTATTAGGAAGAAATTATGTTTGTGAACTTTGAAAATAATTAATTTGAATTTTGAGTCAATGAAAATAGTATTGAGGTAGCCTAATCACTATTTCCATTATTGTAATAGAATTTATTCTTTATTGGAAATTTTTGTAATACTTGAACCCGCAGGATAGTTTATAATATAATATAATAATAATTATAAATTATTAGGAAGAAATTATGTTTGTGAACTTTGAAAATAATTAATTTGAATTTTGAGTCAATGAGATCGACCAGCAGAACCGGTGGAAGGCGAATGATTTTTATCAATGCTTACGCTTAACTCTGACGGGACAGTCAACAAGCATTTAACGTCAAGAGTACCCTCAACTGAACAGCTTTTGGAACGTCGATCCTCACATACTTATGATGTAATTTACTATAATTACTTAAATTCGCTAACCACCAGTTTCTTTAGCGTCTACTATATCAATTTGTACTTGAAGCCTTCAGGAAGTCTTGATCTTGTTACAAATTGTTAGACAGTCAAAATTTCAATTATGAGAAATAAGTTAAATGAAATATAATTATCTCTTATCAATGGAGAATAAACTAAAACATTTTTCTGATAATACTGAACATATTGAAAATGATGAGCATCGGTCTTACCTTACGGTTTATTGGTGATTTCCATTCATAATTATTTAGAACATTTGTAAACTCACTTTGAAAACTGCCAAATATAGAGCAAAAACTGGTGGAGATCTGAAAAATAAAATAAAAAACTTAGGGATATTTAAATAATTGATAAATAAAATGAAAAAAAATAAATACCCTTTTTAAAACTTTAAAAGTATTATTTTTCACAGATGTTTCGGACATTGGACATTGAAAATGGGCTTAAGCTCGAAACATGTCTGTGAAAATAATACTTTTAAGGTTTTAAAAAAAGGGTATTTGTTTTTTTCATTTTATTTATTGATAGAAAACTTTTATATTACGGAATTTTCAGGGAGATCAGGCAATGGATAATTATTATTGTTTGATGAAAGCTATAATTACAAAAATCTTAAACTCGTGAGGTGCTCTATGTTGAAAACAGCTTTCTACAAATCGAAGTTATTGGAGATTATTTATAATCATATATACTGTACTAGAGAAATACACCGGTAATGGAAATAGATCTTCAAGTCTCAACAAAGACGTGTTTTTCTCATATATTTCAAATAAAAATATATTTTCAATTATGTTACCATCCATAAATGGCCCATGGGTCCAAAGCCATTCTTTTGTTGTTTCTATAGGCTATCCATCTCTATATAAAAGCGAAATGGCACTGATTCATTCATTCATCACCAGAACTAAAAATCCACTGAACCGAATGCGTTCAAATTTGGCAGGCATGTTCAGTTGGACGTTTAGACGCGCGCTAAGATCGGATTTTAAAAATTTTCAAGGATACGCCAAATATTTTAGTTTTTCTATAGTTTTTCGGCGTTTTCTTAATTTTTTCGAGAACCAATCGGTAGAAAATGTTGATATTTGGTGGGTAGGTTCAGATAAGGTCTAGAAATATTGTGTTGAAATATTTTTGAAATCCGTTCAAGATTACGCCAGTAATCAGGGTATCAAAATTGTAGATGTATTGCGGGTTGCATATCTTCCGCCTTGATACGACCAATCCTAACTGTAAATTCAATTGTTCAGCGAGATAATAGATGAACTAATTTGGAAGATATTGAATCAAGTTTCAAACTATGTCCGATATAGGGACTTCCTAAGGTTACGCTCAATATTAGCTTTTTACCATTTTTGGAGTTTTTCTCAGATTTTTCGAGAACCAATTGGCAGAAAATGTTGAAGTTAGGTAAATAGGTCCAGAAATGCTGTGTTCAATAAGATTTCAACACCCTTCCGAGGTTGCGCCTTTAATATGGTTTTCCAATGTTTGGAATCTGCACTTTCGTTTATTTCACGGAAACTACTGAACTAAATAAGTTCAAATCATATACCAGGTAGAGGTGAGGAAATAGAACAACTGATTCAGAACGATTACCTAAAAAAACCCTGTTAAGTGATGGTTGATGATGAAAGTAAATCTATCATAATGGAATTTGCAGGCGAGCGAAGCGAGCATGTTTACCTCAGCTGACACTGGCAGAGGTTTTGCTGGCGAGCGAAGCGAGCCTGTTTGACTTACTGACACTGCTGATACTGTCGGGGGTCCAGGGGGCGGAGCCCCCTGGCTAGGCGGAGAAGGCGAGCGAAGCGAGCCTGCCGGCTAGTAAAGAATATTTCCTAAAAAAGTTAACACCTTGATGAAATGAAAACACACTGATTTTGTCTAGTCTACACTTTATTTGTAGTTGTGTATTTATCTACTCAAAATAAAAGGTGCGAAAAAAGTATTTATTGACAAAATCAGTGCATTTTTATTTCATCATGGAACGGTTCTACAAAAAATAAACAGTGTCTCATTCGAATTTACAAAATGCAAAACTTTTTCATATTTGGGAAAATTAATTATTAACTGTTTAATAAATCAGAGGTTTGACAATATCTTGTCTATTCATTTAATTCTCAATATATTATTATATGGTACTGAGTAATTTCACTTCAAAAATTCTATTTTCTTTTAATTGAAGTAAGTTATGTTGAAAATTGATACCTTATGATAATCTTACTAACCTTTAACATAAATTTCTGCGGTCCAGATCTCTGAGAAGTAGATTCAAGTTCGGTGATGGACCCGGAGCAGATTGGAAATAAACATCATTTATCGCCTGGTCAGCGGTTATTCGTTCTGTTGCATTGAGTTTGAGCAGTTTACCCAGGAATTCAGCGGCGCCCTCATCACGTGTTATTTCCAACAAGTAGTTCGGAAGATTGTTCGCCGTGTACTTTCCCAAGGCCTTATGGAAACTCTCGTAATTCGGAAATCCTTTAGCTTCTGGCCACACCGATTCACTGCAGAATCCACACAATTCGGATATTTTCTCCATCTGGGTCAATTTATCAGTTCCTTGGAAAAGAGCTGGTTCGCGTGTGAAAAACTCTACGGCCATACAACCTGCACTCCATATATCCACCGACTGATCGTAATTTCCATGGCCAAGACAAATTTCCGGGCTCAAATACCAGACAGTACGGACATCCGTCTTCAACTCAGGCAGAACACCCATCTCCATAGAGCAGCCGAAGTCTGCTATTTTCACTGTTCCATCCATCGATAGAAGTACATTTGAAGGTTTAAGATCACGATGTACAACGTAATGACTGTGAATAGCCTTCAATCCTGTGAATAATTGAAGTAGTAAGTTCTTTTTAACATCCTCGGTCAATGGAATTGCATAATGTAAATCATGATGGATTATCTTTGCAAGATCCACTCTGCAATACTCGAGAACCAGAGTGAATTCTTGATGATCCCTTAGAAGCTCAATAAATTTTACGACATGCTTCTCGTCTCTCAGTTTCCTTAAAATTTTCACCTCGTTGATATCGATCATGGTTACCACTTTTTCAATTTCCTGTTCTCGATTTCTTTTCAGAGCAAATACCCCAGCGGCTTTATTAAACTTAATTTGTGCTTTACTAACGATGGCATGGGCTCCCTCAGCAATTTTCCCTATAAATCTATATTTGTTTGGTAGCGATGTTTCTATTGTTGATAAATAATCCAAACAGTTTGGAGGCGTTGGTAACATTTTCGCAAATGTACGGTATTTTCAAGTTCAAATCCAAAAGAAATTAGAGGAGAAATTTATTGATAAAAATAATGTTACCTTTATATATTATTACTGAAAACTGAAAACACTATTGAGTGGATAATGAAATTATTGTTTCAATCTGAGTATGAGCAATGTAATAATAGGCCTAAAAGATCTCACAATGTCATTGGAGAAAATCACGAATCACCCATACACAATTTGTCACATTGAATAATTAAGAATATTGGGAAGAAATAACTTTTATAAGTTATTAGGAAAGATAATTTTCGAAATGAAATAACTTTTCAAAATGAAATTGTCTGAAATAGCAAAAATAATTACTGTGGTCCAAGTTGAAACCGGCGTGAAAATGACTATCCCGCTGTTGATCTAAAAGGAAGTATGGCGTTATACACCAACTTTTGCAATAATTCTAATTCAAATTATAGTATCGGTTGTTCTAGAACCGTAATCTGAAAAATACTATTCTACAAATAAAATAGGTTATCACTGAATTATATAATTATAAAAAAAACAAGTTAACAAATAATAATTTTTAGAATATTGTCAGAGAATTATTCATTATTGAAGAAGGCATTGGCAGACCTGGCATTGGTCGGCCATCTTGGTTCTTGGTTTTGAATTCAAAATCCTGCTGATAGCTGGCTGCAGCCCCTTCTTCCTTCTTACATCTTCAAATGGAGCATCTGTCTGTTTTAAAAATTCAGAAATTAATTTAAATATGATCTTATAATAATAATAATCAATTCGAATCTCAATTAATTGCTTTATAAATTCACAAAGGACTTCTGAAACTGCAAATATTGACCAATGTAATAAATTAATCGAGATTCGAAATTTTTATTTTATTTTATTCGAATCTATTATTAACTTATAATTATCCAGCAGTTGGTGAGCTGCAATATCTAATATAATCTGGTCGAGCAAAGAAGATATTCTGGGAAGATGGAAAAATGACTCCAACTCGGCAAATGGTCAAACTTGAAAAATTTGGTCTCAAATTGTAGAAAATAATCTGATATCTACAATTTTAGACCAATAATGACCGAGTTGGAATTGTTATATATCTTACCAGAATGTCTTCTTACAGTATCGGTGAACCATACCTATAAAAGGTCCTAATAGAGGTACCTAACCTAGGCCTATAAAATTTTCATGTTCAGGGGTAAGTTGAATAAATGATTTCGAAGGGATGAGCACCGCGGAAAATGGTGGCTTTCGGAAAAACTACTGCTATCTGTGAGGATAAAATCCAAACCTCTTCTGGAAAATTCTTCTCCTATTGATTACAGAACGCCGGGAAATGGGAGCACCCAACGCTATCAGTAGGGAAAAGTCGAAACCTGATCAGGAGACGATTCCCAAAATGTTACTTATCCAAGATTCATGAAATGTTTCCTATTCCTCAATAAATGGCTTTTCTTGACGCATTTTGCTGTCAGAATTTCTCGATCAAATGTCTCTGCTACGTAACTATGTTATTTTTGAATGAATTTCTTCTGTAACAATCATAATAAAATATGATGATGATAATACATGGATGATTATGATCACTATTATGAATTATTATCATCACATCTGAAAAGGCGTCATAATTTGAACAGGCCCCGACTTTTCCCATGTTTTTAGGTAGAATGTATACATTTTTCATGTTCTGGGGTAACTCAAGGAATGATTTTGAAGGGATGAGCACCGCGGAAAATGGTGGCTTTCGGAAAAGCTACTGCTATCTGTGAGGGTGAAATCGAACCTCTTCTAGGAAAATTCTTCCAATTGATTACAGAGCGCCAGGAAATGAGAGCTTATCAGAAATTCATGAAATGTTTCCTATTTCTCAATAAATTGCTTTTCTTGTCGCATTTTGCTGTCAGAATTTCTCGATCAAATGTCTCTGCTACGTAACTATGTTATTTTTGAATGAATTTCATTGTTGAAACTACCTGAACTAAATGGGTCTTTTCATACTTCTCGCCAGCATTTTTCGTGAACCGAGATAGGGTTTGAACCGAATGTAGGTCTGTGATACATCGTCATTTTCAAGTGGGCTGAAATTTCACTGGAATTCGGAAGAGATATTTTAGCAAAAAATGCTGAATTATTCCACTTCACTCCAATCCACTTCACTCCACTTCACTCCAATTCACTCCACTAGTGGATTTCTAGTGAAATTCAGTAATTTTTGCAAAAGTATCTCTTCCAGTGGAAATCCAGTCCACTTGAAAATGGGGATATTTATCAATTTATATTTATGTATCACAGACCTATTCGGTTCAGACCTTACAGCTTCGTATCAGTTCACACAAAATAGTGGCGAAAAGTATGAAGAGACTGGAAAATCACCCATTTAGTTCAGGTAGTTTCAACAATTCATTCAAAAATAACATAGTTACGTTATAGCCTATCCTGCCCCTATAATCTTCTTAAGATATTTTGAAACTAAAGTTCACACCCTGAAGCGACAAGTGCAGATTACAAAATTAGACAGAAACATTTTTTCATTTGAATTCACACATCCTCAAGTGCTATAGGCTACTTTATAAATATTGTATAAGTTTTAATTTATGACAACATCAAGTTCTTTAATAATGGAAAAATTCCACATCAACAAATTCCATTTTGTAATCATTATCTCTTGTGAAAAACTTTTATGTAGAACACACTTCCAGTAAATTTTTCCACATGGAACACAAATTTTTGTTCACGCTCGTAGGGTAGCACACATTCAGGTAGAACATGGTAAAAAATGTGTGGAAAGTTAGACGCTAACTTTTCAAGTGTCAAGCATCTTCCACATGCACATCTACCAGCATCATGAACATGAAGATATAGTCTGTCAAAGCAAAGAAGACCCTCTGGCAAGATGAGAAAATTACTCTAGCTCAGTCAATATTGGTTCAAAAATTATCAATTTGATCTACTATTAAGACAACATTTATAAGCCTTGAAAAAATATTGTCCAAGCTGGAGTCATTTTCCCATCTTGCCAGAGGGTCTTCTTTGCTTCGACACACTATACCTCTTATTAATCCTAGCGTCAGTGCTCGTATTTTTTACTCAACATTACTATTTGAATCAACATAAATAATAAATAAATTTCGTTCTAGCTCATACGACACTTGAATCAACATTTATTTAAATGAGTTGCTGATGAAAGTTCATACTCAAATCACCAACATATCTATTTCTTCAACATATAATTAGTAAAGTTCTCTGAGAGAATATTTTGTCTGTGAACATTTCCGTTGACTGCAGTCGCCATGAGTTTGAACACCAATCAAGTTTTGTCAGTAAATTTATACAATAAGTAAGTTATATTTTGTATTCTTTCAAATAAATATGTATTCTGAAATGAAGTTGAGAAAAGCAGACAGCAACGAAACAGGCGGTTCGAAATTGTCTGCTATTAAAGCTCAGCTATGCAGAACAGCAGTCTGCAAGAGCTACCTCAGCTAAACCGTTAGGCAGGCCGTTTTCAAATATGTCCTGGGAGATATGAACATTTATAACAGTCATTCGCTACCAGCTAGTTTCTTTGGCAGCTGTTCTGGGTCTACTTAGTTTTTGTAAAAAAATATTCTTATGGCTTTTGAGACCCTCAAGGGTAGGTTCCACCTCGCCAATGTGCACTTGGCCAAATACTGGTCACCCATCCAAGAGCAGTCTACAGTATTCGTGACTTATTCACGATAAGTGTATTTGAAGTATAAGTATTTTAAGTAGGTGTGTTTAGCAACAACCCTTACCTTTACCCTTACCTGTGCCTCAACTTCGCCCACAACACTTTATGTAATGTACAAAGTGGAAAATAGAGACATTTATCTTACCGAGTGGCCAATACCCAGTACATTTTTTGTATGAGTTTTAAGACATGTCTACTGAGTGAAAGACTAGCAAGGCATGTGTTTCAATTAAATTTAAAAGAGGCAATTTTACATTGGTTGGTCTAGTCTAGTTAAAAAGTACTTGAATCGGTATGAGATGGGTAGGATAAGTGAAATAATGGTAGGAAATCTCGGGTATGAGGATGATGATTGCCTGAATAGACGAAGAGTTTTGTTAGTTGTTGGTTATCGACTTTTGAATAAGATGTGAAAAGGATTTTCACAATTGAACATTTGACTAATTTTAGTGCGGCTGCGGCTACTTGAAAAAAGGGTGGCAGGAGTAATTCACACCGTATTACACTGGAGACATGGAAACAAACATTACCAATGTCATCAACAATAAAATATTGATCAAGTGCATCCATAGACCAAAGGGTCGATACAGTAACTGTTTCGGAACAGAAAAATATAATTTCCAATACATAATGTAATTGATGTACTGAGATAATATATCATATTCATATAAAAACATGATTAACCCATTGGATGGGACTCTTTCAAGTTGAATACACTGTATGTGCGAGGCTTTAATCGGTTTCAAATTCTTTATAATCAGTAAGTATAAAGCAATTTCAATCCTACAGTAGAACCAGAGACAATGTATTATTAATAATATAATGTAATAATAATACATTGTCTCTGGTAGAACAAACTAGCTCAACAAATTAAATTTTTCAAGTCTTGTTTCAAAAATTTCTAATTTTTGTAACCGATGATAAAATAATAGTTAATTATATTGATGGGATCAAAGATGAAGAGAATTATCGAAAAATGTATCGAACAAAAAAAAGAAGAAATTGTTGAACTTGCAGCAATTGAATTTGGAGATCAGAATCGCTTATAATATTATATTGATATTAATTACATATGTTTCAACCAATCTTGAGTTTCACTTTACTGATTTAAATAATTACATTCCATAAAACAATATAACCAAGACATCATTTGAGGGCTTAACTTTCAGGAGAAAGAACGACGACATTGATTATATTTTACTATTTTTATTTTATTGACTGCCAAATATACAAGACGAATTCTTAAGACTCAGGACATAAAAATTAGTTACATCAATGGCCTGATCTAGAATACAATCAAGTGACTACGATCAAGCATCACTGAATGAACTTTTTATACTTTCAAACATAATGGACAAAACTACGGAAGAATCAACTATAGCATTATAAAAACAAATATCAAGTCATAGCTACATTTTCTGCAAAACATTAGCCAAACAAGCAATTTATTTACAATACTTTTACATTTATTAAATACAGTATTTCCTTCCAATAGACAATATTCCATAAAAACTGTTCTTACCACGATATTTCAAACTAAAAATGATAACAGAATACGTTGAAACCACAGACCAGGAGAAGTCTCCTCTACATTAGCGTTCTACATTTTCTGCAAAATCTCCTCTCCTAGTCTGTGGTTGAAACTCTGTGGAAAAAAGTCAGAAGACTTAACAAGGTATTGCTAGGTACAACAAGGTAATACAGTATTTCCTTACAATAGACAATTCCATAAAAACTGTTCTTACCACAATTCGAACTAAAAATGATATGAATTATTGGAACTATTGTCATGAGATTAACATTTAAAATTTGTAATGCACAGCTTGATTTTATTACGATCGATAATTCTCATTTTAAATTAATTTAACTGATACTTATTAATTGATATATCCCTAATTTGAAATGTAAAAATGAGCGATGTTGCGTTTCTAATACATTAAAATCAGTCTCCTAATTTGTGTAGAATCTCAATACGGATCGATGGATGAATGGTTGGATGTTGGTACCTACAAATAAAACAAAACTTTAGTCATTCAATCAATAAACGTTATTCGAGATGATGGAACATCTTATAAATTGAATATTCATGTATTAACGGCTAGACTAGACAGAAATAAACCTGTACGTATGAAAGATAAAATTACATTGAACACATATAATAAAAATATTAAAAGGTGCTGTGATTTCCATCGTATGGTGAACATACTCGTATGTTCATTGACAGTAGCCCAAAACGACAAATTTAATATAGAAATAAACATCAGTCAAAATATTTGAAACATCACATCAAAATGACTCGAAACAAGAATGAAACCCATTTCAAGTGTCAAAGGTATGAAAGTTCAAGTTACAATTCAATCGTTTCATCAACTCAGTTCTCTTTTCTATTCCATTTCATTATCTTCTCATTCTTCTTTTGGTTTTCAATTTTATTATCTACAGTGAGTCTTATCATAATTATAAATTATAATGTACTCCTTTAATTAAGAGGCACTAATTAAGTTTAATGCCAGCTTACCTGCGCTCAGGCTTATGCCTTTGCAGGTTTCTTTCCTACATTTGTTTTTAATCTAATGTATGCTATTGCATAAGATTTATTTATTATTTCTATTGTACATTGTAGCAATTGTGTATTTCTTTGCAAAAGGAAATAAAATTTGAATTAGGATGCATTCAAAACTCATTTTCAGCAGAAAATTAAAAAATGAATACCATACACACTATTGTATTGTTGATATTTTCCACATTTTGTAAATATGAGTTATGATGTGTACCAAGAGCATAAGAGTTCACTTTCAAGAGATTTAAAAAATACGAATTCAAACAACACTAATGCAAAATACAAAACCGACGGGCTGAGAATTTGAAGAAACCAGTTCCAATTGCAATGATAGTTCTAGAAAAGTACTCGAATACAAAAAATACTCAGTTCAACTCAGTCTTTTAAAGAAATCATATAAATTTGCAATAACATTTGAAAAAATGACAGCTAAAAACGGTAATATTCAAATACTATAATAAAATATCTTGAACCATTCCATAACCCACTTCCAGGTTGTTTTAGTTGCAACATTTCCAGAAAATCTACCAATTCTAATAGGCTACCTCTAATTGCATAAATTGATCTCAAGTTGAGGCAATACTTCCCTCCATACACAGACAATAAGTCTTTGTGGACGAAATCCGTGTCTGTAATATTGAGTTCATTTCTTGTTTTATTGAGAAAGTATTCAAATGAATAAAGATTAATAAAACACACAGATAATGTCCTATTCCACTGTTCAGGACCATGGTTTCGTGGCCACGCAGGTCACATTTTCAAGCCGACTAAATAATTTAACCAGTAAGAATGAACTGTTTGTCAGTAATCATAAACATTTTAGTCAGCTTGGAAATGTGACCTGTGTGGCCACAAAACCACGACAATGAACGCTAGAATTGTCATTGAGTTTTATTTCACTATGGAAATAAATTCGGATTCTACAAATCAGTCGGATTTTCAATAAAGATTATTATTTGAATTGAATTGAAACCTATGAACTAAAAATATTCGAAAAAGTAACTTTAATACTCACCATTTTTCATGTTTGATGGTGGAGAGTTGAAACAGTTTCGTTTGTTAGATTGTTCTCTTGTGGCCGGCTGCGAACAATTGTTTGACGCTGAAAGAGGATAGTGAGATGCCCAATCCAGCCAATAAGTTCATAATTATAACCAGTTTATCCGAGCCAGGTCTGCCACCACTGACATGGCACCCTGTCATAACACTCAAAATGTTGATGCTATGTGACAATTGTAAGTTCATAATTATAACGATTCAAGCATCAAGTAAACAAAACTATTTTTTAATAAACTATAGCCAACCCTCTTCTTCTATTACTTCTATGCTTTATTACTTCTATACTTCTATTACTTCTATACTTCTATATACTATACTTTCTTCACAGAAATCGATTGTATGTGATGAGATATTGTGGTATTTCTCCATAACTTAATAAGAAGAAAAATACAAAGATGATGTCGAAAACACTACTTGTTTTTTGATACTATTTACAATAGTAGGTACCATGGTTTAATCCTCAGCTTCAACCTTTCAATCATCATGGTTTCCTCATCCTCAGGTAGACTGATGATTATCATAGGTTACATAAGGAACTACATAAAGAATTATTTTTTTAGCCCAATCAAGTACCGGTACCTGTCTAGCTGAGGATGGGACAGGTTTTGCTTTGAAACCATGGTACTATTGTAAAAAGTATAAAAAAATATGGTACTAAAAATATGGTATGGTATAAAAATATGGATGGGACAGGCTTTGCTTTGAAACCATGGTACTATTGTAAAAAGTATCAAAATACAAATAGTGATCTTGACAACATATGTCTTTTTCTTTTTATCTCTTCATAGAGTTTTTGGGAATCCACTAAAACATTGAACAACGACTTTCATTCCAAACACTTGGTGCACAGTATAGTCGAATAATCAAGTACTGTAGCTTATTTGACAGTGACTATGCCATCTTGATGACACTGTTGTCCTGTCACGATAGTTTACACGTATGAAAATATGCAAGCACTTTTCAATGTAACTTTTTGAGTATTTGTGAAGATGATATTGTGGTAGTTATCCATATTAAATGAAAAGACAAAATGTCAAAAACCACTGATTTATTAAAAAATCGACCGGTTTCAATTATTACAGCACTATCAATTTAACTTTAAACTTAGGGCTATTCAAAATAATTGATAGATGAAATTAAATAAATCAAATACCCTTTATAAACTTTAAAAGTATAATTTTTACACAGACATGTTTAAAACTTGAGCCCATTCTAAATGTGAATAAAAAAATTAAATCAGTGGTTAGACAACATCTTGTCTTTTCATTTAATACTTTTCAATATATGAAATTGATGAAAATAACTCATTTATTTCAATCCAATGTTAACAATGACTGCTTCGAATGTATGTAAGAGTTCCAACTTTACCGTTTTACCTCAATTAATTCAATTCATCTGTGTGACTGAATATAAATGACAGGAGCGAGATTGAAATAAACTTATCAATTTTAGAAATTACATAAAAATAAAATAAAAAAACATATGAATGATAACAATACAATCATTGATAATAATAAGTAGCCTACGTTCTGGAACAAATTTGTACATTTATGATTGAAGGTGTTACTAAGAAGTTGGAGATATCTACGGTTTTTTACAATAAATATACAAATTTTTATCTCGATGTTTATGATTGTACATCAATGTACTTCCATCAAAAAGCAATGTAGCCTATTAACGTTAAAATTTTACGCAAAGAAATGAAAAAAACTTAATAAGATTAATTATTATAATAATAAATAATAAGTTATAAATAAATTAATAAGATTATCATAGCAAACTACAAGCAACTCAAGTTATAAGAAATAATTATGTAAAATATTCTTCTAGTTAATCAAGTCTCATTCCGCATAGCCTTCAACTTGAATTTGAGCATTTTAAATTTAGCGTTTTAGTTGAATTCTGATTTGCTATTTTGAGCTACACTCGTCTAGAAGTTTTTCATTCATTGCTACATTCTAAGTCTATTGCGTAATACGTAGCAGCAGTTTCTAGTTCGAGCAACAAAAAAATGAAAATATATTTTTGCTAATTCCTTGCAATAAAAATGAACAGGAATCTCAAGAGATTTGCAATCTTGGCTAGTATCCAGAACTGACGGTTTCAATGTCAAACAATTGGGAAGATAGAGAAAACAAGACTCCATGCCAAGTTTCATGTTCAATCTTCAAAAACTGCAATACCTTTAGAGTGATATTTTTAGCTAGAAACCCGAGTTATCTAGAATACTAAGTTGGATGAAAAGAAAAACTGCTCAAAGGAATTTCAAGAATAATAAAAATGGATTCAATAAACTATTAAATAATTCAATCCACAAATAATCATATTTTGGAATGCAACAAATAAGTTACCAAAAACTTCTGGAATGAGCTACCAGCTACTAATTGTGCTTATGAAGCAGAATTGAGGGTATAGAAGTTCTTTTAGACCTAATTTTTGCGCTGAATCGAATGATGAAGGTCTCAACCAAACGCGAGAATCGGAAAGGAGATTTGACTATTGATATATCGATGTCTCGTGCTGATTAGGGGAAAACTGAAGCTTTGAACTCAATTACTCGACACACTGATCAAGTTACTCAAAATGTAATAGGCTATTATATAACACCAACACTGCTACACAATAAGATCTTCTAATGGGACAGGGAACAGCTTGATCGGTTCAGAAACCACAGAGGAGTTCTGCGAATAAAAACATGCTTGCATATCAATATAAATAAGGATAAGGAGTTACCTGAGTGTAGGAGAATCTTACAGCATACTGCAGCATAGAGGTTGACCGCATCCTTTCAGATCTAAAAAGAAATTGAAAGACTTCAATGAGTATAGCCCACTTACTTTTTTTTAATAAGTAACCATATTATATTGTAAATTTCCATTTAAAATCATAACAAACTCGTAGCCTAGGTTGAAATCTGAGAAAGTTGTCTAAGGTTGGAGAAGATTACTAATATTGACAGAATTACACACCGTAACATTGGAAGAGCCAAAAAATAAAGAAGTTCCTAGACGTTTCAGTTTCAGGCAATCTCTGAAAAGTAATCAAATCGAACAAGCCAAGTTTCAATAGTTCTACGTACTTCTAATAGGCTAGTACCATTATGTTGACAAAATTTCTCAGCAATAAACTCAAGTCTTCCAAGTAATGGACCTTACACCATTATATTTATATTCCAGTATTTTATTGGAATTTCATGGCTAGTGGAAAATAATTCTATTGCCATTCGCCAAGTAGTTATTAGTTTCCATTTCCAAGTGGTTATTAGTAATCCAATTACTCAATTTACAAAGTATGATACGGTAAATTATTAAGGCTTCATAGCCTCATGTTGATTCTCATTCTAAGAAATGTATTGAATTTAAAAATTAATTTGCTAAACTAATTTCAGGAAATAGAATTCAGAAACCTCAACAAATAGCCTTCCATCTAACCTACCCTAAACGACAACTTACTACAACAAAATGATAATTGATTCACAAGGAATCGAAAATATGAGTTATTAATGAGTTCAAAACTCCAATGAAATGGATTTTAAATCATTAAACTATTTATTATTGAGTATTTAATTAAAATAGTCACCTTTTAGATTTCACTCCACCAACGACCTCAACAAGCACAACAGCAGAAAAAGAAAGAGAAGAAGTGAAGAGAAGAACGAGATGGCAGTGTTTCCACTTGACGGAAATAATATCCTACATTTCTCTACTAATCCCCTACGAAATATCCCTCAACTTCCCAGGCTGTGGTTGTTTTCCCTTCCCTGGCATTGAATTTTGAATCAGCTGCTAGCTGTTGTTTTGAAATGAACGGCTTTGGCTGTGATTCTAACCTCAATAATTATTATTTCAGTTAGTTGAATCTTGAATGTTTTCAATTTTATACCTAGTTCTTGTCTACGCTTAGCGGCTTAGTTCTAGATGAAATATAATTTAGTGAGTGATATGTTATTGAATAACTATTTATGTAAGATACTGCGAATATCTTATTAGCATGGTTTACTGTCGTGTTGAACTGCCTGTTGAAAAATCAGCGTTTCAACTCCATATCATTCAACGGGAATGTTTACTTCGTGAATAGAAAGACACAATTTTTAGATCTTAGGTAACCCTAAACTAGATATCAATAGTATTTATTGATACCAGTAAGTACTTATTGTTTCTTATGATCAATTTCTAGGTAACTTGGTAAGTTATTGTTGAAGTCACTGTAACTTGACTCTCAGGCTAATATGTCTGGACAGTCTACTGAAGAGTCAGCTCCCGCTGAAGAAACAAACAAGGAAATCAATATTGAAAGTGATTCCTCAAAGAATGCATTATTTAAAGTTCCAGTCGTGCTTGGTCCACGAAAGAAACCAAAAACCAAAACCACTGAAAATGTTGGATCTTCCGACCATCCCAGGGAAGACAGTTCAACCGATCAAAATAATGATGCTGTTTTTGAAATGGACGATTACGACGAAGATGAACCACAAGACTATTTTGGATACAAAATACCGAAGTGGAGTCGAATGCCACCTTCTCATAGATTTGCGATAGAGGTGAGTTCCAAGCTAGGTACTGTAGGTTCATAGCTACATAGGTACTGTAGGTACATTTTCATTAGCCTGCAATAATTTATAATCAACGGCTCATCGTCTCATTCAAAAGATGTGCCCCGATCAAGAGTCGAACTAGTAAGTTAACTACAAATTTTAAATTGAGTTACATATAGATTTGGGGTTTAACCATCAAACTTTAGGACGACAGTAATCTAAGATGCGGGTTCTTTTCTGGGCTACGATAGTATTGAATGATAATAATATCCAACTTAATATATAGTGATTGGGATGGTAGTAAAAAGATTTAAGATTCAGAGTTAAGTGAGTTTAACATTAAGAGGACCAAGGTGATTTTAAAATTAGTCTCACCTAAACTAATACGGAAATCTTCGGAACGTGTTTGACTCGGTGAAGGATCGTGCCGAACAGACAGACAGGCAGTGAGTCTCTGAAACAGTTGGAGTCGAGGGAAAAAGGGAAGGGAATACTGCTACCAACTTAGCAATAATTAGATATAATTATAACTTAAGGTTGGTCACGCTTCTTCAATTAGCGCACCAATTCAAAATAGATCGGCTGTCCTGTACATTCCGCCCACCTAAAACCTACTCAAGGTTTTACAAAATAATTGAAAAAATTCAACCTCCTTCTGAGGCAAAGATATGGTATCGACACTGAGGGCACCTCATTCTAAGGCTAACAAAAGTATGATTATTTACAGATATTTACAAGTATAGAGTAGCTTAATGACTTCTTAAGCTACTGGGAGTAGAATGAGACGATTCACCGGTCGCTTATACGATCCGGTGGCAGTCTTAACTGTTACTACTCTGGCCACTTCATCTTTACCTGGGTGAAGTGCAACTATGCGCCCAATAGGCCATGACATGGGTGGTGAATTAATCCCACAGACTAGTACTAATTGATCGACTTGGATTGGTGGCGACTTCTTCGCCCAATGTTGGCGTTGTGATAAGGTATGGAGGTACTCAACCACCCATCTTTTCCAGAATGATTGTGTAAGCTGGCGGATGCGGTCCCATTTCAAACGTGGTGTCTCTTTGTCATTGAAAGGTACTTCAATAGGTTGGAGCAGTGGACGTCCAATTAGGAAGTGTCCAGGTGTGAGTAATTGCAGCTCTTCATTTGGATCTGGAGAGAAGTCGAGTGTAGGTCGACTATTCAGTATGGCTTCAATACGGATGAATAGAGTGTTGTACTCCTCAAATGTGTAAGGTGATTCTTGTATGACACTTTGAAGTAACCGCTTAGCACTTTTGACAACTGCTTCCCATATCCCACCAAAGTTGCTAGCGAGAGGAACGTTGTGATGCCACTCTATCTTGCGGTCGGAGAGATGACACTGGATTTCTTCTTGAGATGACGACAATTGGTTGTAGACTTCTCTCAGGTGATTGGAGGCGCCAACAAAGTTGAGGCCGTTGTCGCTGTAAACATGGGCTGGTAGACCTCTTCTAGATGTAAATCGGTCAAAGGCGGCTAGGAAGTCGTGCGTAGATAGTCCGGTGACATACTCTAGGTGTACAGCTTTCACTGATAGGCATACAAAAACAGCAAGGTAGCCCTTGTAGGTCTTGGCGTTTCGTAATGGGCTGGATTTTGTGCTGAATGGACCAGCAAAGTCTATTCCGACATGAGAGAACACTGGAGATTGGTTTACACGAAAATCAGGAAGGTCGGCCATGATTGGTTGAACTGGTTTGGCGTTGAATCGGTACACTTTACACACTGACGAATTCGATGGCGTAGTAGATTTGTACGGAAATAATCCAAAATTGTTGCATGATTATGGATTGTACGGTGCGAGGTCCGGCGTGCATATTGTCGGTGTGTGTCTGATCGCACAGCAACGTACTGAAGTGGCATTTAGTCGGTAGTAGAATCGGATGTTTGAAGTCATACTCAGCTGCAGCATGGCGAATTCGACCGCCCACCCTAAGGATACCAGAGGGGTCGAGAAACGGCGAAAGTGGTAGAAGGTTAGCAGCAGGTGGTTTATTTTGTTGCATATTTTTGAGTGTGTCGGCAAAATAATACAATTGAGTGAGCTTGACTAGTGTATTAGTCGACTCTCTCACTTCTTCAACTGTCAGTGCAACGGAGTTTGAAGTAGAATACTTCCTACGGCAATGGTTTACAAATCTCAGTACATAGGCAAAAATGTGAATGGCTTTCTTCAGCTTAGAATATTTTTCAAAATAAGTAAGTAGGCGTGGTTTCTCCACCACCACTGTAGCGAGAACAACAGGTTGAGTTTTCAATTCAGGCACCTCAGTCAATAATTCACATGACTTTTGAGGCCAACTATGAGGTGGCGTGTGATAAATGGACGGTCCTTTCCACCAAATATCGTGACTCAGTAGGCTGGCTGCGGATGAACCACGCGAGGCTACGTCGGCTGGGTTCATTTCAGTAGGTATGTGATGCCACATTTCATGTGTGGTCACATCAAGTATACGTGAGACTCGGTTAGCAACATACGTTTTCAGTAGATAGGTGGCTGTGTTTATCCAGGTTAACACAATTTTTGCGTCAGTATGTAGACGAACGGACGCAATTTTTACACTAGAAAATGCAGGACGAATGTGCTCATACAATCTGGTTAGCAAATAGGCGGCAGATAATTCCAATCTAGGAATTGAGACATGTTTCACAGGTGAAACTCGGGTTTTGGCGGCTATCAGCTTCATTGCAGTGAACTGATACTCAGTAGAGACATGTAGATAAATACAACAAGCAAAGCCTTTCTCTGAAGCATCAGAGAAACCAATGAGATGAAGATCAACTTCAGTAGACAAGACATGGCGTGGTATTTTCAGAGTAGAGATTTCATGAATATTTTCAACCAGGTTCATCCATTGATTGGACAGAGACGGAGACAACGGAGTGTCCCAATCAAGCTTGGCTAGCCACAACAATTTTAAAAAATATTTGAAGGCAAAGATCACTGGTGCGAGTAGGCCAAGTGGATCAAACAATTGAGCAGTGTATGACAATATAGTTCGTTTGGTTGGTGTTTCTCTGAACGGATGTGTAGAGTAACTGAACGAATCCGTTGTAGGGCTCCACTGAAAACCAAGTATCTTAATGGATTGGCTGTCATCAGTAAATGCAAGTGGATTTTCCAGATGTTCATCCGGAAATTGCGATATGGTTTCTTGGCTATTACTGGACCACTTACGAAGTTCGAAACCTCCTTTAGCCATTAATGAAGTTAGTTCATTTGTGAGATTTTTGGCATCTTGAATAGAGGAAGCACCGGTAACTATGTCGTCAACATATGTGAAATTTTTAATGACATTGGCTGCGTTAGGATACTCACTAGCATGGTCATTAGCTAATTGCAGTAGCGTTTTCTGAGCTAAGTATGCGCTTGGAACCATTCCATAAACGACAGTGGTTAATTCATACTCTTGGACTGGATCCTCTGGAGAGGGGCGGTAGAATATATGTTGAAACTTTCTATCACTGCCTCTAATATTCACCTGACGGTACATCATTTTTATGTCAGCGCATAATGCAATTTTATGTAAACGAAATGCAATTAAAATATGTGACAATTCATTCTGTAACTTTGGACCTGGTAGCAGAATAGAATTCAGACTATTTCCAGTGTTTGATGGCGCTGATGCATTGAAAACAACTCGCAATTTAGTGGTGCTACTTGACTCCTTAATTACATAATTATGTGGAATGACATAAGCTGAGGGTTCTGAAGCTAGTGTCATGTGGCCTAGATTAAGATACTCTGTCATGAATTTATGATATCTATCATGAGTGGTTTCATTTTTAGAAAGTCTACGCTCAAGGGCCAAGAACTTTTTCATTGTTGAATTGCGATTTTCTCCGAGTTCAGGAGTAGGCGCAATAAAAGGTAAGGCTACGGTATATCGTCCGGTTTCAGAACGAGTGGTCGTTTCGATAAATAATTTATCACAAAACGCATCGTTAGGGCTGATATGTGGAGATTTAGAAGTTATCTCTTCAGCTTCCCAAAATTTCTGAACTTGTTGAGAGATAGGCTGTAATAATGTGATGAGAGAGGTACGGTCGGCTAGTTCACATTCCTGTTCAGGTAAATTGCCCAAAATTAACCATCCAAAATGAGTGTTTAGGGCTCCTGGCTTTCCTTTAATCACAGAAGGTTGTTGGTCAGATAAACACTCAAGAAATAAGTCGGATCCAATCAATAAATCAACAGATTTTGAAAGGTGAAATTGTGGATCAGCTAGTCGCAAATTGCAAAACTTATTCATTATACTCTTATCAATTGAACGAGAGGGGTGGTTGGTTGTTATATTCTGCAACACTGTAGCTATAGTATTCAGTCTCAATTCAGGTTTCAATGGCGACGAAATAGTAATATTAACTTCACCTTTTGTAGTTGAAGTATTAGACCCAACTCCAATTAAATTTCTGTTAGAAGAGGTATAATTCAAATGCAATTTATTCACAAGTGATTGGCAGATTAACGTTACTTGACTGGCGAATCTAGGATCGCTCTAGCTTTGAATGGTCTGTTGTAATTATCAAATACTATTATCTCAGCTGTTCCGAGCAGACAATTTTCTTGTGGCTTAATATTGCAATTAACAACGGCAGGTTCATTATTTCGGTTAGTAGCAGGTTTAGTTTCAGCATGCAGTAAAGTATTGTGAGCGTGTGAACCACAAATTCGACAAGCTTTTGTTGATTTACATTGGTTTTTATTATGAGGGCCAAAACAATTGAAGCAGAGAGTTCGTTGGCGAATTTCCTTAAATTTTTCTTCAATTGGTAAACTAATAAATTTTTCGCATGCATAAATAGAATGAGCTTGGTTACAGAACAAGCAGGTTGGTTTATGATTGCTCTGGTATGGCATCATTCTAATTCCTTTCGAGCTAGTCTGATTAGCGGAAGCATTATAATATTGTGGCTTATAATTGCTGGAGAAAGGTTTGGAACCAAACGCAGGGTTGCTAGAAGCGGGCGAGCTATAATTATTGGCGGCTCTGCACTCACTTAACGACCGATTATTATCGGCACTGATAACAAACGATTTAGTTTTGGTTTGATTCTTATTTGGACAAGAGTCACCAACATGTGATGGATTAGGCTTAATTAGTTCTAGAGTTTTCAAACGCTCAGTAACGAACTGAAATAATTGTCTGGTAGTAGGTTGATCTTTTGTTTTAACAGAATTTTCAAAGTCGGTTCTGGTTTTATAATCCAAGTGGTTGAAACACAAACAGAATAGAATGAAATCACCTAGATCTGCTAATTTCATAGCTTTCAATGACTCAAATGAATTGCTGTGAGTCTCTAGAAACAATTTTAGAGAGTTGTAATCAGGCTTAGTACATGGTTTAAATTCAAACATTTCATTTATGTAATGAGCTGCCAACCGTCTTGGATTAGCATATCTATCTTGTAAAAGTTGATAAGCTACAGCATAGTTTTCAGCAGACAAACTTAAATTAGAAATCAGACTGAGAGCACTGTCCTTCAAATGTGTTCTAAGATACTGTAATTTTTCTATGGGCGACAATTGCTCATTCTTGTGAATCAATGATTCAAATAATCGTGAAATTCTTGATATTTTGAGATGTCTCCATGGAATTTAGGAATTACAATACGTTCCAACTGGATATGATTGCTAATAATTGTTCTAGGTTGACTTGGAGTAGGCATAGTTGACTTAATTTTACCAACAAAATTTATGTATTCTCTTTGAAAAGATGCATTTGTTTTTTCAAAATCATGGTCAGCTAGAAAATTATGCTGAATCGCTAATTCATCAAGAGAATTTTGCACTGTTTCATATTGATTACAAGTGAGATTGAAATTTGTAACAATGAAGTCAGATTCGTGAACTTCATTTGTGGCTTGAGAACAAATCAAACAAATTTTGTCCAACAGTCGAGATCGTTTTTTACAAAGTATTGAAAATTGTAAATTGGCTTGGTTCCTTAATTGATCTTCATTAGAAGAATCATTTTGACCTGATGTATTGCCTTCTTCTTGATCAGGCATGATTCAAAAATAGTTGGCAGCAGAGGGTTAGGAACGGTAATTAAAGGAAAGAGGTTATGTTTTTGTCTGTACTCATCTTCGTTTTCGTTCTGCGTGTTGTTGGCTGGTGCCTCTGCTCAGTTAGACTCGGTATCCAGAACGAACGCAAGCGGTGACCGATAACGCGATAACCGATAAACCGGCGATAACAGGAGATAGACAGGACGGGTAGCGGTGGACGCTAAGACAATTTTCAACTTGTACGATATGGTATTCGCAATGCTAAATCAATTACGAATAAACTTTTACGGCTTAATTTCACTGAAATTAACAACTTTATACGGCTTTTACACTTGGTAAAATAACTAAACTTGATACACAACACGATTTTTCCGAAGATTTAACAAAAAGCACTGGTATGAAACTGTAACACGATAGGTTTTGATTCAATCACTACGAATTTTTCTTGCAAGTAATCCGGCTCGGAGGACCAACTGATTGGGATGGTAGTAAAAAGATTTAAGATTCAGAGTTAAGTGAGTTTAACATTAAGAGGACCAAGGTGATTTTAAAATTAGTCTCACCTAAACTAATACGGAAATCTTCGGAACGTGTTTGACTCGGTGAAGGATCGTGCCGAACAGACAGACAGGCAGTGAGTCTCTGAAACAGTTGGAGTCGAGGGAAAAAGGGAAGGGAATACTGCTACCAACTTAGCAATAATTAGATATAATTATAACTTAAGGTTGGTCACGCTTCTTCAATTAGCGCACCAATTCAAAATAGATCGGCTGTCCTGTACATATAGTTTTGTTAGCTTTTCTGCTCTGTTGATTCAAAGATCGATCATAGCATAGTAGCCAGATAGCTCAATAAACTCCAATCATAAATTGTCTCACTAAGGATTGAATAGTTGCTTGAAAAAGTGTAGGCCCAAGTCAGAGTAGGCCTTCTTTTCCTAGATCCCTGCATCTGTATCCATGCATCTGCAAGGCTTAAGATTGAAAACGAAGCACCTTATTCAATAATGATGAATGTAGAGTAGTTAATAATAATTCAAACGAAGTGTTTTTTAGAATTCATTTCCAGGGACGAGCAGTACAAACATACAACGTAAATTTATTGTGTTGCAAAGGTTCAATTTCTTTATCCATCATGAGTACATCATGAGAATTTTGAAAAATGTTAGACTATACAGATTAATGTGAATATAAACTGCATGTTTTATTCTTATTCTTCAATGTTGATAATTTTGCAGGAAGTGAAAGGAGAGACATGTGTTTTCACCAAATCAGTCAGAAAAGAATTCTATCTTCTGGGTCGAAAAGAAAACTGTCACTTGGTATCCAGGCATCAATCCATATCACGCTATCATGCCGTCATTCAGTACGGAAACCCAGATGGCGATGAGAAGAATCCTGGCTTCTATTTGTTTGACATGGATACAACTCACGGCTCGTTTATAAACAACCAAAGAATTGAGCCTTCAACTTTTGTTAAATTGAACGTGAGTAAAGCGCTACTATATCTTAAGATATTGATTTATTATTTTAGAAACCAAGTTTAGTTATTTTGTAATTTTTAAAGAATAAATCTCTATTTTGTTCGCCAATTAAATTCTACTAGAGACTTCATTTATGACGAATTTGAATTGTCTGCTTGAAACTCCCGTGGAACGCTATGAGTTGTATTCAGTGTTTATGTTGATGAACCGGGATTGTTAATTGTTCATCAACTATTAATAACTAGTATCTATGATAACTACTAGTGAATCTATAAATAAAAATAATTGACAATGAACTCATATAAATTCGTTTCATCAATCATTTTTATGTGATATAATAATTCAATTATAGAATTATCATAAGAGAAGCTATCTTATAGAAACTATTATTGTTTACTTCCTGTTCACTTGTGAATATTGAGTGCTTCACTTTGGTAGTGAGTTGAGTTATTTTGGTTGATATTTATATTGATAATCAGCAGTAGTTTTAAGTTATTTTAAGCTCATAAAAGGTTTTGAAAGAGTGATCTGCCAATGAATATTGATAGCAGTATAATCTCATCATTTGGAAATAACCTCTTAGCACTTGCAAAACCTGCCAGGCTGATTTCTTACACCAAACAATAAAAGGAGTTCCATTGAGCATTTGCCCAAAAGTGCTTTGTTACCTAAGAATATCGATATTTTCAATTTATAAACTCTATAGATTCATTACATTAACTCTTAGAATCAATTCTGAAAGAAAACCTCAAGCAAACCTCATAAATCGCGACAGAACACTGGCTTTTAAAATATGCCAGGTCTTTTGCATATTAATCGCGATTTCTGGGGCAAATTTCTGCTGAAATATCATGTATAAGTTATAACAATACTTGTATCTATAATACGATAAGTGTATCTATAATACTTTTGTTGTAACATTTAATTAACTATTTCTCTATGCTTTCGCAGGTAGATGCTGACACGTTCCACTTTGGCTTTAGTACACGTCGTTATGCAATAAGATCTGCCATGAATAGACTCATGGTTGATCGGAGGAAAAAAATTGAAGAAGAAAGTGAGAGTCAAGTAGAAGAGGAAAAACAGTCAGAATCATGGGTGGATTGGGGGATGGGTTAGTACAATTTTTTCCTTCTCATTAGATACTCTGTAATACTTATTTTTTTCATGGAGTCAAGATTGATTCGATATGGCCAATAATAACATTTTTTTGCTCCAAGATGTGCTTCCTCATAATATCATTGCCAAGTAGGACTGATGAAATAAAATATTAACGTAATGATTACCTATAGTATAATATTAATGTTATGAATACTTCATCGTATTCTATTAAGCGAGTAATATGTTTAATATGTAAATGTAGAGGATGTACATTATCATAGTTTGTGGTATAAGTATGTAGGCTAGTATGTATGTAAGTAATAAGTAATTTTTGTCTCGATATATCAAGAAGATATTAATAATATAATCATAAGATTTTTAGGGCTACTACTGATGCTACTTTAATTTTATAATAAGATTATAAAGGGTACAGCACATGGTTTTCCAATTTATTGATACGGTACCGTAATGTTGATGTTCATTTCATTTTTTATTCCTTTTAATAGATCCTGATTTTGAAAATGCATAAATTTTTTTAGGGGAGGATGCCGATGAAGAAACCGACTTGTCTCACAATCCTTATGCATCTGAACTTAACGAGGAGTTATATCTTGATGACCCAAAGAAAACATTGAGAGGATGGTTCGAAAGGGAAGGTCAAGAACTCAACTACGACGTGGAACAGAAAAGACCTGGCGAATACTGTTGCAGAGTAGAGTAAGTTACAACTAAAATTCAATTCATAAATTTCCAAAAATGATTTTATAAATCAAAAAGACCATTTAGAAAGAAGTTATAATTGAAAATAAAGGAAATTAAGGTTATGGTGCCGGTGGAACTTCCTTTTTAGAACACCCCACCGAATACGGCATACGAATACATACATTAAAAATCATATTTTAATTATAACCTAATAATTATAATTATAAAGCCTACCTAATTCAAATAATTTTTCTGCTCAGCTTGTGATGATTTTTGTCATAAGTATTTTCATTCCAATATGTAAGAATTTTGAAATATATATTGGAAAATCATTGAAACCAAAAAATACAACTTTCATAAATGAGTTCTTTCTTTCTTCTTTCTTTTTTGAGGGTGATGCCCACATGGGCTCTTGGGCCTGTGCGTGGGTAATGGGAAGGATGATGATGAGAGATGAATGGACCTACTGCTTTAGGTGGGTTCCGAACCACCAGGAAGCGATTTTTGAGGCTCTTGAATTGAATTCAGAGGAACCGGTCACCAGTACAATAGTGATGGCAGAGGCACGTCGCTTATCTAATCTCACCGATTAGACGCTCTCTATAGGGACAAACCGCTTCGAATAAATGGTTCAAACCGTTTGTGTCGAATAAATGTGTTTAACGTCGATGATATAAATTTTTGAAAATTTGTTTCCAATGTGTTGGAAATCATGTTATATGAAAAATAATGTGAAGGTGACTGCTTCGAGGAGTTTTTTTCCCCAGAATATTTCTGTATTGGAATTCAGAATAATTATGAGGTTTCCAATAATTTATCATAATCGACAAACAAAATCATTTGGTTTATTTGATGAAATCCAGACAGACTAAGTTTATTTATCCCAATAATGAAAGAACTTTATGTTGTTACAAATCCACTTTATTTAACATATCCGCTTTTTTAAAGACACAAAGTCCACTTTTTTAAATAAAGTGGATTTGTGACAACATCAAGTTCTTTCATTATGGAAAAATTCAAAATCATCAACATTAAATAATTATATTTCAATAATATTTATGTGACAAATTGAATAATTGATGCATGTACTCATATATTGTTTAATAAAATAAAATAATAACCATCGTATATTCTGTCCAAGCAAAGAAGACCCTCTTGCAAGATGGGAGAATGACTCAAGCTCTTATATTTGTTCAAAAATTTATCAATTTGATCTCGAATTGTAGGAAACAATTTTATCTACTATGAAGACCACATTTATAATTCTTGAACAAATATATTGACCAAGCTGGAGTCATTTTCCCATCTTGCCAGAGGGTCTTCTTTGCTTGGACAGAATATACTCAACATTATCCAACGAAATTAAAATGTATCCTATAAAATTTCTAAAGTGGGTGGCTGAGGTTTTAAGGAAAACAATGGGAAACAGTTTTTCAAAGCAATGAAAATATGAAAAAGGTCTGCATGGGCTTACCAATTACCAAAAAAGTATCCATTATTTATTCCTTCTTTTTCTTCTTCTTTTTCTTCTTCTTCTTCTTCTTCTGCTTCTTCTTCTTCTTCTTCTTCTTCTTCTTCTTCTTCTTCTTCTTCTTCTTCTTCTTCTTCTTCTCCATCATCGTCTTTAAACTTCATCTTACTCTTTCCTTCAACTTCTCCTTCTCCTCCTCCTCCTTCTTTTTCTCTTCCTTCTTCCTCATATTATTTTTTTCAAATTCTTCCTCTTCTTTCACTTCTTCAAACATATTTCGGGTGATCGCTTCTTCACCCGTTTGTTAACCTGTGCGCATACCAAAGTTAACAAAACAATGTTATTACATACATTGTATAACCAGAGTAGTATCAAATTAATTTTCAGTATTTATAAATATGCATATGATTCCACCTTCCTATTTATTATTGAATTGCATTTTCTATTGTAGAATACCTGTTGACGAACTGGGAGAAACATTGCGAGCAGAAGCTACAGTCAAAGGGAAAAAGAAAGAAGCGGTAATACAAGCTGCTTTGGAGGCGTGTAGAGTTTTGGACAAGCACGGGTTACTCAGACAGTCATTTCATTGTAAGAACATACATTTAATCCCTTTTCCTCATTTAATCTATTCACTAAAAAGTATTCACCAAACCAATGAAAATTCACATAGAATACTATTGAAGCAGTATTCAGGTTACAGTAAATAATATCCTTTATTAATAATAATAATAATAATAATAATGGTAATAGTAATAATATTATAGTAATAGTAATAATATCCTTTATTAATAATAACTTTTCAGGTTACAGTGAATAAGATCCATGTAATAACTTTTTTCCAGGTTTAGAGCGAAAATTAAAATGAAATTTATTCTCATTTTGTACAAACAAAATTTTTATACAATATTTTTCCTTAGAATTAAACTAGAAGCAATTTTACATAGGCGCTGCCAGTGTCATAAATCATAAGTTCATGATAAGTTGTATAGTTTAGACACCATTAATATTATACAGTTGAGGCGTCTTAGAATTTTTGTATTGAATGCTCAGTAAGTGCACATTTTATTCAGGTTGATAGATGAAAAAATTTAAACTAGTTTCTCAATTGATTCAGAGAACATTGTAGATAGGTCATGTTAGTGTTGAGTTATAATCATAATAGTAAGTTGAAACGTGACTGATAAATTTCCCGTTATCCACCTTATTATCTACAATAATAAGGATTATTGCTTGTAAAGGTTAGTTTTCCAATATACGGTCGACCGCAATATGGCTGCCAAATACGCAGCCGGTTGCGGCATGAGCGTTTTCCTTTGCACAAATCGGTCGCAACGGTCAGCCATCATGATAAGGAACTAATACAAAATAAAAATGACTGGAAATATTTCAATAAAAATTTTATATTTTTCGGTTAAATTATCACTTATAATTCTCAATATTTTCCTCCTGTTGATAATTCTTCACAAAAAATTACTGAATCCTATAAGAGATATTAGAGGTTAGAATCCCCTGCGACTGGTCGGATGACTGCTTCTCGAGGAGTACGGTTGTGATCGGATCCGGCTGGTCGTCGGTCAACCGAAAATAGGAAAACGCTCCTATGATTTGAAATAGAAGCAGTCCGCCATATTTCTCGAGTACGGACAACCGTCGTGTCGTGCATAGGAAAACGCCCCTTTAGCTGTATTCAGAATCTCCCATGTAATATTAAAAAAAAGCTTCTTTGGAAATGAATGATAATAATTTATTAATAGTTTTACAATATTGAAACTTATTGCAGTAATTGAAACTATTGAAATTATATTGAAGAATATTATAAAACAGGCACAGACCAAAAGTACCTACAATCTGTTCTTTGTATTTTGATCCATGTTGAAGATGTGCATATTCTTGGAGATAGATTTTTTTCAGTTTTTCGGATATTTTGTTCAATCTGCAATAAAAAATTGAGACATCTTAAAGAAAGTAGGTATCGCTTTGTGTTTCGTGTTGCTATAGTCTGGTCGAGCAAAGAAGACACTCCGGCAAGATGGGAAAATGACTCCAGCTTGGTCAATATTGATTAGAAAATTATAAATAAATTGTAATGGTCTCAAATTGTAGAACAAAATTTTTTATACTATTTGATATCAAATTTATAAGTTTTGATCCAATATCATTTTGATACCGAGTCATTTTTCCATCTTGCTAGAATGTCTTCTTTGCCCGACCAGACTATACTACACCAGTAGACAAATAATTGATCAAATGCTCACAATTATTTTTAACATGCCTTATTCAAAGTATCATTCCTTCGAAGAAAAAAGTGTAACAGCTCTTGAAATTTCAAGATTTATTCATCATAATCATCAAGATATTTTTAAATACTTCGTGATAGTTTAATATTGTTTTTCATCGCTCGATGTCATTGTATCTGATGAATACATTCTATTAATTTCCAGCCAAGAAAGCGAAAGTCAAAGACTGGGCTCAAAATGATTACTATGACAGTGATGATGACTCATTTTTCGACAGGACTGGTGACATTGAAAAGAAAAAGATTAAAAGAATGCGAGCTCATGGTAAAGAGGAAACAAAAGTTCATACCTATGAGAGCCTGGTAACTTGTTTTTTATTTCATACATTTTCTAAACTTCTTAAATTTAATATTTTTTTATTTATTGCATTTCAAAACTTTTTCAATGTCTTTGGTTTTTGTGTAACCTACTTTGTGTAGGCTTTGTGCCTTGGACTGTATTCTGACGTGGCCCATTGCAATTAAGTTTGTTCAAAGGCAATTATTATTATTTTCATTTAGTTGCGTAAAGCCACAAATTTCGAGCAAGGCTCAAGTGGCATGCAACATGTCAAAATTCAGGATCGAAATCCTGGGAATGCGTTACAGCATTCTTCTATGGTATAGGGACATGCCTTTACCAATGTCTTGGTTATCTTCAATGAAAAGACTTTAAAGCTACTACACATCCTAATCTCCTCTGGAACACAATTGTAAAGCTTTAATCCCGAGTAATATGGTCCCTTCTCAAGAAGAGAGAGTCGATGAATAGGGAGTTGGAACAGACCTGCATCTCTACCTCGAGTTCTGTATGCATGATTAACGCGGTCAACATTGAAAATTTCGGGATTTTTGAACACAAACGACACCACTTCCAGAAAATATATAGCTGGAGCCGAAAGAAGCTGGAGTCTCTTGAATATAGGTTTACAAGAGGAAGAAGAACTCACCCCCTCAAGAACCCGAAGTGCTTTCTTTTGCATTTTGAAGCATGTGTTTAGATGGTTTCTTCCTGACCCCCAAAAGAGAATACTGAATCTAATCAATGCTAGGAAATACCCATGATACACCTTTAGAGCTGTCTTAATATTAGAATTTGCCTTAACAGTTCTCAGGGCAAAGAGTGCATGATACAGTCTTTTTTGGAGCTTCTCCACATGGCTATCCCACTTTAAGTTTGCCTGAAGTTCCACCCTAAAAATTTTGTCATGTCAGAGGTAGGATAATCCCATTCCATAACCAGTGGATCATTATCATTCCCTCTTGCAAAAAACTTTACAACGTTGGTTTTACTAATATTTAACTTTAGTGAATTATCATTGAACCACCTGTTGATCTGCTGCACAGCAATCCTAGCTTTCTCTACAACTTCCTGATTATTGTTACCTCTAACCAAGATTGTTGTGTCATCAGCATATAATACCAATTTACCATCCACATTGTAGGGCAAGTCATTGATAAAGATATTAAATAATGTAGGTCCAAGTATGGATCCCTGAGGAACTCCTCGCCCATTTTTCTGCCATGGAGAAAATACCTGAGAGCCCTCACAATCATTCTTTACAGCTTGGTATCTTTCCTCAAGGTAGGATTTGATAAAAGTCACCGCACAACCACCAAATCCATAAAACCTCAACTTATCCAAGAGGAGACTGTGGTCAACCATCTCAAATGCCCTAGATAAGTCACAGAAGACTCCAACAGCCCTCCGTGACCCATCCAGAGCATCCAACAAATCTGTCACAACATCAAAAGTAGCAGACTTAGTCGACGCACCCCTTCTAAAACCATATTGCCCACTATAGAGAATGTTCTCGTCCTTCAAGTAAGCAGACATCTGCTGAAATACTACCTTTTCAAAAATTTTGTAAAAAGATGTCAACAGTGCAATGGGACGATAGTTTTTTACATTTTTCCTACTTTCCTTCTTATGGATGGGCTTGATGACTGCAAATTTCAGCTTCTGTGGGAACACACCCTCCCTCAGACACAGATTTATAATATAGGTTAGAGGCTGCAGTATAATAGGACATACTTTCTTAACCACCTTGGAAGAAATCTCATCCCATCCACATGAGCCAGTATTCTTTAAATCTAATACAGCTCTTTTCACTTCACTCTCACTAACGACTCTGAATCTGAAAAAACAGTATTGCCTGCCAATTTTCTCAAGATATTGCTGCCTACTATTTGACCTATTAGTGCTCGACTCTTCACTATCACACTCCAAAAAGTAATCATTGAGAAAAGATGCTACTTTTATCGGATCAGAGATAACTTCATCACCATTGGACAATTCAATCCTTTGCTCATTAGAATTTGACAGACCCAATTCTTTCTTGACAACAGTCCAAGCTCCTCTATTAACATTACTAGACTGTGCAATGAGCTTTTCATTAGCTTTCTGTTTGGCCAGCAATATCACTCTTTTCAGGATCTTCTTATAAGTAGCAAAGAAGTGTAAAAATGTGGGATCTCTATTATTTCTAGCCTCTATACAAAGCTCTCTCTTCCTACTACACAAAATCCTGATTCCATCTGTCAACCAGTTTGCATTAGAGTTTGTTACTGTAGCTTTGAACTTCTTTAGTGGGAAGCATTCTGTAAAACAACGATAAAATAGAGAATGGAATGCATTAAATGCATTTTCACCTCTAACGTCGTTCAAGCAGGGGGACCAGTCTACCGTATTTAATAGGTTGTAGAATAAATTGAGTGATGTATTATTTACACATCTTCCTGTCTTATATAAAGAGCGTTCAAGAGCAAACCCATTCTCAAGAGTCACATTTAAGGCCAGATGGTCCGAGAGACCTGGGTCAACTATATCCCCATGAATTATTCTTAGATTATAATTCGTGATTATATTATCTATACAAGTGGCTGAAATCGAAGATATTCTGGTTGGCTTGTCAAAAATGAATTTATATAAATTTGATGTTGTGATGTTAACAAATTTATTCTTATCTCTACTATTTTCCTTCAGGAGATCTATGTTGAAATCACCACATATGAATATTGTTTTCTGTTTAAAGCTCCTCTTAAGCAAGCACAAGAGCCTGTCATAGATATTGAAAAAGGCCTCAACAGAACTATCCGGCGCTCTATATACGGAAATTACCACAAATACTGAAGAGATTCCATTTCTCTTCAAACTAAACTCGACAGCCGCACACTCAAATGTACTTTCAGTCGACAAGGCCTCAATATCTTCTCTAACTTAAAAATTGATGGATTTTTTCAAAACTATACACGTGCCACCTCTTCTTTTATTATTTCTACTGTAAGCTGAAGCAAGAATATAGTTAGTGAGTCCGTTCAGAAAAGTAGTGTCACATGGGGCCAGCCAATGTTCATTGAATGACACAGCCAATGGATACTTGAGTTCAGCGAGGTAAACATTCAACTCTTCTATTTTGTTTCCAATGCCCTGTATATTCATGCTGAAGAGAAATGGCGCGTGAATGGAATTACCTGATCTTATTACTCTATCAACTGACCCGGTGAATCCATCTCCAAAAAACCCTGTTCACCTGTAGGGGAGTTACTATCTGATAACAAAGCAGCCGGTGATTGCAGACTGCTTTCAATCAACTCTGCCAGTCTATTACAGAGAATTCTCTTGCCAGATCGATTCATATGCAATCCATGTTTTGTAAAGTTTTGCCTTTTTAGTCGCTCATTGAGGAAACATAGCCCTAATTGCTTAGAATTTTTATCTTTGACGCTGTTGATTGAACTGTGAATTGCTTTATTTGTCAGATCGATCGTTCTGTTCAGCTCTGGCCTATCAAACCTGTTTGGAATTGTACTAATGATTACATTCGTTTTTTTAGAGAGTGGCACCATTTCTTCTGTATTCTTTGTAATTTGCGGAAGATGATTCAAGTTAGGAACAATTATATTATTAGAGCCACCTAGTATAATCAGATAATCATTTTCATTGAAATCCTTCGTTTGCTCTTTGGCTGACTCTACTACTGCTTCTATAGGTGCGCCAGGCTTGAAGAAACACTGAACCTCAAACTTGCTTTTCAATCTTTTATTGAGAAGGTCACTACAATCTCGTCCATGACTAGATGTCAATAGTAAGACTCCGCCTTTCCTACTTTTCTTTGATTTGAGTTCACTTCTCTTAGCATTCTTCAAAGCTTCTCTATATGTTTTATTCGGCTCATTTTTAGCAATACTCTTACCATCATGACTCTTTTTATTTTTATTTTCAATTCCAAAAGGAGCTTTTCCCCGCAATGATTAAGTTCTACAACTTTATTCTTTAAAGACAGAGCAGATTGACTAGTTTGCGATAAAACATTGAAAGAGTTTTCTGCTCTTAATTCGCCACAGTCAAAAGAAGAGTCAATTATGGTTTCACCCAGCGAATAGAAATTTCTAAGATCTTCCGTTTCCATTTTTAAAGATTTATTTTCAGCTCTCAATAGTGCATTATCAGCCTCTAACACTTCTATTGTTGTCATCATTCCAGTATTGTTTGCTTTGAGGTTTTCATTCTCCTGTTTCAAGACGTTCTGATCTAGAAGGGCCGACTCCAATTCATCTATCCTTGCTTGGTGTGTGATCATTAAAGATTTTTGTTCTCTTCTACAGGCTTCCAGCTCGATTTGTAGACTCATAGCATGTGCAATAATGTCATCTCTTTGTTGTTGAAGCTCAACTTCTCTCAGAGATTCGTCCAGTGCCACCGAAAGAAGAGATGGAGAGTTTCCTCTGAATGAAGGTGTGTTTACCGCTGCATTTTTTGTTACTATCTTGTCTGATTCACCACCAGCAACAGTAGAGTTGGGACTACTCGACAAAATTGACTCATTGTTATTTACTTTTTCCACGTTGATTGGAGAATTTTCCATGCTAATTTGACCAGCAGTATGTTTTTGAGGGGAATGACTATGTATACCATCATCCTTCAAAATTTTTGATTCGCTTAAATTTGTTCTAATTGTAGCTGAGCATGTTCTAACCAAGCACCTCCAAACAACACTATCATCAGCTCGTCGGTTATCCCGCCTATATTTATAGCCCTTTACTATTAGCCCCGGTTTTTTTTGCTGTGTTAGAAATTTTTCAATCTTCTCCATACTAAGCTTTCCATTCATGACTATTCAGACAACCAATTAACATTCAATTTCCAAAACCGACACGAAGAGAAACAAGAAAAAGGAGAGCTAGGAGCTATAGTGATTATGTAGATTAATATTAGATCAAAACTAAATGAGCATTATTCGTATAAGTGAAATTTCCTTGAATATGAATACTAAAATGTTTGTTCAAGATCAAATTATAGGTTTAAATATTTAAATTATAGGATTAAATATTGAGATTTAAATTTGAAGGATTAGAAACTAATCTATCAAATATGAAGAAGATAGGATTAAAGTTTAGAAATAACGAATTTAAAGATAATTGAAAAAAATAGTAAATAAAATAATAATAATTATATTCAATGTATTATTATTTTATATTAAACAACAGAATATGAACTTTATTTATGACTCAATAGTTTAAGGACAGTTATGGTGATAATATGAATTAATTAGGCCAAATACCAGAAAATACTATCAACTTATATTCATGAAACTCCCTTGAAATCGAGAACCTCTAGATAAATGTGATTATCATACTGGACTTAGAAGCTAATCTATCAGATGAGAAGATGAAGTTTTTAGGTTGAAAACTGAAAATCAATAAAACAATAATCTATTGTATTAAAATTGCATAATATTGTCAACAAAAATGAAAATTTAAAAAACAGGCGGAAAAATAAAATGAAATAGTCTGCTGTCGAATCGCTCGTAACCCGTCCTGCTCCGGGCCAAGAGCGACTTCTACAGGATGCAATGCTTACAGAAAATTACAGAGCAGCCTGCCAAATTTTTCAGAACTATTTCAGCCTGAATAAAAATTAACTCGACAATGATCTAAGCTCAGTTTTCCTCCTTGAAAAGCGAACAACTAGAAAAATATAATTATTACCAATAAAGAATAACCAATTTTCAGGTTATTAATCACTTAATTTTTACTATTTACTGTAAGTTCTTATTTCTGTGAGAAGGATATAATTATCACTAATAGAGAATAACTAATTTTAAGATTATTTATTTTCAGGTTATTAATCACTTAATTTTTACTATTTACTGTAAGTAAGTTCTTATTTCTATTATTATTATTATTTTTTAATTCACTGTAGGATAAAGATGAATCAATGGTGTAATAATTGTTATTATTAGGGTTCTACGTTTTCAATTTGGAATGAATTAAAAGAGTATAGTTTGAGATGTAGGCTTTTTCAAGTTAGAAAATTTCCTGTCTATAAACAATGATATTTTGGTGATTTACAAGATGTGATTAGGACGCTGAATTAGTGCTAGATTTTAATGATGATTAGAAAGTAGTTATTATTAAAGAAGAAAAAAAATAATTAATCTGATTTACTAGTTTAAACGTTATGAAGTAAGTTTTAGGTTATTAAGCTACAACGTTAAGAACACTCAATTTCTACACGAAAAAGCAAAAACAGTTATCTTATCTGAGGCAGCTACGAAAACAACTGGTCATCTCCACGGCTCGAGCCGAACTGAAAATATTAATATTCCGCAATAAATAACCGCAATAAAAATATTCTTATTCTTGGAAATTATAGAATTTGATTTTCTAATTTTCCCAGATAGATAATTCAAAATTAGTGACAACGCAACCAAATACTGTAGGTTTTAGTAAAATTGAAGCCATTGCTACTCGACAAGAAGCCGAGTGAATTTTTTCATTGTTTTTTCTGTACAAATCCAAGATTAAATAAACTCTTGATGCAACCAGTAGCCAAGTTCAGGAGCTCTATGTGTAGTCTGGTCGAGCAAAGAAGACATTTTGACATGATGCGAAAATGACTCCAGCACGATCAATATTGTTTCAAAAGTTATAAATTTGGTCTCAAATTGTAGAAATCATGTTGAGATCAAATTTATTGTATTTGAAACAACATTGATCGTGCTGGAGTCATTTCCCCATCTTGCCAAAATGTCTTATTTGCTCGACCAGAATCTAAATCAAATTCCTGCAACTTTTCTACTGGTAGCAACAGTAGTTTAATTGATTTTGAATTTGTGCAGATGAAATAAGAAAAAATCACTCGGCTTCTTGTATTAAGTAATAGCTTAAATTCCACTAAAACCTCAAGTACTTGGTTGCGTACTTGAGACCATTACAATTTATAATTCTTGAACCAATATTGACCGAACTAGAGTCATTTTGTTATCTTGCCAGAATGTATTATTTGCGCGACCATACTACCTTTGATTTGGTCAATGCTTGTTTAAATCAATTATTCAAATTTATGGAACGATATTATGGAAGAAGAAAAAGATTTGTTACTTGTTTTGCTTGATCCTTTTGATCTACAGACTCTACTGTAATGAACGACTCTTTGACAATCTCTACATTTAGCATATTTATCTGAGAATTTTTCTCTTTTATGTTAAGATATTTAATAATAATTCATTACCGCAGAAGTAACTCTTCCTAATGTGATAATCGGCACTGTCACGAAGTAAATTGTGGCGAGGGTAAAATATATTGGGAGTCTCTCTTTCGACTCTAGATGGTCCCTGATAAGGCACCGGCTGCCGGCCAAGGAGACATTAGGAGCACTTCCTTCTTTGCGCCGACGACTTCTCCTCCAGATAGTCATCTTTCTTCCCGCCTCCAAGAAGTCGAGGAACGTTTAAGCCGTGGAGCATCCTCTCAAAGCAGTCCGATAATCCTGGGAGACTGCTTACCACTGAACCTTCAGCCTCATTGAGTTGTTTCTCAGTTTGCTATATTCTGGTCTAACAAAGAAGACATTCCTTAAAGATAGACACTTGAAGAGTGTTACTGCGCGTGCGCAGATCTAAAAAGTTTAGAGTAAAATCACAGTGGGTGGCTCGTTGGGGGAGTGATAAAGCGCCGGTGGGATAACCAGGTGAACCCTGGTTCAAGTCCCAAGCGGGGAACAATTTTTGACCACAGCACAATCTATATCTATATAAGCGAAATGGCACTCACTGACTGATTCATTCATTCATTCATTCATCATCAGAACTAAAAATCCACTGAACTGAATGCATTCAAATTTGGCAGGAATGTTCAGTTGGACGTTTAGAGGCGCGCTAAGAACGGAGTTTTGAAAATTTTCAAGGATACGCGAAATATTTGCTTTTTTCTATTGTTTTTCTGTGTTTCCTCAGATTTTTCGAGAACCAATAGGCAGAAAATGTTGAAATTGGAGAGGTTCGTCTGAGATCTAGAAATGTGTTAAAATATTTTCGAAATCTGTTCAAGAATACACCAGTAATCAGTTTGTCAAAATTGTAGATGTATTGCAGGTTGCATATCTTCCACCTTGATGCGACCAATCCTTACTGTAAATTCAATGGTTCAGCTAGATTGTAGATGAACTAATTTGGAAGATCAAGTTTCAAACTTTGTCCGATATACTTCCCAAGGTTACGCTCAATATTAGAATTTTACAATTTTTCTTAGATCTTTCGAGATCCAATTGGCAAAAAATGTTGAAATTTGGTAAACAGGTTCAGATTAGGTCTAGAAATGCTGTGTTCAATAAATTTCGAATTCTTTCTGAAGTTACACCTGTAATAAGGTTTTCCAATGTTAAAAATTTGCACTTTGGTTTATTTCATGGAAACTATACTAAACTAAATACATTCAAATCATATATCCAGGTTTAGCGGAGGTAATAGAACAACTGATTCAGAACGATTCCTTAAAAGAACTCTGTCAAGTGATAGGATGATCAAAGCAAATCCTCTTGAACGGAAATTGCAGGCGAGCGAAGCGAGTCTATTTGACTCGTTGACACTCTTACTGCCGGGGGTCCAGATGCTAGCCGGAGAAGGCGAGCGAAGCGAGCCTGCCGGCTAGTCACATATATGGCCACACCGCCTTTCGGAGGAGACAATGTGCCGTCAATCCCGAATCCCTATAAATTAGTCGTCATCTATCATCCATCTCATTACCCACGCACAAGCCTATGAGCTTATGTGGGCTTCACCCTCATAAAACCAAACAAATCAAAACACTTCTCACAACCACTGCTTAGATGGGATTCAGATTCAATCACTTTATTCATGTAGATTACAATACAGTAAATCGGTTCAAATCCTATGTTATAAGAATAAAAAATGGCACTAGTTGTACAGTTCGCTTGAGTTAACTAAGCCTACGGAAGTTTGTAAAGTGTCAGTTCACTAGAGATTGATAATGGTGTAACAACTGAAACCGGTATCTCGATTTTTTAATAGATCAGTGGTTTGACAACATCTTGTCTTTTCATTTAACAATATCTTGTCTTCTCATTTAATATGGATAACTACCACAATATCACCTTCACAACTACTCAACAAGGAAGCAATTTCAGACGACGAACGTCCTCCTCACCGCTCAAGACTCGAGTACTTACCCTTGACCCTTGGTACAACCTGCATACCGCCATTCGTAGGTCCATCCTGCGCAAACAACCATAAAGGACATACTGTTTCCTAGGACGGGGACGACAGGGTACGAGAAAATCGTTTATAGTTTGGTCGGCAAACAATACATTCTGGCAAGATGAGAAAATGACTCCAGCTCGGTCAATATTGGTTCAAATATTATATTATAGATTAATATTTAAACCAATCGTCTTGTCGGGGTGTCTTCTTTGCTTGAACGGGCTGTATAAAGGATTGAATATGAAACTGGAAACCAGCTGGTTGGCCCTTCATGGGCTGTTGAGTCATTAACAAACAAACAAATATTATAAATTCAGTCTCAAATTGTTGAGCACAATGTTATCGAGCAAAGAAGACATTCTGACAAGATGGGGAAATGACTCTTGCTTGGTCAATATTGGTTAAGAAATTATAAATTTGGTCTTAAATTGTATAAAACATTCTGATCTACAATTTGAGACTAAATTTAACATTTTTAACCAATATTGACAGAGCTAGAGTGTCATGGTGGTCCAAGTATTGGCGATAGCATACTATCTTCAGGATTTGATTAAATACTTCATCAGTGGACTAGGTTACAAAATTATCTGATCTGTAACAGTGGCGTACGCAGAAAATAATCCCCCCAATGATCAGAAGGTAAACATCCGGAGCATATAAAATTAATGAACAGGTCACTTCCACAAAGCCAGTATCCAGTATGCAATATTCCCTATTAGATGATTTAAAAACGGAATTAAATTTTTTTTCATAAACATTTAGGGGGATGCAACAGGCCCACCCTTTAACCCCTCTCCCCGTGGTTGTGGATTTAAATGCAGGATTTGATTTTTTCTCAAGCATTGAGGGAGGTGCAACAGGCTCACCCTTTAGCCCCCTCCCCGTGGTTGTGAATTAAAAAACAGAATTTAATTTTTTCATAAACCTTGAGGGGGATGGAACAGGCCCCATTTTAGCCCCCTCCCCTTGGTTGTGGATTTGGAATCAGAATTCATTTTTTTTAACCATTGAGAGGGATGCAACAGGGCCCCCCTTTAGCCCCCCTTCCCGTGGATGCGGATTCAAAAGCAGAATTAAATTTTTCTTTAGCCTAGAGGGGGGGGGGCTATAACCCCTTCAGCCCCCCGGTGGATGCGCGCCTGAACTGTGATTCACTGTTTGATATTGTGCACTTCCGTAACAAATCAAATTATTCATAATTTACTCCAGTCTGAGTTACGCAATATTTTGTCTATGTTTGAGGAACTCGACCCAATTATGAATGAATCACAAATGCATAAATTTTTATTACGTTTGCTTGCATTATCAGCAGCAAAATTCCAGACGTTACTTAGAGTTTTCAACTGCTGACGAGTGTATGGTCTATTGGCTCACCAGTCAGTCGCTTACCAGTCTCTCTAGTGAACGTGTCTAACAAATATCTCGTGTTTCTTATTCATCACTATGGATCCTTCCTGTCTGAATTTTTTAGTTTTGCAGGTACTTATTCTCCTTTATCAATTCATATACGTCTTGTTTTATCAAATTGATTAGTAGGCTTTATTTATTCTTGTCTTTGCAACTGTTATTGTCTTAGTTCAATGCTTCTACAAGTGTTGTAAACGTTCTGTTCCAATACGTCCATATTTTGAACTCGCTCTTGGTATATTTGGATTTATCATATCATATAATCAATTCATGATAATAATGGGGATCAAAAAAACAGGCATAGCTCTCACTATTTCGATCCAAATTTTGCTCAAAATGATAGTCCAAACAAAAGGTTATCATGTTTCTTCTGTATTGTACTTCAAAACTCAAATGATTCAAATTTCGAAAAAGTCACAAAAAATTTAGAATTTAGAATGTTAATACAATAAATTAATCGAAAACATTCACAAAAGGTTATGCTTCTTCTGTATTGTACTTCAAAACTCAAATGATCCTAACTCTGAAATAGTCACAAAAATTTAGAATTAAGAATGTTAATACAAAATTAATTACAAACATTCACTCAAATAATTAGTTCTAAATAGTTTGTGTCTAATCTTTCAGGCTTAAGAAACTTTCACATGGTTGTTGGTTCAATTTTTCTTACTGAAGAATTACACACTGTTTTAATTTTAGCTCGATTAATCTTGAAGTGTGTTGAAAATTCAGCACCATGATAAATTACTATTTTAAAACATGATCTATTTTGTTGAAATTTGTAGTTGGAATGCAGTTCATGTACTTGTACGTTATTGATGAAAAATAGAATTTATGATTGATTGAATCGATTTAAAACAAAGTCAATGTATTTCAATTACATGCAGTTATTAATGTATTTTTCTTAAGCCTGTTATTAATCTATCTAAAATTATTAAGATTAATCGAACTAAAATTAAAACAGTGTGAAAGTTTCTTAAACCTGGAATTTGTAGTTGGAATGCAGCTCATGTACTTGTACGTTATTTATGACAAATAGAATTTATGATTGATTGAATAGATTTAAAACAAAGTCAATGTAATTGAAATGAAAACTATGCAGTTATTAATGTATTTCTCTATTATTTATGGCAAATAGAATTGATAGATTTAATTGATTTGTTCCAAATCAATAAAAATTAAAATTCATCGTGAGGTTTATATTGACTTGTTCCAGTAAGAACAACTTTGGAGGTGTGAATAACAAACAAATTTCTAAAAGTATCATACAATGAATGTTTTTAGATGATTGTATAATCTTTCAATCATGTTATTAACATATTTATTTTAATTTTTTATAATTTATTGCATACCTTACCATGATTCGTTTTTGCTCTGACATAGAATAATTTACAGATTATTTGTCATGTCAATATTGGTGTTTAATCTCCGTGCAAATTTTTATTCCAGTTGAAAGAACATAAAGACATTGTGGAGAAAATTGTTACTATTACAGAAGAAATTGAAAGGCAGAAAAAGAAGGTGGGACGTATGACAGCAATCATGAGCAGTATGGTGCAAAGTCTTGAATCATATGACTTAGTTGCTCATAAATTGGAAATAGAAGCAATTTATAGCGATGTGAAGAAATCAATGGTAAGTCAATTGATCATAATAATACAATATTTATATAATTATCTGATAAATTATTCGAATACTAACATTCAAGCTACCATAATAACATTATTACTTCATCTATTTTTTCACTTTTCAGTGCATTGTGTAGGGTCCCTCACCGAGAGTGGTGGTTGTGGCGTCCAACTCGTGTTATATTCTTCTTCTTCTTCTTCTTCTTCTTCTTCTTCTTCTTCTTCTTCTTCTTCTTCTTCTTCTTCTTCTTCTTCTTCTTCTTCTTCTTCTTCTTCTTCTTCTTCTTCTTCTTCTTCTTCTTCTTCTTCTTCTTCTTCCGATGATTGTATTTACCCGAAATAATGAGTCAGTTACCGATGTACAGCTTGAATTTCAACACCATTCATCAAAATTCACTTTTATCGATTAAAGCTATTCCATCTCAGAACACCATCCTATACAACAAGTCCCGAACTCTGGACAAAATTCGCGTGGGAGTCGCCCAATTTCGAAGAGCGATGTTTCAAAAATTAATTTTTTTTTTGTTGATGGAAATGATGTTCTAGCCCCAGATATGTAATAAAAACGTGTAAAAATTAAATTTCCAATCAAATTCTGTTTACTTGGAAGTTTTTATCACTGTTCTTTGAACGCTTCTATGGAATGTGGCATCCACCATTTTGAATCTGCCATTACGTGACCCAGTCGTGAATCTAGAGTATCATCAAGTGGTTCGTATATCCTTAGATGTTAGATACGCTAGATAACGAAATATTTGGTTCTGCTGCTCTCTTCACGAACCTGCATACGAAAGTACTCGTAGACAAGGAACCCTACGATTGAAAAAAGTCAAGAATGCAAGGACACACTGTATCAACGATTTCGGCCACCACATGCCTGATGTGATTTTCCACACTTTATACTGGTATTCCCAAATTAACATTTTATTTTATTTTATCTATTTTATTTATTTTTATTTTATTGAGAAAATACAATTGCAGGAACGAAAAAACAGGCTTTACCCCAAAACTTCTTTTGTTTCAATTTTGTCACCAATAAATTTGTTTTTGAATGAAAACTAACAATTTTATCATATTTTTAAAATCGTTCATCTTCACTGCCGCTGCCGGGCCCGATAGTTATTTTTGTTTCCATAAATCAACAGGTCAAAAAATATGTTCTGTCATCATTCCATGTCATTTTAAAAAATAGTTTTTCTCCCAAATCTTGGATTTCTCACATGCTTGATACTATACAGAATGGATGAAATGTTTGGAGACGGTTCCATATTCAATAAACGATGGTAATTCGACGGTGTAGGTGACATTGGTGATCCTATTGAAATTGATAACACTCCTCTAGTGCGACTAAAAATGAGGTCCGCCATTCTAGACTTATAAAGTAACTACTCTTGACCGAATACATAATGGTGGTAAGCGTATGTAAAATCTCAAGTATAATTTATATAAGTTGAAATTAAAGTAAATCAATACCTGATAGGATGTTGATGTGATCTCTAAAATAGAATAATTTCAAGTATCAATATTTTTTCTAAATTTCAAAAAATATGGGAGGGAAAAAGTTTGAGTCTAGTCTGTATATTTTTTCTGCCACAAAATATATTTTTTATTTGTATTAGGAAATGAATTAACAATTACCTGAAGTATTTCTAGACCAACACGAACGCCTGAATTTATTTCCAATAAGTTTTGTACTGTCGTGCACTGCATTTATACCTAAGGCTGGTATTACACGATAATAGTTCTATGATCATATTTGATCATATGAAAAGAGATGAAAATATGATTTCGTATTTTCATCTCTTTTCATATGATCTGATATGATCATAGAACTATTATCGTTTAATACCGGCCTAAGATTGAATAATAATTAATGGATATTGCAGTACACCAAGTGCTGTAACATTATAATAATAAAAATTAATTCGAATCTTCTATTATAGCTATATAAATAGCACAAAGGACTTCTGCAACTGCAAATATTGACCAATGTACTTAATAGCAGGCAAGATTCGTTGAATCGAACTGTTCAAAAAACTGTGCCTGGACCGGGAATCGATCCCGGTACCTCTCGGTTGCCGGCCGAGCTGCCTTACCACTTTCAAATAGTTTCGCGTTTTTTAAACAGTTTTATTCAACGAATCTTGCCTGCTATTCAGTACATTGGTCAATATTGTGCAGTAGCAAAAGTTGTTTGTTCTATTCATATACTAAATGAATTATTATTATTTATATATCTCTTATTTGTGTAGAAATTTATTATTAATATATCTCTTATTTGTGTAGAAATTTATTCTTATTCATACTTGATTACTCAACAGGAGGCCCTTAATGTAATACTTGAAACAGAAAAAAAGTTGATTAGACTGATCAATTTGGCCAAGCCAGCAAACCAACCGATGGCAGTTTCATACTCTGATGCAAAAAAACGGTAAGTTTACGTTTTTACGTTTCTCTGCTGTTTCTGTTTGCTATTTTCTCTGCTAACACCAATTTCAAATCTTATTCTGTTTCCTGATTGTCATTGAATGTTAACTTCCATGCAAAACTAGAATTTATTGTTGATAAATGAAAAATTCATTGTGGGACAAAATTTATAGATTATATCACACTTATACTTACATGTTCAATGTATGGACAGTAGAAAATAATTAGCATAATGTTATGAAATACGGTACTTGATATTTTAGGTACTGCTACTATGAGTTGCAGAAATGAAAGATTGGACGTTTTGGACTTGGTGCCTGTTCTCATTCTATAAGTTGATTGAATGGATAGGAAGAAATTAGTCTTACTTGCTGTTATTCATACTTGCTTACTATTGCTTGCTATTCATACTTGCTTTCGTCCTATATCTTGAATAAATTAAAATTGAATCTATTCTCACTCATATTTAATTGTTTTCCCTCATAAATATGATAACTACTTATTGGCTTCAGCTAGACATGATACAAATATATACTGGAGCTGGGATCACTTGATTTATTCAGTTCCCACTATACAGCAATCCGAAACAAGGTTATAATATTGATCACTGAAAATTGAAATTAACAGCTGTTTTTTTTCTAATTTTTAGAGCGCTGGACGAGGCGAAGAAAACAAGCGAAGAAAAAATTGAAAAAAGTGCTGCCGAGCAAGAGAAAAAGTCAAGCACTGGGAAGCCACTTGCAGCCAAAGACGTTGCTCCTGAACAGAAAGATGAAACTGGTATGCAATCTAATATTGTTATTCCACTATATGAAAAATATTATAAAACAATAATGGGTTGTGAAGTATAACCCATCTAGGTTGGGAAGGAATTCCAATCAAGGGAAAAGAACCAGTAGATACCACTGTTTGAGTAGTAGCCACTTGAATGTTTTTTTCTTCAAAATATTGATTTGATGCCTTCAAATGGGTTCTAAACCTGCTTGAGGCTCAGCTTATATGCTATTCAGCTGCTAAATAGTTCAAGTAGGAGCTCGCAGAGCATCATAAGACATTTTTAAGAGAAATTTGTTATCACTATTTCACTCGACCACGTGGTTTCTGTAAGACATTCATTTTTCTCTTAGACGTTTCAGTGAGAAGGCATGCATACAAATTGTTATATCATGACTACGAAGTTTGTAAATTTCGATATTTCTGATGATATAATCATTTCCTAGAATGTCTAGATGATGTTCAAAAGGTTTCTAGCCTAATGCTGCTGATATTTTGGCGTAAAAGCAGACTGGCCACTACTAGAGCAAGAAACCGTAAATAATGTAGTAGTGACCACCCAATAGATATTGTTGTAAAAGTTGATTTAATTTTAATTTATGTTCTCCTAAGACTGTTTCAAATAGGTTATAGAGGAAAAATAACTTTACAAATTTCTTCTTACTTTTCTAGTGGCTTGTAACCAACAATGCTTTTTTAATTCAACTCATTTTAATATAACCTATATTATTTCTGTCGTTGTAATCATGTTCTGGAATGTAAAATTAGCTTACAAATGATTGCAACAAGCAGCTTGAGAAAATGAATTGTAGATGAGCATAAACATCATGGCCATCATTTGGCCACTATAGAATCAATACCTGGCCACTACTGAATCATAGTGGCCACTTAAGAATCAAATTTGAGTTTCACAAAAAATGTAATTATTCATTTGTAAATTGAGATATTCGCCATTTTAAAGAATACATCAATCAAGAAGGATCTGGGCTATATATCTATTGAGTTTCAGGTGATATAAGTAATGAATTGAACCCATAAGTCTGCATAAACTATGAAAAAAATTAAACATCACCTTAGCTTTTATAAAGTTGAATATTCGTTTAAGGGAACCTTACTTGCCCTGATTGACGGAACCACCTCAAAAATAGACCCTCTGGCAAGATGAGAAAACGACTACAGCTCAGTCAATATTGGTTCAAAAATTATTGCTTTAGTCTCATATTGTAGATCAGAATGTTTCCTACAATTGAGACCAGATCGATAATTTTTGAACTAATATTGACGACGCTAGAGTCATTTTCTCATCTTGCCTGAGGGTTTTCTTAGCTTGGACATACTATAAGAATAGCATCTTCGGTGTGACAACTTAGTTCTTTGTCCAAAAATTTGGTATAGGTGACCACATATTTGTGTTTTCATCATAACAATTTTTGTCTTCAATTTTGGGCAATTCGATTTACTTTCAGAATGGTCCAAGGTGTTTCCATAGAAAATCTTAGTTCAAAACTGACCAAATGTAGAAAAGAGCAATATATCACCAATTTTTAGCTTTAGGCAATGATCCAGAAGGTTGCCAAATTAGAAACTTTTGTTAGTTTTTGTACGGAAAATAATTCTTATGAAACATTGTTTCTACTGTATTTCAACTCTTTATTCTTTTCATTTCCTTAACAATATCACCTTCCTGATTTCAGAACCTGCAAAGAAGAAACCCAAAGTGGAAACTGAAACCAATGAGCAGAACGCATTGAAGAAGAAAGTCTCCAATAATCCACCTAAACAGTTCAAGAAACCAAAAAAAGTTGGAGAAAAGAAACCAAATTTCGATGCTAAAAGAGATAGCACTGAGGTTTGTGCAACATTAACTTTCTTTGTTTAGATTTTTGTTGAAATAATCTAGTCAATTTCTAGTAATCGAATGTGATGACTCATTCTTGAGAATGATAACAGTTATTCTGAATATCAATATTATTTTATTTACTGAGACTTTTAAACCTCACATCGTCCTTCTATTTCTTGTCATCCATTTCCAAAACACTCATATCGATAATTTGAATGCCACCGATAATTATTGATTCATCATTATTGATTCTTCGTCCATTTATATCAGTATCAATGAAATTATTTAATTTCCTTAAGAAACTTGACTCGTCATTGAGGAAATGACTTATTTAATGGTACAACTAATAGAATAGAGTTAGCTTTCCTTTGTTGCTTCCCATTTCATGTGTCTTACTAAATCTTTCTCTGTGATAATACTACTATATGACTTTTCTAATTTATCAGTTTCCAACTCTAAATAGCCTATACTTGCAAATTGTGTAACCAAGCAAATTTCTTTCGCAGGCTAATCAATCGAAGAAAGAAGAGGACTACTCTACCACTGAGTGGAAACCGCCTACTGGCCAAACAGGTGATGGTAGAACCCATTTGAATGACAAATTCGGCTACTGACTTTCATTAATGGCATTAACACATAATGGTCATAATGGTGGTACACATCCACTCAACGGTGTTGGTATTATTGGGGGTTTTAAGATTAAAGACATTGTTAAGCGCAAAACAGTCGATCAAATCAAACGAAAAATTTTGTTGTTGAAAAAATTCAACAATGTCATGACAACGTTAGTAGGTAGCTGATAAATTACAACGGTAATTTGTTCTCGTTCATGTACAAATTGTACAATTTATTCAAATGATCATTATTAATGTATTTGTTAAATAATAATTGGGTTGACAATTTTTATGTTAGTTGAAATTTACTGCTTTGATCGTAATGAAATTTGATCTTAACTTTTAATAAATTTTGTTCTATGCTGATTGATAACTTTTTATCAGTCGCGACTGAGTCATGATCATTATTCTTTGTAAAAATTTAATGATGTGGGCCTTTTGATATCGCATCTTATTTTAGAACAATATTATTTTTTAAATGTGGACCATGATCCAATTAATTTTTAGTTTCATTAAATCTTTATTGAAAATAATGTGAACCATGATTCAATTAATTTTTAGTTCAATTAAATCTTTAGTTTTTTGTAAGGTTATTGTAACCTTTGTAATTTCCAAATTTCTGTTCTCCGTATAATTATTTTCTCAACGTTTTGTTACATATGTTATCTTTAATTGTTTTACTGCAGTTGGTTTGATCCTTAGATTGTCTGAAGTTCCTTTTCTTGAAAATTTTTCAATAAAGCGCTGTGAATAGATCAATGTTTTTATTCTACTTCAAACCAATTGGGACTCGATAATATCATAGAACAAGAATATAAGTATGTATACTTATATCCTTTTTCTATAATAATATACATTAGATTTGTGCTGTTTGAGTAATTCGAGTTCCCAGCATAAAACTGGTGGGGAATCAGCTGATCAGAGTTTCACGTACTTGTTCTCCTCTGGCCTTTAGAATGATCCACTGTCTGATCCAGTTAACGTGCCATTAATTACTAATAACTTAGCAGCAGTCAGCATGATTAAAATCATGGAACTCCTACTTGGTAGGAACTGAATGCCATAATCTTTACCGAGATTTATTTCCTCTTAGATGAACCATCGTTTTCTCGCTATAATAATTATTTTCACATTTTTTAAAACAATTTCTGTATAACATGAATCACCTACCACAATTATTACTAGCCTAATAAGCAACACATATTTGATAAAAGTTTTGAAATTTTCAAATTCCACTCGATTTAGTGGAATTCTGTTTACAAAATCAAGTGAAATTCGACATAACATCAGTTTTATCAATTATGGAGCTATTTTGTTATGAACTTATTTTTAAGTTAAAAAAATTGACAAAATGAGTTCTTCAAAAATATTTCAACAAAAAAATTCAAGTGAAAATTCTATCAACTCAGGTTCCAGTATGAAAAACAAAATCAAATGTAGCTCGGATTTCTTAAACTGAACAATAACAACAATGAATAGAAAAACACTATTTTATTCTACAAAAACTCACTATATTTTTATTGTGTCAGTTCAACAAAATTTTTTGAAGATTTTAATCTTTCTTAAACATGTTTTATTCAAATATAAAATATTTTAGTGAATATTACATTTAATTTCAAATATTTCTTGATTTACCAATCAACTACTGTTGCTTTCACAGTTAATAATAAATCATAAAAAATAGATCACAGACATATTACAATAATTATTAGTGATGTGATTACAAGTAATCACAACGTATTTTGAGATAGATTTCATGGATAACTTTCATGCCAAAATTAAATTCGAATATTGTGTAGGCTATGAAAATATACTCAATCTATTTGTGACGAATTGTTACACACCGCTATTAATAAAGAGTATATACGTGCCACCTTTACATATAACCATATACAATATTATACAATTGACATAGCCTAAATATATTGTAATCTTTCTAGATAATAATATATCAAACTCCTGACTCTCCCAAACGGTATATTTTAAGGTCAATAAGTTGTCTATGAAATCAGTACTGAAATAATTAAAAAACGGAGTTAAATAATGAAGAATTGAGTTTCTATCTCTGGCCTCAACATCTTTAAGGTCAGATGATACTTGTTTGGGATACAAATCATATGAACCACTTCTTCAAGTTGATGAAAAAAAATGTTGTAGGTTCTTTATCGAGCTAGAATTTAATAAGTGTGATTAAATACAAGGTGGAACTTCGAAAATTATTAAAATGATTGTCCTATTTGAATGAATAAACAAAAATCTAAGATAAATAATCGTGAATGTTGGAATAACAGGGCGCCTTGTATAATTTACAAGTGTTAATGTACTTGAACTTCATACCTCCATGTTAGTATTTTTTGTAGCGCATGAAAATAAGTTCAAACAAGTTGATCGATTCCTATAAAAGTTTGCATGGAAAATAGTGGTTTGCTTTAAGGTCTAATTATGGTATATCCGTATATCTTACACCATTCAACCACTTATTCAACAAAATTTTATAATTTTGTAATTTTGATAGAATTTTGCAGAAAATATGAAAACTTGAATTCATTCCAAACCATCTAAATAGTTATCAACCCGTCATCAGTTCTCTTGTTGGTACATTTTCCAAAGTAGTTTGACATCTAATTTTAGTAATTCCAATGCAACAAAAGCATGAAAATTGTAAGTGTGAATGAAACAGAAATTGATTGAACAGCAGCATTTGGCTCTTTTTCTTTCTCTTTCTTGATTTCTTCTAATGACGCAGTCATCGATTTGCTGATTGCTCTGAGAATGGGATATGGTTCTTGTTGATGACATTCTCCCCTGAAGTCATCAGTGTCCACAGACCATACCATCATACCAGCCAAATTTTTACGCATGGCCAATTTCACCTGTACAGAAAATAAGGAAAATTAATCAATAATTCAATTTGAATTCTCTGGAACTCCATTATTCATTTTTATTAGCCTTCAGCAAGAAAAGACATGTAGAATATTAACTAATCAAAGTTGGGAAGTTTTGGACTTTGTCTGTGTTTCAAACCTATTGTATTTTAATCTCATAAACAAAATGAAAAGATAAAGATAATTCATAACAACTAAATTTCTAACAATATTTTTTCTAATCATAGAAGACACTGCCACTCAAGTATGAATACAGGCGGTTTCCTAGCTGATGTGGAGCATTTATTGTCTCTTTTGATAAAAAACATAATCTGGACATAGCTAAATGACAACTTTGATTGAAAACATCAGCTGTTGGAGCGCACAATGAGCAGACGAAACCGCCTAACGTTTTGTCGTCCGCTATATAACTTTAGTATACATATAAGTATACATCGTCCGCTATATAACTATAGTATGAATACAATGGGTACTTTCTGTACAAGTAACTTACATAATAAAATAAAAAACAATGATAATGTTGATATAACGGAACTGCGAATTTATTACGTATTACAATATTTGGGATGGACAAATTGTTCACATGATTTTCATATTGGTTTATACAGTTTGTGAGGGTTACCATAGGTATAGACTATAGAGTGATTGAAAAGACGCGCAACCATATCATAAAAATAATATCGTTGGTCTGTGCGACTTTTCAATCAATCTGTGTAGCTCGAATCGATATCCATATTATAATGTACAATTATTATACTAGTATCACATTCACAGTCTCCTGTAGATGTAATTTTAGAAGTAAAATTTCACATCCAGTAGGAATTGACATATAGTTTGGCATTACAGTTTTTTTGCTGCGGATGATGCCCATATAAGTATTTAATTTTACTTGTGCATGGGTAATGGAGTGTGCGAGGGTGACTTATGAGGTGCATAAACGACCATGCCTCTGGTGGGATTCGAACCCACGACCGGGTAGCGCTAGCGGACTGAAGGTTGTAACGCCCTAGACCGCTCGGCCAACCCGGCCGACAGTATTACGATTTTGTGGTTCCTGACAAGATCTAAACATGAAATTAAGTTGGAAATTTTTTTATATTCTAGTAATAGAGTTTTGATCAGAGAGGAAGAAGACAAAATGGGACTTTTTGCGACAATTTCCCTTTTTATCCCTTCCTCTTAGATCCTTTCTTTCAAATAAAAATGCAGAGTATAAACTTTTTAATTCAATTATTTTTATAGTGAAGGCTTAGTAGCCTACTTGATAATTCACTTGAACGATAAATAGGTACCGTACTCACTTTCTCATCAATACTGTTTGCATCGTCAAAAGAAATAACTTTCTGTTCATTTCTTGCGAATTGAGTTTTTGTTGTGTTATCAAACCATTCTTCCCATGATGAGTCTTTCCCCAACTCTGCGCAAATCTGTGAACAAACATCAATAATAATTATTGTTATGGGACATAAATTTACAACTTGTGCCTGATAATCATATCATATTCTTCTAAACAAACTCTTTGTAGAGACTGCGGAACCGCTCAATAATTATTTCATTTCAAGTTTTTATCCTAGATACCAGAGTTGCTGGTTATAAAGTTCTGTTCGATAGGATAGTACCATACCCTGTGTTTGAATATTATTGTTGCACAATATGTATAATTCTCTCAAACTCCATTATTTAATCCAATAGCCTACAGCCTAATAGAGTTTACTCATCACAAAGTGATCAAATTATATATTCACGCCTTTAAAGATCAGTATTTTTCACTTGAAAACAAACATTTTATTAGACACTTATTAATTCAGTCTCATTCGAGATATTTTATTATTAAGTTATGAACCAACATTCAAACTGTACTATATATTGAGAAAGATCTGAATATGATTAGATTCACACACATACATACACCTTTTTTTGTGAGTTCTGTTTAGGCCTATTGTTTTTAGTTTTTGTTTTTGGCCTATTGTATTTTTGTTTCATTTTCTAACAAAAAAATTATATTTTCATTCTTACCTCATTGTATCCCATAAAACCGTTTTCTTTGGTATAGGGTCCTGGAAATCCAGTATCTTGCGTTGGATCTCCCAATTTAACTTCTTTAGCTTCTGGATTCTTCAAATTAAAAGTTCTACCATAAGCAGGTATTCCCATGACTAGTTTTCCTGGCGCAACTCCATTAGATAACAAATAATCGACACTGTATTCCTGTTGAGAGAACACAGTACATAACATTAATAATATTGATAATAAGTAATAAATATATATATATATTAGAAGGTGAATAAGTAAGAGCACATAATGTTTTCAATCCCACAACAAGTCTGGAGGAAGTGCAAATTTTAGAGTAGAATAATATCACTTTTTTATTTTTCTGAGGTGGCGAAGTTTGGACAGTAATGTCTACTCTACAAATCAACCACGAGTTTTAAATGAATATATTACCGCATAGAAAATGATTATTTTCATCCATGAATTAGGATGAGATACCTTCATTCATGAGATAGAACACAGTTCAACTGAATGTTAAACCATAGTTGACTCAGTCCCAGTTCAAATCAATGATGAGCCCCAGTAGTTGACTCACTATAACCCTTTAAAATAAGTTATTTATCTTTCAAAATATAATGGGTCATCTAGGGAGAAGTAGGGAAATGTAATTTATCGAATTGAATTTTCATTCAGTCTCTCAATTCGAAGATTCCAATTGAGTGGAATTGAATCTAAAATATTTAAAACTCAATAAAAATCACTTAAAAATGGAAATAAACTTACTTAATAGTAGTTACTATAGTTTCGACCTGTTGTGTGGCCATCTTCAGACTCAGAGTCTTTATTTCCATTTTTAAGTGATTTTTATTGAGTTTTAAATTTTAAAGTGGAAAAAAGAATGGATACACAACACCATAATCACGCCTAAAATATTTATTTAAAACAAGTATTTACCACACTCAATTCATCATTGGGGTCGGCTGATGAGAGGGGAGCATTTGCCCCAACTTTCTGGTCCCATGATCCATGAAAATCGTAAGTCATCAAATGTATGTAGTCCAGGTAAGTGCTAATTTGAGGTAGGTCATATGCTTTTTCAATGGTATCTTTACCTGCTCCTATGGCAGCCGTCAGAATCCAACCATGCTTATCCATTTCAGTTCTCAATTCCTGAAAAATAATAATTATAAATTAACCGTGTTCAACAATAAAACTTTTCAATACAATAATATTCAAGTACTAAACATGTAGGCCCACTACATTGAATAGTGTCAGATAAACATGTAGGCCTACTACATTGAATAGTGTCAGATAAACATGTAGGCCTAGTACATTGAATAGTGTCAGATAAAGATAACCATACTATAGCCTACACATTATAATAAAACTGAAAAACCGTTGAAAGTTAACATAATAAAGACTGAATTTATATAAAATATACTCAGGCCCATAAACAATTAGAAATAGGCAAGCTTTATTGATTTTTTTTCAATCAAATTGTACAATACCGGTAAATAGTTTTTATTGTCTAATTGGATACAGAGCTGCAGCTTTTATTTGCAATTACTGAATCAATAATTTTAATAATTTTCTTATTAAATTTCATTTTACTATTTCACATGGAATTATTTAGGTAGGTACTTCAATTTCTAATCTCTTATCACAACGGTCTTGTTATACCGTTCTTAAAAAGAAGCTTTGAATATAAATTGAGGTTTTCTGTTGTTCAACTGCGAACTTATCTATATTAAATTTAGTATTTTTTTTTATTCATGATTTCTAAAACATCATTCCAATACTAGTTTTATGGCTTCACTCTGAGGTAGAATATGAGTGAACAGAAAAGAGTTCTTCTATTTGTTCGCTAACGGTATTTTCGCCTCAAACCTTATTTTCGGTATAATCCTTATTTTCCTTACAATCGGTATTTTCGGCTATCCTATTTCACATGTGTGAAACTATTATTAATTGATTTGTCTTTTTTCTGACAATGATAAATTTATGATTGATTGAAAACCGAATACTCCCAATCTCCTAAATGAGAGTCTACTTATTTCCAAAGAATAAACATTTGTTTTTTAAAAGGAAATAGACTTCATTAATTTATTAGTTTAAGCATAATTTCGGTACTTGTCAGTTCCAAAATTCTCTACATTAGCTTTTTCCTTCCTCTTACAGCAAAGTTGATGAATTTGAAAATTACTAATTCGATATTTTAAATAATTACACATCTCTGTAATTATAGTTTTCGATTTGACAACAACATATTGCACCAAATTTCGAACCATTCTTACAAGAAGTATTTCGTACCAGTTATCATTTGTGCCAAGCACAGGAAGCTATTCATAATAGGGCCTACTCATTATTTATTTTTTATTTTAGGGCATAATCATTATAAGTTTTTTTATTTTAGGGCCTACTCATAATATTTTATTAATCAGGGCCTATTTATTAATCACTAGAAAAATTTGATCCAATCATCTCTATACTGCACCTTAATCAGCAATATGAAATTTGCTTTGTCCTCTGGAGCACCTCCTCTTTTACCCGGGTACTCCCAATCCAAGTCAAGGCCATTGAAACCATGTTTACTGAAATCACCAAAGACCATTCCAAGTTGAAAATACTACATTGATTTTATTTTGAAATAATTTACTATTTATTAAAATGCTCTATTCAATTCTGTTTAATAATCAATCCGAACCAATGTGAATAAATAAGAAAAAGAAATGAAATATATTCAATCGGAAAAGTGGTTGTAAGTTATAATATAGGCTAACTAGCCGGCAGGCTCGCTTCGCTCGCCTTCTCCGCCTAGCCAGGGGGCTCCGCCCCCTGGACCCCCGACAGTATAGGCAGTGTAAGTGAGTCAAACAGGCTCGCTTCGCTCGCCTGCAAATTCCGTTCAGAAGGGATTCGAAATTTATTTCAGCATTTCTACACCTGATCTGGACCTGTTCACCTAATTTCAACATTTTCTGCCAATTTGTTCTAGAAAAATCTAAGAAAAACTCCGAAAATTCCAAAAATAGTAAAACGCTAATATTAAGCGTAAGCTTGGGAAGTATATCGGAAGTATATATAGTTTGAAATTTGATTCAATGATTCAAACTTGATCTTCCAAATTAGTTCATCTAAAATCTCGCTGAACCATTGAATTTACAGTTAGGATTGGTCGTATCAAGGCGGAAGATATGCAACCCGCAACACATCTACTATTTTGAAAACCTGATTACTGGCGTAATCTTGAACGGATTGCAAAAATATTTCAACACAACATTTCTAGACCTTATCTGAACCTGCCCACCAAATATCAACATTTTCTACCGATTGGTTCTCGAACAAATGAAGAAAACGTTGAAAAACTATAGAAAAACTAAAATATTTAACGTATCCATGAAACGTTTTTAAAATCCGTTCTTAGCGCGCGTCTAAACGTCCAACTGAACATGCCTGCCAAATTTGAACGCATTCGATTCAGTGGATTTTTAGTTCTGGTGATGAATCAGTCAGTGCCATTTCGCTTTTATATATAGAGATGGAGATTAAATTACCGTACCTCTGTATCTAATAGATTATACGCTTCAGACTAGGTTTTTTTTATTAAATTGGAGAATGCTTATTGGATCAACTACCTAATTTACAGAGATGGATCAGAATATCATCTGTGATGAGCCCAAGTCACATGAACTATTATTAAATGAAAAGACAAGATGTTGTAAAACCCCTGATTTATTTAGAAAATTGAGATACCGGTTTCGGTTGTTACACCATAAACAATCTCTGGTAAAGACTTTTGATGATTTGGTAAAGAGTTTACTAGAGATTGATAATGGTGTAACAACCGAAACAGGTATCTCAATTTTTTTTATAAATCAGTGGTTTGACAACATCTTGTCTTTTCATTTAATATGGATAACTACCACAATACCACCTTCACAACTACTCAAAAATTACCTATCATTGTTTTTTGATGGATGATTATTGCTTGGTTTAATTATTTTGTTTCGAAAAAATAGACAAAATAAGCTTACTTATTTTCATAATTAGAATGGCAAGTTTTTTCAAATTACTTGTGAATAAGTAGATGATACAACTCAGGCTATTCTAGAATAGATGAGTCAAATGTGAAATGAATAGTTTGCTTCAAAGCTCACGGTTTGGCAATTTTAAAGTTACTTTCCTTAGGCGGGTATTACACGATAATAGTTCTATGACATATTTCTATGATGAAATATTACCATGTAATGGACCAAATATTATAAATGATCATATTCTATGTCATATGATCTCCTATAGAGAACATATTATAATATCTTTGATAATAGATATATGAACTATATATCGTGTAATAGCGGCCTTAATGACTTGCAGAGATGAAGCCAAAATAATATTGCTTTAAACACAAACCTTCACAAACAAAAATTTATATTATTTTCTCGTATTTCGTGGATGAAAAAGAATGTACCTACATGATTATTGGAAACGCCAAACTTGAATAAGTATTTGTGATTATGTATTTTTTCATATTCTTTATTATTTTTCCGTATAAAAAATTTCTTCTCTCCAATGTAAAATTTTTTATTTAGCGTATTCTTATGTTATTTGATAGTGCTGCTCTTCAATGTGAATGAGTTAGGTACTTCTAAAATAATATTATATATACTTCAAAAAATTGGAAAAATATAAAATTACTTCATTTTGATAAATTTAAGATTAGAAATAAAATATGGAGTTTAGAAAAAATAAATTATTTGATGTATATAATTATATCTCTGACCTGAGAATTTTAACAACGCTTTCAACGAATATTTTTCTTTTAGCAGGGTCAGCTGCCAGTGCTGAATACTTGGCTGAACCTTCGTTCCATCCTCCAATTGCTAGTGTAGTAGTCAAATGTGGGTATTTATTCTTTAAAGCCGTCATCTTTTTGTAGTTTCCTAAAATGCACATAAATGTAGAAAACGGTAAATTAGACGATATGTAGAAATTAAATACGGTAAATTACTTCTTGTTTTTCCTCCTTTGAAACCAATTTAAAAATAGACTAAATAGTAACTTCAATAAACGCATACACTTAACATAACAACCATAGGCGTAGCCAGAGGGGGCTCAGGGGGAATGTCCCCCCAAACATTCAAAGGAACAATGTTTTCAGAAAATTGTATAGTCCTATCCAAACCCTATCAGTGTATCAGGGATATCTTTTCCCGAATATGAGAAGAGTTTTGGAGGTTTTATGTCGTTCAAATATCTTATTATTATTCTAAATCTCATTCTTTTGTATTTTATCGTATATTTATGTAGTCTTATATATTAGAACGTATTATCATTCATATACTATTTGCTAATTAATTCGTAGAATGTGATCAATTTTATTATTAATATTTGGTTGAAACTTTTCCCCAATACTTCTACTGAATTGTTGTGGGTTTCAAATTATTTTCTGGCATCAGGACGGTATTAGATCATAAATATATTGAGTTTTATATCATTGTTTTCATGGTATTAAATGATATTAGAGCATAAGATGAGAATGCAAAATCAAATTTCCATATCATTTCATAAAGCATTTAAGTTTCAAATCCAAATTCAAATTCAAAATTCACTTATTGAAGTCTAATACTGACTGGCCTTAGTCACTAAGGCTTAGTGACACGATGAAAGTAACACTGAATCTTAATTTATTAAATGAAGCCTTCAAGTAATAACTTGATAAAATTGTACCAGCTTGGATACATAAATAAATATTATATAAGTGTAAGATCGTTAATAGTGAATCAGCGTTATGTTTGGTGTATGATACACCATCCATCATTTTCTTGCAAGTAGACATTTTCTAAGACAGAACTCACGAAACACTGTCAACCAATAAGAAAAGAGCAGGCGGGGCATAAAGGCGTGTCCAAGTTAAATCTGAAACATCACCTGACAACTACTGCCATCTACTAGTTCAATTTCGAAACTTTTCGAACCGATGTCATTGGCCAATAAGAGTGTAGACGGAGCTTGAAGGTGTGTCCAATAGGAATCGAAGCAAGTCACCCTATTGCTTCTGCCATCTGCTGGCTGAATTCGGAACTATTTCGAAAGATTTTTCAAGTCTGTGAGGCAGTCAAAATGGCTGCAATCTTCATTTTGACTGTTATTAAGTTTCCGATTTCTTGTTGAAACATATGTATACTGTATAGACCTATTTTCAGTAAAATTCAAAATTTATAATTTCCAATATCAACTTTGTGAAGAATTTATAAATTCCTGTACTAATTCGTAATGTGCTTTACGTACACAAATGTTTCGTTTATTATAGTAAAGTATTTTCATTCCCAAATTTCATGCGTAGCACCATAAATATCCAAGCAAGTGTTCTTGATGATAATAATGTACGGTACAATGTTACAGTTATATACAGTATCTAGGTATATATTTTTTGCGTTTTGATGAATTATTGAAGATTTTTCAAGAATCAATGAACTTAAATCGTTCAAAATTTATACACAGACTCAGCTATTAAGGTAGGTCTATTATCAGATATTCCAATGAGCTTCAGAGTTCGAGTTTGAACATTTTTTAATAATTGGCGAGTAAAGCTAGCCCTGTTGAGTGATATGATGAACAAGGCAAATCCATGCAAGCAATTGGAATGTGCAGGCGAGCAAAGTGAGCCTGAATGCACTGGCGGCTCGTACCCACGAAACAGGTGAAGTGCTGTACAGTAAAATATACAAGCACTTCACCTGTTTAGTGGGCACGAGCCGCCAGTGCCTGAATGTCTCATTGAACTGCCGGGGGTCCAGCCTAGACGGATAAGGCGAGCGAAGCGCACCTGCCGGCTAGTGTATTTTATAGGAAATAAAATACATGTAACTTACAGTATAAAGTAAGGGCACTTGCCCGAGAATAATAACAGGCAGCTTTTACCAATCGTTATTATGTTGGTAATAGCGTCATGGAAGAGGTAATTTTAGTGTTTCCATCGATAGGGAAAGAAATATCAATAGGTACTGACCATAGACACACAACAGGGGTGACGCGTCACCCCAGGCAGATATATTTCATGTTGTCTTTTTTTAAGCTGTGACTGCAGACCTGGGATTTCTTGCATTTTTCTAGTAGACTGTGAACTTGTTTGACACGTGTTTATAATGCTGTAGACTCAAGTGTTTTGGAAGTGTGCGGAAAAATAGCTTGGTGTGACCTTGATTGAATATTTGTATTTTTTCGGAATTGGTTGCTATAAATCATCGTAATTTCTGTAATAGAATTCAAGGAATACTTCAACATAATTAGAAGTTAGAACACTAGTGATTAGGTCTCTTTTACATTTATGAGGACTATAATGAACTAAAATGAGAGTATGATTTCTCAGCAAGCTCTGGAGATTATGAACCTGAATTCATCCTGTTACCTACCTTCATCCAGTTTATCGTATCCTATCTTACTCATATCATTTGTTTGTTTGTTTGTTTATGAGGGTGAAGCCCACATAAGCTCATAGGCTTGTGCGTGGGTAATGAAATGGATGATAGATGACGACTACTTTTTAGGTAGTCGGGACCGACGGCTTAACGTCTCCTCCGAAAGACGGGAATATCATGTTTTATACATTCTCATTCAACATTAACATTTTAATTCAAGTTTTTTAGATTTCGTTTCTAATCTAAAAAATTCAAATCATTGGTATTTTATCCATCTCAATCCACTTGCATTTCTTTTTAAATTTTATTCTATTATCTTATTTTACTTAAAAAAAAACTATAACTCATGTCTCCGTTTGTGGAAAATGAGGTTATCTGGCGAAGAATCTGGTTATCTGGCAAGGGAACAACCCTTGGGTCTCCCCACTATTAAAAATAAATAGATTTTATTATTAGATTATTCTAAATTTGTGTAAATATAGCTCTTTGATAATTATATAATGATGTGTTTTAATGAATTAAATTCATATCAATTGGGAAAAATAGGTATTTCATGAGGTAACGTAGGAAGTATCAAGTTTAGTGGCTCATAGGGATTTGATTTTTTCCTTTAATTTTTTATTGATCAAATTCGATGGAAATTACATAAATGGCAATGAGAATAAATACTTGAACGATCTAACATGGAAAAAGCAATCAATCTAGTACAAATTAAAGGTATTTTAAAGTTGGGGTGCATTGCATTCTGAGAGACTATTCATGTGAAATCCCTCCCACTAACCACTCTAAATGCTCACCTGTTCAGCGAAACCCCAAATACTTTACACGTGGATTGAGATATTGGAGTTGAACTGCGTAAGACAAGGTGGGCTTTGTTATAATAAACCGTAGGCTGCGTAGAATAACTTATAATCAAGAGGGAAACTTCTGGATCACGAATTCATTAGACGGCTGTAATGAAATTACTAAACAAGAGGGGCATGTAAATCCTAAATTTAGTAGTAGGCTGAATATTGTTTGATGCTGCATATTTTGGAAGACAAATTAATATCTACTCCAAGTTTGATCTTTTGTTCCGAAATTCCTGCACCATAATAGCTAGTCTTGAAAACTTGAATATGCGTCTAAGGATCACTGCGAAATGCCCACGAAACAGGTGACGTGCTGTACAGTAAAAGATACGGGCACTCCACCTGTTTCGTGGGCACGAGCCGCCAGTGAGATTAACTACTCTTTAGTAAATAAATCGGATATAAATACTTTCTATCGGTTAAATACTTGAGGTTGAAAATTACTAAGGGTTGACCACAAGAAGTGTTTTTCGAGTTAAGTCTACTTTTGATCAAGAAGATACCTTGGATTCAGTAGATAAATTAGGAGATGATAGAAGATAGACGAGTGAGAATAGAAACAAGAATCAAGAAGACAAGAACTAACAATCGAAATAGCCGTACAAAAAGGTAATAACTTAATTAATATTTTAGAAACTGTTAATTGGAATATTTTTATCAATATTAATTGCAATGCAATCTCTGTGTTTTCCATTTGGACTACCTAACCACTAAAACCCACTTAGTTCCTATCTTCAGCCTTACTATAATAATCTACTCCACGTAACTTCTTGATCAATTTGACTTGACTAAAAAACCGATCAGATTCACCCAGTAGAACACAAACACTGTGGTTGTACCATGATTTTTTAGACATTCGTTACGGTCTTATCTATTTCTATTGTTTTCATATACTTTCTGAACATTTGTCTATTCATTTCGTATTTTATTGTAACTATTTATTAATCTTCCTTTATTGCGTTTGCTTTTTGAATCGCCATTTTGTAACATCCGTATGATCAGCTAATGGGGGAGGGGCTTCTCTTGGCCAATGGCAGACGTTCACTGTGATTGGTTCAAGCAACTACCAATAGCGGTGTTTCACCGTCAGTATAAAATACTGTTGTTCTTCACTTTTAGTTTTAGTTTACCAGAGATTGATAATATTTATTTGACAAAGCAATAAGGAAATATCAGAACAAACAACAGATATAGTAAACGATGATGAACAATGATATAGTAAACGAAACTGGTATCTTGATCACAACCGGAATCTGCGGTTTGCCAATATCTTGTCTTATCATTTAAATATTTGTCTTTTCAACTATTCCTGAATTTTCTGACTGAATTAAGTCAAATAATAGGAGCAATTCCAATAGTTGTTCCTATTGTGTTGTTACATCCGAATACAAATATTTAGCAAAAGTAGTTTGATGGCTTGAGGGAAAAATAATATCACAACTTACTTATATCACTGGCGGCTCGTGCCCACGAAACAGGTGAAGTGCTCGTATATTTTACTGTACATCACTTCACCTATTTCGTGGGCACGAGCCGCCAGAGTTATAATATAAATCACAAGCTATTGAGCTCTTCACACCAATAGTCACAATAAGTAGGTACATAATAACTGTAGTTGTTTGAATAATAACTATTTATAAGATTATTATGATAGATGAAATAGTTGCAGAGAGAGTAATATAGAATAAAATAGATTAAAGGGATTAATATAGAATAGTATACAGAGATGAATAGTTGGTAATAACTTGCAATACCTTTCCCATAGTCTTCTTCAAGATCATTGTAAGGGTCCAGACTCTTTATGACACTTTTTTCTGCATCCAACCCCGCGAATGCATAGACAAGATGGGTACATAGTTGAGGATCCAAGTCTTCTATGGTGAATTTTCCTCCTTCTTGACGATATACGGCCCATGATGAGACATAGCACACTACCACTTTTCCAGGTGCCAATCCTGCATATAAACAGAGAGAAATCATAATTACAGAGAGGAAATATAAAACAAGAATTATTTCAATAGAGTAAACTAGAAAAAATTAATTATGAGATTAAGTTTAATCTAAAATTGAAAATGAGAACAACTTATACGAGTCCTGGTGGAGTTGCGAAACAAATTAGTTATCCGCTCTCATAGTTGATAACCAAACAGTAATAGATAAGAGATCTGATAATAGTTATCAGATAGTTTAATTATCAAACCAAGCTTAATCCAGCAATTTTTTTCGAAAATCGTGATAATTTTCATTTTTTCGCGCATGGAATAACACAGCATTGCACGTTTTTCCAGAGTGTTTTGATTATTTACACCATTATTAAGATTGACGTAAAGTGTAATTACTCATTACTCACCGTTTTCTTTTATGAATAATTGTACGATTTATTTCTATCATAAAATTATATCTGAATAAATAATTATAATGAAACCCTCTGTTTGAATCAATAAATTAATATTTTGAATCAAAATAGTGCTCTAATCAAACTAATATTATCCTATTTGGTCTTTTATCCTTTAAAACAATTCTATTAATTATATTCCTAATATAATGACATTTACAACTGTATGTACAATTTTCGAGGAATTTTCTCGCTTCGCTCGCCTTCTCCGCTTAGCCTGGAATAGGCGTGGACTCGCTGAACCATTGAATTTAGCCTACAGTGAGGATTGGTCGTATCAAGGCGTAGAATTTCCCTATGTTTCTATTCGATTCAATTCAATCCTTTTTTTAGTATAAATTTCAATTCTAAACTTCAATTGCACTATAAAATTATGTTAAAGCTTATTTAGATTAGACCAATTAAATATTGAGTATTGAATAACCATTATTAATATTTAATTCACTTTCTCTAATACTCCAGATTTAAACGGGAAGATCACCCACCAGATTTGAATGGAAAGATCATACTATATTATTCACTGAAATATCTGATTTTATGAGGAAGAAGCCAATAATTTGATGGGATCACATACATTACATCTCTTGTTGTTTGCGCATGCTGATAGGACACGCGTTTACTATACATTTTAGATGGAAATGCGTGTCTTCTCAGATTGTGCGTAATATACTAGCGAAGTTCTGCTTAAATTGGCTGTGATGTCTATTATTGATAATTATAAGGAAAGAACCAGTTTCTTTGCTCTATTACTATCAATCTATGAGAGAGTACCCAATCTCCCCAATTTCGTAAAAGACACTTAAGAACAAATCATCTCGAAAAAGAAAGAATAACGAGTTAATATGGAACATATAATATAGAAATCACTACCAAAATTGGATAATGTATAAGAATCGGTTTGACATTAGTTTATTTTTCGTTTTCATTTTATTATTTGCACCACTCGAATTCTTACTTTTACTTTTATTACTATACAGTATTCTTATTCCATTTCATTTCACCATATTCGCTTTTCAACGTTTTAGCACGCTTATTGGCACTAAACCAATAAGTTTTTATCAAGTTTTCCCAAGCTATTTTTAAATGAGCTCAAATTAGAACGATAATTTAAAAAATCCGTCATCTTTATATACTAATCATTTCATTACTGTAACATCCATTTTTATATTCGTCAATACATGAATTCATTTGAAACAATATTCTCATCTTGACAAATTACCTGAGCTTTGTTAAAATTAAAGATACTTGAGAAATTTTTTACCGAAAAATATCACTACAAAAAATAAAATCTTGTACATTGCTCTGTACTGTCAGGTACATAATATAATCTTACTATTGTTCAAGGAAAATCCACTTGAATATCATTCATTTATCTTTTCAGGAGTTCACGAAATGTATACGCTTGTTGATAATAATCTTATCAGATTGTAATTATTATAACACGCAGCTGAGAAATAAATAATTTATTGTATTCCTCTGTACATTTCACCTCTGGTCCTTTGTTCATGATGTGAATTTTTTCAAATTTTCAGCTGAAAAATTCCTATTCTTACATGACATGTGCATGACCCATCGTGCTCCTGCAACAAGTACCAACTAAATAATCTGATCGTATCGATTGAAGATTAGTACAGAATACAGACTTTCACTACCAATACAAGTCAGGTATAGCTATAGTCAGCAAGTCAGGTATAACTATAGGTAGAGGTGGTTGTTACAGCTGCAAGAAACAGCTTTTGTCGTTGGCTGGAGGAATCGTTTCACTTTCAACCTTGAAATCGGTGGCAACCTGAAATACCGTACTGGAATACACATTCAGAATAATCATTATGTAACTTTTTATCATGTGAACAACTAAGACAAAGAGGCATAGACTAGTATGGATTTCTGCTTCCCTGTCTTATTAGGACTTCAAAAGATTCAGATTGATCAACCAAGATATTTGATTAACTACTCTTTCTGTACAGCCAGGGCCCTCGTGGGGTGTGCGGAATGTGCGACCGCACAGGGCGCCAAGGCCAAGGGGGCGCCGCGGCGGCTGATGCAAAACGGGAATTTTTAAAATTTCAATTGCATGGGCTATTAGAATAAATTTTTCATTATTTGATAAAAAACTTATTTTACGAACAACCTGAATCCACAAGAAATCATTTCCTCTGCATAAACTCATTCATCATAATGAATTGATCAATTGAAAAACCTCGATCAATGTATAAAGCAAGCCAAGAAACGCTATTCTTAAATTTAATTCTATTGTTGGCTGACAACCACCTTACACTCTGTCGACCAATCACAAGCCAGTTCCCGATAAAAACTTCTCCCTAATATCTTTTCCGAATTGTTGTAGTTTCTGTTTCTCAAACTCTTTTTCTGGCAAGAGGTCGGTATTAGATCATGAATAGTTTGAATTTTATTTTATTATATTCATCAAATAAAAAAATTAAATTAATGAGTATAAGATCGATGGGAGTGCGAAATCATATTTTCATCTCATTTCATACAGCATAATATTATTGAAGTCTAGTAGGCTACTGACCTGAGTTACACAATAAAAGTGAAACTGAGTCTAAATTCTATGAATAAATTCTCCAAATACTAACTTGATAGAATCTTACCAGCCTGAATACATAAATAAATATTATATTAGCACAAGATCGTCAATAATAGATCAGCGTTATTTCTTATGTTACACAATCCATCATTTTCTTTCCAGCAGCCATTTTCTAAGACAGAACTCACGAAACACTGTCAACCAATAAGAAAAGAGCAGGCGGGGCATGAAGGCGTGTCCAAGCCAAAACTGAAACACCATCCGTCAACTGCTGCCATCTACTGGTTGAATTTGGAAACTTTTTGAACCGATGTTTTCGGCCATTTTGATCGTAGGCGGAGCTTAGAGGCGTGTCCAATGGAAGTTGTAGCAAGTCATCCTATCGCTACTGCCATTTGCTTGCTGAATTCGGAACTATTTCGAAAGTTATTCAAGAAAGCTGGGTAGAGCAGTGAAAATTGCTGAAATCTTCAATTTGCTTGTTATTGAGTTTCCGATTTTTTGTTAAAACATTTTTATCTCCAGTGAAATGAAATATTTATGATGATACCCAATATTTTGCTGTGAAAAATTAATTATTCTCTTTCTTATGTGTTTTCAAGCAAACTAATAAAGTAAATTAATCAATAATTAAAAATGTGATATTTAAATGATGAAGTACGGTACAATGTAGAGCTTTGCTCAATATAGATAGCCATAGCCTTTAGTTTTTTTTTCAAAAAACCACCTACCCACGCCACGTGCAACATTGGGATTGCTTATAAGAAAATGTGAACAAGGCAGTGAGAATCATGTTTGGCATTAAATATATTATACAATAATCAATTGGATTGCATTCTTCTGGTGATGGGGGCGCCTGCCAAAATCTCGCACAGGGCGCCTAAAAACCACGCGAGGGCCCTGTGTAGAAAATATATAATTTCTCTCAAATAATTTTATTGTTACCAGATATAAATTTTATAGGGGGTCACTACTTGTTTACAGTAAAAAACCCCGTAAACTACAGAACTAGAGTGTAAATTACATAATAAGAATGTATACATTCTCTCACACGTAGCTGCGAGAGATATCAACAGGTGAATTCACTTATTTGCTACTTATAAGCCGTAAGATTTGTTTGGATAACGTTATTAAAACTAATTTCATTAGCGTTTGTTAATGTTTATAATCCATCATTAGATATCTCTAATATACAGATATACTATCTCTCTTCATGATGAAACATAATATTATGTCTTACACCCATATGTCGTATGCGTCATATTATAACTTATATTATTCATAAGCTATAATTAGATTAAAGTTGGGGTCAAACTTACAAAACTAATATAAATAAATATAATTTTTTATGCTCATGGGGTCATCTTCAAGAAGAAATTTATGTTTTGACGCAACATGATATTCACGATGATTATTATTATTAAAACTAGACATTCGCGTCAAACAATATTTTAAGTTTTATTGTAAGTTTTGTTGCGCTGATAGTGTTACTAGGTTCTGAAGCACTTTATTTGTCCAAATAAAATTGTTGATGGTTGACAGCAGTTTTGTGTTTCAATCAAGTATCAACATAAGTATGAAGTATATTTATCAACATTGACGACAATAAAAATCAACATTGGCGGATTTCTTTATCTACATTCCTTTTCCTGATAAGTTGGTAAACTGATAGTCCCTTCTAGTTTTTAATTGGTTGTTAGTAAAGCTGTTCCTATTCCACTGATAAAACGAATAATCTAGGATTGTTGATCAAATATTGTTCATCGAATTGTTGATCAAATGAGAGGGAGACAGAGAGAGAGAGAGAGAGAGAGAGAGAGAGAGAGAGAGAGAGAGAGAGGGAGAGAGAAAGATAGAGAAAGTGAGGGAGAGATGTGATGATGTTGCCAACCCCCTACCCTGCCGACCCAAGTTCCTACTGAATCCCTGACACAATTTTGAGAATAATTTCGATTTATTATTTTTCAACAGAATGAAGAAAGTTACAGCACTAAACTGTTCATTGAAATTAGCCGAGCTCAGAGTTGAATTTTAACAGTAAAACAATCTCAGATACAAATTGAAATGATTGTGAAAACTTCTTTACTAACTATAACAACTATCAGTACTTTCCCAAATTTAATTTCCTATTTCGTCTACCCTGAGTTTGATTATTTTCAATTTGTAACAATTGATAAAAATACTTATTCTGACTGCACTAGTCGCTTCAGGGTGTGAAACTTTCGTTTCAAAATATGTTATTGAGATTAGGGGCAGGAAAAATCCTGCCTTCCAAAAATTGGTTGACTGAAAAGATATTCTCTACACCAACCGACGATGCGACGACCTGATGTTATATCTCAGACCTATTCGGTTCAGACCCTATCTCGGTTCACGAAAAATGCTGGCGAGAAGTATGAAAAGACCCATTTAATTCAGGTAGTTTCAACAATGAAATTCATTCAAAAATAACATAGTTACGTAGCAGAGACATTTGATCGAGAAGTTCTGACAGCAAAATGCGAAAAGAGAAGCAATTTATTGAGAAATAGGAAACATTTCATGAATTTTTGACAATCTCTCATTTCCTGGCGCTCTGTAATCAATAGGACGAATTTCCCAGAAGAGGTTCGATTTCACCCTCACAGATAGCAGTAGTTTTTCCGAAAGCCACCATTTTCCGCGGTGCTCATCCCTTCAAAATCATTCCTTGAGTTATCCCAGAACATGAAAATTGTATATATTCTACCTGAAAACATGTAAAAAGTCAGGGCCTGTTCAAATTATGACGCATTTCTAGATGTAATGATAATAATAATTATCATCATCATCATCATCATCATCATCTATGTATTATCATCATCCTATTTCATTATGATTGGTACAGAAGAAATTTGTCAGCTTGGTGCTGCCTTGGGCATAACGATTAATAAAAATGTTGAAGCAATATTCAAATGGAATATGAGAGATCAATAAAATGTTATATTTTTAAATATTGAATAAGAATAAAAGTTTAGACTTTATGCAGTTTAACCCTCACCACTCAGCTTGCTATGATTGCTTGGTTGTGTGGTTAGTGTTATTGTTGTGTTATTGGTGTTATTGTGTTGTTGAGAGAGATTCAGATTCGTTCATTTTATTTATGTAAATTAATCATGTAAATTATGTAAATTGAATTAATTACGAAATACATCGGCTCAAATTATATATTATGCAAATTAAAAATTATACCATTACATTGCTCGCTTTAAAACCAAGTATAGACTATGGAGACTTAGGAAAATGATTGAAATTTAGGATTTAATAATTATGCTAATGGTACTATAACTGAGGCGGAGCTTTGGACATATAAATATCCATTCTTCGAGAGGAATGCTCAAGAACATACCTCCAATTACACATACACATACTACCGTGTTAAGACTGAGAGAGAGAGAGAGAGAGAGAGAGTGTGTGTGTGTGAGAGAGATTGAGAGAGAGAGAGAGAGAGATTGAGAGAGAGAGTGATTGAGAGAGAGAGAGAGAATTGAATTGAATTGAATGATTGCCTTCATTATACATTCTACAGAAAGAGAAACAAAGAGAGAGAGCGAGAAGAGAGAGGGGTGAGTGGAAGGTAGAAATTACTGTAAGCTTACCGGTAGCGATACACCGGTACCGAATCTGTCTTACGACAGAACTCTTTTTTCACGATGTTTAGTTCTTGGTTGTGTTGTGAGCTGCAATGCCCATGACCTTTCTCATTGCAACTACTATGTCGATGTGAAAGTTTCTTTCAACGATCAATTGTTGAGAAACAAATATCGAAAACACAATATTATTAATTGAAATTAATATTGAATAAATACACAGAGTACACTGTTCAATTCAAGGCCATCATTACTCTACTCCTGGTAATTTGTTTGTATTAATTTATAATAATTATTAAATCTTTTAGAACGAACAGGGTATTGGTGTCGACTAATTCATATTCTGTAAGTTATATTAATAATAAATTTGAGAAGTAAGATCATTCCAGGAAATTTGTTACTCAATGACGTGTTATCACTTCACTTGCATAGCCTGATTGAATGATTCTTGACAAGGAAACTACCGTATTAAAAGAAAAGTTAGTACCTAACTTTGGAAAAAATAATAAGAGTTGTAAAAACACCAATTTCAGAAGTCAACTCAATAATGATACAACTTGAGCTTGAATTACATATTGGGCGGGAATTAGTTGAAATAAAAACTATTATTACTCGTTTTTTTGTGCGATAATGAAGTTGATTTGAAGCAGTTATTCATATTGAAAAAATAGCAAGAGTTGTAAAAAACACTAATTTCAGTTGGCAACTACGAAGGACAACATCTTATAACCTTTTTATTTTATACCCAATGTGATATCTTGGAAAAATATTGTTTAAAAAATCAAATACAGTCATCTTATCAGAAATATTATACTATCATCAGTCATCGTATACGGACTACGTATTTATCTACTGATGGCATTATTTTATAGCTCTACTGATAAGATCCGATCATAGTTTTGAATAGACCGATAACGTGAACGAATTTGAAAGCTGGCACTCTACGATACTAATGGCAGCTTTTGTAGAGTTTATAACTTAACTTGTGGCTCACCTGCAGGTTGGTTTGTTGGTAATTGTCGCGATTCAGCATCCCACAAACTCAATAACAGTACGAAAACTATGAACCGCATAGTACAGTCGGATAGATCAGTGTTGCTCCCAAATTACTGACACTGTGACTGACTCACTCCGAGCGTCTTTGACTGAAGTTGGAGCTCTTTCTCCCTCCTCACGTCTCTCCGCAATGCAATAGAAAAGGTCACCGACCGTTATTAGTGTTGGTGGTGGTGGGAAGTACAGGAGGTGCAGGAGGGCTCCACTCTACTTTTTCTGGAGACTGTCAGTAATCTGCTCTTGCGGTGATCCAAACAGTGAAAGGTAATGGCACTGAGAATAACAGTAAAGAGCCAACAAACTGTTCTTATTTTTCCCAGGTACCCGTAACATTACTAAGTGCGAAGTGATAACCTATTCTCATCCTTAGTTCAGCTGTTTTGCCATTTTTCTGAATTTGTTAAATATTAGAATATAAGTTGTATTGTTTATTTATGTAAAAATATGGAATTGGAAACATGTAAAATATGTAAAAAAATAAAATTAATTTAAAGAAACTTTATGGTTCACTACTCTCTTACCAAAGATAAATTCAAACTGCTATTTAAATTTTTGTTTAAAAAATTTTTTATTTCAATTAATAGCACATATTTACATTACGAGAGCTGGACACCGACTGACTGTCCGCGCTCCAAGCAAATACAAAACAATAGTATTCTATAAGCGCTAAGTAAGCGATTCTACTAATTAAGTACTAGGTACATAACGTAAGTCACTACCGTACCACTAAGTACATGACAGGTTGGATGACTCAAAAACAACTTCACCTTTTTGGTAAATTTCGCACTTGCTACTTTCACCACCGGACTTTATTATTATATCTGATAATAATATGGTTGACGACATATTCTAGGCCTACTACCTACCTTAGATTTTCCACGAGATAATATTGATATAACTCTTGTATAAATATCAGAGATCTAACGATAATAAAACTTTTAATAAACACCTTATGGAACAAAACTATAGGTAATCAAAACTCACAAGGATGTTTTATATATTATTGAAGGTATTTTGATTATTGTATGTTATAATATAGGCTACGTGAAGGATTAGTGAAACTGATACTAGTACAGTAACAATGATAGACATGGATTGAAAGCTAGTAGGCTAATAATGATTAAAATTAAATATAAAAAACGAATTGAAAGTCATTACAAATATAACAATGATTACAATAAATTATTATATCAAAAAATGTTCAGTAACTAGTAAAGTACATATCTCGAGTTTTTCTCGACCTCTTTGTTTTAACTGAGCTAACATAATGATTTACTATTTCGATGATTCCATCAACGCTCTTACAACTTCCTAGAGAACGGATTTACAAAAATTAACAAGTATTTTGTTTAGTCAAGGACTTGAGAGAATGTAAGTAAGAAGGTTACTATAATTGTGAAACTAAGAGGTGATCAATCGAATTATTCAAGCAAAGTTATTGCACTTGACTAGGGTGAGCTTATTTTAAGGAAATTTGTTTTTCATCTTTAGCCGTTTAAGAGTGTGTTTTGAAAGGTTTTTCAAATTATTTTGTCATGATTAGAATTTCGATCTATGAATACTTTCAAATTTCCCCTGAACTGCACCTGCAACTGCAACTGCAAGTCAAGAATATTCTTACAATTATTTTGACCTCAAATCAAAATCGTTTATCCATCCATTTACAATGATAACAGAAGTGAAAATTAAAAATCGAGTTACATTATAATAATAATAATACAAGTATAAAATTGAATAATACCTTAAAATTAAGGAAGATCTCTGCAAGGTTAAGAAACCTGTGTGCAGAGGCCGAGTGTTCTAAAAATTTATATACAATAAAAATGAAGGATTAAAGAAGATAAAATAAACTGCTTCAGTAAAAATAAAATTACAGAACTGCTAGAAAATCATAATATCTGATAGAAATTTACAAATATGAATACAAAATTCAAAAGAAACTGATAGAAAATTACAAACCAAAAGGAATATACAAGAAATAGACAGAAGAGAAAGAAAGAAAAGAAAGGAAATACAAAAGGGACAGGAGAGAAGGCTAAGGAGGACCCAATAGAATTAAGGTTTTTTCTTAAGAGACTTAAGAATTTTTTACCACATTAAAAAAAGTATGTCATTTGAAGCTAACCACTATAGCTACTAAGCTATAACCACTAAGCTATCTCTTACCAGTTTATTACTAAAGTTACTATTGATAAATTGATGAGGGATTTTATTTATGAGTTTTGATACATTATATTATGAAAATTGACTTCTTCAAATAGATAAATTAGCGTCAGGAACCTGAAAAGTAATGGAAGAGGGACGAAGATTATATGCCGATTCACGTAAGTTGAAAAGATTTTAATTTTTGTTTATAAAAGTTATTAGAATTTTAATATAAAGCTATCTGACAGTTAAAACATTAAATTCAAGGAAGATATTTTCACTTGGATATCGTCTAGGTTTTCCTAGTATGGCTTTGATTAGGGTATTTCGAATGACAAAAATTTTATCCATATGATTGGAATAAGCTGCACCCCATAACTTAGATAAGATTGTATATAGGCAAGATAAATCAGTATTGAAACCTCTTTGTCACTAACTTGGCTGATAATACGATATTTATGTTACCCAATGTTTAAGCTTATTGCATGTAGTATTTATGTGCACATCCCACCTCAAATGTTGATCCACCATTATGCCAAGATATGTAACACACCTCGAGAAAAAAGTGGCGAAAAGTATTGAAATGAAATACACAAGCGAGCGATACGAGCCTGTTGCTAATTGAAATGCCATGTTTCGATAAAGGTCTAGTCGACAATATATTACGTAGAACTAGTTAAATTTTTCATTGTGTTGACAGAAGCAAATTTTATTTTTTCCAAGCTACGTAAATATTATTGTTAGAAAGAATGACAGTTTGTAAAAGGTCATCGAATGCAGTTCATAAAACTCTTTCATTTCTATCAATTATTACCATAATGTCAAACTTATCAATCAATAATAAAATTTCACACATAATCGAACGTTATCTCAAATTCCTGATTGAATTCCTTGAGTATGAGTGTACAACTGCATACAATTCTGTTTTATCGCATAGCAAGGGAATACAATGTTTATCTCTGAATAATAGATTCAAGAATGCTTTAAAAACTATTGATTCAATGACATTATCGATTTAACTCGGGTTATATTATAGATTTTACGCTTCGGGTCAAAAGTAAAAAATGCATAGTAATCTTCAATATTTTTAGGCTGCAATCAGTTTGTACTTCTATTGTTTAGTTGAAAATTCGTTTATCAGTACTGTATCTCATATTCACAGAAATGTTCTTGCAAATATGAATTCCAGAAGATTTGAAATCCACCTATATTCAAGGCTATCGATCATTATCCTCCCGTTTTATTTTATCATTATTTTGTATACTTTCAATATATAATGGTAACCACTGCAAAATCCATGAAAATCTTTTCATCTTAATTGTGGTTAAATTGATGAAGTTTATCTTCTGAATTCATAATGAAAATTAAAAATATTTTTTCTAGGGAAAACATCGAAAGACCGATTTAACCATCGATAGGTGAAAAACATCTATGAAAAAAACGGAACATGATGAGAAAAATATCAATGTATCGATAAACATCCCTAGTGATATCACCAGCTCCAATCAAATCAAATTAAATCCCTATTAAGCGCAGTTGGAACTAGAAATCTCCTTCCACCACTCAACCTACATACATCACCAATCTGCATTGTTTAAATTAGAACGCCACCACCTTCCAATAACGAGTGACACTGATATTTATGACATTGGGCCTAGAATTATGACGTGCTGAACGTTTGCGTGAGCGTTTTCAAATCCGAATCCCTGGAAGTCAAAGTGCTTAATTATTATTGTTGTCGCGCGTTAGAGGGTTGTGGGATGGATGACCCTCTCCCACACAAATGAGGGAGGGGTGTGAGAGGAAGAGCGAGGGTAAGAGTGAGTTAGAGAAAGAGAGTGAGTGAAATTAGATTCGATTACTTTATTCAAATAGATAAGAAAATAGAACGTGGATTTTACATATAAATGAGTAAAACAAATTTGTCAACAAATTTCACAAAATAGAAACATTGAGTATGACTTATAATCCTTACTCAATTATAGAAATTTCTAGTAAAAAGTCGAAAAAACGGTGTTGTGATGAATGTAAAATTTATAAAAATATTAATTCGAGGTTCTGCAAGATGGATTAAGAGTTGGTGCAAGTTATCTAAGTGAAAAAGCGAAGTTTGGACATATGTATGTCTATTCTTGATAAGAGAGAGTGAGAAAGAGAGTGTGTGTGTGTGTGAGAGAGAGAGAGAGAGAGAGAAAGAGTGAGTGAGAGATTGAATTAGATTTATTTATTCAAGTAGATGATTGAGAAACATTCCAGCTTAGTCTCTAGATTGCAATTGAATGATAAAATAAGAATAAATATACAGTAACTATCACTTATTTTTTAATTAATTCCACGAGCTGAAAAAATTCGATAATATGATTCAACAACAAAATTGTATAAAAAATAAGTAATTGATAATATTTTACTATTACGAGTTACAATTAAATTATCTAGATGGAAAGGCGAAGTTTAGACATGAAGATGACCATCCTTGGGAAAGGATACCAAAAATAGAGAGAGAGTGTGATGAAGTTTAGTGATAGTGAGAGTGTGTGAGGTGATACCATTACAAACATCCCTATAGATGACGTGGGAGTAGTATTTATTGCGGGTAAGAATATTGTCCCTGAGGGGTGAGTGGGGGTGAAAACGTGCGATCAACGTACGACGTCAAGCTTTGCTGTTTGCTGTTTGAATGGCGGGCTATAGTCTGTGCAAAGAAGATATTCTGGCAAGATGGGAAAATTACTCCAGCTCGATCAATATTAGTTGAAAAATTATGAATTTGGTCTCAAATTGTAGATTTGAATGTTTCCTAAACTTTGAGACAAAATATTTAATTTTTTGACCAGTATTGACCGACTGGAGTAATTTTGCAATATTTCATGAATGTCTTCTCTGCTTGGACAGACTAGCCTAGCCACCACTTTCCTACAATGAGTTTGCTACCAGTTCTGCTCACAACTTCCGGTCCAAATAATCGGATAGCGGAATACTGAAGACGATTAGGAATCGATGATTGGTGGGGGGTAAGGTGGGGTTCACGCGTGGGCCCGCGGCCCATCTATCACGCTTTTGTCCTCCCACAATCTCTCACCCATCACACACAATCTACATCTATTAATTCATCGTGTGTTATTATCCAATGTCAACGCACAATATAGCAGTCGGCACACTAGGGAGATTGATGGCGCTAAGATTATACTGTACCTGAATTATAGGTGTGACTTTCGCATTGGAATATATTGTATTCCATATCTTTCATGTGTGCGACAAATTTCAAGTTACATTTATTCAATAATACAGGTAAAGTGACTTCCGTTGGATGGGTGGCTACTTGTTGGTCACGTGATGCACTTTCATGCTTTTTATTCAACCTGGTCGAGCAAAGAAGACATTCTGGCAAGATAGGAAAATTATTCCAGCTCAGTCAATATTGGTTCAAATTGTATAAATTTGTTCTCAAATTGTAGAAAACATTCTGCTCTACAATGTGAAAGCAAATTGATAATTTTTGAACCAATATTTACCGATCTGGAGTCATATTCCCATCTTGCCAGAATGTCTTCTTTGCTGAACCAAACTATGTTGGAAAAGCTAGCAAAAGAGACTCATATCTATCAACAAAATATAAATTATAATCATTATTATTTTCAGTTTCTTATCAACATATTTTTAGTTTGATTTAGTTTTTCTCTAGTTGTATGAATTCTCAATGTATTTGAACTATGATGATTGAGTAGCAATTTTTGGGGGTTTCCCTGTTTGCTTCCTAGCCCCCAAATTGTACGAATGAACAAATAGATGAATAAAAAAGATAAATCTATTCTGAATCCTCATCTCAACCTCTTCTGCGAGATTAGACAAGGATACCACACCTCAGTGTAGTAATTCAGTAAACTCTTAGAGTACTTGGAGTATTGAACAGCATAATAAGGGTTGATGAGTGACAAAATTGAAAACAATTTCTGTGAATAAAACCAATTTTCTGGCAAACTCATATCGGACGTTTAAACAAAAAACAAATAAGCAAATTCCTGTATAATTTGAAACAAATTTGAAAATATAAGCTGACGATGTAGACATTGCAAACAGATCTCGCAAAGCTATCAAAGAAGCATATTTTTTCTTTTTTTTTATTGTGGATGATGCCCACATAAGCATTTTAGCTTGTGCGTGGGTAATGGATATTGAGTGCGGAGGTGATTGATGAGGTGAAAAACAGCGATGCCACTGGGATTCGAACCCAGACCTGGCAGTGCTAGCGGACTGAAGGTTGTGACGCCCTAGCCCACTGCGCCAACAAGGCCGCCATATAGGATATATAAGAGTTTTTTGAGGAGCTGGATAATGAATGTAAATTTGAAAATACAGACTCAAGATGTAGACTTTGCAAACAGATCATTCACAGCTATGGAAGGAGCATATTATATAGGAGTTTGTTGAAGTTCTGAAATAATGAGTACGGTAATAAGTGAGTTCACTGTCAAAAATCATGGCAGCCACCAAACTCCAATTCCGGAATGTAGAAATTACAGAGCATGGAAATTCAAGGAAATCATTGTGCATTGTCTCTGATATTACATAAACGGCAAAAGTGTTATAACAATAAGAGAAGGGAGGCAGACGATATCACAAGCCAATAAAATGAATTAGTGAGTATTATGTAAAATCTGTCAATAAGGGAATCAGATTCCTGTTATTTTGCGATGTCCAGTCGTTAGATTAAAGGGCACAATGTCCCAATGATTAAATAAATAAATACTTCAGTAAATGTCAACGGAAAGGTTTTTCTGCTGTTATACAAAACCTAAACATAACTGTGCTAGTACTCCTATTATATACTACGGGGGCGCCGCGGCAACCAAAGCAAAACAGGATTTTTTAAAAAAATTCAATTGGGCTATTTGAATATTTTGTTCACTGACAGGAATTTAAAATAAAATTCTTCGACCAACAACTTGAATTCACAAGTTATTATTTTCTCTGCATCATCTCTCTACACAAACTTTCACACTTTTTAATTCATTTTCAAGTGAAATTCCCTATTCATTGATTAAGTTTACAGTAGTAGCCCTAATAACAGAGTAGGCATTTATAATATGTGTATGGAGTTGTGATGGCTAGAGCAGCGCTGCTAGAGCTGGGCAGCTCTAGCAGCGGATTTAAAGCCGGGTAGCTCAAGCCACGCGGCTCTAGCTGCCACTTGGAATCGTACATTTAAATTTAATTCTATTGGTGGCTGACCACCTCACACTACTCAATGTAAGATGAGAAACGCCCCTCTTAAATTCAATTCTATTGGTGGCTGACAACTCCCTCACACTCTATCGACCAATCACAAGCCAGTACAAGTCCACGCCCACAACGCCCTCCCATTGGCTGATGCCATTACGTCATCATGGCCTAGCATAGGCGGATCTTGAAGGCGTGTCTAATAAGAATCGAAGCGAATCACCCTATTGCTACTGCCATCTGCTGGCTAAATTCGGAACTAACTTATTTTGAATGTTTTCTCAGGAAAGTTGAGGAGGGTGGTAAAATGGCTACAATCTTTAATTCGCCTGTTATTAAGTTTCCATATTTTGTTAGGACAAGTATATTTTCAGTGAAACTCAAGATTTATGATGATTCCCAATATTTTTCCTGTGAAGACTTTATAATTTTCTTCCTTATGTACTTTCAAGCAAATAAATGGAACAATTAATAATTGAGAACTGAATAATCAATAAAACGCTAAAATTTTTCCGTTTATTAATACAGTACCTAGTACAGTATTTCCATTTCCAACCTATCCCAACCAGAAATATCCAAGCATCATTTTTTAATGCTCTCAATGATAAAGTTTTGCTCAATGTAGGTAGCCTATACTTATTTTTTTATTCATTTCTGTTACGTTTTTGCTTATCACGTATAACATGTTTGAATACATGAGAATACATAAAAATACAAAAGAATACATTAGAATAAGAACGTCCTGATAATCTTTTTTGCTACACAACAAGCAAAATTGTGATTGCAAATGAGTAAACTATGAACATGAAAGGCAGCTTGAATCATGCTTGGCTTAGAATATATTATATGTTGGATTGCATCCGTCTGATAATGGTGGGGGGGTGCCCTGCAGAAATCTCGCACAGGGCGCCGAAACACCACGCGAGGGCCCTGGCTGGATGTTTATATAGTTCACGCCAAAAATGAAGAAGGAGGTTGACAAATGACTGTTACGCTCAGCTCTGCTAGGACAGTCTGAAGCTGTCTTCGGAAACCAATTAGTATTGCTTTAGTTTCGATGTACTCTTGAAGACAGCTCACCGATTGTCCTGATAGAGCTGAGAATTGATAGTAATTCGACAAACGCCTGAATTCTTGGTGTCTGCTATACCAAGTGTGATTAGAAAATGCTGGATTAATTTTTTTAAGAGGAAAATCCAGAGGAGAGTTTGTATAAATGTACAGGATGCAGGAGTTCATGCGCAGAAGGTGCAACAAGGGGTTGAAAAGATTGTATGAACATTTGCAATACTGGCTTGCTGCTACTGTAAAGAGAGTTCGCGGGCCCAGATGGGCAAGACCAACTACACTAACAACATCATCAACAACATCACTAACAACACCAACACAACCAACAACAACACCAATCACCTGATGACCTGAAGCTTGGGATATTAACTTTCCCCTCACTCTACATTTACTGAAACTCAGTATATGTTAAAGAGAACTTGGAGAAATTTCCCAATCATCAACACTTTCATGCATACAACACAAGAAACAGGGAAAATACTGTAACACCTTGCATAAGACTGACCAAAACGGAAAGCCATCTGCTAACAGTACACGTTGTATAACAAATTCCCTCAACTCACAAGAGATCTGCCTATAAATAATTATAAAAAAGCTGTTTGTTCCCATACATTCAACTCTCTTGATGAGTACCTTAATTATTAAAATGGATTCTTCATGTATTTTTATTCTATATTATGCATTATTATATAATTCTTGTGACTTGCATACTTATGTGTTTTTGTTTACGTAAACTCTTGTGTTGACTTATATGCATATATTTTTGTGATTCTTGTGCTCACTATTGTTGCTTTGTATATTTTCGATTGCATGACTTGCCTATTGCTCTTAATTTGTAGCCTGATAGTTAATAAATTATTCTATTTCTAAACGAGCAGATGAAATTACCCGCCGAAGATGAAATAAAAATTTCAAGGGAAGAAGAAGAGGGAATGACCTAAGGCAAGGAATAGATGTAGTGGATAAGACAGTATGAAATGAAAATTTGAGTGCAGGGAAGGAGGCGTGCAGCGTTGAGGGAGCAAGGCTGTGATTCGAACTGCGGGTTGTAATGCGAAGGAAAAATCAATTGTATGAAATAAATTTAAACGGTACGGTACTCAGTTTGAGATGAAAGAATCAATTATTGACACTGTGAGAAAAGTTTTACAGTATTCTTTTTAAAGATTCTCACTACAGTACATCCTTTTCAAACAAACTATTCTTCTCATTTATTCTTACAACAATAATATTGTGTCTTTTCAACAGGGGATTATTATTGTGTTACAGCTTCTCAATGTAGTTTCAAAGGTTTTATTATTGATCAAATTAAAATAATGAAAGAAGTTTTACCTCATATTATTGTCCCTCATGAACTAATCATTGACATGTGAAACCACAATTATTCATTATTGATAATCATGAACTAGATGTTGACATAATAATAGAAAAGATCCAATAATAATATTGACAGATATGATAATTAACCAAGAAGTATCTGCAACTAGATCTAGATCATGACAGGATAGAGAATATTATATGGAAATCATATGTAGTTAATTAAAAATTCAGTAGGTCATTTTCATGTATCATTGACAAATTAGTAGATCAATAAATACACCAATATGAATGTTCAACATATTCGACGTTGATTATTATTGAGATAACATTTACTAGACTTGAGAAGCAAGAGTATGTAATTTATTATAATAGAATTTAGAAGTTATCAAATGAAAACCAAGAGTTTGCATTATGCTGCTAGCTATATTATTGACCCTTAATACAAACAACACCGTTAAAGTTCAACTACTAACAATTTTGTAAACAATGCTTGAAAGTTGGAATCAGATTTTAGAATACTTCAATGATACGATACGTTGAGTACATCAATAACAAATAATACAAGTGGCTGGTGTAGACATAATATGAATATTATTCAATAGAACAATGTATTATATTCTAACTTCCAACATTTGAAGGGTTTGTATTAGAATTTGAAATATTTTAAAATTGACACAAAATTTATAAAATTTTTGTATATCCCTCACAATTCTGAAAATCAGGCGCTCAATGTTACAATAAGAGTACAATAATACCAAATAATACAGGTGGTCAGTGTAGAATTATATTCCACCTTTTGAAGCTTGTTATTTAAAAATTAAAAATCTTGTTGGAGAAACAGTTTGAAAGTGAGCAGCTTCAACAACAAGATTAATATTGTATTCTGAGCACAAATGATAATTATTCATCATATTTAAATATGAAGATTTTGAACCTTGTACAGGTTCATCCCAGATAATACAACTACCAGTATAGAATATACCAACTTGAAGCTGTTTGGGCGATTTCCTATGACCTTTTTATGAAAATAGTTAATCTCAAAAGTTCTACCTCATATTGCCATTGAGAATCTTTCAAGGAAGAAATCAGATGACTACCAAAGGGTTGAAATAAGAAATAAGATGACTACTATTACTACCAAAGGTTGCCACCTCTTAAAGTAGGCTACTGCATTTTATGCCTTGGCTTGGTTGATTTATCCATTAGGCTGAGACCGCACTGCCGGTGGGTAGAGCCTGGAGGGTGGAGGGTAGTTGGTGAATCTATAGAACATACACACCATCCGCAGTTATACATCATATGAATGGTATGTGTTCAGCTGCCATCTTGAAATTCTTAAATATGGACAACATAACCTCAAAAAACAGAATGTCGTCATACCATTCATACGATGTATTACTGTGGATGGTGTGTATGTTCTATAGATTTACCAACTACCCTACACCCTCCAGGCTCTACCCACCGGCAGTGCGGCCTCAGCCTTATTAATCTTCAGTTTATGCTACAAACGTCGTGTGTAAAATGTTTCAAAACTGCAATATTCTATTCAATGATGAACTAAAAATAAATTCCAATTTATTCAAAATAATACATTAGACATTAAAAATCAATCAAGATAATTCGAATGAGTTCACAACTACCAACTATGACTACACTACCCTACTTGTAAAAGTAGTCATTCCATTTCCAAAAAAAAAAATCAAGGGAAAAAAATTCACTGGCGGCTCAGGCACAAAAAACAGGTGAAGTGCCAATGACGAAAATATATTGAAATTATTTATTCATCATTTATTCATTCAATGTTCTTTATAATATGAGACGATTGATTCGCGTGTGTATTTGCATAGATAATTCACAATTATTGCATCATGATAATTGTTTTAATGGATCATATCAAATATAAGGTTTTATTATGTTGGCTACCATGTATAGTAAGACCAATGACCATAATAAGCATTTATGCAGGTAGTAAAAACTTACGCTCAGTCTTTAAGGTCTCAGTTAAACTTCAGTCTTCCATATAATTAATTTGAACTGTAAAAATATACTTCTGTATTGTTTATTCTCATTTCTTTGTTCCATTTATTATACAGTATTAGTTTAATTTTTCGAAGAATGAAATTAATTGATTGATATTAGAAAATGTCAAATATTGCACAGGAAAATATCTCCTTCATGATATAGGTACTACATAAATAGTAGGACTGCAAAATGGAATAAATAAGATTATTCTACAAGACGTTTCGATACCATAAATGGAAAAATGTACAGTTTATACTGTCTTGTGTGCAGTTGATGAGAAGGGTGACGCAGTGGAAAATGTTGATGATAAATAGCATATTTTGTATGTGGAGAATTAGAGAAATGCATTAACAAACTCATCAAACTCAGGATAACAATTAGAAAGTGAAATGGTGTATTTCTGAATTATTCAGAACCACAAAGCTAGTATACATATGGTAAAATTGGCTATATATTGTGATATTATTGTTGCGTATTTTCAAATACCATGGTACTATAACATGGAACGAATGAGTAAGGTATGTAATATATTTTGCTATGAGTAATTTTTTGTATTATTAAGCAATTAAAACAACAGATAATAGATTATAGAAATAATACACCTTGCAACGCTGCGTCAACCTCAAGAAGAATAATATATATTCACATTATTGAAACAGGGATTGCTCAATGAATTCGGTCAGTTCATTAGAATGAAACAAATACACAACGTTTTTAAATATAATAAGATAAAATACAGACTCCTATAAAATATAATAAGAATATTACGAGTAGGCTATAATTTACTATTTATAAATTGTAGAATTGTCTGGAAAAATGATTTTGATCTTACAATTAGGCCTAAGTATCAAAATTGCTAATTGAAACCAGTATTTGATGGAATTATGAATCTAAGTAATGAATACAATTTTTTTTCTCTTTGGTAAAATAATCTCTGATTCAATGTGGAATTGAAGACCATATTTCTAAATAAACAGATGAGAAGAATTTTCAATTTTTTCTTAATACGATCCCCAATGTTACCCACCTTTTTATTGCCCTAAGTAGAAAATATCAATTAGTTTTTAAACTTTTTACTCATCATGTGTAGTTAATACTTTACCAATTATTAGATACTCTACTTTCAAGAATTTGTGATCAATAAAGTGTTTTACATAATAGGACAATAATTAAAACGGATCTTGAAACATATAAAATTACAAAATACAAAATAGGCTAATTATAGGATTAATTTATAGCAATATTTTTCTAGAGCACACAAGTACGACTTAGAGTTATTCTATGTTGTAAAAATTGCTATGGATTTATCCTTATTATTCTACTTCCTTATTTTATGCTCTACAAAAAAAAATTGTTACTGAACAGATTTTTTGCAATTAAATAACTAAAAGGTTTTCTGTTAATCATTCAAATAGCTAGAGAGCTGAATTTTAGCTGAAATAAATATTCTTACATAATTTAAAATACATTTCAAATGTGACAGAGTGTTAACACTAAGAAATTATGAAAAGTATAATAAGATTTGAATATACCTGACTTATCAAATGAATAAGTTAATTTTGAAATAAAATTGAAACCAGCTATCATGAAAAGAGGATACTCCAGAAAGTTGCAAATAACCTATTAAGAATATTCCAAGACTCCATTAGTTTGGGATGAGTGGTTATCCAACTCAATGAATCAAGCTTAGTACATTAAGTTGGAGCTCCAATAAGTCATGCGAGAGAAAACAGTTTGAAGAGACTGAAATATTTTAATAACAGTGTAGTATATTCATTTTTACACTTCGAATTTAAAGTGATATGAAAAAAAAACTTTCAAGAAGAACTTTGTTCTACGTATGGGTACATTTTAGTAACAGTCTGAAGATGGCCGTACAACAGGTCGGAATTTAGGTTACTACAATGTAATGTTTTATTTACATTGTAGTAACCTAAATTCCGACCTGCTGTATGGCCATCTTCAGACTGTTACTAAAATGTAACTTACCCAAGTAGAACAAATTTCTTTTTGAAAGTGTTTTTTCATATCAGTTCATATTTCAGTAACATTGAAATAAATTTGAAATAATTCTGAGACAATAAAAGGGAGGGACAAAACCAATTATTATCAAACTAATTGAGACTTGACAGTAAAATTATTATTGAAATAGGGATGAGAAGCTCAAAATTATTTGTTTGACTGGAAAGAACTTTTTAATATGAAAAATTGATGATTTATTATGATTAATCATGAACTGGAGCTAACAATACATATTGTTACTTTATACTACATTTAATTATAAATTAATATATTATGTAGTCCATATGATATGTAAAAGAAGTTTGTTTCACTACCCATCGTAGAGTGTTAAATTTGTCTAATTCTTCAAATAAACGTTTTTTTTTTCATTGTGAGACTTCGACTTGGTACTTTACATCACTGAAACCATTTTTAAAGACATCCAAGTTACAAATGTGTCCTGTATACGTTTTATGAGGAAAAGTTCAGTCTCACTCTATTGTAGAGAGTTGAATATGTCTAAATACTATATATTCTCCATCACAATCGAAGATTGTTTCTCCATTGTTTTCGAAGTACTTTCATTTATTTAAAATTGACATACACCTAAAAATATAGGAGAGAAAAAAACAGGCTTAAGCTCTCACTATTCCTTCCCTAATTTGGATCAAATATATTTTGGAATCTAAAATAACAGGTCACCAACATAATGTAATAAAGAAAATCTTAATATATTTCTTCCCTAATTTGAATCAAATATATTTTGGAGTAAAAAATAACAGGTTAAGTTCACTTTCACTTGAATACAAATATTTCTGGTCCCAAAAGAAATCACAAGAAAATTTGGAATTTAGAATTTTACCATGAAAAATTGATCAAAACAATGCACTAAAATAATTAGTTGAAAACTTGAAAATTATCAATTAAAAGTCAGAAATAAAACTTAAATTTATCTGATTGGTTGATTATCATTATGCAACTAACACAAAAATCTTGGTTCAATCAATTCTGATATGTTTTCACAATATTGCAGATCAGTTTCAAATTGTAAATGTGTTCCTAATTGAGGGGGATGACCTTCAGACACCTATCAAATAAAATCCCTGATTCTTCCTGGAAAAGTGAATTTTCAAGTCAATAAAGTAGATTGTGGGATGAGGGAGTAGTGGACCCACTAAAGCACTAGGTTTGTTGACTCTGAAAAATCTAGGCTGCTCGGATGGGACAAGGAAACAAGCATGTTGCATGCCTTGTGAACAAACCTTGTTACCGTACTACCTGATGGACGATTCGTGGAAATGTAGTTAGTAAAGGTGGGGGTGTGAAATCGATTTGTATTCTCAGGAATCGTATACAAGCCCTTGTGTATTCTTTGATTTGCTGCCACCCCTACTTATGGATGATATCCTGTTGGCGAGTCAACCATATCATTATTTTTTAGCACTTTCCTTAATTTTTCCGAGAATTTTCTCAGAAATGGTTTGAGTTTATCGGGAGGGATTCATGCATAATAGATCTAGTTCAAGTACTATGTAAATAAGTACGATAGATAGTAGCTTGCGTGAAAATTTCAATATTATGACGTTCAAATTAAACTTATAATGCCTAAGTAAGTGTAGTTTTCATGAAAATATATAGATCTAGTCAAGTGCAATGCTAGAAGTACTATATAAAATATATAATAGGTTGCATGAAAATTTCAATGTTATGTGTCGTTCAAATTAAACTTATAAGTGAGTATAGTTTTTATAAAAATATATTTCATCATATGCTAATTTTTGTGTGGTTGTATTTTGTGGAGGTGATATTGACTGTAGTCTTTTATCCATATTTTCTTATCTATAAGTCATAATAGTCCATGTATTCAATTGGTTTTACAGATAATTTAATTTCTCAGTTGATAATGTCAAAAGTTTTAAGGGAATCTTTTTCTAATTTCTAATGTTATAAATTTTCTTCATCAATAAATTTTTTATAAAGTATTTTATGTGGGTAGTATAAGTATAAGTAAGGTATTTGTAGTGCAGCTTTAGCTATGACATACAAATTGATCTGTGTGATTCAATAATATATTCCTGATTTATTTCATTGTTACAATAGATGATATTATTATAAAGCACTTCTAGAGGAGATATTTTGTGCAGGAGCTTGAAACGAAGTTTCGTTTTTCAATATAAAATGGGAGCAGAGTCTGGTATAAGTTTCGACTATTTGGCAAAAAATTATCATTCTTATTCAACAATCAGCAGGAACGAGCTGATTGCTCATATAGCATCAGAATAATATTTTGGTTCAATTTTTTTTTAATTCAATGGATAACTGGGAATATTTTCGATTTTAAAGTGTTTATTTTGCTTTTATAACAACCTTTCTGGTTTTAAAATCTATAATTTTTTCATATCGGTGTTTTTAGAGTAAAAATTGTGTGAGTGAATACTGATATTTATTCATTTATAAATCTATTGGAAAAAACACATTGGTAAGAAAGAACAGGCCCTTGATATTTCAAAACACAATTTTCATTCAAATATAGTCCAAAATTTGAGGTTATAAGTCCAAATTTCTTTTTGATATAATATTGATAAGTGACATAACCTGAATTCACTAGCGGCTCATGCCCACGAAACAGGTGAAGTGTCCGTATCTTTTACTGTACAGCACTTCACCTGTTTCGTGGGCACGAGCCGCCAGTGCCTGATTTTGGATCTAAATTAGAATAGAATAAGTTTTGAGCGAAATATGTATTTATTTATCAGGGAGTCCGATCCCACTAGACGTCAAACCTGCAATCATACGATAGTAGGAATCTAGAAAAAGCAAAAAAAAGGTTCCGTATCATGTCTAGATCCTCTGATTTTAAATTTGTATTTTTTTCATCGTCCAATGGTACATAAAGAAAAAAATTATAGAGGGCCGAACGGAGGTCACTGGGGCAATACCTAACGAAGTCAGTATTATACATCATAATATCGAATGAAAGAGCAGCTCAAATAATCTATATCTATAAAAGCGAAATGACACTCATTCATTCATTCACTCACTCACACACTCATCAGCGGAACTAAAAATCTACCGAACCGAATGCGTTCAAATTTGGCAGGCATGCTCAGTTGGAACGTTAGACGCGTACTAAGAAAGGATTTTTAAAACTTCATGAGTATACGCCAAATATTTGAGATTTTCTTTAGTTTATTTTGGCATTTTCTTAATTTTCTCGAAAACCAATCGGTATAAAATGTTGATATTTGGTGGACAGGTTCAGATAAGGTCTAGAAATGTTGAGTTGAAATATTTTTGAAATCCGTTCAAGATTACGCCAGTAATCAATTTTTTCAAAATTCTAGATGTATTGCGGGTAGCATATCTTCCGCCTTAATACGACCAATTCTTACTGTAGATTCAATGGTTTAGCGAGATTAGAGATAAACTAATTTGGAAGATATTGAATCAAGTTTCAAACTATGTCCGATATACTTCCCAAGGTAACGCTCAACGTTAGTGTTTTACTATTTTTCGGAATTTTTCTTAGATTTTTCGAGAAACAATAGGCAGAAAATGTTAAAATTTGGTAAACAGGTCCAGATTAGGTCTGGAAATGCTGTGTTCAATAAATTTCGAAACCCTTCGGAGGTTACGCCTGTAATAAGGTTTTCCAATGTTTGGAATCTGCACTTTTGTTTATTTCACGGAAACTACTGAGCTCAATACGTTCAAAAAATCATACACCCAGGTTGAGCTGAGGTAATAGAATAACTAATTCATAACGATTACTGGAAAGAACCCTGTAGAGTGATATGATGATCAAAGCAAATCCTTTCGAAAGGATATTGCAGGCGAGTGAAGCAAACCATGTTTGTCTCAGCTGACACAGATAGAGGTTTTGCAGGCGAGCGAAACGAGCCTGATTGACTCACTGATACTGCTGATACCTTCGGGGTCCAGGGGCGTAGCCTAGAAGGAGAAGGAGCCTGCCGGCTAGTTTTAAATATTACTTTTGCACTTGTCACACAACGTTTTCATTCTACAGCAAGCTTGAGTTTGTGTATAGAGTATTATTTGATGAAGTAAAAAATATGGCAAAATAAGTATGGCGGCTGGTGGGGAAATGATCTCAATTATCTTTTAAAGAGCGGATCACACCAATGGCCAATCTGTGATTGTACAATCTTTGTATAGTCTGTCCAAGCAAAGAAGACCTTCTGGCAAGATGAGAAAATGACTCCAGCTCGGTCAATATTGGTTCAAAAAATATTGATTTGGTCTCAAATTGTAGATTAGAATGTGTCCTACAATTCGAGACCAAATGAATAATTATTGAACCAATATTGACTGAGCTGGAGTCATTTTCTCATCTTGTCAGATGGTCTTCTTTGACTGGACAGACTATAGGCTACTACAAGTGATAAAACTCAGAAAATTAAATTGATGAAAACAGGTGGAACGTTACTCCCGCAAACTAGTATTCAGTATGAAATGTATCCTCTACTGAATGATTGAAAAGCAAAATTTAATCTCCTTCTAAGTCTCTAGTGGAGAGGGCTACAGCCACAGCAAAATTCTTTGACCACAGCACAATCACATAAATACGGCCACCCCGTCTATCGGAGGAGACAATAAGTCGTCGGTCTTCATCCATCTCATTAATCACGCATAAGCCTATGAGCTAATGTGGGCTTCACCCTCATAAAAAAACAAACAAGTATGAAATGCGTCCTTCATCGGCTAATTGAAAAACAGAATTTAATTTTTCCTCGAGTCTTGAGGAAGGAAGGCTATAGCCCCCTTGGTTCTACGCCTTTTAGTGTCTGAAGTGGTATCGTTGACTCCGATGGATCACGTCACTGAAAAGTGTTGTTAAATGTTCCTTACGGATGTGATTACTGAGATACAGGCGGGTCGGTGACTGGTAGAGCCCTCCACGCACGCACGCACGCTGAGAAGAAACGCCGTAACAATGTAAGAGTATAATGTGACGACATCTCTTCTCAGCATCCGCGCATGATGATGATTAGATCAATAAGAATCAATAAAAACCTATTAGATCAATAAAAATTATCTTGAGGAAAAAGCTCCTCATTTTCCCCTATTTACTGCACCAGCGTCCGAATAGTAGGGGGCGGCGGAAAAGAGGATCTTTTCTTGCATTATCTGATTGAACATTAACTATCTAAATTGAAAACCGCTTTTTTCAAATCGTGTTAACAATAACTGATCCAACTTATATGCTGAAAAAATTCTCATATATGAATTTACCATTTACTTGGCTGGACGTACTGCCTTAGTCGGCAGCCATTTCAGAAAAATCAGATATTGCATGTATCCAATATCAGTATTTTGTAGACTACTACTTAAGTATGAAGGACCATAATATAAAATTACATTGAAAAAAGTTGACCCACGAGATAAATGTAATAAAAAAAATTATTAGAAAATAAAGTGCCAATTCTAGAAAAACTTAGTGACATTTTTCAGTGCATGAAAAGGAAACTGGCGAATGAATCAGCTGACTTGACGAAAACTTTCTCGCTTTCCACCTTGCATTTCTTTATCGATCAGCATCAACTGTTTATTGGTAAAACATATTTTGCCAATTGCTAGTTTCTCTGTCACAAACTATACTCGTCTGATTTATTGTTTATATTGTACAACCGTTCCGTAATAAATTAAATCCCAGAGATTTTGTCAATTTATTCTATACTTTATTTGTTGTACAGGACCATGGTTTTCTGGGCACACAGGTCATATTATCATAAAGCGGACTGATGATGTTCCAATTATTATTATTTATTTTTTTTGGTTTCGGCTGTAATACTGTGATGGTACTGTTTTTATAACTTTTTTAGACATTTTTTTCCAATACACGACTGCAATCTGAGTTTTCAACCATGAAGTACTACATCCGAAAATTTATTCATTTATCAAGCCTGACAAAGTATAACGTCATTGATTGGCTCCAGTTGATACTAGTAGGTTCAATTCTTTAAAGAAGATATAATAATTAACGGTATGTATCAAATAAAAATTTAATCGAAATCAAAGGCCTGGTATCATTATTGAAATGTGTGTTTGTTTTCGATTACATTATTCGATACATATTAATTTAATAATTTGATTACATTATTATAATCATAATAATTTACAATGGAGAGTACAAAATGATTTATCCCAAAACTTCACTCACTCACCCACAAAAAAGTAGCAAATTTCACTCTCAAAAGGTCATTTAATTTTGAATTTAGGATTAGTAGACATAATAAGATAGTTCTAACAAAAAACCACCAAATGAAAATTTCAATGGTTTCGAGCATTATTATCTTATGTATCTTCTTGAAATAAAGTTGAACCGAGCAGAAACAACCCAGAAGGGGATTAGAGGATAATCTCCCCCACCCCCTTGATTCTTCAACATAATGGGATAACACATATGCATAAAGTATGTAAGAAATAGCAGGATGATATGAACGCCATCTCCAGAAAATGTTGTATTCTTCTCCCCCTTTTCGAAAAAATTATTTTCCTGGACCAAAAAACCTTCTGGGTTCGCCCCTAGAACCGAGGAAACACAGTTGTACATAATTGTTTTCTATTAATTATAAATATTATATTTTTTTACATTAACACCATAATATTATAGAATCCTATTATCATCATTATTAGGACATCTATAAGATTCCACATCAATAACACAAGAAGGTTATTGACTCGATGCACAATACTTCCAAGCCACTTTTCTATTAGATGAATGAGTTTTTCGTCGGTTGGGGGTGGCACGGAATCTAGGTGAATGGTGGAGTGTGATGACACACTGACTGAGGTTCTGAGAAGTGAGTCTCTCTCACTCTGACACACTGACTGAGGTTCTGAGAAGTCATTCTGCCTCATTCTAACACACTGACTGAGGTTCTGAGAAGTGATTCTCTCTCACTCTGACACACGCCAAAGGCGAATTCAGTGAAGTTCTTGCGAGCGGTGGGTGTGGGAGGGTGATGCCTCGTCCCCCTCTTCGGTGAACAGCTGTTGCTACTATAAAAGCGTCGCGTTGGCGTCCGGCCATGGGCAATGTGCGCTCTTCTGTCGACGGCAGTCGAGCTCCCTTCATTTCTACTGCTACTTGTGGTTGTGCTTCTTCTGGCATCCAAGACAGCGTCGTCTGCCTCAGTCCACACTCGTTTGTTTCCCGCCAACTTCAAGACGCCTGATGTGTCCAAGGTGTGTGTGTCATTTTGTGTCAAGTGTGCGCTCTTTTTGTGTTTGTGACGACTTGTTGCTCATAGCTCAAAAGTCGGTTTCACTTTGTGCTGAAAAGTTCATAAGTTAGAACCTACCCTATAATAGAGAGCTCAGAGTTCTCAAGTCGGTTCCACTCTGTGCTAGAAAAGTTTATAAGTTAGAACCTTTCTATAACAGAGAACTCATATTTCAAAAGTCGGTTCCACTTTATGCTAAAAAAGTTCATTAGTTAGAACCTTTCTATAATAGAGAGCTCATAGTTCCTAAATCGGTTCCACTTTGTTTTAAATAGTTCATGAGTTAGAATCTACCCTATAATAGAGAACTCATAGTTCCAAAGACGGTTCGACTTAGTGCTTGAGAAGTTCATTATTTACTTAATAATAGGGATAAGGTTGAGATATCTCATGGTAATTTGACATAAAATACAAACTTTTTGTTGGAAAGTTATAAACCTATTTGTAATATTCATTAAAATTGGGAATAGATGACGATTCAGACTCAATGTCTGTGTTTTCGCCCTTAAGTTTATTGTTCTTCCTAGAATAAATAAAAAAGTTTATAAGTAAGACACTAATTTATAATAGAGATGGGGATCAAGTTATCTCAAGGTAATTTGACAAGAATACCAACTTGTGTTAGAAAAGTTCATAACTTAGAACTTACTTTATAATAATGATGAAATTGAGATACCTCGCGGTAATTTGACATAAAATACAAAATTTGTGTTGAAATCAAATTATTCATATTACTTTATAATCATAAGTGATTGTGCATTCATTGTTTCAGCAAGCATGCAAAAAGTTTTCACTAAACCCGTGATTATAAATTTTCTTCATGATACACCCTTTCTATCATCCTCCAATCATTAAAAAAGTTATATCAGAAGTCATTTATGTTGTTGAAGACAAAACGGCCAACATTAACAGTTTCAACTAACAGAAGTATGAAAGTAATTTTACACAATTTAGTACAAAGAGTATTTCACGGTAATTATCAGATAATTTTTCCATGGCAGAGTGCTGCCTGAAGAAGTTATTGGAAGTTATTTCAATTGAAGAATAATGAGTGAATTATGTACAATAATTCCTTTCTCTCTACAAACGCATCTTATAAGTTTGGGGAAAATCTTATAGTTCCAGTTACTTAAACACATTTTTCATTTTTGCAAGATTGCAAGCTTTACAGTTCTGGCGATTTTTGTCTAATCAATGAACTTTTCCTAGGTTTTGATAATTTATTCAACTGAGAAAAAGCATGAGCTTCACATCTTTCTTCTACTCTGAATGTGTAGTCTTGCATGCAATACCTTGAATGCTTCAATCCAAATTCTCCATTGGAAACCAATGATTAATCTGTGAAAATGGAATTTTTTGTTAAGTTTCTTACCAAATATGAATAGAAAAAATAGCACAATCTAAATTGAGCTGTTTCAATTCCATACTCTGTTATCATCTAATTTATTAAAATAAAGTAGTTCACTAGTCAAAATCAAATCTAAAATAGTCAATCTATGAATATGAGAATTTCTCATTTGATTACGGGATAGAAGAGTTGTAGGTATAGTTGTAGGTATCTAGGTAGTTGTATCTATCTAGGTAAATAGTTGTAGGTATCTAGGTAGTTGTATCTATCTAGGTAAATAGTTGTAGGTATCTAGAAGAAATGTAGGCTGATTGAGCCTATCTAAATAGTTTTGTCTTGACTCATTTTCCATGTAATAAATTTCAATGATCTTACACCCTCAATCGGTTTATTCCACCCTAATTTATTTAAAACGCACAAGTCCTAAACATATGTGGGCACTCGTACGTATTTGCGAACAAAAATAATGGAAATTGTCAGGAGGAAATTACAAGAGTTTTGAACTTAGCCAATTGTGTGAATCGGTTCAAATACGAATGGAATCACAGTACTGTGTTATATATACTATAACACATGCTCATTCCATTTTCTTACGGACATGTAGGAGCAGACTTCATTGAGAAAATAATTCTCTTTACGGACGTAAAAGTCAAAATATTACTGGAATGATTCTTCTCTTGAATGGGATGAAGAGAAGACAGGTGCTTATAAAAACATTGAAAATTAAATTACCTGGAAACTGGAGAAACCTTGTTCATAGAAAGTTAGTGTTTCCAAACTAGGGGAAATTTTTATGTATGATGGTGAGAGTGATAAATATTGTGCAACAGATTGCAATTTAGATTGCAACTTCATGTTTCATTTATTATGGAAAGTATTGACTTCAAAGCACAATATTGTTTACTAACAAAGCTAAAGATTTGTATAATGGACTACCTAAACTCATAAATCCAGTCATCATCGATCTTTTGTAGGTGTATTTTTCAAGTTATGGACTTCGCACCAAACACTGTTCAAGTTATTATGCTGAATGCGCCTCAATTTATGATTTTCTACATTATTCATGACGGTATTGTATCCGAAATTGATTGGACTTCAATAAATCGCATTCAACTGCCAGCACAATGAGACTTATCGCTGAAAGTTCAGTATTCATTTCACTTTGACATGCGAATCCAAATACAGGAACTGAAACAGGTTGTGTAATGTGTAGGATTTGAATACCCACAGATGAAGTTATAGTTAGGCCTAGTTATAGCCCACACATGAGCCTATCCTATTTAATACACAAAGAAATAGGTATCACTCTCTTTACATACGAAAGGGCTCGCACATGTCAAATGTAAGACTCTATACAAATTAAAACAAATAATACAATTGAATCGATATTTCAATAGAATATTTAAAAAGAACCCCTTGCTTTATCACTATGTTGAATTGGAAATGGATACGTAAGTTTAATTAGAGGCTTAACTCCTTATCAGTAAATGAAAGAGAGAAACACAATTCTGACTCGTTTAAGGAAAAAGTGAATGTCTTTTCATACGATTCCGATCTTTTGATAAGAATGATGTCTTTTTTTTAAACTGTTGCATGATAATAATAAATGTAAGATGTAGAAATGCATGAGAACGAGAGAAGACTAACTTGTGTGAGTTAGCGTCTCCACTCCATACGATTAGAATGTTGTTATCAGGCATATTTGATTTGATGAAAATCATGGGGAAGAAACCCGTCAATTAGAGAAACATGAAAATCAAGAGTGTTAAAGGATCTTGTTGGTAGAAAAGTTGGAATCTGTATCTTAACGAAAGTACATTTCAACGCCCGTAAAAATTAATAGTACGATTAATTTTTAATGAAGAAAAATATTGTAGACTAATATTAAACACAACTAACAATCAGATAGTGTCAATGTCTGTTATTCTTTTACATAGAATGTAGATGATCACGCTAACATGCATATTCAAATACACAATCCATTATACATTCAAAATCAAGAGCTTTCTGAGTTTATGCGAATACATTCAACAAATTATTTACTTTAATAGAGAAATATGATATATTTTAATACTGTTATAATAAAAAATTCTATTAGTTGTACTTTTTAAAAAATTTCATAATTTTTTAAATACATTTTTTCTCGAATAATTCAAAAAATCTAGATACAATAAAAAATGAATGGAACATTTCATAATACCTGAGCTAACAACTCTACGTCTGTAACAAAGTTAAAAATAGATAGCCGTAACCGTAAGTAGGGTATGTTATATAGAACAGCTGCTGATAAAAAACATTCTCCAGCAGAAGAGTGGAATATCTAGAACATATGATAGGGTTTCATGCGGTAACTATCACAAGATGAACCGTAAATCAAGTGATAACATGGTCTAAGAAGTGAAAGTACAGTTCCACTTGGAAAATTTGTCTAAATAATTTTGACCTAAATGAATTTGGGGTGGGAGCAGTTTTGGGTTTTGAGCGAATACCTTTCCAATCTTTCCACGTCGTAAATGGAAATAAATAAATGGATTATAATAATTTTTACGCTACCGTTGAGTCCTAGCTTCGCCAAGTCAATAAACTAATGCATAAATAATGAATGTCGGCTTTAAATGAACTCATGAAGTCTTTGAATAAAAATTTTCATGTCTCTAAAATAAAGAAGTCTTTAAATCTAATCTTTTTCGAGAGCATTAGATTCAAGAGCATCGAAAAATGAAGTAAGCTCATCTTTTAAGTTTAAAATAAACTTACTGAAGACTTATTTTTTAATATCATATTATCAGAAGAACTGATTATTTTTTCAATTTCATGGTGAAAACAAACAAACCTTTTATTATTATCATGACTATATAACTTACTTTGGACGATTAACATAATGTATCTACTAGCCATGTGTTGAATTTTCGTGCTCTAAATCTCCAGTCAAAATTTAATATTTTCTTACATGGTGGTCTAGTGAATTTGTGGAGTGTTTTAGTTTTAGTGGTTAATGATGTTTTAGAATATAAAAAAATCTGTTTTAAAATGACTTCTTTGAAAGTACTATAACTCACATTATTCTCCATGTTTTCTTTTGTGGAAAATGAGATTATGATATTGCGAAGAGGAACAACCCTTTGGGTCTCCCCTCTATTAAAAGCATACGCTAAATAATAAATATACTAGCCATCACTCGATTACATCTGACGGCATCGGCTTCGAAATTGTATGAATTCATCTACAAAATTTGTTTATCTGATTCGCCTGACTATACTGTGACATTTGGGGTTCAGATCTTGGAAAGTCCAAGTGTGGGTTCAATTTCAAAATTGACTGTAAATGTTGATCATACTACTGTGACATTTCGAGTTCCATCACGAGATATTCAAAAGGCCAAGTATGATAAGAAGTGTAACCATGAAGTTGGTGTAATATTCGAAAAGTTCAAGCTGATGAAAAATCGTCAAAATTTGAGAGCAGGGCACACAGCAAAGAGAAACATAGAAAAAAACACGTGTTCTTGGCTCCATTAATTTGCACCTGAGACGTTGGTTAAAAATATCATGCGTAGGAAAGCATACATGCTCACTTCCTTCCTTAGTTCCTGCACGTCTCTGACCTCCCGTTTTATTTGAAGCGCTTTCAAATGAGTGGTGATTCCGGAGTCGAAATTTCTAATCTAGTGGGAATGGACTTGAGCAATCAAAATGAATCCGTCCATTTCTCAATCTCCTGGTCCATGTTTATATTCAAATGAAACATTTTTCGAGAATTACATTTATACATCACAGAGTACTTCACAGATGGAGAATAAGAATTTATAAACTTGTAATATTTCCTGCATAGTCGAATCTTTGTGTGGAGAATTAGGAATCATAGTATACGTAGTATGGTGTACAATTCCATTCATAAATCCTTTTTCCGATCAAAGCAATGCGAATGAGGAAAGAAGAGGATAATTTCAACTCCAGACTCCTTATTTTTCAAATTAGATGAATGCTTTGATTCAAAATACTGATATTTCTCTTATATTTCCTTGTTCTTATCAACATAATATTCACGTATATAGTGAAGGAGAAGTTATAAATTTGGAAAGTCAAACGAAAGAAGGAGAGCGGAACACTTCAGATTCAAAATACTGAAAACATTTTGTGTTCAACTTGAAGTAGCCTACTAAAAGCAGGAATGAGATCGTTAGCGCGATTAGAACTATCATGGTTATCGGTTTTTGTAATTCAAATTTGAATAAATAATAATGTGACTTGCATGAATTGTGAATTGAATGATTCGTTTCAGAAATAATTCATTAAATAAAATAGAAGTTACATTTCAAGAAGTTTTATATCGTCATGAAAAATCTATTCCCAGCAATTTGTGACGAACAATTGGCTCCACCACTTCCCATAACCCAAACACTATTAAGTGTTTGGAATAACTTTTGCAACGGGGAACGATCCATAAATCAAATGTCAACTCAGCTGTCAAATGGAGAAGAAACTGTTCCATTTTTGGCTCCCGATGACACATCTGTGTAGACCGAAAATACCCAGCCAATACATTCCAGGCTACCCTGAAGGCACTCACTCGAGTTATGAGAAATGATCTCCTTAGTGCACAGTGCCCACGCATTAGCGAATTCCTTTTGCCTGTGTAAAGTTAAATAGGGTATGTATACGGAACTTGGGAGGTTAGTCAGAGCAGTGGCCGATGTTTGTTTGGTTTGGATTGACGGCTCAAAGCGTCAAGAAAGTGAGCCGTTCGGATTACAATAGTGAAACGATTTTGACTCGTGCGGCGTGGCGCGGCGCGATGAGGTGCCACCCCTTCACATAAACATAGGTACGCGTGTGGACAGGCGCTACCTCCTCCACCCTCCACCCCACAACTGGTCGCGTTCATTCATGTTTTCTATGGAGGGCTCGCGGGGTCCCCGACAGAGGTTTCTCTTGAATTAGAATCGATTAGCCGCACCGCACGCGATGCTACAAGAGTAGGTCTCTTTATTGGGTCTCTTACGTTGTGTTATGAAATGCCTGAAACGTAGTTACGCAACTGCTCGAGTGGCTGACCCTTCACCATAGCTGCTCCTGCTCTACTCAAAATAGCTCTCAAGCATCTGTTGGAATCCCTCAGCCCAATTCCTAGTGGGAATAAACTTGCCGGTCTGGAGAGCCCACTCACATAGCTCTGATAATATGAGTAGCATAACACGAATAGCTCGAGTCAATCTCTTTCAGCCTCCTCATTGACGCATTGTTCATTCATTACCACTATCCTCACTCTCGAATCACTGCTTGACTATAAACAAACACTACCAATTTCTTGGTTGATAGTCCTTTCAAATTACTGCTTGTCGGGAAACAAACATTGCGGTTCTTGGAGTCGGTTAAAGTTTTTCCTCCTCAAGAAATTCGTATTTTGGCTCCATTAAATGACATCACAATTCGTTTGTTGAATGTTTTTGGCTCACGTGCAACCGGCAGCTAGTATAGCATCACAAAGTTATAAAATATATTTGTTAATAGACCAATAGCAAGAAGGATAACCTAGATGAATTGTTTGACATAATATTGAAGAGCTACACGTTCCTATGTCAAGTTCAATGAATGTCACTCACATATCGGAGAACGTTGTACTGTATTTATTTAATACTTGCTTCGCCGATAAGGAAGTTATATCTATTAATGTATAAGGAAAAGTACATCCTGCTAACAGCCATTGAGTTTTGACTACTGCCTAGAGCTCTCAGCTTCAGAAACATTCCAGAAAAAAGTTAGTTTTGTGCACATTTTTAATTCGTACTAGATCAAAGCAATATTTTTTATGAGAAACAACCTGCAATTTTCTTACTCAATTATGAACGTATAATTCTCAACAATATACTCCATAACGTTTAGATTGGCTTTATTTGAAGTTTGCGTGCATTTTCAGTGATTAGAATAAAATAGACTACTATAGAGGTTCGTACTTTGAAATTGCTAGAATTGTAATAAGAAAAATAGATAGGAACGCTCACAAAGACCGATTAAATGCAAGTTGATAATTTATAAATAATTGTAATTTTTCAATGGTGATGCCTACATTAGTTCCAGGTTTGTGCATGGGTGTAAGGGGTTATGAGATATATTCAAGGCTTGAGCATGGGTGTAAGGGGTTATGAGATACGAATTGAGCGACTCGAATAAATTTATTTATTCAATTAAGAGACTCAAGAGGTATGTGGCCCGTCAAAAACTTCCAAAAATTCTATGATCGGATGGTATCTTCGCTGATGTTAATAATCTTCGCTGGTAGAAAATAATTCAATCTTTCAACTCTTCACATTGGAACAGGAATCGGAAAATACTTTGAAGCCCGATGCTGTTCCATGTAATATTTGGTCGAGCTGAGAAGACATTATGGCAAAATATCAGCTATTCAATGCTGCAAGTATTAGGTATGAAAATAGAGCTACAGTATACAGACTTTGTGTCACAAACTAATAAACAATTTATTTTAAAGAATAAAATATTCAATAATAACATATTTTTCATACATAATATTGATAATTCAATTTTCACCAGAATTGTTTTTTAGTTCGACCAAAAAATAGTCCTTTCCTCATAGTTCAATATCGCTTAGTTTAGATTTCAAAGTAAGCTGAAGACATGAATTGGAAAGAGCTGAGAAAATTATTGGAAGCTGCATCAGACAAATAATATGAAAATCCTTCCCTGATCTGTAGTTGCCTTGAAATCGCATAGAATGGAAATATTTTACACGATCATATTATGAATGTTTCCTGCTGGATTAGAACTTCCTATTTCCGAGTGTAGCTAGTCCTAGGATCCCCGTTATATTTTAGCCTAGAGTATTATAATAGTACTGTAAACCTCTCATGAATAATACTCATTTCCCTTCAAGATGCTCCTTCAAGTTCAGGCTTTACTTGGATTCAGTTGAGTGACTGTAGAAACAATTAAAAATCATATTCGGCTGGGATGCCTTCCGCGAATGAAGCCTGATTGTGTACTTTCTGAATAAATAGGAAGTTTTCAACCAATAAATAAACGCTAATTATAACTGTTTGAATAAATTATTACTATTATTAATTTATCCCATACGATTCAGCTTAAATATTTCGGAGGAGACGATTTATTTAGTGAAATTTTGAATTACTCACTGATTTAAATTTCGAATGGTTTATTGAGTGAATTTTGAACTTCTGTGATACAAAATTTCTTGATCCTTCACATGCTATTAATTTCCTGTAATGAGAACTTGCGTACATAGTGTCTGTAGAAGATTTTCTGTATTCGTTTCCATCCTGATGCCATTCTCCAAAAAATGTCAACCAATGAGCTCAATTTTGCAATCATTCGCAATAAAAACACTGAAAAAAGTTGAAATGCAGAGATGAGACTTGCATGGGCATGATCTGTTAGTTATTGTTTACATAATTTTTCATCAATTCTGCTTATATCGATTCTTTTGTAAACACGTTTCTTATCCTCTATTTCAAGTTTGATAAACTCTCCTAAAGACTCTTCAGTGAAGAGGCTGGAGCTAAAATTGTTTTAATCGAATCAGTTCATTATATTTTATTTATGAAGGTTATACCCACATGAGGTCTAGCCTCTAAGTTTCTGCATGTGTAATAAGATTGTGTAGGTTTGTGGTTAATGAACTGTATTGTCCGTAGTTTACGCGGATTTCACCTGTTGCACGACACCAGAGACAATAATATCTAAGAGTATATTGTCTGCGCATGGAACCAAGTGACGGTAACTAGCCAGAAAACCTAGTGAGTCATTGTCATTAACTATTAGTGAGTCATGTCTTAGTAATGTACTTTACGTTCGAAAACAACGTATTATCTCATTGAAGTACTGGGCAAGACTCACAGAGTTCCTCGTACTCATGGCCTGTGGGCCTGAGAGATGAGATGATTTTATTTAGTGGCTGACCGAGTACGTGACATAAGTGATAGGCCACGGATAGTGTCTGGGGATTCTGCTGTGGTTGATTACTTAAAAACCGTGTGAGTAGCCTATAAGGGCGTGTGTGTTTCTCTTCTTGTGGAATCGATCAAGCGTTTTCACGTGACGTTACTTCTCTTTCACACCCTCACAATCTCTCTCTCTCTCATTGACGACATTTTTATTCCATGAACGGCATGACCTATTAGAGCCGTACTCTCAGAAGAGTTCTATTCTAAGATAATAGCTCTGCCACCCACTCGGCTCTATTGCTTTCAATAATTATGAAATTCACGATTTTCAGTCGGCAAAATTTTATTTTTAGCAGTTATAAATTTGTTGTGTAATCCGTGGGAATAATAGATGGTAGATTGACCATCTTCTAGATCAACACTCGATCAATACTAGATCGTGTCCACTACCGTATCTTAGTCTGATATCTGTGAATGTGTATGGAGAGAGGCCAACCATGCAAAAATAGCACGTTATCAGAATGAATTTCGTTAGTCATTCAAGGAAACCACTCAGTGATTTGTCCTAGTTAACTGTAAGTAAACTAACTGTGTCCTAGTTAACAAATTAACAACAAACAGATTGTGCTTAAATCTAAAACACATTTTGAAAGTGAAATATCATTCAGTATTGGTCCAGCCTAAGTAGAATGCAAAAGAATGAAAGATAATTTCCATATTTTACTGAAAAAATACAAATATACATAAATAATTGATTTGTGTAGCATTGGTAGAATTTAAACTTCATCTGAGTGTGTTACCTACATGAGCTCTAGGCTAGTGCGTGGGTAATGAGAGGGGTGATGATCCCAGAACCAGCTTATCCTCTCCTCCAAAAGATGGGCATCGTTTCAACTGTTCTGAGCAATCCCTGTTACTTAATTACTCGATTATAATTATAATAATTATTAGATTGTTTTAGCAATCCCAACTTGGCTTGTATGAAGTCGAAATTGCCTTAATTGTCATTACTTCAATAACGTACGCTGAGAATTTAAAAATTTAATTCCATTAATGTGAATATCAATAATTATGTAGACTTCGCTAGTCCGATCACTGGTGTAGGCCTAAAATTCGAGCATACTAGACGTCAAATCTCCGAAATAAGTAGAACAATAAAATCAATAGACTTAGTATGAGGTTACTATGGAAACGACTCTAGGCGACTTAGTGAATGCCTACTATAAATATTAAAAAAACAAACGGTAGAATTGACAATACACTCAGTATTTCATTTCATTAAAAAAAGCAGATTTGAAAAACAAATAGGCTTTGGTTACCAAAATATGAAGATTAACGTGCCCTTATCGCGAACATGCTCTAAAACGCTCCCAAAGTAACCAAAGCTAGGTTCAGGAATTATTAAGAATTGGTATAATAAGGCCAGAACACGTTCAGTGCTTAATAACTGTGTCAGCGTCAGAAGAATTCTGCTGTTGCTGGTTGGTATACAACTATAACCATGGTTATAGCTATATGTATGCTTCGTATATCATTGGTTATAGCCACAACTATAACTATGCTTATAGTTTTATGCTGGATGTCTGCAGTGCTTTCTGGTATATTGCTGGTTAGACTAGGTTGAAGGAAATTAGCAGTAGCGTCATCAGCAGTTAAGACTGATAAAGGAAGTCAGCAGCAGCGCCAGCCTCTCAAACGGAAGCGTCGACGGTCAAGGTCACAGACCTCGAATTATTGGAATTACCCAGACACCAGGATTTTCCGTCGCCGTGGAAAGCCCCGATGCCCGCTACACTCATTCAATTTTCCCCGGCTTGACTCAGACGGAGAAGGAGCGATCTAGTTCTACCTGCTCTACAAAAAATGAACTTCCTTCTCCTTTCTGTCTACTCCTTGTAGTACTATACCTTTCTACACCGCGCCTGCCGGATACTTCTTATCATACGTCCATCCAATCTAGTTTCGCTAGCTAGCGGTTTCTCCATCATAGCATCCTTGTTCGGAATTTTCTTGCTAGAACATACATCTCAGACTTAAAAAATAATTATTTGCACCCTTGATTAGAATTTTCTTGTTGGAGTAGACAGTAGATTCCTCAGAGTTTCTTTGGAGAGTTTGTTCACAGAATTCTTTGCATCTTCGATCAAGAATTTCTTGTTGGAGCTGACTTTCCAGAGTTTTATTGCCGAATTTCTTCACTGAATCCTTTCCATTCTCTTAGAAATGTTCTTGCATGATCGGAATTTGAAAAATAATATCGTTTGTAAATAACGGGAACCAAATTATTGGCTTGAACTCTGGTTCTAGAATGAATTGTGAAATCATTTCATGTTTCAATAATATCAGTAGAATGGTTGGAATTTCAATAATGAAAAATAATTATTTCATAACCTCATTCCGAACTTAAATTAAAGAATTTAACCGAATTTTATAAAAGACAATGTTTTGGACATTGGTCTGTGTGTTTTTATCCGATAAATTTATTAGTTTCTATACAATGAATAAATGATAAGGTGATAATTAACGATCTTTAGAATCTTATAAATAATTTAAAAATATTAAAATCAATGAAGAAAAGTGAATATGACTTTGAGATGGTTCAGGGGTTAAGGCTTAGCTACTGATAAACAGGAAAAGGTTCAATTTTGAAACAAATTGAAATAGCAGCACAAAATAAAGGGAGAGTTATTGAGAATAATATGTAAGTTTAACAACAGTGTATTTCACTACAATGATAGAAATAGATGTGGATGGATTAAGATAATTTTTGTTTATTCTTCCTTGATCTCTTTCATATTCTTGTCTTAAAGCTATGATAATGAGTGGTTAACGAATCCAATCAATTCAATGATTTGTGTCTGTTCACAGATGAACGTCAGTCAGGAGGAGTACGACCGGATGCACAAAATATACCTCAAAAGAAATCCATCATTATCGATGCATACCATTCCGGTACAAGGTGAGAATTTATTTTATATTTTATTACATCACTTGGAATGTGGAGAGATAAATGAAATAATTGGAAATGATGTGGGAACATAAACTACTCACCAAATGTAGTTCCTAGATTCCAAATTATTCATGGAATTTCTATTGATGCGTTGTAGAACTTTAAAGACTGAATATTTTAGGTTACTATTGAATACTGTAAACACACCAAATTCAGTTTGTAGATTCCAAATTTTCAATGGAATTTTTAGTAATGGGTTTTAGATGTTGATAAGACTACACATTTATATTCGATTCATTTAATACAACTTGAAGGTTTTCGGTCCAGTGTTCTTAAAAAAGTGGAATTGACAACATCAGATGAAGTTTTTCCATTCTAAACTTATTGGAATCCTCTTTGCCTTTGCCATTTCCCATTTTTATATGAGGTTGTCTTTTCTTTTCTCTCAATTCCATCTTCAGTTAAAGTTTTCCACATCTTCTCACACTATTATAACCAAATCCTTGTTTTGCGACCTCACCTACTCACTGGTTGTGACAGGCATTGGCGGCTCGTACCCACGAAACAGGTGAAGTGCCCGTATCTTTTACTGTACAGCACTTCATCTGTTTCGTGGGCACGAGCCGCCAGTGGTGACAGGTTTTCTACAGCCCGATGCCCTCCCTAACACCAACCTCCACTATTTGATTGGGTATTTCACTAACAGAAATTTGATTGAAATGTTGTTGAAAAACTTATATAAATGCATCGAAAGAGAATGTAATTCACTTAGTGAGTTCAAAAGGTTTAACGCAAACCAATTCAGTTTGGATAGCCCATTGGAGTAAGTGATAACGCGCCGGTCTGATAAACAAAAGGACCCGAGTTCGAATCACGACCGGGAAAAAACGTTTTGACCGCAGTACAATCACATAGATATGGTCACCCCGTCTTTCGGAAAAAAACTATAAGCCGTTGGTCTAGACTACTTAGAAAGTAGTAGTTCTCCATCACTCACGCACAAGCCTAAGAGCTCAAGTGGGCATCACTCTCAGAAAACAGAAACAGATAAAACTGTATTAAAGTGATGTCTATACGTATACGCTTATACATATACTTCTTGATTGATCGTAATAAAATAGTTATTAATTAATGAATATGCTTTCAAAATAGAATTATGGCCACAATAGGGCTAATGTAGTTGTAGCTTGGCGAGGCAATTGACTCGCTGATTAAATCTTGACTCGATTTTCTCTCTCATCGAGAGAGTGTGTGTATGAGAGAGAGAGAGAGAGTTTATGTAAGAGAGAGAGAAAGAGTGAGAGAGAGAGAGAGGCAACTGAATGAATTGAGATGCCTTTGAATTGTGAAGTCGGTGGGACCATTCATCAGGCAAGATCGGGTTGATTCGTTGATAGTTGATAATGATCGCTTTATTTGTCTAGTAGCCTATGTGGGCGAACATATGGTGTTAGCAACAACAGGCCATCCATACAGCCTACGGCTACAAGCTACTAATTACTGTAGTATTTACATCCTTTCATGACCCTTTCCAAAATTAATGTCTCATTAGACTAAGATTAAGATAAGATTGATTGTATGATAGTCTACAGATTGGAGATAAGTTTAAACCAAATAATCGCTTGTGTATTATAACATAGTTAAAGGAAGTGTCATGTCAGTGTGTGATGATTTTCGGCTCTAAATTTTTTAAAATTAATTTTTCTATTTTAATGAACATTTAGAACTATTCTGTGTTTTTCGGATCAACCCTTCAAAATTCAAAATTTTTCAATTATTATCACTTCCAGATCATTTCTTTGAGTGAGAAACCTTCGACTGAAAAAGAAATGTGGACTTGTAACATCAAAATTTGGACTATATTTGAATGAAAATTGTGTTTTGAAATACCAAGGCGCTAGGCCTGTTCTTTCTCACAAATGTGTTTTTGCCAATAGAGTAATAAATAAATGAATAACATAGAAACTTCAATCCTCCAAAAAGTTTATTTCGATTTATTAATTCAATTTCCGTTCAAATTAGTTTGATATTGAGATAAAATTGATTATACTACATAGTATGCCACATATTGTGAACACTTTGAACTATAAAATAACATCTTTCAAACTATAGATAACATCCCTGGCGTATCAGTACATAGAAACTTCTACCCCCGGTCTCTCAAAAAGGAAATATTTTTTTTTGGAATTGAATCACCATTGCACAATTATAAACAGTCCTATATTATCACCCACATTGAAAAGAAACTGCTCCCCGTTTCCTGAAGAGTGTCAATATTGTTGACTATCAATTTTGTTGTTGTTGATTAAACTCAATATTGTTGAAGTTAATCAAACTTCATTGATCAAACCAATCAAGATAGCCTATCAATTTTACTCAATAATATTAAAAATCTTCTTTTTTTGAACAAGTATTCGCCAATGAGGCCAATTGAATATTCAATATCTATAATTTTTACTATATTATAGTTCAATCTATTCTCACTTTTACTTGTACATTGGAATAAATCACCATACCTTCCAATGTGCTATTATATAAGAAACGTTGAAAGTTACATAGTAATAACTCCAGCCATATCTGTAGCTCATACAGTTCCAACTCATCACTGTGAGAAATAAGAATAATAATAATTCACTGCCGTAGTGTCAAAATATATGTGGCTATAGTTTGTCCAAGCAAAGAAGACCCTCTGGCGAAATGAGAAAATGGTCCAGTTCGGGTCAATATCGTTTCAAAAATAATGGATCCTGTCTCAATCTTAGAAAACATACTGATCTACAATTTGAAACCAAATTTATATTTTTGAACCTATATTGACCGAGCTAGAGTCATTTCCTAATCTTGCCAGAGGGTCTTCTTTGCTTGAACAGACTATAGAAGTGTTGTAGGTAGGCTTATTGTGTGGAAATGAACTGGAGCAAATATCAACTAACGAGCTTTCATAATATTTGAGACGGTTTTGTATTGGAAGTACTTTGTATAAAGATGAACTAGATACAATTGTTTTTAAAGTAAAACTGTATAAATTTGCATGGAAAGTAAGCACTAAGCAAACAAATTGCTAGAGAATAGTCAACTGTGGTCTCTGGTCTACACGGAGATGACAAACAAATAGATTGTTGGATTGTCAACAAATAGTCAAGGCTATAAAAGGGAATTGTTCTCGAAATTTATTGTAAACCTCATGTTATTAGTAATAATAAGGAATACGATTTCATCTTGAATTCCTAGTAACAATAAGCCTTTTGTTCTCTATTACGTGGTTAGGTGGTAGAGTGGACATTACTGTCCAAACTTCGCCACGTCATTAAAATGAAGAAGTCATTCTATTCTATTCTCTTTCTGGTAAGCTAAAAGTCTAGTCCTTCATCCTGTTCTGCTCAGCTTATCACAGAATCTATGTTAGGGTTTACTTGGGTAGATTCTAACTCATTCTACATAATAATGACTCATTGATTGTCTCTAGAATCATGATTCACTCCGTATGGAATCCTCCCCCTCCCCAAAATGAAAATTTCAACTGAAGAATTAAGATTTTATGAGGGTGAAGTCCACATGAGCTCATAGGCTTGTGCGTGGGTGATGAGATGGATGATAGATGAAGACTACTTTTTAGGTAGTCGGGACCGACGGCTTTATCGTCTCCTCCGAAATACGGGAATAAGTTTCAATAAACTGTTGATGCTACACTAAATACTAATGTAATGTTTGATGAAGAGAAAATTGAAAATAAAAATTGTTTTTGTCTAGACAACTGAATCAATTACTAGTTTTTCCCCTCTTGAAGAGAACTCTTCCTTGAATAGAGGTCCTCCATCCTCCCAGTTTGATTGTTCATTGTTATTATGTTATTGAAAGTTATATTATCAATACCATATAATACAAGATCTTCAAACTCGATATATAGTGTATATCTCTCAACCAGACTGCATATTCTTGAATATTTCAAATGAAAATTAGATTCATCCTATTTATCATTCAATGGGAAGCGGTTTGTCCCAGTGGTAGAGAGTGTCTAGTTGGTGAGATTAGATAAGAGACTTGCCTCTGCCACCACTGTTGTACTGGTGACCGGTTCCTCTGAATTCAATTTATGAGCCTCAAAAATTTCTTCCCGGTGGTTCGGAACCCACCTAAAGCAGTAGGTCCATTCATCTCTCATCATCATTCTTCCCATTACCCACGCACAGGCTCGAAAGCTCATGTGGGTATCACCCTAAAAAAATTGATTATTTGTATCTATATGAGATCATTTGTGTCATAATTGTATATGGCATGATGAAAATTAATTGGTTTTTACATATATGTATGTGTATTATGCGTTGAATATTATCAGCTGGACCTAACTGAACTGTTGTGTTCTGTGGCAGTGAAGAACGTGCGAGGGAAGCCGCTGCGGCTAGAGGTGAGCTTACACCAACTGCCGCCAGAGGACGAACTGAGAATGCTCAAGGTCACACTACGCATGCTGGTGCGCTCCAACGGCACCCTTCGACTGAACAAAAGCAGGACAAAAGTTGCCACAAACCTGCTATTGCCACTTGTTGCTCCTCATGGACCTCGCTGGGCAGATATTGATCTCACACATGTTGTAGTTCCTGATAGCGACCGGCACAATAAGAAGCTGCTACTTGTGGCCGAGTGTGAAGACTGTGTACATGCTGGACAACAAGATCCACTTCTTGAGCCCGTGTTGGCTGTACTTTCTGAACGTTCCAGACAAAAGTGAGTAGGCTACTTATCTTGCTTGAAGTTTCTAAATAAACTAGGACAAAAAAAACTTTCAGGGCCCTATTTCACAACGTCATAAGTCTTGTTACTAACCATGATTTTTATAACAAATTTACTAATCCAGCTGATTACAGGCGTTTCACAAACGCACAATTGTAGACTTGTGATAACAAGTGAATTTCAACAATTTTACAAGCGTTCCGCCGGTTATAAAAAGTGTTTCATGAACGTTGGCATGGTAACCAACAAGTCTTGTCAAAAAAACTTGTAATTAACCATGAAATTTCTACCTATGAATAGACCTAAGTAAGTAAGTTACAAGTGTTAATAAAGATGCTTTTCAAGGCTTCAATATTATTTTCAATGATTAGAATTATTTTATATTGTTTCTTTGTACATTTTACTATGCCAAATATGAGTCAAAAAATTTAATTTAATAAATTAGAAAAATCATCAGTACCAGTAGAATATAGGCTATGTTCATAACATGTGAGAAGAGAGGAGACTACTCCAAGCTCACTAAAATATTTTTTAATTTGAGTAATATGATCTAAATGGATTGAAAATGTCTTATTAAATTATTATTATTTTTATTCCAAATAACATGAGGGTTCAACGATTTGGATTTCTAATGATTGATTCATTTTCAAAATCGATTTTATCAATCTATCTTTACCACAAATAATTCAAATTTCAACCAAAACTATATCAGTGCAAACTATAGAAAGTATCGAAAACCGATACAGATGGCACTGATGGGTGGGAACACTTGTCAAATTGTAGAATTGTAGACTTGTAGCTCATTTCCTTTGTGAAACGCCTGTAGTTAACAACTTGTTATCACAAGTATTTGTCAGTAACCATGGTTAATAACAAGACTTGTTGTTTTGTGAAATTGGGCCCAGGGCTATTCAAATTTGATCCATTGGAGTTTAATAATACCATAGCCTAATGATTGAGTACATTAATATGATCAGTCTATCCTCTATGCGATAATCCCTACAAACATTAATTTTTTTTTCTCCAAAAATTCAACCAGATCCACCAAAGTCTAGTCTGTCCAAGCAAAGAAGACCCTCTGGCAAAATTGGAAAATGATTCAAACTCGGTCAATATTGGTTCAAAATTTACCTTTTTGATCTCAAATTGTAGGAAACAATTTGATCTACTATTAAGACCACATTTATAATTCTTGAACAAATATTGACTAGGCTGGAGTCATTTTCCCATCTTGCCAGAGGGTCTTCTTTGCTTGGATAGCCTATACCATTCAATTGATTCGTTACCATTCATTTCATAACAATAATAAAGGAATGTTGTATATTGTATTACAGTAGTGTTGTGGATCACTTGTACATAAAAATAAAATAAATCAATTTTAATTTAATCCACTATAAATAACATATTAAATAAAAATACTGGGAATAGTCTTTCTGAAAACATCAAGTTTACCAGTAATGATGCAACAACCGAAACCGGTATCTCGAGACAAAAGTGTTTTTATTTTAACATATCCTTGCAGGGAATTTGTGAGAGTGTATGAATTGTCAAAATTCATATGAAAAAAAAGAAATAAAGGATACACTTATTTCTGTAGCACTATATTAATGATAGTACAGAAACCATCCTAATATTCTCCAGTTTACTTATATAATGTGATAGCTCACCTCAGTTTCACAAGGCAGGTAGAAATCATACACTTGTAGGATTTTCAAACAATAAAGTTTCTTCAATGAGGCTCATAAAAATATTTGATATCAAATGTTTTTACTTATTTAAATTTAAATTTAAGGAGAAGAGATGTTTTGGACTTTGCCTGTGTTTCAATCCCAATCTATTCTAACTGTATAAATTATAAAATGTTTAAATGTATGTATAAATTACAATGTAGGCTACAATGTACAAATGTACAAATGTACAATGTATAAATTAACAAATATTTTAGAAGTTCAAAGCCTATTTTGATAAACAATAAAGTTTCATATAATTTTGATTATACTCACTTTCAACACACAAGGTTAACTTATGTTGGCAGTGCCAAAAAAGTAGCAGTAGGTAATATTGTTACATCACTACTTATTTGTATTCTACTATATTTCAACTTATTTGTAACTTACATTGTTATTTCAAACTTATTCTATTTAAATTTGTAAATAGATTTTTATTTGAAATTCATTTATTCAATAAAATTATCTTAAATTTAAATATTTTATTTACATTTGTAAATTGTTTATCTATTAAATTCAATTATTAAAATTTGTTTGATGGATGCAATGAACAAATTAATTATTTATTGATGCTTCTTATAATATTGTCCACAGGCGATCAATAGACGCAAACACAGCTTGCGAAAAAGACAACCACCGTAAAAGGTGTTGCAGAGTACCATTGGAGATAGTGTTCAAAGAAGTTGGCATGGACTTCATCATAGCTCCCTATAAGTTCGACGCCGGCTATTGCCAGGGCCGTTGTCCGCCGCGGTTCAACGTGGCAAGTCACCACGCTTTGCTGCAAGGATTACTGTGGCAGAACAACCACAATAGGGTGCCACGACCGTGCTGCGCTCCTCACATACTGCAGGACCTCCAGTACCTTCATCTCGATCCTTCGGACCCTTCCAAACTAAAGATGGCTAATTTCACTGACATGACTGTTCTTGAGTGCGGATGCTCATAATTAATGATCCGCAACCAAAATGAAATTGAAATTTCATTTTCAATTCACTTCATATTGTTCCTCCCAGAGGTGATCTTGTGATCGCTCGATCTCATTAGATTTACTGTATTTTAGTTCCATCCCCTGAAGTATTTTAGTACTGTAATTTAGTTCCACCCCCTGAAGTATTTCAGTACTGTATGTTAGCTCCCCCTGAAGTATTTCAGTACTGTATTTAAGTTTCACCCTTGAAGTATTTCAGTACTGTATCTTAGTTTCACCCCTGAAGTATTCTAGTACTGTATTTTAGCTCCCCCCTAAAGTATTTCAATTTTCAATACTGTATTCTAGTTTGAACTCCTCAAGTATTTCATTACTGTATTATACTTTTACCCTCTACTTAGGTACTGTATTTTAGTGTACCCCTTGAAGTGTAAAGTGTCAACCAACCAAAGTAGCATCTAATATATTGATAGGTACTAGTTTTATTCAATTGTATATTGTTTTCAATGAAATAGTGAAATAATACTTATTCACAGTATGGTAAATCATGGTAAATCCTCTTCTATATTATATGACAGATTTCAAACTAAATGAAAATTATTGATTAAATTTACATTTTGTGTTCTCACTTATTCAAGTGAATATGATTGGTTAAACTTGAGCAAACAAGTAATTGTAAATTCACCTATCATACTTCGTTCACTAGTTCATTCTGATATCAGGGCTACTATGATGTTTAAGTGATGAAAGAATGAATAATTACAGTACTATAGCAAAAATCTTTGAAATCTTTTTATTTTAACTCAACTAGTTTTGAAACAAGAATTCTTGTTTCACTTGTGAATAACTCTAATGAGTTCAAAACTAGACGTGTTAGAATAAAAGTACTTATGTTTAAAAGATTTTTTGTACTGTGATTTATTTTTTCATTTATTGGTTCCCTAAATCTGGTTGTATTTAAACTTTATCCATGACTACACTACACTAAAACCCTTGAATTAAGGAGAGTATATAAGGCATATCATATACAAGAAACTAAAGAGGTCAATAAAAAATTTGAGTAAACAGAAAAAAAACTCAATTATTAATTTTTTTATACTTCTCTGTTCAGGGTTAACAAATATTCAATACTGACAATCTTGCAGTATTTCATTGTTTGGAAGAGTTGATCATTCATTTACATGAGATATTTATTTGAAGATAAGTTTATTAACTATAAAATATGTTCATTGAATCAAGTAAGAACAAGTCATACCTTTGTAGAATGGATGAATCGATTCCCATTTCAAATTCTGGATGAAGTGAAGCTTTTTAGTTTTTTATTCATTTTAAGAAGAGAACTGCGATTTAATCGTTTGTCTCTAATACAAGTTTTAATGGTATTAAAACATTAAAGTTCATACAAAAAATTTCAGATCCATCGTATATTTCTGAATCACCGTTTTATTCATATATATTGTTTCGTATGAGATATTGAACTGAGCAATTAACTAAATGGTGACTGATAAACTTAGAATGATTAACTTCCTGTTGTAAATAATGTTGTGCAACATTAATAGATGTACTTTCAATATTAGTATTATCAAAATGTATGTCAGTCATTAGTAACACTGTATAGCCTACTTGAGAATGAGTAAGAGTTTGTAAAGACAATTGTTGTCAACATTTCAGTATTTTTTTCAATACATTACCAAATTTTACTAATTCAAATTAGAAACTTCATCTGAATAAATTTTTAGTAGGAACAAATAAGGCTTTGGGTTTCTTGATTTCAAGTTCATTTGTAGATAATTTCCTAGCTGCATAGAAGAATGCATAGGGGCATCACTGACTAGAAATCTAACATAGATCTCAAGAGAAGGAAAATTGGAACATATAACATAGAGGAAAAATTTTTTCTACCTATCAATTTAATCCACTATCTAAAATTTGTCTGAACATTACTATTACAGTACAGTACAGTACGAGTTATTACATTTTTCATTAATAGTCCCACAAATAATGCATTTCTCGTATATACTCGTAACTACCGGCAAGTGAGGATAAAATATGATGAATTTACAAGGATGATGATGAACTATCACAACAACTACAGTATTATCAAGTTGAGATTGTTACATTTACATTAAATGGTAGGATTACTTTGTCCATTATTTTTCATGAAATTATAAATTTATATGTGCAGTGCGCGTTGATACAAGCAGGTCAAATTAGTAATTTTGTCACAAAATAAGCTACCGTAGTGCATACGGTACTTGATCTCCCTAAATAATTATTATTCCTTATAAATGCACACTATTAAGTTCGGACAACTGCAATAAATTCCTTATTAAAAAATTCCCAAAAAATTCAAGATATAAAAATTTATCCAAAAAATTCAACATTAATTAAACATCAATGTGGTTAATAGTTTGATGAAGGTTTTAATGCTGTTTAATAAAGTGTAATGAAGTTTAATAAATATTTAATTAAGTGTTTATGCACATTCCAAGTTATAAGTCCTGAAAAGCTATCAATGAGAAAACTGATATTGATATTGAATCATGTGAGGTAGATATCAGATCTCTTTATAACTTTGCATCTCATACAGAAAAATAAAAAACTCCAAAAATCGTTTCTATTTTGAGCCATATCACATAGTTCCCAGCTTCTCCAGAGGACTGTACTCCATAATGGATTCATAAAAACTTTTTCTCTCTCCATATTTCTTATTTGGCTTCCAAAACTGTTTTAATTGACTATTCATTAACATCCAGTGATGATTAACTATCATTCTTTCAATTTTTTAGTGTGGTACAAAATAGGATCTCACATTTCGTGCTAATAATTCATTTTTTCATTACATCATGGATATTTTACTAATTTAGTAATAATTGGAAAAAATATCTATAGCCTATTCACTGTTTTATCCTCTTTTTAGTGATTTACTAAACCAATCTTTTCTGAAAAAAATTCAACCAGAAGTCTTTATAACATAACTATCTGCACATTTGAAGTGAATTTTTTGTATAGTTTATTGTACTTTGTGTTAATGAAGAACTGTATTTTTTATTCTCTGAAAAAGATTCCAACCAGAAGTCTTTATGGCATAAACTATCTGCACACTTGAAGTGAATTTTTTGTATAGTTTATTGTACTTTGTGTTAATGTAGAACTGTATTTTTTGTATACTATATTTCAATAATATCCTACTACTAATTAATGATATATATTTATTGATATTGATATTTGAATCACATTGAAGAAGCAGGGAAATGAGAAATGATATTTATTAATTGATGTGAGAGAGAGCCAATATTAATGAACAATAACTTCAATATTGAAAGAATTCGAAGGCATTTGTGAAAAAATTGCATTGCATTTGGCAATTATTGGGACTCTGTTTGACAAGGAAGGAAAGAATACGTAGAGTATACGTTAATCTTATAATAATATCAGACCAAAGATGCAACAGTACCTATATGAAGGCTTCCAGTTTTGCTCTTATTAAAAAATAATTATAAAAGAATTAGAATGACATTTTTAAGCATGCAACCATTGAATGTCTTTTAATTTGTCGTGAACGAAAAAAAATTGAACTAAACTCACCTTATGTAAGATTACAGATATAATGTTCTTACTGAAGTGAGAATCCTTCGGTCATTACCGTGGGTGGGTAGGCCTATCTACATAACATCCCCCATTCAATAATTATTTAACTTACAGAATTTCAATTCTATGTCCTATTCCAAGACGATCTTTACCTCTCACTGTGATAAATAGTACAATCCATTGTTTCTATTCTCTAGTTTAAGAATTTGTTGTGTAGGGTATCCGGTATTTATAGTAACATTATTAGAAATTATTATTAGGCCTACATTCTACTGTAATTCTATAGGAGTAAAAAGTCTGTACAGCTTTATTAATTTGTATAGTTTGCAATGTAAGTTTTATTTCTACTATGTAATTGCGTTGGAACGTATAAATTGAATAGATATGTTTTGAAGATGTGTGTAAGATATGTGTATTCTTGAAACATTTCTATACATAATAATCACTTAAAAGAGTGTTATACTGACTCACCAAATTGCATCTTGTAACATTTCTACGTTAACCGGTTGAAGTTTCAACTATGAAAAACATTGTGACTGTATGTCTGCATTATTTAGAAAAAATTAGAATAATTTTCTTCAACTGCATTAAAACGATGTAACAAAATTCATCACACTGTCTGAATAGCCTTGTAGTTGAAATTACTGGATTCACATTACATTAGATTGCGTATCCAAATCATGAATATTTTTTTATCAAAAATTCTACTTTTCACAACGAGGTATCAAGTTGAAATGCTTGAAGTATTCCAGTATTAAACAACAATAATATTATAATTTATTATGACAAGGAAATTGAAAATCATTATTGATATTTCTAATTGTATGTTGGAATGTATGAGATTTTGATTATGGAATGTGTTTTATTAGAGAGCTTTTATTTACTTCTCTCCATAAGAGTGTACAGATATTTATCTAATGCATTCATTAATTGCACCATGATTATGGATTCCAATTGTTTTAAGTCTATGTATAGTGAATGTGTATATTGTTTTAGAATGTAAGTTATTTATTCGAGAATTCTGTTGAGAATGTATTTTTTTAGTCTTGAGACATGAAAGAAAGTTTTATAATCTGTGCAAAGAGTACTTTGTCTATTTTTTATCACAACCCATCCTCACTCAAAATTTAATGGAAAATAATTGGAAACTTATTCTTGCAGAGGAGAGATAATTATTATGTTCTGTAATAGGAAGAAAAAATGTGTTCGCTCCCTCATATAAACCTAAATTACTGTATACTTTATTAATAATTCACTTCGAATTATCTGAACGATTTTATTGCTGTACTGCTAATACCAGAATACTGTGAAATATCCCTATCTCAATCTTTTCTTGTGTGGAATATTCCTTGCAATACTGTTTTAAGATACTGATACTTACTGTACTCTGGTAGTGGTCCATTCACCGAAAAATATAATATTTTATACATAGTAACTCATGAGAAATCTGCCAAACTGCAAATGAAGATGCCTGACTCTAAAAATAGTGAAAAAAACATTGGACATACCCCAAGAAACATATACTATGACAACAATGACGAAAGATTGTTATAATTTATCATCAAAATTATCATTTTTATGGGCTTCTTGGAGGTCTAAAAATGATGATATTATGAATAAATGTTAACATAATCGATGATAATTGAATAAATTTTAATGTTTAAAATCAGCTTAGAAAATTGATGGAGCAGTAAGAAATTTGTACCTTCAACTTTTATTGAGCAAAATATGACAGGAAATGTAATTTTCACATCTGTTGAAAGTATATATGTAGGCTAACCAGTTATAAAATCATAACCTGATAAATTATTGTCAATAAATAAATTTTTTGAAAATCCCGATTCTTGAGAAAAAGCTAAATGGTCGAGGTTGTGGGGTCAGGGGAATGTCTGATAAATATTTTTCTTACTATTTGGTGTAAGGATCAGCCTGAACATTCTCTTAATATTAGACAAAAATGTGTATCATTCAAGATATTTGCGTACCGTTTAATCATAGCAATAATTAACGAGGCCGGTAACATGAATAATGGTTGATGAATGCCAGCATACTTCAACAGGAATTCGATCATAAAAGCCCACGATCAGAAGCACCAACTTGTTAGGAATTGCTTTTTTCCTGGAGGCGAAATATTACCAGCTCAGGTGTGGGTTGTGTGTTTTGCATTCCATCGTATCTGGCGGCTAAGAATAGTCGAGATGTGACGCTTTTATACACAGCTATTCCGAAAATAAGAGATTCCTCGCTAATTTAAGATACCATTTGTAAATTTGGGAAAATGTGAATATTTTTGCCTGCTCGTACAGGGATCGCAGCTGGCAATCCAGTAATATCATCAATATAGCTCGCACAAGCTGAGAAGAGACGCCGTCTCAATACACTTTACATTGTGATTGCGTATCTTTTCAGTCTGCGCAAACTACTACATTAGAAAATTAACTGCTATAAATTTTGGAGTGTTTCCTCTCGCAAGCAGTTAAAACCGAGTTTTCACATACAATAAAAACTGTCACAGAAGCCTTTTAAATGTTGTAGCCTACAGCAGGAAAATGAATCATCGAAATAATTATTTTTTGTTATTTTTATTTTCATCATTTTAGTTGTGAGCGTCAAATTGAATCTAGAGAACGTGGTTTCTTGATCCATGACGAGCTGCTGTTTGTAACATTCAAATCCAAATTATTTCAAAAACTTCATAAACGCTTGATGGAAATATAAAAATTACAAAGGAATACTTCTCATTTCAGTAATATTCATTTGATGAAATAAACATAAAAACAGTAGTTAATATATTATAATAAATTAAAGTTAATATATTACAATATCATTAAGGTGCGTTTAGACTGTGTAACTTTGTTATAAAACTTTTACTATAACAAGTCCAACACAAATGCTACAAATTCGTGTTTCATAATATAATAATTGTGTTATATACCGTACCAGTAACTAAATTTTCCCTTTTCCGCATGAAGTGGGTAGCATATTATAGTGGTTATAGTGGTCATTATAGTGGTCATTATAGTGGTCATTATAGTGGTTATAGTGGTTACCCTGTAACAAGTTACAGAATGCGGTTGAAATAGGTGAGGGGGGAGCAGAATCATCAGCTGCTAATATTATGAGAGCTTATTCATAAACTTATTCTTCTATTAAAAGATTTATAAGAAAGTTACACAGTGTTCTATCTAGTCAGTCTATCTAAAAGCACTTTTATGTTAATAATTTTTTGCATATGAAAAGCTATGAAAAATAAACAAACATAGATTTGCTCGTGAACTTATTAAACTAACAACTATATAGAAGGTGATGACGGTAACTTAGTTATGTAGTGGTAGTTTTTTAAGAAAAATTAAAAAAGTTGTCACTATATGAATCTGTCATTAAATTTCAGTAAAAAACAGTTGTGCTTGTGATAGCTTCAAGAATGTTTATTCAACTAGTATGTTAACAATACTCCATTACTTACAGCCAATACTTCATTACATGCTATTATAATATAGTCCATTTTTACCCAACTGTAGAAAATAGCTGGGAAAAATACTCCAATAATAGAGGGGTAGCTGAAGTATCTTGCATTATTAGACCTTCCTTCATCAAATATTTTTTAAATACATCTCCCTAAATTTTTCAAACATATGTTTATGGTTTATCTATAGGCTAATCATTCAGTTAACGAATTCACATGGGATTCCATGTCCAGAATAAGCAGTTCATTATTTTTAACATTCGAAATGTAGCCTACCTGTGAGAATAAGAGTAGGTAGGCCTACATAGGCCTACATAATATATATTACCTTTGAGTATATTAAGTATTATTACAGTAGTAGGCTACTCAATCATCTTCAAATTGTGATAAATAAACTAAACTGGGCCATAGGCTATTTATTTTTTATTCATGAACTTACAGTATCTAGCATTATTGGAGAAATAACATCAGGAACATACAGAATATATTATTAAGCTACATAATACTGATAAGAGCATGTCTAATGTTTTATAACCGTAGGCCTACTCATTTCTTGCCTTCTGTAGCAGATTATTATCTGCAGAAACTATGAGTATAAAATATCTATGAAATCTGATTTATGGAATTTCTATCAGTTTTCTTTGAGTGGTTGGCGAGTCAGTTTTCAGTTTATAATTTTTACAAGTTGTAAGTACAGAGCAAGTTTAAGATGAAGGCAGAGGTGCCCATCCCCCCCATGGACAGAAGCGCAAATCCCCCCCCCCCCCATTTTCAACTGCTTTAAACCTCCCCCCCACCCAATTTGAATTCGGTAACTCCTCTCCCAATATAAGTTCAATTTGCAATTGGAACCAAATAATATAATCCTAATATAATTAAGAAGAATGATTCCCAAGAGTGAAAAAGCGTTCAACAGTCTACATACAGAAGAAAACAATCATATATTTTCCCATACACAATTAAGTATTCTCAAATGAATTTTTGATGTACGAAAATTAAAGAAGTCCTTCAAAGGATCTTTTATTGATAGGCTATATTTTTCACTTTGCCATTGATTCAATGCGTCTCCATTGATTGTTTTATTGTACTTTCAGGTAGATTACAAAATATTAGCATCAAGCAGATATAATTTTAATTACGGTTATACACAGAGAAGAAAGAAGAGTTTCTTCTCTGTGGGTTATATTAGTAGTTTAGGATCTATAAATTTGACAAAGTTTAGATTTATTGAAATGAAACTGTCACAAAATGGAGTAGATAGTGAATCATTGGTATAATTCTTTCTCATTAAAAAGTTATTGATGTAGCCAGTGCTTGATTTTTTAAATCAGGTTCTTTTACGGCGGCAGGAGCGTTGGATGGAGGATGGTCCGGGGGTACTCCCCCGAAAAAAATGGAATTTCAGCTATTTCAAAGCCCGTTTTTAGAGTAATTTTGAAGCTTTTAGTTGTGTATTTTTACCATATTTTTAATAGAAAATTAGAATGATCTACTCCCCCTCACAGAGATACCACCAAGATTAAGCCCTGGTTATAGTAAACATATGAAATGAATGTTATATGAATGGGTGATATTAAACAAGCAAATGAATGAAAAGACTTTCACCTCCAAAAAAAGATAAGGTTTAGTAAGAAAATCGTCTTAATCGACTTTGATCATTTCAAACAAGTATAATATGAATTTGCGACAAGTTCCGAAGTAGGCCTATGCATAATACAGGGGAAAATAAACATAGTCCCAGAACTCTGCAAGAACTAAAAGATGCCATTAGGCAGGAAGTGGCTACCATTCCAAGGGAAATTACACGAGGAACTATGAACAACTTAAAGAGAAAAAAGTGAGAATGATAACATTTATAAGACATAATTTTCAAAAATAAATTGAGTGCACTAAGCGATGTTAAATTGAATCATATTGGCTATACACAAATATAAGTAATTGAACACTTTATTGTGATAGGACTTACAACATGTTTCATTGCACAATAAAAAAGATCATAATAACAAATAAAGAACCTCCATAATAAGTCTCTATATTCCTGTATTTGAGTTTTATAACTAGAATATTTTTTCTTGAATCATGTTTTAATATAGTAAGTACCTAAAATATCGCCCTGAGTTCAGGATATTACCAGTAGGAGACTCTTCAAGGATAATAACTAATATAAGGACACCCGTGACTTTCATAAAGTTAACTGCTGATCTTGACAAACCGTAGTTTGTTGTTCTCAGCGCATCAAAACGTTTCAAATGTACATATAATTTGTTAAATTTGATCGAAATTTAAGAAATTCACTATCTTGAGTACATTCTCAGGTACCAAGAAATTTTTTTGTTAAAATGTGATCATCTTGGAAGCCATAGCTGGGGAAAAGTCGCATTTGGGCTCAAATTGTAAAACATAATCTCCTATTTCTTTGAAAAAAATTTATTCATCTTTGAATAATTAAAGACATTTTCCATGAGTGTGAATAGTGTATGAATATAACACCAAAAAAATTGAGGGATCATTATGAAATCTCCCTCCCCCCAACGTGGAAGATATAAGCGGTAAATGAAATCCCTCCTAAAAATATAAAAATTTAATATCCGAGGAAAAGCTCTTACGAGTTTTAATAGTGAATGAATATAACACAGAAAATCAAAGCTTATTATAAAATCCCCCTCAAAACTTGAAAACTATAAGCTGAAAACAGAATAAGTTAAAAATTGAAATATAATTATTTATTTTAAGGTATTTCCTACCGGTATGAATATAAAACCAATCTCAGACTTATTTAAAAAAATCCCAAACTCATAAAATATACGGTGACAACAGCATTCCCCCCTAAAAATAGTATAATTGAATTTTTTTGAAATAATTTTATTTCGGGGGGAATTTTTTATGAGTGTTAATAGTGAATGAATATAATACAAAAAGCCATTGAAGAAGGCTGATTGTAAAAAAATCCCTCCCAAGACTTGAGAACAGATAATAGAATAAGATATCATAGGAAAAAATTTCACGACTGTTGAATATTTAAATCATGAAAAACATTTTGAGCTTAATTTTAAGAATACTCCCCGAAACTTATAAGATATAGGCCTAAGCTGAAAATGGAACTCATTCGAAAATAGTATATCTAAATTCAAGTAGAATAGTGAATGAATGTAAGAAAAATAATTTTGGGTATAGTCAAGAAAATTCCCCCCAATTTAAAAAATGAACGCTGGAAATACAATCCCCTAACATTGTTAGAATTGAATATGAGAAATATAATCTTCTACAAGTGCTTGAATATAACACAAAAACATTCTGAGGGCTAATTATGGAAAATCCCCCCCAACTTATAGAAAATGAGCTAAAAAATAGAATCCCCCCCAAAAATCGCAGAAGCGCATTTGCGCTGCTGAACCCCCCTCTGGGCACCCCTTGATGAAGGAGTCGGATTGAGAAAGGAGCATGTCATACCATCTAGCGACAGAAATTGTAGCTGAGCACTACTGTTACAATTGCTGCCGATAGATGGTGCGAGCGTACATATTTACAGCAGAGGGGCTGTTAGTTGTTGCTGCCTTGAAATATCTATAGTGACCTATTTATATAATAGCCTTCTCTAAACAAACATTATCATATCTTTTGACCAAGTAAACTAAGTTTAATAAATAGATTTACCGTGTAAATATGTTTTGTTTTTGAAAGGATAGTACATAGTAAAAATGAAGATTTTATTTACCAATTATTATTGTAGATGAATTGATTATAACAAGAGCTTTTGGTCACTTTCAGTCGTTATATATTGAAAAATTGTTGATCAAATTGTTGATCGAATCATTGATCAAATATTGTTGATCAAATTGTTGATCAATTTTTTTATATTTTAGATAATTTTTTATTATTGTTGACAATATTTGATAAACAATTTGATCAAAAATATGATCAACAATATTTGATCAAAAATATGTCTCAAATATTGTTGATCAAATTGTCGGTCGAATATTGTTGATCGAATTGTTGATCAAATTTTTGATCAAATATTGTTGATCAAATTGTTGATTAATTGTTGAAAAATAGTTGAATAATGAAAAATTTTATTCATAAATTATTGTAGAGTAATTGATTTTAACACGAGCTATTGGTCTCTTGTAGATGTTGTAAATTGAGAAAATTGTTGAATTGAACATCTTGCACCAGTCTTCAACATTCTATTAGGGAGAATATTCTTGTTGCATTCATTTAAACAAGAAATGAAATATTTGGGCTTGCAATGCTTTGTTTTAGTTTCATTCCATTTTCTTCTTCAAAGGGATTCCCCTGTAAGAGGGAAAATTTTTTCAAAAAAGCACCATAAAACTATATTTTTAGAAGTTTTCATTAAAAATTTTTGCATTCCCTTTAAAGAGAATTCTATTTAGTTTAGGATAGATCCCAATTTCGGGGGGGAATCCCCTAAATCTCCCCCTGGGTTCGCCCCTGAGTACAGCCTATGATAAGAGGCAGTCATTGGTAGAATGTGAATGGAGGGTGTTCATCCGTTTTTCAATCTACCATCCCTCCTGAACCCGCTATCTTTAAATTCTTCAAAATGGACAACATCAAAATCTCTTGAGTTTTACCTCAAGATAATTTTATAATAATCCTATAATATTATGCTAGTTCAAGTTTAATGTAAGTATGGAGTGCATAACACATAAGGCAAATATGGAACTATAGAGTTAGAGCTCCCAGCAAAATACTGGCGGGTGAGCCAGCTGTTCGAAGTACATGTATCTTCCTATTTTTTCAACACTCTTCCTATTCTTACACTGTAACATCAGCTGTTTATCTAAAAAACATCAATCGCCAGTATTTTGTCAGGAACATGGCGGGAAGGTAGGAACCTTCTCATTGAGCGTTTACTAAAATTATTATTGTCACATTCAAAAGAACTGCTCCATAGCATGAAGTATGAAGTAGCATAAAACTACAAAGGAAAAAACAGTATAGGATGATAGTAGGGAAGAAAATTAAAACATATTTTATTCATAATTTTATTTAAGTTTTACTTGACATAATATACATTGCTACGAATCAGCTTTAATATTTAATATGCAATAAATAATCAATTATGATTATTAGTATAATATTTATAATGACTCAATAGTATATATCGTTGTAGTTTAATTTATGTACATTGAATTAACATTCCACATTGAACAAATATTTTTATACTTTCAAGAGATCGAAATCACAATTTACAAGTCAATACATCATCGCTTGTCATAAAATCTATGTCATAAATCATAGTCATCAAGTGGTTTCACCTTTATCCAAATAATTTACAAATATCACCAAGCTCACAGGTTCTTGAAAAGAAGACTTAAATTTGTCAATTAGATTATCAGAATTTTGAATCAGTACTTAATATTTATAATCGTATGAATAATACGTGAAGCTGGAACAAAAAATCTAGCATTCCCAGTGTTTCTAGGATTTGTGTTGAACTTGAATATTTGATGGCTTCCTGTTATAATTCCATTGTGATAGATATGAAATAAAGCTCCATGTATGCTATTTATGCATTGCGAAACCTTAGTGAGATGGATATTGATAAAAATTGTCATTGATGCTTTAATTATTGGACCATAACCATAGCGCTATATAGAAACAACGTGCTACTGTTTTCCTTCTTATGTTATAAAGCAGAACTGAACAGAATTTAAGAGGTGACTAACAGAAAAAGGGATGTGAATCAGTCGAGTTTATCAGACTTTATTTATTTTCCATTCCTTTGAAATTCTTGACGGTGTTACTCTCAATAATTGTTACTCTGGTGTTTAAGCAGTTAGGTAGTAGAATATCCATGTGCATAGTCTGTCCAAGCAGAGAAGACATTCTGGCAAGATGGAAAAATGACTCCAGATCTGTTAATATTGGTTCAAAAATTATAAATTTGGTTTCAAATCGTATGTAACATTCTGTTCTACAAATTTGAGACCTCAAATTGTAGACCAGAATGTTTTCTACAATTTGGAATCAAATTAATAATTTTTGAACCAATATTAACCGAGCTAGTCATTTTCCCATCCTTGCCAGAATGCCTTATTTGCTACAACAATATCAATGTCTTCTATGCAGCATCAATTATTATCACTATTAATTTAATCGAAGACTTTGAGGATATTCTTAACAATTAAGTGCAATGAAAGGAAACTTGAAAATGCCTCTAATGACGGCGAAACCTGTTTTGTTCTAGTAAAAATATTAAAAGGGTAGGTACTGTGATGCTTAATTATTTATACGTACAATCAGAAATAGCACTAAACATCAAATTACTATAATAAATAATAAAAAATTAATATTATGAATAAATTTAATAAATATTTCTTTCTTTATAACACTAATTAAGATTCTTTGTTCTTTTTCATCAGTTATTATTCAACCATTTTATATTTAATTTTTTCACATTCAATATTTTATGTTTCAATTTCTGTCTTGATCACCTGTTTTAATACTTAATATATTCCGTGAAGAGTAAAATAGATAATAACACACTTAAACTTAGTTTGAGAATAAAAGTTAGTTTTATGAAAATTTTGCAAATTATATGAGGTTGGTTACTCGGTTAATGAACAGAGCAAATTTTTGTGCATTTGCAAAGTTGAAAAAATCAAGTTGGTCTTGGAAAATTAGGTCTAAGAAACTAGAAAATATTTCTCAAAACTTTGGAAATGCTTTGAAATAGTATACAGAATAAATAGACTGCGGCTACACATAAAATTATAAATTCTTCGCATTATTGCAGTAACTCTTGCTACTCAAGGCTTGTGTGCATCTTCCTACTCCTGCTTGACAAATTTACTAAATTTTCGAGAAAGGGGCTCAAAGTATCAGAAGGAAATTTCACATCTATCTTCAATTGCCATAAATTGTAGAAAGTGCATAAAAAGTTAACTTATGTAATGTAGTAGGCCTATAATATTAAATTTGTACATTATTATTGATAAAGTCGGACCACACATTTTTCAAATAAAATGCTGTAGGCCTATCAAAGAAATTTTTGTATTGATTGAGTACCTAAGTGAAATTATATGTGAGAAGCCCAATATTATTTATTTTGATGGCATGTTCCAAACAAGCTGTCGTGAGTCTGAGAATAATGAGATAATCAATGTGAAACAGAAGAAGAAGTTCTTTCATTACGATTTTGTAAAGTATTTTTACACAATATGTATGTTGTATGTGACAATATTTATTCCCAGTCTGGTATCAAAGCTATTTCTACAAAAAAATTCTCTGAGTAGGCTACTGATTCAAATAATAAATTACCCACCTCCAATTCCATACGATCAACTACTACAAGAACTGAATCGAATAGCAACAAATATTTCTCAATTCTATGAGATGAATAATGATTTTTTAGTGATTGTGTTAGTTTATTCCTGACCTCTTCTTATAATATGAAGGCCAATCTCATTACAATTTTTCAACCTTACCCAGTCTCATTTATCATTGTTATTTTGAAATTGATTTTTTCATCACCGTCTTCGCACCTGATAAATAATAATATAACTTACATAATACATAATGATATAATACGTATTGCGAAATTACTTCTCAGTCAGACATTCAGTTACTCACAGAAATTATAACTAATGGTTATATAACATACAAGTATTATAATTTATAACTAGAATACATGAATTATAACATAGTATAAGACTAAGTTGTATTTTTGATACAATCATATTAATAGTCTTCAAGTAGACAGGTCCAAATCCAATACTGCCATACAGAATTAAAAGTACTTTCGATCATAATTTGATGCAATGTATGTGTAATTTTTGTCTGTTGTATATGTTTATCTTGTGTTGATTCAATTCGAAAGCTTTATTCTGTATATTCCACAGAAGTAAAGTTTATAATCCATTACACAATAAGAATTTAGGATAAATAAATAGTTCATGTCATACAGATATCTGTAGAGCTCTATGGTTGTATAGAGTATCTGTATGTGCAGTACGTAAAATAACATTAAAATTAATCATGTGAACTGCGAACCCAAAAATCCATCATAAATTTAACAAATCATAGAATAAAATAAAATTTAATAGAGTCGAAAATAATATAATTATTCCTTTTCACAATGTTCTCAGATTTTTTTCTGACCTTATAAAAAAATTACTTCATTTGTAAACTGTTGAATAAATTTTATTCATTTGCTGAAAATATTGTGATTCAGTGATTCTTCACCAGAGATACACTGATAAAAATTGTATTTTTTTATTCTTAAATTTCCAGTCCACTAGCGTGGTTCAAATCGTTTTAAGTTTCAGTAATTCATTTTTTTTTTAATTTGAATAGCTACTAGAGATGAAATCATTTTTCACAGCTGAGAATTTCTTGAAATTCAGCATTTCAGATTTGAGTAAATTGGCAGTGCTATTCCTGAGCTCTTCAAGTGAAATGACAGTGTATTAAACATGAATTTGCTAAGTATAGAATATTAAAATAAAATAATTGCTTAATAATATTATCACCAGAATTATTATTACCAAATATTAAATTATTATAATTTAATGGGAATAAATATTATTATTTCTGTACTTTCCATTCTCTCAATAGATAATAGTGGAGAAAAATATTATAGATAAATGCATGGGTTGTCACCCAAAAGGAAGTGTTTCGTATTATAGATTTTTTTGGATAAAATTTATTCTAATTGATAATAACTTTCAATTTCAACTTTATGAAAATAAGTTAGTTTTCACCAGCCAGGATCAACTATTTCGCATCAGCTGAATCCCAGTTGTACCGACTCAGATTTTAATTGATCTTTCTTGACGAAGAAATAATTCAAAATTGGAGTAGGCCTACCTCAATGGAATACATGAACATTATGTATGAGAGCATTATAAAAACGAAGAGCTTCAAATTTTGTGCGTAAAAAAGGTGCAATGTTGATGTGCAAGATTGAAATTGCGTGATATGATAGTAATAAGCGATCCTTGTTGATAAGCGATGATGTATTGCTGAGGCTCCTTCTTCAAATCTTCATATAATCTGAAACATTTGAAGATATGATAGGATAAATAAACATGTTATTATTACATCATCAAAACCTTAAATCTTTTGGCAATTTAAAAATTCATTCATCAGTTTGATAAAAAACCGGTTATCGATTTGCAAACTGTTTTTGAGATTTTGCAACTATCAAGCTTACATATCAATTCAATCAATTAACATCTCTCCTGTACATTTTACATTTACATATTTACCTTTACATTTTACTTACTCTCACTCATAATTCACTCACTCTGTATGTAATCATAGCTACAACAATATAGCTTCCACTTTTACACAAAAAATACTTCTACTCACTAATCAGTGCCATGATTATTACTTGAATAATAAATGAAACTTGCATCATCAGCAGAAATTTATCACATCACATCTCAAAAAACACCAAGTTATTCGTGGAAACTTTTGATTTAATTTCATGATTAGAACTGAATTGTCATTTGGATTTTTTTTACTTCTTTTATAATAAATTTTGTTATTATTGACATCTCTCATCCATCAAAAGGTTTCTACTCCAAAATTTTCAAGTAAATTTTGATACTTTTCAAGTTTTAAATATCTTTGTTTGGAAGGTTTTTGTGAATAATTTTAAGATTCAGCATTTTTCTCATTAGGATTTTGGTGTGAAAATTTTTTTTAAATAATAAGAACAACCTAATTTTTTATATAAATTGTAAGAAGGACAGTTTCGGACATTGCTTTTTTGTACTCTATAACTAAGAATGAAGAAAATGACTAGATTACAATTTTACACTACGGCCCTAATTTGTGTTAACAATGTATAAATTGATCCAGAAATTAATCAAGCTATAGTCTCATTACTCTCATTCTTTGTTATAATTTTTTATTGTAATGTCTAGCATTTGAGTTATCTGATGGTTTGAACTGAATTAATTATAGTAGAACTGCTATTGAGCATACAGGCCTTTCTGACTGGGGCTGATAGCAGCGTATGTAAAAAATAAAAATTGTAATCACAGTACTCTTTTTGATAATTTTCTATTTCATCACAACATGTTTAATGCTCTTAGGAGCCATTCTCGCACTTGAAAGTATGAAAATGGCTATAAAAAGCACGAAACATTTGTGTTGAAATAAAAATTATCAAAAAGGGTACTATGGGCCTGGGCCTATTTATATCTGCTTCTTAACCCTGTTTAGTTGAATACTAAACCTAGTTCACCAACCAGTTATTCCTCGTGACGTCACGTGACGTTTATTTCCTCATCATCGTCATCATCATCTTGCTGTTGATCGTCTGGTCCGTGTTGGTCGTCAGACTCGGCGTGTTTATTTCTGTCCGTCTCGAGATCGCTCAAGTCCGGATGAGGATTGTTCTTATTGGGCAGAGTCTGTTCCCGGCTACCCCCCGAAGCTAGCAGTTCCCTCTCCTTCGAGTTACGCCACTTCATTCTTCTGTTTTGAAACCAGATTTTCACCTGAAACAATGATCAGGAATTAAAACTTATAGCCTTCTTAACAAACGCACTTCACTTCATAACAAAATATATATCATACAATCATGAAAAACATATAATAATTTGAATTACCAATATGTTGTTCAGGGCTACAAATAATTGTGAAATTTTATAATCACAGTAGGTCTATAGTCTGTCCAAGCAAAGGAGACATTCTAGCAAGATGAGAAAATAACTTCCGCTCAAAATATTGGTTGAAAAATTTGGTCTCAATTTGTAGATCAGAATATTTCATACAATTTGAGACCAAATTAAAATTTTTTCAACCAATATTGACCGACTTGGAGTCATTTTCCCATCTTGCCAGAATGTTTTCTTTGCTTGGCCAGACCATACAAATAACGAACGGTAGGCCTACTCTAAAATGGTATTATGATTTTTTATTTTTATTTTCAACACAATAATTTGAATCATGAATGGAAGAATAAATTCGACTTAGTCACTGTTGATTTTGTTGTAAAGACTTTCCATAATGGAACCACAAATTAGTGTAGAATTTACAAAGCGAGTGAGTTTTTATTTTCAGTAAACAGGAATAATCAACAAACAAAGCAGTAATTCAGAATAAGAAATAATCTTGAACAAAATCTTAATCAACTCTGAACTGTTGTATCCATTAATTTATTTGATATATTATGCTTCCATCATTATACTTATTGTAGACAATTTTATTAAAATTTTTCTTGGCCAATCATGTTCTATCAGCTAGAATAGTATCCATTCTACTCTGGCTATATTCATACCATTCTAATCCAATAATTATTTTCTTAGGGCTACTGTATTTATCAAAACTTTCATTCAATAAATATCAAAGTACTTTTTTTAAATATTTTTATTTTGCATAACATGTTTCGGCGTTCTAGCCATTTTCAAATGCAAATGAAAATATTTGCACTTTGATAATTCTATAATTACATAACAAATTTCCATAACACTTATAATATTATATTATATCAATTTAAATATAATTCAATAGTAAATGCTTTCAATCGAATATTCCATTCACTATATAATAGGTTACCAATAATAATTAAAATTGTTTACCACTATACAATTAGGTAGGCTACTCTATAAATTAGGTTCAGGGCCCTCGCTGGGGTGTGCGGAGTGTGAGACCGCACAGGGCGCCACGGCCAAGAGGACGCCGCGGCGGCTGATGCGAAACGGGAATTTTAAAATTCCAATTGAGCTATTAGAATTATTTTTTCACTATTTCATAAAAAAACTTATTTTACCAGCAACTTGAATCCACAAGAAATGATTTCCTCTGCATAAACTCATTCATCATAATGAATTGATCAATTGAAAACCACGATCAATGTATGAAGCAAGCCAAGAAACGCCCCTCTTGAATTTAATTCTATTGTTGGCTGACAACCACCTTAAGCTCTGTCGACCAATCACAAACCAGTTTCCTATAAAAACTTCTCTTTAGTATTTTTACCAAATCTTTTTTGTTTTCCAAACTTTTCTCTGGCAATAGGTCGGTATTAGATCATGAATAGTTTGTGTTCTATTTCATTATATTCATCGTATGAAAAATATAATTAACGAGTAGAAGATGGGAGTGCGAAACCATATTTTCATCTTATTTCATACAGCATAAAACTATTGAAGTCTAGTACTGGCCTAAGTTACACGATAAAAGTAAAACTGAGTCTATATGCTATAAATAAGTTCTTCAAATACTAACTTGATAGAATCTAACCAGCCTGAACACAAAATTAAATATTATATCAACACAAGATCGTCAATAGTAAATCAGAGTAATTTTTTGTTTATGATACACCATCCATCATTTTCTTGCTAGCAGCCATTTTCTAAGACAGAACTCACGAAACACTGTCAACCAATGAGAAAAGAACAGACGGGGCATGAAAGCGTGTCCAAGTCAAAACTGAAACACCACCCGTCAACTACTGCCATCTACTGGTTAAAACTTTGAACCTGGTTTGGAAACTTTACGAATCGATTTCATCGGCCAATCAGGGCGTAGACGCCGTAGGCGGAGCTTGGAGGCGTGTCCAATGGAAGTTGAAGCAAGTCACCCTGTTGCTACTGCCATCTGCTGGCTGAATTCGGAATTATTTTGAATGTTATTCAAGAAAGTCGGATAAGCAGTGAAAATAGAATATTTAATAGATAGATTTAAATGGCTTAAATCTTCAATTTGCTTGTTATTGAATTTCCGATTTTTCAAAAACATCTTTATTTCCAGTGAAATGGAATATTTATAATGATACCAGATATCTTGCTGTGAAAAATGTATTATTCCCTCCCTTATGTGCTTTCAAGCAAACTAATAAACGTTTTCACCATCAAACCTACTCTGGTTTATAATAACATCCACTAGGATATTTCACCTACAATGCAGTCAAGATTTTTTACAGAAGGAAACTGTTCAGATTAGTTTCTTTTTAGATTGTCAACACTGTGTGTGACAATGTGTTCGTGGAGCAAGAAATGCCTCTACTCCAGCAAGGTAATCTAAACTGTTTCCTTCTGTAAAATATCTTGTCCGTGAAATATCCTAGTGAATATTAACACACAGCAGCTCGTCATGAATCAAGAAACCACCTTCTTCTTATAATAATGTTTCTAACAAGATCATTTCTCCTGGATTGTACAAGAAATGATGAATTGAATTCATTATTTATTTCTTACTCCATTTCAAGCTCTAGTATTCAACTTCTCTAATGTATTACTTATTTGTCTATTAAGGTATGGAATACCCCCAGAGAGAGGAGGGTCCGGGGGCCCTCCCCGGGAATTTTTGAAAATCACACTCGAATTGAAGCGTTTTTACCAAATCTGAGCAATGTTTTTAGCGGGTTTTTATAATACTAATAATACAATTTTAAAAATGGAAGAATGCGCCGCTTATGAAAAAAAGTTATTTTTGGGAAGAAGGTATGGGAGCGCCGTTCCCACGCACTCCCCCTGAAATCAAGCCCTGCTAGTAAGTACAATAACGTGGTTACTTGTAAATACAATGTAATCTTGATAATGATTTGTACTTTTCCAATTATAAATCTTCAATCCGAATAAATGTGGGGCCTTGCATTCTATTAACAATTATAATTAAAGTCTGTTGAGGGAAAAATTTTATATCAATGTACCTTTGCATGTGAGACCGCAAGACACAATGTGGAACTGGATAATCCAAAGATGCCAATTTTAAAACAATAATAAAAGGAAACTAGGAATACAGAAGCCACTTGGTTGGTAAACAAAACTTTTTTATAAATATAATCACAGAACGCCTATAGGAGAGACAAGATGTTGATGTGATGATTTTGCTTTATTGTGACTCATCAATATTATTTATTAAAATTTACACTTTTCCATAATTTAGGTAAGTGAAAACAAAGTTCTTTGTTCAGTTTTCCACTGATGATGATGCCCTGATCATTAAAACTTATATGGTTTTTGAAATAAACTTTGTGGATGTGACAATCTTTGTTTTCACTTACCTAAATTGATTATTCATTCTACATTCACTATCACAAGTTGTTCAAATCTAAAATTGGGGAAAAATTTTTTACAACGCCGAGGCGCCCCCCAGGCCGCGGCGCCCAAGGCAACCGCCTCGGTCGCCTCGCCCACGCGACGGCCCTGCATGAAAATACGAAACAATAATTGGGATACATTAAAATAAGCAAGTCCCTATAGCCAATCCTTTTAATCACACCACATGCAACATTGGGATTGCTTATGAGAAAAAAGTGAACGTGCAAGGCAGCTAGAATCATGTTTGACTTTGAATATATCATAATATGTTAGATTGCATTCGTTTGGTGATGGGGGCGCCTGCGAAAATCTCGCACAGGGCGCCAAAAAACCTTACGAGGGCCTGATCAGGTTTGTTTTGTTCAAGATCGTTATTCAGGGCTCAACCTGAAGACCACTTCACCAAATATTCGAGAGTTTTCCAGTACAGGAAATAACACATTTTTCAGCATGACACTCGATATTTAAAATTCCATATTGGTCGAGCATTGATCAACAATACAAAAACAGATGTGGGGTTGTGTCGGCGAGTCGAAACAACATCTAAGAACTGGTGGTGACATTGAATGGACCTCCCGTAGCCGATATTATTCAAGAGCGGTGTAGCTCACCACAACCAAATAGGAGGCTTGGCGAATGATGTTTTCTCAATAAACAGCTGATGCTGTTCGAGAAAGAAGATTCGGTTTTGCGAAAGAGGAAGATAGAGGAGAGAATAGAATACAATTTTATTTATAATTGTTACAAGGCTTTCGCCTATGGTAACATTTAGTTTACAAAATAAAGATAGTACAAGCAATCAATATTATTCCACAAAATGTTTTGGATTTTAGTCCATTTACATTACGAAAAAGGAATAGGAATATATTTGAATTTATAAAAATAAAATAAAAATCACAAATAGTAGTAATTACACTAATATACAACCTCATAATACAAGACAAAACCAATGTGATAAGTCTATCACAATGAGGATTATCAAAATCTACATGAGGACTAAAAAGAATGATGAATAAAATAAGAGAGAGAATCATCAGACAGAATTTAAATGGAACGGCGAAGTTTTAACATGAAAAGGTCCATTCTTGGGAAAGGTTAAGGATATCTCTTTCATCAACATTTGGCCTTCAACACTATGCCGAGAAAGCGTCTTCTTGTCAGCTTATTCATTCGCCAGTTTCGTTGTTGCGAACTGTACAATTGTGCATGCCCTTCATATTGATCAATAGTGGAAAAACAGATGTAGAGTCGCGTAGATGAGAGCAGCTGAAACATCTAGTGGCCATCAGCAGTCAGTCTCCTAGAATATTATTCACCCTGAGGAGGACAGAAGGGTGGCCCAGAGAGGAGTGAGTGAGGTCCAGCTCCAGGGAGGAAAAAGCTATAGTGCAGTCAGTGCTTGCAGTACAGTGTTTGTTTACGCTATCCATTAGCAGAAGTCAAATAGGCGGACTTTAGTCCGGGCTGCTACTGTTGTAACCCGACCGTGGGAATGACTGCCAGTCGCATTTTATAGCTTCCAACACCCCTACCCCACCCCTCGTCACAACCCCGCTCACCCCCACCTTAAACCGCAATCTCACATATCAGTTTGGCAATTGGTTTTGGGGAACTATTAACTCAATTACTCGACTAGTTATATAGAAATCAGTAATTTTATTGGAAATATTTTACTGTACAAAATTTATATTGTAGGCTATATGAAGTTTGTAAATCATTCATTCAATGCAGTAAACTTTTGACAAAATGTGATTCATGAAATGGAAACATTTTTATATGGCGGAGCTAGGACTAGGAAGTCCTTTTTAACACTCAAATTAAGTACACGATTATGATCTGAAATATACATCTCTATCAAATAATATTATAGAGATCAAATACTATTATTATAGTATTGAGTTTGAGAATTAAATTTGAAATAGAGAACTATCTATACAGACAATAAATTATTTCGCTCTAGTTAAACAGATGTATTTACTTGCAGATGATGCTCACAAAAGCTTTTTATTTGAGCGTGGGTAATAGATTAAGTGGGTGAGTGATTGATGAGGTTAAAAATGTTCATGCCTAGCAAGACTCGAACTCGCGACCTGGAGATGCTAGCATGGTTTTAAACCCCCTGGTTGTATGATTGTACCTGTTAATCACTCATTTGGAGTGGTGCTTGACTTTTCATGTATCGATAACCATCCCTAACATCTAAACAGCTGACTGAGCCACCTTACATTCTATCTTACATTGGTGCTAAGTTGTACAATAAATTATCTGCAGAGTTGAGGTCCAAGTCGATGAGCGAATTTAAAAAGAGTTTGTACAGATTTCTTTCTGCAGAGGCTTACTATATTGTGAACGATTTCAGCAATACCTAATAGATATAGGCTCTTATAGTTGTATTAATTATCTCTGTTCTTTATATTTTAGTAATGTGATGTTATAGTCTGACCAAGCAAAGAAGACCCTCTGGCAAGATGGGAAAATGACTCCAGCTTGGTCAATATTTGTTCAAGAATTATAAATGTGGTCGTATTGGTAGGTCAAATTGTTTCCTACAATTTGAGATCAAATTGGTAATTTTTGAACCAATATTGACCGAGCTGGATTCATTTTCTCATCTTGCCAGAGGCTCTTCTTTGCTTGGACAGACTATACTTTGGATAATTCATGTTTAAATTTATTGTGATGACGATATTCAAGTGTTTATTGTTTTATATGATGAGCTATGTTGAATAAATTTTTATCTTATCTCAATTTTTGTTGAGAGCTATGCAGTATGCATGAACCACTCATAAGGAGGTTTATTGTTTATTTGTTGGAGAGTATTGAAGTAGACACCTTTCCTCTGTGTATCCACTGTGATTCAAAAGTTAATTGATTTCTAGCAACTGAAGACAACTTACATAATAAGTATATTAAACAATACCTTGTTTGATAATGACAATAACAATACCTTGTTTGACCATAAACATATAAAACCTTATTTGAAAAAAATATGCTCAGAATACTGATATGAATAAGCCCCAGTTGACAGTCAGATAAATCAGCTATTGAAATTTTGTTGGACGCTCTTCGGATGAGGAGATGATCGACTATTATGAGTACTGCATTTTTTCAATGTGAAAGTAGCAATGTGCGTGGGGTGTATGTGTGCTTTCCCTCATTAGAGTGTAAATCAAGTGCAGAATCGCTTGTATGTCTAACTTGCAGGAATGGCACGCACATTATGTGCATAAATTATTGTGGGAAGGGGAAAGAGGCAGTGATAATTTGCGTAGGGTCATTTCAGCACCAGCCAACAACCCTCAGCAAAAACATAACAAGCAAGCCTCCCTTAGCCCTTACTTAAATCCCATTCTTGGTCAATTCATGTTCGTTTATCGAAATCTCCAATATACGATTCACCCTCACTTTACTCTAATTCACGCTTTATGCAACAATGTCAAGTTATTATGATAGAAAGCAGTGATCACTGATGGTCAGTTCGTTCGAAAACTGTTCATAGAGAAGTGGAGATCTGATTGAGACTTTAATTTTTGATTGAAACTCTGCACTTTGTGAATTTTATTAATGAATAACACGGAGTTGTTAGTATGAGAGTCGCGTTCATTCTAGAATCTCCAATAATTAATAAACCCCTAGTCACAAACATCTGTTATAACAAAGACAATAAGAGTAGATAGTCAATGGTTATAATGAGGATATTGATTACTCCAAAAGGTAGACGGTTTCGTCTGTTGTTTGAAGTTGATGTCGTCAATAACTATTAGAGTTGTCATTCATCTATGCCTGGATTATACAGGGTGGGGCAGAGCCGACTGACGAGTTTTGAAGGGTTATAAATAATGAACCGAACGACTTGGAAAAAACGATTCAGCTCATTCAATTCAGCGTGAAATATAGTTTTTATTGATTATATATTTTTTCATATTATATCAGTTAATGGCGGCCATAAGCAGCGATAAACTAATGTAGCCGATTTTTTGAGTTTTCAACCCCATTTTGGCACAGTGCGATTGGTAGGGCCTGGATCTCTTCTCTAAATTACTCTCTCAGTTCTTCTGAGGTGTGTAGGCAAGAATTAAAACTTTATGATAGTCCCATAGAAAAAATCGCATACACTTCGCATCGGGTGAGCGTACCGGCCACCTCACATCCCCCCTCACTGAGAATTGCCCTGGCAACAATTCTCTCAACACTACCACTAAAATTCGCGCTGTGTGGGCTGCAGCCTCGTCCTGCTGAAACCATGTTTCCCACAAGTCTTGTTCCTCAGCAAGTTGTTCCTGGGGCGCAGAAACGTTTGTAACATTGCAACAACGCTCGGAGGTCATATCGACGGTGATGACAACATGAGGGGGGACGTGAGGTGGCCGGTACGCTCACCCAATGCGAAGTGTATGCGATTTTTTCCATGGGAATACCATGATCACAACCTTGCCTTCACACCTTGGAAGAATTGAAAGAGAAATCCAGACGTAGCCTACCAATCGCATTGTGCCAAAATGAGTTTGAAAACTTCAAAAAATGGCTATATCAGTGTATCGCTATTCAAATGATGAAATTTTAAAAAATATTAACAATAAAAACTACATTTCACACTGAATTGAATGAGCCAAACCATTTTTTTCTAAGTCGTTCGGTTAATTTTTTATAACCCTTCCAAACTCGTCAGTCGGCTCTGCCCCACTCTGTATTTTAGAAATCCAAAGAGACAATACATGCTTTACATCAACACTGTTAAAAGGTTACATCAGGCTGCTATGGTAGAGAATGGTGGTATTTTATTGTTTTCATGTTTGTGTTTTCTATAAGCAATACCCAGTAACTGTCCATATGATCTAGCTTCTGTTGTTTTGATGCAACATATCAGCATTGTGCAAATTCTTACTACTCTACACCGATTAGAGTTGTGGAAGTAGGGTCTAGAATCTACTCGAGTCTCAACTCGATTCTACTCGAGTCTCTAGAGCAGATTTATGAGGAGTACGGTACGGATCAGGCTGGCGTGGAACCCCCATGGAGTCGTGTGAGCTTTGATTGTGATCTAAAAAGTCTCTTATAAGTCTGTATAGTTTAGTCGGAGAAAGAAGACATTAAGGCAAGATGGGAAAATGACTCCAGCTCGGTCAATATTAGTTTGAAAATTTGGGTTCAAACTGTAGAAAACATTCGGCTCTACAATTTGAGACTGAATTTATCATTTTCGAACCAATATTGACCGAGCTGGAGCCATTTTCACATCTTGCCCGATTGTATTCTTTGCACATGGCGCCACGGCGAAGGGGGCGCCGCGGCGGCTGATGCAAAACGGGAATTTAAAAAATTTTTATTGGGCTATAGGAACAATTTTTCACTATTTGATAAAAAACTTATATTCATCGTATAAAAAATAGAATTAATGAGTAGAAGATGCCATCATCAAGATGGGAGTGCGAAATCATATTTTCATCTCATTTCATACAGCATAAAACTATTGTAGTCTTGTACTGGCCTTTAAACATAGTAAAACTGAGTATAAATTCTTTAAATACTAAATGAATATTATAATACATAAATGAGTATTATATTAGCACAAGATCATCTGGCCATTTTTTTCAATCAGCGTAATTTTTTATTTATGACACAACATCCATTTTTTTTGCTAGCAGCCATTTTCTAAGACAGAAATTACGAAACACCGTCAACCAATAAGAAAAGAGCAGGCGCGGCATGAAGGCGTGTCCAAGTCAAATCTGAAACATCACCCGTCAACTGCTGCCATCTACTGGTTGAATTTGGAAGCTTTTCTAACCGATGTTTTTAGTCATTTTGATCGTAGGCGGAGCTTGGAGGCGTGTCCAATGTTAGTCGAAGCAAGTCACCCTATTGCTACTGCCATCTGCTGGCTGAATTCGGAACTATTTTTCTGAATTGAATTGAATTGAATTTATTTGTTTCTGTATGGTAACAAAAAAGGCATATAATGTACAATACATAGCATAAAATATGAATATATATATATATATATATAAATAAGTTTACAAAATAAGAAACAACGCTCACATGAACCGTTAGGTTTGTTTGTGAGTCGTGAGTTCGTATTACAAAAATAATATAGGTACTTGTAGTTACCAAAATAAATAAAGGTATGAGACAAAATAATAACTAACACCGCACTCATCCATCCACACTCATGCAGGAAGGGGACACACACACCGCATGCAAAAGAAAAAAAAACGCATACACACAACATCCATACACCATCATTCTTGAAATTGCTGTGTTTTATGAGCTACAATTCGCTGAATAACCACCGCTGTACGACCGACCAACTGTTTTGTGACTGATTAAAGTTTATTGTTGTATGACTGACCGACTAACCAACTGTCTAACTGACCAACTGCTTTGTAACTATTCGACTCGTAGGCTTACTGACATTATTGACGTAAATTTTGAATTTGAATTTGAATTAGAATTTGGCATTGGAGGTAAAGAAGAAGAATATCGATGGATCAAAAAAAAGATAATGGCTGAATAGAAGAGAAAAAAATATATATATATAGAATGTAGAGTAGTTTGAACAGCCGCGTTGGGCGTGAAGGAGCTAGACGTAAGTGGATCTTAGAATCTGATAACACACGTCATCACTCATGTCAGATAACCACCTCCGCAACATTCTTTTGTATAGATAAATTGAGCACTCCCTGGCTGACTAATAAGCAAAGGTGCATTCCGCAGAATAACATGTACCAGGTAAGTTACATTCCTGTCGCAGACTGATCTCATATTTCGTGAAAGGCCAGAATGATGAAGATATGAGCTGCGGGTCAGGTAATTGTGTTGAGAGGAATTATCGAAAACAATTTTATTTTTAAATGCATAGGTCATAACAGATTTGATGAAAAGTTTTTTTATAGGGAGAACATTGAAGAGATTAAACTAGCGATCTGATGGATACGTCCTCTCCAAACCTAGTCCAGCTTTGATAATTGCTTTCTGTGCTATGGCTAATTCTTTAATGTATACATCACATGCACCGCCCCAAGCAATTATACCGTATGTCATGATGGATTGAGCAAATGAGTAGTAAACCATTCTTAATTCTTTGACATTAAGGATGCCATGTAATTTAGAGAAAACGTAAATCAACTTCCTCAACTTATTTTTCAAGTAGGCTATGTGCTGCATCCAACTCAGTCTATTATCAAAAATTATACCCAGATATTTTATTTCATTTACTGACTCAATTGAGCTGCAGTCACATTCAACATCCCACTCACGACCACACCTGTGAAGTTTAAGATCCAACTGAGGAGGCGGGCCACGGTTTTTGTGAAGAAAAATAGGCATGACTTTGGTTTTACAAATATTCATACTAAGGATATTGTTATCAAACCAATTTTTCAGTTTTACTAAACCACTATTCGCAATCCTGTACACTTCTCCCCAACTATCCCCCTCAAAGTACACTGCGGTGTCGTCTGCAAATAACAAAATTTTCCCCATAATATTGCTTTCAATTATGTCATTAATGTACAAGAGAAACAGAACCGGGCCAAGAGTACTGCCCTGGACAACTCCATAGTTTATTCCCTGAACATTACTATACGTGCTGTTGATACTCACGATCTGCTTACGCTCAGACAAGTAACTATCAATCCATGAATGTGCTATCCCAGCGATACCGTATTTAAAGAGTTTTCTCATCAAGATGGAGCGGTCGATAGAGTCAAAAGCCTTTGTGAGATCAATAAATAGAAGAAGAATGTATTTATTGTTATTAATACCCACCCTCAAATAGTTGCTTAAGCGATAAAAGCAATTTTCTGAATTGCAATCATCCCTGAAGCCAAATTGAAACTCTGTGAGAAGGTTATTAATTTTTATGTACTCTGTTAATTGCTTTTTAAAACATTTTTCAATAACCTTAGAGAAAATACTAAGTAATGATATTGGACGGTAATTATTAATGTCAACTTTACTACCCAACTTGTGTAGAGGAATTACTTTGGCAAGCTTAAACAAATCAGGAAAAATGCCGGATCTGAAACTACAATTTATGATGTGGCAGAGCGGGGTAAGAAAGATATCAATATTGTTTTTTATCAAGTTAGCGGGAATATCATCACAGCCAGGAGCAGAGCCTCCCCGAATTCCCATCACACATTGGCGAACATCCTGTTCTGAAACATCTTTAAGAATAAATCTGGATTCAGGATCAGGTGGTATAATTGGAATTGTTCTAATATTGTCATTATTTTGTCTTATTTTTTGAGCTAGATCAGCTCCTATATTAGCAAAAAATTTATTGATTTCATTAGCAACATCCAGTGTGGTTTTAAATGTATGGTTGACACTGGAACAAGAGGTTAGAAAATTTTGTACTGGAAAAGGAGTTTTATTGTTATTCAAACCAGAAATTTCATTTATTATTTTCCAAAATTGTTTAGGGTTATTCGTTGATTCAAATATTTTCTGCTTATAATAGGCTTTTTTAGTTGTTTTAAGAAGACGGCTTAGTACTCGGCGATACTCGTTGTAATAATTTATCAGGTGCACGTTGAACGGTTGCCTCCTTATTACTCTGGAGTCGAATGTTATTCAAGAAAGTTGGGTAGAGCAGTGAAAATGGCCTGACAAAATCTCGTACAGGGCGCCAAAAAACCAGGCGAGGGCCCTGTCAATATGTAGATAAACTTTTTTTGGTACCTACACTTGATAGAAAGTTGCCACGTCTGATCAAATTGCCATGCTTCGATTTCCGGCTGGCAAAAATATATCTTGCATCTTATATCGTTCTAAATAGATTAAAATTATATATTTGAAGCAACGTATATTGTGAAATAAAGTCGCGGGTTTGAATGAGAACATGAATACCAAATTATTCAACAAAAGGTTTTTCACTCTTCCAGTTTGGGGGCCTAGCACTGGGGCCCCTGACGATCGCCAGGTTCCCATCCGGACCAGACCGACCCTGGCTCGACCAGACTATACCTAGCTACCACAAGTTGAGGTATTATATGCAATCAGAAAAAGTATATTTTCCGCCATTGTTATCTCGGTAACATTTCTACATTGTTATAACAGTCAAAATCGTCATAGCAACAAGTTAACTAGTGAGTGTTTCTATTATGGCTCAAAATTTTCAAGTTTTTTAATATTTTATGAGAAATTGTGTGAAAAATTTGGTGAATTGCTTCATTTGGAATATCCTATTGCTCTAAATTGAAAACTTTTATAATACGCTATTTCTCCTGGACTATGAATTCTTGTAAAAGTGCTGCGAAAAAATTAAACCTAGTTTCGAACTTATTAATCAAAATTTGATATAAAGACGTTTTGGACAATAGACTGTGTTTTTAACCTAAAAGGTTAATTTGTCTCATTAAAATGAATGGAACCTCTTCCACTACTTGGTGTAGGGAATCAGCCTTAAAAGTACAGCACATTCCTCCTGAAACTTTCTCTAAGAACCTCTTCCACTACTTGGTGTGGGGAATCAGCCTTAAAAGTACAGCACATTCCTCCTGAAACTTCCTTCAAGTTATCTCTCTCACTTCTAGTATCTTACATTAGTCCAATCAAATCACCATGCCACTCTACAGGGGTTTTTTGTTTTGGCTAAACATTTTGATGGAAATTAATGTGATAACCTGTAATAAAAGGAGCACATCAGTTTGCTGAATTTGGTTTGCTGATTCAAGATTCCTATTAGAATTTGAAATATTTGTTTTCCATGCTCCTTCTATCTTCCAAATTGAAAGGTTTTTAAATTAATATCTTCATCCGGCCTATCGTTCGAATAGATAATAATAATAATAATAATAATAATAATAATAATAATTTTATTTCCTTAAAAAACAAACAAAAAACAAAAATGAACAAAACAGCAAGCAAATGTAATGAGTACAATTTAAATTTAAATCCAGTTAGTGTAAAGAATTAAAGAATAAAGTTTCAATTTTTTATTTATTTTTATTGGAAATCAACCTACTCAACTATGGGAACCCCATGTGCTAGAGTAGGTGTAAATTTTGGGTGGGGTGCAAATACTTTGGGTAAGTGAGCTCACATACTGTTAGAAATAATATTTTCTATGTGATGTCTTCCAGTTGTTATAATCCACTTTTTAACGACGGCTTTGAATTTTCTTGGGTGTTCTATCATCTTGATGTGTGCAGGAAGTAAATTGTGGATTTTTGGTGCTAGGTGGTTGTAGTGTCGTTGATATGTTGCCTTCCTAGCAACGTTTGCGATCAGAAGGTTTCTATTTCTTGTGTTATGGCTGTGGTTTCTCCATTGAAAGTTTTCCGGTTTTTTGTGTAGTCTGCAAATGATTTCCAGGGAGTAGAGCTGTCTTGCATCCATCACTCCGAACTCATTGTATAGCTGATCTGATGGGTAGCGAAGTGGTTTCTGCTTAATAATTTTCATTATCAGTTTTTGTACTTTTAAAAGAGGGTCAAGGTGAACGAAGTTTGTCCCTCCCCATCCCACAATCCCATAGGTAATCAAAGACTGGACTAAGGAATAGTACACCATCTTCATACACTTCTCATCTATCAATGTCCTCAGCATTTTGAACTTGTAAATAGTCTTTCTCAACTTTTTGCATAGGTTGTCTATATGATGGTCCCAGCGCAGGAAAGAGTCCAGTATGATTCCAAGATATTTTATTGTTGGTTTTCTGTGGATAGTGTATGCAGTGCTGTTGGAAATGTTGACTGTTAAAAGGTTCTCTGTAGGCTGTCCATGCTGTGTAGCTGAGAAAGTTAGAAAGTGGGTCTTGTCATAGTTTAGGGTGAGCAGATTCTGATTCAACCAATGTGAGATTCTCTGTAGTCCTATTTCAGCCTTATCCCATGCTATTGACCAAGTTGGTCCTGAAAACAAAAGTACAGTATCATCGGCGAAGGTGGTGATGTTCCCCTCAATTTCCATACTGCACAGAGGATTTATATAAATCAAAAATAGTATTGGACCGAGAACTGTACCTTGAGGTACTCCATAATCCACTTTGAGCTTGCTACTTATTTTTCCATTGACTCTGACACTCTGGGTTCTGTTTGACAAGTAACTTTTGAATAATTCCCATGCTACTCCTCTGATACCATAGTTGTAGAGTCTATCCAGCAGAATATCATGTGATAATATAGAATATAATATGTAATATAATATGTATAATATATAATATTATGTGCAGAGTATTTTTAAAAAAATTGAGAAATTCTTTTAAAATTGTAAAGAATAACATTAAAAAAAATTTCAGTGATATATAAAAGTATTATAATACCAAATAAAATTGGAGTTGATAAGAAATAATATTTTCTCATGTGTAATTGGGAATATTGGAGATCAGGTTACTTATTCCAACGCATCACGTAACTTCTTTGGTATAACGCAATACGTTGCCTTTGTGATTTGGAATTTGTCAGATTTTGGCAATCACGCTTATTTATTACTAAGTTTATTGATTCCACTCCGGTAAATTAATTAACGTACTCTATACCATTTGAGAGTTTTATGTTCTTTATGAGCATTCATAACATATGACATGAAACAGCATGTGTTAAACTGTGTCTTTTTATCTTATTGCCTAATAGCATTTACTTATAAGTCCCGCTTTTCCCAATGTGGCTTAAGAGAAACTACGGTTCAAGAAAAATATGATTTTATACTAATCAAGCCCCATCGGAGGAAGCGGGCCTAAGACTACTATTATGGAACTTAAGCCTAGTCACTAGAAAAAAGAATAACTTAATCATCATTTCAATTCAATTTAATTCAATTTGAACACACATGAAGACACAATGAATAATATAATACAAAAATCAATAAAACACAATAACAGAATAATACATCTCTTATCAGAGTAGCAGCTGCAGTGTCATCATTTGAAGACATAGAGGGAAGAGGGGAAAGTCAATCAGCTGTTACTCAAACCATACATCTGGCTTAAGCAGCATTCGGGAAATCGGGCCTCAAAAAAGTAAGGAACATCAATACATTCTTGGTATTTGACATGAAATTCAATTTGTGTCGTTTCGGATGCAGCTAAAAATGACATACACCCTATCATGAATGTGAAGGACAAAGCACTGACTTTATCGCCAGATTTTCAAACGGGCCACATCGACTCGGAGCTCCTTGTAGCCAAAGGGGGGTTGGAAGGTGGAAAGGGGGAAGGGAAATGGATAACTGCTGAAGGGAGCTTTCAAAGAGTGGAGTTATATTTTTGTCTCTATCGACTCGTGCGGTTATCTTGCAGTGCGCAGAGAATAGAAATAAATTCGGTGATAATATTATTATCGGAGGACTTGGTTCCCCGCGGGGAAAAGGGGTGGCTTTTTATCGACGAGCTTTTTTATTGGTTGAAGACAGCGTCAGAGGCGGAAGGCCTGTGCGCCTGCGTGCTCTGCGTCTGCTGCTGACAGCTTGATCGAGGAGGAGGAGGAGGAGGAGGAATGAGGGGCTACCACCTTCCTTTAGACTACATTTTTCTGTGCAAAAAGCTCAGATTTATAATGCGGATTGATACCCGCTCTTAATTTATGCTGTACCCTCACACCATCTCCCCACACCCCTCGTCGATCGATTCGATAACACGAGCTATTAAAGCAAGGTTATAGCTTTTTCACGGCGTTGAGCGCGTTTCTTGCCGCTAGCCTTGGCTTGGCGTCTGGCTTGGAACCCCGCCATTGTTCCGACAAAGCCTGGGCTGTGAAAATGACCACCGTAGACCTGCTTCACTATCTAAAGTTCTGTTTAAATCGCCTGTTCGCCTTCAAATGAATTTACTAGAACGGTTTACTACCAAACTTAAAAGTCCAGCATTTTAATATCGATGTCAATCGGTTTTATAGTTCCCAACAACAAAACTGGCGAATGAATCAGCTAGCTAGACAAATATTTCATTGTTCCATATCTTTCTCACTCTTGAACGCTCAATTTTTCTTGTTTAATCTAATCTTTCAGCGTAGCATCAGCTATTTATTGAGAAACATCACATGACACTAACGAGACTGGTGACTGTCAAATTACTGTACGTTTTTTCAAACAGCCCCAAAGAACCAACTAGGATCGCACCCGGATATTATGCTTATTAGACCAGTGATGGATCATCTCAACTACGTGCACCCTCGATGGAAATAAATATTTTGAAATAATTTTCCATTATTAGATTATTAGAATAAGAGTATAAGATTAAGATTATTATTATATAAGATAAGATTATTAGAATAATGACTACTTTTTTGTAATATCAAATCATGTTGTTTTTCATGAGGATGATTCTCACATGATCTCTAGGTTGTGTGTGATTGATGCGAGAGGTGATAATGAGAGAAGATGACTATAATTTAGACAGACGTTAGACGAAAGTCTTTCTTTCCCGGAAGACGGGAGTGGTCGATTGTTAAATATGTATTGTCAACTGGATTCGAACCCAAGAACCTTCGATTATACCGCGTCTTATTTCTCTTCTAAATTTTCCATTTCACATCATGAAGAAATACTTCAATACCCTCTACAAATATAATGGAAGAAGAAAGAAAACATTAATTTAGATGTAGCTCATCTCTTATATTTCTCAATTTTTTCCTTTTCTGTCTTATTTTAATCTCATTCCTCTCCCACATTCCACCGGTTCTTCTTCCCTCATCATCATTCACTCACTCATTATCACCTTTGCTTAAAATACTTGCTATTAAGTCGCAATTGTAACAATGAATAATAGATAAATAAAGGAAAGTAGAAAACGTATAGAGTTGGGATAGGCTTATGATAATAATCTGCAATAAATATTGTAAAAATACATTCAATCAAAAGTTTTTATAGGAAATAATGAGTACCCAGAAAAGAAGAGTAAATCTCTCTACACCTTATCTCTCCATTATGGACAAGCTCCACAACATTAATATGAGATGTGATGTACTTTTGAAGGAATGGGAATTGTTATGTCAAATGTTGATTGATATCAATCCAGCGAAAATCCGACTCAGTGAAGTGATAGAGCTCCAAACTCGAGTAGCAGTCTTAGTCTTGCACACACACAAACATATATGGAGAAGTATTATTGAAAGCTAGTTTCAGGAAGGGGACAACCTGGAGAGATGAAGTTAAATAAGGAAAAGAAAAGATACAACCAACGAGAGAAGGAGATAAATAAGAAAGCGAGGAAGAAAAGAGACAACCTGTGAGAGAAGGAGATAAATAAGAAAGCGAGGAAGAAAAGAGACAAACTGCGAGAGATGAAGTTAAAAAGGAAGAGGAAAAGAAAAGATACAACCTGCGAGAGAAGGAGATAAATAAGAATGCTAGGAAGAAAAGAGATAACCTGCTAGAGAGGAAGACAAATAAGATAGAGAGAAAGAAAAAAGAAAAGAGAGTGCGACATATTGCAGTGCAATCTGCGACTGCATTAGCGAATCAATCAAAGAGCAAAGGACTTGAAGGGCTGTTGGGGCCGTAGGGCCACCCCAACTGTCATCCACACACTGTTCAGTTCAACTGCATGAGGCGACTACCAGGGGAGAAAGAGCGTTTGTTTAATATCTCCGGATATAACAGCCACATATTTGTGTCGATAAAAGCAGCTCGAAACCAATCTCCTTCTTCAGATTCAAAACTCGGGCCTCCCCCTCCCCTAACCGCCTCCTCCGCCCGCGCAATCCGACTCTCAACGAAAATCGCCTTTCGCCAAGCAAACAACTCGGCTTACCAGATTTTGTTCCTGTAAAGAAACAAGGGATACTGCTAGTAGCCCCCAAGCTACATATCTCACTTATATAATATTACTATACTTCTAATTATATAAGCTACTTATTTCAATTCTATATTCCTATTCTCTCAATATAACATTCAGAATTTACAGAATTTTTCTCTATAACAATCACTAGCCGGTAGGCTCACTTCGCTCGCCTTCGCTTGAACGGATTTCAAAAATATTCCAACATAGCATTTCTATACCTTATCTAAACCTGCCCACCAAATATAAACATTTTCTACCGATTAATCAGTTCTCGAAAAATCAAGAAAACGCGGATAAACTATAGAAAAAAGTCAAATATTTGGCGTATTCTTATGAAGTTTTGAAAATCCTTCCTTAGTACTCGTCTAACAGTCTAACTGAACGTGCCTGCCAATTTTGAACGCATTCGGTTCGGTAGTTTTTTAATTCTGCTGATGAGTGAGTGAGTGAGTGAATGAGTGAATGAATGAATGAATGAGTGCCATTTCGCTTTTATAGATATAGATTTCTCACTAGAAGCACAAGCAAATCTTCTCAGTTTCAGACTCAGGTACGATATTTTCTATCACTTTGTATAATATTTTTTTCCTCATGAAGTGGGATATATTGTACAACACAATGAACTTGTAAAATGTCATAACTACATGATAAAGTTAACTTAACTTATAACTTACCAGATCCTTGATAAATTCTCATAGACTCATATTGCTATAGTAGGCCTATGTCCAAGCAAAGAACACCATCTCTGGCAAGATGGGAAAATTCCTTCATCTTGATCAATATTTGTTCAAGAATAATAAATGTGGTCTTAATGGTAGATCATATTATTTGCTACAATTTGAGATCGAATTGATAATTTTTGAACCAATATTGAACGAGCTGGAGTCATTTTGCCATCTTGCCGGATGGTCTTCTTTGCTTGGACAGACTTATACGAGGGATATTTTGTGAAATTTTACAATAAGTTATCCAAGTTTTCTTATTATGGAGAGATTTCACAACATCACGATCAATTCTACCAATTTGATTATACGAGGGAGTATTACACAAGTTTATTCGATAGTTTTCTGATGATTACTTGAACTCTGGAGCATGGGTTTTTGAAAATATTTTTCCAAAACGATTTCACGCATAAACCTTTTCCTCACTCCACATAATGGAGACAAAAAATGTCTATCATCTCTGTCCTGATGAACGGCTAACAGCCTAGTTGGAAAAAAGCGGAATAATTAATCAGTGAAGAGAAATGAAGGGTGTGGATGGATTGTGAGCTTTAAAAGTCAATCAAAATTTATAGCATTCTCGCAAAAAAGCGTCAACGAGAGATTAGAGTGACGGTTGCTGATTCCTTTTCAAATTAAACTTCGAGTTTAGGAAGCTCTCAAATGATTATCAAGATTGGAATAGAATGGATGCCTTTATTTGATATCCTGGGAGGGCGAAGTTAGGGCCCAGCAACGCAAGAAATTTATCAGTGCCATTGAACGCCAGAAATTTGAACTGAGATGTAATGGGAAATTACATTTGATGATAAACAATATAGAAACAATAATCATTAAAATAATGGTTTTAAGATGGCGAAGCATGCTGTGTTCTAATAAGAATATTGCCTGAAAAAGTGCACTGTAGTTTTAATGCATTACAATTATACAAAAGCTAAACAACAAATTGAGCATTGGAAAATCAGTAAGAGTTGAACAAGATTTAAGTATCAATGTACTTAGCTAACTCAATAAGTCTTCACATCACATGGGCGGCTCGTGCCCACGAAACAGTAGGTGAAGTGCTGTACATTAAAAGATACGTGGGCACGAGCCGCCAGTGCGTTCACATAGTCGAATCCATGAATATAATTGTGATCTCTATTCTCTAAGCTAATACCCACGAAAAAAGTATTATATTTTGTTGTACAAGTATTCTAGTATTCTAAGCTGGTTCACTATGTACAAACAGCACTGGCGGCTCATACCCGTATCTTTTACTGTACAGCACTTCACCTATTTCGTGTGCACGAGCCGCCAGTGACAAACAGGTAGGATTGGAGTCACTAAGAACGGTCTCTATGATGTTTTTTTTCTGGGTGAAAATTGTGTGAATTGTATGAAAAGGAACATAACCTGAATTGGACATTCTAAACAAAATTGGTGTAGATTGTAGAAGTTTTGGGCTAACGCCTGTTTTTTCTCTCCTTTACTGTATTTAATACTTCCAAGGTTACAGCTTCCGCATATATTCAAATTGTATTCCCTTATGGACTTTCAAATTATCGACTATCATACGTCACTACTGAAGTTACATCCATTAAGTAGAATGACTTCATCTCGAGGGTTGTGTTTTCCCTTCTACGGAATATATACGTTCTATATCTTGACAAATTTACTATATTAATTTTTTTGAACAATTTTATTCAACGAGTTCTCGTTGAACTAGCTCTTAGTTCAATTTATGCAGTAGCAGAAGTCCTTTGTTCTATTCATATAGATATCATTGGAAATTCGAACTAATTATTATTATAGTTCTATTGTACTCTAACATCAAGAAGCACAATGCACACTTCTACTCTAACATAGGCCTATTATCATAGAGCGTAATGCTCCACTTCTTTGCAATTGAATAGGCAATACGTCACGACAAGTGATGGTTGATTTTTTCAAAACATGATACATTTTTTAAAGCTGCAGTCAATAATAATGTATCAATTGGAGTGCTGTGAAAATATATAACCTAGTTTCGAACTTTATTATCCATCAAAATTTGGTATAAAGACGTTTTGGACATAAGTCTGTCTTTTTAACTAATAAGTTTAATAGTTTCTCTAAAATGAATAAATAAATGTATAATAATGTATGATGTATTAAAATGGGAAAATCAATTATTCAAAGTATCGAGTAGTGGACGTCCAACTTAAAAGAAATCAATTTTTTGTTTTACCCTGTGCAAGGTACATACAATTAGGATAACTAGAACAAGGATTAAGAGTTAGGACAAGGTACACAGAGACTTAAAATTTCTCAACATACATAATCCCCACTATTGTTTCCAAGATGAAATCTTTCCTTCCAAAGTTGTGTTGTAGGGAAGGTGTACGTAAGCCAGACACCGAAGAAAATTTTATACTGGTGCTGAATGCTTATAGGAATACGTTCAGCAATATCCCCCATATGACGATAATAACGGCTATGAGGTCGTAGAGTAGGTGTAAGAGACGTGCAAGTGTTGGTGGGGGGAGGGGACATGATGAAGCTGGAAGGGACAATGGATGTGGAGGATAAGAAGAAGGAGACGATATTATAAAGAGTGGAGAAAAGTGGTTGTTGGAAAAGAGGTGGCGGTGACGAAGAATAAGAAAAACATAAAAACAAAGTGGAAGGAGAAAGAGTAAGAGAGAGAGAGAGAGAGAGAGAAAGAAAATGTGCACGTGGCGCGTGGCGTCAGCTGGTGAAGACGGCTGTCGTTGTTCAATGAGAATGCTGCCGCCGCCTCATCATTATAATGTTATGTTTTTAGCGTGCCGAAATGAGATTTAGTGGCTCCTTTTCAATTGGAAAAGCCCACTCACCCTCACACAGCTAAACGTCCAAGAGACCGCCGATCTCTAAATCTTTTGATCCCTGCTCTTCACTGCAATATTGCTTCTTCAACTGCTGCTATGCTATACTTCACGCAGAGAGTATGAAATAAGAGTGAAATAATTTAGTTATATTACCTCTAATTTGAAGCACAGAGTGAGGAGTATGGAATAAGAGTCAAATAATTTAGTCATATTCAATAGGTCTTTGGTTTGTCAATGGCTCAACAGCCCATGAAGTGTTTGGGAATTCCAGCTGGTTGCCAGTTTCATATACACTCCACTATACAGCAGAGGTGAATAATCATCAAGCAGGATAGATTTTACGTGTGGTTAGATCATCTCAACCATAAGCCAGTCTTCACAACCAAGTGAAGGAGCAGAACACCTCTGAATAACATGCAGTTAAACAGTTAGAGTGTAATGCAACAATTACTATTCCTCCAGAGACGGGGAACGACTTATCTTTACTAACGACAGCCAATCTCCCAAAGGAGGCCTCTGTACACTTTTAGTTGAATGAGAAATGAAAAATGTATCATTCGTAGTTCAACTGTGATAATTTTCTTTAGTCTATTGTATATAAACTGTTTCTATTGATTATATTGTTCTTGACAAAAAGATCTGAGTGGGTGAGATGCTTATCTTATAGGTGAGATGCTTGTTGAACAAACTGAGGAAGAAAGAGCAGAATAATCATTGAACGATTACCGGTGGAACGTCGCAAACTTTAATTTTATTTGCCCGTTAAAAGGATTATTAGCTTCCGGCGCAAAGCGTCGGATCCTTTTTTAACCACTCGAAAAAGCCATCAACCCTCAACAATAGTGCTTAAGGGTGTGAATGTTGAGGGTAGTTTTATTGCAGACTGCTCGAACCATTAGGGAGGCCTGTAGTTGACATCCAGCATTACGGATGATAATCAAGATCTGTTTTCAATTGCCTCGAGGGGGCGGGTGATGGCTGAAGAGGTGGGGGAAAGGGGGGCTTCTTCCACCTCCACCCCCACTTCTACAACTACGGCATCCCTTTGTATTAATTCGATACAAGCTAGCGAGCCGGAGCAAGGCGAGGCAAGGCGAGGCGAGGTGTCGGATCATGATGCGTGAGCGCTTGATTATGACGAGTCTACTATAACTGAGGTGGGCTCTTATCGTTGGCGTCAACATAAACATAACTTACATAACTTAGCGCCAGCAGAAGTGAGTTCCCTCACACTACACTTGTAGTCTACAGTTACTGTATGACAACGACAACTTGTTTCACTGGTGCACCTATAAATTCTCTTGCGGAGAGCACTGTACCTGTCCAGGGAACAGTACCTGAACAGGGACTTGCAGTTGCAGGTCTCTTGAGTATTATCTCTCATACATTTCATTGTTTTAGATTTTTCTAAAGCTCATTATAAAGCTTTTCGAGCCATAAATTTATAAGTTACGAACGTTTTCTAATTAACCAAGGTTATACTTTCAACTTTCCATATTCTTTAAGTCTCATGTTATGCTTTCAACTGGAATTGTAAATTGGAAATGCATAATCTAAAATGTAATAACATAAGACATACCGTAACATAAATAACATGACAAGATTTTCTTTGAATTGATAAGCTTATGCACATCGCATTATAGGCTGTTGATAAGAAAATTGGCTGTGAATAGCATACAAGAAAATTCCTCCTCACATTGAATCAATCAGGTATATAAGTTATAAATTAATCATATAGATAGTAAGTGGAAATCATTCTCTGAGAGTGATATGAGAGGATGAGGAACAAACAACATAAGCTCCTGAATTGAAACAAGATTACACTTAAAGTGAAAATATTTCAACAGAATTCTTCTGAATTGAATAATAAAAGTCCTCGAGGCAAGCTTAATTCCTTGGTGCTATGAGGTGGTAACAGTAACCTTTCTTATTCCTATGCTCTTTCTCATATAGTTCTTAAGCTTTTCTGCAAATAATCAAGATGGTTGGTGAATAACTCTCAGGACAGTCTGAAGCTGTCTTTGAGAATGAATACCTGTAAGTTTGGACTGTGTTCTTTGTAATGGCTTGTTTACACTGTATTTGGTTTGTATGAGTGTTTTCATGTTTCCTCTTCAGCCGTCAGGGTTTCAGGGCTTGAACGCGAGCAGTATGCATATTACATGAATGTTATATGTGCTTACTTAGCTGAGTCAAATAATATTCTTAGTTGTTCTGTTTATCATGCCACGAGAAAGAAAGAGAGACCCTCACCTGAGAGTCTTTGAGTCCGAGCTTTTCGGCAAGCTTCTTTCTGTCCGGCTTTGAGATGTACTTCTGCAGCTGGAAGCGTTTCTCGAGGCCCTTTCTTTGTAGATCGGAAAAGACGGCTCGTCGCATCATGCCGCGCCTCGGTTTGCCCCGGGAACTGTGCGCCCAAGGAAAGGAGCCCGGCAGAGGGAAAACTGCTGTCGCCGTGGGGTGCACGCCTTGGGCTCCGCCACCGCTGCTACCCACTCCTCCTGCTATAACAAATACAATTATCACTGATTACAATCACATCAATACTAATCAGTGTAATCACACTAATGATTCATTATCATATGATAATAATTAGCCTAAAAATATAATATGTAAAAATCAGAATCACAGTAGGCTACCCGTTTTGTATTTTTATTCAAACACAACATGTTTAGCTCTCCTACAGAATTTCAATTTAATTGCTATAAGTTACTATAATTTTATGTAATCAGTATAATAACAGTAATAATAATCTGTACAAATACAATACAGTAATACGATCACAGCAGGATGATCGCAGCTGTTCAATGATAAATGATATAGGATGATCGAAAGTCTCACTAGTCTCACAACCCAGATCATATAGTTGGGATGCGATCACCCTTGGGTTGTTACTTTCCGATCACTCTTTTCTTGAACAGATGTAGCGGCCGTATCGGCGTAAGAAGTATAAGCTATGTTAAGCTATGTTCACATAGTTAAGCTATGTATTCTTGTATAGAAGATTAATTTATAAAAGCATAAGTACTGCTTATCAAGCAGTAAGTACAGAAGGTACTAATATGAAAAAGCTACTGATGAAAAACGGAGAATAAAGAATAAAGAATGCGATGGATTATGAGGAATAATGGATGAATGAATTGATCCTACAAGTCTGCATATTATACATGTACTTTTACAAGTAATATTCAACAAGTATATTTTATAAGTAGACTACTTTTACAGTCTAAATCTAAAGGAGTCTAAAGTCTGAAGAGAGTATTTTTAATCCAGTTAGAAATGTTAACTATACTCCGTCCACTGAGTGTTCGGACCTAAGCTCCTCCTCCGAGGTTCTGATGTCATGATCCGACCAGCTCACAAACGGTCGTAATTGCCAAGAACGTAGAAACTTCTAATCGATATTGGAACTTTAACATCGAATTTTTGAATGGCCTTGGAAAAATTGATGTTTTATGGTTATTCGGCAAAATTTACATCCTAATGTGATAACGATCATTATCAATATCACTTTATAGAATTATAGTTAATTGAACAAAATATTTTTGTTATTGTTATTTTGACTGCTCAGTTCAAGCCGGGAATTTCAAATTCATTCAACTACACTACTACAAATTCAAGTAGGCCTATATAACCTAATCTAAAGTTTACATTTGCAAATCTCATTACTGTAGCCTACTTTGTAGCCCACTACAGCCTACCTACCTACCTACTTCTGAAGCCTTTATGTAGCCTACTTTGAATTCAATAAAACCAATATTTTTCAAAAGAACTATGTTGTTTTGTTGAAGGTGAAACAAAGAACAAAACATATGCACCAAAAAATGTTCCATGAGAGGTTTGAATTATTTAGAATAGCTGAAAGAACACAAGCACATAAATTTTGATAGATTCCCTGAAAAGTGAAAGGCTTGCGTTTTCCAGATTTTCACAGCATGACTGTGACCTAAAAAGTAACAGCTGCAGTATGATGACCTTACTTGCCATTGGCTAAAGCCGCCTGCGACGTCAAAATGGGGGAGGAGTTTAGGTGCGAACACTCAGTGGACGGAGTATAGTAGCTGATTAGTAATGTAAAAAAATATTTTCCTCAAAGCTAATATGTAATTGTATTTTGTATTACCTGCATAATAGTGTTGCCTGCAATACAGTAGAGTCTGTTGAAGAACACTGTAATGGCCTGAAGGCCTTGGAATTGGTTTAGCTATACCACACTTATTCTCATACTCTGCCGCTGTGCTGATAAAAGGATTTGAGCCTGAAATTTCAAATATATACGGAATATTAATTCAAATATAAATAGAACAAAAAGGGAATGAATGAAAAGGGAAAAGGGAAGGGAAAGTATGATTTGGAGGGAATAAAACAGAATGGAAGATTACATTAGATTAGATTTCTTTATTCAAATAGATAATAACAAAACATTTACACCTAGATTGCAATTAGATATACAGTAATAGGTTATAATATACAGGAGTATGTATACCTCTTTACAGGAATAGGTAGGTACATACGTAGTAACTATCACGTTTTGTGTAAATGTCTAGCTTAAAACATTAAGCTAGATTAATTATTTTTTACACACTTTTTTTTTAATTTATTATTATATATCACACTTTCATATTCAACAAACACGGGTATACATGAACGCGGAATTATAGAAATTATATATTTAGGGAAATTATGTGGGCTACTATATATAATTGGCAATCTTCTCCATTACGATTGAATTATCTAAATGAGAAGGAGAAGTTTGGACATAAATATAAATATGTCTATTCTTGGGAAAGGATAAGGAAGGTTAACAGAGAGTGAAGGTACCTGAAAGACACTGGCGGCTCGTGCCAACGAAACAGGTGAAGTGCCCGTATCTTTTACTGTACAGCACTTCACCTGTCTTGTGGGTACGAGCCACCAGTGCTAAAAGATGAAAAAAAACGAGAAGAGAGAGTTTTATAAAGGACATGGATCATTCGAAAAGTTTTTCCTCAACTCTACTGGATTCCATTTAATATAGTACTATTAATATAGTAATGGAGTACTACTATAGTAATATTATTAATTATAGAATTTATTACTCCTTATAGAGGACCCTCGCGTGGGGTGTGCGGAGTGTGAGACCGCACAGGCCGCCACGGCCAAGGGGGCTCCGCGGCGGCTGATGCGAAACGGGAATTTAAAAAATCCAATTGGGCTATTAGAATTATTTTTCCACTATTTGATGAAAAACTTATTTCACCAACAACTTGAATCCACAAGAAAATATTTCCTCTGCATAAACTCATTCATCATAATGAATTGATCAATTAAAAAACCACGATCAATGTATGAAGCAAACCAAGAAACGCCCCTCTTAAATTTAATTCTATTGTTGGCTGAAAACCACCTTACACCCAATCACAAGCCACTTTCCTATAAAAACTTCTCCCTAATATTTATACTGAATTGTAGTTTTTCAAACTTTTTTCTGGCCATAGTTCAGTATTAATTAGATCATGAATAGTTTAAGTTCTATTTCATTATATTTATTGTATGAATATAGAATCAATTAATATAAGATGGGAGTGCAAAATCATATTTTCATCTCATTTCATACAGCATAAAACTATATTGAAGTCTAGTCCAAGCCTAAGTTACACGATAAAAGTAAAACTAGGTCTAAATTCTATAAATAAATTCATCAAATACCAACTTGATAGAATTTAACCAGCCTGAATACATGAATATTATATTAGCTCAAGATCGTCAATAGTAAATCAGAGTAATTTTTTGCTTATGATACACCATCCATCATTTTCTTGCTAGCAGCCATTTTCTAAGACAGATCTCACCAAACACTGTTAACCAATAAGAAAAGAGCAGGTGGGGCATGAAGGCGTGTCCAAGTCAAAACTGAAATACCACCCGTCAACTGCTGCCATCTACTGGTTGAATTTGGAAACTTTTCTAACCGATTTTTCGCCCATTTTGATCGTAGGTGGAGCTTGGAGGCGTGTCCAATGGGAGTCGAAGCAAGTAACCCTATTGCTACTGCCATATGCTGGCTGAACTCGGAACTATTTCGAATGTTATCCTTTTCCAATCCTTTTTGCCACACCACATGCAACATTAGGATTGCTGAAAAGAAAAATGTGAACATGCAAAGCAGCTAGAATCATGTTTGTATTTGAATATATTATTATAATATTTCAGATTGCATTCGTTTGGTAAGGGGGGCGTCCGCCAAAATCTCGCACAGGGTGCCAAAAAACCACGCGAGGGCCCTGCTCCTTATGCTCGATATGTTTATCAATTTAATCAGAATTTCTAATAAATCAATCATAATTATTATTAATGTATTGTATTGGAAGTTAAAAACGATAAAATTATACGATTAATTTCATGAGAACTGTTTTTGTAAACAGATTTTAAAATACAAAATTTGATGAATTTTCTCTTTTGGTGTAAACATAACCTTTTTTTTGGTTTGTTTGTTTGAATTTAAGAGCAGCACTTTTAGGCTATAAATCTTCTTGTACTCTTTGATGTGAAATAGCTGAATAAACTTAAGGAAATAAATTACTCTATTCCTCTTCATGCTCAGTATTTTAATTAATTTAATTTAAATTCCCAATAAATTAATCATAATTAATTATTATCCATCTATTGTATTCGGAGAAATAAATAAACTAATATTTTGGGAAGAGACGTTTTGGTCTTTGTTGTCTGTGTTTCAACCCTTTATAGTAATTCATTGACAGAATAAATAAATTATTTAATGAAGTTTCTAGATGGTACTGGGCGTCCTCATGCATGAAGCTTAGTCGCCCCAATTGCAGACTAACGCCAGTTGGAAACAAAAGCGTTTCTGCCACAGAGTCTTGTCTGAGCCACCTTTCTGCTTCGTAGTGCCGAGAATTGTCAAAGGCGTGTGAGGGTGGTGGGTGAAGGCTGGAGGGGTGCGAACAGTTCCCTTATTTTCAAAGGTGACCGACTATAAGCGAAAAGCGAGAGCCAAAAGCCGTCGACGCGAGAAAATGTGTTCGGAACGCGCATCGCGCACCGATTGTCATAAGCCGACGCCTTCGCAACATCAAAAGCCACCTCCAACCTCCAAATGACTTTCTTCACAGAAACAAGAGCGCTGAGAGAAATGCTCGTAAAATCTTGACGCCATAACAATGTTATTGTGACTTTACACTTGCTCCCTCATTTAGTTACGCTTGATTCGTCATTGCTCTCAACGCAACTACCATAATATTAATTTCATTTACGCTTTAGATGACGTATTGCTTCTCTTATTTTCAAAGTAATAAATAACCTTAGCGATCCCATAAATATAATTTATTTATTTGATGTAGTTATGTTTTTTTATAGATGTAATTTATTGTTATTATGATATTAATGTAATATCTCATAAAAGCATAGATTACTGAATTGTGACTAATAATATAGCCTAAATATCTCTGTATTGTGTACTGAACATTATAAATGATAATAGTTGAAGTATATGATGATAATTTGGGCCTTCATACAATTCGATTTAGAGATTGAAAAATGTGTTATCAGAGATCCTCAGTATACAAGCATTAATGAATCAAATTTTATTTTTTAACTTCAAAATTTTGTTTGTAAATTTTTTTTGCAAAATTTGTACAAATTTTATTTGTAAAGTTCTGGGAATAGATTTATTTTTGAATGGCGTTTGCGTTATTCAGCGGAGCTATTGCTAAGTGTAGGAACAATATTATAAATTTAAATATTCTTAACTTGTGCTTGTCTGTTAATATGATGAACTTGTTTGTGTTCTTCACTCTTCTTCTTCTAGCCGCTAACACACTATTCAAGGTAGAAATTAATCCAATAGAATAATCACAATATTGATATCATCCAATAGAATGATCACATTTGATATTATACAATTCATAGTGTTATTTGTCATTTGGATTGGTTGAGTATCCAGCTTCACTCAAATAAACTTTGATAATGTTAGATTAATCTCAGAAGAATTTTATTTTTGTGAACACAAAGAATTTATTTCTGAAATGAAACGTCAAATCTTGCTTCATATTGTTGGGTTATACTATCAACATAAATTGTATCATATTGAATAATCTTGAATGAATAATGATTTTGGTGATGTATGATTCCCTTTCCAACTCATTCATACGATGCCGAGAAAGTTTTTAACAATTCAAAAATAATAATGAACATTCGCTTGGGTGAGCAAAACAAGCAGTCTTCCGATTCAGCAGTCAACGATCGAGTGAGTTTAGAAAGGATGAACATAAATATATGTGCTGTGAGTGCGCGTGCGTGTGTCTGGTGTGTTTGTGAACGTAATGTTATGAGAATGTAATTCTTTTTGTTGTTGGCTTTTTTCAAGAGTGAAACCATTGTGTGTAAACAAATAAAGGAGTAAATTTGGTGAGAGAGGTTTTCTGTTTGTACGGCTAATAGATGAAAGGGAGAGTAATCCCTTGTCAAAACATGCCGCTCTATTAGCCCCGCCCCCCCTCTCACAACTATAGGGGTAATAGTGATGCGGTATATGATGCTCTGCCGTTCAGGCCTACTAGCTGAAATAACATAGCCTGACCTAAGCCTTATCTTTCACCTCGGGGCTAATACCCGTATTCTGAAAGGTACGAATTGAAAAGAGAACACAAAAAATGAAAAATTTTCAGCACAACTGCACAACGGAATGGTTTGGCCCACAGACTTCGTGTGAGATCCAAAACCCGCGATTATTGGTGTGGAATTAATCAGCTTGCATTGATCGCCAAATAAATTCTGCCAGCTTATCACCACAAAGGAGTCCGACTGAATCCAAAACGTATCGTTGAATCAGCTCACAACAAGAATCATGAATAACAGAAAAATTAATCAAAGAACTGCTCTGGTATCTAGAACTAGAATACTAGATCTAGTTCAATTGAGCAGTTGAGGAGGAGTTGACTTGATGTTATGTGTCTCTCAAGAAATTTATATCAAGCTTTCTACTTGCTACAGGGGTCACTCAAATCTCTCAAGAAAAACATGGCATTCAAATAGAATTGGAATTGTTGTATCCGTTGGGTTGGTGGAAAACAATAACTTTCGAAACAAGGCTATAGAATAGATATATTGGCTCTATCATCTACTGCTTCTTAAATAAAATTCTAAAAGAGTCATTTAAACGACGTTAAATTATTTTAATCCAAAGAAATTAATATAAGATAATCAATAATCAGATCTGAAATGCAATTACGTAATTTGACGGAGGATTTACTGTGGATTTTCATGCGATTAATTTTTAGTATTTTTGCTTTACTATTCACAATCACTCAGCTGTTCATGAATTGTAAACAATGATAGATTCATCACTGTGTGGGTGTTTACAAATCAAACAATTATCATGGATCATTTGAAACGAAATGGATGATTTTAATGAGTCGACCACAGACGACGAGCATAATGAAGTCAGCGATAGTTGATTAACTCATTAGAGAATTTATTTGTGTAAATTTGAATTTTGATCAGGAAAAACGAGAGTGTACAATACTTGTACAGCCATGAATTATTCAAAATATATGCTAATTTGAGACATGACAGACCCAAAAGCCCATTATTTAGCGATGCACAGCCAGGCAAGATTTAAAAGCTTCGCAAATAATATGGTAATGATGTGTCCTAGCCACCAAAGTATGGGTATATTGTACTTTGGGTAATGACATTCATACTGTCCACAGATACGAGCCACTAAATTAGCCTTTAGAGCCACTGCACGTCACTAGCAAGTATGTCCAAGCAAAGAAAACATTCTGGCAAGTTGGGAAAATGACTCCACCTCGGTCAATTTTGATTGAACAATTATTAATTTGGTTTGAAATTGTAGGTAATATTGAGTGATACAATTTGAGACAAACATTTTTCAATTTTCGAACCAATATTGACCGAGCTGAATTAATTTTCCCATCTTGACAAAATGTCTTCTTTGGTTGGGCAGACTATAGCCGTGGTCATATAAAGCTCTTAAAACGGATGCCATCATTACTAGGGCCTCATATGATTCTGGTCCTCTTTCTATCCTATCCCATCCTGTCAACTTTGTGGCCATTACACTGAATATGTCACTTCCCCATCGTCATGACTGTCACGTAGTCAACAATATACGGTGAGCCCCATTTCAATACATTCATTCCCGCACGTTAACGTGTGATATCACCAATAAAGTGTGATCTATCAAACCAATACCCTCCTGTTATAATAGTTTGACAACAGAGGGTGTTCTGCTAGAGATAAATTTACCATTCCACCTGATGGAGGTAATTATGAATAAAATAATATTTTAACATGTACCCAAGTGCGTGTGATTGAGTAACAGATTCACGGGTTGTACGATTCGTGAATGCCCCTCATATTCACCAACATCAATTTCGGAAAAGTTTTTATTGAACTATTGGAACTAGATTGGAATTTACAGGATAAGAGAGAAACTCATACCTTTTCAGTTCCTTAAAAACACTACTGTAGCTTAGGCCTATTCCATTTTTTTGTGGAAATTGGTCATTTTTATTTCATCTCAAAACATCAACCAAGTTTTGCAAGACAAATATAATATGGAAGGATTTTCACAAAAAAGTAGCTTCTAGACCATGTTTCACATCAGCTCTACTGTCATTGAATAAATCTTAGCTCAAATATAGTTGATTTAAAAAAGTTATGTGGTTTCATCTTCTTCTTGTGAACTCTGCTATGCCTATATAGATCGTGTTTTCAAAATAAAAAGAGACATATGAGAATAAAGAGAGCAATATGTATTGCTTTATATCAGCTCCTAGTACGTTGTATCAAGTACAAAGTGCTATAGTATTTATTTATTTGATTGCAAGATGAAAACGAAACTACCAATTAGTATATAGTAACCACCTATATAGTAACCTTTTAGCCTTAGCTATGTCAACATGCAGTCGTGTATATTGAAGTAGGCCTAAGTAAACAAGGTAAGAAACAAAGAAAGAAGTAAGCTGTTACGCCTTCAATTCATGTGGGCACTAAATTTAAAAAAATATGAAAAGATTTCACGAAAAACGTTCGATAAGGAAAATATCCATCATCTCTTTCATTGATTACACATGAATTTTGACAGTATATCTTCCTTTGATGTCCTAGCTGATCTATGAAGGTTATAGGGACGTTCCCAAGTTTTTTATATCAGATCAACATCTGTTTGGGAGGGTGATCTCTAAGAAGGAGTATTGTCCCTTGGAAAAAAGCGGCGCAATAGTGGCGATATAAATGAAATAATAATTAATTTGGCGAAGGCATGTCGTGTAGGGGTTAGGAGGGTTGAAGATTGGAGATTTGTAGTGGGGTGGCATTTAGAACTAAGTGAGCGCACAGCTGACGTACCAGCCTGCCTTGCAGCAAGGGGTGTGTCTGTAAATAATATAATTTTCCTTCTCGGCTTCTCTTTTGCTCGGCACTAGCGTTTCCTTCAAGTTTCACTTTCGACTCACGACAGGGTCGCCTTTACACCTTTATTACTCTTCAATTACATTACTTTTTTCTGCCTTCTCTATTGAGCTTACATTCACTTCGAGACTTATCGTATCAAGCTCGGAAAACGATATTTTTCTACGATGAAAATAAGCGGCTTGTCAATATAATTTACATCAACTTCTTTATTGAGCGAGCTTATTTTTAAACTTATCAAATGAAGATTGATTAGCTGAATTTATTCTACATGAATTATCGATGAAATTCAGATTTTATTTTTCTATGAGGATGATACCCACATGTGATTTAAACATGTGCGTGGGTAATGAGAAGGGTGATGATGAGGGATGACTTTTAGGCATCCGGGATCGACAGCTTTACGTCTCTTCCGAAAAACAGGAAAAACTCTTTCAATATAGAATGTATGAGATAATAATGTAATGATTCAAATACTACTGCTTGCAGGAACGCTCTATCCGCCTGCGAGTTTACGTGTTGTATGTTTACAGATTTCAGCAAAACAGTTCTTTCGAGCTAGAGTCATTTTCCGATCTTGCCAGAGTGTCTTCTTTACTCGACCAAACATCTTGAAACAAGTGGAAAGTGGTAAGTGAAATAGAAGCATAGAATAAATTAGAGTGAACAGAGTGTAAAGGGATATTAAAGATTGAAAAGACAAGATGTTGTCAAACCACTGATTTTTTTAATAATCGGGATACCGGTTTCGGTTCTTATACCATTATCAATCTCTGGTAAATTGTTTACCCAGAGAAGTTATTACAATATCACCTTCACAACTTTTCAAGAAGTTATAATCTAGAGATATGTTGTATGGTATTGAAGTAGAAAGTTGTGTATCCTACCTTGAAAGGGCGGCGGTTTAGAGTGTGAATGCGTGTGATCGGGTCCTAGAATGGCATTGACACTGAACTTGAGCACAGGGCTGGTCTTAGTGCCCTGCAAAGAGTCTTTTTTCTCTCCTAGGCCTACATGCTCCTCGTCATGTAGCGTAACATCACTGCCGTATCGACTTCTGGCGTCCAAATAGCGAGGTGCCGAATAATGCCTGAATAGAGGCAGGCCGTTCTGTGAGTAATGGAAAGGTGGAGGTGTCAGATCTAGGCTGCTATTCTGTCTACGTCGGATTGCTTCGGCTTCTGCTTCTGAAACATGCAAAATGACCGAGATCGGTGGTGAATAGTCATTGATCTAAATGATAATAGGAGTTATTGCAGTGAGTAGTAATGAGTAGTAGTGAGTAGTAGAGAGTAGTAGTAAATAGTAGTGAGTAGTAGAGAGTAGTAGTGAGTAGGAGTGAGTAGTAGTGAGTAGCAGGGGCTAACCCAGGAATTAGTTTCAGTGGGGGATATCAAAAAATCAGAGGGGAACCCAGGAAAACCCCTTCACCGGAGGGGGGGTTGCTTGCCTTGACATATCTATAGTGACCTAAGTAAATTGTTTACTCCCAACAATCATTATCATATTATCTTTTGACCGACTAAAATAAGTTGAATCAATAAATTTAACGTGTAAATAAGTTTTCTCTAGTTATATATTGAACAATTGTTGAGTTGAATAATGAGAAATCTATTCATCAATTATTGTAGAGTAATAAATTTTAACGCACGAGCTATTGGTCTCATTTAGATGTTGAATATTGAGAAAATTGTTGAATAGAACATGTTGCACTAATCTTCAACATTTTATTAGGAAGAATATTCTTGTTGCATTCATTTGAACAAGGAATGAAATATTTGAACTTGTGATGCTTGGTTTCAGTTTCATTCCATTTCCCTCTCCAAATGGATTTCCCAAAAATGAATTTTTTTTCCAAAAAGCACCCTAAAACTATATTTTTAGAACTTTTGAGCCTTGTTATTAGAAATTTTTGCAACTCCTCCAATAATAATAATTCTATCAAGATTGATAATTCTATCAAGTGTGAGATAGGTCCCAATTTCGGGGGGGATATATCCCCTCAATCCCTAGCCCTGGGTTCGCCCCTGGTGAGTAGTAGTGAGTAGCATTGAGTAGCAGTGAGTAGCATTGAGTAGTAGTGAGTAGTAGTGAGTAGTAGAGAGTAGTAGAGAGTAGTAGTGAGTAGTAGAGAGTAGTAGAGAGTAGTAGAGAGTAGTAGTGAGTAGTAGTGAGTAGCATTGAGTAGTAGTGAGTAGTAGTGAGTAGTAGAGAGTAGTAGAGAGTAGTAGTGAGTAGTAGTGAGTAGCATTGAGTAGTAGTGAGTAGTAGAGAGTAGTAGTAAATAGTAGTGAGTAGTAGAGAGTAGTAGTGAGTAGTAGAGAGTAGTAGAGAGTAGTAGTGAGTAGGAGTGAGTAGTAGTGAGTAGTAGTGAGTAGTAGTGAGTAGTAGTGAGTAGTAGTGAGTAGAAGAGAGTATTAGTGAGTAGTAGTGAGTAGGAGTGAGTAGTAGTAGTGATTAGTAGTGAGTAGTAGTGATTAGTAGTGATTAGTAGTGAGTAGTAGTGATTAGTAGTGATTAGTAGTGATTAGTAGTGAGTAGTAGTGAGTATTCGTAAGTAGTAGTGAGTAGTAGTGAGAAGTATTGGGTATTAATGAGTATAGTGAGTAGTTATTATTGATGGATAACTTCCTTACCGAATGTATACGGTTGAGAGTGCTTCTCAGGAAAGCGAAATAGGTTGTGTTTAAATAAAAAATACTACTGTGATTTTGATTTTTATCTATCATTAAACATTGATATTAGCCCTAGACAAAAGGGAAACATCCATTTGATTTGCGGTACATGCTGACCAGATACAAAATTTATATGTATTCCATTTTTCTATGAAAAAACTCATCCTGTTTTGTATATATATACACTCACACTAAAACTCTTACACTCTCAGTCATCTGATCAATCACCTTAGATATATTACATTATTGAATATTAATTGGGACTGAAGTGAATGTACATGAGAAGCCTCATAGCTCCTTTAATAGAAGGCCGTGGCCTTAAATCTGACAACGCTGTAACACCACTGCAACATAGGTCTACCTTGTATGATTCTGATTCACTTTTCTCCAATAAAAATGATTGTCAACCTATTTTAATCAAGATTCTATTACAATTTGAATAGATACTTATAGATATAGGAAACAGAAATAATTTTTATTGCAATAAATATAAATATAATAAATATAGAATATTGCAATATATGATAAATTATTTAGATACTGATCAATAAATCATTCTTCTGTTTTGAATAATTGTTCAGAGCAATATTCGCCATTGTTAGAATTATTTTGAAAGCAATAGTCTACTATTTTAGCAGTGATTACACTCTCATTGTTCATCCCATTATACATTCAAACCGATACTATCTAACTTTATCGTTAATTAGTATGAAGAACAGCTTTTTGACATTTAGTAGTCAGGAATACATCTTTGTATTCTTCGGTTGTAACATTGGTTGCTGATCCGTCCCCTTACTTATTGAACCGAAGTTTTCAGCAAAGATAAGTCCATCATCATGAACATTTGAGAATGGGGCAGCGCTTCTTCTCATAAATTAGGCTTATCTATCTCTACCAATACATCCAATTTCCATATTTGTCCTGATATTCGCTCCACAAAACTTGATACATTCATGTTAGAATGTTTTTAACATACATTCAATTTTTCTGAAGGAATCAACTCCTGTCTTGGGATTGCCACTGGTTTTGCTGCTCAACATCAAATGACATTGTAAGAATTTGAATAAATTCATTTATTTTTCCAAGATTATTGCTGTCGATGCCGGGAATGAGCAGGAAAACGACATCTCATTGAATTATATTCGAAAGGTTTCTCAAAAAGATTATTATCTAATAAGAAAACAAAGTTAACACACCAGCTTTGCAATCGATTCAATGCTTTCAGCTGGTCTGATTACTACTTATACTACAAAATCTGTACCTCCAGTGCGACGTTGCCATATTATTAGGGCAGGGCCTTCTATTAAAGGAAGCTATGGTAGCCTACATGAGTTGCCTATAGAATTCAACTGTGATTATGATCATAATATTTTGAATGAGAATATCCTTCATTGATCTAGAAAGTTTTTTTCTACCATTCAGTTTAATTATAAAAACTATAATTATTTTGGTCTATCAGTTTGATCTATAACAGAATAAGCTAGAATAAGGCTCTAATACCGTGTATTGAACAATCAATGATAATAAAAAAACTATTATTCCTAACATAATCTTCAATGCTTCCACGTCAATAATCGAGTTAGGAATTGCGATGAAAATGATGCTGTAGTCTAAAATATTTATTTTGATGGGAAGTTTATAGACAGGAACTGCTCAGCTTGTGACGTGATGTGAATGTGTTGTCAGTTGAATAATATTATTCTTCAAACATACATTCAATCCAATATTTTATTGAGCTTTATTCAAATGATGCTGATGGTGATGATTACGCTGATAACAGTTAGCTTCTGTATTGAAAAATTGAATCGACCAACAATGATCATTCTACAGGAGCTTAAATCGACGAACCGTTAAATGTTTTTCTAGTGGAAATTTGTTACATGTTGTTTTTCATCGAGAATTTTATTACAGGAGCTCCACCTCAAAGCGACAGATGATAAATGGGTTATTGAAATGAATGAAATCGAGGGGATGTTCAGTGTTTCCTCATTTATTAACGAAAAAGCGCACCGTTGCTATTGAATTAATAACTGGAGTGCAATAAAAACGACCATGAAAGTAACAAGGCACGTTCGCTCCTGCTGATTTCACTCTAGATTTGTTCTGCTTGGTTTTGTTTAATTTGTTGCTGGAATTTCGAAAATACTTCGATTTGGTTCAATAAAATAAATTAGTTTTATGATAATTTCACTGGTTTTTGTAATTAATTTTCAAGCCTTAGATTTGACTGCAGCCTACAGAGTACAGTAGGCCTATGCATAATCGATTACAGGGAAAATGAGATTTTATATAATTCAACGTTATCTGCCAATAGTTTTGATTGCTCAAAAAGTTTTGGAGTGTATTTATGTAAGAAGTGAGTGTAGCCCAGCCTTGGAAAAAGGGCTGAGAAAACAAGCCAAGCCGTAAGCAGATAACAAGTAGTACACTGTGATCGAAACGTCACGTAATCCATTGTTCAAAGTAGTTAAAAAGTGTCAGGAAAATGTTTAAAGTATGATTTGTCCTTGTATTTTTTATTGTTTGTAAGTTTATAGCTTGTGGGTCAAAAATTGGATGACAAAGAGCCCGAAAATACTTGTACTTGAATTCTTCACCCAGATCTTAAATTAATGTATTTCTAGTGTTCATTGAATTAAAAAACATTGTATGACTTTCTATGGAGACTTGGAAAGACTATCTACGATTGGTTCCGACTAATCTTATTTCTGTGTTCGGTTACCCATCCAAGAACTGTCGTGAGTGTTCGTGACTCAACACCATGATTACTCAGCAAAGATTATTGTACAATAATTCCATCTCTTAGGGCTACTGTACTTATCAAAGTTTTAAAAAAATTAATGTTCTAAAATTATTTAAAAGAGGGTACTGAGATCTACATTTATTGAGAACTTTTATTATTGTACAACGCTGTATTTGAAATAAGGACATTCATGGATCACTCTACTCCTATAAAAAGGAATCATGTCTGTATCTAATGATTTCCCCTTCAATCTCCAGATTTCTATAGCCTACTATTCTTTTCTATCATATTTTGAACTATCCTTTTGCGTGGGTAATGACATGGGTGATGATGAGAGATGACGTCAACTTTTTAGGAGATGGTAATCAAAAACTTCTTCTCCGAAAGACGGAGACTGCAAACAGTCTCCTGTCTCATATTATTGTCCTGTCTGTAAACAGTAGTCCTGTCTCATATTATAGTCGATCATCTAGTCAATAATAATTGTTGTGGTCACTAGTCTCATCAAAAGGACTAAAAGAGTTGAAGGCAGTACTTCTACATTCACTCTTAAAAATAATTAATAATATTAGATTTTGAACTTTTATCTACTTCTATAGTCTGTCCAAGCAAAGAAGAGCCTCTGGCAAGATGGAAAAATGGCTCCTGCTTGGTCAATATTTGACCAACAATTATAAATATGGTCCTAGAATTAGATCAAATTGTTTCCTTAAATTTGAGATCAAAAAATTGATAATTTTCGAACCAATATTGACCGAGCTTGAGCCATTCTCCCATCTTGCCAGAGGGTCTTCTTTGCTTGGACAAACTATACCTTAAACTTCGTTTTTCAAATTTTCTACTCTAGAATTTTGGTCATCAAGAGCTTGCCAGTGTCATAAACCGTAAAGGTATCATTCATTCAAAGATAAATTCACATAGCATAATCAAATGAAAATGATTTGGAAGATGAAAACTAGCTTTGTCCTTACTATTTATCTCCCGAATTTTTATGAAGGTTATGTAGACCGAATGAGGTTATGATATCACATATCTTTTCGAACAAATAATTTACGATTCAGGAATCATTATTGAAAATTAATTTTCGCATTCACTCTCGTGGAGACAAATTATAACCAATATATTGAATTTTTAACATTTCTACTTCTACCTACAACTTTTTTCAAAAATTTGTGTGTCATCAGGTGCTCACCAGTATCATGAACCGGACTGGAGGTGTTGGAGGCATCCCCCTCACCCTCATCATCAGTGGCACGCCTCAGACGATAGTCGGTCGGACTGTCTGAGTCGGACAGGTGTGTCGGAGACGGACAGTTGGGCGGACCGGACGCGGCAGGACCGCCCGATCCGGCCAAGAGGTTCTCAACCAGGAACGGTGACGTCATCGAAGCTCAATTTTGTCCTGCCAGCTCCATTGTCCGCAACCTGCAACGGAAGTGTTAACACAGAATACTGAAGCTTCACACTCAATGACTGCCGAAAGGGCTGATGAAGAAATTGGAAGGAAAAATTATTTCAAAAGAATGGTTGCCGATACTTGAGTCTAGTCAGAAAACTAAAGTATTCCTCACTTTAAACATTATTATTATTGATAATTTGTTATTGGGGCTACTAATGTATAAACCCTCCTTTGGGAGATTGGCTATCGTTAGTAAAGATAGACAGTCGTTTTTCGTCTCTGGAGGAATAGTTATTGTTGCATCACACTCTAACTGATTAATTGGAAGTCATCCAGAGGTGATTTGCAACGTCACTTGGTTACAGAAGCTAGCTTATGATTGAGATGATCAACGTGCTAACCACACGTTACCTCTATCCTGGTTGATGATTATTCACCTCTGCTGTGTAGTGTAGTAGACATGAAACCCTTCATGGACTGTTTATCCATTGACATACATACATACATCTTATCATCAAGTTAAATCACCAGCCAGAATGCATACCAACGAATAGCATTCTATAAAACAGTTGAGGTAGGGGGATTTGGAGTTGCAACCTCCCATGAGCCAGAATATTAATATTTTCCGAAAACCAGAATTGCCCAGCTACGATAGACTAGAAAGGAAATGCTTCATTTTACAATTTTCTAAGAAAACAATTATAATTTTATTTTTAACACACATTCACGGCTTGATACATGAATCGTATGCCGGAAAACTGTTGGGATCCCCCTAGAGCCAGAAAACTATAATATCGGTTGCCTATCGTTAAATATTTCGTGAAACAATAATACAGGTATGATGCTAGAAAAACTAATAAATAAGCTAAATAAAACTAATAATAGGAAACGATAGCCTAAAATTATTTTTTAATGTGAGAAATTTCAATAAATATAAATGTGCACCCCCTATCCCACCGCTCCCTATCCCTATCCCATCTAACTACCGTGAACAAACGCTTGAACAATGATTTAAAAATTTGAAGAGAGATGATCTCTTAAAATTGTATTATTACAAAAATAGAATGATATTGCTGCTATTGATTAAAATCTGCATAAGAATCGTCTCTTCTATTTTCTTGTGGAACTGTGTTACTGCTGTTCAACTTATAGTCTATCATAGGAGGTCAGTAAAAGTGTGGATCCAGGGGGGTAAAAAGCAAAATTATCCCTCCCCACACCATCACAATCCAGTGCCTCTCATACACTGGATAGACTCTCAATAAACAAGGTGAAAATATAAATACAGTATCTTGCTCAGACACACAAAACGACAAGTATTGATTTGATACCACAACTTTACGTACACTTTTACCTACAACTTTTCTTACTTTCGAGCAAATTTTATAATTTAGCAAGTTGTATTTTTTATTTTTACATTTTTTTACATTATTTCTGTATATGAAACATTATTGTTCCACCTCTCTTATGATGTATACATTTTCTTATAAAACTTGTTTCTTCTGATAAATTGTATTGTTCAAGGTTTTTGTTTTTTTGTCAATGGCGCAACAGCCCTATGAAGGGCCTACGCCTACCAGCTGGTTGCCAGTTTCATATTCACCAATCTATACAGTCCGTTCAAGCAAAGAAGACACCCCGTCAAGACGGGAAAACGACCCCAGCCCGGCCAATACAGGCCCAAAAGCCATAAATTCTCGAAAGAACCCACAGCCCCCGAACCAACACCGACCGAGCCGAAGCCATCCCCACCCCGCCAGAATGCCCACCCAGCCCGGACAGAAAATACAGCAGGCGAATAATCATTAACCAGGATAGAGGTAACGTGTGGTTAGCACGTCGATCCTCTCAACCATAAGCCAGTCGGGTTTGCCGGCCGGGTTGGCCGAGTGGTCTGGAGCGTTACAACCTTCAGTCCGCTAGCGCTACCCGGTCGTGGGTTCGAATCCCACCAGAGGCATGGTCGTTTATGCACCTCATAAATCACCCTCGCACATTTCATTACCCACGCACAAGTAAATTTAAATACTTATGTGGGCATCATCGGCAGCAAAAAAAAAATAAGCCAGTCTTCACAATCAAGTGAAGATGCAGTACACCTCTGAATAACATGCAGTTAATCAGTTAGAGTGTACTACAACAATTACTATTCCTCCAGAAACGGGAAACGACTGATTGTCTTTACTAACGACAGCCAATCTCCCAAAGGATTGTTCAAGTGTCGGGATAAATAAATATTTGATTTGATTTACTTTCCCCTTGTATATATTCAGGAAATTGCAATCAACCGAAACACAATTCTTGTGAATACTATCTGTGAGGTGAATACTATCTCTGAGAATAAATGTCGCTATTCGATTTTGCTAGTAGTTGAATTCTAAAAAAAACGTCACATCATGGTCTTTACGATATAATCTCTATGATGTGATCGAAAAAAGTAGATGTTACTTGAATGCACTCAAGTTTATACATGAAAATAGTCCAATGGGGACTGGAACTCCTCGCCCCCCGTACCTCTTACCCGGTACCCATCAGACGTTGCTATTTTTAGGTGTATTATCAAAATATGAATCAATTTTTATTCATAATCAACTGTATTGTAAACTTGCATCAAGTCTCTCTGAACTATTTTCATTTGTTCAACTCTCGTACAGGTGATGTCTACTGGACCCAGGTGAGATAGAAGTCTTTCATTTACAAGTTTCTCCTGTATCCTGTAAAACATGGATATTAATTCGACTTCCAGCTGTCCTCATTTATAACGGTCATATTGAGGTGTTTCATGTTTATATTTCTAGAGTAGGGGCTACTTTAAGTTCATTCCAAAATAATTCGTACCTCTATAATTCGTAGTAGAACTTAGTCCCTTGAAATAATTTTTTATAATTACTAGCTTCGATAATTCATAATCTTCCCTAATTCGTGCTATGCTTTGGTCCCATGAACTACGAATTATCGATGTTCCACTGTAGTGTAGATGCATATCACGATTATCATTGGATACAACTCAAATCAAATTCACTAGAGAACAACGTCGTATAGGTTTATTGTAAGTTTACTAGAGGTTTATTCCCAAATAAAATAGACGAATATTGAATACAACTCAATCAAGTAACAGAAAAAACGTCGTATTGTATTGGTTCAGATATAAAAAAAAAAGTTTATTGTACTGGTTCCAGCTCGATTTTCAAGAGGATTCAGTGAGATAGCTTAAGTTACAGATGCTTGACAGAGTTTTATAATGGAGTTTTGTTGAGAGAATCAAACTGGTTTATACTGAGTGAGAGTGGGCTTGAAGTATTGCTGTGCTATAAATGAACAGATGAAAATAGCCTAACCATTATTCCAGTTCAACACTCGCAAGCATTGTAGAACTAAGGTAAGCTGAACAAACCCATTGATGGTTATGCAAATTGTTGAGTAATCTACGGAATGGGGGGTCCTACAGCCAGCTTAGGCCCAGCCCCATTCCCCATCAGCTACAACACATTATACTGGTAGATCTGGTTTTAGATTTAGTAAGCCAAACTTCCTATTCAAAATGGCGTTCAATTTTGGACGAACTCTATACTTGAGCAAAGAATAATTCTCAACAGTAGACCCGTGTCATATGGTCATTACGGTTGCTATGAATTTGTTCTCTCATTTTTCAATACAATATACTGTTAAAGAGAAAATGGTTTCGAGCTTAGTTTTGGAGTGTTCACTGACAGATATAATATACAGGCATTGGCCTACACGCTTGAGCTATCAACAATCCATGGAAACTCGAACTGTTTCTGAAGATATTTTCTGAGCAGCACATACGGTTCAATAGGAGAAGCTAGAGAAGTCTTTTCTGATTATTGATAAAACTTAATAACTTGAGTAGAGTAGGCGTATTTTGTTTGTATGTTATAACCAATATACTATTGCTAGATTTTAAACGAGAAATTTTTTCTAAACGAAAACGTCTTGTTTTGGTTTCATTAAAAGTTAGTGAGGTGAGTTATACCCTGAAATTTACCCTGAAAGAAAAGCAGCCTGCTTGAAGGCTATAGATAGCGGCCCTATCATCGAGATCGGAAGCTGTGGGCTAATAACCCGCACTTCTTAAAAAACAATTATTAAAGAAACTGAAACGAATAGCAAACGGAATAAGAGGTTAGTTATGGAGCATGGAGTATGGAGTTATGGAGTTATTTAAAGTATGGAGTCTTAAAAGAGATATTTAGTCACTCTCTCTTGAATCTCATTTCAACTTCTATTTTTAAAAGATTCAAACAAGATTAAAGCTCATTCTAAACATAAGCGCAGTGTTCTAGTCACCTACACATCACTTTCAGTATACTGTGTAGTTGCTGCATGTAATTATTGAAGCGATATAGGTTATAGTCAGTCCAAACAGAGAAGAAATTCTGGCAAGATGGAAAAATGACTAAAGCTCGGTCAATATTTGTTCGAAAAATTTTCAATTTGGCTTCAATTAGTAGAAAACATTATTTTCTACAATTTGAGACCAAATTGATGATTTTAGAACCAATATTGACCGAGCTGGAGTCAATTTCTCATCTTGCCAGAATGTCTTCTTTGCTTGGACAGACTATAGTCATTCCCCTTCCACATTTTATTTCATTTGCTTTATGTAACAATGAATTCGATTTACTGGATCGATTGCTTTCCTGATTGGTATGGACAGTTGAAAAATATTAAAGTTGTTTATCTGTGGCTGGAATGAACGAAGTCGTACATTGCGTGTTAACCCCCCCTCCCCCCTCCTCCAGTCACGTATTTCCTGTTACTATAAATATGTTACTATGAAAGTGTAAGCTCATTGAACTTGTAATGATTTTTGTAGTTACCAAGTATTTTATTTGAATGAATAAAACTTGTGAAAAAACCTCTGAAGCAAGAATCCAATGTTCATGATTGATCTCACCCAATCAACAAAATTGCGATCAAAAAGATGCAAAACTATGATTGTTTTTTCAAATGTTTATTAATTTATTCATTTTACAGAAACAATAACTTATTTGTTGAAAACACAGACTAATGTCCAAAACGTCTTCATACCAAATTTTGATGAATAATAAAGTTCAAAACTAGGTTAGATTTTCGTAGCACTTCAATTAAGAATAAATTTATAGTCTAGGAGAAATACCAAATTATAAAAATTTTGAATTTAGAGCAATAAATTATTCCAAATGAATCAAATCACCAATTTTCACGAAATTTCTCATAAAATATTGTATAAAAATGTTCCGTGCTTTGTTTTTTCTCAACAAGAAATCGTATGATAAATAATGGTCATATAAGGCACAAACTCTTGTAGAGCTTATCAAATGATCATTGCTGCAGTTAGTACATCCGGCACTGCCCTCGCGTGACGTGTGCGGAGTGTGCGACCGCACAGGGTGCCACGGCCAAGGGACGCCGCGGCGGCTGGTGCAAAACGGGAATTTAAAAAATTTCAATTGGTCTATTAGAATAATTGTTCATTATTTGATAGAAAATTTATTTTACCAAGAACTTGAATCCACAACAAATTATTATCTCTGCATAAACTCATTCATCATAATGAATTGATCATTTGAAAACCCACGATCAATGTATGAAGCAAGCCAAGAAACGCCCGTCTTGAATTCAATTCTATGGTTGGCTGACAACCATCTTATACACGACCAATCACACGCCAGTACCCGATGAAAACTCCTCCATATAATAATCCTATAATACTAATACCAATTACCGAATTGTTGTAGTTTTTCAAATTGCTTTCTAGCAAGATGTCGATATTAGATCAGTTACATGATCGATATAGTTTGAGTTATTTCATTATATTCATCGTATAAAAAATAGAATTAATGAGTAGAAGATGATAGGGCGAAATCATATTTTCATCACATTTCATACATAATAAAACTATTGAAGTCTAGTATTGGCCTAAGTTACACGATAAAAGTAAAACTGAGTCTAAATTCTATAAATTAATAAATTCTCCAAATACTAACTTGATAGAATCTAACCAGCCTGAATACATAAGTAATAATAATATATTAACACAAGATCATCAATAGTAAATCAGCATAATTTTTTGTATGCGATACACCATTCATCATTTTCTTGCTAGCAGCCATTTTCTAAGACAGAGCTCCCGAAACACTGTCAACCAATAAGAAAAGAGCAGGCGGGGCATGAAGGCGTGTCAAAGTCAAATCTGAAACATCACCCGTCAACTGCTGCCATCTACTGGTTGAATTTGGAAACTTTTCTAACCGATATTTTCGGCCATTTTGATCGTAGGCGGAGCTTGTAGGCGTGTCCAATGGAAGTCGAAGCAAGTCACCTTATTGCTACTGCCATCTACTGGCTGAATCCGTAACTACTTCGAATGTTATTCAAAAAAGTTGTGTGGAGCAGTGGAAATGGCTGAAATCTTCAATTTGCTTGTTCCAGTATGTTACAGTGAATAACATCTTCATTTCCAGTGAAATTGAATAGGCCTATTTATGATGATTCCCAATATTTTTCTGTAAAAAATGTATTATTCCCTTTCTTAAGTGCTTTCAAGCAAACTGAAAAAATAAATTAATAAATAATTCAAATTTTCATATTTCAAAGATAAAGTATGGTACAATGTGACAGTTTTTCTCAATGTAGATAGCCTTTAGTTATTTTGTATTAATTCTTGTAGGCTTTTGCTCATCACATATCTAATAAATGAAAATACAAAACAATACGTTGGGATACAATAAGCAAGAGTCCCTATAATCCTTTTCGCCATGCAACATTGGGATTGCTTATGAGTAAAATGTGAACATGCAAGGAAGCTTGAATCATGTTTTGCTGTGTTATATATTATAATATGTTGGATTGCATTCGTCTTCGTCTAGGGATGAGGGGGGGGCGCCTGTCAAAATCTCGCCAAAAAACCACGCGAGGGCCCGAGTACATGATCAGATTTTTCATTTAATATTTTACACCGAACATACAAACGTCTTGATAAGTGAGAAAAGTGCATGTTTTCTGCGTGGGAAAGTGTTATTAAATTAGTAAGCCACCTCTTGAATTTTTTTGTCATTTGCCTACGAATAAAATATTGATATTTAACCTATACCACACTACAGAGCTTCATATCAGATCTCTATCATTCCTATATCTCTATCATCGCAGGCACAATAAACCAATACGGTAACTTGTTCCAAAAGCATTGGTAAATAATCTTTGGATCAAGTTGTAATTTACACCGTTGGTTCAAAAGTCTGTATTTGAAGTTAAGAGTTTATATCAAATGAGTCAATATAAATTCACACACTCTATCCGAACTCTCCTTTCTCTCTTTCCAAACCAACCTACCCAAATCTATCTCTCTATTATAGTACCATACACCCGACCCTATATCTCTCCTATAAGCAATCTCTCCGAACCTATAAACCTACAATTTTCCAGAATCAAACTGTTCTATTTTCATTACAAAATATCATATTAAAATAAAGTTCTTCTAGCATAGATTAGCACCATTAGATTATCGGCTTAAGAGCTGGTGTTTTTTCAATTAAGTCTGAATCAATTAATCACTGATTTTTTAAAATAAGGTTCACCTTGCTAGTAGAACAATTTGGTTCCATTAGCTCTTAAGCCTCTTGGTTTCATTCTCTTGATGCATAATCCCATTAAGATTGCCAAACTACTTCATTCCTTGCTCTGGATTGCAATGATTAATTCTCATTCATAGCAGTAGGCTATAATATGCAGCAGCAGTATATAGCAATTAGAACAATAGTATGTAGAACAATTTGGTTCCATTAGCTCCTTGGTTTCATTCTCAATGCATAATTCCATAAGATTGACTACTTTATTCCTTGCTCCGGAATGCAATGATTATTAATTCTCATTCATAGCAGTAGGCTATAATATGCAGCAGCAGTATATAGCAATTAGAACCATAATATGTAGAACAATTTGGTTTCATTAGCTCCTTGGTTTCATTCTCAATGCATAATTCCATTAAGATCATCCAACAACTTTATTCCTTGCTCCGGAATGCAATGATTGTTAATTCTCATACATAGCAGTAGGCTATATGCAGCAGCAGTATATAGCAGCAGATGATTCAATATTGAAAATTCATACAATTCCTGTTTCAAAGGGCTTCTTGGATTTTGTTGTCAAATCTATTTAGAGCGTTCCCAAACTTTCTTTCCGTATTTTTGCGTTGTCCCTACAATAACACCTAGAAATATTCTCGTAAATGAGTTTATACTATTTCTCTCATTCAATGAGAGGGTAGAAAAAACTGTTGTCTCGGACAACTATTTTTCCAGGCTATCATACCGACAGTTTCAAGCAAACTGTGCTACTTTTCATAACACTAGGCTGCACCAAGCAAGACCAATTCTGATTCATGATCAGTACAATGCTAATGAAGTAGGCTTTATTCAAAATAGGTTTTTACTAGCATATACTGAATGTACATGGATAAATTGATTCCGGTAGGAGCAATCGACACAGAGAATATAAGAATGTAACAATCGACTTAAGAATGTGACAAGTAGAAGAAGGTAGGATCGACCCAATATTATTGTCGAGGAAACAAGATTAGAGACTCCAACTTGGGATAGAACTTCGTATTTGCTTATAACCAAATATTTGCTCTCTTCAACCTTCGAAATACAAAAATTATATTATATTTTTGTATAAAAAATATAAAAACTCCTATCTAAATTCAAAATATCTTTCACACTTTCATAGAGAAAGATCTCATGTTCCCCTCCAACTGCTCAACCACTGCAGCTTTAAAAGGTAGCTGAGGTTTAATAAAGACTAGAAAAACTTCTATGAGAGATCTATTGAGGATTCAGGAAAGGAGAATTGAGAGAAAGTTAGACAAAAGAGGAAGGAGGCGAGAAAGGGAAAGTGCGTGAAGAGAGTGTGAGTGGGTGGAATTGATTGGATGGATAGTTCATACCCTAATTAAACGTATTCAACGATCGAATAGTTTGAACTCTGGTTGAGAAAACCCTAGTTGAGCCCAGTTTTGTGGTCATGTCCTGCGCAGGGTATTGATACTACGAACTGTTTCAACTGTTTCCTTATTTTATTTACTTTGAACTCATTCCTATAATTGATAGTATACTATTAGTCCTACTAATTAGATATAATACTATAGTCCTACCACTGGCGGCTCGTGCCCACGAAACAGGTAAAGTGCTGAACAGTAAAAAGTACGTACACTTCACCTGCTTGGTGTGTACGAGCCGCTACTGAGTCCTACCAGTATAATATCTAGATAGTATAACTCTGATAGTATTAGCTCTGACTAATATCTAGATAGTATCAATCTCACAAGTAAAGAGAATAATTGTTTCGCTTAAAACTAGCTTAGCAATAAACGTGAGGACAAAGTTTTTAATTTCCTCATGTTTATCAGTGGTTTATCGATTAAACTATAGGCTATCAATCAGGAAGAATCACAAAATAAGTCAGCCTCAAATATGAACAAAAACCTCTCAAACAAAGTACATCAAATAAGCATGAGTTTTCGGTTAGCCACTGTTCTCGAATAAGTAAATCGTATTCGATTTGTTTGTTTTAAATGAAAAACAAAGAAACAGCAGCACTATTGCACATGTATAATTATAAACATATATAATTGATAAACTGAGAGAGCTGAGCCTTTTACTGAGAATATAATAAGGACAACGCATTGAGAGAAATAGAGAGAGGGATTCAGATTCAGATTCATTAACTTTATTTATGTAAATTACAAAATACATCGGCTCAAATCCTATATTATTCAAATTAAAAATGAGAGAGAGAGAGAGAGAGTGATTGTGGGAGCAATCGAGAATTTTATTCATACCGTGCAATCGTTCAGTTATCAAAAGTAGGAGAGCCCGATTCAACTTTGAGTTCAGGCTATGAATAACTTTTCAAATGGAGGTCATTCATGAATTCGGAAGATTTTTGGTGAAGATGTTATCGTACTTAGTTGAATTCTATTAACTAGAAGAAAACTTCTCTGGGAATAATTTTTTGTTCCACTAAAATACTCCAGATCTGGTTTCCACTCCAGATAAAGCTTTTTATTGTTAACTGATCTTGGCAATGATTTTTTGACAAATCACTTTATCAGCAAAAGCTTTTATTAACATGTGCATCTGTGCATGTTTTCGAATTATATGGAACAACTGAAAATTTAAAATCTGAAATAAAGATGAGAGGATATAGTAATTATCGTTAATTAGATCTATTGAGATACTTGTTGAAGTTGAATAATGGATATATCGTGGGAGTTCTTCTCAAATCAATTCTTGATATAAGTACGTATAGATGGAAGAACTTGATAGAAGTACCTGATAGAGTTCGCAACTTGCGAGAGTTATATCACAGATAATTGAATTATATTGGAATCGAAGATGATTGATTACATGGAAAAGAAACTGTGGAAGGATACTCTAGCTCTGGAGAAAGTAGAATTTTACATCTAAAAAATAATATAATATAATGGGTTAAATATGAGTAATTGATGGAACACGTTATTCTGGGTTGCAAAGGGCTTTTGTTTAGCTTATTTTCAGTGTCACATTTGTCCGAGAATGGATGAAAAACTAATTAAAGTGTATTGTAGTCTGTCAATTTCGGGCATATAATAAAACACTGCTTTTTCTCTTGAAGTCCTTAAATAGCATATCTCTTGCTCTGTTTAGAATTTGACTGTACTCATCAACAAATTATTCCAATTTTTAAATGTTTATGAGTAATTATTTGATGGTTGAAGTCAAGCACCAATAAAAAACGTTCGAACATTTGATCATTTATGAATATATTATTTATAGTTGGAATTATTATAAGAATTATAAAAGTGATGTAGGCCCTATACCATTGAGCTGTGATTAGGCTAGAAAAAAGCATGTTTGTTAAAGAGAAATTCGTTGCTTTCCCACATGATTTTTGGCTTCCATAGAAAGCGCTAAGATCAGGTTTGTAAAATTTATTCAAGAAAAAATATTTATAGGCAGTTTCGTTTTCAATTTGAATGTAGCCAAATGAATGAATAAATCAATCAGGATGTGAGAAATTATAATAATAATAAAAATTAATAAAAATCAATCAGTGAAGAATTATTCTTGATCAAAGCAAGTTTGTAAAGTTTATTTAAAATGGTATGTCACTCTATCAATAGCCAATTCATAGGATTTTTCAAGAATAGTGATATTCTGAAGAATTTTCCTTGAGAATTTTATCGTATGCTTCTACATATTCTATACATGTATGCGTCATAGCGTTATTATCAACTAGCATGTAAAGTACAAGCAAGAATTTTCGAATTGACTGAGGTTATTTCAATAAATGCTTATTAGGAGACTGCACACGTGGAAAAAACTTAAATAATAATAGGTGAAAGTAGAATGACGTTCATCGTGACAAGTGCGACATTACCGATTGAATTATCGTTACAAGCATTAAAATCTCTCAATTTGAATGAAAAACAATAGTCACGCCTGAAGTCCAATTCTATTGAGTTTAATCAAAATTAATGCGTAATGTATTTCAAGATTGAAAGATATGAGCATAAGAACATCACAGGTGTTGGTCTGAACATTTGAGACATCGTCCAAAACTGACATACTTAAAACTGTGTTTCAACTTCAAACAAAGAAATGATAAGATTAATTTCCAACATTCCAAAAGCTCAACATAGAAATGATTCGGACGATATGATAATTCGAATGGATGTTTTTCTTGGTTTCCCGACTATTTTCTTCAGCTTCTTCAAGAAATAAATAGTTGTTCTAAAAATAATGAAATTTATATGAAAGTAAACACGCAGTTTCCGATTAATAACTCCAAATGGAAAAATTTTTATAATTTAAACCGTCTTAAGGTATTCTGTTGAACGTGAGGTTTCACTTAGCAACAAAGTAGATTCGGTCAATCTTTTTTTCCACATTAACAAACTAATCATTGACTGTGAACACTTTCAATCTTTCTGCAGTTGCGTGAAAGCATCAAGTAAAAAATATGTTTATTAACAATCCAATCATCAATGCACGTTACAAAACAAATCATTTCGAATTGAAACATTATACGCACCACGTGTGTGAAATTGATGAGAAACTTGTTATAGAAATTGATATGTCTTGGAAAGATATTAGAAAGATATTAGATATTCTTAGAAAGAATAAGTACTCTCAATCTCTACCCTCTCTCAATTTCACACTTTTTCCTCCACCTACTGCATTACATTTCTGTTTTAGTATAATAGTTTCATAGTTCAGTGTTATTGCTTCTTGACAAATAGGCTGATCAAGAACTTGCGCAGGAAACATATCAATCAACCAACCAGTCAATTACTCTTTAAGACTCTCTCTCTCACTTACTCTCTCTCAAATGAGAAGTTTAAATGAACAGGAAGGGAATTAAACTAAACATAGTTCTACCGACAATCACTGGCGACTCGTACCCACGAAATAGGTATCTTTTACTCTACAGCAAAGATACTCGTATCTTTACCTATTTCGTGGGCACAAGCCACCAGTGCCGACAATAAGTTTCCAAACATCATACTTATTTCTCTCTAAGTGAAGTGAGTTATCTTATTATTTTTGTAACAGCAAAATTGAGTTAAAAGTATATTTACCGTGAAAAATAAGTAATCCTTGTTGGGAGCAGATTCAAGTCATGTCAGGTCGAGTCTACCACACGCACGTTGTTAGATAGAGAGTGAGAATAAAGCGAGGAATTAATATAAAAATGTGTCCAGTGGTTTACTTTGTTGTAGTAATCTTGATCACTTGTTTAAGTTGATAGTTGAGAATATAAACACAAACACGAAGGTAGAGCGCGACGGACTGACGGTAAGCGTGGTACTAGAGCGGTGGTGTAGTTGTGGCGGTGGCCAAAGAGCGACTGCTAATACATTTAAAACATCCCTAATAACAATCTAATAGAATAGCAATATAATCATACAGCAGGAAAGGAGGAGCGATCGTTGCTAAGGGTTGCCTGATTTTTGTCCAAGCTCCGCCTCCCGGAATCCCCCTCCAAAACACTCCATTTTCACCCCTCCCATCCCCAAACCTCCCCACCCACCACACCCCAAGACACAGCATAATAGGGCACAGCATATTATTCAAATTGGATTTATTATTCTTGTACCTTTAGCTTCTCCGGCTGCCTCACCCCACTCCCTCCTGCAAATTATAGACGCTTTTATTAAAAACGATGATGACTACTACGATAATTATTACTATAATCATCATCATCGTCGTTTCAATTTTCCGATCTCACTTTGTTCCACTTCACTTGCCTATCTCACCTCAACTCGGCTCACCATCAGATCAAGATCACGGTCGGTCGGTCTCTTGCTTTCTCCTCCTTCTCAATGCTCAATCTTATCACCATTATTGAGATACGTAACAGCTTATTCAAATCTCTCTCCATATTAAACTGTCTTTCTTCAGAGATTGATTTGCTCACTCTCATTTAAAACCTATTGTATCAACCAGAATTTTCAAGACAATGTTCATAACAGTTTATTTAATTATCTTCTTATAACATTCTTCTTTTTCAATCATCGATTTGCTACCTCTTAATAAAAATGCATGATAATTTTATTATTGAAACACTGTACCTAACAGCACTGGCGGCTCGTGCCCACGAAACAGGTGAAGTGCTGTACAGTAAAAGATAAAAATGCATGATAATTTTATTATTGAATCACTGTACCTAACAGCACTGGCGGCTAGTGCCCACGAAACAGGTGAAGTGCTGTACAGTAAAAGATACGGGCACTTCACCTGTTTCGTGGGTACGAGCCGCCAGTGCCTAACAGCTTAATCACAATAACTCCGCAAGTTATTCAATTCTATTTTTAATGGATTATTACACTTCATCCATCGATTTTCTCACTCTTATTTCAAATGCACATTGTTATTAAAATACTGTGCTTAACAGCTCATTCAATCCCATTCTTAATGAACTCTCATCTCATATATTGGGCAAATCTATTATTTTCTCACTGTTTTAATGGTATTCTAGAACTAGCTATTTTGAAAAGAGATGAGATAATGATATGTTAAGATGTATAACAGGTATGAAAAATGTACTTTTACTGAGAGTAACGCTCACTTGAGATCCTAGGCCTGTGCGTGGGTGATGAGAGGGGTGATGATGAGAGGCATCTACTTTTTAGGCAGTCGAGACCGACGGATTATCGTCTCCTCTGAAAGACGGGGTGGGCTTATTCAAATTCAAATTCAAATTTATTTCCACAAACAAATATCGGTACAAAACCAAAATTGATGTGTTTGTGAAATACTGTAATGTTGAAACAGAAGATGAAGTTCAAAGAAGGGTGAAAATCTCTAAACATAGTGAGGTAGAAGGGGTGATGGGTAAAAATGAGAAGGTGGATACAATAGTCAGCTGACTGATGGAAAACTATTTGAACTGAATGAGTAAAGTGGTAGGCAACGCTTAGAAAATAGTGGAAAGTGTTTATAATATTTATATTATGAAATGTGATCAATGTGGACATGATAAAGGAAAGAAACAAAATAAGAAAAAAAGAAGGAACAATAGGATAAGAAAGAATTTAGAGTTTAAAAAGTTAGGGGGTGCATAATAATCATAATTATATTCAATAGTGATATTATGCTATAACTATCATAATAGGCCTATTATGCTAGAGTTGGTGTAATAAATTATAATAGCAGAGCAGATGTTCTCCATAAGTTGCTTGGTGATGGTTGCTCATAGAACCAAGAAAACATTTTCATTTAAGTTCTGATGAATATTCAAAAAATATTTTCAATTTAAATGTGTTAATTTAGCTTTCAGAACAACCATCCTGGTTTTAAATCGATGATTTTTTTCATAATAAATGTTTTTTCAGAGTGAAAATTGTGTGAGTGAATATTTTAAAGAAACATAACCTGAATTTGGACATTTAAAGCTAAATTGGAATAGAAAATGTTTTAGGCGAATGCCTGTATTTTTGTTCCTCTTATTTTATAATTGTAATCAAATAAATAATATAAGTCAGCACATTTCTTTTCACACAATTGGATTCTTTGGAGTAATGAATCCAGTAAAGCAGCACGCTTTAGGTAGTCGATTTTCTTTTCCAAGAATATCAGATTTTTCAATAATAAATAATATGTGTCTACACTGCAACCTGTATGAGATGTACTATACTGTGAGGTGATTGCTGTACTGAATAAGGTGGACCTGGATAAGTTTTCCTATGCTTTTTACATAGTAGAGTTTACTAGTATTGATTATTTATGTACTATACAGAAGTAGTTTTTTAATGTAATTTGTATCACCCATCAGAGAGCTGATAGGACCAGGTGATGTTCTCTAATACAACTTGATTGTAAGCAACAATATTTTACTTGCATATTTTTGTGTTACGAACAGTATTTATAGTGAACTTATAATCTACTTGTAGAATCTGTAATTGTAGAATATATAAATTGTAACAAATTCAATATGGAGAAATAGGATTCATTTTAAATGGAAAGACAAGATGTTGTCAAACCACTGATTTATTAGAAAATTGAGAAGTTTTCCATGAAATGGAATGCATAGGATTCATTTCACTATCACAAAAGAAATACAAAAGTAGAAAGTTTTGAACAAACCAGTGACACACAAATAGTACGTTCACAATTTTTTCAGTGTGGATATACAATAGGTACAGGGGCGAACCCAGGGGGAATGAGGGGATGTATACCCCCCACGAAATTAGGACTCATCTTACACTAGATAGGATGCACATTTTAGGAATTGCCAAACTATTACTATTAATAAGGTTTAAAACTTCGAAAAATATAGTTTTAGGGTACTTTTTTGAAAAAATTCCCCCTCACGGGGGATATCCCTATGGAGAAGGAAATGTATTGAATCTGCAACCAAGCACCGCCAGCTCAAATAAATGCAACAAAAACATTTCCCTCTATTGAATATTCCAAAGAATGTTGAAGATTGGTGCAACGCTTACCGTTACAACTACAGCATTTGCAAAACTTAGGAGAGTAAATTCTTACATAAAAAGTGCTGCTGGTCTAAATCGGATAAATGTTTAGCCCTACTATTCATTCATAGACATTATAGTCTTAACCCTGAATAGGAGAAAAACGATCTCAAAATAAATCTTGGCATCTGCTGAAGTAGGTACATTCCATTTTGTGCGAGAATTTTTCATGTTATTCAATATACTTTCAACAATATTTCATTTCATTTATTTAAATAATGCAATATAATTTTCGAATGGAAACACTACAGACAATCGAGTCCAAAACGTCTTCTCTCCAACATTTGGAATTAAGGTACCATCATCAAAATAATATATGTATACAATCCCATCGCAATATTCAGTAACCAGAACTCATGCATTCTCAAGTTCAGATTCATTGAAAGGAAAACTTTAAACTTCGAAAACTTCCAGCACAACTTAGAACCCAATTTTATAAGATACCAATTATAGCTTTTTCTCAAATCACTTAACCTAAAATCAATTGATCTACAATAATAATTGATGAACGAATTTTTCATTACTTTTTTCCGTTCATAAAGACACGGCACAAGACAATTTATTATTCTACATGGTGAAAAGACTCGAAAATGTTTGTTGGGTGGATGCGAGTACAATAAGAATATCCATGCAAGCAGCAACAACCCCCCCCGGGAGGATTTTTTTCCATCCTGATTTCATATCACCCCCCCTCCCGAAATTAATTCCTGGGTTCGCCGCTGAATAGTAAGGGAGTATAAAAACATTCACTACAATAAATATTATTGAATCCGAATTGAGAAGTATCGGGTAACTGAGTATCTGAATACGTTGTGGGAGTACGTGAACAATACTCAGGAGAACATACAAAACGATTCAGTTGTCGAAGTATAGAACACTTGTTACAGAAAGTCGTGTGAATGTGTGGCTGGTTTGAAAGAGTGGAGTGCTTGTTTTGCAAATTGGAAACGAAAACAGATCTGGATGAAAATAAGGCCGACAATAATAATGAAATTGATTTCTTTTAACAGCACAGGCCGCTGACAATAGGCCAAGAGATGTCACTTACACCATTGTCATCTCCACATCGTGTAGGAGGAGGAAGTGGAGGAGGAGTAGGAGGAGAAGAAGAGAGAGGAGGTGACAATTGTATTGACATGTATGTGTGTGCGTGTGACAGAGAGAGGACACCCTAGCAGAGGCCGTTTGTAACACGTGTTTCTTTATTCTTTGTCACAGACAGACGATTGCATAGGGGGTTCCCAGCTCAGGCCCTAGCTCCAGCAGAAAGGCAGAGAGGCTGCGTGTCAAAATCTCAATCCAGATCGTTCACACACCAGGAGACAGAGCAGTCACAATCATTCTGGTTATCATTGTTTAAATTGATTTTCAATCACTTGTTTCCTAAAATTTGAATGAATACAAATTTTCAAACATTTTTAATCACTTATTTCTATTTGCAAATACTTTAATGATATTCACTTTGTATAGCATTACTTCAAGTTCTCTGCTTTGTATTTTCATTGGATATTGTTCTTGTATTTTCTGTTTGTGGAGATAAATTTGAATTTGGTTAGTCTACATTACTAGTTCCCAATCAGTGAGCTTGAACTTTGTAATATCTTTCACACATAGACAATAATGTATAACATAATAAAGTCATGCATAAGCGAGTACATAATTTAGTAAATTCAGGGTTATTATGTGATTTGATATCTTAGCATGCACGTGTTTTTACTCTAACTAAATAGACTGAGATTATGCAAATACATGATTTTTGAATAGGCCGTTATTATATGGTTTGATCAAATTGAATGATAAGGCTATAAGGGAATGAATTAATTCATTTCTAAACTTTTACTTGAAAAGTAATGAACAATAATGATCAATTTTCAGTAATCTACGCCCCTTTGCATGTTCAGGAGATGATTCTGAATTGTTTAAAGGGCCATTTCAATGAGGCTATCAGTTTTATTGAAGATGGGTGAAATTATATACTTCAAATTAATATTATTACATTGGATTTCCATTATTATCCAGTCTCCAATTTCTTATTTCAAAAAAAATTACAAAGCAATTTAAGTTCCAATCTCAAACATGCTAGATTAAATCCGTTTGCGACCGAGTAGAAATACATTTAGGAATAGGATAGAATAGAATACAATAGGAATAGGAATAGGATTTGAATCAACGCTATAAAAAAATAATAATTGATGGTTTTCTATTTTTAATTTTGGAAATATGATGTCTACAAAAATAATCACATACTATAGGGTGAAGAGTTTGCATCAGTTTTTAGAGTAATAATTATTGTACTGGGAGTAGTAAGAAGTACATCAGTTAGTATATAGAACATACTGCAAAAGTATATAGTGCATCAGATTGTAGTGTACATTGTATTGTGTTTCCTTAATCTCAGGGCTACTTTTATCACTGTTTTTTTATTTTAAATAATCATCAAAGTTTTTGAATTATTTTTTCAATGCTTGACATGTTTCAACTAATTATAGTCATTTTCAAACTTTGGTGGTTATTTAAAATGAAAAAACATAATATTGTGTGTAGTAAGAATAACGTAATATTCTAATTTTAGCTTTATAGTGTGTAATGTTTGGTGAATAATTTTGCACGTAAGAATTATAATAATGATTTGTTGTGTGAATTTTAGTGTCAAGTGTCTAGTGTGAAATGTTAGTTGTAGTGTCTAATATGTAGTAACGTATCCATGGATAGTATCAGCAGGATAGTTTTGCAGGTGAGAATTTGACTATGGTGTGAAGTATCAAGTACTTAGTGTGTAATGTTAGTTGTAGTGTCTAGTGTGTAGTAACGTATCCATGTCAGCAGAATAGTTTCACTCGTGAGAATGTGACTGTGGTGTGTAGTGTGAATTGTAGTGTCAAGTGTCAAGTGTCTAGTGTGTGATGTTAGTTGTAGTGTCAAGTGTCTAGTGTGTAGTAGGGTATCCATGTCAGCAGCTCCCAGCCACCAAAGAGAAAATGAATGAATAATTTGTGGTGCAGGGCGCATATTCGGATTGATGAGAGAAGTTGGAGGAGGAAGTTGAGATCAATGTCGGGGCGTAGAAAGGAACTGCAACCAATAGCAGACTAGCTTTGCAATCTGCCGTTCCACCTCTTCTGACTCATTCTCCTCCAACTCTCTCTATTAATTCAGCTTGTCTTACTTATTGTTTCTCCTCTTCATTTCTTTCCAACTGAAATCTAACAAAAAACCCATAACGATACGTCGGCTCGCAGAGGTGTTGATTCAACAAATCTATCTCCAAGCTCTATTATATAACTCTCCACACCAATGTATCAAAATTTATTACTTCTTCAAAACCAAGTTCTGTTAAGAGCGATAATTGACAATTTATTAAATCTGGGCACAACGTGACGCTGAAGAGTGTCTAATGCCAAAGTTTCCCAATCAAACTTTTAGTGCTCGCCGAAAACATTGTCTGGAGAAGAGACTATGTTCGCGAATTTGAGATTCACTTTAAGTATTGAGGTCAAGTTCAAGCTGAAATTTTACGGTCTTGAACTTGAATTACTTACAAAACTACTCAAATCAAATGAAATAGAATTTTATTTTCCATTTTCACAAATATATACATTTGAATAATAACTTACATACATATTATGCAATACCGTATACCAATTTTATACACTCAATACAAATACAGAAAAAACCTGCAAAGGCATAAGCCTGAGCGCAGGTAAGTTGCAAATAAACTATATCTATATCTATACTATCCATACTATATCTATATCTATGAAAATTGTGAAAACCCAAATAGACATACATAATGGCACAATAAAAAATCTTGTCTGGAGGAATTACGGCCTTGAACTTGAATTACTCACAAAACTATTATATCTGTATCAATAAAACTTATGAAAATTCAAAGAGACAGACATAATGGCTCAATACTTAATCTTCAATAGAGAAATAACAGATAAATTTATTGAAACCAATACAGCTCACAAATACAGTTGAACCAATACGACACTTCAACCTGAAAAAACTCAACAGTATAGTACAGGAATTTATAATTTGAATAATTTATAAATAAAGAATCTCTATAATATTATTCGTTTGAAATTTTAAATTGATAATTCATTTTTTTCTAGAATCGAAAGTGAAAATTTTTTATTTGAAATTTTATCATAACCGTTTTTAATATTTTCATCAAATAAAAGAAGTTGAATTTTCCAGAAGTTGAAAAAAATGAAGACTTGATTACTTAAGATTTACCGACTTCAACATTTCAATTCTCAACCCGTCTACTGCTTTTTTTCATATGGTTTTGGATATTTCATTGTATATTCCATATTTCAACTAGATATTATCATAACTTTGATATCATGTAAAAAATGAATTTGATAAGTTCTCTGTATCAAGAAAACTCTGCAAAGTTACTGGTCAATATTGGACGTTGTGATTAATTTTATTTTGTGATAGCCAATTATTTCAAATAGAGACTGTTCTAGTCTAGATCATCGAGAGATTTCTTATACAGAACCTGATAATTGTGAAATTGGAACGAATGAATTATAATTTATGGAAGACATCAACATCAAAATATATTGATAAATGTTATAAAAATATATCAATAAAATACAATAAAAAATACTTCTTCAATACTCAAAATTGGAAAAGAAGACGAGTTGCACATGTGTCTGTGTTTCCACCTATAAGTATCATTGTAATATCTCCAAATAATTTTTCATTTATTCAAGAATGGCATATCTATCATCTCTAAAGGAGTACCAGAAGGTAATTTTCAACCTCAATTATTTAACCGGGTATTTATAACCGATTTATTTACTAAATAGTAGAATAACTAAAGAGTAGTCTCTAAGAGAGTCTTTATAACTAAAGAGTAGTTATAATCTTGGTGACAATTAATCCGAAGCTCTCCATTTAATAGAGACGCCGGGGCAGTATAGGCAACCTGCACATCATGATATCGCCTCTATTGTTTGCTCCTACTGCCTTCATGATAATTATGTTATTATAATAATGATTACAGTATTATAATAGCAGATGCCAACGGAACTGGCGGTTAAGTTGACAAATGATTGTTATTAATGCTCACTCCATCAGGACAGCCAGCAAGAGGTCTCCGGGAGCTTTTCGAGTCGAGAGTGAACTCTGATAATCCGTTTCCCTGTCGTATATTGCTTTCAGACTGTCCTGACGAAGTTGAGTATCAGTAACTGACATTGGTCAACCGCCAGTTTCCAGATTGGATAAAAATCATAATCACTCATGTATAAATTCAAATTAAATCAAAACTTAACATTTCACACCAGTTCACTTCATTTTGATCATATTAATCAACTTCTATAGCCTATAACACCTTGAAAATTGAACTTTAAACTTTATTAAAAGTTTATTAAGAGTTTATTAAAATAATTGATAGATAATATGGAATTAATCAAATAACCTTTTTTTTAAAAAAAGTTATTTGATTTATTTCATTTCATCTACCAACCTATAACACCTTCTATTATAGTTTATTAGCAATGCGCCAATAATACCACGACATGCCGTCAATCTACTCTAAATGATCAATACTATTCATAAATTTATAAAATGTATCACTAATTCCGAACATTTACAAGCTTTGGGATGAAATTCTCATTCAGGTAAGTGAAAACAAAGGTTTTCAGATCCACAAAGTTCATTTAGAATACCATACTTAAGTTTCAATGCATTGTTTGTGGATATGACAACCTTTGTTTTCACTTACCTAAATTATGGATAAGTTCCACAACATCTCTGATAAAAGTGTAAATTTCATTTAAAAATTCTCAGTTCGTAAAATGTTTTCAAAATATTGGAGAATTTGATAGTCAATATCATGAAATATACCGACAACATTCACAAGCTTGGGAGAAATTCGTAAATATTTTCTTCAATCTCAAAGTATTAGAGAATTCAATAGTCTACATCATAAAATAGTGGTAGATATTCACTCTCGAAGTTACCTGGAACCTAATTCAGTGAACAAATCGGAGTGATATTCTAAACAATTAATTATTACCAACATGCATTTCCCATTCGACAGTGTCAACAAGTTTCGTTCAAAAACAGAAATGCGGTCAGATTCGGTGGTTTCGGACACGTTAGACGTTGCGAAAATGCGAGAATAGTGGATGTAGAAGTTCAAAATCTGAAAAAGTGAAACCGAACAATTTAATTTGGCGCGAAAGTGCTGACCTCAAAAACCGGAATGTCAAAAATCGACACGACATGTTTGGTTTAATTAAATTTGCCGGAAAAAGCGAGTCTGCTAGTCACTGTTGAGCACACTCACTGCATGTGGAGTAAGTAAATGAATATTGTCGGATCTATGGGTGATGAACTCATCGTCTTGGCTGTTATCCAGTTAACGTTTCAATTGATCATAGGCTATAGTAATTCAATTCCATTCAATCCAAGCTAGAAACACGATATTTTATTCTTTTTTTTCTAATAATTTGTTATATTGACCATCCTTTGGGAGATTAGGTTGTCGTTAGTAAAGATAGTCAGTCATTTTTCGTCTCTGGACGAATAGTAATATTGTTGCATTACTCTCTACCTGATTAACTAGATGCTATTCGAAGGTATTCTGCGCCGTCACTTAGTTACGGAAACTAGCTAATGGTTGAGAGTATCAACGTACTACTAATAGAATAGAATATGTTTTATTCCTTTAAATACATGACAATGTACAATTGGAAACGTCAATAAACAGTACAACAATACGGTAATAGATAAATCATATTACATATGGAAACATATTAAAAAATGACATAAAAACATTATTAAACATTCAAACAACCTTTAAAACAGGGCTGTTTAAAATAATTGAAAAATAAATAAAAATCAAACACCCTTCCCTTTGAAAACCTTAAAAATTACAAAACACACGTTACCTCTATCCTGGTTGATGATTATTCGCCTACTGTATGGTCTGTCTGGGATGGGAGGGCATTCTGGCAGGGTGGAGGGGGGGTGTATTCAGCTCGGTCAGTTTTTGGTTCGGGGACTGTGAGTTCTGTATCGGATTTTGAGAAACATATTGTGACCTACAATTTGAGACAATATTTTTGAGAATTTATGACTTTTGGGCCGGTATTGACCGGGCTGGAGTTGTTTTCCCGTCTTCCCGGGGTGACTTCTTTGCTTGGACGGACTGTGTAGTAGAGTGAATATGAAACTGGCAACCAGCTGGTAAGCCTAGGCCCTTCATATGCCGTTGAGCCAACAACCAAAAATCTAATGATATATTGATACAATTAATCAAGTAATTTCTAGACAATACAGTAACATCGTTCTGATTTTAAACCAGTAATAACATTTTTGTAAGGTTTTTTGTGATACTTCTCACATAACCACATAAGCTCTATTCTTATTCGTGTTTCGGTGTCATAAGACCTATTCTCAAAATAATGTAAATGAGAATGGGTCCAATAAACTAGGTCTGATTAGACTAAAACAGGAATCCTTGTCAATGGCCAATCGTAGTAATTAAAAATTATGAATTAAAGTATCCTTATAGTATTTTTGTTCCCTTATTCACAACATGTTTCGGTGACGTTAGACCAATTCTAATTTACACTTGAGAATGGGTTTAATGACATCGAGACAAATAATTCAATTGTATTGTGATTTTTATTTTTTTACCTCTTAATTTCTATGTTTAATCGTTGATAGGGATTTTTTTATTTGGTTTGATCAGTAACGATGTACAAAATTGATATCAAATATCTATCTATATCGATCAATCCATGTTTACTTCGTTATTACGACTACTAATGTATAATAAATAGTGATAGATTATCAAAGTTCCTTTAAAATAAGCTCATATTAAACTAGTTGTGAGGAGAAATATAAATTTATTTCAAGGGTACTTTGTCTATCTCAATCAATCAAATCGAATCAAATTCATTGAGGTTTTCAAAAACAAAACATATTACAATTAAAATTCTCAAGGGTATTATCTATCTAACTATTTTAAGGGTGTTATCTACCTATCTATAGTAGTAGCATAGCAATCACACAATCATGACATAGACAACGTTTGGTAACTGCGCTGTGTTCCAGCTAAATAGCCTCAATGAGAGTGGATAATAGGCTAACGATGGTTAGACGCGAGGTGTGATGAATCCGTCTGTTGAAGACACACCATCACCATTACCATCACCGGCTTTTAATTCGCATAAATAAATGAATGGTGTGTCGTAGCACCGAGCTGCTTGCTCGCCTGGAGCTGACTGGCTACAATTAATCCGCCACTACTCTGCTCAGCCTATAGGCTATTAGAGCATGGATCGTTACCCGAGCTATATACAACCAAAATATAGTCAGCCCTGTTTTTCATACTGTATGACGCGTCACTAGCAACGTCTTCTCCCTTTAATTAATAGTCGCGCATCTTTGGAGAGACAGAGAGGATAATCTTTCAAGTATGAGCGAGAGAAAGAGAGCATAATCTTTCAAGTCTAAGCGAGAGAAAGAGAGAGAGAGACAAGACCACTAATTACTCGCAATAGAATCACAGGGGTGGCTGACGCCGCTGTAGCCTGCAGTATTATCAAATAGTCATCGTCGAATTAAGTCAGCCCTTCTCAACCCTCAACAATAGAGGCCTGTCTGGTGAATGCTCCTCGAGCTCTGCTACTCAAATCACATCAATCAGATAATATTATCATCTATAAAAGCTTCAGTTCGACATCTGCACGTGATAGGTTATCAACATATACGATCAAATATATTGGCATCATAACGGATTGGTCTCATTTTGCGTTTCGAATTGGATCGTTTTCGATCAAACTGAATGATTTGTCGTAAATGTTTTGATTTAACATAAATGAGTACAGCAATGAACAATTACACCCACGATAGCTTAAACAATTAGTCAATCATTGTCTACTTATTGCAGTTCAATGCAGATGAATACACTCAAATTACCTTAAAGAATAATTGCATAGTATACGAGTATACTAGTAGTATAGTACTTAAAGTATATAAATTCATTATATGTAATAATATGTGATCATATTACTGTAATAATTATTATGTTACATGAACATTATTATTGCAATTTCATGATCATTATTGTGTGAATAAGTTACTTGTGTTATGGGATAGGTTTTATCCTTCTTATCAAATCGATAGTTATCCTAACTATTAAATTGATGAGTATAAATTGAACAGCAATGTACTGTCTAGGCTACTATCAAAGTATGTTAATAAATGAAATTTGAAATTTAAGTTTTTTAGTTTTCAGTCATTCAGAGGTGTTCAAATAAAAAACGACTAAAAAGGGTACTGTGATTTCTTTTTTTTTAATTAACATGGACAGTGAGGTTTGGCATTCCTTTTTTTTGTTCTACAGTAGTTTTGTCGTACGGTAATATATTTTTTTAAATAAAATATTTTCATGCTCTAGTGAATGTTTGTTATTCTGCCTAAAGATTAGTAGTAAACCAATGTCATTTATTTTTAATGTAGGTCAACAATTGAAATTCAACTCAAGCAAAGATAAAACTTACAAAAATTCAATATTTCAGTGCATGGTAACTGTACGAAACCCTTCAAATGAAATCTACTTTTGTTGAACAAATTTAATTTTGAAATCAACTACGGTACTGTATATAGCAGCGGATTTAGAACCGGGCAGCTCAAGCCGCGCGGCTCTAGCTGCCGCTTGGGAATCGTACATTTAAATTTATTTCTATTGATGGCTGACCACCTCACACTACTCAATGTAAGCTGAGAAACGCCCCTCTTTAATTCAATTCTATTGGTGGCTGACAACTCCCTCCACTCTGTCGACCAATCACAAGCCAGTACAAATCCACGCCCACAACGTCCTCTCATTGGCTGATGCCATTACGTCATCATGGCCTAGCAAAGGCGGAGCTTGAAGGCGTGTCCAATAGGAGTCAAAGCGAATCACCCTATTGCTACTGCCATCTGCTGGCTGAATTCGGAACCAACTTATTTCGAATGTTCTCTCAAGAAAGTTGAGGAGGGTGGTGAAAATAGCTAAAATCTTCAATTCGCTTGTTATCAATTTTTGTTAGGACAAGTATATTTTCAGTGAAACTCAAGATTTATGATGATTCCCAATATTTTTCCTGTGAAGGATTTATAATTTTCTCCCTGATGTGCTTTCAAGCAAATAAATAGAAATAAATTATTTGATTATTGAAAACTGAATAATCAATAAGTCGCAAAAAAAATTTCCGTTTATTAATACAGTACTTAGTACAGTATTTCCATTTCCAACTTATCCCAACCAGAAATATCCAAGCATCATTTTTAAGTGCTCTCAATGATAAAGTACGGTACAATGTTACAGTTTTGCTCAATGTAGGTAGCCTATACTTATTTTTTTATTCATTTCTGTTATGCTTTTGCTTATCACGTATTATATGTCTGAATACATAAAAATATAAAACAATACATTAGAATAAGAAAGTCCCGATAACCCTTTTTTGCCACACAAGAAGCAGCAATGCGATTACAAATGAGTAAACTGTGAAAATGGAAGGCAGCTTGAATCATGTTTGGCTTAGCCTTAGTGAATGTTGGATTGTATCCGCCTGCAGAAATCTAGCACAGGGCGCCAAAAAACCACGCGAGGGCCCTGCTGTATAACAATGTATAAAACCAACTAATCAGTTAAATAATAATATGATTTAAAAATTATTTGAAGGCCTATGTAACATCTAATGATTGAAAAGCTTGCTCGTTTCTAGCAAAATTGAAGGGATTTCAAACTAGCAAGCTATAATTTATTGATTGTTAGACCTGACATAAGCTTTAATCTTTAATGATCGAAATATACGAAGACTTTTTTGGCATAAAAAATCCAATGTACATTAAATAAGGTACATTATTGGTCGAAGTAGTAAAAAAATCCATAAATCAATGTCACTTTGGGGGGCCCGGAAAAACGCCTCTGCATAAAATAATTAGTAACGATGATGTATCTATGATGCATTCCATGACGAAATTCTAATAAACACTTTAACTAGTGTCACCAAAGAACATGCTCTCCTGGTAGGCCTATGTCAAAAAAGTGAGTGACTAAAAATATTCGTTGAGAAGATTATTCATTTCGAAAATCGAATACATCCAGAAACTAATTAATCATGAGTTAATTATTTCAACATAAATTATCGGAATAATTCCATTTTTCATTAGCTTGATCAAATAATAATCATTCATATTTTCAGCTCATTACTTGCTGATTTTTCAATCACGTCAGAACTTGAATAACTGTTAAAAATGTGTGACTTCTGTTGTTCTTTCAAATCATGGATCACTAAATCGGGATAATGGATAAAACACTGGCTACATTATTAATGAAGGTAGGTATTGACAATATGCAGAATGTTTCTCATTATTCAAGCTGTTTTTCAGCATGTGATATTTGAAACGTCATTTTTCTGTCCCAACAGAACAGTGACGTTGAATTGAATAAAGTTGGTCTTGATCAATAAAATTCTCCTGCTTGCAAACAAAATATATATGTCATTTTAAAGCAGTTTTACCGCCTCTAGTCAACATATAAGTAGATATAATGAGAGGAATAAAGACCTAGAGGGTAATTCTGGTATACACCCAGAGATGATCCATACACTGTTATCAATTTGGTCTACTTATTCTCCTGCTATCTATGGTGAAATCATTGATAACATTTTTTCAATTGTCAATTTTCACCAATCATCAATTATATTTTATCAATATGAAACGCTATCAGTAATGTTATTAACAATTTTCTTTTATTTGAAGCTCCGAATACTAAGTAACTATTTTGAATTAACACATAGAAACACATTTCTTTCAATTTCCTTTTCAGATTCACTGTACTGTCAATATTTTTCGGGAGTTGAGTATCTTCTTACTGATGTGGCTTGGATCTTTTTCATCTTGCTAGAATGCAATAAATAGAATCCATAATTTATCGATAATTAAAAACTCATCTATTCCAGTCAAACACAATAATTTACTAACTCCAATAATGATTAAAGCTTACCCAGTAAAATGCCCAAGTATTTCTGAATTATAAAGAAAATCGGTGGATCGGGTGATTTTCGAAATTGATTTTTTAAAAAGAGAATTGATTTTAAATTTTGCTCACACAAAATTAGTTCTACACTATTACAATTATAAAGGAACATATGATGCAATCATCACAAAGATATCTTGCATGTTGCTTGATACATTCAAGCAATCTTGTGTGATGCATATTTATCACATTTGTAAGAAAGTGTGTCTGCATATGATTTGATTGTCCTTTTTCGAGTTCCCAGAGATTTTCAAGTGGTGGTGTTTGAAAAACACGTGTTTTGAAGTATACACAAACATGCAGAGAGATCTGGTTATCTTACAATAATCAATAATGATATCATTATTAATATTTATTTCATCTATAATAAATTTTCTTGATGATGCTCTGGAATCCAGTATAGAATATAGTTGTGCCAAGTACAGAAGAGCTATTGGCAACATGGCTGCCATTCACTGCTACCAGTAGTCGAAATGAAAATTGTTCTAATATAACCAAATTTAGAAAGAAATAGTACAGGCTCAGACTATTTTTTTCTGTCTCAATTAATAATTATGTTATGATTTGTGCTATCATATGGCAATAATTAAATAAATAAATGAATAAAAAAATATTTTCATGTGTGAAATCAATATTATTATGATTAGTGTAAAAACGGTAGGTTGGCTGAAGTGATTTTACCCTAAAAATTTCAGTCCTGCGCATGCGTAGTTACACTCTGACTTCCCTTCGCCATCTTGCAAGAGGTTCTTATGAGCTTGGCACAACTATAGAATAGAATGACTTCTTTATTTTAATGTCGTGGCGAAGTTTGGACAGTAATGTCCACTCTACCACTGAACCACAGTACTTTAATGCACTAATTATTTAACTGCTATTAATAGTGTTATTGCTAGAATGTCATAGTTATTGTAACTGATGTAGTTTTCCAAATATTTCTGTTCGAGTTATGATATAATTGAATGCGATAATGAGTTTGATTGTATAATTAGGGCAAATCATGTTGAGCAATAGCTTCAATGATTAATCCACTCTCAGGCTAGCTGAGTTTGCTCCAACCCTTCCACTATGACCTTCCTTCGCGCCCTACTAGCTCTATCGTTAGGGCTTAATTAAAAACCTGTCTGTCGGCAGGGTGGAAACGTTTCATTCCTGACGATGTCGGCTTTAACTTTCCTAATTAATGTTCTGTTTTTATTTTGCGAAAGTTGAACCGCTTCGCGACCTGTATTGGAGTTCGAAGCTGTATATATCTATAGATAATAGGCTTCGCCAACAGTCAGCTGAGGAGATTAATTACCGAAGATGAAATTGCGAGTTATTATAACTCGTGGTAGCCAATAACGAAAATTTTCACTTAGACGTTCTATAAAAGCTTTCATTTTGCACCAGCTCTGATAAGTACTGAAGCTGATAGGTACTGAATTATGATTATTAGGCGTTTAATACCACAACACTTCTACATTGGACTTCGCAGACAACGAAACGTGTAACTTCTCTTCTTCAAAGTATTTACTTCTTCAAAGTAAAGATGCCAAAAATTTACGACTGTCTATTGTACGTGATGTGACCTAATGTAATGGATCCATTGCCTCTTTTCATTTAGAAAGCATTACTTAGACCTGGGTAAATGACTATAGTCAATATGACTCTTATTTAATGACTATTGAATGACTCTTACTGGCAATATCAGCTGTTTGCTCTTACTGTCAGCTGAGTGCACAAAGATCAGACTAAACCACCTTAATTTTTAACGTCAGCTATTTAAATTAACAGAAACAAATCCAATAGTAACAGGAGCCAAGAGCGATAAAGAGTTGGTCTGATAAGCAATGGTTTCTGGGCCCAATCTCAGTTGACACAATTTTAACCAAAAACCGCCGCGCTACTCCAACTTTTCAGAGAAGACGGTAACACGTCGGTCCCCAATATTCGTAATCTCTCATAATCACCCCTCTTATTTATTACTATCATTAATTTCATATTAATTTTATATTAAATACTTTTTTAGTATCTTAGGGCTACTGTATTCGAAATAATCAAAATCAAAGTACATTTTTCATATTTTAAAAAAAGGCACTTTGATTTAAATTATTTATTTAATTTTATATTTTATAGTCATTTATCTACATTCTATAATTATGATGAATCTATTAAGGATCTATAACCATGCATATTAATAGTTCTATGACACATTGTAATACAATCACATCACATGTATGCATGTTTATATGTAGTAGGCTAATCATATTATGTTTTATAAATTTTGTTATATGTTTATCCATGATTTGATCACTAATAGGAGGATATGAGAATGAATAGGGAGCGTGGGTTTGTTGTCAACGTTAAAGCATCATTTGTAGTCTGGTCGAGCAAAGAAGACATTCTGGCAAGATGGGAAAAAACGCCAACTCGGTCAATATTGGTTCAAATATTATAAATTTGGTCTTAAATTGTAGAAAACATTCTAATCTACAATTTGAAACCAAATTTGTCATTTTTGAAGTGATATTGACCAAGTTGAAGTAATTTTTACATCTTGTCTGAATGTCTTCTTTAATGAATCAGACGCTAGAAGTATTGAGCTGTGAGATGGTGTTGGTAGCGAGTAGGTGCGAGGGACGCGCTTTTGTTGTGTGGGACCCCCAGATCGCGTTTTGTTTCAGGAACGAGCGCCCAGCGTTCGTTCTCACAAAGAAAACCAACAACGTGAGGGGCAGAACAACCTGCCGATAATTAAAAAAAAATCATCCGACGTTTTGGCGCCGACACAAAGGCAAGCATATCGCGCCGGGCGGGCTTTGGCTATGTCGAGAAAATACTGCTGTTGAAAAAAATTGCGCTTAGGAAGGCGGTAGGTCTACATTGAAAATCACATAGCAATCATAATTTACAATCTTCCCTGTTCAATTCCATGAAACTCTTATCACCAACCTCAATCAATACTACAACAAATTTTAATAGATAAAAATTAAAATCACATTAGGCTACCCTTTCAGTACTTTTTATCCTAAGACAACATGTTTCGCTCTCCTAAGAATGCCTCTTAGTATATCAAATACTTAAATAATCAAAGTGTACAGTGATTATAATTTCCATCTATAGTCTGTCCAAGCAAAGAAGACCCTCTGGCAAGGTGGGAAAATGTCTCAAGCCCGGTCAATATTGGTACAAAAATTATTGATTCGGTCTCAATCGTAGGAAACATTCTTACAATTTGAGACCAAATCAATATTTTCTGATCCAATATTGACCAAGCTGGAGTCATTTTCCCATCTTATCAGAGGGTCTTCTTTGCTTGAACAGACTATACAAATATTCATTAATAGTAGCCCTTGACAAAAATATAAAAAATATTACAACAAATGTAGGGTATTATTTGTGAAATATTAATATTCATGCCAAACATTTTTTTATTTGTAGGTGTTTAGTATGGGTTGTGGTTTGCGGTCACTGGAGCAGCTCAATAGTTATCATTTCTATTTCAATCAATTTTATCGATACAATAATCATATCTTTCTGGTGGCTTTTCTAATAGATGTTTTTTTTCTTTTGCCATGAAATTAGCATCGAGAAACTCAGTATTGATGTAGTTCGTGAATTTTTCTAATATGAGTGTTGCAAATCAACTAATTAAATACTATTCGTGTTCTAATCCAGGGCCCTCGCGTGGGGTGTGCGGAGTGTGCGACCGCACAGGGCGCCACGGCCAAGGGGGTGCCGCAGCGGCTGATGCAAAACGGGAATTCAAAAAATTTCAATTGGGCAATTGTAATAATTATTTACCAACAACTTGAATCCACAAGAAATTATTTCCTTTGCATGAACTCATTTATCATAATGAATTGATAAATTGAAAACCACGATCAATGTATGAAGCAAGCCAAGAAATGCCCCTTTTAAATTTAATTCTATTGTTGGCTGACAACCACCTTACACTCTGTCGACCAATCATAAGCCAGTTTCCGATAAATACTTCCCCTAATATTTTTACCGAATTTTTAAAACTTTTTTCTGGCAATAGGTCGGCATTGGATCATGAATAGTTTGATTTCTACTTCATTATATTCATCGTATGAAAAATAGAATTAATGAGTCACATGAGTGATGGGAGTGCGAAATCATATTTTCATCTCATTTCATACAGCATAAAACTATGGAAGTCTAGTACTGGCCCAAGTTACACGATAAAAGTGAAACTGAGTCTAAATTCTATAAATAAATTCTTCAAATACTAACTTGATGGAATCCAACCAGCCTGAATACCTGAATAAATAATAGATTAACAAAAGATCGTCAATAGTAAATCAGCGTAATTTTTTGTTTATGATACACCATCCATCATTTCCTTGCTAGCAGTCATTTTCTAAAACAGAACTCACGAAACACTGTCAACCAATGAGAAAAGAGCAGGCGGGGCATGAAGGCGTGTCCAAGTCAAATCTGAAGCATCACCTGTCAACTGCTGCCATCTACTGGTTGAATTTGGAAATTTTTCTAACCATTGTTTCGGCCATTTTGATTGTAGGTGGAGCTTGGAGGCGTGTCCAATGGAAGTCGAAGCAAGTAACCTTATTGCTACTGCCATCTGCTGGCTGAATTTGGAACTATTTCGAATTTATTGAGTTTTTGATTTTTTGTTAAAACATCTTTATTTCCAGTGGAATTAAATATTTATGATGATACCCAATATTTTTCTGTGGAAAATTTATTAATCCCTCCCTTATGTGCTCTCAAGCAAACTATAAAAATAAATTAATCAATAATTAATATTTTTATGATAAAGTACGGTACGATGTTACAGTTTTGCTCAATGTAGATAGCCTTTAGTTATTTTGTATTAATTCCTGTAGGCTTTTGCTTATTACTTATCCAATACATAATAATAATAATATTCGTGTAACCTGGCTGGCTCAGGTCTGGTGTCTGGAGTTTTCAGGTCGCTCCTGAACAATTTCAGGGCCTCTGACATGACTTAACGACTGTTTTTAGGCAGCCGGGATCGACGGCTTAACGTGTCCATCCGAAACACGGGGAAGTGGCTTGAGAAAAATTTCTGGTCTGACCTGGGTTTGAACCCGGGACCTTAAGACTGCAAAGCCAGCACTCAACCCACTCAGCCACGCCACCCCCATCCAATACATAAAAATACGAAACAATACGTTGGGATACATCAGCATCTTCTTTTTGCCACACTACATGCAACATTGGGATTGCTTATGCGAAAAATGTGATCATGCAAGGCAGATAGAATCATGTTTGTCTTTGAATATATCATATTATGTTAGATTGCATTCGTTTGGTAATTTTCTTTTTTTTTTTGAGGTGATGCCCACATGGGCTCTTGGGCCTGTGCGTGGGTAATGGGAAGGATGATGATGAGAGATGAATGGACCTACTGCTTTAGGTGGGTTCCGAACCACCGGAAGCGATTTTTGAGGCTCATGAATTGAATTCAGAGGAGCCGGTCACCGTTACAACAGTGGTGATAGAGGCACGTCGCTTATCTAATCTCACCGATTAGACGCTCTCTACCACTGGGACAAGCCGCTTCCCAATGGGCTGGGCCTGCCAAAATCTCGCACAGGGCGCAAAAAGGCACGCGAGGGCCCTGTTCTAACCATTTCCTTCATCTGCCAGTACAGTGATATAGTCTGTCAATGAAGACATTCTGGTAAGATGGGAAAACGACTCCAGCTCGGTCAATATGGGCTCAAGAAAAAAAATTGTTTCAAATAGTAGATAAGAATTTTCCTACAATTTGACACCAAATTCCGATTTTAGAACCAATATTGACCGAGCCGGAGCCATTTTTCATCTTGCCAGAATGTCTTCTTTGCTTGGACAGACTACTACTATAAAGATAAATTCAAATGGTTGTTACTATCGAATGTTTATATTCTAATCATCTTCAATAAAAATGTGAAAATATGAACTCTTGACAAAATAAGTGAAAATAAGTACGCTTGAGCATTCAAGTTTCCTCTTAGATAGCAGACTTGCTAAAACAAAAATTAGTCTATTGTTTTTTCTTATTTGTAACGTATATTATATTTAGCTAATTTTAGTTTGGAATATACTAAGTTATATTTTACTCAATATCACCAACTTACACAATTATGTTTGGTAAAGAAATGCAATAAGATGCTAGTTATTCTTAAAGACATTGCTCAATCCAAACTACTTTCAGAACTCAATCTAAAACTAAAATTGAACTAGTTTTATTTTCCATACATCTAACTACTTCATTATTACTCGCTGTTTCATCAAACTCAAACCTTAAATCTTGAAGAAAATCCACGTTCCACGATAATATAGTTGAGAGTAACAATTTTTTTATAGTAAGGCAGACAACTATGACAGGAACTCAATAACTTTCCAGAGCTAAACTCTATCAAACTAAAGAATAATAATTTATCATAAGGTCTGAGCATTATCTTGCACATAGTTCAGAATCAAGGATCTTTTCCGCCGATGCTAAGTTTTGACGTGACTTAGTCGAGCTGCTGCGAGGTATATTCATTCAGTCGTGATTTGTTAGGGGCTCTCTCTTAGCTCCTTTCTTATTCGCATGCCAAGGGCGAAATGAGGAGAATGAGTGGTGGAGAATAAGAAGAAAAATCAGACATCGTCTGCAGACGTGAGGCTGAGGCCTATAACAGTCGAGTCTAATTCGGTTTGGCTGGCCAAAGAAGGGAACGCCAGCTTCTTGATAATAATATCAAGAGAGAAAAATATTAAAAAGTTGGAAAAAACACTCCGACTTAAACTGTCAACAGCAGGAACCTCGGCCGGTCGAGTCTTCAGATTTCTTATTTCGAGCCTTGCTATTAATTTCCTTTCTCAGAAAGAGACTCATCGTCTCTTACTCCATCATCTTACCACGAAGGGCGAATTAATTTATTTCCTTGATCCAATTGAAATTAAGAGCTCTATAGAGAGTGCGATTACTAGGCTGCCTCTAAACTGCAGCACAATATTGCATTATTAAGATTATCATCACACTATAATTGTGATGACGCCCACATTAATTCTTGGTTTGCGCGTGGAGGATGGGATAGTTAATCTCGAATAGTTATTTAATTATTTCTTCATCACAGAACATACATTCATGGAAAATATTCGAATAACATGATGATACATTGATGGAAAATCTTTCAAAACATGATGATACATTAATGGAAAATCTTTCAAGACATGATGATACATTGATGGAAAATATTTCAAGACATGATGATACATTGATGGAAAATCTTTCAAAACATGATTATACATTAATGGAAAATCTTTCAAGACATGATGATACATTGATGGAAAATATTTCAAGACATGATGATACATTGATGGAAAATCTTTCAAGAACAAAATGATACATTGATGGAAAATCTTTCAAGACCATGATGATACATTGATGAAAAAGAAAATCTTTCAAGACATGATAATACATTGAAGGAAAATCTCTCCAGGACATGATGATACAGTGATGGAGAATCTTTTAAGCTAAGAATAGAATCCGTCACAATATACTTTACATTTTGAAGTGTCAATTTAGATATTATACAGTTTTTGTAAATTGATAACTACACGTATATCAAGCATGTACAGCAATTTGTATACTCAACTGATTGTGATTTTAATTGATTCGTCCATCTTGTCTCTACAATAGAAGTCAAGTATAAAAGTTATCCGTCTATTTAGTATTTAACGAAAAATATCAGAACCAACAACAGATAGCAAACTCTCCGGCAGTAAATGACATTATATGTTCTTCTTTGTTTATAGGCCTAAACCTTAGAAACATTGACTATGATACGTTGTAGCATATTATTATAGAATAATACTTTATGAATTGTTAATTTTAACAACCTGATAACTGTAGATAGTCAAGAAATACCGGAGCTCATAATATTATGAGCTTTAACTTCCCCATAGCATCACAGTTTAATTTCATGTTTTCACATTTTTCACATCAAGTTTAGTTGGAAAAAGATCAAATTCCCCTTCTATTACCGCAACTCCGGGAGAAGAATATTTATATTTCCCTCCGCATCCACTCAAATAGAGGCGAGTAAATGCCTGCGTTATGATCTGATAAATAGATAAAAGATGGGTGAGGTCTGGAGACACAATAGAGCTGATCCTGGTGATGTTTGATGTTATTTAGGGGGAGGAGAGGGTGAATAAGGGGAATAATACCCCTCCCTGATAGACTCCGTCCATTTTTTCACATGCAGAGCACACTTCCGGAATCCTCGCAATCAACAACCAACAGCTGATATGGTGAGTCTGGGGGTTCCTGAATCGAGATATCCGATTTTTTCATACCACAGCACCAGACATGTTCCTGACATTTTAATGAACAGAGAAAGGGGCCCGATTATGCTTAATGTGAAGCCATCACAAACCTTGATAATGGGTATCATCCTTCTTCTTGTTCCAATTCTTTATTTTCTATTTTTATTTCTCTCCCATCTCGTTCCAGCTCGGCTCTGTTCAGTTTTCCACAATAAACCGCATTCACTTCTGTTTATTACTGCATTCATTGGTATTCCCGACGCTCTTCAGTCATCTCCCAATTCTAATCTCTTTGAATAGCCTACTTAATTAAATTAAATTCATCCATATTATTCCTATTTCGCACTCGAATAAAGTATACTTGAAGAAATTAAAGAATAGTATACTAAGAAAGTATCGTAATTGATGAAAGTATACTAGTACTTAGAGAACTAGCTCCAAGTATGTTTGAAAAGTGTTCATAGGTTTTATTAAGCATCCCCAAATTACAGTCACTACAGACTATTTCTTTATATCAATTGTTTTCGTTTTTCAGTCATTCATACATAAACAATATTGAAAATTATTATCTTCTTCTTATACTATTATTCTTTATCTTCTTCTTATACTAAAACTATTATCTTCTTAAATTATAGTAATCTTCTTACTTAAGACTAAGGTTCAGCAGATATATTGACATTGTAAATGTTGATTCGAAGGATTTTAAAGGTATCCTCTAATAAGCCGTTTCTCAGTTTATCCTTTACGCTTTTGTTGCGTTTTCGTTTATTTTTTATAATAATTCGGATAACGGTATAAAACTGAGCTTGTTAATAATTCAATGATAATACTGAGTATAATTACTGATAATTTAATGCTAATGCTAAAACTGATAATTCTGAATAATAAATAAATCTTAATACAGTACTGATAATTCAATGCTAATGCTAATATCGTAGATATATTATTCTATTGTATAGTTAGTCCATGCTAATACTGACAATAACTTAATAATATAAAATAACATTTAATAACATAGAATAACCAAATTGACTAAGACATCGTCTTATCTGTGTTATCTTATTATAATAACAATAACGTAGAACAAACAGATTAACCAATCTTTCGTCTTATCTTTGATATCTTGTTATAATAATAATATTATAACTATTGTGTAATAGGTGAATGTTTGTATTTTAAGAAAAGTGCCAAGCAGTGGTAATAGAATGAATGATGATTTGTATGTGTGCTTAGTGGTCCGGCCGGAGGCATCTCGAAGTAATTAGGAGAAAGCGAGCGTAGAACATTCACATCCAATTTACAGAAACGTCAGCGAAGAAGAAAGCCGCAGAAAGCTCTCACCCCGTCTTTTACAGATTTTCCGCTTCGTCGCTGTTTATCCGATCCAATTAATTCGGATAAAAAATGGGGCTGAGAGGGGGAACGAAGCCCGGAGGGACAGAGGGGATCTGTTGGAGACAGAATATACCCCATGAATAGTCTACACCATCGATCCAGCATTTTGCCAAACCCTCCCGAACCCCTTCGGCTTTCAGCCACCTTCAAGACTGCCTACCACTGGCGGCTCGTGCCTACGAAAAAGGTGAAGTGCTGTACAGGAAAAGATACGGGCACTTCACCTGTTTCGTGGGTACGAGCCGCCAGTGCTGCCAACGCTATTGCATCGACACTCCTCGTCTTTCTTTTATAACCACCACTCTAATACTGTTCACTCCACAGAGGATCGCACATTATGCCATCATCAAAGTGTTTGGCTTAGTCAGATTACCAACACTAAAACACTGGGCTATTAGTGAGTGTGTAGATTGAGGGGTAGGGGTGTTATCCTTTCAGGCTTTCACTACTAATACAGTCAAACCTGTCTGAATCTGTAATAGGCGGAATATCGCCTACAACGGAAACATCTCCTGATCCGTTTATGAAGCCGATGTTAATTTACATGTATTAAACGAAAATTTGTTCAAAACGTACGAATGTAGTTATTTGAAGCAAATTAAAAGACAAGATTTTGTCTAACCAATAATTTATTAAACATTCGAGATACCGGTTTCGGTTGTAACAACATCATCAATCTCTGGTAAAGTGTTTATCGAATTATTAATAAATTAGCACTGAAATCCTATGAATAAATCCTTTAAGAACTTGATAAAATTGTACCAGCTTGAAAGCATAAATGAATAGTTGCCTATATTAGGGTGAGATTGTGAATAGTAAATCAGCATTATGTTTTGTATATAATACACCATTAATAATTTTCTCGCAGCAGCCATTTTCTTAGGAAGAACTCACGGAACACCGTCAACAAATCAGAAAAAAGCAGGCAGGGCAAAAAGGCGTGTCCATGTCAAATCTGAAACATCACCCGACAACTGCTGCCATCTACTAATTGAATTTCGGAACTCTTCGAATCGATTTCATCGGCCAATCAGAGCGTAAACGCCGTAGGCGGAGCTTGGAGGCGTGTCCAATGGGATTCAGAGCATATCACCCTATTGCTACTGCCATCTGCTGGCTGAATTCGGAACTATTTCGAATGGTTTTTCAAGAAAGTTGAGGAGGACAGTGGATATGGCTGCAATCTTTAATTTGCTTGGCATTGAGTTTCCTTTATCTTTGTTCAATCATGTCGGCTATATTTCCAGTAGAATGGAAGATTTATCATAATTCCCAATATTATTTCTGTTATAAGTTAATTAAGGAAATATATAGGAAATAATGAGTTTCAAGGTAAATACTATTACAGGTAATAATAGGTAATAATCATTATAGGTAAATAATGGGTTTATTTGAGGGTTTATTAAGGAATTCACTATGTGCTCTCAAGCAAACAAAAATAAATCAGACAATAATTGAAAATTTAATAATCGATTACTCGCTAAAAAATGTTTCGTTTAGTACAGTATTTTCATTCCCAACTTCCTTGCAACACCATAAATAATATATAAACATTATTTTCGATTGCTCCCTGCTCTCAATGATAGAGTACGGTACAATGTTACAATTTTCCTCAATGTAAATAGCCTTTACTTATTTTTCATTGTTACGCTTTTGCTTATTACGTATCTGAATACGCTCCAATAGGCCTACATAAGGATACAAAACAATTCATTGGTATAGCCTACATTATAATAAGCAAGCCACTTTTGCGATTCCGAATGAGAAATGGTGAAAATGTAAAACAACTTGTATCATGTTTGGCTTTGAATATATATTATATGTTGTATCGCATCCGTCTGGAAATGGGGGGGGGGTGCCTGCAGAAATCTCGCACAGGGCGCCGAAACACCACGCGAGGGCCCTGAGTGCACGAATGGACATTTGAAATAGTTTTCATATGGATGGAAATTTGAAATGTTTTGAACATTTCACACATAATTTCAGATTCGAGAATCGCATCAGTGCAGTGAGGATCATGAATATTCTTTAAGGCAAAGTGAATAGACTTTGAAAATACTTGAAAATAGTCATTCAAAAATGATTGATTGAAAGAATTCCAAAGTAATTTCTCATGATGGGAGCATTTTCAAAAAGGTTTCAACAGTTCAGACATGGATTTAGATTCAAGAGTTTCATCTTCATTGTTGAGTATTAAAAAACTAGAGTTTTTCAAGATTATAGTGAAATCAGAGATTTGAAAAATAATTTGTAAAAATTGTTGACAGTTTTTTCAAATTCGAAAGGAATTTCTCATGAAAAAAATATTTTGAGGGAAGATAGCTCGAACAAGAATTACAATTCCAGAGATATATCGCCAGTGTTGAGTATTGAGGAGCTGAAATATTCAAAATATATTTATATATAAGCTTCAAATGATAGTAATGCACAGGTTCAATGAAATAATTTGAAAGTAATTTATTATGATGGGAGCATTTTTAAAATGGTTACAGTTCAGGCGTGGATTCAGAGTTGAATTTAATCTTTATTGTTGAGTATTGAGGAATTTGAATTTTTCAAGATACCAGTGAAATCAGATATTTGAAAGGTTACTAAGAGATCGTGGACACTTTTTCTTCAATAATTCTAATCGAAAGTAATTTCTCATGATAAGAGTATTTTGAGGAAAGTTTCATACAGCTCAGGCAAGGATTGAAATTTGAAAATCTCAGTGTTTTGAGGAACTTAGTTGTTGAGTTCCTCAAGGAACTAGAGCGTTGAGTATTGAGATTCGAGAATCTTGGGTGTTGAGTATTGAGGAACTGAAATATTTTAAGAAGTTTAATGAAATCGGAGATTTGAGAGGTCATTGAAAAAACGATCGTCGTTTTTTTAAATAATTCGTGAGTAATTTCTCATGATGAGAGTAATCTGGAAAAAGTTTTGAACAGTTTAGACATGGATTGAGAGTTGGGAATTCCATCGCCAGTGATTGTATTGGGGTGTAGGAACGGTGGAAAAAGAGGGTCAACAAATGACGTTGATATCTTCATTACTCACGGAAACGTAATATCGGCAAATCGAGTATTGCCGTGTTAAATGTGCACTGACAGTTGGGGGTCATCAATCATTCAGTTCCGGTACGTCGCTAACCACATAATGTAACAGCTAGTTCAAAATCAAGTCGATTCCGGGATATAATAGTTTATATACCTAGGCTATAATAGATTATATACTCAGGTTACAATAGGTTATATACCCAGGTTACAATAGGCTATATACCAAGATTACAATCGGTTATATGCCCAGGTTACAATAGGTTATATATCAAGGTTACCAAACTTGATTTTATCTGAAAGGACTCAATGTTTCATCTATGTACATAATTATCATGTTTAAAACTCGCAATAGAAGTCAACACGATGTCTCAAGCACGGTGAATTCTCTACAAAAGATTTTCACAAGATGATGGGATGTAATAATGAAATTAAATTAAATTTATTTGTTTCGTCGAATTCGTTGTTCAAACGAAATTGGAAATTGTTTAACGGGATTGGCCCAATGTTTAGCAATGAGATAAACAACGACGCAGATGAACTATTCAATATTAGTAAATAAATGAATATGATAATCATGATAGGATTGATAAGTTTCATGATTCGTCAATTAATCAAAATAGAAATGAAAGAACTGTAGTAAGTTATTATTTTTAATTAATGAAATTTTTCAATAAACATTTATTATTATTAATATTAGTAAATAAATAAATATGATAATCATGATAGGATCGATATGTTTCATGATTCGTCAATTAATCAAAATAGAAATGCAAGAACTGTAGTAAGTTATTGCAATAACACTAAATTTCAATAATTTGAATTTAATTGGAGATTTTTCATATTATTTTGCTATAATCAAAGACTTATTATTTAAATTATTAATATTTCAGAAACAAGATGTTACTTAAAACTTGAAACAAGATTATTTTATATTCCAGGTAATAATTCATTTTTAAAATATGAGGCCTTACATGAGCTGAAACGTTAGTTTTTCCCATTTGGAACAAACACATTCCATTTAAATTGCCAAGTGATTAACACTTTCCTATTCTCAGTTACATCCTCTCTTCTCTATACTTTTCTGTAGTAGATATATATTCCATTCTATCTCTCTCTCATTAGCTACTATACTAAAGAAAATCGAACTTCTATTTTGGAATACGTCATATCTTCTTTTCTTTATTCTTTCTTTACAATTGCGACTTGGTTTCCAAGTATTTTAAGCAAAGGATGAATGAATGATAATTAATGATGATGAAGGTTTAAGATGTAGGTTATATGTCTATCCACAATGTCACAATTCACTTTCACTATGCTCACAAATTTCAACTCACAAGAATAAAAAACCATGTTTTAATTTAAAATTTGAAAGGTTGGTAAATGATTCAAAACAGCATCGAAAATATCTAAAATGATTTGGAATTATCAATTCTCACTTAAAATTTTAAAGCCAAAAAATAGTTAACAAACTTTAATGATCGTTACTAAGCAACTAGTAACTCCGATATCTGTGTGTGTTACGCCAAAAGGGAGAGATAAATCTTATTCAAATTCAATAAGATTTCTTTTTTACAGCATAATTATGTAGAATATGAATGTTTCAAAACAAAATCCCTTATTTAGTTATAGAAATCCATTCGTTTATAATATTCACTATTTTTATCAGTAACAGAATTCTCCGAAAGGTGAGTGAGCACATTTAGAACCGTCAGATAAATAAGGAGATCGAAATATAAGTCTAATTTTTATGAGATGTTTCTCTCCCTACTGGCAACTAAAAAGTAATTTCGTTGATAGAATCTCTTAGAGATTAAGCTTCTCTGTGATGAAAGCCTTCATAGTTGAGGGCAAATTAGCGCAATCGGAAACATATAATCGTGGTGATGGCCACATGACAGCGATAGCGGTTGTCATAAGAGGAGGCCAGTCGACAATTTTTGTCCGATTCAAATTCATCACTCTCGTAAATTGATGTGTTCTCTGCTCTCCCTCTGTAGCGGTAGCACATTTTCAAAAAAGAGCAAAATAACGAATGATGGATCACATCCATACGTCAACACCATTGTGTGGTCGACAAAGGCTCAACCATCCATTATTCCTCGAATGACTCTGCTGCTTCATGTAATAATTGTAATGGTAATCGTTACTTTTTTCACAAAAAGAGCGCATTTCGGGGTGCATTCGCACTCTCCAAACAGCATTAATAGGATTCTGCATTGTCAAAACCAACCAGGCCCATCAACACCCCTGTCCAACTAAATTGCACATGAAAAGCACAAAACACTGTGCTACCTTTTTAGGGAGACTGCCCTGATGCCATTTCATTCCATAGCAATTTGTGAATGTGTGAGATGATCCTGTGATGCTTTGTCATTGTCCTTATTTCGCTCGATCATTTAAACATATAGTTTTTTTTCAATAATAAAAGTACCTATTTATTGAAAAATAAATGAAAATCAAACACCCTTTTAAAAACACAAAACACATGTGCTTTAATAATTTTAAAGTTTTTTAAAAGGGTGTTTGATTTTCATTTATTTTTCAATTATTTTAAACAGCCCCAAGTTATAAAGTTCAGTTTTCAAATAATGGCTGATCAACCAAAGATTGTGCATAAGTCAAAATATGTTTTATTGAAGTACCTATTTATTTTTATTTATTTATTCATTGCCGTAATTCCACAACAATTAAAGGGGCGTATCGACAGTGTGAGGCATGTGCCGCGAATGCCTCAAGGTATAGTCTGTTCAAAAAAGAAGAATCTTACTCCAGTCTCCAGCTCGGTCAATATTGGTTCAAAAATTATTGATTTGGTCTCAAATTGAAGATCTAAATGTTTCCTATAATTGAGACCAGATCAATAATGTTTGAACCAATACTGACCGAGCTGGAGTAATTTTCTCATCTTGCCAGAGGGTCTTCTTTGCTTGAACAGACTATACCTTGAGGCATTCGCGGCACATGCCTCACTGTCGATACGGGCCTCAAGAGAATTCAATTACGGGCCTCAAACACAATTTTATGATTCCTTATCCAGTTATAACCCTTATTGTTGAAAATTGGCATTTTCTAGCACATTTTTCTAATTATCTCAACAACCGTTGAAGTTAGAAACTTGGAGCTGGTTTCATTGAATTCCTCAGCTAATGTTACATGGGTATTGATTATTCTAAAACCTGACTAAAACCTCTAAAAATTTATAAAAATTAAAATATTTTGAAAAATCTAAATTTTCCGCCATTTTTATCTCAGTAATAAAGCGCTTTTAGGAGTTGGTCCCATGGAACTTTTTTTCTACTTGATGTGAGGAATCAGCCTGAGAAGTATTGCACATTCCTCCTGAAACACCATGGTTGAATATTAATATATAGTTACATAGTAATACATTATATAGTTAAATGGGAATAGGTGATTTTGTGTTATTTTGCCATTCTCATTTCGTAAATAATACTACGTGATAAACATTTCTGATACAGTTGAGATGTTTACTCAAGACGTTAAAGAGTGATATACATAAAGGCTACATTTGCAATGTCTGTTCAATTTGTCTATTTCATGATCTATTATAAACTTGTTCCGGACTGTTGTATAAATTGGTAGAGGAGCAGTTATGGGCATTAGCTTGATGCACTCACCTCTATACATTTTATGTATGAATTATGTTTTATTCTGATTGCCTATTGTATAATTATATGTTCAATCAAAAGTCAATTTGATGACTTTCCATCTTATTTTTTGGAAGCCAAATCCAGAAAGATCCCATAATTCTATTGAAAAATTACTCTAAAGGTGTGCTTTCCGAAACCACGCTGCGCGCAGGCGCACTGCATACAAAGAATTGAGCTATTATATTATTTTATAAGTGGGGACTGGCTTTTTTTATACATAGATAACAGCACTACCTCGCTGTCAGCTGTAGTATATATTGTAGGTTAACATTTGTACCCTGTGCGCCTGTGGGCGGCGCGTTTCGGAAAGCACACCTTTATGAAATTTGAAATCCAAACACGAAGAGAAAATCACTAAAGGTCACAGTGTGTAAGTGTGGGGTTTGATGTAAGGTAAAATGAAAGAGATGACTTGAAAGTCGTGAAAGCTGGTGTTTGAATTTCTAATGAGAGCTTCCAGGATAGGAGCCGAAGTGTTGTTTTTGCCTGGAGGTATCTTTTGCAGAAGATTCTCATTTACTCTCGTTAGTACCGGATCAAGGCCTTCTGAACTTCACTGCTTTTTGAATCTGTGTGGGTTGAACTGAAAATGTCGGAAGTTCAATTACTGCTACAAAGGAGTGTAATTTCCTAAAGCATCACACTCTGATGCGTTAGTTCTTTAGAATGTTGAATGTGATATTGTTGAAAGGTATAAGTGTTTCACTTGAACGTGAGTTTGTAGAAACAAAGGAGCAATTATTAGTCGGCACTCTATAGTTCTATGAAATGCTTCTACGGATATGCTCATTAGTTAATTGTAATTTTCAGCAATTACATAAACCAGGAAAAGCAGCAGAATAAATAATTGGGGAATACAAGAACAATTATTTCTCAATTGATGAAAAAGAAAAACATGAACGGATATCATATCAGAGGTAGAGCAAGATATTCCAAGATTCCATACAGCAGTAACCATAATAAATAAATAATTTATCACACTACCCTTTAAAATAAGTTCATTTTATTATTATTACTGTGATTAATTATTGATTTAGTATTCATTAGTAGTTTCCATAACAAAGTCAACAGCAACCATATTCTGATCGAAGTTGATTATTATTATTGTGATAATTTAAGACTTGTGAAAATGTAGGAATGTTTCAGTGGGAGGTCTATTAATAATTAATGGGAGGATTCAAATAGAGGATAATTAGTGGGAGGATTCAATAATGGGGGATTCATATAGAGTAATAATGAAAAAATGGGGAATTAATCATTTTATCGGTAATCTATTAGTTAATGCCCACTTATATCACAAAGAATATTATTAAAATTACCTATTAATAATTAATGGGAGGAATAATAATTCAAATGAAATAATAATAAAAAAGTGGTAGGAATTAATCATTTTATCAGTAATCTATTGATTGATGTCCACTTATATCACAACAACCTATCAGATTCCTTTCATAAATTCAAAAAAAAGATTCAAATATCACAAAGAATATTATTAAGTTTTTTTACATCAACCACAGAGTGAATTCTGCCCATAGAATATTATTAAAATTATCAGCCACAAAATAAATTCTGCTCAGCCAAATATTGATAACCCTGACGAAATAAATTGGACCGTTGTGATTACAAGTTGAAAACGAATTTTGAGGTGAAAATTGTAATGTGAGACACAGGCAGGTGTGAGTGTTGTGCGGTGACAACTGACAACAAGGGCTAGCAGTCACAAAATGAATAAATTGTGAGAGAGACCAGAGGGCGTTCATTTTACAGCGGAAAACAAAAACGAAATGTGCGCTTTCATGCCGGTGATCGAGTGAAGCGCAGCGCGTTGCGTGAGAGGTCACACTGTTTGCTTGTTATAGTCCGTCCAAGCAAAGAAGACCCTCTGGCAAGATGACAAAATGACTCCAGCTCGGTCAATATTGGTTCAAAAATTATTGATTTGGTCTCAAATCGTAGATTAGAATGTTTCCTACAATTGAGATCAGATCAATAATTTTTCAACCAATATTGACCGAGCTGGAGTCATTTTCTCATCTTTCCAGAGGATCGTCTTTGCTTGGAAAGACTATAGCAGGTTAACAAGTCTGTCTCGTGTCACCTTCACACTTCATACCTATTAATTATTGCCTTGTTGCCACCTTGTCACTTTATTATACGCATAATTTCCACACACCATTAAATTATATCAACGGTAAGTTACAAGCTTGAAACTATCAAATATGATTTGATTCGATTGAACCAGAGCTGACTTAAACCACCAACTCTATTAAACGCATAATTGCCACACATAATTAAATTATATCAACGGTAAGTTTCAAGTTTGTAAATATCAATTAATATGATTTGATTTGGTTAAACCAGATTCCACTAACGGTTTAATCTTTGATTGATTTCAAACCCTATTCAATTAATAGGCCTATAACGTTCTCTCTTTATTCATGATTACCACAAATTGCATTATTCATGCATTATTCATGCAATTATCATCACCACAAGCATAGACTATAATACTAAATGAAGTACGTATGTTGTACTTCGTACTACGTATGTTGACGTACGTACGTATGTTGAGTGTGTTACAAGCTTCAAGTTTTCGACTATGATGATCGGAATTGATCCAACTTCTACCATCAGATAATAGAGTAGCTACCTTCATTTTTACCTGGGAGGGATGTAGAGATGTAATGTAGCACTTTTTCAATACAACTCCCTATAATGTAATTAAACTCATATCACAGTAGTCTACAGCGTATCTACATATTATTTGAAAGCATTAAAATTGGTTTAATTCTATTTTTATCAATTTTTCAGCAAGAGTACCTGATAGGGAGTACTATGCTGCTCAATACTGCTATGTATTGAGCAAGTTGTAATAAAAAATTCACTGGCGGTTCGTGCCCATGAAATAGGTGAAATGCCCTTCAGTAAAAGATACGGGCACTTCACCTGTTTCGTGGGCACGAGCCGCCAGTGAAAAATTATATTTCATTAACCAATCAAAGAATGGCCAACAAGCTTCAGGCTTGTAACCATTACAGGCTTGCAATCAATATAGTATTAATGAAGAAAATAGATTGAAACTACAATGAATAATCATAAGCACCAATTTTATAAGTTCACCCACAGATACTAGAATACACGGTGGTATCATAACTCATAAGCCTGATGCACAGTAGATTTATAGGATTATAACGATTCACAAGCCCACAAAAAATAGTTAATTATAAGTTACCATAGAATGATCAGTAGCAGTTCCAATGTAGACTCACATAAAGTTCACCAGCTGACAATCTGTAATTATATTTTTGTGATTCCGTGAAATGTCACAACTAGCTGGTTTTTTGCTAAAACCTGCGCGTGATTCCAGTATCCGTAGGTTCACCAATAATTACTTCTTACTCAGGGTAAAAATTGTGAGCATCAGATATAATTCATTCTTGAATAACTAATTACTCTGGATTGAGCCTAAAGATTGTTTGCTATGGATTGACTTGAGGTGGTTAATGACTCGTCACTAATATCGAGTTTATTCAACCTGAAAATGCTTCATAAAACTTCAATCACTCTATTAAATAAATGTACGATTACATAATTATTCAAAGTATGAACAACTGGAAAATATTATATTCATGATAATATTGGATTTGATTAAACTGGTGGTCAAGTTTGTATATTATTATAAATAAACAACTATTAAATAGAATTGAGAAATTATTTTTAATAAATAAATATAATTATATTTCTATAAACCAAGTTAAATTTTTTCTTCATATATTATTAAACTAAATAGTATTGTTGTGCAAAGACTATTAATTTTGAGACTTCTTACACAAGCATTGTGAGTTGGTTACACCACCACTAGGTACTATACTACTACTGTTGCGTATTGTATTTTGTAATAGTATTAGTTACAATATTAAGTATGTAGTGTATTTTGTAATAGGAAGTTTTCAATATTTTCATCCGCATAGCTTTCCTATCTTTCATTGAAAACTATGTTACAATTATAAGGTGTGTATAATTAGCGGAGTTCAATTGTGATCTAAAGTTGTTTGCAGGAAGCTTCTCATAATACAGTAATAACAACAACTTCGAAGAATTCACTTGTGAATAATCATTGGAAAACTCATTCTAAAACTTTATTCAACTTATTAACACTATCTACTCGTAGAAATGAAGAGACAAACTTTCTTCTCTAGAGGAAATGTCTACTTTAAACTTGGATATTGTTTTCTTCTCGCAGATGATCTTAACTCCAAACACTATAAATTGTAAACTGGGACCATGTCAGGTTTCGATACATGAAGAGAGTTTTCTCCTATTGAGTTTTTTAAAGCAAAAAAAAAATAATTTAATGGTTATCGCATCTTATATTATTTCAAGTTATTGCTTTTGAGTAGAATTTATTTTTCTATTTCATGGCTTATTCTATTAAATAACTTATTGTTGTGTCCTAGGTAATTCGTGTGGTTTTTTGAAATGATAATACTCAATACTATTTCGAGCTATTGCTTTTGAAGAGAATTTATTTTTCTATTTCATGGCTTATTCTATCAAATAACTTATTGTTGCTACCTAGTTAATTCGTGTGGTTTTTTGGAATGATAATACTCAATATTTTTCTGCATGACGTTCTTTTGAATGAGACTACTACGTGAGCTAATCCACTGGAGTAGGATGAGCTGTAAGCAATTCATATCTACGAATGGAACTTTGTAAAAACAGTTTTTCTATAGAAGCCGCATGGACCTATTTCTGGGGTCGACTGCATAATAGGCGGAGTTTGGAGCGTGAGTTATCGTAGAGGATAATCCATAGAAGATTCGAGGATTATTTTTGTTTCGTATTAGACTCATTGTACAGAAGAGAAGAGTGAAGGGATGGAGTTTGTACAACGCCCACCGACCCACCTTTAATAGACTCCGTTAAAAAACAACAAAAACCCAATCTTCCATCCATTCATTCGCCAGAATCAATGACAACAATAAAGAAATCTATATAATGGGGTTTTATCGACCGTAAATTTTTTCTGATACAACGTATAACCACGCCCAATGTGGGGTTTCCACCACAGTTGAGAAAACATTTTTTTTGTGATTGTGTAACCACCGCATTGAAAAGTCTGCTTGAAGAGCAGGCGAGCAGGAACCGAATTATTGTGCTACAGCTTAGTGACGGCTTCAGAGGAGGAAACATATCCTGACATATCCCGTCAACCATCAAGTGTTCTTTTGAATTCGAAGCCGAACATATTTCTAACCAACAAACAACAGACAACGTTTCTCATCAGTGCGAATTCACTTTTTCCTTGTTCTAAAATTGAAATCGCTTTTTCAAATCAAGTTTGAAGTGTGTGGTAGATTTATTTCCAGGATAGAAATTCGTGCAAAAAAATTTCAGAAAGAATGCACAATATTTTTAAAATATTATTTAGTTAGTCCATTAGAAGATTACAAAATTTTTAAAATAATATTTAGTCCATTAGAAGAAGATTACAATATTTTTAAAATAATATTTAGTCCATTGGAGATTACAATATTTTTAAAATAATATTTAGTCCATTAAAAGATTACAAAATTTGTTAAGAAGATTACAAGAAGTTCATCTCATCAAGACTGCTTTAGAAGTATACAGTTCTATTGGATTTTAAGAGAATAATCAATATAAAGAAAAAGTATAAAAAATTTAATTATTCAAATAAGTATGTAGAAACTAAGAGAGTATGTAGATTTTGTAGAGACATTGCATAATTGGATAGATATAAATTTATATCGTTGTTGAGAGTATAAGATAATGAATGCAACGTACTCAGAGAAAGTGTTGAAAGTGAAGAACACCATGAAAAATTAACCGTGGCTATAATCATTATTTTATAATGAGAATTGAATTGATTAAAAAAAATGAAAAAATCAAATACCCTTTTTGAAAACTTTAAAAGTATTATTTTTTACATACATGTTTCGAGTATTATTCTAATCACATTGAAAATGGGCTTAAGCTGGAAACATGTCTGTGAAAAATAATACTTTTAAAGTTTTCAAAAAGGGTATTTGATTCTTTCATTTTATTTATCAATTATTTTAGATAGCTCATGTTAAAAGTTTAATTTTGAGAATTGAATGTATATTTCCTTTAATGTTCCCTTTGTGTTTCTATAACTGTTCTATTTTTTGGAAAACACAAGGATTTGTGATTTCAATTTCTCAACATCTCTGATACATCTAAAACCTTGTTCTTTTTTCTCTCTCTCTGACAAGTGATAAGACAACGAGAGACCTTCAGCTCTGATAGACTTCACAAATACTCAAAGACATAACTCTACCATGCTTGATTATAATTATATAATGATAAATTATTATTCAAAACTCCATTATTATTGAATGGAAATTATGATTTAGTTTGATGGGATTACAACCCCGAATGATAAAAACCCCTGAATAGTCAATCTATAGCATACAGCATGCAAATGAAATGGATGATATTTTTTTCGAGCAATAAAAATTGTTATAAATGATTTTGAGTGTCATAGTACAGCGAGTGTAGTGCAGAGAGATAGACGATAGTCTTTTTAGCAATAAAAATTATTATAAATGATTTTGAGTGTCATATTATAGCGAGTATAGTGCAGTGAAATAGACGATAGTCTTTTTTGCAATAGAAATTGTTATAAATGATTGAGATTGTCATGGTACAGCGAGTGTAGTGCACCTATAATCGATCACTTCCTACAACCATAACAAAAGTCCCCTGAGACATGGCAGAAGTTAAAAGCCGATATTAGGCCTAATTGGCTCAAATTGATAACTTCTGGTTGAGAGTCAGGCCCATTAATCGTTGCGGAGATAAATAACAAATCTATCGCCGAATTAACTCTGAATAAGTATGTGAGTTGCGGTAGGGAGGGGTAAGTATGGAGGGGGGGAGTGGTGGAAGGTTAGTCGACGAATTCTCGTCAATTTTCCGTTCGATCGATCTCCCCTTTGGCGAGGCGAAAGCCGAAACCCCTTCAGGCTTCGAATGATAAATGAAATGTTAGATGCAGAAGGCATTGGTTTTTACAAGTTGTTGGTTGCAACGGAGCCTGTAGGGAGGAGGGTATTCTGTTCCTGATCGTTACCCTTTTGCCCGGAAGCTATGGGGCGCCTCCTAATTCCTCAAAAAAAGCGGCCGTGTGTTTCCATCCGTACGTGTTCCATTCGGAAACAGCTCACAGGCAAAGCTCGTTCCATTTTATTATTTCTTATTTGCTCGGCTTCTGGCGCAGCCACGATTGACATCAGTCAGTATAGCTTTTTGTTTAGTTACACTGGGTTTTTCACACAAGAATGAATAAATTCCTGATGTTTATCGAAAAAGGAATAAAAGAAAAGTGGATTTCTCCAAACACAAATTGGTATTTTTCGGCTATGTCTCATTGCATTAGCCTGAAAACTTATCTAATTTTTATTTATTATTGTGTTGTATACCCCATCTTTTCGGTGTATCTTCTTTGCTTGGACGGACTGTATAGTGTATAGTGGAGTGAATATGAAACTGGCAACCAGCTGGTAGGCCTAGGCCCTTCATGGGCTGATGAGACATTGACAAACAACAAATAATCGTGTAATAAGAAGATGTGTAATGATGGAGAGAGATGACGACTACTTTTTAAGTAGTCGGAACGGACGGTTTATCATCTCCTTCGAAAGGCCATATCCATGTGATTGTCCTGTGGATAAGAGTTGTACCTTGGTAATGATTCGTTTTAATGTATATTATTGTTCATTGATATTAATAATTTTATTCCAGATTCTTCGATATTATACCTATTTCGCAGATAAATGAGGGAATTATAGAATTTAGTGACATAAGTTGGTCTGATAACCAACAGGACCCGGGTTCGAATTATAACTAACTATACAATTCTTTGACCACAATTCAATCACATAGATACGGCCACCCCGTCTTTCGGAAGACACGATAAGCTGTCAATCTCGGCTACCTTAAAAGTAGTTGTAGCCTCTCATCATCATCCCTCTCATTACCCACGCATAACCCTAAGAGCTCATGTGCGCATCACGGTCAGAAACAAGAACTGAGAGAGTGATGATGATTGTTATACAGTATACGTATGTTCTTGTCTTCAAGATTAATTAGAAGTTAATAGAACTCCAGTTTAATAGAGCCTGATTAAAATTTGATTTTAAGTTGTTGGATAAATTATGAATATTTTTTTATTTTTTTTTGAGGGTGATGCCCACATGGGCTCTTGGGCCTGTGCGTGGGTAATGGGAAGGATGATGATGAGAGATGAATGGACCTACTGCTTTAGGTGGGTTCCGAACCACCGGGAAGCGAATTTTGAGGCTCATGAATTGAATTCAGAGGAGCCGGTCACCGTTACAACAGTGGTGGTAGAGGCACGTCGCTTATCTAATCTCACCGATTAGACGCTCTCTACCACTGGGACAAACCGCTTCCCAAAATATAATATTTTCAAAATAGTGTTACTTGAATAACTCGAGCCTCAAGGGACCAACTAAAAGCTCAGTTTCAAAGAATAAAATATGTTAGAGGACGAAATGATCTCGGAAATTATAACAATAAAGGAGGATTTCGGGAAAAAAGCGTGAAAAAATAGTATCCAGGTTCCACTGTAGCTTAGTCCAAGGAAATTGGAGAGTGGCACAATTATATTAAAAAACTCACTTGCTTGGGTGAAGTGCTGTACAGTAAAAGATACGGGCACTTCACCTGTTTTTTTTTGTACTAGCCGCCAGTGATTTATATCGTTTGTATTATGAAACTTCTCCAAAATTAGAAAAAAATAATCGATTTTGTCAAATTTCAATTTATTCGTTTTCTCTTCAATTAATTAGGCTGATTCCACTTTCGCCTAATGAATGAATTAGAGATTATTTCCAAACTGTTTTATACTTTATAGACAATACTGGCTTGTCCATCTACCGGTGAACTGTTACTAGTTTTTCATACCTAATACTGGGTGCGGCAGCGAATCGGGCGATTTTGAAATAAGTGTCAAAAATTGATGAAGATCTTTACAAAAAAATTATTAATGCCATAATAATCTACAAAGAAAAACATTTATATTTCACTGAACAAACTCATTTTTTGTAAATTACGTCGGCAAGGTGACATCCTTCTCTCCTCAGGCATTCCTCAAGGCGCCGATGAAAACTGTTCATAACTTCCCGTAACATTTGCTGGGATATTCGTGCAATCTCTCGACGAATGTTTTGTTTCAGTTCATCCAGTTTCATCGGCCGTTTGTCGTAGACTTTACTTTTGAGTTAGCCCCACAGATAAAAGTCCCAGGACGACAGATCGGGCGAACGTGCAGGCCATGGAACTGTTAGAGAGAATAAACGATTAGGAGAAACGTCATTCAGAAGATGCATACTCATTCGAGCTGTATGGCTTGTTGCTCCGTCTTATTGAAATAATGTTTTATTGTTTATTTCGTACTGGGGTAGTTGAGGAAAGAAAATTGTGCGTAACATTTCGAAATACCGCTCAGTCACAGTTTCTCCATGTTCATTTTCGAAAAGTCTACGAGCAACGGGCTATAACAATGGAATATAAGATAATAGCACCAGTAGTGGCCATGTTTAAGGAATTTTTCATAGTTTATGCAGAATTGAGATTCCATTCCATCATTTTATCTCATCTCAAACTCAATGAACATGTAGCCCAGATCCTTCTTGATTGTCTCGTTACTTGAAATGGCTGATATCTCTATTGAAAAAATAATTATTAAACTTTTCGTGGAACTCGATTTTGATTCTAAAGTGGCCACTATGATTCATTAGTGGCCAGGTACTGATTCTATAGTGGCCACATGATGTTCTATGCTTATTTAAAATTCAATTCCCCAAGCAGCTTGTTGCAATCATTTAAGTAAGCTAATCTTATATCCCAGAACGTGATAATAACGCCAGAAATAATAATAGGTTATATTTAAATGAGTTCAATTGGTAATGCATGGTGTTGGTTACAAGCCACTAGAAAAGTGAGGTTAAACCATAAAATAGACGTTTTAAAGTTATTTTCTCTATGTAATCTATTTGAAACAGTCTTAGGAGAACATAAATTCGAATAACATCAACTTTTACTCTAATATCTACAACTTCTACAACAATATCTAATGGGTGGCCACTACTAGATTATCCACCGGTTCTTGTACTAGTAGTGGCCAGTCTGCTTTTATGCCAAAATATCAGCTATATTTGGATAGAAACCTTCTTAACAACATCTAGACAATCTAGGGAATGATTATAATACCAGAAATTGCGGAATTTACAGGCTTTCTAGTCATAATACAAGAATTTGTATACATGCCTTCTTACTGAAACTGTTAAGAGGAAACTGAAATTCTTACTGAAACAACGTATTTGAGTGAAATAGCGACAATAAATTTCTCTCAGGAATCTCTGATGATACTCTAAGAGCTCCTACTTGAACTATTTAGCTGCTAAATAGTATGAGCTAAGTCTCTCGCAGGTTTAGAACTCATTTTAAGGCATCAAGTTCGTATTTTAAAGAAATGAACATTCAAGTGGCCACTATTGAAGCAGAGGCCACTACTGGTGCTTTTCCCTTAAATCCTTTTTTATGTCGATTATTATGGCATCGATAAATTTTTTGAAAACAGCTCCATTAATTTTTGACACTCATTTCAAAATCGCCCGATTCGCTGCCGCACCCTGTATGAAGATCCATAGAATTTCTTCCTGTAGTGTTGACTGTGAATTGTTTTATTGGAGTGTAGCGTCAGTCCCATTACAGTTTCAGAAGTCAAAACTGTTCTTGTTCGAGTTTGACAAATTTGATTTGATATTTTTCCCGTGGTAGGTCCACTTACAACTCGGTTACGAACAACATTTTACCCTCGTCTGAATCGCACATGTTGTATTCTGTAATGTAGAGTAGAGGCCTACCTATTAGGACTTTATTGTATACTTTGATGGTTGGAGCTGTGTAACAGAGGCACAATACGGTGTTTCTCTTCCCCTGTTTTGTCATTGCCGAGGGAGTGAAAGTCGATGACAGTCTTTATCTTGGTCGAAGTCGAACGATTTGTCATCTAATTCAGACAATCTCAGAAGGGTCTTTCTCTTCCTGCTCCCCAACAATTCATTTTTCAGTTCGAAGCACGTTTACAATTCCCAAATTCAAAACAAATCATTTAGCTGTTGACATCGGACAGAATTGATGTGCTCTATTTTTTTCTAAAGTTTGTCACCCCAGATCGGGTTGCGAGTTGAGAGCGTGACAACCTTTTAATTCACAACACGGGTGGTCACAATGTTCCACACCAATTGCAACAATATACATTTTAAAGAAAATAACAAATTATTCTAGTTTTAAATAGATATCGTTCAATCACCATTCAATATGAGTACATATTAAAAGTTAAAAATATAGTAAAAAGATATAAATAGTACAGTTTAATAGATATCGTTCAATATGAATACATCGGTAATGTGTAAAATAATTCCACTGATATTACAAACCTAACAATGTTTTTGTAAGCCAAAGTACAACGATGTAGACTACATATAAAACTAACTTTCCGTTAATAAAACGTATGATTATAATGATGAAAACTTTGGAAATGGTTCTGAAAGTAACTAGGAAACCCATATATTTATGGTGAAACAAGATCAATAGGAAATTAAAACTTGTATTATTTGATTAGGTCAAATACAAGTTTTAAAATTTTATTCTGGTCATTTTTATTTCGGGAAACTCCCGTATGAAAACGTCTACTCCACGGACTATCAAGTGAAGTCAGTGCTTGTAAACACTTATGACATTTCAATAATAGTCGGATGAAATTATTTATAATGGAAATCTATGAAGGGATTTCTCAGGTTAATTAGAAATTCACATTGCAAGAAGTTATAATGATGTTTATACAGTATTATTATTAGCTTGATTAGTATGGTTCTATTATCTTTATTATTAGTATGACTTTATTTGGAGGAGAGACTCGAAGGTGTTCCACCTCGTCGACATAACCATATGGTGAAAGTTCTTGATTATTTGCACAGTGATTCGGATTTGGAAAAGTAATTTTCAATTCAGAAAGTCTAAAAACAAGTCGAAAACACTGATCCAAGACGGTGAAAGATTTGAATTTTTTAAAGTGTGCTTGAAAGAATATATTATAACGGCTTGATATTTAATTTTAGAATGGTAATTTAACGGTAGGAAACATTGAGATCATTTAAGTTTCTACTCATCTCTTACATGAACAATTTTCAGTTAACCTTCCATAATTAATTTTGCCTTTAATGTATTGAAGTAGCTTAATTTATCGCATTGCTTCACCCTCTCACCAAATGAAAAATAATTGCAAATCCAACATGTTTGGTGTACTATTGGTGTTGGTGTACTAACTATTTTTCAAATGGTGTGATGGTAAGGTGATACATGTTATCAATACGGAATTTCAAGATAAAATGAGCGGCGAAGGCCAAAAATCAATCAGTGGAACTGCATTGGATACAAACCGATTTAAAGTAAATTAATTGTGATATAAAATTGTAAGTAGACTGATTGGGGAAGCAAAAGAATACAAGTCCAAGCAAAGAAGACATTCTGGCAAGATAGGAAAATTACTCTAGCTCGGTCACTATTGGTTCAAAAATTATAAATTTGGTCTCAAATTGTAGGAAACATTATGCATATGAATAATTATAAAAATATAATTATATAAATTTATTATATTTCAATCAATATCGACCCAAATGAAGTCATTCTCCCATCTTACCAGAATATCTTCTTTTCTAGGACAGACTACATCTACAAGATTAGATAGGAGACGCGCACTTGCTTCTCCTACTGTAAGGGTGACCAATTCTGTAGGGGCCTCTTTTCGCCGTATTACTTAATTATAATGATTATAGGAAATTTGGTTGTAGATTTCCCATGGTAAAGTGGATTAAATAAAAGAGGATGAAATAAAACAGGATTAGATGTTTTAATGTAATGATGATAAATATTGAACTGAATTTGTGTTGATATAATTTGGAACCGAATTCTTGTGTTGATAATTTAGGACTGAAAATATTGATTTGATTGATGAACAAAGTAATAAAAGTTTCTAATCACATGTTTTACACAAGTGACAAATAGCAGATGATTTGCAATATTATTATATCAATATTAATATTATATTATAATTCATGAGAGTCACAATCTGTGGTTCTGAGCCCACCTAAAGCTGCAGATCCATTCATTTCTTATCATCAGTCATCACTCTTCCCATTACCCACGCACAAGTCTAAGAGCTCATGTGGGCATAACCTTGGGAGAAAACTTTTTTAATTATAATTCAAATATTTTGGAACAGGTTTTACTTATTGATGAGCGGTTTTCGGCATTTAGTGCATCTTGGAACAATTCTGCATCTAATCATCTTAAACACGTCGGATGTTCCCATCAACCACCGCAAAAACTCACATGTCAACTTTTGCCTTGAAGTTTATAGGAGAATATTCAAATTTTAATGAATAAGTTTATTTTGAGGAATAGAGTAGGCCTATTACTTTTCATTGTGTCAAACTGAGGAAACCTATTTTGTGATACAAATTCACCTGTAAGGCCTGGCGTATGCTGGGACGCACATGTGCACACGCACGCAAGCCAGCCAATCACAGCTCTTGTCTTGTCCTCAACAAGAGCTGTGATTAGCTGGCTTGCGTGCGTGTGCTTGAATGCGTCCCAGCATACGCCTGGCCTAAATAGGATAGACACTCATTTCGAGAATTCACACTCATTCTTTAGAAGTTTAGATTAATCAAATTCTTGAGAAAATATATATTATAAAATAAAAATTGAGAAAAAATTCCGTGTTGCCTTATCAATCAATCAATCAATGAATTAGAATCTATTATATAATTATATATTCAACTAGCCGGCTAACAATTTTTTAAATTATAAAATGCTTAGTAGAGATTGTAACGACGTTTGTATTCAAGAAGGAATACTTTATTAAATATGAATGACTGATTTTACTTATAGTCTTATATAAGCTCCATTATAAGATTCAAACAGAGGGAAACATCATGGCGGCGGAGGGAAAAAATAGTTCCAATGGCCACACTGTCTTTATCACTGCAAACAAAAGAGGCAGATCCTGCCATCTAGTAGTGAAACGAGGAACTACGTCCTGAAATCCATGCGTATTTGTCGATTATATTTCCATCGATGTGTGTCGCCAACTTCTAGCAGATCGACTATGCGATATTCACCAATTTATTGTGTTGTGAACACCTGGGAATCGACTCCAGCCCTCCAGGTCTACATTGTTATATTTTTCTCGTAATGGCAATTGTCAATTAATTTGAATGAATTCAGGTATAGAGAAATTCTTCAATTTTAATCAAATTCAACAAATGATATATGCATTCTAACCGCCTTGTTGAGCTGAAACCAATGAACTATAGTATTTATTGTGAATATCTGTTAATTTTTACATAAATTACAGGTGTCCTTGGTTTTATATCCTTCAAGAGTCCTTCCTACGGGTAATATTCCCCAATAGATTCTATATTTAACAAAAGAATGATGCCATGCGGAGAATAAAAAAATACTGGTGATAACCTGGACTCAGGGCGGTATAGAGTTATTATTTGGAACATGATCTCAAAAAATATATTAAAAATACTTATTTTGGAGGTTACTAGTGGAATAAATGATATGGGGTTTTCCTTGAGGAAGATGAAACATGTTGAAGTCCTAGCACAAGAAATAAAATAATACAATATAGAAAGACCTTCTTGGTCTTAAATAATGGAAAACAAAATTATTTCCAGAGGTATTTTGAAACAGACGGAAGATATAAACAGTTCCTCTAAAAAAAACATTTTTTTTCAAATAAACATACATCGTTCCTTGTTTAAGATAGGCTAGAAGGTTGTATTTGATACCATTCTCTTGTAAATTGAATGAATTGGCTACGAATACCGTACCGTTAGTCAGTCTTGCCGAGCGCGAATTCGAGGTACATGTATACACAAATTTTTGGAGGGGGGGTTTATTTTTATCGGAAACCCCTTTCATCCTACGTCTTTGGACATGTCCCCAAGAGGTTCCCCATACAATTACCCATGATATTGGCATTTTTGTAAACCTTCTCAACCCTCACAAATTCTAGGATACGGTAATCGATTTTAGACTTATTCAAGACTGTGCGTCCATTGAGAGAATCGATCATTTTGAAGCTTGTAGTAAGTCCCATGCGATGAAAATGCACTACGATCTAGAAAATTAACTAAGAAATCGGATAAAAATAGTTTCAAACATGTCACTTGCGTAGTTTTTATGAAATAGGTGTTTTAATGAGAAACCCATATAATTTGTCATTAGTATTTTGTGGTTTTTTGACAATAACTCGGAAACCGCTGCAGCTACAAGCTTGAATTTGGTCTCAAATCGTTTCTTCAGATCATTTCCCATTTTTTAATACGGTACCTGACTATCCAATCATCCTTAATAAAGCCAGGGAAAATTAACATTTGTGAAATATACACAGACTTTCAATGATTTATTACTCTATAACAGTGGTCACCAAATGGCGGACCGCGGTCCGGATCCGGACCGCCAGCTACTAGTTTTGTGCGGACCGCGATGTCATACCGATCTCAACGAAAAAAACTGAAATAAATCCTAAAACAAAAAATCCATAAGAAACCCTTCTAATGTCTAAATAAAGTTGAATTATTAAAAATCAACCAGAAAAATAAATAAACACCAGCAGTGTAACTAAATTGAAAATGAGACAGTTCATCTATATCTATAAATGAGAAATGACACTGGCTGACTGATTCATCACCAGAACTAAAACGTTTGGACGCGCACTAAGAAAGGTTTATTGAAACTTCATAAGGAAGCGCCAAATATTTGAGTTCTTATACAGTTTTTCGGCGTTTTTTAAATTTTTTCGAGAACCGATCAATAGAAAATGTTGATTTTTTATGTTTGGTGGGCAGGTTCAGGAATGTCAGAAATGAGAAGTCTCGAAATGTTGTGTTAAAATATTTTTGGAATCCGTTAAAGATTGCGCCAGTAATCAGTTTTTCCAAAATTGTAGGGGAGAGTGGGGAACAGTGAGACAAGATTTTTTATAAAAAAACCAAGCACCGTACAGTGGCAATAACTTCTACTAGAGTAGGTACCAGATGTATTACCCCTGTTTGATGGCTTCACGACGACGATTTGTTTGAATGTAATTCCGACTCCATTTGAAGGTAGAAAATATTTTTTTCCGCACTTTAGTTTTCTTCTTCTATGAAAATGAGTTTTCAAAATATGACAAGAACCAAGGATGTTCTCAATATAGATATTCATGCTGATTGAAGCAGCATGTAATTCACTTGATAATATTTTGAGGTTATATATTTTTTAATTAAAAAGCCATGGAACACAGAATGGGAACAGTGAGACATCACAGAATGGGGAACAGTGAGACTATGCTGAAGCATAGGGGCATGGGCGGAGTTTACCACTTGGTCTTTTGTGGGCCAGTTCACCATAGGGGTATCAAGGTATTTAATACCCTTTGTTCTAAAGGTGTATTAATATTTTTAGAGGAGCCAGGCCTTCTTTTGAACTTCACCTATTTTCTGAAGTATCTCACAGTTCCCCGGTATGAGAATTAAATTTTAAAATGAATTTCTTGGAGCTTATATATTATTTTTGTTTGTTACAGATAACTATACTGGTTTTTAATAATTGATTCTATTTGAATATTGAGAAAACATTGATATAATATATCATTTTTCTTGTATTAAAATTTTTGTCCCACTGTTCCCCATTGTGTGTCTCAGTGTTCCCCAGGGGTGGGGAACACTGAGACATTTGAGGTTATGTGATTTTTTAAATTTTTAACTTTGATAGAGATGTTTAATATGATTGAGTTTCTCAGAGTAGATAGTCTAGACTATCTACTGGAATACTTGAACCGACAAAAAAGGCTAAATTCGATGGTTCAGAGAGATCATAGATGGACTAATTTGGAAGATATTGGATCAAGTTTCAAACTATGTCCGATATACTTCTCAAGGTCACGCTCAATATAGTGTTTTTCGGAATTTTGCTTAGATTTTTCGAGAACCGATTGGCAGAAAATGTTGGAATTTGGTAAAAAGGTACAGATTAGGTGCTTAGGTCTAGAAATGTTGTGTTCGTTAAATTTCGAATCCCTTCTGAGGTTACGCCTGTATAAGAAGGTTTTCGAAAAATAAATGAAAATCAAACACCCTTTTAAAAAACTTTAAAATTATTAAAACACAGACATGTTTCGGCACATTAGGCCATTATCAATGTGGATAAAATAATAATGAAATAAGTAAACAAGATTAAAAATTAAAAATATAAGTCTAAATAATATCATATGATTGCAATTGAAAGCGTATGTTATAACGATTGCAATTGAAAGCGTATGTTATAACTCCTATTTACACCAAAATTTGGTTTTTAAAATTTTTTCAAAAATTGGATTATTATTAAAAAATGTGCCGAAACAAGTTTTTTAAAAGGGTGTTTGATTTTCATTTATTTTTCAATTATTTTAAACGGCCCGAAGTTTTAAAGTTCAGTTTTCAAGAAGGTTTTCCTATGTTTGGAATTTGCACTTTTGTTTATTCCACGGAAACTACTGAACTACTGAATAAATACTACTGAATAAATAAATACGGAAACTACTGGATTTGAAATAAATACGGAGCAGTAATACAAAGAATACAAACCGGGCAGTACAGTTTATTTTTCATTTTTTATTTTTTTACAACTTAAATTAAAAATATACTGTATTTCTCTTTCATAGAAAAACATAAGAATACAAACTGATCGTCGATTATAGGACGCACTCTGCTTTTTACGAATGCAACTATTACATTAAAATACATAGTCTGGCCCAGCCATGTCGATCGCCCACCGGAACTTATCTCTTTGCGTTTTGTTGTAGATCTTCTCAATAGGTACGTTGAACTTTTTGCACCAAGCTACGGATATCCTAGGATCCAAATAGTTAAGCTTCGAAGTTCCCAGTGCTATAGTCTTGTTCTCTTCTCGGTCGGTCTCCTGCACCTCCAATTTCAAAAGTTGGTCGCGAAGTCTTTCTAAACGTTTTTTGGTCTTATCAACAGCCATTCTACTTTTAGCGGATCCGTCCTTCGCTTTTCGCTCGACTTCCTTTAGACGGCATTCCATCTCTTTGATTGCATCCTTCTTGGCAACAATTTTCTCCTTCAATTTGGTCATAGACGTTTTGTGAGATTTTGGCACCGAACGCTGATGGTTACATAGGATAGCCACAGCCCGATTAGCTCTGTTGTAGGCTAGAATTTTCTCAGCTTCTGAAGCATCCGGGTAGGTTAATTCCTTCAATTGAATTTCCAGCGTCCAGGAAGCGTTATAAGTACGGAATACCTTTGCAGATAGACCATCCATCAGTTCGTTCAGATGTTTGTTGAGAATCATTGTATTTAACTGGTCAAATAGATCATCACCCTCCTTCTTATTCTTCATGAACAACTGTAGGTTTTCGAACACCCTCTTTTCAACAGGAACTTCATTGTAGTAGCGAATTGAATCCTTACCAAGGAAATCAAACACCACGACGTATTCTTTTCCATTGCATTCAGGTAAAAGCTTAATGTGTTCAACACGCAATGAACAACATCCAACCGTGTCAGCCTGGTCCTCGTCTTTCTCATTACCAGCCCTGAGCGCCAACTTGTCAATAAAATACATAGCTACGGCTCTCTGCCGTATCCTCATTTCTTCCGACTTCCAATCTTCAATGTAGTCAGCACGAATTTTGTCAATCGATTTTGCCAGTTTGCGCGCAGTCTCGTACTTCTGCCAGTCCTTTTCACCCTTCAGTCTCGACGATGGATTCAACATGATGTACTTCACCTGACCTTGAACGTTTTCTGTCCAGCTGGCTAGCCATGTTACTGTATTATTGTGCCTTACTTCTTTCCAATTATGTCCATCGGGCGCTTTTGGTATTTCCGAGTCTCTGCTGCAATTGATGATAATATCCTCGGCCACCACTCTTCGCTTCAGTTTGCCCATCTTTGGATGTTCACCGCGTCCCCTAAACAGGCCAGGCGGTTCAATTCGAAAGTTACCAATCTTCTCTTTGTGACCGTCGATCATACAGAAACCGTACTGTTTAACCAGTTCTTTGTTTTCTTCTTTGATTGCCTTTTTCTCCTCCTTGCTCATCGCCTTCCTCTCCTCCGACTTTTGCACAAAATAGGCGTGCATATTTTTAAAATCACAGGCCGACAGGTCGGTGATCACTTCGCGCTCGTGTGACGTCATCTCTTTGCGCCAGTCGTCGAAGAAGTTCTTGTTGAACGCCTCCTTTCTTGTGTAGTCATGGTCCAACATGCACGCGTAGAACGTCGCCACCTCCTCGGCGCCCTGTGACAGTTTCATTTCTTTGCCTCTGTAGTAAAATTTCACACTATTCGGCAGTGGTTCATAGTCAGGCGCGAAAACAGGGCCTTTGTGTTCCAGAAAGTTCCATTTCACTCCATCAGGCTTCTTCTCTTCTTCCCACCATTTCCAGACTTCCTGCTCCTCTTCCTCCTTCTTCTTCTTCTTCTTTCTCTTTGGACTCTCTACCATGGATGATGGTCCGGCTACCGGTGATGATGGTCCAGCTTTGACTTTTGACTTGGATTTCTCTTTTTTATTTTTCTTCACCGGTTTGGAATCCTCCTCTTCCTCCTCTTTCTCCTTCTTCTTCTTTCTCTTTGGACTCTCTACCATGGATGATGGTCCGGCTACTGGTGATGATGGTCCAGCTTTGACTTTTGACTTGGGTTTCTCTTTTTTATTTTTTTTCACCAGTTTGGAATCCTCCTCCTCCTCCTCTTCCTCCTTCTTCTTCTTCTTTCTCTTTGGACTCTCTACCATGGATGATGGTCCGGCTACTGGTGATGATGGTCCAGCTTTGACTTTTGACTTGGGTTTCTCTTTTTTATTTTTCTTCACCGGTTTGGAATCCTCCTCCTCCTCCTCCTCTTTCTCCTCTTCCTCCTCTTCCTTCTCTTCCTCATTCTTCTTCTTCTTCTTTCTCTTTGGACTCTCTACCATGGATGATGGTCCGGCTACCGGTGATGATGATCTAGCTTTTACTTTTGACTTGGGTTTCTCTTTTTCATTTTCTTTCACCGGTTTGAAATCCTCCTCCTCTTCCTCATCTTCACTCTCCACCTTTCGCTTCGTCTTCTTTGTTTTGGGTTCTTTCTTTGCCTTCTTCCTAGCCGACAATGGAATGTCATCTTCTGATTGCTCAGACTCGTGTCCCCTCTCCATCATTCTTTGGCCTCGGGGAAATTCGTCTTCAGATTCTTCCTCCTACTTACGGAACAGCAGTTTGCAATGATAATGCGACAAGCAGTAGCCGAATTGTTGGCGCCAAACTGAGGCGGCGCTAGGTCCGATTGAAGATGATAGTGCTACAAGCAGTTGCCAAATTGCGGTACCTGTAACCCAAACAATTATTTAAAATTTATAATTTTTCACTTTATAATAAACTGATTTTTGAAAAACTAGGTATAGTCAACCTAGTTAGTACCTACAAGCAGGAACGGTCAGATTATCTTCTATTAGAATTTTTTTTGGAGGTAATTAATTGGTTCTTTGGAACTCAAGCTGAACTTTTAGTTTTTTTGTAATGTTTTGTTTGTAAAGGACCACAATAAGTTTGATGTTCCTATTTCACTTTTTCTTATTATTTTACTGCCCGTTTTTTGTCAACAAGGTTGAGTGGTAGAAAAATCTTTCACATCCTTAATCCCCACAATTAAAGGATATATTTATTCATTCTCCATTCTTCAAGCACTGCTATCAAAGAACATCAAAAAATTATTTGAATATGGACAGGATAAAATTATTTGGATCTCATTTTTTCTGATATTATTTATTACTGCTTTTACATCATAGTAGAATAATCATTAAGTTCACAAGTAATTCTCAAGTTACTGTTATACAAAACTCATAATGTTTTGATCATGAGAATGAATTGGAGAATTTTACAAGAATCTCATCAATAATAATATGAAGTGAGAAATCCACGTTTACTCATCAAATAAGAGTTACAATAACACTTCTGCTGGTCTCAAATTGTTTCATACAGAATCTTACTAACCTTTGATGGTGGGGGTCGACCAGTTCTAGAAGCTCTGGCGGCGGCACTACGTGCGAGCTGAAGGCGGCGGTGGAAGCGGAACAGCGGTCAGCAATGATAATGCGACTGCTTGTGTTGCTGAATTGCGGCCTACCTGAAACACAAAAAATTATTTTCAAGATAATTTTTCAAATTATAACAAACTGATCTTTGATAAACTATATTTTCGAAAAGGACTAGTAAATCATGCTATAGTCTGTCCAAGCAAAGAAGACATTCTGGAAAGATGGGAAAATGAGTTAAACTCGGTCAATATTTGTTAAAAAATTATAAATTTGGTCTTGAAATGTAGGAAACAATGTGGACAGGATAAAAATATTTGAATCTCATTTTTCTAATAATATCTATTACTGCTTTTACATCATATAGTAAAAAAAACCTTAGGTTCTCAAGTAATTCTCAAGTTAGTGTTACAAAAATTCATAATGTTTTTATCATGAGAATGAATTGGAGAATTTTACAAGAATCTCATCAATAATAATATGAAATGAGAAATCCACCTTTACTCATCAAATAAGAGTTACAATAACACTTCTGCTGGTCTCAAATTGTAGACCAGAATGTTTCATACAGAATCTTACTAACCTTTGATGGTGGGGGTCGACCAGTTCTAGAAGCTCTGGCGGCGGCACTACGTGCGAGCTGAAGGCGGCGATGGAAGCGGAACAGCGGTCAGCAATGATAATGCAACTGCTTGTGTTGCTGAATTGCGGCCTACCTGAAACACAAAAAATTATTTTCAAGATAATTTTTCAAATTATAACAAACTGATCTTTGATAAACTATATTTTCGAAAAGGACTAGTAAATCATGCTATAGTCTGTCCAAGCAAAGAAGACATTCTGGAAAGATGGGAAAATGAGTTAAACTCGGTCAATATTTGTTAAAAAATTATAAATTTGGTCTTGAAATGTAGGAAACAATGTGGACAGGATAAAAATATTTGAATCTCATTTTTCTAATAATATCTATTACTGCTTTTACATCATATAGTAAAAAAAACATTAGGTTCTCAAGTAATTCTCAAGTTAGTGTTACAAAAATTCATAATGTTTTTATCATGAGAATGTATTGGAGAATTTTACAAGAATCCCATCAATAATAGTATCAAGTGAGAAATCCACGTTTACTCATCAAATAAGAGTTACAATAACACTTCTGCTGGTCTCAAATTGTAGACCAAGATTTTTCATACATGGTCTTACTAACCTCTGATGGTGCGGTACGACCAGTTCGAGAACGTCTGGAGGCGGCACCAAGTACGAGTTGGAGGCGGCGGAAACGGCGGAACAGCGGTCAGCGATGATAATGCGAATAGCAGTAGCCGAATTGCTGTGCCTGAAAAACAAACAAATTATTTTAACATATTTTTTCACATTATAACAAACTGATCTTTGAAATACCATATTCTTGGAAGGGACTACTGATTGAAATATGCTATATAGTCTGTCCAAGCAAAAAATACATTCTGGGAAAATGACTTCAACTCGGTCAATATTGGTTCAAGAATTACAAATTTGGTCTCAAAGTGTTGACCTGAATGTTCTATACAGAATCTTACTATCCTCTGATGGGGCAGTTCGACCAGTTCGAGAAGCTTTGGAGCACTGGCGGCTCGTGCCCGCAAACCAGGTTAAGTGCCTTTTTACTGTACAGCCTGTTTTGTGGGCACGAGCCACCAGTGCTTTGGAGGCGGCACTAAGTGCAAGTTGGAGGCGCCGGCGAAGGCAGAACAGCGGACAGCGATGATAATGCAACAATTCAAGAAGCTGTGGAGGCGGCACTCAACTCAATTTCAATTACAATTTATTTATACATTATACATAATTATACAGAGTGTTTCAGGAGGAATGTGCAATATCTTCTCAGGCTCATTCCTCACACCAAGTAGACAAAAAAGTTTTATGGGACAAACCCCCAAAAACGCTTTGTTACCGAGATAACAATGGCGGAAAATTGAGGTTTTTCAAAAAATTATATTTTTTAGAGGCTTTACTGTGGTTTTAAAATAAGCAATTCCTATGTAAAATAAGCTGAAGAATTCAATGAAACCAGTTCTAAGTTTGTAACTTTAACGGTTATTGAGATAGTTGAAAAAATATGCTAAAAAACGTCATTTTTCAACAATAATGGTTATAACTGGATAAGGAATCAAAAATTTATATTTTTTATTAATGGAAGTTGAAGAGAGTCGGATTCTGAAGAGAAAGTTGAATGGCGACGATTGTGTAAATCTTACCCAAATCTCAGAAATTGCAATCAAAAATCGCAAAACCGCCACTAAACACGATTTTTACACTTGTGCTATGTTTTGTCAATTTTGCGATTTTTGATCGCAATTTCTGAGATTTGGGTAAGATTTACACAATCGCCGCCATTTAACTTTTTCTTTTTTCCACGGAGCTTTTCTTAAACCAAAAGTCAAGTTTATTTTGAGTTCATAAGAGAATAATAGAAACTAATTTACTAAGTCTTGCCAACTGTAAGCACATTCATTTGTTTTTTAGTCTTGTTCTGAAAATGCTGAATGATTAAAGCCGCGTATCGACAGTCCGAGGCATGTGCCACGAATGCCTCGCGGTACAGTCTGTTGACGCAAAAAAAAGTATGAACTCATGGTTGAGGCAAATGTGTGATCTGCAATTTTTGTAACCAAAAATGCGAGCACGCGAACAAATTGACTAGCGCCATCAAGCGGGAGACAAAGCAACTAAGCCCTGACACTTGATAATTTGTACTTTGGAGGTTAGTTTGTGCACAATTATTAGATAAAAATTTAACGCAATGTTTATTATTGCCTATTAGAACCTTCTGCACCCAAATAGAATTCTCAATCACAAAAATGCATAGGAATGGGGTACAATTTTGAGGTTAGTTTGTAGAATTGTTCGTTGTGCGTTGCGAGGCAACATGCACTGCTCGCTACGAATTGTGTGCCGCGTTTGCCTGGCTGCTAGCAAACCCGGTATTGACAGTCCGAGGCATTTTAAAATTTTAAATTTTAATTTAAATTTTAAATTTTAAATTTTAAATTTTAAATTTTAAATTTTAAATTTTAAATTTTAAATTTTAAATTTTAAATTTTAAATTTTAAATTTTAAATTTTAAATTTTAAATTTTAAATTTTAAATTTTAAATTTTAAATTTTAAATTTTAAATTTTAAATTTTAAATTTTAAATTTTAAATTTTAAATTTTAAATTTTAAATTTTAAATTTTAAATTTTAAATTTTAAATTTTAAATTTTAAATTTTAAATTTTAAATTTTAAATTTTAAATTTTAAATTTTAAATTTTAAATTTTAAATTTTAAATTTTAAATTTTAAATTTTAAATTTTAAATTTTAAATTTTAAATTTTAAATTTTAAATTTTAAATTTTAAATTTTAAATTTTAAATTTTAAATTTTAAATTTTAAATTTTAAATTTTAAATTTTAAATTTTAAAATTTTAAAAATTTAGAATTTAAATTTAAAATTTAGAATTGTAAATTGGAAAATTTTCAAAATGGTGGCCAACTGAAATATTAATTTTTAATTTCATGTTAAAAGTAATGGTTTTATAAACTTCTGTATCGTTACAAAAATTTAGAGCTTGAAATTCTGAATAAAATGGTGCCTGATTTGTCAGGATTCAATGATAAATAACTGAGATATGACAATTTTTGTTTCAATTTCTACCTTTCACATTCAATACGGTAGCTGTAGGAAAAATGTAATGTGTAATACGGGCACAAAGTTTCTTGCTGCACTCGAGAAACTATTCCGCACTCGCCTGCGGCTCGTGCGTAAGTGTTTCTCTCGATGCAGCAATATCACACTTTGCGCACTGATACACAAATAACTATTTTCTCCCTATTTTCTCCCTAGGGAGAAAATCTGAAGCTTTATCATTCGCTTCCGGGTAGTGAAATGCGACTTTACATAGTAGGTGGAGGAAAAATCATTTTAAATTAAGTAAATCTTATTAGAATAACTAATAAGAGTGTTAAAGTTAAGTATTTGATTGATAATAATGTAATTCGATGGAAGAAAAACGAAAAAAATGTAGAATAGGAATTGGGCTGGTTCAAGAATTTGTCCACTTGAAAAGGGTTAAAAATGACAAAAAAGGATAAAACAGTTAAAATAATTGATAACAAACATACAATGAGATATTTTGATAATTATAATGCTTTTCAAAAGGATAGAATCAGTTAAATAACGGAAAAGTGTAATGGAAACTTACCTACAAGCCTAGTTACCAGATTGAGACAATTTGAAAAATTGACTAAAATTCCTTAAAACCCGAGATTTCGCAATTATTTGATAAATAATAATGAAAGGGAAGCTATGAGAATGAAAAATCAATTATAATTATCAAGCAGAAAATAAGAATCCAAAAGGATTTAGGTCGAATTTCAAACAAATTTTCGACTTACAAAATTCGGTTACTATGTTAACCTCAAACTCGAAAGATTTGTCAAGAAATTTCAAGATTTTTCCAGGAAACCCCGTGTAAACTCAAGTAAATCGGATTAAAATAACTCATAAGAGTCCTACAGTTATGTATTTGATTGATAATAATTTTATTCAAAGGAAGAAACACGAAAGAAAGAAAAAAAATGAAAAATACGAATTAACCTATCAGCCTAGTTCAAGAATTTGCCCACTTAAAAAGGGTAAAAACTCACGAAAAAAGGTCAAAACAGCTTAAAATAATGAATTTAAATATCGAACAATAAGATATTTTGATAATTATAATGCTTTTCAAAAGGATAGAATCAGTAAATGAATGGAAAAAGTGAAATTGAGACTTACCCAGTAGCCTAGTTCAGATTGAGACAACTACAGTCAAATACAAGTGAGTCCAACTGATAGTCCGAGACAGCTGATAGTCCGTTAACGTGTCTCGGAAATGCTCTACAGCTGGGCTGATGCAATTATGAGTAGCAATGCTATTATATTATATTATATTATATTATATTATAAGATATAATGAATTCGATAGCATTGCATTCGATAGCATTGCTATCCATAATTTTTTGCATTAGCCCAGCTGCAGGGGGCAAATTCTTGAACAAGGCTGATATGCTAATTGCTATTCTACATTTTCTTTTTTTTCTTCTTCCATTGGATTACATTATTATCAATCAAATACATAACTATAGGACTCTTATTAGTTATTTTAATCCGATTTAGTTGAATTGAAACTATTTTTCCTGGGTAAATCTTATAATTTCTTGGCAAATCTTTCGAGTTTGAGGTTACCATAGTAACCGAATTTGGTTAGTCAGAAATTCGCGTGAAATTTGGTCTAAACTCTTATGGATTCTTATTTTATCCTTAATAATTGATGATTTCTCATTCTACTAGCTTCCCTTCCATAATTTTTCATCAAATAATTTCAAAATCTCGATTTTATTGTGAACTAGCCGGCAGGCTCGCTTTGCTCGCCTTCTCCACCTAGCCAGGGGGCTCCGCCCCCTTACCCCCGACAGTGTAGGCAGTGTAAGTAAATCAAACAGGCTCGCTTCGCTCGCCTGCAAATTCCTTTCAGGAGGGATTCGAAATTTATGGAGAACAGCATTTCTACACCTAATCTGGACCTGTTTACCTAATTTCAACATTTTCTGCCAATTTGTTCTGGAGAAATCTAAGAAAAACTCCGAAAATTCCAAAAAATAGTAAAACGCTAATATTAAGCGTAACCTTGGGAAGTATATTCGACATGGTTTGGAACTTGATTCAATATCTTCCAAATTAGTTCATCTATAATCTCGCTGAACCATTGAATTTACAGTTAGGATTGGTCGTATTAAGGCGGAAGATATGCAACCCGCAACACATCTACAATTTTGAAAACCTGATTACTGGCGTAATCTTGAACGGATTGCAAAAATATTTTAACACAACATTTCTAGACCTTATCTGAACCTGCCCACCAAATATCAACATTTTCTACCGATTGGTTCTTGAAAAAATGAGGAGAACGCCGAAAAACTCTAGAAAAACTAAAATATTTGGCGTATCCTTGAAAGGTTTTAAATCTTAGCGCACGTCTAAACGTCCAACTGAACATGCCTGCCAAATTTGAACGCATTCGGTTCAGTGGATTTTTAGTTCTGGTGATGAATGAATGAATCAGTGCCATTTCGCTTTTATATAATAGAGATTTTCGTCGATTTTCCAGTTGCCTCATTATAGAAACCAGGCTACTAGGTAATTTCTTATTTCATTTATTCCATTCTTTTACTGATTCCATCATTTTGAAAAGCATTATATTCACTCACTTTATAAATTATATATACTTATAATTATATCACTCTCATATCTACTATTAGTGAAATGGAGAACAGACTGAAAAGTTAAAGCTGACTCTAAGGTTGAGTGGTAGAAAGGACTTCCCAGTCCTAACTCCGCCTAATAAAGGACATTTTCATTCTCATTTGAAAATTGTGCACAAATTGGAGCATTGCATCTCCCTTTGACTCCACCTATCACAACAGCTACTGCCGAGAGAATTTTTTAAATTTAAATTGATCAAGTCATATTTCAGGAATACCATAGTAAAGTTCGGTTGAGTGACTTGGCTTACTTACCTATCGTACATGATGAAACTAGGAAAATCAATGTAAACAAAATAGTTTGAACGTTCTTTGCTGTAAAAAAAGATTATGCTTGGGCAAACTGAAAGAATAAAATAAACTCTGTTATTTATGGTTAGAGTACGGCTGTCGTTTGAGAATGTTACCTTTATGATGAGCTACCTTGATGAGCTACAAGCATGCATTCTGTGAGAATTATTCAAATCTTGCATAGAACTGAGAATTTTTGGAAGTCTAGATTCTACTTCCATTTATAAGTAAATGTGTTCAAAAAGTCCATCTGACAACGATCTTTGTTTATAGAAATTTACTCTGTACATTTTATAATGAAGGAGTATAGAAGAATATAAACTTCTATTTGTAAGTGGTAAAATAAAAGTATAAAATAGAATTCCACTAATGTACAATAGGAAGGTAGGAACATGCTAACCAAGAACTATAAATATATTATTTGTAGCACAACTATAGAGCAAGGTGGGCCCTATTGTACGGTGTACACCTATTTATAGGGAACCGTCTTTTAGTTTCTACGAACCTAGTTGCAAAAAAAGCTTTTGAATAGGCTCCTCCCATTTCAAGATAAAAATACAATAGAACGCGTCCACCACTATTGTTCATTTGAGGATCTTTCCTAGGAATAGGCCTTCATCGAGTCATCGGCCGTCCAGTCGCTCAGTTAGTAGCACAACGTCAGTGAGTGGTAACAGTCAGTAAGTGTCAAGTGGTAACAGTCTTATAAGTGTCACGTGGTAACAGTCTTTTAAAAAGTGCAGTGCAGTGTATAAAGTACAACTGTATTAGTCTTCAGTTTGGGTGTCCTCAGTTTCAAGGTTAAACAAAACAACTCCTTAGAGTTATAAATTCAACAATAATTGGTGTATCATCTTGCTACATACGCGACACTGCAAGTTGATTTATTTTTCCAAATTCATTTCATTGTGGTTTGTGATTAATACATTTTAGCACTGGCGGCTCGTGCCCACGAGACAGGTGAAGTGCTCGTATCTTTTACTGTGCAGCACTTCACCTGTTTCGTGGGCAAGAGACGCCCGAATTCTATTAGGTCTGTTCAAACCTAAAAGATACCAAGGTATAGTCTGTCCAAGCAAAGAAGACCCTCTGGCGAGATGGGAAAATAAGTAAAGATCAGTCAATATTGGTTCAAAAATTATCAATTTGATCTCAAATTGTAGGAAACAATTTGATGTACTATTGAGACCACATTTATAATTCCTGAACAAATATTGACCAAGCTGGAGTCATTTTCCCATCTTGCCAGAGGCTCTTCTTTGCTTGGCGAGACTATATCTATAATACGTAGTCGTCTGTATCTGTAGGTATCTGTAGTCGTCCACAGATCATTGAAATAGGCTAACCAAGGACGACCAATTCTTTTGACACGACTTCCTGCTTCTCCTTCCAACGATGCCGCTACGTACTCAGGGGTAGCTAGTAACCAGAAACGCACCACTATACGTGGCAGGGCTGTTATCTATTATTGTTGTTTTCCGTCTTTGTCTGTCTGTGTCCTTTAGTGTCAATGACCTTGGACTAGGGCTATTCTTTCAATGAATAACTTACATTTGAATGGATCTTGACCTATTCTATTTGATTCTTTTCATCCAAATGTAATTCCTATTGAAAACAGAAATACCTAGAAATGTTATTGAATGAATTGGACCAGAGTTTCGAGGTCATCATTTCTAGTAATCAGGGAGTTCATTCCACTATAAGTTAAATAGGAGTTTCATGCCAGTTTTATGGATTTCTAGTGCGAATAATAATTGTTAGGGACGAGTCGTTCACACTTTAAAAAGAGATAAAATCTGCTATTTCAATAGAAAATAATGAAATATTCTAATCATTAGGCCTAAATGTTTATCACTCCTAGTATAAAAAAGTTGAATGTTTCAATCTCTCCAAAAACAAGAACGCCTACAGTAAGTTACAGTAAGTACAGTAATTACAGTAAGTCTACAGTAAGTTACTTATCTGTTATCGGTTATCTAATAGTACTTAGTCCAAGATATCACTCTTCATCAAGCAATAATTACGACCGATTTTTCGTTTTTTATTGACTTGGGGCTGAACCTTCTTTTCTAGAAAGCTCAACAGTCTCTCCAGCTTATGGGTAGAAGAGTGATAAAATTTTTCAAAATATTATTGTTGAACGTCCGATCTATACAGAATAGGTCTACAATAATTGTCAGATGGATTGATTCCAATGGGATGTCCAAGCAAAGAAGACATCCTGACATGATGGTAAATTGACTCCAACTCGGTCAATATTGATTGGTTATGATTGGAAATTATGAATTTGGTCCCAAATTGTTGGAAGCATTCTGTTCTACAATATGATTCAACATTTTTAATTTTAAACCAATATTGACTGAGCTGGAGTCATTCACCTTTCTCGCCAGAATGTCTTCTTTGATTGAACAGACTATACAAGAGTTGTATAGACACCCGGGGACACAACAGCTCACAACACAAACAACTCCTTCACTCCTATTCTTCATGTGTTGCGTGAAACAGACCGATCAGCTGTCATCTTTATCACCGGTTAGCTTAGCTGTAATAATTGTCAAATAATTTTAGATTAAGAGTTTACTACAAAATTCATCACGGTGGAAACTATAGATGTTGTCAACATTGTGTTTTCATTCGGTATAAAATTTGTACATAACCTGAAAATTTTGATTATTTGTAATGCGACTAGCTCAGGAAGTGAAGAAGGTCTAGGCGATTGCCTGTTTTTTATTTCCATATAATTTTTTTTCCTTATTTTGTATAGTTGTTCCACTGGCGGCTCGTGCCCGTATATTTTACTGTACAGAACTTCACCTGTTTTGTGGACACGAGCCGATGTTTTGTACTCTAATAAAAGATAAATGAATGAATGAATATCACAACATCTCACCACTGTGTCAGAAATAAAAATAAAATTATATCTAAATTACAGCTTCACTAGATATTTTATGCCACGGAAATGATGATGATGATGATGATGATGATGATGATGATGATTGGGCATAGCTGGACCAGCTTCATAACATTTTAGAGGTCTCACAAAAAATATTAATTCACACTAAACATGAACGTACTATGCAATAGACATGCATGTATATAGTGAGTAACTTCAACCTGTATTACAGGACTTCTGAAATACATGAAAATACAGGTGTAGGGCAGCTCAGTGCTGGTCCCAGCTGAAAGTGGTATTTCAATCATAAGTGAAAAAAACCAAATACACTAGCCATAAAGGTTTGCAAAGTATGAAAAGTCGAAAAAAGCCAACATTATAGGAACTTTTTATTGAATAGGATTGTAATTGACAATATCTAGAACATAATAATATTAAGAAACAAGAAATAAATACTTTAATTCTTCAAATAGATTAATAATTTATCAACTTCTAATAACATCATGTTAGCGTAACAAACAACTTCGACTTACTTCACAACACTAACTTATATTTAAAGCATCTACCGTTATTATTAAAGTAACATAATACTGTTTGGAATACAGTACTTCGAATTAGTATTTCCCATTTAAAGCTTCATAGGTTATTAGAAAAGAAACAAAACTACAAACAAATTTTGAGAAACTTCTCAACGAAAACTTTCATTTGAAGCATTATTATAAGAAAATTAACACAAAACTACTTCGAGATATTTCAAATTGGTATTTCCCATTCTAAGAATCTACGGTTATTAGAAAAGTAAGAAAGAACTACAATTTTTTTGGGTTACATTACTTAAAATTAGTATTAAATGCTACCTTAAATCTTCCATTTAAAGGTAGCATTCCCAAGCGGCAGTTCGAGCCGCGCAGCTCGAGACGCCCGGCTCTAAACGCGCTGCTCGAGGTGCCTGGCTCTAGCTGCGCTGCTCTAGCCATCACAAATCTATTCACATAACTATATTTCTAATTTTCACTTGGTTATTAGGGCTAACAATGTATAATAAATCAATTGATAGTGAAATTCACCCTAGTAATTTTCAAGTGAATTTCACTATTTATTGATTTATTATGCATTCGTAGCCATAATATCAGAGTGAAAATTTATAATATAGTTATGTAAATAGATTTGTAATAGCTAAATTAGCGCAGCTACAGCCGGGCAGCTCGAGCAGTGCATTTAGAGCCGCGCGGCTGGAGCTGTCGCTTGGGAATGCTAATCTTCAGGCAACAACGGTTATTAGAAAAGTAACTCGAAACAACTAATAAATTCTGGGATTCTACAAATGAGTATCTCTCATTTTACGAATAGCCTATACGATTACTACAAAAGTAAGAAAAAAGAACTAAAAAGCTTTGGGATACTTCAAACTACTATTGTGAGAATCTACGACTGCTAGAAAAGTAAGAAAAAAATAACAAATGATGGGGTACTTCAAATTAGTATCTCCCGTTTCACGAATCAACGGTTATTAGAAAAGTAACTCAAAACAACAAATAAACTTTGGGAGATTCCAAATTCAAAACAACGAAACAATAAAAAAAATACCGATACCGATAATCATGGTGTTTGATGATTAGATTCGGTAGTGGTAAGTCGATTGGCGCGCAGGACGTTTCTTCGCTCGCGGCACGAGTTCAAGATGTGGCGGTTTGAAGGAGTATTTTTTAGGTGCCACTTTCTTAGACGGCAAATCCTCTTTTTTGCGCTCATTGGCCTGCTAAAGAAGAAAAAATAGTATTATATGAAAATCTTATATTTTTATACCGAAAGCTGTTTGCTTCGTTTTCGTCACCCTTGTGAGAGTGAGCACTGAATATCAGAATTAATACATGAGTATTAGAATCATTCTCGAATAATAAAATAGAATTTTCTTCTCTTTCTTCTCTTCTCTCTGTTTCGTACCCACCTTCATTTTTTGGGTCCATTCATCTCTAATCATGAAGGGTTACCCACCTAAATTTTTTGGATCTATTCATCTCAGGATCTATCGTGTAGGGACTGTAACAGCAATATTTAATATTTTTTATTCATGCATTGGTACATACATAAATTAGTACTACAGGCACATATTATGAATCCAAGTCATTGGCGGCTCTTGCCCACGAAACAGGTGAAGTGCTGTACAGTTAAATATATATTTATTCAGAAAGCATCAGTTGTCAGGTGCCAATGTTTTTGGGAACTCTACTAGTTAAATGAGAAAAGAAGATATATTTTTAATAGAAAAATGAGATACCGGCTTTAGTTTCTACACCATTATCAATCTCTGGTGAACATGAAGTGAGGAGTAGCAGTATTTATACTATTGGTCAAGCATTGCTATTGGTAGACGCTCGAACCAATCACAGTGAACGTCTGCCATTGGCCTAGAGAACCTCACGGCCAAGCTCCTCCCACTAATCGGGAAGGGGCTTGTCTAGTCCAATGGCAAACGTTCTCTGTGATTGCTTCAAGCGTCTACCAATAGCGGCGTCAAAAGCGGCTCCCTGCTAATCGGGGAGGGGCTTGTCTTGGCCAATGGCAAACGTTCACTGTGATTGGTTCGAGTATCTACCAATAGCGATGCTTGACCGTTAGTCACTTGACGTTCTGGTTTACCAGAGATTGATATAGTCTGTCCAAGCAAAGAAGACCCTCTGGTAAGATGGGAGAATGACTCAAGCTCAGTCAATATTAGTTCAAAAATTATCAATTTGATCTACTATTAGGACAACATTTAAAATTAGTGAACAAATATTGACCAAGCTAGAGTCATTTTCCTATCTTGCCAGAGGGTTTTCTTTGCTTGGACTGACTATAACATTGTAGCAAACCCGAAACCAGTATCTCGATTTTCTAATAAATCTTGTCTTCTTATTCAGTATGGATAACTACCAGAACATCACCTTCACATCCATTCAAAAAATTATATTTTACATGGAAGAAATGAATGGAACATAATAGAATAGTTTCTTTGAAAATAAAACATTTTTGAGAACTCTACTATTAAAAAATGGTATGTTACATGGAATAAATAAATTAAACATGATGGAAATCGAGGTACATAAAACCAGTGAATATAGAGAAATTATATTCACTGATAAAACTTTCAGCTCTTTGCTCACCTCACGGAAGTCGACCAGATTATATCTGGGATCATCGCGGCGTGGGTTTTGCACGGGTCGTCGGACGTCCAGTCGTTTGGCGTCTGGCGTCTCAGTGAAGGTGAGCAGCGCAGCTCGGGTCAGACGAGCGGTCTGGTAAGCAGATGGCGATATGTTGATTCTATCTTCTGGAGTACTCATTTGTTGACTGTGTAGATCCCTCGCAGGGTTGAAATCGCTGGGGGACGGCAAATCATCCATCGCCTGCCCCTCCGCACCAAACCGACTAACATCTGCCTCTGTACCTCATGAAAACGAACAAGACGTAAATTTGTGCATTGAACGTAAGAAATAACAATTCATAAAATGCACAAATTGAAAATTTATAGCTGATAGATGTGATTAGCGAATTAATTTATTTAAAAGAATTCAATAAATAGTCTGTCCAGGCAAAGAAGACCCTATGGCAAGATGGGAAAATGACTCCAGCTAGGTCATTATTGGTTCAAGAATTATAAATGTGGTCTCTAAGTAGATTTAATTGTTTCCTACAATTTGAAATCGAATTGATAATTTTTAAACCAATATTGACCGAGCTGGAGTCATTTTCCCATCTTGCCAGAGGGTCTTCTTTGCTTGGACAGACTATACTTATGGAATAAGAACACAGACAAAAGTATTGGAAAATAGAAAAAGTTCTGATACGAATTTCAATTCTACTTAATATTCATACATCATTTTGTATCTTGATTCTTGTAGTATGTATATAGCAGACGTTGACAGGTGGTGAATCAACTAGCTGGCAGGCTCGCTTTGCTCGTCTTATTCGCCTAACCAGCACCCCCGTCATTGTCAGCATTGTAAATAAGACAATTTGATTTCATTTGGTACAGTAGATTTTCAGTTCTTCCATTTCGATTTCATTCACAGTATAAATATAAGGATTGATGATTGATGAAGGTGATAGATATACACAACAAAATCTAAAATCTTGTTTTACAAAAGTTATAAAATCTATTTGGAAAAAGTGAATAGTCCGAAATTCAAGTAATTAGCTCCTGTATATGTTTAAGCACTTGACATCTGTAAATGAAAATTAAATACCTTACTTCACTAGGTTCACTGACTTATCGTAATATGTAGCCTACTATAGCAATATTTGTTTAAAGGGGAAATAAGTTATATCCCATATGCTGAGAATATTCTTCTTCAGACTTTGAGTTCAAACTTTCTGAAACACCTGTTATCTTCAGATTGTTTTTTCAGTCACTTCAAATTTGTACAGTAAACTAATGCTAAGGCATTGAGCTATATGGGAGCTATTAGCCGTGAGATACCATAAGTGTCTTATAAAAAGAGACACATAGCGGTGACACACCAAGTGTCTCATAAAAACCCAGTGCGCATGCGCGGGTAGTGACAAGGATAGGTAGTCACACTTTCTTGCTTCCACCCCCGCTTTTGGGCTTCAGTCACGTTCAGTTGAGTTGTACCGTATCTTCACGTAGCCTGTCTATCATCTGCATCTACATATCTGTCACTTACAATAATATTCTATATTTTTATACAGTGTTTCAGTGATTGAATGGTAAATACTCTATATAAGTCTATATTTAGTTATTCAGTTATAGTTTTATCAACAGAAAATGAGTACAAAAAAAAACAGGTCGAAAAGGTGAAAAGACTATCTATGTAAAAAGAAAAATTAAGTTTATAATGAAGACTTCATATTAACTCAATAATGAAGTTTTCACTTAACATCATACTTGGAAACATATTTTAATGTGAAACCTTCAACACCATGAGTATCTGCAATGCGTATCAATTTAAGTGACTTGTATCAAATATAGCTGCCAATATGTTGCTCAGAGAAAGAAAGAGAAAGAGATATTTGAGAGGGAGCAAGAACAGAGGCAGCGACAAAGTGTCCTTCCCTATTACTCACGAAACACAAAACCTGCGCAAGCCTACAAAGTGTCTTATGGCTAATAGGGCCCTAAATACTCACAGTAGGCCTATAACATTTTATTGAAATGAAAATGAAATAGATTCCAACCAGCGAGAATAGAATAGAGTAGTTAGAAACGATTCTATTCTATTCTCACTCATGCTAACCTTCTGCTGGCTGTTCTACAATGGGCTTTTTGTCTTCGGCTATGCAGAGATTGGATAGGTTTTCAACAAGTTCGGACAAGTCCTTCTCTTCTTCGACTTCATCTGGCGAAGACTCAGTAGACATAGTTTCGTCGATATAGCTCTTGAAAGGCTCTTGGTTTTCTTTTTCCTTCTTTACCAAGAAAATAAAAAAAAACTTTTACAATTTTTTAAAACTTTTTACAAAGAAAACAAAATATTGTGTACTAGGCTATACAATATTGTGTAACTTGGGGCAATAACTTATAGGCTCTATTGTCTATTATATCGTTTTCAATGTTTTCTGTCTAATTTAACACAAGTATACTTCAGTTCTGCAACTGCTCTATAAGTTACCAGTAGAAAATCAATCTTGTGAAAATCAATTTCAGCAATTTGCCTTGAATGCGTTTTAGACCGAGAAAAACAAATTAAAATATTGGGTTGAAACTTAGCCTTTTGAATACGTACGTATTGAACGTACACGATTGAAAAAATCTATAAGCTCCAGAGTACCAATACTTGATGTACTTGTAATTTATACATCATGAAGCTTTCAAATTCAGAAGAACTTATTAATCATAAGTTTTTTTGTAAGCATGAAAATCATTTATAATTCATCTAATTGAAAGAAAAAACAAATATTTCACCTATCGATGTGCGATAGTGATATATAAATCATTAAATGAGAGTGATAATGCGCCAGAGGTTCCGAGTTCGATTCTCGACCGGGGAGAAATTCTTTGGCAACAGCACATAAATACGGTCACCCGTATTTTAAAGTGACGACAAACCGTCGGTCAATTTTAAATTCTATCCCAATCTCATAATGAATGAGTTTTCAATAACTCATGAATCTTTCTTGAATTTGTATCTTTCTTTAATTTTTGTTAATGAATAATGAATTTTCATTCCCATCGTTAA